>OZ017741.1:234704399-236066899 GCA_963969285.1 Odontomyia ornata | reverse complement strand
AGAAAGAAAAAACTAAAAAGCAGATGAAAGTCAGTTTGTAATAATCACTATTATACGATGGGGTTCTATTGTAGATTATTGTTTTGAAGAAAAAACTGAAGAGAACGAATCTAACACTTGGTCTTTACATTTATTTAAAATCTGACCGGGTATGGGGCCCGCAACGATGGCCGGCCCCTCCACTTTAATTAGCTAGCCAACGGGTGCGCTCCTCCCTTGTGATGCGTTGTAGGGGCTCTTGCCTGGGTAGAGTGGCCTTCCTATAACATAAATTGGCCACGTTTATGTTTCTCACTTAAGGGAAAAATTCATACAAATTATCTTTGTATGAGTTTTTCAGTCAAATGGGAAATATCTGAGGACCATAAGGATCGTCGGTAACGACGAAGTCCACTCAAGTCCGTTTGTGTTCTCCCGGCCCAGTTTGTCACTGGCTATGAGCAATTTCAACTCTTAGTAGGTAACCTCGGTCTCGATACCAGTCGATTGGCATTAGATCGTTTCAATTCGTGAATGCGAAATTTTTTTGTAGTGGGTCTTGGACAGGAGAAACCAACTCGCCCCGCGACATGGCAATGCTGGCCTGCCAGCGCATTCACGCGTCCTCAGACAGAGCCAATCTCGGCAGATTTTACCATCCTCTGTCGCTGAGGCAGCAGACTATCGCTGCAGTCCTTCACGGATATAATATACCTACTTCACTACACGTATTTGGCTGGCAATATTATGCAACAAGCAGTCGTCATAAACAGCGATCCCGTGGAGCGATATCCGACAGAAACCCGTCATCCCTACACAATTGCGATCAGCTGGCAAGAGGGCGATGACAGATCTCTGTCACTGAACCGCCACTTGACGCCGGCAGTGTGGTGAGTTGATTAACATCTAAATTTCTGCCACTGAGCCCCGAGCACATTCGATTGTTCCGTGAGGCTAGTGCAATTTGTGTCGAAAATTCCAGTTGTTTCGGATGAAAAACTACTTACAAATCAATAGTTGATAATGCACAGCTTAAAGGAAATCGAACCTGCGATGTGGGACCGCTCAAAACCAGGTGTGGATGAGATAAGTGGTGTTTCTTAATTGGTGATATTTTTTTCTATTCGTTCGGATGGTTCATATCTTCAAATTTTCTAAGGAATACATACAAGGAAGTTGGATGTGCAGGCCACGACGCCGTTGAATCTACGTTCTAGACGCTATGCTTCCTTACTTAACAAGCTACTATGGAAATTCACATTCAAGAACATTTAACCTTCACGTCCAAAATGTGCACATCATATCAAAGGTTGGACTGGTGTTGAAACTCTCAAAGACGGTCTGGCAAGTCATCTTTTCAATCAGCATGTCGTGGTCCAACAACTTGTCTAGCGTTGCGAGCACACGTAGATGTGTGGCATATACTCACAAAGTCTACGGTGGTAACTTTTCATGGCATTACTGGAACTGTTACTCGTAAATATGTTTATGAATTTGTATAATGAGAGAATTTCTCATTAGGTTCAAAAGGTGAAATCTATAGGAGAAGAAATAACAAAAGAGTGCAAAAATAATTTGTAGAGGGCCCTTGCGAAAAGGACCCACCCTACTGTTACGAACGAGCGAATGGAACTCCCGCCTACCGTTTAGCGCTAAAGTGTCAGCCAATGACGCCAATGTACATTACGACAGATAAACAACACCCATGGTACAAAGAATAACAAGGTATGCTCACTCACGAAAGCTCCATCGCCATTTTAAGCTTTTGTGACGTCACTATGAGCGACTACATGGGATCGACTGCATTGCGTGATTTTCGCTTGATCGAAAATTGGTCGAATGTGCAATTGCATACAAGTATCTTATTATTGTGTTCGCAGTGTGTTAAAATATAATTCATAATGGTTTATTGTAGTGTAAGTGGTTGCAATAATAGCAATAACCGTAAATCCAAAAACAAATTTACTGGGCGGTTATATAGCTTCCCGAAATCGGATGCTTGTAAAGATTGGGTTATTGCATGTAATAAAAATAATTTAAACATAAAATGTGCAAGAATTTGCTCGATACATTTTGATGATCATAGTTACACTTTAAAAGGTAGACTATTGAATGAATGTGTATCTAAAAAAAAAATTAGTTATGGGTGCGGTGCCGACGTTTCATCTGCCAGTTAAAAAAATTATCACGGAGAGAACAAAACGTGCATGCAGAAATTCTAGGAAAAAAGAAGTTGAAAGAATTCTGAATGAATCAACTGTGTGAGTATGTTTCTGTTGAACTATTAGGAGATTTGGTAGATGTTCATAAGTGGGGTTCCATCCCAATTTCTCGAGAAAATAATTCCGAACGATTAGTATCAATCAAATCAGTAACAAATAGTTGATTTCCTTCAGAGGAAAATAATTTCAATAATAGTTATTAAAACTTACCTAAATCGCAAAGCTATTCATATTAACTTGTGATTGGACTTAAGTTGATGGAGTAAAGGTCACATTTAAATTCAATGGAAATAGGGACGCACTCCTTCATAGAATTTATATATATAAAGAAGAAAATCCTTTTCCCCATCTCCTTCAAGTCAAATTTAAATTACAAAGGTACATATTTTGCATATTTTCAATCGCAAAACGTTAAGATTATGATTAACAAGAATAGAAGAATGCCTTTCTTTTTATTTTGTCAAGGTTGGCAGGAAAATTGGAAAAATCACATTCGAATGTAAGAAGAAGGGAGAAACCCGTTGGCAATTTTTAAAATCTTTAAATAATAATCATGAAAACTTTCTGCCCCCTGCGTAAAGTAGCTATTTTTGAAAAATCTATAGTTCTTAAGTGTTTGAGATTTGGGTGAAGACCCACTTATGCAAAATTACAGGAAATTTTAATGTTAAAGTTATTCATGGGTTGTTAAATTTAGAACTGAAAGCCTATTAAACAAAGAACCAAGTCCGGCCATGAGTCCTGCATCACAATTGAATGTAGAAACTGGAAGTCAAACAGAGTAATCAATCGCTATGAGAAGATTTCAGCAAAATATTAACTTCAAATTACTTTCTAGAGGAAGTCTTGAGTGCGAACTCCAGAATGAAAATTTCATACTAAGGAAAAAGCTAGAAGTTGTGCAAAAAGAAAATAATGTCCTCAAAAGTGAAAAGGAAAGATATCAAGCACAGCGTGAAGTACTTCATAACTCAATACAATATATATTTACTGCTTGGCAAATTAAAAAATTAAAGAAAGAATCAAAATGCATAAAATGGAGCCTTGATGACATTTCATCTGCTATATGTTTACACTCAGCTGGATCTCGGGCTTACAGATATATGTACAAAAAAGGCTTTCCTTTACCAGGAATGTCAACGCTTAGAAGGTGGACAATGAAAATTAACGAGCAGCCACGAATTCTAACGGGAGTACTCAAATTAATGGGAAAATCCAACCTGAATAGAAACGACAGATTATGCATTTTATCTTTTGACGAAATGAAAATAAAATCAGAATTTGAGTATGACCGGGGGAATGATAGCATTATAAGCCCATCAAACTATGTCCAAGTTGTGATAGTTAGAGGGCTGATAAAAAAGTGGAAACAACCTATTTTTTACAACTACGACTGCAATATGATGGCTCTTATTTTGAATAATATAATTTCGCTATTGTATGATGCTGGACACATTGTGGCTGCAATAGTATCCGATATGGGTCCTGGTAATCAAGGACTTTGGAAGCGACTTTCAATAGATATTGAAAATACATCCTTCGCACACCCAAAAATACAGGAGGGCAAAATATTTGTTTTTGCGGATGCTCCCCATTTGTTAAACTTGTTCGGAATCATTTTTTGGATACAGGATTTATTGTGGATAGCAAGTATATCAACATAAATCCAGTCAAAGAAATTTTTGATGCATCAAATCAATCAGATTTAAAAATTACACACAAAATTACTTATGCACACCTAAATCCAAAAAATGCTTCTAGACAAAACGTAAGATTAGCAGCCCAACTTTTATCACATAGTGTTTCTTGCTGCTTAAAACGCTTTATGCAGAGCGGTAGGCTCAAAAACGATAATGTGATTGAATGTGCTGACTTTGTTAAGCTAATAAATGATTGGTTCAATGTATTCAATGCCAAAGTTCCAGAAATTGACATGAGGGATCGAAAAAAAGCATATGGTCTGGCATTAGATATTGAAAGAAGTCGATGAGTTGATGTTGAAGCTAAGAGTTCCGAATAAATCTCACCTGCTTCCTTTTCAAAAAGGCATATTAATCAACAACAAATCCTTAAGAGATATATATGCATATTTGAGAAGCAGACAAGGTCTTCAGTACATTTTGACAAACCGGTTGAATCAAGACGTGCTTGAAAATTTTTTTAGTGCAATAAGATCCAAAGGAGGACTAAACGATCATCCGACAGCTCAGCAATTCAAATATAGACTATAATTTCTATTTCCTTTGTTCGAGATGTTTGAGAACCTTCCTCCATCTTGTAGCCAATATTGTGCATGTTGTAACACTTTAAAATGCTATTTTACTTCATTTTTCAATAAATAGGAAGGAACGAAACAATTCTTCAGTCTTCAAATGTAGAAAACGATAGCGATTTTTCTTTAAATTTAAATTATTCAGAGCAACACGAGGCTGTAATTACCCATTCATTACTCGAACCAATCTCTAGGGGTAAAATTGATTGCGATATGCGAGACAATGAAGACAAGGAATTCGATGAGCTACATTTAGATGCTCTTGAAAATTTGGCTGGCTATATGATGAGGAAATGTGGATACGCTAACAGAAGCGAATATTTTGATAGTAGTCACCATTCCTTTACTTGGGTAGACGAAATTTCGGAAGGCGGCCTGATAAAGCCATCTGAGCGTTTTTTGACAGAAATTAAAAAGTTAGAACCCATTTTTGTAGCTGTGAATGCAAACAGTATCACAATTAGATCAGGATCTATTCAACATTTAATTAGTTTATCTGCAAACGTTGATTTGGACAATAAAGCGAAAGAATTGTTTTATCGATGCAGAATATATTTTCAATGAAAACATTTGAATGTAAATATTCGTGAAAATAAATACAGTGGCAAGTCAACAAAAATGAGAAAAATATGTACATAACAACTTTAAACTAACAAAAAACTAAATTGCTTCAAATGAATAAAATTTATTTAAACTTGAGCATATGATTTTGGAAATTTTGTAGGTAGATAGGAGACGTATATGGTAGGTAAATGTTTGAACCACTATTAATTTCATGTTCATAATACAAATTTTGAAAATAAACCCAGTGATGATTTATTAATTTTACATTTTCCTCAATAAAAGCGAAAAGATACCGTTAAGTTCAACGGAACTTGGTATTTAAGTAGTCCCGTATTAGGTCCTTATACCCTGTAAGTTTCATAAAAATTGATGCGTATTTACAGAAGTTATAACCGTTTAAATTTTCTCCAATTACAACATTAACTACATAGGATTTTTCTACTTTATGGGCTTTCCATCGAACCAGACGCTACAGTTTTGAATCGATCTCCTCAAAATGTTCAGATAATATGAACAACATAAATATCTTTCAGATTCTATCCAATCAAAAATATTTATAGTACCACAACAGAATGGCGGCCGCTTAAACAGAAGCAACGTTGGCTTTTCTTGTAAACCAAATTTTTGATGTGTATGTCATTCAAGAGCATCGTGAAGTCATTCATTATTGGTAACTGCAAATCATATTTAGAGTACAAAACCCTTCTGACACGAACGTAGGGCTGTCTACCGGACTTGTTTAATTATTGACAAGATTATTTCCAAACATTGGATAGATTGTAAAATTCATTAAAATTATAATTTTTCATGTAATATTGATTTCAAAACAAATTTTCGTATTTGGATAAGTGGCAAAAACATATGTTGGAAGATTGAAACAACACCTGTTTTTTAATAATGCATCAATTCCTTCTAAAATATCCAAATGATATCCCGAAATATCGAACAGAAGTAGAAAAAATACTCTCATATTCCGAAAAGTTATGCCTTAAATTCACCAGACCCATAACTATTTGAAATTTTGAACTAATAATCAACAACCGCTTATTGTAAATTTTCACTCAAAGGTTTTAAATAAAAAAATATACAGAAAAAAACCATTATAAAATACTTAATAGGCATCTATATCCTCGTTTAATTTCAGGATGTTATGTTCGCCAGCAAATCTTAGTTGTGTCTTTGCTTCAAGAATTCAGCTTAAGTAACCATGAAATTAGAAATAAAGATCATACGTCAAAAGGTATGAATTCAATGGAATTAAAAATTCTTGAAACTTCACTTCATGCTATGAAATAAGCCGCAAAAATTATTTACAATCAATATTTCAATACATTTTACATGAAAGCTCTAAGCAATTCGCTCAACGTGACGTCACACAAAAAGCTTTCCTCATGAGCGAGCATACCTTGTTATTCTTTGTACCATGACTATGTACCTTGCGGCCAATATGCTGCTGTGCAGCTTCAACATATGGATGACGCGTACACGGCAGCGAGTAACCACAAGCGAAAAGCTTTATGTATGAGTAAGCTAATGGAATAGCAATCATGTAAAAGCTTTCGCTGGCTGACTGCAAGCTGCGGCAAATATGGGGGCGAAAAGCTTTGCTCGATCATATGCAAAGTATTTCCCCCAAGCTGGCTACGATAATATCGTAAATATTGCAGAGTGGCTCTCATCATCTACAAATTGATAAGGTGAAGCGGGGAGGAGAAGTTCCCAGTAAATGAAAACTCACGTTCTCATCGTCTCAGCGATTTCAGCGGCAAACTAGATCAAAAGCTCGTTTCGTGACCATTTATAAACAATTCATGGAGTACATTCAGTCAGTCGGTATTCAAGTCCAAAGTAGTCTAACCATACGTGCAATAACGCGATTCATGTTCGAGTTCGAAGTGCTGTCCAGTATTCGACAAAATGGTGAGGGGTGAGGCGTTGGCTTGTGCCGCAGTAGATAAATCCAGTTGTAAACTAAATTAAAATAAATTCAGTTGTGATGTAAATGTTTTAAAAAGATGAACAATAAAATAAAAGCAATTCTTTGAAATTAACTTTTGTTTTGGTTGATATGGTTTAAATGGACAGAATAGCAGGTAAATGGTGTTACAGCGAGTTCTCTCACGGAAGCCGTGATGTATATAGGATACGTATCAAATTGAGCTCCTAGCTCATACCACTATACACAGGGTATACTGGCTTGTAACAAAATTCGCCGTAGCTCTCAGTCGGCTGGCGAAAGCTTTTACATGATCGTTATTCCATTAGCTTACTCAAACATAGAGCTTCTCGCTTGTGATTACTCGCTGCCGTATACGCGTCATCCATATGTTGAAGCTTCACAGCGGCATATTGGCCGCAAGGTACATAGTTATCATGGTGTTGTTTATCTGCTGTAATGTGCATTGGCGTCATTGGCTGACACTTTCAGCGCTAAACGGTAGGCGGGAGATCCAGTCGCTCGTTCGTAACAGCCCCACCAACTCTGGATGAAGTTGTTCTACCATCAATGCTCGAAAGAATAATGAAGCGCTGAGCATAAACGAAATTCTAATGGAGCTCATTAAATATTGTGGCAGCAGTGTTCAGAAAGCCATCCGTAAAGTCATCCATTACATAGGGCAACAAGAACATATTCCGAGTAAATGGAGGCAATCAATCATATTTCCTAACCTGAAAAAAGGTAAGAAGTTACAGTGCGAAAACTATACAGGCATATCACTGCTCCAATATATTTTCAAAGATCATAGAAAAACAAATCAGATCATATGCCAACTGCATTGCTGGGGAATATCAAGGTGGCTTAAGAGTAGGTAGATAGACGAGAGACCAATTGTTCACAGTCAGGCAGATACTTAAGAAATGCTAGGAGATCAACATAGACGTACACAAAATTTTCGTCGACTTAAAGCAAGTATATGATAGTATTGATCGTAACGTGCAGTACCAAATAATGCTCTAATTTGGTATCCCAGCCAAATTAATTAATTAATGACAATGACGTCGACCACCTCCCAAGTCCGCATCAATAGCTAACTCACCGACATCTTTTACACAAATGTCAGACTCAAACAGTGAGATGGGGTGGCCCAATTGCTATTTAATTTGACTCTGGAATATGTCATAAGAAAGCTACCCGCCGATACAAGAGGTATGTTATTATAAAAGTTGAGCTAAGAGTAGCCTATGCGGATGACATCAACATTTTGCCACGGCTGTTAATAAACGCCAAAGAACTTTTCCTAATACTCGATAGCCAAGTGAAACTAGTAGGGCTAAAAATCAATAAGGTTTAAACGAAATTCATGACACAGCCAAGGAAAATTACGACAAACATCCAAAACATGAAAGTCGACGAATGCAGTATCAAAAATGAATGCAAATTTTTGTATCTAGGCGCCACAATAATGAGAACGGGTAATGAAAGCGACAAAATACGCCACATAAAAAATTTTGATCCGTTTTGAAAGTCTTGAAGACCAGCTGCATACAAAGGAAAACAAAACTCCAAGCACACAAATCTGTAGTAAGGCCTGTGCTGCACTATGTGTGTGAAACATGAACCATAATTTTGATGCCATGTTTCCATGGTTGTAAATTTTCGAGGGGTTTATAAAATGAGTTTTACAACGACCTATTAGTATCGCATCCTGTCTGTCCGTGCACCAAAGCGATTTTCTCAGAAACTAGAGAAGTGACAGTATTCAAACTTTGTGAGAAGGTCATAAGTAGTGATCCCTCAAAAGTTTAAGTCTTATTGAGAATTACAAACGTTTGTCATTTATGCTGAAGTAACTCTTAAAAATTTTTTTCAACATAGATAGTCTAATAGGGTATCAAATAAAAGCTCTTTATTAGAGCTTTTAGAATCCACAACAAATTAGTCAATTTGTGCGTTTAGCCTCAAGATTTGAAAAAATCACGCAGGTACGTGTTTCCTAGCACAAGGGTAAACAACATCTCAAAAATCAAAATTTGCTGATGTTTTTTAGTAATAATATGATTTGCCGAATTTTTGTTTTCCCCCATAAAATCTAAAGCAACAACTTTAATTTTCTTAAAATTTCATAATTATGTACATTACTATAAGATCCTTGCGCTGACAAAGTTTAATAGGATTCGGATCATAATTTAGATTTAGCTGTTTTAATTGTATGGAATTAAAACATAAACAATACATATGTAAAGGGTGATTCATTATGAAGTTTGATTTTCAATAGGTTCTTTTGACAGATCACGCGTGGCTCCTGTCAAACTGTAATGAAATTTTTATTCAATATTGTTTGACAAACCATCATAGATAGACTTACACAGCAACAATGTATCCAAATTTTTCAGCTGTATTACGATAATCGGCGTTCTATGAGAAATGTTTTTCGTGTTTTTAGAGCAACTTATGGTGTGCATTGTCAACGTACTGAAACCACCATAGTCAATACTATCCGCAAAATTGAAACCCAACATACAATATTGGATGATACTCGACCGATTAGACCACATCCAGCAGGTAGTAAAGAGAATATAACGGCTGTAGCCGAGAGTGTGGCTGAAGACCGTGTTGAATCGATTCGGCGTCATTTTCAACAGCTTTGTTTGTTGTACGCAATAACGTGGCGTATTTAACGTAAAGATCTTGGCGACTTAGGTTTGCATCGTGTTTTTGGTGAATGGGCTCTGAGTCAGATCAATGAAAACCCGCTGATTAATCGCGAAGTTTTGTTCAGTAATGAGGCGCATTTTTGGCTCAATAAACAGAGTAACCGTATTTGGGCTGATGAAAAATCTGAAGAGCTCACCAACTACCTCTACAGCCACGGTAATGCACAGTTTGATGTGGTTTATGGGCCAGTGGTATCGTCGGTCTATCTATATATTATTAAAAATGAGTCCGAACAGAACGTAACCGTCAATGGCGACCGCCATTGCAGCGTGATAACAGATTTTTTGCAATCTGAAATTGAAGCCATTGTATCGGTGAACTTTGGTTTCAACAAAACGGTGCTACGTTGCATACAGTGAGAGAAACAATGAACTTATTGAGAAATCATTTTGGTGAGAAGCTGATTTTACGTCTTGGATCAGCAAATTGACGGCCTAGATCATATGATATCACACCTTTAGATTATTTTCTTTAGGTTTACACGAAGCCTCTCGTCTTCAGGAATAAACAAGCTTCAATTGAAGCTTTGGAAGCCAACATTGCTCTTGTCATTCTCAAGATACCGGTTGCATATTCTGGAACGTGTCGTCCAAAATTGGACCCTCAGGATGGACCATTTACGGTGTAGTCACGGTTAACATTTAAACAAGATAATCTTCAAAATGTCGTAGATTGTGCTTTCGATTCACTATAAAATTCAACTTTACGCCTTTTATTTGAGGTTGAAAACCAAATTTTATAATGAATCCCCCTATATATTTCGAATCAATTTAGGCACTAAGTTTCTTTCTGATTTTTATGAAAGTTTCAGGAATGGTATTTGCCTTGAATTGTGTTCATTTGGTTGAGCATTCTGAAAAACGATTTGAGCGGGAACAAAATGGCGGCTGTGTTGTGTTTATGAAAGGGTTCCTTGATGTTTCTGATATATTTGAATGATTTCTTACATATATGTATGTGCAATGGCAGCATAACTCAAGTCATCGATTCATGAAAAGTTGTTTTGAACACTAGAATAGTTACAAAGTATGTCTAGTAGAAGCACTCTATTGCTTACTCACCTAGTAATTTTTTTTAATGCTTATGTGTTTCTTCAGTACTTTACCTGGCAAGAAATAACCTCTTCTTCACTGGTGCTTCTGTACGTGTATAATTCTTGCTTTATTAAAAATCTAAATCACACTTGAATATGAGTAAATCAAACGGTTCACTTACTTTGAAAATTAAATCAATAACTAAAATATAATAAAACCTCTTAACCAAATAAATACATTTTTTTTAAACTCCCTAAATCTTTATCTTTTAATTTCTAGCTTATTAGTTGTGCTATAAAAAAATAAAAATAATAATTATTATATTACCACATCAAATTTATATTATTATTTTCCTTTTAGAAATTGTGATATACTGGATGTATTGTACGCAACATTTATAGCGGCTATTATTTACGTTTAGAAAATAAAATCATTTGGAGAAAGATTCATGGATTCAGGCCTCATCAGCCTGAAATAATGTTTCAATCAAGTTTTTGCTCAGTGTAAGCGGACATGGTGATAATTGTGCTGATACGTTTGGTGGTACACATTAATTTTACCAAAATGTGTATATAATATATCTTGCATAGTGCTTCCGTAATATACGAGTATGTATGTTGGATTATAAAGATTCGTTGAGAATGTTTGAATTTTATTCAAAAAATCAAATACGATTAACTCAAGGTATTTGATGTGAATTTTTTGGCTTTGTGGTTCTATTGTTAAGTTGGAGTTGTAAAGTCTGCCTAAGTATCTCAAGGTAAAAGTATGGATATGCTAAACGGTTTAATATTTGTTAAAATTATTTTTTCTAAATTTATTGAACTTAAGAAATCATAAATATTAATTTAATGAAATCTATTGTAACGAAAATGAAACGTGACTAAAATGGTGATTATTTTTTCATATTGTTGTAAAATTCCTAGAAAAAGTTTTCTTATGTCTGTTGTCTTCCTTTATGTTTTTCAAATATTGAAAAGTAAATAATTAGTAAGAAAACAGTGCAACAATTTTGTTCCAAGTAAGAATAAACTTAATAGCACATGTAACTTAACATTTAAATTTACACAATATCTAGTAGAGTCATGCGTACCATATTGCACATGTGATACATGATCGACATTTATTTTAACCAAAAAATTTATGTGAATATATCGTGAAGTATTGGAGAAACTTAAATTGACTTCACAGGAACAAGCAATCAATATTGGTTCAGTGAAATCAAAATGATAAAATAAAATTATGCTTGTTCTGCATGAAATACCGCAAGAAGACCAGGGGAAAGAAGTTAGGAAAGAACAAAAAGATTTGGAGGTTGAGACAAAGCTACAATTAAGAAAATTTTTCGCTACTAAGACATCTAGAAGTAATCTGTGTGGTCTAGTGGTTAGAGCATGAACGCATAAGCCGAAGATCCCAGGTTCAAATCTCGTTGGGAGCAACGTGATATAGTTCAGGGGATTTTTCGGACAGACTATGAGTGTTGACTCAGTGGTGATATGTACTGATTTAATCAGATCATATCATAGCTGAGCAAGCACACAGGAGCATGGTACTGACCAAATCAACGTCCGAAAAAATCAATACGGTCATGAAAATGAGATACTCTAACTATCTTTTGGCGAACGGGCTGTAGTGCTACAAAGAAGAAGAAGAAGACATATAGAAAGTGGAAAGTGGTTCAGAGTATGGAGAAAAGCACTTTTACATACATATATGGAGTGTTAATCCGAAATCTCTAGCAGCTGGGTTGTACGAGTATATTTTCATGTAGTTTGTACTAAATTATAAAGCAATGTTTTTGTTTTGCAACTGCACTTACAGTAAATGTTGTAAAAAAAGGACATTAAAAGTATTATAGATGGTGTGGAGAGCCGATAAAGTGATGGAAAGATTACAGAATTTCACTAGCGCACATAGAGACCAAGGATGTTCAAGAAGATGGTGCAACAAACAGCTCAATGACAAATGTTCAACATCTTTATTACATTAAGCTCATTGTTTTCAATAATTTCATTCAACTACTTCAAAATACAACATGGATTCAGAACGATTCAAGCAACTTTTAGACCTGCTGAGAGAAACGATAGCGGCATTTTTATCAAAACAGTGCGGTATCTATGTACCTCTTCATCGTTCAGTGTTTTTTATCAAACTTCGAACCATTTGACTCTACAAAGGAAATTACAAGGAACAATTCAAAAACTACATGGACATAAATCACGTATCAACAACGCCGTTTATTGTGTTAAATTACTCTTAAACACTATCATCACTAAAAACTATGCAACTATAGCTATATTATTTGCACGCAAGGCACCAAAACTATCTTACGACAAATTACTGGCATTGCTTGACAAGCAGCTATCGCCCCGGAAAAACGTTCTCGTGGCTCAACATCAATTTCTGGGAAAATACCAAACTAGTCACCAATCAATAATAAACTGCTACGGACCTTAAGATGAGTACCACTAATTGCAAGTTAGTATGTAAATGCAAAAAATCGGTGGATGCCATTTTCTACGTTCTCGGTGTGTCAGAGGGATCGCCAATAACTATGTACGTATATCAGAGAATAACTTTTACAATCTGAAAATAAGATGTTTGAGGAACAACTGGCCAAGGCAACGCTTATAGAAACATCGAAAGTGGACGCACAAGAACTCACAGGGAACATGCTATCTAAAGAGGTGAATATAAATAAAGTGGAACGACGCAGTGCCCCACATGATGACAGGCGAAGCGACAGGTGTGAACACCGTTGCTTTGATACGACCCTCAGAGAAAAGACTCAAGTTCACGAACCATATTTCATCGATTACGCTCAGCTGGGGCTTGAAAGCTTAAGTGACAATCTTGAAAATGACCCAAAACAATAACCGATATGTAGCATAAGTGCAAATCGAAGGGACACCAATCAAATTTGAAGTGGTTTTAGGTTAATGGTACACGTTTGTTTCGAGATCTATGGACAAGAAACGTAACATCAAGAAACCATTGGAACCAATGTATATAAAATTCCAATCCTACACCAAGAAAATGTTTAAGCTCGATTGGAACGCGGATGTTATGATAATTTATAAACAGACAACTATCAATTACAAGATTTTTCTCGTGGCAGACAAGCTTTTCCCACTGCTTAAACGTATATAGACACGGTGTTTTGACATCAATTTACAAGAAATCAACAAAAAAACGAATAAAAAGTTTCAAAGAAGGAGAGGAGTTTTTTGCTGAATTTACAGAAATCTTCAAACTGAAAATCGGACACATATGAAGTGCAGCTGAAGCTAAAGGGTCAAAAGCATAACTCATCGACAATTGCGAACAAGAATTCCCACACATGTTAACCGAAAGAATTGATAATGAGCTTGACTCTCTAGAAGCCGCTCAAATTATTAAAATAACTAAGGCCAGTGGCTGGGGATCTCCACTGGTAGTCACCATAAAGTGCGAGGAGTATACGACTGTATGTTGTTTATAAAGTAGGAGTGAACCCGAGAGTAGTGGGAGCAAATTAACGTGACGAGAATCTGAATAGTCTAAAAAGCTCAAGATATTTTTGTTGCCTGAATTTGTTTAAGGCCTATTTACACGTGGCTGTAGACTCTAAATCTAGTGAAGTACTTGTACAAACTATTTCCATGCATCAAGAAACGTACAAAGCGTGTCGTCTCTCCTTTGGGATTAAAACGGTGCCTTCGGAATTGTACCAAACAATGGACCAAATCTTGTGTGACTCTATCATAGTCCATGGCAAGACCAAGGAGAAGTGCAGAGGAAATCTTTCCAAGTGCTTGACCTAACTTATAAAATTCAAGATACGTTTGGATGAGAAAGTGGTAATTTTTTCAAACAGAAATCGAGGTTTTAGCACACTATCGAGTGCAACAAGATTATCAAGTCTCCTTCAAAGATATAAGCAGTAACAGACATGCCACGGCCACAGAACGTCGACGATTTCTGGACATTTTTGCAAGTCGTAGTATACTTTTCCCGCTTTATAACCAAGTTATCGTCATTAAGCCATCCACTATGTCTACTTTTACAAAAGGGTGGGAAACTCTTCTAGTCATCAAGATGTGAATCACCGTTCAAAAAACTCAAGGGAGAAATAGTGAGTGACCGCGTTTTAGTACCTGACGATCCGACCATGCCTCTCCAGTAGCTTGCGATGCAAGTCTCCACGGTATTGCTGGTTTACTGTCTTGCAATTCATTGCGTTTGCGTCAGGCATCTGAACGAAGACCGAACAAAACTATTCCCAGCTTGAGCGAGAAGCTTCAACAATTATATTCACATTGCGACATTTTAAATCAATATTTATTAGCACGTCCATTCAAACTCATAACCAGTAATCAACCACTGTCCTACATATTTCACAAAACTCGAATATTCCACAAATAACTTCAGCTCGTCTACTCAGACATGCTGCGCTCCTATCAGGGTCCGACTACAAAATCCCTTTTAAGAAAGGTATCGACCACGCTTATGAGGATTGCATCTCATTCCCCAGCTAAAACAGCGCAGCGATCATTTCACCCTTTTTACATCAATTTAATGTAAATCTATACGATAATTTTTGCTCTATAGTGAGCTTTCATTCCTTGGTGCGGATATCGATTTCGTTTTTCGGATGGCTCCGATAGCTTTTTTAATTACTTATGAATTTCTGTGATGCTACATGATTGAGTTGCTTGTGTTAATAATTTTTCCCGAGAAATTATTAGAGAAGAAAAATGTCAGTGTACTAAAAAAAAGCAACTCAACCATGTAGCTTAAAAGAATTTCATAAGTAGGTAATTTAAAAAACTATCGGAGCCATACGAAAAACGAGATCGATTTCCGCACGAAGCAATGAAAGCTCGCTGTAGAGCAAAAAATTATCATATTGATTTACATTAAATTACGATACGATGGAAGGTGGCGAGGCTCGTGCTGATCAGCAAGGGGAAGGGAAACCCCGAATCGCCGTCTGCATAGCGCCCGTTATGCATGCTAGACACGGCTGGGAAAGTGCTAGAGAAACTCAGTAAGGGAAGACTCACTGACGCGGTTCGTGCTCTAGGTCCCCATCTCCTCGGCAGTATGACTTTAGAGCAGGACATTCTACCATTGGTCAGCATGGTCCAAAAGGCAGAGGCATGTAGTCGCACCAAGCGACGGATCGTCCTGTTGGTGACAGTCAACGTCAGGAACGTCTTCAACTCCGCTAGATGGGTGGATATTCTGGATACGCTGGAAACCCCTTTTCAAGTTTTAGAATATCTAATGCGGCTTTTGAGGAACTACCTAAAGGGCCGCAGCCTGCTCTACGACACGACACAGGGCCAACGAAAGATGGTAGTTACATTGGGTGCTGCTTAGGGATCTATCCTTGGTCCAGACCTGTGCAACGTGTCTTGCAATTGACCACTGAGACTCGAGATGCCAGATGAGTCACGCTTGGTCGGCTATGCGGACGATGTTGTGGCTCTGGTCACTATTTAGGCTAGGTATGCTAATGTGTCGAGTGAGAGACTGGATGACTGCTCGCGGGTTCAGTTTAGCAGTGGAGAAAACCGAAGTGGTCATCTTGAAAAAAAAGAGAGTCCCTAGAGTAAGGATGATGAGTATTGGAGATATAAGAATCGAATCGAAGCCATCGGTGAAGTACCTGGGGCTATTGATTGACTCAAAGATGAGTTTCTCTAAGCAAATCAGGGCAATGGCTGAGAAAGCTGCTTGGGGAGTATCAGCTCTGAGTCGATTTATGGCCAACGTAGGGGGACCCAGCCCATCAAGAAGACGGCTGTTGATGAGAGCTGTAGACTCAGTGCTACTGTATGGAGCAGAAGAATGAAGCGACGCTCTCAGCAAGGAGGTATACCGAAAACGTTTGGCACAGGTACAGAAAAGAGGAGCACTGAGGATTGCATATTCGTATCCGATGGCCTCTGATTTGGCGGTGAAAGTTATTACAGGCGTGATAGCTATCACCCTCCTTGCTAGAGAGCGCCACACTATTGACCTGCGCCGAAACGAGGATGAGAGGGAGATGGTTGTCCATGGGGAGAGACAGCGCTCACTCAACGATTGGCAGTAGTCTTGGGTGAATTGCACGAAGGGAAGTTGGACTACGCGCCTCATCCCGGATGTGAGACCGTGGCTAAATCGAAGGCACGGTGAGACTGACCTCTATCTGACCCAGCTTTTGAGCGGGCATGGGTATTTACAGTCTTACCTGCATAAGATTGGTAAGTCACGGTCCCTCGATTATCGGTTTTACCAAGGAGAGGAGGGTAATGCCTGCCACACATTTGCGGTGATGTTCGAATCGGTTGACAAATGGAACCAGGTGGCACATTATGCTCGGGCAGTCCTAAAATATAAAAGGGACTCAAAGCAGCCGGGGGCACTGGGGCTGGGGGATAGCATTTCTGGCCCTTCCTCTTCCCCTCTCCCCTCCCGCTAGGAAAGGGATCCCCCAGCTTGAAGGCGCCTCACGGCGTAACAAAACGAGGCCCGGCCCGAAGTAATGTGTCAAATGGTTCCAGGCTGGGTTCTCAGGTTGACACGGGAGGTGTTTAGTGGGTAGTATCCAGTCGCCTTCTTGCGAGCATTGGAGTCCCACACTCTGTTCGTAAATGGCATTCATTTCCCTACCACAAAAAAAGGCTGGCTTTTATATCGTTGTCAAAGTCATGCCATATCATTATTCGAATTTAGGTGACAGGTTACGAATGCCATTCTGAAGTCTTATTGAACTCCTCCCTTATCATCCGGTATTCGATTATCCTTAAAATTTACACCTATCCTTGATGTCATCAGAAAGAACTGAACTGATCACATAATAGAAAAAAGTCCATCAAAGTATCGACGTTGCCGGATTTGTAGCAGGCGCACTACATATCTATGCAAAAAATGTGAAATCCCGCTTCATCTTGATGAGTGCTTTGAAGTATTTTATGACGGAAATAAAAATATCAGAAGTTCTTCAATGTGATACATTTTGATCTAATAAAAACATTTTTAGTATGTGCGCATTTGGTTTGTTCATTATTTTCCAAAAAAAAAAACAACATGAATTATCCCATTGGCAACTAAAGTTGCCACTTCACAATCTGGCTCCATTGTCTTTAATTGATTAGATCCCAATTTTATATTGTTTTATGGGCTATACATAACCTAATTTCACTAAAAAATATTTACTAGAGAATTATAGACTTTAATGGGTTAAAAATAAGCGCAATGTTAGCTCTTTTCTAAGAGTAAGGGAAAGTACCAGTACTCAAACTTGGATTGAAGAGGAGAGACAAAGGAAAACGTAGTGATGAGGCTAACGACTACACAAATATGTTTGGTAAACCATCCGGTCCAGGGCTTATATTAGGATCAAGAGCATTAATCAAAGATTCGACTTCAGCTACGTCTGTACAAATAAAGGAAATTGGGAAGGAAAGATGATTGAGTAAGACAACAGGATGCACAGTTGCAATGAGAGGAGAAAAAGTCGGAAAGATAAATTGGGCGAATGAGTCAGTAATTTCTTGAGGAGAAGAAACTTCTGCATCATTCCAATGGACTATATTAGGACTGGAAGAAGAGGATTTCAGCGACCTTTTTTAAGATCATAACGGCTTTGTATTATTAGCCACAAAGAACTATCCAGACTACTGAAATACGTCTTCAAAGCATATTTGATACCTTTCTTGGCAATAGCATGCAGCCTGTTAAAATTAGATCCAGCTTCAATAATGCCGAATATTTTGAAGACACGATGTGCTTTATCTTTTGCTCGTAGGGCACTAAGCACTCGCCTTGTAAACCAAGGTTTTTGATTTACTTTACGGGATGCCTAAAGGGGCGTAAAACAGCGAATAAGGTTATAAATATAAATGTTGACTAAAAGTAATTCCGTATTAATAGCTTCAAAGTTAGCATTAAAAAAGTTAAATTTTGGAGCAGCATGAGGTTTGTTATATTTAATTTCATTGACTATAAGATCTATAGATAAAGGAGGATGATGCGCATCAGGAGGAACATACGGATGTAAGACTTGAGACACAGATAAGCAGCTAACTGGAACATTTTATAGAACAGGGTCAAGAAGATGTCCATTAGGATTGTAGAGATGATTAAATTGAGAAAAGGCGCAATGCGATAGGAAAGATGACAGGCTTATAGAAAAAGGATTAACTGGCGATGTAGAAGAAGTAAAATAATTGTATTACTCTATGGATGGTAGGCTAAAATCTCCGCAAACTAATATTTTGGTGTGAAGGTTTCGTAAAAGTAAATGAGAGAATAAATAATCAAAAAACGTCACATAAACAGTTAACGGTGAATTACAAGGGATATAAACAAACGAAGTCAAGTAATCTTTAAACCAAGGGCGAGAAAATTTGACAATAGCGCATTTTAAAATATGGGAAAAACAGAAATCAGAGCAAACAGTACTAGGCAGAGTTTTGCTAACTGCAACCAAAACTCCACCACCATCAGCCTTATTAGTAGCATTAAGTCGCGGTTGCATCTATATACAATTTGATCAGAAAACATTTCACTACTCAAAATGTTTACATTCAGCCAAATCTCAGAGAACTGAATAACAGAATCTTTACTAAGCTGGGGGGAGATAAAGAGTCCCTCAAGCTTGGTCCTTAGTTCTCGTATATTTTGGTAAAAAATTGAGAGAAGAGAAGTTAAGTTGAAGGGTATTGAGGTTTGAAAGAGATTTATTGAGGTTTACGTACATTGCGATGAACATTATGACTATAAGAATATTCATTAAGATTACATGTGACTAAAGCTTTGGGATATCGAAAATTTCTTCGTCTCCTTGCAAACGGCTTAACAAGTACCCTAGCAGGCAAGTAATCCGAATTCAGGACAATTTCAGTATTTTCAGAAATCACCAATTCAAATGAGGCAACTACTTTGTCCGTTACATTTTCTTTAGTCAACTTGTGACAACTAAAAACTTTAACGGATGTTCCAAACTTCTTGGTGACATAACGCTTTAAGTCTTCAACAGAAGTTTCATAAGCCACTCTAAAATAAATTGACTCAATGATACAAATCCTGCTCGCTAAAATCGGCTCTATTATAAAAACATAGAAAAGGGTATAGAAACATAACGATACTCTGATTCCATTCTCCTTTCACGCTTAAGTGTTACAATTCCAATCAAAATAATGAAGACCTCGATCTGATTGCTTAGGTTATGGGCCATATGTAACAGTGAACATCCCCTCTAAAGTGTACCCAATTTTTGCAACTTTGGTCTGTTGAAACATTAAACATTTAAGAAAGTGTCACACAAAAGTTAGAAGAAACACTGTGATTTAGAGTTGTCTGATAGAATTGATAACGATAGATTTGAGATCACATTCAAATATTTACGACATGAACACACCAAAGGGTTGAAGTCATTTAAAGCAAATCAATTCTTCACAATTACATACACACAGAAGTTATCCATTCTGATAATTCAATTTCGCTTCAATATTCAATAAATTTTTTTTCAATTTTTTTACTGTTATTCGATATTTGGAACAAAATTTTTTTAACTAACTTAATATCAAAATTGTATGACTGTCAAAGTATCATGCAGAATAAGTGAGTAATATGTATTAAAAGATTTTTGTTGACTTAATTGTTCAATGATTTTATTTTTAAATCGTAAATTTTTGTCGTTTGCTAAATGAACAATCATCTTTTTGGTTGACATTTAGCAAACATTACATTTACAGCTTCGTGCATAGTGAAGCAAGAAAGTTGATTTGTTTGTTATATAAGCACTCCTACTATTTAACAGCCATTACCAATACAATCAGATATATTTGCTGTCAAGCTGACAATCACAATATCCATTTGCTAATTTTTTTTTTTTTAATTAACAAATAACAAACAACAACATGCTAGTCTGCAAATACCATTAATACTGACAATTATCGAATTTTTTCAGCAAAAGCAGAATCATTTTATTAAAGAAAAGAGAATATACATTTTTAATAAATATAATAACACAGATTATAACAAAAAAAACTTCTAAATTTCTGTAAACATAAATGTTTGTTGAAAGTATTGGAAGATCTTTACTATAATTTATTTTTTATATCCAATTTCAATGCAGGCTTCTGTTTTAAGCAAAAGTAAATTATTTTTGAAATAATTAAGCAATAGAGTATTGAAGTTGTATGAGATGTTTTAGCAAAGCTTCACTTATTTTTAAAAAAGCAATAATTAATCAATTATTATAGATAAATTTCCAGCAATTAGTGAAAAGAGAGAACTAACTCTTCAAGAGCTAGAGGTTAGAAAATTAGTTTTGAGTTTATTAATGGGGTGACAGTGAGTAAATTTTCCTTGAGATGAGGTCTGAGGCTAAATTTATGGTGGCAATTTAGGCCTAGCGATACATATATCTTTTTAATTTAAATTTATACCTTGCACACGTTTTATTCATCTTTCTTCCCTGTAACACAATGAATTTAATAGTCATTAACTTATTATATGCAAATACAATTTTTCTTGGACGAAATGCTTAATATTTGGCAATGAGACACCTACGAGCTACATTCATGTATTTTGAATTAATGATCCGATAATCGAGCTTAGTTATGATAGGGATGAATTCAAATATATGTAATAGAAATTTAACCTCAGCTTGAAAGTTCAGAAAACAATGATCAGCAAATAATATTTTAGAGCAACATTAATTATTTGATAGTAAATTTAAAGAAGACATCAGATTATAGTATTACCATTATGTTTTAATTTTATCGTTATTATAGTTTGGAAAATTTTTCAAAACTACTTTCATTCGATAGACGAATAGAAATTTATCAAAATAAGATACAAAACACAACAGTTAGATGAAAATGGCCAAAGCATTTTTTTTTGTGAACACTAAATTATACATTATACTCATAAATTTTTCAAACGAATAAGCTTTTTACACTAAACTCTTCACTAGGATCCATTATATACATGATATGGGCTTAATCAAACAAAAGAAAGACGATTTTCTAGAGAAATAGTAGAAAAGCAGACAAACAAGGATTTATCTACGATAGACGAAAACCAATTTCAAATGTACAAAACAAAACTAACCAAAACAACCCTTTCTTAGAGGGTATTTAATGCAAATTCACTGATTCATCGAAACAATTTGGAAAATTTTTCAAATCATTTGAACGCTCCAAAGAAAACCAAAAAGTCCAACTCAGAGTTTAAAAGACAACCAAGAAAAGAGAATTTTGATACCATACGAATACTTATAGTTAGGACTGCTATTTAATGAAGAATATGCCGAACCTTGTTATGGACTTAATTTAGACGATTACTGATGAGATTGTTTTTGAAAGAATTTTTTGGATTTATTTTTATTTTTTATATATTTTTGCGTTTCGCATTCTGATTTTCTATTGTCTTAGCCACCCTACATGAAGTTAGCTATAAATGGGATAAAATATTATCAAAATGATTGCAATTACAAATTGATATGTTGAATTAATTCTTATGTAGCCTGCAAGATTAATATTTTGCTTGAATATTATAATACTGATTGCTTGAAACACTATTAGAAGTTGGTGACTTATATTGTGAAATATACTAGCATAAATAATATGTACTTAGCAATCCGTAATGCTTGATATAACAGTTCGTTAACGTTTCTCACTTTACTCGAACTTACCTACGATTATAGCAAGTATTACCAACCCGATAACACCCATTATTATCATCATCTAAAATGAAAGAACAGGAAATTGGTATTAAAAACACAGTATCATACTTATGTTTAAGTAAAATATGCAGCGGCTCATCGTTTTTGACATTTAGTTTAAACATTCACACAGATATACAACTTTTAATTCTCCCTTCAACAGTTATACGATTAAACCACATTTACGGTAGATTTATTGCTTGTTTTTTCTAAATATTTGTTATATGTCTCGCATTCGTTGCGAACAGACTTGTTTTTAAAACCTCCTGTTAGTGAATTTTCAAAAATAAAATAACTATTTAAATGTCACTTTCAAACTAAATTTTTAAAAAACTTATTACATCGTCAAATTTTTGAGCAATTTATCGAATATCTGGATTTTCCCTGCGGAAAAAGGTTTTTCATCGGGAGCATGGAGGAGCCTGACGGCTTCCCACTGCTCGGGGACACAGAGCCAGGCATTTCAAATGCAATTAATGAAAAAATAATGAATAGAAAAACGAACATGGGAAGCGTATTACGCTATCAAGCGAAGAATTGGAAAGGGCTACCAGAGAAAACGTAAGAGTTACCAGAAGAAATGAAGGGCTCCGAATTCAAAATGTAGAGGAAATGAATCGTAAATTATCAAACGTCAACTAAACGAAAGCGATTAATCCACAAAGTACGTGTGGAAAGCAAGAAACCATAACACATAAGACGAGCGAAACAAAGAAAGAAACCAACTATACAAGATGTGAAAAAGACAACAATTCATGATGCCGATATTATACTAAGCGTGGAAGGAGATAACGACCATATCGAATAACGATATGGATATCGAAATGGATTGCCAAGAAAATATAGGTAAAATTAATGCTTCTAGGGATAAATTTATCGAATATTTCAAATCTAAAAGTAAGGAGAAGTAGATAAAGCCAATCGGCGTGTCTGCTGGTTCTTCCGTTAAAAATAATTAGACTATTGAACAAGTTTCATTGGTCAATGTCTTTGGGCAGAGCGAAGGGGATATAGTTCGGCTATAGGCAGCCGAACATAAGATACATAAAAACGAAGTTAAGAGAGTGACCACTGATAAACTCACAATAAAAAAACACTGGCTGATTTCAAGCTAGCCAAAAATGCGCTACATAGTGTGAAAGCTCTCCGCTTCACATAAATGCCAATGGCGGAGAAAAATTAAACCTTCCTATTGTATGGCCTAGACTGTCGGAGAATAAAATTGATGTCTTTGAAGTGTTGCAGGAAGCAGCACCAGCTGTTAAATTTGTTAGTGTGAAAAATTTGCTACAAAGGGATCAACTATTGCAGGCAAAATGTCACCATATTTATTTCAAACGGTAGCAATCCAAGGGCCCTCCAACCGGTAAGCAACTTGAACTTCCGAGCGGTAAAGGGGGAGCGTCCTTAAAAGCCTGAGGTCAACTAGTGTTACAGGTGCCAAAGATTTCGCCATTCGGCCACCAATTGTGCCATGCACATACCTCCAGTGAATACAAATTGGCTCAGATGGAGCTAAAAGAAAAATTAAACTGTGTTAACTGCAGTGTATTTGGTCATCCAGCATCATATCGAGGATGTCATCGGTATCAAGATGCAAAAGTTAAATTTTCCCCAAAGCAAACCCAAGTGCACCGCAGTGTCATACCTTCCAATTTCGTCAAGCCCGGAGTATCATTTGCACTTGCTGCTAGAGGACCAGTAGACAACAATGTAAATAAAATAAATAATGTAAGTGGCAATAATATGCTGCTTCTTAAAATTTGCCCACAGCGTGAATCTCTCTCGGAGAGAATGAATAAGCAAGATCAAAAAATCTATTTCGTTTTTCAATATTTAGGCCAACATGCTCCAAAATAGTTTGTAATCTAGTCACATTTCTATGGATAAGCTTCGTTTAATGTCGATCAATGTCAACTCCATTGTTTCTCTACATCAACGTGGCTATCTCCTTGAATTCATTGTCAAGCAAAAGCATGACATCATACTTCTCTCTGAAACCCACCTCAATTCATGGCATTCCATGATATTAAAAGATTTTGAATATATAAGAAAGGAAAGGCCAAACGGTGACGGAGAAGGTGGTACTAGGATATTGGTTAGAAGACCCTATTGTTTCCAAAATATTCAAAAAGTCGAATTCAAAAGCTTTGAATTTCTTGAACTGTCCGTTATCAAAATTTCACATTCAGTTGAGGATAACCTCTTCGTTATCTCTGCCTATGCAACTGGTCAAAACGTTCTCAAGTTCAAGAAGGAGCTCAAGAAGTACTCGACTTGAACTGGCTGCATAATTATTATATTCTTGCTAGTGTCCTGAATGCCCGGCATACATCATGGCTGAACGCCAAACAACATCCAAGGGGATCGTGGATAATAGGGAACCAAATTGAATACAGGTGGAATGTATATGGGTCGGAGCTACCAACATACCCTTGGAAAAATTCATATTTGGTCCTCTGTATTGCTGACACAAGACTTGAATTCAACTTTAATAGTCCTCAACGGAAATTGCAGGAGCTTCCTTATGATAGCGACCATAACGCAATCTTAATGGAAATCAATCATCAAAGGGCTGATGTCTTCCTCATTCTAGTTCAACATGAAAATCATCGGTTGAATTTAAAAAAACACGGATTGGGGAAAGTTTCAAAAGAAGTTTAATCGGGATTACCAGATGCAATGTCTTCCTCCAATGTCCTCTCTTGCACAGGAATCTAACTAATGACAAAATAGATCGAGAGAGAAAGAGAAGCTGACGTTGAAAACGATTGAGATAGTAGTTCTCAAGTTTAAACATCGAAATAATATGGGAGGATATGAAACACCAACCATCGGAAGATTAAACAGATTGAAAACCCTTCTTTTTACACGCGTCATCAATATTTACCCGCAATTTTGGGACTACAATCATCCCTCATGGCTTTGTTGAAATTACAAATGCAGAATGTCCCGAACTTAATTCACTCATACTTTAGAAGTGAGGTCAGCAATCAATGGGTGAAAAAACTGAGGGGTGTTAGCCCACAGGAGGCTGCTTTAGATAAATTTTATATATATTTATAGTCTTATTCGCTGTTTTACGCCTCTTCAGACATCTCGTAAAGCAAATCAAAAACCTTGGTCTACAAAGCGAGTGCTTAGGGCCCTACGAGCAAAATATAAGGCACATCGCGTCTTTAAAACACTCGGGACTATTGAACCAAGATCTAATTTTAGCAGGCTGCATGCTATTTGCCAAAAAAGAGATCAAATATGCTTTGAAGACTTATTTTAGTAGTCTGGATAGCTCTCTTGTGGTTAATAATACAAAGCCTTTTTGGTCTTATATAAGGTCGCTGAAATCCTCTTCTTCCAGTCCTAGTAAGGTCCGTTGGAATGGTGCAAATGTTTCTTCTCCTCAAAAAGTTACTGACTCATTTGCCCAATTTTTCTCTTCGACTTTTTCTTTTTGCGCTGCAGAAGTGCTTCCCAATTTCCTTTATTTGTATAGATGCATCTGAAGTCAAATCTTTGATCAATGCTCTTGATAATAATATCAGCCCTGGGCTGGATGGTTTGCCAAACACATTTGTGAAGTCGTTAACCTCATCACATAGTTTTCCTTTATCTCTCCTCTTCAATCTAAGTTTGAGTACTGGTACTTTCCCTAACCCTTGGAAAACAGCTATATTGTGCCTATTTTTGAAAGCGGTGATCTTACGTCAGTTTCCAATTACCGCCCTATTTCCTTACTTTCCTGCTTTCCAAAGTTACTTGAACGGTTGGTTCATAGTCGACTCTCAAACTCAATAGCTCCTATTATTGCTCCAGAGCAGCATGGCTTTCCCAACGGATACTCCACTAGCTCTAATTTAATGGAGTTCACAAACAGTATGGCAACAGCTTTGGATAACCAACTGCAATTTGATGTAATCTTCACCGATTTCTCCAAGGCCTTTGACCCTGTGAATCATTTACTTCTTTGTCGTAAGCTTGAAGCTCTTGGCATCTCGGGTGCTCTTCTATCTTGGATGTCATCTTATCTATCGTGTCGTCCCTGTCGAGTAAGTTTCTCTGGTACTACGTCTAGTCCTTTTTATCCTTCATGTGTTCCACAAGGTTCAATTCTTGGGCCCTTTCTCTTTCTGTTTTTCATAAATGATTTTCCCTTTGTAATTAATTCCTCTTGCCTCTTGTATGCTGATGACTTCAAAGTATTTCGAGCAATCAAATCTCATTTGGACTGTCAGCTCCTCCAAACTGAATGCTCTATATAAATGGTGTGCTTCGAACTATTTATGTCTTGACATTACTAAATGTCATAAAATGACTTTTTATCTGAAGGACTCTCCTATTAATTTTAACTATATATTAAATGATACTTTGTTCTCTGAAACGTTCAGTCATAAAGACCTTGGAGTAACTTTTGATCCGAAACTCAAATTTGATGCACATATTTTAAATGTGATTACTAAGGCGATAGAGTTTCTAGGTTTACCCTTAGGCATGTACATAAATTCAAAAGCATCTCTTCTTCTATCCGCCTAGTTGTTTGTCTTGTTCGCCCTTTGCTTCAATACTGTTCTGCTATCTGGTCCCCCCGATATTGCTATCTCGTGTCTTCTTTAGATACTGTCCAAAGAAAGTTTACGCGTTTTCTTTTCCTTTAATTTATTTTGCCGTATCAGCCCTATGAAAGTCGTTTATCCTTCCTATCTCTTCCATCTCTAATATCCCGACACACTTATTTAGACCAATGTTTTTTTGTATAAACTCTGCTACCATCAAGTCCCGTTAAATATTTTTTCTGAGCTGCGTTTCCGACAAACATCTCGTTCATCTCGGATGAATTCTTATTTCGTTATCCCATATTCTAGATCTGATTTATATTTACATTCACCAATTTTAAGAATCGTACGAAATCATTATAATCTCGAGCTTGGTCCTCCCCCCTCTGCTCACATAGCATTTAAGAAAAAACTAAGAGACTTACTACTAGTTTAACTTACAATTATCGACATTTTATTATTTATTTCATTTAAATATTGCTTTATTTATTCTTTGCGTTCTATTGTGTATTCCGTAAGAAATCTCGAGTAAAGGCATCGAATCTTGAAGTCGTTAGTGATGAAACAAATCTCTCTATAGGGAGAAATTGATAGTACAGATCCAGATAGAAGTGGAAACTGAGGCAGCTATTAGGAATTATTGCATATTGTTCAACAACATGTTGAGCAATTCATATTTCCCAAACAAGCGGAAAAAAGCAAAGATATTTCCAATCTTGAAGAAAGGAAAAGAATCTTCGTACCCTAAAAGCTATCGCCCAATCAGCTTGCAGCCCAATTACAGCAAGGTGTTTGAAGTGATACTAAACAAAACATTAAATGCCCATATTGAGAAATATGAATCGCCAATTTATTTGATCATACATGCGATAACGAAAAAAACTTCAGAACTCTGTTGGAAACATAATGATAGAGAGTTTGTTGAAGCGTGTTTCATTGAAGGAAACGTTTTACAATCACCTGAAAAGACTAGTCGACTCATACAAACGACACAAAAATAATTCTGGGTAATTTCAACGCTTAGGTTGGCAATGAGATATCTCATCCACTGGAGGATATAGCTTCCATGATGAAACAAATGACCACGGCCAGTGCCTGATCGACTTTACATGTAGCAAAAATTTAGGCACAGGTTCGACTTGCTCACCACATGGACGCATTTGTTAAATGACCAGAGTATCACCGGATGGCAACACACAAAAGCAGAGCGATCATATTCTAATCCAACAACGTTGGGTTCGAGCATACTTGACGTCCGTAGTTACCGAGGAGCTAATTGTAACTTAGATCATTACTTGATCAAATTAACTTATCGATGTCGTATGTCAAAGGCATATTCGGCGAAGACCAGCCCCCTACACAAAATTTGACATCGAGAAGCTCCAAACGGCGTCTGTGGCCAAAAATTACACGGAGACCCTCGACAACCAGCTGGTTCCCATCTTATCAGACGCATCGTTAAAGACAAGCAAGGAGCTCTAAGTGGAAGTGAAAGCGGTTATTAAGACCATGGCAGAACAGACGATCGTAAATTAAGCCCGGCGCAAGAGGAATGATTGGTTCGATGATGAGTGCCAGATTGTTTTAGACAAAAATAATTAGGCGTACAAAGATTACGTAGGTAGGACAACCAGGACGAAAAGGGAATACTATGAAAATCTCAGAAGGGTAGTGAATAAGGTAATTAGAATGAACAAAAGAAAATACTATGACGAAAAATTGAGAAGTATAGATGTAAGTCTAGCGAGCAACAACACAAGACAAGCATACAAAGTAGTGAAAAGCCTGAAACGTGCTTATCAACCCAAAACGCTCTGCCGTGATGACACAAGCAATATCATCGCTGATGAAACCAAGATTAAGGAAAGATGGGCATCTTATTTCAAGAGCCTCCACATAGCTCCAAAACATCGGAGTCTTTAGATGTTTGTGGAGAGTTTCCATTGGCCCCACCTACTCTGGATGAAGTTTTTTCCATCTTCAAAGCCCAAAAGAATGATAAAGCGCCAGACATCGATGAGATTTCAGTGGAGCTCATCAAATATGGTGGCAGTAGTGTTCATAAAACTATTCACAAAGTCATCCAGCACATTTGACAACAAGAACATATACCTAAAGAGTGAAGCCAATCAATTATATCCCTATGCAGAAAAAAGGTGACAAGTACAGTGCGAAAATTATAAAAGCATATCACCACTTTGTATAACGTACAAACAAAATATTTTCAAAAATCTTAGAAAATAAAATCAAATCCCCATTGCTATTCAATTTGGCTCTGAAGTATGTCATAAGGAAGCTACCTGTTGATACACGAGGGTCATTACTATTCAGGTCGAGCCAAATAATAGCCTATGTAGATGACATCAACATTTTGTCGCGGTCATTAACAACTGCCAAAGAAATTTTCCTGAAACTCGACAGCGAAGCAAAACTAGTAGGGCTACAAATCAATGAGAATAAAACAAAGCTCAAAGAAAAATATCTCAAATACACAAAATATCACACTTGGCAAATTTGTGTATCTAGGTGCCAAAATAACGAAACAGGTAATGAAAGAGATGAAATACGCCGAAAAATACAGGTCGTAAATAAAGTATTTTATTCAGTTCTGACGAGCTTGAAGACCAGCTACATGCATAGGAAAACAAAGCTCCAAGTATACAAATCGGTGATAAGCCCTGTGTTATGCTATGGCTGTAAAACATGGACCCTAACCCAAGCATCCGCAAACATATTGAACGCCTTTGAGCAACGGGTCCTGAGGCGAATAATTGGAGCGAAGCTAGACGGGGACTAATGGGGAATTCGATACAACCATGAGCGGTATGAAATGTTTGAAGAGCCGGAGGTCTCAACGATTGTAAGGCTGCGGAAGCTGCAATGGGATGGCCACTTGAATCGTATGGATGGACAACGGATACCCAAAAAGGTATTCCTTGGTAGAACTGAAGGCCAAAAACCAGTGGAGAAACCGAGAAAACGCTGGTCTGACTCGGTCGATGAAGACAGTTCATCGCTGCTCGGATTCCGAAATTGGAGGACAGTTGGAGGTGCTATTTGCAGGAAGCAAAGGCCCGAGAGGGGCTGTATTGCTACGAAGAAGAAGAAGAATTATGATAGATTCTCGCGCACTTTTTCAAAAACGTATTTGTGGTTTGAATCTCTGTATGGAAGCATACGTAGTCTTTTATGTGCCTACGATTTGAAGTGTGGGCAATTGATGAATTGTTATTGAAGATCAAATCGGGAAAACTCATCGCATTTTGCTTAACAGTTACAGAGAGTATTATGGGGACTCGAAAAAATGTTGATAAAAATTCAATGTTATAATAGAGTTTGAGAAGGTTTCTTGAGCTGAAATCTTCCGCTGTCAGTAGAGAGAAACATATGGCTCTGAATTGGTGCTGAATGGAAAAAGTATAAATGTATGGTGAATAATTTAAAGTCAACTATTCACTCAAAAACTGGCAGTCGTCCTCGATGAATGACGCGGGGAAAATGATCTGAGACCGTTGCTCAATCGATGGCATGGTAAGCCTGGCTTCTCCCTGACCCAGCTCTTGGGCAGGCATGTATGTTTTCGGCAAAAAAAAGAAGCAACATTATCCGAATCCCACCTATTTTTAAGTGAACTTCACATCTAATGTTTAGATATAAATAATTTCTTCATTAGTTGGAAAAAAGCGCTAAGGAAAACAGATGTGCAGAGTGTACGCGATCCAAAATGCTTTTACCATAATTGAATTATAATATAGGGTTTTATATTAGGGACATAATAATTTCGTATCTTTATACGAACGCACCCTAAAACTTTTTTGATGAACTGTCAATGTCAAAACGTTAGTTAAAGTCAACATTTCTATCATGGTAAAGTTCACGAACCAGCAACGTTTGGAAATTATTAAAAATTACTATTAATTACTAGTATCAAAAAATCATCTTCGTCAATAAAGCTCATTTCTGGCTCAATGCCTTTGTTAATAAGCAAAATATGCATTATTGATCAGCAACAAACGCACATGTGCTTCTTGAGACACCGTTGCATCCGCAAAAAATTACTATTTGGTGCGGTTTTCATGCCGGATGTGTGATAGGGCCGTACTTTTTCGTAGATGAAAACGACCGTCATGTTACCGTCAATGGGGAGAGGTATCTTGTTATGTTGGTAGATTTCTTTCCTTCACGATGAAACAGAGGAGCTCTTTTCAAATAGTCTCATTGAAAAGATTTTTGGATTAGTATGAAATTGTAGCCATGTAGCATATTATATTTGGACTGTGCTAACAGCTAAAAAAGGCTAAGTTAAGAAGCCGGAGGCATCGACGTCAAGAATGTACTATTTTAGTTATCCCTCCCTACCTTCCCTGCAACTCTATGGTGCCTCACGGCACAGCAAAATTTGCCTGCTCCAAAGTAAACGGCTTCAGGATAGACTCTCAGGAAGATATGGTCCTGAAATTTTTCATTATCAAAGCTTAGTTTTTAGAATAGTTCCACTACGGTTTTCTTACAGGTTCTGATAGCCCAGAAAAATATATATAGAAAAACAGCGAAAAAAACAATATTGTTAGCCTTAAGAGGAAACAGGTAAGCATGGCAATATCGTAAGAATGGCAGTCCCGATTGATGTGTCAGAAGAAGTGTGCCAATTTGCTGTCCTGTCACTTAACTCTATTCCTAAGTTAGACTGCATCGCGTCAGGGTTGAAGGTGGGTAGTGTGGGTAGTTGAATCTGTGCGATCGGAATGGTCCCATGAGTATCATGATTCTTTGAGTCCGAGTTTGTCTTGTGACTGGATCTCTGTGTGTCGCGGAGGGTTGCAGATCATGGCTGTGAGTGTGTATGACGTCTACGTGCCTGGACTGCTCACCTCCCTTTGTTTTCTAATTACAGACAGAAGCGTCATCGTGGGAAAGGTGTAAACAGTGAGACAAATGGTGTAAGGCCTGTGTGTTCTCCTTGAAGCTGTTTTGCCTTAATTTGATAAACTATAGGTTTGATTTAATTTACTAAAGACTATGTTTTGAATTGACTTAAACAAAGACTGTGTTTATTAGCTCAGAAATGGGTGCTGTGAATGTTGTTAATACGGATAGCTTAAGTGGATCTAAAAAAATCGCATTGTGGCGTGAAGAAGATACCCCCTCTGAGTACAGTGATCGACGTGAAAAGCGGCTAGACTAATTACGTCATTGTTGGAGAAGTCAGGGACTAACCGTGGCCGTAGTGCTTCAGTGGTTAGCAGTGAAACGATTCCGCCATTATGTCCTAAAGATGGAGTACAATATATGGTGCGCTGGCTGAGGAAATTAAATGAATTGAAGGTAATTCATGATGAAGTGACATCACGATGTCGCATTACGCCACCAGTAAGTTAAAAGGATATGCCGCAACGTGTTATTCTAGTTTACCCTCCATCAACTATTCCTGGGACCAATGGAAAGATATCCTGCTTAGTGCATTTCCTGGTGACATTGAATTAAAAAGAAATGTTACTTTTTCCAAACAAAAATTAATGATCTTGGATTTGAAATTAACCAAGATGGTAAGTGTCGAGGCGACTATAAGACAAGAAGCATTACTGCTTTCCCAAAACCTACAAATGGTCATCAAGTTCGTCGTTTTAAGGATTAGCGGCATCTTTCAGAAAATTTATTAAAAACTAAGCATATTTGGCTAAGCCTTTAACTAATCCAACCAAGATAGATATGACATGGAAATGGTCGGCAGACGAGAACAACTCATTTGAAAACCTGAAGGAGGTGGTATCAAAACGACCATTATTATTATTATTATGACCCAAGCGCGGAGACTGCAGTTCATATGGATGCTAATTATCCTGGATTGCAGAAATTTTACTAAAAAGGCAAAATAATGGTAAACTTTTGCCTGTGTCTTTTTATAGTAGGCACAAAAAAGTGGCAAAATCTAATCACTCTTAAGAATTGGTAACGTTGGCTGTAGTGGAAACTTTGAAGAAATTTAGGATTTATTTGCTCGACATACAGTTCAAAGTTGTTACAGATTGCAGTGCTGTGAAACAAGAAGGATCTCATACCTTGAATTGTAAAGTAGTGGCTCCTTTTGCAAGAATTCTCTTTTGTAGTCGAACATAGGGCCGGAGAACGTATGCAACATGTTGTTGCACTGAGTAGGAATTCTGTTAATAACGATGCGGTAGACGTCGAAAGCGAACTCGAGATATTGCGTATTGAGGAAGCTGATTGGGTGTTGGTGGGTCAGTTGAGTGATGCCAAATTGAACAGACTACGAAAGACCGGTCCATCAAGAGTTTATAATTGAAAATAAACGGATATACAAAGTGAACGAAGCTGGGAATCAATGGGTAATCCCAAAGTTGATGAGGTCACAAGTTGTAAAAGCAGCCCATAGTGATTTTGGTCATTTTTCTGTGAACAAAACATTAGACGAAACTCGAGAATCGCATGGGTTTCCACAAATGCGACAGTATGTAACGAAATACATCAAGAGTTGTACTCCGTGTCTTTTCCACAAGAAGCGGACAGAGAAAGCTCGAGGGTTGTTAAGCCCCATACCGAAGGGAATGACCCCGTTTCATACAATTCACATGGACCATTTGGGACCTTTCATTCAAGAGGAAATCAATATTTGATTGTAGTAGTTGAAAGCGTTACTAAATATACATGCCTTGGCGTTGTCAAAAGTAACAAAACACTACTAGTCATATTTTTTTTGTAGTCGCTGATAGTTAGTTTTGGGACGCCAAATCGGATAGTAACGGCTAAAGGAACTAATTATACAGCAAAGTTATTTGGAAAATTCTGCAAGGAAAAAGGTATCCAACATGTATAGACAGCGGTAGCAGCACCTAGAGCAAATTTTCAAGTGGAAATGTTCAATTCAACCGTACTATCAGTTTTGGCTGCTACGGTGATGACCGACACAAAATGGGATCAGTCAATAAGCCAAATATAGACTAAGAGCTGCATCTGATGCGATCCTTTCCAAAGAAGTCCAAGAAAATAGGCCTGTAGTTGAAAATCTTCATAAGCTACGGGTAAGGTAATAGAATGAATAAAGCAGAAAACGATTTTCGACAACAACCTGGAGTATAAAGTTGGCGATGTTGCGTTGGTGAAAAACCCGCATTTGGTGACGATAAAACTCTTGCCGAAATATAAGGGACCATTTATTGTGAAAAAGAAGCTGCCAAATGATCGTTATGTGATTATTAAACTTCCGGGATCAACACGTAGCAGAGGGGCACATTATGAGAATGTGGAGCCTATCGAGCATGTAAGAATTTGGTATGTACGAGATGAATCAGATTCAGAAAACAACAATTCGAAAAACAGAGCAGTGACCGAGGTTGGTCACTAAGTCAGGATAGCCGAGCTGTTAGCCTTAAGAGGAAAATGGTAAGCATGGCAATATCGTCAGCATGTCAGTCCCGATTAATATGACAGAAGAAGTGTGCCCATCTGATGTCCTGTCACATAAGTCCATTCGTAAGTTGACTGCATCACGACAGGATTGAAGGTGGGTAGTGTAGGTAGTTGAATGTGTGCAACCGGAATGGCCCTATGAGTATCATGATTCTATGAGTCCGAGTTTGTCTTGTGACTGGGTCTCCATGTGTGTCGCGGAGGGTGGCAGATCGCGTTGTGTGTGTGAATTTTGCATGCCTGGACTGCTCACTGAGTGATGACGCTCAATTCTCTTTGTTTTCTAATTACAGACAGAGGCGTCATCGTGGAAAAGGCGTAAATAGTGAGACAAACGGTGTAAGGCCTGTGTGTTCCCTTTGAAGCTATTTTTCCTTAATTTGGTAAGGTATGGGTTTGATTTAGTCTAATAAAGACTGTGTTTTGAATTGACTTAAACAAAGACTGTGTTTATTAATATGAATATTCAAACTGTATTAGAATGATTCTATAATTATAACAGTAACTTAAAATTCGATTCTAAATGGAAAATGAGATACCCCAACCCTCTCTCTAAGCAAAGACCCGAAAACGGCTGAAGTGTTAAAATAAAAATAAAATAATAAAAAAACATAAAAATATTTACCTTTAAATTTTGTAACCAAAATTTCCTTTTCAACTTTCCAGCTTGCTGTTCAAACTGTGAAGCTCCTTGTTGTAAGGCATCGGCTCGATCATCCAGTTCTGATAATTTTTGATCTCTTTCCAGCACCTTCTCTACATTTGTTTTCATAATATCCACGACCTAAAAATTTGATAATTGTAATAAGGTTAGTTAATATTAAATGGCCTTAAAGCTTGAAAGAATCATCATACCTCATCAACTTGAGCTTGTGTTTGTTGTAGCCTTTTTTGTGCAGCAATTTGTTGTGGGTTTCGTGGTCCTCCGACGATTTCATCGGAACCTCCACCACCTGCAGGCGCTCCACCTGTTGATGGGTCTGTGGCCCTAAAAATTAAAATAAAAAATATATAAAATCTTGCTAATTTTGATCGATCATCATCATAATTAAATTTCAAAGGTAGTTCCAGTACCCTTGTACATTTTGATCCATTAGAATTTAATTTATTTAAAGATAAAATTTTTACTTTATTTTTAATTAAAGTAAAAATTTTATAAGTGTCTGCTTTTGCAAGAATCATAATTTTAAGGTTTCGAAACTGCTACTCGCGATAAAAAAGTCAACATGCGAATCTACTATATATAACGAAAAACCACCTCAACGAATAAATTTGTTTACTACAACATGAAAGACGTCCATGACCGTAATCCCATATCTAAAACTTCCATAAAACCAGGGCGCATCTCTCCTATTCCCTTCAAAAGTTATGTCCGGACATTTATATAAAAGCAACCAGTTATTATCGAATATAACTCCGATACTTTAGAAACGCCGGGAGTTCAACAAAGACGTACACCAAATTTTCGGTGACTACAAGCAAGCATACGACAGTATTGGCCGTAACGTGCAGTACCAAATAATGACTTGCTTTGGTATCTCAGACAAATTAGATCATCTTACCAATATGACAATGACGTCGACAACCCCCCAAGTTAACATCAATAACCAACTCACTGATACCTTTGACACAAATATCGGACTAAAGTACGGAGATGGGCTGGATGACTACCAAAAAACAACGTTTCTAGAAACTCCCCAGCAAGTCAAAACTAGTAGGGCTAGAAACCAGTGAGAATAAAATAAAGCTCATGACGCAGTCAGGGAAGAATACTTCAAATACCCAAATATCACACTTGGTGAACACAATATCGGTAATTTGGGCAATTTTGTGTATTTGGGCGTCGAACCGATAATGAAAGGGACGAAATACGCCAAAAATATAGCCCGTATTTTAGTCAGTTTTGATGATCTTGAAGACCAGTTGCATACATAGGAAAAGAAAGTTCCAACTATGCAACCCTGTGATAAGCTCTGTGTTATCCTATGGGTGTGAAACATGGATCCTAACCCAAGCATCAGCAAAGATATTGAATGCATTGGAGAGACGATTCCTGAGGTGAATAATCAGAGTAAAGCTAGACAGGGATCAATGGTGAGCTCAATACAACCATGAGCTGTATGAAATTTTTGACGAGCCTGAGGTCTCAACGATTGTAAGACTGCCAAAGCTGCAATGAGCTGGCCACGTGAATTGTATGGACGAACAACGGATTTCAAAAAAGGTATTCGTTGGGAGAACTGAAGGCCGGAGACTAGCAGAAAAACCGAGGGAACGCTGGTCTGACTCGGTCGACAAAGAAAGTGCATCGCCGCTCTGATTTCGAAAGTGGAGGAAGTAATCAATGAACAGTTGTAAGTTCTTGTTGCAGGAAGTGAAAGCCCGAAAGGAGCTCTAGTGCAACGGAGAATAAGAATAAAAGAATATACAGCTGGAACTGAAAAACTTCTCTCGATTGGAATTATTAAGACTAATTCTGTCATTGAAATATCAAATGCTTAGATATTTTGAGCCTGAAATTGTCTTATTCGCACAAAGAAAATTGGATAATTTCAAGCCAGGTTATGATTCTGGTTTGAAAATATTTCACACAAATTTTGAGCAAGGTTAATTTCGTAGACAAACCCCTAAAATATTTTATTCAGGTAGGCAGAAACGGAAAATAATTGATTATCGTTTTTTAAGGTAAGGTATGGGCTCCTTTGAGTACTATACGATCCGTTAATTTAAATTTAGGAGTTTTTGCAGCATACATACTTAGTCGTGTAGCTCAGGATGGCTACTCTAGCTGAAATGCATCCTGTAAGTTTTTACGATTGCAAAAAAATTGGGGTTGTTTTAAATCAATGGTGTATTACTGTCATGTTATCAGTTATTTGAGACTTTGAGAAACAACGTCTTCATTCATTATGAGTAGTAATTTTCTGGTGTTTTCCAGAGGACTTAGTTTCATAGTTAAGCAGTATCTGCGTGTGTTTTGAATCTTTTACAGCATATACTCATTTTTACTTCGCTGGTCAGCCAGCTCAACCATGGTTTTCAACGGTGTTTCCTACATTTTCAGTGGTGGAACAAAGACCTAGTCTAGCTTCCGACGCAGCCTTCTCAGCTATTGCCCTGATTTGCTCAGAGAAACCCAGTTACTTCTCCACTGGCTTTGATTTGATTCGTATATCTCCAATACTGACCATCTTTACTCTGAGGATTCTTTTTTGTCAAGGTGACCATTTCGGTTTTCTCCAGTGCTAAACTGAACCCACGAACAGTCATCCATTCTCTCACTTGCTGCATTAGCCTACCTAGCGTAAGTTGCGCTTGTTCAACGGTGCGTTCAGCGACCAGAGCCACAACATCATACGCATAGCCAATCAAGCGTGACTCATCTGGCATCTTCAGTCTCAGAAGCCCGTCGGACGACGCGTTCCACAGGTCTGGACTAAGGATAGTTCCCTGGACAACACTCGATGTAACTTACCTCCTTCTCCTTCCTTGGCCCTGTGTCGTGTCGTAAAGCAGGCTTCAACCCTTCAGATAGTGCCCCAAAACACGCTCTAGATATTCTGGAGCTTGAAAAAGGGTTTCCAGAGTATCCAGAATATCCACCCATCTAGCGGAGTTGAAGGCATTTCTGACGTCGAGTGTCACCAACCATTGTTTGGTGTGGCTATAAGCCTCAACCTTTTGGACCGTGCTCATCGCCTCTGCAACCGCATCAATGGCGGAGCGTCCTGCTCTAAAGCCGTACTGCCGAAAAGATAAGTCCCCAGCAGCACGAATCGCGTCAGTGAGTCTTCCCTTGATGAGTTTCTCTAGCACTTTCTCAGCAGTATCTAGCATACATAATGGGCGGTATGTAGATGGTGATCCAGGATTTCCCCTCCCCTTACTGATCAGCACGAGCCTTACCACCTCCCATCGTACCGGGAAAACCCCGTCCCATAGGCAAGCGTTGAATGTGCTGAGCAGCAAATCAGGACAATGGTGATAGACAAGTTGCAACACATCAGCTGGAACACTATCTGGACTTGGAGCCTTCCTCACTTTTAGTGAAAGGACTGCCTCTTCCGATTCCGGCTATGTGAAGAGTGGACACTTGACTGCTGTTTGACCGTGTACAGCGCCAAAACGAACGGGATGGGTGGGGAAGAGTGCTCGCACTATCTCGTTCATCTTTCCGCATCATGAATGCAAGGTTTCCATGGGGCGCTAAGCTTCCGCATAACTAGCTTGTTGCCAAGGCCCCACGGATCCTTGTTCAAATTGTCCACTAGATCTTGCCAGCAGCGAGCCTTGCTGATGTTAATCAATTCGCGAAGGCATTTCTTGGCCGATTTATATTCTACTACCCGGATGCATGCCTCGTCACGGTTCCGTGCCTGTTGAGCCTCACGCCGAAGCTTGTGACGCTCTTTTAGCTTTTCAGCGACTTCACTCGACCCACACTACACAGGGGGCTTTTCGACGGGGCATAGAAGCATTGCTAGCAGTTCATCACCACGTCTTGAGCTGCTAGCTCTTCCATCCTCCGTGAATCTCCCTGCAGCGGAGCACCTGCTGTGAGCACTTTGATGATCCTCTTGACGTCCATCCTTCCGATGTTCCACCCAATTGTAGAAATCCGCAAGCACGGACGTCGGGAGACAATATCATGGATCTCAAGCAGAATGCACTAATGATCACTCGCTAAGTAGCCCTCTAATACTCTCCAATTGTGAATCCTCCGTACTAAGGACTAAGGACGTACAAAAACCTTCTGACTGGAGGGTAGGTCTGGCTACCCAACTTGTTTTTGTGAGAAGATTAATATTTTAAAAATAAAGTAAATGATTATTAAACTCTGAGAGGAGCCCTAAGGTACAACCTGTACGAATACTGTTAGGTTTAGTTACAATATTTATGACTCGTAAAAAGAAAAAAACTACCTAATAAGGATCTCGAATCATTGACAGTAGCACCTGCTGTTGATGGTTGTCTATCAGCCTCGCCTTATCCGCAGATGTGACTTTTTCATGTCACCAGATTTCAGGAATTTGAAATACATCATCCCCCTGGGTTGAAACTCTTTTCAAAGGAACCGCTTTAATGTTTGTCAGCCATTGATTTAACGTTTGTAATTTATATATGTAGATTTTTAGACTGACAGACTTTTAATGAATATTTAAGGACATTTACACATTTTTATTGTATTAAATGAATATTTCAATGAGTAAGACATGTCTAGCCGCTAAAAGGACGACAGAAAAGGGCACAATATTATAAAAGCTTGCCACCAACAATCAATTGCATGCAATCAGCATGCATCTAAAGATACTATATATTTGAAATTGAACTTGCGTCATTGTGCAGTCATACGAGAGACAGATGCATACTGACACATACATTAACATAATGTCTACCAACGCAAGCACAGATAAGTTCAAACAAATAAAATCGCTGAGTAGACTCTTCTACTTCACACATCTAAGGAATCCATAATCGGCCTTCAATTCCTTGTACGCAAATGTTTGTTAATAGCCGCAGGTTTAGTAAACTTTATGAATGAAACACTAGCTAGGTGTCTACCCCTCTCGCCACTGAATTTTCCCCAATCTCATACATACAAAACGACCGTTATTGTTGTATGAGAAGCTATTGATGATGGTTTTCGCAGCCATATTTCTCTGTTGCAGAGGATGAGTACATCCTTTTGAAAAATATTTCAAGTTTCTTTAGTTCGTCCTGGAATCCCTCAGCAACGGTTCATTGCAAGGATAAAGATTGCAACAATACCAAAAGGACCACTGAGTTCAACTATCCAAAGCATATTTTATTTCGGTTGCTGTTTACTGCTCATGCGAGACATGCGCTTTGGACAGACTATTGATTCGCATTTTAACGACAGTGTCTTACTGCTGCTCAGTGGCACGGATACTCACGCTATTGTCTCTATGAATCTGCAAAGTATATAAAATGGGTTGGGATCGCTCCTGTAGCCTCGATTGATGTGCATGACATACTTCTTGTGTTGTAAGATGGCAAAAAGTGAATTGAGGTGGGATGTGACTTGGAGAATCAGTATACTATATCCTTCCTGCATCTACTTCGAGTGCAATTCTGCATTTACATTTATTTACTCCACAGAGTGAGGGTTGAGATGAGAAAATATCTTGGAATAGATTTGAAACGTTCTCTGTCAAAGGGATAAAATTACATGACACGTCAATCGAAGATGAATTTCTTTACATGCGTTGGAATTTTTAAAATAAATGATGGTTAAATATTAAGCAATGATATTGATTTCAATATAATATCCGTTTCTTCTAAGAATTTCAATGTTAAATAAAACAAAATCATTTTCTTTTAAGGAAAGGTTTCCATTAGACTAACTTTTCACATGAAGACAACTTCCCACATAAACACAGTCAACTTTTGTTAAAATGATTCAATATAGCCCTTTGTATTACCAAAATAATACAATTTGCTTGTTTTCTGATATTTATGGGGCCGCCTCTTGATTTTGCATTATTTTTGTGGAGATCAATCGTTATTAGTCTAATCATCCATTGCATCAAATATCGTCCAAATTGGAGTCATGATTTAGTTAGAATGTAAATCAGCAAAGGTTGTTTAAAATAGTAGCTAATAAAATGACGAATACAATTTTCGACATTTTTATTTATCATCCAATTTTTATGCTTTTTCGTACGATTAGAGAACTTCTCCCAATAACGTATAATACTAAATTTCATCAATATCTGTCTAATAGCTTGGCCACTAGAGGGCCACTAAAATCTGAAAAAAATGCATTTTTGAGCCACCGCCATTTTGTGACCCACTGTTGTATGGATGCCAAAATTAATGTGTACTTTAATGCAAGGAGACAAAGAACAAACTGCGTCAAATAAGCTGTGAGCAAGTTAAACTGTTAAACTTAACTAAACAAAATATGTCTTATTATCTTTATTTTTTCTGTGATAACTTGAAGTAAATTAACGCATACGTAATTTGCGAAAAAATGGCACCAAAACGAAAATATGACGCCGATTATATTAAACTGGGCTTTGCTTCAATAGAAATAAATGGAGAGACCAGACGTCAATGTGTAATTTGCACAACTGTTCTTTCCGATGACGCTTTAAAACCGGCAAAGTTGGAGCGTAATTTGAAACCCCTATATTCGAATAATTGTGACCGTCCGCGAGAATTTTTCAAAGGCAGACTAGTAAATCTAAAAAAAATGAAACTTGGACACAGTGGAACAAGTTATGTAACATCGAAAAAACATTAGCTGCACCGTTTCAAATTTCAAAATTGATTGCCAAATCCAAAAATGCAGACACCATTGCTGAGTCTCTAATAAAACCTCAGATGAATAAGAACTGGATGGGCTAAGCTCATATAAAATGCATGAGAGAGCATGCGACCGGTTTCTGCTCTCTTCCACGCGAACTGTCTGTCATTTCCTCCCCGTCTGCCTCTTGCTGGTCACTTTCTTGTTCCAGAAGCTGACTAGATGTGAACTGTCTGTCAAGTTGACATGCAAATTGGACGCCAAATTGGCTAATTTGCAAGTTTCGTCGCGAATTTTGTCCGATATTAAAACTGTGGAAAGTATTCGCGATCTAAATTCGTTCCAAGTGTTTAAAGATTCGATTGCGGTTTATAATTCAAGTAACTTTAACGTGTGACACTGTGAAATTAATTTACAGTTTCAAAATGAAATGTGTAGTGCCTTCGTGTAAAAATCATAGCAGAAAAGGATCTGTAGGCGTTTCATTTCACAAGTGAGTAGTTAATATGTTAATGTTTTGCATGTTTTTCATACAATGCTGAAGGTTTTTCAAATAGAAAGCAAATTTTTGGTATTGTATGAAAATTAGTTAACATTGAGCAGCAGCCATGTTTGCTTGTGCAATTTGGCTCTCTCTAAGGTTGTAAACAAGAGCGTAGCAGTAGGAAAAGTGGTCGCAGGGGTTGTTGCAACCATATTGTCACGTGGTTGTCCACTCCAGTATTATTTAATTACTCAATGAATAAAACCTTGTACGCGGAAGAGCTTTTAGGGTAGGAAGCTCAAAACAAAATTCATGAAATTCCACTTTCAAACGAAACTGTAAAGTTACGAATTCAAAAAATGTCAAATGATGTTGAAGAACAAGTTACTATTTTCTCAAGAACTGGAAACGACGTCCAAAGGTGCAGATGTTATGAATGCAATAAGTCAATATTTTGAGAAACATGGATTTATATGGGAAAAGCTTGCGGCGATTTGTACGGATGGTGCCCTTGTATGCTTGGCTCTTACAGCGTTGATAAAAACAAAAAATCAATCTGCCACTACGACGCACTGCATTATGCACCGTCAAGCATTCGCTGCCAAAACGCTTCCAGAATGCTTTGCTATCCAGATAAAAACATCTATAAGAGTAGTTAACTTCATTAAAAATAGTGCACTTAATACTCGCCTCTTCAAACAATTGTGCTCTGAAATGAACTCTGAACATGAAAATCTGCTTTTCCACACAGAAGTGCTTTGGCTTCCCAAAGGAAACATGTTGCCGAGGATTTATGAACTGAGAGAAGAAATACAAATATTCTTAACTGATAAGAATGAAGAAGACCACACACATCTTTGATGACCCGGCAAAAAATGGCAGAGCTTGGCTGGGAAGTTTTGATGCATCCACCGTATAATTCAGACCTTGCATCATCAGACTACCATTGTTTCGGTCTCTGCAAAACTTCCTTAATGAAAAGAAATTCACATCAAAAAGGACTGTGAAAATCACTAGGCCAAATTTTTTGTCGATAAACCGCAGAAGTTCTACACAGATAGAATAACGGCTCTACCCGAAAAATGGCAAAAGGTCATAGATAATAATATACAGTATATACTTAAATAAAATCCATTTTAAATAAAAGAAATATTCAATCGAAAAATAACCAAAATACTTTTTAGACTTACCAGCATTTGGCGAGGTTAACTACGATTTCAAAAGCGACAATTTGAGGGCGGTCCGATAAGTATTTAACATCACCGCAGGATGGCGTCACCCACAAGTACATTCTCGTAGATGGTTACTGCCAAAAAATTTCAGTTGAATCAAACTCGTAGTTTTGTTTTGACCGCTTGTGGAAGCGGGCGTGTCCGCGGATTTCAGAAAAATGGAGAAAAAGCAATATCGGTCGGTGATTCGATTTTTGTTTTTGGAAGGGAAATCGTGCAGCGAAATCAAAGAGCGCTTGAATGTGTGCGGTGACTGCTCCAGCGATGGCGACCGTGAAAAATTGTTTTTTTGTGGATGGGTGGTGAATGCCACAGAGTGTGGGACTCCCATGCTCACAAGAAGTCGACTGGACTACCCACTAAACCTGAGAACATAACCTGGAATCGTGAGGCACCTTCAAGCTGGGGGACCCCTCTTCTAGAAGGGGGGGATAGCGCAAGAGGAATTGCCGGACAATCGATCCCCCGACCTCACGCCCCACTGCTGTGAGTCCCTGTTATCTTTTAGGACGGCCCGAGCATAATGTGCCACCTGGTTCCATTTGTCCACCGATTCGAGCATCACCGCGACTATATTATCCGGAGTGAGCTCTCCCGTCTCCCTGTAGAGGTCCGTTTGCAGCTTTCTCCATTTTGTGGACACAAAAAATGTTTGGCAGGCAATGTTCTCCTCTCCTGGGCTAAACAGACAATCGGGGAACCGTGACTTACTAATCTTGTGCAGGTAAGACTGAAAACACCTAAGAGGTGTGACAATTTTTCCATGAAAACCGTATATTTAAAAATTATTCTACAACTCCACCATCGCCTTCAAAGTAGTCCCCTTGGGCAGCTATACAACGATTCCAGCGCGTTTTCTATGCTTTGTAACATTTCTGGAACGCTTCGACTGGGATGTCCGCGAGTACCCTTGCCACGGCCGTCTAGGTGTCCGTAATTGACTCCTTTGACCACCGATTTTGTTCTAGGGAACAAAAAAAAGTCTCATCGCCTGTTATAGCTCGATCAAGCAGCGTGGAATCGTTTTCCACTTGTTCCAAATAGTCTTCTGCGACAGTAATTTGATGCTGCTTTTGCTCCTCAGAAAGGTTCTTTGGAACCATCTTCGTGCATAACTTTTTCATCCCAAAATAGTCAGTTAAAATTTGTCTGACTGTTTCACGGTTCATATCCAGCTGCGAGGCCAACATTCGAACTGTTAAACGCCGATCTTCACGGATTAAGGCACGCACATGTTTCGCATTTGCGTCAGTCCACACCTCGTCGTTCACGCTTTCACGCCCCTCCTTAAACTCTTCATGCCGTCGAAACACCTGGGTACGACTCAGAGCACTATCACCATGCATTTTTACAATTTTAGCGTACATTTCCGAAGCTGTTTTGCCCAATCTGGCGCAAAATTTTATCGCGACGCGTTGCTCTTGATTTACTTGACTACCAACACACGTCTACTCAACACGAAACAGCAGGCGAACTGAGCAAGCTAGAGCAATGATGTCAAAGTAAAGGAGAAGGATGCCGAAGAAGGGGACGGGAATTTCAAGGTTGCAGGTTTACCACAAGCTCGCCAATAAAATCAGTCTCATTACTTAATTGTCACACCTCGTATGAATGTAGATTTGCATTTGAGACATGAGTAATAAGTTTAAATATAGGAGAACAAGAACACATAATCTACGACTCAAAGGAATTAAATCACAACCTGAAGATGACAACTCAGTGAATTCTCATCTGAATCCAGATATGAGTAAGAGTAGTTTAGATATTTTAAGTTGGACAACGTCACCATTCGATGAAAGGATTTCATCTCCAGCCATACAATACTAAACTGGCAAAAGTGTAAATAATTTCCATAATCAAAAACAATCTATTGATAAACCGCATAATGCTTCACTGCATACAAAAGAAGAAATTACAGCCCAGTAACAAAAATAACTGTAACAATTTCGTAAAAGATCGACAGCAACTCGTCCAACAACAACAGAGCAAATCCACGCTCGTGGATCGTACTTGCTTGTAAGCATTATAGCGATTGCTTACCTTCTTACAATTGTGGATATGTGGACGTGGATATTGGAGTGTCGCAGTAGCAGATTTTTTAGCCTGGAAAACAACCACTACCGACAACAGTTGTTGCGGTGGTTGGAATTTATTTGCTTATATTCATCAACCGCCTATAAAACATCATCCACCATCACTACCGTCACTATTCCGATCAATTGAACATCGGCGGAAGTAATAATAGGATCAAGGACTGTAACCGTTGAACAGTCATAAATTCACTTGTGATCGACAAACATCCACAACCATCACACATCGTCATAACTTAAATACATTCCACATCACTGAACTCAGTTTTAGGATCAAAAACGACTACCACCGATTCAAAAAGGATCATCAACTGCCCACAATTGCCATTCTACTCCATTGCACATCGGTGAAATCAATATAAGGACTAGAGATTGGCAAAAATAGCACATTCTACTGTGCTTGCGCACTCCGCACACCTCACTTAAAAGTACGGCACAGTGCGAGCAGCACATTGTGCTGTTTAGGCTTCTTGCCACAACACAATGTATTACAGCACAGGAACAAAAGTGTGCGGAGCAGTTAAATGTACTGGCACTCGCACAAAATGTGCTGCTTGTGTCTGTAGCATTATACTATACAATGAATCGTTCTTACCACAGCATAGAAGATGTAGATCAAAGCTGATGCGACCACCAGCACTACAACTATACAATATTCACCATAAACACAAGAACGAGAACTAGTACCAATCATTCTAAGGAAGCCTTCAAAATGGTCCCAGATACTTGATATTATGAAACTCATCACATATCATACTCAACCGCCAAAAGAACATCTATATTAAATTATACCGACATCATAGATACGTCTACGACATACAGTACCACACTTATATCCTTCCTGAGGATAGACAGCTAAGTGTTGTTCTTAGGTGTCTGTATAGCATATCAGTATAAGAAATTAAAGAAGATTTATAGTCTCAGGGCTTCAACCCAATCAAAGTATACTACATTAAAATGAAAGAAGGTATTTCTAAGATAGTCAAAGTCCTCCTTCTTAAATCAGAAACTAACACTTATAATGTTAAGTATGTTTGCAACCTTATGTATGTCGTGGAGGCACAGCGTCCTCATATAGGGGGAGGTATGTGTCGCAATCGCCAAAAACTTGGAAACTCTTGTTATGTGTAGCCTCGACACGATAAATATGATTCACCTCACCATTTCTCGGGCTATCCGAAGAAAATTAAGGAGAAGCTAAAATGTGTTAATTGCGGTGGTGCCCATCCGCCGGTGGTAAAAATCCGAAGAACGTGAGAAGGTTGTTTACCCAGGTTGCTGTGGCCCAATCTACACAACCAACATAAAAGCAAGCAACTCCTTCAAAGCCACCCCTACGCACACAAGCCCAATCGCATAAATGTACCAAATGTTTGCAAAAATACGAACACAATCTCAAACCATGATACTAAAGATGATAGCGAATATGATTCAAATCATGTTCGCTGCTTCTCAAAATGTCATGAACTCTAAACACTTATGAGTTTAATGAACCACGTTTCAATCCTGAGGTGGAAAACAAACTCCTAACTTCAGTATTCTGATGAACTAAAACAATTTATATTTGATCATAATCTCGACATCACGCTGATACAAGAAACTCTCTGAAGCTTCTAAGACGATTGTGCATCCCTGACTACATTATCTACAGAAATGACAGAATGACTCGTGAGACAAAACGTGAGTCACTATCTCATTAATACACCCACTCTTCAAAGACTAGTGGCCGCAGCAGTCATCGTGCGAACTGTTTGTTTTTTTTTTGAGTTCATTGTGATTTCTGCTTACAATTCTCCAGGAAATGGAAGCTTCTCAAATGATCTCAATGCAGTTGCTGCATTTAAAGGCCCTATCTTCATCGCAGGAGATCAAAATAACATCAACCGCGATAGGAAAGCTGTGAGAAGCAATCAAGCTGGGACCGAGCTCAATAGACTAATCATTGCCAACCACTTTAGCCTGCTTATCTCCAGTGAACCAAAACACATTATGGAACTCGAAATGGCTTTGACCTAGACCACGGAACGACATGAAATTTTACCTAAATTGTTCAGTTAAATTTCCTCGACACTGTCTTCCGACCGCAAACCATTCTTCTTGTCCAGGAAAAGAAAACTACAAACTGGAAAGCGTTTAAAGCCGCGTTGGCTGAAGAAACTAATTTTCAATCACCTGAAATGACCAACGACATTGACAACATCATTGATGTTGTCGAAAGCACCCTCTAACATTTTTCTTCTTTAATAACTTTCAAAAAAATTATTGATTAATGCAACTCAATTAAAAAACAGCTACATAAAAAAATTTTTCATAAGTAATTTCAAGCTATCGGAGCTATCTGAAAAACTATTTAGATCTATGACTAGTCTGTTGCAATGGAAAGCTCAATGCAGAACATATAAACGTATAGATTTACATTAAATTGATGTAAAAAGGGTCAAGTGATCATTGAAAAAGTTTTGCATAGACAAGTACTTACAGGAGAAAACTAACCTGAAAATAATTTGTAATTATAAAAACATGTTGAGTTTTCATAAGTAGAATGAATTGGAATAATTCTATCACCTCAAGTATGGTGGTCATCATCACACGTGTGTGTGTAAAGTGTGATGGCCTGATGATACTTTATGTCGTACACACGTCGAAACCACCTTCTAGCATTTTTATTCTGTAACAATTTTTCAGAAAAATCGTTAATTATGCATCTCAATTGAAAAGTAGCTATATAAAAAAAATTCATAATTAATCATTGATAAATTAACTAAGAAATCATGCAGGCAAAAGAGAACCATACGGTACTCCGAGAAGGGTAACGAATTCATATGAACTCCCTCAGTATGTCAAACAAATGATAAGGAGAAGGAATCAAGTTCAGGGAAAAGCTAGGTAGGTGAACCTACGCTGCGCATGAACGCTACTCAGATGACTAATGAAGTCCGTGATCAGACAATGGTATTCCGAAACGAGCAAAAAAGGTGTAGTCGTTTTTGGAGAGTATCCAAAATTTTTGACTAAATAAAAAAATTGTGGTACCACAAATACATGGGCCGAAAGAGATGCAACACCATGATGCAGGTAAGGCTGAAGCATTAGCAAATTCCTTAGAAATACAGTTCAAAGGTAACTCATCAGATGAGGAGGGCTTTGAAACTGAGGATCAAATTTTTCCTTTGGCCAACAGACTCCTGAGAGAAGAAATTTGACGTGAAGATAGGATTGAACCAATGAACTTAGACGAAATCAAAAACATTATGCAGACACTCAATAAATGTAAAGCGCCTGGGTACAACAATTACAAACAAAATGATTTTTTGAGTACCGAGCAACATTTTAAAATTACTTACAGACGATATTAATACAATATTCCCTTTGTGAAAGCATCCCAAAACGTGAGAGCCAATAGTTTATATTGTTTTTCCAAAACCTCAAAAGGACACAAAATTGGAAGCTATCAAAAATTGCTGAATTTATGATTCTGCATTCACTCGATGAGATTGTATCTGACAAAGATATCATTCTGGAGGAACAATTTGGCTTCAAAACTATGAACTATACTGAACTCCAGTTAGTAAGAGAAGTCCAACACATTAAAATAGGTTCAAACTACAGAAATTCAACAGGCCTAGTTATGTTTGACATAACTAAGACGTTTGATAAAGTCTGGTATGCAGGACTAATCTTCAAATGTATCAATTCCATATGCCACTGCAGCTCACTTAAATTATTGGCTCCTTCTTGCAAGGCAGAATATTTCCTGTCAGAATTCACAAACAGCTCTCAAGCCCGATACCAATTGAAGCTGGAATTTCTCAGGATTCACCTGTCTCACCGGTCCTTTACAAAATATTTATTGCAGACATTCCCGCTCTGCCTCTAAGAGTAAACTATTATTGCACGCATATAATACCTGTATATTTACTACAGCACCACAAGCAACTTCTAACTTGCAACGTTCAATAAATGTATTTTGATATTCTTACATAAATAGAAAATTAAGATTAATCCTGAGAGAACCCAGATACTTTTCATTACTAGGAAAAAATGGCAAACTCAGCAGTCATAATTGACAGCAAATCAATTGGCTGAACATCAACAGCTAAATGCATAGACATTAAATTTGACATTGACTCTCTTGGCGACAAGAGCATACGAATATACAAAATAAATGAGGCCACTGTATAGGACTTCTTTCGTCCTGTTTTGCTTTATTTGCTCCTCTTTATACATTCTCATTGGCCTAGTCTTAAAAAATTGAGTACTCATTTATGAACATATTATATGGCAGACGATACTCTACGGTTATTTCTACCAGACATAATAATAAACAAAGAAGCACTCCAATCCCCCTAAAATAGAATTGTTAGAAAAGTCTGAGAAATCTATAAGGACCTGAGAGTTGAGACCTTGGAAAAATATGCACTTGACAAGGAACTTATACTTTTTGGCACAATCGACAATCAGAATAATATTACCATGGCGATCCTTCAAACTTTACAAAACAGGGAAGACCTCAGGTATCCAATCATCCAGCAAAAAATAATGTCAAAATTTTTATAAGAACTGAAGCTGGCTTAGATTTGTAAGTGGGTATTGAAATACTTACAGATATGCGAGAGTCAAGGCGCAAAATTGCACCAACTCTGCTCGCTCCATACTACAAGGAAGTATAAATCTTGCACTCCAAAAAAGGAGTGTTAAATATAAATGAATTGTGGCGCGAAAGTTTCTGATCATCGACGTGAAAAATCAACATGAATATGAGGCCAATCGGAAAGTCCCCGGTCTGATACACAGATGGCGATGCTAGTATTAAATCCATACAATTTTTAGTTAGTACCAACCTTCAAACGATACGTGTCAAAATTTGACAGCAATCGGACCATTAGTTTGTGAGACATTGCGTTGTGAGTGTAGCTACTTTTGTTATTTGACAAAAGATGGAAAAAAAAGAATTTCATGTGCTGATAAAATATTGCTTTTTGAAGGGAAAAAATACAGTTGAAGCAAAATCTTGGCTTGATGAAGAGTTTCCGGGGTCTGCACTAAAAAAATCGACCATCATTGATTGGTATGCTAAGTTTAAACGTGGTGAAATGAGCACCGAAGACGGCGAATGCAGTGGACGCCCAAAAGAGGCTGTCATCGACGAAAACATCAAAAAAGTTCACAAAACTATTTAGAATGGCCGTAAAGTGAAGTTGATCGAGATAGTAGACATTGTGAAAATATCATCTGGATGTGTATATCATATCATTCACGAATATTTGTACATGAGAAAGCTGTGTGCAAAATGGGTGCCGCGCGAGCTCACAATCGATCAAAAGCAACAACGTGTTAATGATTCTGAGCAGTGTTTGAAGCTATTTAAGCGCAATAACCCTGAATTTTTGCATCAATATGTGACAATGGATGGAACTGACTCCATCATTTCACTCCGAAGTCCAATCGACAGTCAGCTGAGTGGACCGCACACAATGGAGCGAATCTAAAGCGAAGGAAAACACAACAGTCAGCTGGCAAGGTTATGGCATCAGTATTCTGGGATGCGCAAGATATAATATTCATTTATTACCTCCAAAAGGGCCAAACCATCAATAGCAATTATTATATAGCGTTATTGGATTGTTTAAAGAATGAAATCGTTGAAAAAAGGCCCCATTTGAAAGAAAAAAAAGTACTGTTTCATCAAGACAATGCACCGTGTCACAAATTAATGAAAACAATGGCAAAATTGCATGAATTGGGCTTGGAATTGCTTCTGCATTCGCCGTATTTGCCAAATCTGGCCCCCAGCAACTTTGTCCTGTTCTCAGACCCCAAAAAAATGCTCGCTGGAAAGAAATTTAGCGCCAATGATGAAGTAATCACCGAACCTGAGGCCTATTTTGAAGCGAAAGACAAATCGTACTACAAAAATGGTAACAAAAAGTTGGAAGATCGCTATAATCGCTGTATCACCCTCAAAGGCAACTATGTCGAATAATAAAATCGAACTTTGCCAAAAAAAATTTGTTTTACTATGGTAGACCGGGGACTTTTCAATTGGCCTATTATATTTATCGGCAAAACACTGTCTTTAAAAATGTTAACACTCACTTTAAATTTTCATATAGGTACATAGCTTTAATTGATTTCCATAAGAGTTAAAGAAATTTAAAAGATAATACGGAAATAATGATTTTTATTTGAGTCAACAAAAACAGGTACGGAAATTCGAAGAGAATTTGTAGGTTCGCCTAGTTACAAATAAAATATGCAGACCCTTAATTACTTGGGCATTTTCTATTAGCCATAGATGCTAACTCCTGTGCATTAAAATGACGTTTGAAAATTTATTCATTTGGATTTGGTTACCAAATTTATTGAAAGACCTTAAATTTAGCGATCTTTTGTAGAACCCCAAAAACTTCGTGAATCTTGAATAGATTGAATTGATTTTTTTTTCGCGACGATAATGTAAAGCAGTCAAATTCAAAAACGTATTGTTATTCAACGCATGCATCGATTGAGGTACGGCTGCAGCGACATTTGCAGAATACTTAGGGTCAGCAAGAACACTGTGAAAAAATGGTACAACGCCTAGGATGAAAACGTGGAGGAGTGAGGATATGCAAACAGATAGTCGAACGTTGGTACTTTCAGCAGAAGTTAAAAGAAAAAAATTCGAGCATTAGCTGAAAATAGACTAGGAGTAGGAGCGCGAAAAGTGGCGAAACGGTTTAACAGCTCTCCGGACGCAATTAAAAACGTGTTGAGGTGAACCGTTCAGCGATACATTCGGCCACCAACTAGGGTCGTCATCAAGCCTATTGACAACGCAAGAAACCTCTACTTTCTGAGAAAAACATTCGAGGCCAGCTGAATTTCTGCCAAAATCTCAAAGCCGTCGGCTTTCCTAATGGCAAGGCCCGTGGTGAAAAAATGCGTGCAAACATCCTTTTAACGGATGAGTCGTGGATTCAACCGCATCCAATACCCAATCGACAGAATCAGTGATCCCGCAAATATTACCGTAATACAAACTCCGAGATTCGACTTAAAAATCATGGTAGCCAGAGGAGTGGGCAGTCGCGGAAAACCCGAATTTCACGTTGTTCAGCAAGGAGTGTCTGCTTATGGATAATATAAGAGAGAAAATATTCTCCTTGTTTTTGTGCAATGCCTTAATAATTGCCAACATGGATGGAAAGGAAGTGACTTTGATGCAAGATGGCGCCAAGGCGTATACTACTTTGAAAACTTATGAGGCAATTTATCAGCATATTTCTAATGTGGGAATTGATTGGCCTGATAATTCCCCTGATTTAAATCCCATCGAAAATGTTTGGTTCAAATTCAAGGAGAGTGTCCTTTGAGATCCCAAGCCAAAAAATAGGCAGTAGCTGAATAGACGTGTATAAGTTGATTGGGTAATAATTTCTGCAGATTACCTAAACAATATATGTGAAATTTACAGGAAGTGACTTTAAGAGTCTATAGAAAACGAAGGAGGACCTATTTAATACTAGTTATTTGTTTTATTATCTAATGTGTGCAGTTTATAATAAAATAATAATATTAAACCAATCTCTTTTCTTTCAAAATTTACACAAGAAATACCATTATCAGAAACTTTTAAGCCACCCTGCAGTATTGTTATTAAATATAAATAATATAACAGTGTTTTTATAATTGAGAAAAACCCTTTGCCGGACTCAATCAAAAGAATGGAGAAAGCCCTTACGGATTGCCAGGAAGTATACCTAGCAAAATTGCGTTAAGGGTGACGAATCCAGTACCTCCGCGAATGAAATGCCTGCCAAAGATCCACAAAGCAAGTAACGAGATGCGTGAAATCATAACCTGCAGGGACGCCCCACAAGCAAAATCGCGACATGGGTAGTGGAGGAATGCAAAAATATAAAAAACCTCCAAGCAACTACTCAGTGAAATACTGAGGTGAATTGATCGAGAAGTTAATGACAGCAAAGCACATCGAAGCAGACAAAATACTAGTATCTTTCGACGTGAAAGCACTTTTCCCAAGTGTCCCAGTAAAACAGGCAGTGGCTTTGTTCGAGGATTGGCTTACTAGCCAGAGTAATTTCAAAACATCAAAAAAGCAATTAAGATGTTTTTACAAATTGGCAGCTCTTTGCATGTCAGAGACCTATTTTACCATCAGAGGAAGACATTTCAAGCAAAAATCCGGCGTGGCGATGTGGAACCCATTTTCTCCCCTCTTGAGTGAAATCTTTATGGGATGGGTAGAACAAAGAATAGCTGAAAAGGGCGTCTTCCCAAGGATGTGGATCCGTTATGTTGACGACGTTCTCGCGATAGTGAAGAGGGATAAAATTGAAGAGACAATAAAGAAAATCAATGAAGTACATAAAAATATCACCTTCACAATGGAAGTGGAGAGCAACAACGAAAAACCTTTTCTAGAAATTAAAATAATAAGAAATAATAATGTTTTAGAGTTTGATATTTTCAGGAAACCCACGAATACTCAGAGGACGATACCAGCCACATCACACCACTCGCACCAAACAAAGATGGCAACGCTCAACAGTTGGATGTACCGAATGCTGACGACTTCGTTAACGAAATAGCGATATGAGCGAGAGAAGACTTGTATTTTGAGTACAGCGAAGATGAACGGATACAAGGAAAGCGAAATCTTGACAATACAAAGGAAAATGGAAACAAGACTAAAACCGGCATAACTAACCACTCTCCATGAGCAAAACTGGAACCTAGAACAAAATCAAAGAGCAGCAATCACGTATTCAAAGATCTTTGGGAAGATTGGGGAAATCCTGAAGAAAGTCAACATAACAGCGGTACCCACGAGCCGGAAATTCAAAATGGGATCCAGACGAGGCACACCGAAGGATAGGAAGCAGAAGAATGAAAAATGTGGTATATATAAAATTACCTGCCAGCCATGCAAGATATCGTACATTGGACAAACTAAGCGATCAGTCAAAACAAGGTTCAGTGAACAAATTAAGGAAGCAGAGAACCTAAAGCCAATTAAAACACCAAGTGACCCAGCTAAGTCCGCCGTCGCTAAGCATATTGTAGAAACTAATCACGCAATCAATTGAGATGGTCTAGAGGTAACACAAGACGTGAGCAACAATCGGAAATTGGACGTATATGAGAGCCTTTGGATTATTCGACAACCGGAAAACGCACGGCTCAATGAAGATGTGGGGAATGGTTACTCAAGGATACTAGAGCTAATTAAAATTAAATCTAAATCTAAATAAATAGAAACCAAAATGCAATAAGGGAAAAGATTGCTTTTATTTATAAAAGAAAGCAATAAGTGCTTCTCGAATAGTTAAAGCAAGTCATCAATTTCCAGTTGGCAAAAATGACAAAGCAGTCTTTTAATCTTTCTAATATAATGGAGATATTCACGTGAAAGTCCATACCACGTTAGAAGTCGGGAAAGGTTGAAGCTACCTCAATATAATTTCGATGTATAAATAAAATTATAAGTGTACTTCATTGTATAAATTATTTATTACGTATTTAAGGGCTCCTGTGCACTGCTATGACATTTTTAGTACGCAATTAAAGTTTTAATAAAAGATGGCATGCTAGGATGGATTTATTTCCTCTCTATAGATCTAGCACAATTATTTTTTCAAATAGAAAAGGGCTGGTTAGTGTTAGCCTTCTTTCACCAGACATTGTGACGCTACACGTCCGAGATAAATGCACAATGGTGTCATGAACATTCCTGGCGTTTAGCCAGCTCATGCTGAATCAGTTCGTCCTTCGTGCTATTATAGATTTATTTGAAACTCCAGGAATTGAGGTTTTGTATATTCGTAGCGCATGGAGCTATTCATAATTGCAATGAACCTTGCTAAAAGGATAATCAGTATAGCTATATTTTTCTGGCAGTACGCTTAAGTAAAACTTCATTTTTCTTTGAATTAGAAACAAAATTTTATTGAGAACGACATAGAATTCGTAGCACTGCCAGGATTTGTTAAATATACATTCTAAACCAATCCAAGTATTTATATACAGCCTTTTGATGTTGAGCTCAGGTAAATGTGCTAACACTGGAAATATTCACAATCATAACAAATTTTATCAAAACCTAAAGCGTTTCAAAACATCAAAAAAATCAAAAAATGGTCAAATCTAATGCTAGCCGAGACAGTATTTTGCATTAACCTGGCTTCAATTATTCTGATAAGAATCAAAAATATATGTTTTCAGCTTTGATTTACTTTTATTTGAAATGGGACTTTTTAAAAGTAATTTGGCTACACTTAAGAAGCCTCCGTACATCGTAATTATTATATGCGTAATTTGCAAGAATCGATTCAGTTACCAAATAACTTCAGTTTTCTCTGCGCAACTGAATTGGTTTTGTCAACAACCTAATCACACCACTCGTACCAATTTTATGCACACATACCGCAAGGGTAAATATCAGCCACAAAATCGACACACATAGAAAACATGCTTCACATCGCAATAAAATTCAACCTGGTGGCTTTGGGTGTGCTGATTGATAGATGAGGGATTCTACGTCTAGCACTCGTTGCGTGTAGACGTGTTTTTAATTCGCTCCTGTCAAGAATTTTTAAATTAAAATAATTTTTAAAAACGTCAATTACAAAGTAATTTTATAAAGAAACTTATTACATCGTCGAACTATTCGAACAATTTATCGAGTATCTTGACTTTACCTACGAGAAAGTTTCAAGAAAGGAAAAAAGTTTTTTTCACCGGGGGGATGGAGGAGCCCGACGGCTTCCCACCGCTGGGGGACCCAGAGCCAGGCATTTTGAAAATTACAAATGATAAAATAAACAAGCGGAAAAATGAACAAGACAATTGTGAGCATGGAAAGCGAATTACGATTTCAAGCGAAGATTATGAAAAAGTAACCATGGAGAATTCAAGGGTTACGAAACAAAATGACGAATTAAAACTCCGGATACAGAGTTTAGAAGATATGGTCCGGACGTTGTCTAATGGGAACAAACAAAAAGCGAAGCCACAGAATACGTCCGGCCAAGAAGAGCCGATACTAACTAAGAAGAATGAAAAACAGGAAACAACAAGCAAGACCAAGGAGAAAGGAGTACCAACATATAAAACGAAATCGCAAGATATGAGCAAGACAATCCATGATGCGGAAAATATCCTGAGCGCAGGAGGAGCGAACGACAGCGCCAATTATTATGCGGTGCTGTCTGCAATGCACGAAGAAATGGACGTCGAGATAGAGAGCAACGATAAGATAGGTAATATTGATAGCGATAATAATTTCATTAAATATTTAAAATTAAAAAATAAGCAAAAGGAGAAGAAGCCAACCGGTGTGTCTGCTGGTCCTCCTAATAAAATTAATGTGGTAAATGAAAAAGTTCCTCCAATAAACGTTTTTGGGCAGCGTGGAGGAGATATGGTCCGGTTATTGGCAGCCGAACATAAAATCAAAAACTTTGAAATTAAGAGAGTGACCGGTGATAAGCTCTCGATCAAGACAAAGACACTGGCTGACTTCAAACAGGCGAAAGATGCTCTTAATAGTGTCCAAGCTCCCCACTTTACATATACGCCAAAGGCGGAAAAAAATCAGACCTTCCTGTTGAAGGGCCTGGACTGTGGGGAGAATACAGTTGATCTCCTTGAGATGTTGCAGGAAGCAGCACCAGCTGTTAAGTTCATGTGTGTGAAAAATTTTGCTACAAGGAGATCAACTGTAGAAGGTAAAATATTACCATTTTATTTGGTCCAAATTTCCAACGACAGCAGTCCGAGTGCCCTCCAACAGGTAAGGTACTTAAACTTTAGAGTTGTGAGGTGGGAACGCCTCCAAAAAACTGAGGTCAACCAGTGTTACAGGTGTCAACGATTCGGTCATTCGGCTGCCAATTGTGCAATGCACTATCGCTGCGTTAAGTGCAAAGATATCCACGCCCCCGGTGAATGCAAATTGGCTCAGGTGGAGCCAAAAGAAAAATTGTATTGTGTTAATTGCGGTACATTTGGTCATCCAGCATCATACCGAGGATGCCCTCGGTATCAAGATGCAAGAGCTAAATTTTCCCCAAAGCAAACCAAAGTAAATCACAATCTGTTACCTCCCAACTTCATCAAACCCGGGGTATCATTTGCACTTGCTGCCAGAGGACCAGCAGACAACAATATAAATAAAATAAATAATGTAAGTGGCAATAATGAGCTGCTTCTTAAAATCTACCAGCAACTTGAATCGCTTTCAGATAGAATTAATAAGCAAGACCAAAAAATCAATTTCGTTTTTCAAAGTTTAGGTCAACATGCTCCAAAATAGTTTGTCATCCAGTCACATTCCCATGGATAGGATTCGTCTCATCTCGATCAACGTCAACTCCATTGTTACTATACATCGGCGTGATTATCTCCTTGAATTCCTTGTTAAGCAAAAGCCTGACATCATGCTTCTCACCGAAACCCACCTCAATTCATGGCATTCCATGACATTCAAGGATTTTGAATTCATAAGAAACGATAGGGTAATAGGTGATGGGGGAGGTGGCACCGGGATATTGGTTCAAAGACCCTATCGTTTCCAAAATATTGAAAAAGTCGAATTCAAAAGCTTTGAATCTCTTGAAGTGTCCGTCATCAAAATTTCACTGCCAGGTGGGGATAACCTCTTCGTTATCTCTGCCTATGCAACTGGTGGAACTGTTCTCAAGCTCAAGGAGGAACTCAACTCTTTGTTTGAAATACTCGAATTGAACAGGCTTCATAATTATTATATTCTTGCTGGTGACCTGAACGCCAAGCATACATCATGGCTGAACGCCACCAATAATCCAAGAGGTGTATTCCTGAAATCGTGGATAACAGAGAACCAGATTGAATACAGGTGCAATCTATATGGGTCGGAGTTCCCAACATACCCTAGGACAAATTCATATTTGGACCTCTGCATTGCAGACGCAAGACTTGAATTCAGCTTTAATAGTCCTCAACGGAAACTGCAGGTGCTTCCTTATGATAGCGACCATAACGCAATCGTAATGGAAATCAATCATCAAAGGGATGATTTCTTCCTCATTCCAGTTCAACACGAAAATCATCGGTTGAACTTCAAAAAAACAGACTGGGGAAAGTTTCAAAAGAAGTTTAATCGGGAGTACCAGAAGCAATGTCCCCCTTCTGATGGTGGCAACTCTTGCTCAATGGTTCCTAATGACAGGAATCTAACTAACGATGAAATAGATGCCTATTTGTCGAAGTTAGAGAAGCTGACGTTGGAAACGATTGAGAAAGTAGTTCCAAAGATTAAACATCGAAACAATATGGAAGGATATGAAACACCAACCATCGCAAGGTTGAAAAGATTGAAAAGCCTCCTTCTCACACGCGTCAACAATATTTATCGACGATTTTTGGATTACAACCATCCCTCGTTGGCTTTGTTGAAATTACATCTGAAGAATGTCCGGAACTTAATCCGGTCATACTTCAGGAGTGAGGTCAGCAACCAATGGGCGGAAAAATTGAGGGGTATTATCCCACAGGACCCAGACGGCGTGCTCACGAAAGTGAATAGCGTATTCCGCAAGAAGTCTCGAGTGAAGGTATCGAATCTTGAAGTCACTAGTGATGAGATAAATCTTCTCGATTGGGCTGGTATCGAAATTGATAGTACGACTCCGGATAGAAATGGAAACAGGATTATATGTGATGGATTGCAGAAACTTGCCCTAATTGGAACACATTTTGAATTGGTTCATCTACCAAACCCTGAGAGAGGGAATGAAATAGTTTCAGAGATCGTTGAAGCAAAAGTTTCCGACTTCAAGTCAAGCCTGAACGGCCAATCAATTCTTCATTTCAATGAAACATTAACATCTGACCTCATACCGAACTTGAATCTTATTGATTATTTTGTCAGCTATGAAGACTTGTGTTTCATATTTCGCAGGATAAACAACAAGAAATCATGTGGTACTGATGGTATTCCAAATGTAGTTCTCCGACATTTGCCGGAGGTTGCTATTAGGAATTATTGCATATTGTTCAACAACATGTTGAGCAATTCATATTTCCCAAATGAGTGGAAAAGGGCTAAGGTATTTCCGATCTTGAAGAAAGGAAAAGAATCTTCATGCCCGAAAAGCTATCGCCCAATCAGCTTGCTGCCTAACATCAGCAAGGTGTTTGAAGTGATACTCAACAGAGCATTAAACGCCCACATTGAGGAAAATGAGTTGATGCCGAATTGCCAATTTGGTTTTCGTGCCAGGCATTCGACCACACATGCAATAACGAAAGTAACCTCAGACATCTGTTGGAAACTAAATGATAGACAATGTGTTGGAGCATGTCTCATTGATATGGAGAAAGCCTTCGATACGGTGTGGTTAGATGGACTAATTTTTAAACTCCTTCAGGACAAGTTCCCCAGACACCTTATCGCCATGATGTGTAATATGTTATACGGGAAATCGTTTGTCGTAACTGATGGAAATCTGACAACAATGCGCGAGTTCAAGGTCTTGAATGGTCTACAGCAGGGAACAGTTACTGCGCCTCTGCTCTTTTCAATCTTTTTTCGCAAGCTATTGAACGGCTTTGATTTTAACGTCTCGCCAACGCGATCATTGGTAGCGTTTGCTGATGATCTGATCATCTATACGGCAGACCGAAAAGCTACAATAGTTCAGAGCAACCTCCAAAAAATGTTCAATGATGTACAGCTGTACACTGACAATTGGCGAATGAAAATCAATGTGCAGAAGTGTGAAACAATCTTATTTCGGACAACGCTGCGGGGGGTCAGTCAAGACCTGAAACGTAATTGGAAAGATTTCCACATCATGGCTGGTGAGGGTAGTCTTGAACGGGTTCCACATAAATCCTGTGTTCGATACCTCGGTGTTTATCTCGATCAGTATCTGTACTATACTGAACATGTGAAAATCATGCTCAGTAAGGCACTTAAAGTAGTCATGGCCCTTCGAAAACTCTTTCATTCCAGATACATTGATCAAAAGGTCAAAGTTATCTGTTACAAGACACTGGTTAGACCAGTTTTGACATATGGATGTCAGATCTGGCACAACCAGAGCGCTAGTACTATGGAAAAATTAAGAGTTTTCGAAAGGAAATGTCTTCGTGCATGTACTGGTTTGTACAGAAAGCCTGAGACGGATTGGAAACATTATATATCGAATAGAAGAATTTATCAAACTGCTGAAGTGACTAGATTCGATATTTTCATATTGAAACTTCTTCGGAATCATATCGCAAGATCTGTGACTGTGAGTGAAAACCCTTGGATTTCACAGCCGTTCCACCCTACAGACGGGTATATAGCGACTTGCCTCGCTACTGGCTTCATTCCTCCAGAAGCATTCGTGTATTTGGACATGAATCGATATGTTTTTGGTTCTGACGGCGTCCCAGTCATATATCACATATATCGACGGGCCACCGATAAGAAGATAAAATATCCTCCGAACTTGAGTTCACGAGACCAACAATTCCAATGGAGAAACTCATTTGCTAGATTCGTTGAGGCTGATCGAGTTGAGACGGGGCAATCTAGGTATTGGTGGCTGAATGACAATGTCTAAATTATTCGTGTTTATTTTCAGTTTTGGTGTTTTTCGTTATTTAGTTTTTGAGTTTCAGCTCATTATTGCTACATTTAGTGTTGTTGTTATTGCTACATTTCGTGTTGTTGTTTATTTTTGTTAAAAATTAGGTGTAGGTTAGGTTTATATTATGTTTATTATATTAGGTTAGAGATAAGGTAAAACGCTTAGGTTAGGAACATAGTTATAGGTTTTTTTAGTATAAGATAATGTTTTTGATTGCATTTATTAGAATTAAGTTAAAACATATAAGGTGTAGGATCAAAGTTCACTGTAGTGTTAAGACGATAGATAATTTTAGAATAGTGTTGGTTGGTTTTTTCTCCTTTTTCCAATTGAATTTTAAAAATATGTAACAATCTTCATTGATTTGAATTTGCAATAGTTTTTTTTTTAAAGTGTTTAATGATAACGGGCCATTAAGTTTTTTTGATTGTTATTGTTTGGATTTTGCTTTATATTCTTTTAAAATTTATATCGATTAGTATGAAATAAAGCGCTTTTGACTTTGACTTGACTTTGACTATTGATAGATGAGGCAGTCATCGAGGCAGCACGTATCGAGCAACTTAGGATTTTCTTTGGAAATTGAAATTTTGAAGGAATTTCGGAGAAATAACGGAATTTTTCCGAAATTACAGAATTTTTGAAATTTGCTGGTAATGAGAAAAGGTAAAGGAACTGGGTAAGGCGCGCAGAGTAAGCACGAGGAGGAAGAGTGAAATGATAGTATACGATTGCCAGAAAAAGTATCCGTACATGCAAGATAACAAAGTTATTGTTGTATTAAAAAGGATATGTCCACTTCATTTGAATGCTTTCTTCATAATAATTACTATTTAAAAGACTTGAAACTCAAACAAAATAAATTTATGGCAACACAATAGATCAGAAAAAGTATCCGTACAGAACAAACCAGGAGCTTCCCCATGTCACGCGATGACATATGCAGATGCATATAATGATTTTAGATCCGATAATAGTTCTACTTTAAGTTGTGATAGGTTTAAAAGTGAGTGCAGTTTTTTTTTAATTTTTTTTGCACTAGAGTACATGAAGACGCCCAAAATAAGCGAAATCAGTGCTGAGGAGAAGAAAATTATACTGCAACTTAAGAGTGAAGGGAAAACTTACCGCGAAATTGTTAAAAACTCACTCCTTTGTTCAGTATGTGGTGAAAACATTAATACAACTGGTTCAATTATGTCAAAACCCTCCATACTGACTGAACGCAAAAAAAGAAACGTTTTGCAGGCAGTTAAAAAGAATCCTCGAATAACTGCTTCCCAAATTGTTAGAAATATAAAAAACTCTTTTGGCAAGGTTCTCCATGAAGATACCATACGAAAATAGCTAAAGAGAGAGGATATTTCTCACGCATAGCACGTAAGAAGCCATACATTTTGGAAGCGAACTGGAAGAAACGTGTGGATTACCCAAAAAATATATAAACACGCCACCAGACTTTTGGGAACAGTTCCTATTCTCTGACGAAAGCAAATTTTGCATATTTGGCATTAAAGCAAAAAAGTTAGTGTGGCGGAAGAGCGGTACTGCCCTCGAAACTATGGACCAAGACTGTTACCTTGACATTCTGAAGACGAATTTGAAGTAAAGCGTTCAGTAGTTGAGGCTTGGTGACGATTTCTGGTTCCTGCAAGATAATGATCCTAAGCACACAATCTGAAGCTTTGGTTGCTCTACAACACAAAACATCAACTGTGTACGCCGCCCCAATTCCCTGACTTTAAACCCATTGAGCATTTGTGGGACTTGTTGGAGCGCAGGATCCGTCACCATAGCATAACTTCGAAGAAAATGCTGAAAAACGTCATCGTCGATGAATGGGGCGCAAATACCAGGTATGATACAGCCAATTCGGTTCATCCATGCCAAATCGGCTTAAGGAAGTCCTTAAGAGGAAAGTTTATGCGACAAGTTATTAATTAAATATTTGAATATTTCAAATTAATATTGTCATGTACGGATACTTTTTCTGGTTCGTTTAAGTGAAGCTTTTTTGTTTTTATTTTGTAAAATCTAGTTTTTAAAGGAATACCACAGAAAAAATTTATAGAAAAGATACTTTCATTAATGAATCAATCTTGTTGCTTAAATATTTAAATGTTGTGGTTTTTTTTAGAATGAATTTCCTAATATGTTGCTTTCTTTTGATGTTGTACGGATACTTTTTCTGGCAAGTGTAGGAGCGGACAAATCGGAGTATTTGGAAAAAAATTATTATAATTAATCTTTGTTAACTGTTATAATTTTTTTTTACAATACAATTATTGTACTTTTTGGGGTTTTTAGTCACTACTTAATAAGGATTGCAGTTTTTTTCATTTTCCCGCAACAGTATTCCAAGTTCTGTCTTGAAATGGGTGGGTATCCGCCGCAACATCAAGCTCCACGTGGAAAGCAAGGAAAGCTTACAGCGTTTCTGTGAGAAGTTAGTGGGGGAAATAAAGGAAGAATTCATTTTGGCAATACGTGCTAGTTGCAAAATGCAACTGCAAGTGCCGGAGGTTCCCAGTGACATGGAGATGGACGAGGGAGGGAGTTTCAAGGACAGTAATGACGAGGAGGAGGCTATTGTTAACCCAGAAATGGAAGCGAAATAGAGGCCATTAGCGCTTCTAACTCAGGTGCCTACTTCAAAGGTATCTAAGACCCTTCAAGTTTGCAAGCAGGATTTTCCCTAGCTCATAAAGGTAGCAAAAATCTGGTAAATCTCTCCCAAAGCTGGAGTAATTTTGAGTGTGGGGTTCTTGACGCCATGTGAAACTTGAAGTTGCACATCCTCAACTTTTCATTCCATTCAAGTGAATCGATTAGGCAGCAGTTTGTGCTGTCCTTGACGGAATATTGAAGGGAACTCTATTCCCGTTAAGGGAGTCGCATGAATAAACTCAACCCTGGATATGGTCGTACCTAAGATCTCCATTAAGAAATCCTCGAAGCATTACCTCTATCGAGATTCACCAGAAGTCATTTTGGAACTTCGTCGTAGATGTAGTTGGCTTAGAAAGCTACTGGCAAGGATATTCCTCCACAATTTAAATATGCTCAACTGGGAGTAAAAACGTATTCATCTAGTCATTATGTCTCTAAACCAAATGATCAGGAGGAAAACCATGGCTTTTGCCAACGAGCAATTTGAACAGGTGCTAGACAGTATCAACCAGGTCCTTGTACGTTTCCTCATATCAATAGGATATCTGACAGAAAACGGCTGCCCGGGGTCCACACTGATAATGAATCCATGCTCATGGATAACAAACTATCACTGACTCTATCGGAAATCATTTTGTGAACGTTCTTCAAGGAGAGAAAGCAAGTGAGGACTCTTCCGTTACTACGTTAGTGAGCAGCATCAAAACGAATTTCGACAAGGACCATGACGACCTGAGCACAATCAGCGCTTTGCTAAAACGAAGCTCCAAAAATAGTTGGAATGTCTTACTGCATATTACCGGAAATGGAGAATCAAGGCAAGCGCAATGAAAAGTGAATTAATTGTGTTCAAGTGTCCCCATAAATACTTTGGTCGTCGTACAAGAGGCATCTGTGACTCCAGGATTAAGATGAATGGGTAGATGGTGCACTGTTCTAGGCAAACGAAGTGCTTTGGAGTAGTTTTCGATAGGAATGCTACCATCAGTGCTCACGTTGACAATGTTTTGAAAAAGGTGACTTATGCGTGCCACCTTTTTATACTTCTATTCAGAACACAGTCAACGGCGAGCAAGTGAGTCAAGATTTTTGCCTATTAAACCGTGATTTGTCCGATCATCACATATCCGGTGACGATATGGAATGCAACTCCAAAAACAAAATGGGGCAAGATAGGATTAGTGGAGCGAAAATTCCTTCAGGCTTGAACAGGCCTATATGAATGATAGGACGGATGGTCTTACCCTAACGAGGTGCTGTACCAGGAGGTACTGTGCCAGAAGGAAGCAATAGAGCCAATCAAATCGTATGCCGAAAAGCTGGTGGAATCAGGAATGAGAAGAGCCAAGGAACCCAAGGCGGAAGTAGTCAGGACAGCGAAGCGAACCGTTCAATGGATGCAGCGAACGAGTAATTTTAAGCAGTCTTGAGCAAATATTGTACTTAATTTTAAGAAACTCAATTTTTAAAACCGCATTGGTCAAAGCTAATGAGTTTCACACCTAATTTCTTTTATAATCTATTAATGTTTGATAATGTTGTGGTTATGAACATTAAAAGTTTTGTTTTATCGAAAAATTAATACTGTGAGCTGAGTAAAGTAAATGAGTATTGAACTCCGAGAAAAGCCGTAAGACACAACCGGTACAATTATTATTAGGCTAAGTTATTTATGAACTGTATATATGTAAAAATTAGAAAAAAAATCAACCAATAAAGATCTTGAACCTTGAGTATGCTGATAGCAAACTTCATGCTCAAGTTATAAGTTTTTATGTGTAACAAGCTAAGTTCAAATTAAATTTCTCTACGACGATTAAGAACGAAAATGAATTAGCACAAAGTCAGGGGAAAGTTTTGGAGTGATTCAAAAAAAACGCTAATCAAAACGAGTTTATTGGGTCAATTGGTCACCGTGTTGAAATTATATCATGACTCTATTGACAACCGAAAATTGGCGATCAGCGGTAAGTTTGGCGTAATATTTTTCCAAACCAACAAATAATAAGTTTATGGAATCAGTATTTGTGTTATTTTAAAGTTCCCTGTGGGCACACTGCTCCCAAGTCCGCTTAAGATACTGACTAACTGCAGTAATTGGTAAAATACTCTTCATAATAATAATATATGAATTTCTAACAAAAGCAATCCAAGTGCTCTTCAACAATTATGGTACTTGAATTTCAGAGTGGTGAGAGGGGAATGCCTTCAGAAAAGAGAAGTCAACCAGTGTTACCGGTGTCAATGATTTGGCCATTCAACTGCCAACTGCGCCGTGCACTATCGGTGCGTAAAGTGCAAAGACGTTCATGCGTCCGGTCAGTGCAAATTAGCTCAGATGGAGCCAAAAGAAAAATTATACTGCGTTAAATGCGCTGTTTTCGGTCATCCACTTTTATATCGAGAGTGCTCCTGACATCAAGATGCAAAAGCTAAATTTTACCCAAACAAACACAAGTATACCGCAGTGTGATACCTTCCAAATTCGTGCAACCCGGGGAATCATTTGCACACACCGCTAAGGATCAGTAGATAATGCTGCAAATAATGTAAATAACGTAAGTGGCAATTATGAGCTGCTTCTCAAAATTTACCAGCAACTTAATTCTATATGGGAGGGAATCGATAAACTAGGTTCAAAAATTAATTTTGTTTTTCAGCGTTTAAATCTTTCAAATGCCTCAAAATAACTTGTCATCCAGTCAAATTCCCATGGATAGGCTTCGCCTCATCTTGATCAACGTTAACGCCCTTGTGAGTGTACATCAACGTGGCTTTGTTGAAATTACACCTGAAGAATGTCTGGAACTTAATTCGCTCATACTTCAGGAGTGAGGTCAGCAATCAATGGGTGGAAAAAGTAAGGGATATTAGCCCGCGGGACTCAGGTGGCGTTTTCATGAAAGTGAATAGCTTATTCCACAAGGGGTATCGAGTGAAGGTATCGAATCTTGAAGTCGTTAGTGATGGGCTGGTATCGAAATTGATGTTACGACTCCGGATTGAAATGGATTATATGTGATAGATTGCATAAACTTGCCCTGATTGGAACACATTTTGAATTGGTTCATCTACTAAACTCTGAGAGAGGGAATCAAATATTTTCAGAGGTCGTTGAAGCAAAAGTTTCCGACTTCAAATCAAGCCTGAACGGCGACTCAATTCTTCATTTCAATGAAACATTGACATCTGACCTTATACCGACCTTAAATCTTATTGATTATTTTGTCAGCTACGAAGAATTGTGTTTTATATTTATTTGGTAGGCTAAATAGTTCTCTGACATTTGCCTGAGGTTGCTATTAGGAACTATTGCATATTGTTCAACAACATGTTGAGTAATTTATATTTCCCAAATTAGTGGAATAAGGCCAAGGTATTTCCAATCTTCAAGAAAGGAAAAGAATCTTTGTGCCCTAAAGGCTATCGCCCAATCACCTTGCTACCTAACATCAGCAAGATGTTCAAAGTGATACTAAACAAAGCATTCAACGCCCACATTGAAAAATATGAGTTGATGCCGAATTGCCAATTTGGTTTCGTGCCAGGCACTCGACCATACACGCGATAACGAAAGTAACCTCAGGCATCTGTTGGAAATCAAATAATAGAGAATCAGTTGGGGCGATTCTCATTGATATGGAGAGAGCCTTCGATTCGTTGTGGTTAGATGGACTAATTCTTAAACACCTTCAGGCCAGGCTCCCCATACACCTTGTCGCCATAATGTGCAATATACTGTACAGAAAATCATTTGTTGTAACTGATGGAAATCTGGCGACAAAGCGCAACTTTAAGGTCTTGAATGGTCTACAGCAGGGAATAGTTATTGTACCTCTTCTGTCTGAATATCCATTTGCAAGCTTTTGAACGGCATTGATTTCGACATCTCACCAACGCGATCATAAGTAGCATTTGCTGATAATCTGATCATTTATACGGCTGACCAAAAAGCTACAATAATACAGAGCAATCATCAAAAAATGTTTAATGATGTACAGCTGTACACAGACGATTAGAGAATAAAAATAAATGCGCAGAAGTCAGAAACAATTTTGTTTTGGACAACGCTGCAGCAGGCCAGTTAAGACGTAAACCGTAATTGGAAGGATTTCCACATCATGGCTGGTGAGAGTAGTTCCGAACGTGTTCCACATAAATCCTCTGTTTGATAACTCGGTTTTCATCTCGATTAGTATCTATACTATACAGAAAAAGTAATCATGACCCTTCGACGACTCTTTCATTCCAGATACATTGGTTAAACGGTCAAATTTATCTGTTACAAGACCCTGATTAGACCAGTTTTGATATATCGATGACAGATCTGATACAACTAAATAGTGCATGCTCGTCCTATGGAAAGATTAAGAGTTTCCAAAAGGAAATATCTTCGTGCATGTACTGATTTGTACAGAAAGCCTGAGACGCATTGGAAAAACTATATATCGAATAGCTACATACACAGGAAAACAAAGCTCCAAGTATACAAATCTGTGATAAGACCTGTGTTATGCTATGGGTGTGAAACATGGATCCTAACCCAAGCGTCCGCAAATATATTGAACGCCTTTGAGCGACGGGTCCTGAGGCGAATAATCGGAGCAGAGCATAATGGGGACCCATGGCGAATTCGATATAACCATGAGCTGTATGAAATTTTTGACGAACCGGAGGTCTAAACGATTGTAGACTGTGGAAGCTGCAATGAGCTAGTCACATGAATCGTATGGATAAACAACAGATACCCAAAAAGGTATTCGTTGGGTGAACTGAAGGCCGGAGACCAGTGGGGAAACCGAGGAAACGCTGGTTTGACTCGGTCGACGAAGACAGTTCATCGCTGCTCGGATTTAAAAATTGGAGGACGCGGTCACTGGACCGAGACAGTTAGAGGCGCTATTTGCAGGAAGCGAAGGCCTGAAAGTTCCACCCTACAGACGGGTATATTGGAACTTACCTCGCTACTGGCTACGTTTCTCCAGAAGCATTCATGTATTTGGACATGAGTCTAAATTATTTTTTTGATTCTAATGATGCCCCAATTATAGACCACATATATAGACGTACCACCAATAAGATGATAAAATACCCAACGGAGATACTCATTTGCTAGATTCGTTGACGCTGGCTGAGCTGAAACGGAGCAATCTAGGTATTGGTGGCTGAATGACAATGTCTAAATTATTCGTGGTTATTTTTTTTTGTTTTGTATTTTTCGTTGCTTATTTTTGAGTTTCAGCTCATTATTGCTGCATTTAGTGTTGCTATTGTTTGTTTATGTAAAAAAAATACAGATTGGTCTCAATATTTAAGGCAGGTACGAGTATATGTGATGTTTACTATATTAGGTTTAGAGGCGACGTACAAGATAAAGTTTTTGATTGAATTTTATTAGAATTACGTTATAGCATATTAGATGTAGAATAAATTGCTGTTCTCTTGTGTTAATATTATAATTAATTTTTGAATAGTGTTGGCTGGTTTTTTTCCTTTTTCCAATTTAATCATAAAAAATTAAACTAATTGTGTTCTTTAATTGATAATGTATGAATTTAGAGAGCCATTTTGGCCATCAAGTTTTGATATTTTTTTAGTTTGGGACCCACAAAATATAATAACGATTCTTCTTCTTAGCACTACAGTCCCTTACGGGCCTTCGCTTCTTACAAATAGCACCTCCAACTATCTCGGTCCATTGACCGCGTCCTCCAATTTCGATATCTAAGCAGCGATGAACTGTCTTCGTCGACCGAGTCAGACCAGCGTTTCCTCAGTTTCTCGACTGGTCTCCGGCCTTGAGTTCTCCCAACAAATACCTTCTTGGGTATCCGTTGTTCTTCCATAAGATTCATGCGTCCAGCCCATTGCAGCTTCCGCAATCTTCCAATCGTTTAGGCCTCCAGTTCGTCAAAAATTTCATACAGCTCATGGTTGTATCGCATTCGCCGTGGGTCCCCATCTATGTTCACTCCGATTATTCGCCTCAGGACCCGCCACTCAAAGGCGTTCAATGTGTTTGCGGATGCTTGGGTTAGGGTCCATGTTTCACACCCGTAGTGTAACACAGGTCTTATCACAGATTTGTATACCTGGAGCTTTTTTTTCCTCAGTATAATCGTCAAAACTGAATAAAATATTTTATTTGCTAGCTGTCTCGTCTCTTTCATTGCCCGTTTTCGTTATTTTGGCACCAAGATACACAAATTTTCTCACATTTTCGATACTTTATTCGCCAGGTGTAATATTTTGTGTATTTGAGGTATTTTTCCTTGACCGCATCATGAGCTTTGTTTTATTTTTATTGATTTGTAGCCCTAATAGTTTTGCTTCGCTGTCGAGTTTCAGGAAAAGTTCTTTGGCAGTTGTTAATGACCGTGACAAAATGTTGATGTCATCCGCATAGGCTACTACTTGGCTCGACTTGAATAGTAATGTACCTCGCGTATCGATAGGTAGCTTCGGTAGGACGTACTCTAGAGCCAAATTGAATAGCAATGGCGCCAACCCATTGCCCTGCTCTAGTCCGATATTTGTGCCAAAAGCATCGGTGAGTTGGTTATTGATGAGGAGGTCGTCGACGTCATTGTCATTTTTGTAAGACGGACTAATTTTGCTGAGATACCAAAGCAAAGCATTATTTGGTACAGTTACGATCAATACTGTCGTATGGCAGCTTAAAGTCAACGAAAATTTGGTGTTCGTCTATGTTGGACTCCCAGCATTTTTCAATTACCTGCTTGACTGTGAACAATTGGTCTATTCTCGATCTACTTGCTCTAAAACCACCTTGATACTCCCCAATAATACTGTTGACGTATGATCTGATTTTATTTTCTAAGATTTTTGAAAATATTTTGTACGCCGTACAAAAGTAGTGATATGCCTCTATAATTTTCGCACTGTAGCTTGTCACCTTTTTGTAGATAGGGAATATAATTGATTGGCTCCAATCTTTCGACATATATTCTTGTTGCTGAATGTGCTGGATGACTTTGTGAATAGCTTTATGAACACTACTGCAACCATATTTGATGAGCTCCATTGGAATCTCATCGATGCCCGGCGCTTTATTATTCTTTTGGACTTTGATGATGGAACAAACTTCATCTAGACTTGGTGGGGCCAATGGAAGCTCTCCGCAACTCTCTATAGACTCCGATGTTCTGGAACTGTGCGGAGAAATATGCAGGTTCTTGAAATATGATGCCCATCTTTCCTTAATCTTCTTTTCATCCCCGATTATATTGCCGATTTCATCACGACAGGGCATGGTTTTGGGCTTTCAGGCTTTTTACTGCTATACTTTATACTTCTCAATTGGTCATCATAGTATTTTCTTTTCTTAATTCTAATTATCTTATTCGCTACTCCTCTGAGATTTTCATAGTGTTCTCTTTTCGTCCTTGTTTTCCTACCTACGTATTCTTTGTAAGCCCGATTCTTTTTATCTAACGCATTTTGGCACTCATCATCGAACCAATCATTCCTCTCGCGCCGGGCTTGATGTCCGATCGTCTATTCTGCCACGATCGTAATAGCCGCTTTCACTTCCATCCAGAGCTCATTGCTCGTCTCTAACGATGCGACTGATAAGATGGAAGCCAGCTTGTTGTCGAGGGTCACCGTGAAATAATAACGATTAGTATTGAATAAAACACTTTTGACCTCGACCTTATCCTATTCAAGCTATCGAGTGAAAATAAATTTTTGAATCATCTGTAAAGATACTTTGATTTTTTTAATCATGACATTGTAAACTATTTTGGAAATAGAAAAGAGACTCTATTTACCAATGGTGAATAGCAGAGAATGAGGTAACCATACACAATTTCCCTTTTTAGGTCTTTGTAAAAAAAAAATTCAAAATCCCCTTTCGTGACCTCTCTCTCCATTTCTCCGTCTATCCACCCATCCATCTGTCCGTCCGACCGCCTGTTCGTGCGTCACAGCAAGTTTCCTCAGAAATTATAGAAGCTAGAGAGCTCAGACTTTATGAAAACGTCAGAAATGGTAGTCTCTCTAAAGTTTTGGTCTTACCAAACATTTCATAATTTTTAGGGGGGCTTCCCCCTTGTAACCAAGTAGCCGTTAAAAAATTTTTAAATCTAAGATAGTCGAGTATCAAATGAATCTTGATTAAAACTTTTAGAATCTGCATTAAAAAAGTCATTTTATGCATCAGGGGGTCCAGGGGGAGGCAAAATGTATCAAAATTGTGTGCTCTGTCCCCTCTCGCGACTGAACACGTTTGAATCGAAAAATCTGGAAAAAAATCAATAAGTTGGGCCTTAATATGTACAAGGGCAACAAATACCTCGGAAATGAAAATTCACTCAACTTAACAATAGTATGATTTGTAGATTTTAAATTTTCGCTCATAAAGGCAAAACGGTACCCTTAAACTTCTTAAAATTATTATAACTATATAGACTGATATAAGATCTTTATGTTCACAAAATTTTATGGAAATCCAATCATAATCAAATGAGTTATAGCCATTTTAATTGTATGCAATTACAACAGCAATAACACAACACAAAAAATTGACCAGAAAAATTATTTAAGCTGGATGAAAGTGGCGGCTGGAATGTTCTTATGTAAGAAACTCTGCATTTTTTGCATAAATTTGAGCATTTCAAGTGGTAGTGATTCCCTGATTTCTCAATTGAAAAAATACACTGCTCCAGTTTCATCATAGACCTGTTAAAAATGTCACATCTGCCTGAATAAGTTACAACCCAGGATGAAGCTGATCCTTCCTTCTAAAGGCATTTTTGATTAAAGTTACTGGAAGAGTTTAATACCTAAGGCGTAGTAATATAAGATAAAGTACCCTCTTGGGTACCTATTCTCTAGTGTGCCATGTTACCGTGTGGTGTAGTGGTTAGAGCACTCACCCCATATGCCGATGGTCTCTGGTTCGAGTCTCGTGAGTGACAACGAGATTTGCTTCAAGTGATTCATCGGGTGGACTATAAGCCCGTTCAGTTATGATACGTACTGGTTTAAAATCAGAACGTATCGCAGCTGGGTAGACGGAACATGGCCAAAGCGTGGTATTGACCATATTACCTTCGCGAGTTCCAATACATTCGATCAAGCTAATATACTCAAACTACCTCTAATCGAAGGTCCGAAAGGGGCTGAGTACTAAAGCAAAAAAAGCCATGTTACCGTTAGTCACAGGGCGAATTTCAGCCCAGCCTAGCTCTATATACCCCAAAAGCGGCTTTTTTGGTCCCCACGCCTCCAGAATTTAAGCAAATCACTGGAGTTAATATTGCAGAACTGCTTGCCTACTATGTTATAACGAAGATACTTTTGTTTCGTCCAAATAATCTACTAGCAAGCTTGAAATTCATGCCTTCTATAGAATACCAAGTCCAAGATAATCCGAGGACTTTAAAAACTGATTGGAAAATCATGAACAATCTAGATCTGATAGATTTAAGCCATTGATTGGAAGAAAGTCCGTTTCTAATATATAAATATTCAAAAAAATTTATATATTCCATTCAATATAAAAAGTTACAGCACAACATTCATTTATTTTATATCAAAAGAGTCGACATCTCTTGGATTCCTATAGAAAAATGTGAAAACTCCCTACCTTACTTGCATTCGTTTTTCAATTTATTGCTCATAAAATGAAATGAGGCAAACACGCCTTCAAACCAACCTACGCAGATGACATTTAAAGGAAAGTGCTAGCCTTTGGCTAAAAAAAGCATTCATTCATGAGTTTTCCAGTATCCAGTTTTCTAGGTAGCTCTTTTCCTTACTACTAGGGAAGAGTTGAACTTCAAAAACGGTTCATAATAATTTTCTACATTTTCATAACATAATAAAAATTTTTCCTACAACATTAGATGTCTTATCGAAACGGTTTATTGTTAAAACGTGGCTAACATAAGCAAAAAGTTAACGTTCTTCCCTCGTTTGGGTGGGCTCTCTTGATAATTAAAGAGCAAATTTTCCAAGAGTTAATTTTCACGACGTGCCACATTTGCATTGATGCTTTGGGGTGTGGGTATTTTCTTACATATCCTTTTCACCTATGAAAGCTCAATATCTTTGCCATACCACACATGAATTCAGTTAAGAAAGGCTTTAATCACCTGTAGAAGGACGTAATGTCAAAGTTCAAATCGGGTCATGCTTTTATTTCCAACGAAATTGTTCAAATGATAATGCAGTAAGCATTCTTTTCTAGTCAGGGGCGGAAAGAATTATTATAAGCCGCCATTAAAACGCTTGAGTATAGAAAATTTTACCAATGAAGAAGGAGCTATCCACCCACAATTGAAAAATACTATTTGAGATTTGATGTGGGATTGGATTCTACTCGTTAAGTGGACTTTGCAATAAAAACAATATCTAAAACCCTGAAAAATTTAGAGCACAGACATTTTTTAAATTACATTATTACAACGTGTAAAGACGAAAACACCTTCAGTATGACGAAGCCATCCAAGCTCGAATAAAATGCATATTGAATGCATCCTCTGCTTCGTGCACGAATAAAACAGCACGCAGCCAATTGCAGTAACACCCCTATTGTTGGCACGGCCAACATATTCCTAGTGGATCATATCGCAGCCCCACAGCCCCATAATATGCCACTATTTCGCTACTCCGTATCAAATCGATATTTTACTTACATTTTTTATGTGTGAAAAGGTACACTACTTGTCTCGTTCACACTCCTTGTGTCCCGGAGTCCGCTTGTATTCTGCTTAAGTACGCAAAATATCGATGCTTCCTTTTCCGTTGAGTCCCTCCGGAGCGGATTCCTTTTTGGGTTCGAGTTTATTTGTGGTTGGGAAAACCAGAAAAATTTCGAACAATCCGCTGTGCACACTAACTAGACTTGTGATTCACTTTAAGTATTGATTCACTTCAGCAAAAAGACTCCATGTACAATGGGACCGACTTGGCAAACGATTCCGTGAAAAATCGAACTTTCAAAGTGCCTTGTTCGATTCCGATTCCAATTCGTTGTCCCGATCCAACCTCAAGCACCAAATTCACATCGACATCATCCCGATTTCTACACTTTAAAAGGATTTTAAAACGCCAAAAGCCTCAAACGGCAAATGGTAATGGAAGAATTTTAAGCCTGTAAGAATCTAGGATGGAGTATTAGAATGAAAAATTTTCCGGCCGTTGATTTCCACGAGCTCGATTTGATGAAATTTTCACAGCGACTGATTCGTGATGGATATGGACAATTCAGTAAAGGGTAGTCTCCACTCGTTAAACGAATTATTGTGAGCAGGATCATGCGCTGTGCCTGAAAACGGAAGCTTTTCGCCTCCATTGAACTATGGAAAATGTGAAAATAAGCTTTTCGGCAGGTTTTTCTACTACCTTGGAAAACGTGTACAGTTATGTTCAAGAATATGTTACTTTTCACAGAAAAACGCAGAAAGTTTCTCAAAACATATAAGTTATCTGCTAACAATGCATTTTACTTTGGCACTACTTAAGGAGCTTCGCTTAGAGATAGTTAGTGTCTCATTATCTTAACCGAATATATCGGCACTCGAGAAGGTGATATGGTCAGTACCTAAGTAGGCTATGAATTTTGAAAATTTATATTCAGAGAAAGTTATCATTTTCATCAGTTTCTTGTGAGTTTTTTATACGGGTACATATCCCAGAAAACGTTTGAATAGAGATAGTTGGCGGGCGTTTGTTTTCGCCCAAGTATCGATTCGTTAAGTCCCATTTGAAGGACATGGAAATTGAGTAACGGTAAAGTGTGGTGATATTTCAGCATAACTGATCGATGCATACAAAGACTCCAAAAAAGATCCGCACAAGTAAAAAATGTTCCTTCTTTCTCATTTTATACTATAAGTCAATAAAAAACGGGAAAAATTGAAAAAAGTATAGTATATATTTGGTTCTTCGATAATAGCTGACGTGAACTGCATATTTCATGTAGTAGTGATTGCGTGCCTTAAATTTTTATTTTAACGGTTACACTTTAGATTATCTTCAATCAAAAACTGAGCGTCATCAGTAAACAACAAGTTGGTTAAAAATAAACTTGAAAATGGACAGTCAAAGAGAGCACTTTCGGCATATTTTATTGTTTTACTTCCGAAGAGCAAAAATGCGGTGCAAGCTCAAATAAAATAGTGTGAAGTTTATGGTGAGGGCTGCCTTACTGAACCCCAGTGTCAGCGTTGGTTTGATCGCTTTCATTCTGGAAACCCGTCCAGCAATTACTGGTGACGACAAAATAAAGGCGTTAATCGAAACTTATAGCCATATGACAACTTGGGAGATAGCAGAGAAGCTCAGCATATCGAATTCAACCGTTTACATGCACTTACAACAGCTTTGCTACGTGAACAAACTGGATGTTTGGGTTCCTTGCGAACTAAGGAAAATCCACCTCATAAAACGCATTAACATATGCGACTCTTTGCTGAATCGTAAAAACGGACTATTTACGATAACGTTGTTTAAAAACAATCAAGCACCAAGCAAGATGAGCCCCCACAATCGACATCTAAAGCCAACATTCACCAAAAGAAAATTATGCTTTCGATGTGGTGGGATTACTATTGATTTGAATGTTTACTGTCGTCAGCCATCGAAATTGAATGAAGAAATCAAGAAAAAACTGTGATAACAGCGATCCCGTGGATGGATATTCCGCAGAGATCTTACACCCCTAAATATAAATTTCCCAGCCAGCTGATAAGGTTGGATGACATATCTCTGCGACTGAACGCCACTGACATCGACGGGTGGTGAATAAATTGAAAAACTACATCAGTGTTTTTGGATATATGTATAGACTTTCTTTTGTGGTAGGGAGGTGAATGCCCATTTACGCACAGAGCGTGGGACTCCTATGCTCACAAAAAGGCGACTGGACTACCCACTAAACACCTCCCCTGTCAACCTGAGAATCTAGCCTGGGACTGTTTGGCACATTACTTCGGGCCAGGAGGATCCCTCTTCTAACGGGAGGGGAGAGAGTAAGACGAATTACCAGTCAAGCGATCCCCCAGCCCCAACGCCCTCGGCTACTGTGAGTCCCTTTTATCTTTTAGGACTGCCCGAACATAATGTGCCACCTGGATCCATTTGTCATTCGAGCATCACCGCGACTATATTGTCCAGAGTGAGCCCTCTCGTCTCCCTGTAGAGGTCCCTTCGCAGCCTGTCAAATTTTATGCATGCAAAAAATGTGCAGCAGGCATTGTCCTCCTCTCCTGGGCAATACCGGTAGTCGGGGGACCGTGACTTACTAATCTTGTGCAGGTAAGTGCAATAATCGAGCAGTCACACAAGCAAACTGCTCAAAAACCCTCCTATCTCCTATCCAAATTGTAATGGCAGATTTAAAAAAAAAAATGCAATTGTTTCCCCGGTAATTGTAATTTGTAGAATAGTTTTCTTCTTATTATTATTAAATGTAACTTCATATCAATTTTCCTCGAGAGTAAATTTAAACGCTTTCCTTTATTTATATTTTTCAGGAAATTTAATTTTTATTACTATTTAAAATTTTCATTTCCTTACTTCATTTAAATTTCTTCTCTTCATTTAAATTTTCCTTGCTTCATTTAAATTTCTTTACTTCATTGAAATTTCTTCACTTCATTTAAATATCCTTGCTTCATTTAAATTTCTTTAGTTCATTTAACATATTCCTACTTCAGTTAAATTTTGGGTTTTAAAAATTTAAATCTGCCCATTGCAACTTAGGAGGTAGAAACACTGATTTAGTGCAGAGCAACGGTGCATTACATGATGGAATGCATTCGAGTTCAGCTGGGTGGGCAGCTGATGGAATTTTACCGGTAGCGACACGGGAAGAAAAAAAGAGAAAAGACAAGTTTTGCTGACGGATCGAGGAGTCGCACCGGAAAGATCAACGGGAAAGCGTCGGAGCGAGGGAATTGAAGTTCACGCATAAAGGTGTCCGTTCGTTTGCCGTGTTCCCCTCACGACCAAGTTTTTGTTTTCGCAAGAAAAAACAAATTTTTCGCATTGACGCGTTTGGATTCAAATCGAGATCGTGATTATATTGCGGAGGGTACTTTACTTTGTGACTGATTGCCTGTCTGATAAATAAATATGAGTGAGAAGCTGTGATATCACGGGTACGGTCACATGAACTCGTTTCTTCCGGATATCGTTTTCCGACAGCCTCCACATTGGGGCTCTTACTGTGCAGTTAAACTTGAGAAATGACCCACGTGTTCACTTCAGTAATATTTGTCGAAGTATTCTTGCTGTTGTGCCGGCTTGTGTAGTTAGTCCTCCATAAAGATTAAGGACTATTCATGGTGTTCCCAGTCAGAGTGAAGGATGTCAGACGGATAAATAATTAGCATAATTTGAAAGTAGTGCCGTAACAGTAAATGAATGAGCAGTTGTGAGTCCTTTCCGCTGGTGCTAGATGTAATTTAAAATAATTGGCAAAAGTCGTACATAATTTACCGGTCAAATTCCCTCAGTGAGAATGATAGTGTGAATTTATTTGGCAAACAGTCCCTGGATTTCCGCAGTGAAGAAAAGTTATAAAAGATTATTGTCGGCAATAGAGTATGTCTCTTTGGTCCCCCAATACAAAAACTCAATACAATTCGATTGTTGTCGCTGGCATTTAATGTAGGCAATTGTGTTGGGTTCGCGTAAATGTAGGGTGATAAAAATGTTGATTTGTTCTCCCTCGCATTTATCATTGAACCAAATAAATCTTGTCTTCATCCGGGCAATGGGGGTTGCGATCTGTTTTTTCGCATCTTCTAGGTGGAAGTGTGTGCGCCATTGAAAGAAGTGGGTGATAAATGCGTTTCATTCGCGTTTACGTACAGTGTAATCAAAAGTGGATGTGTAAATTAGCCGCATTATTTAAGATTTATTTTACATCTGAGTACGTTATAAGGTATATACTTTATTGCTCATGCAAAGTAAGTTTGTATGAGTTTTCCACTCAGAAGGGAAATATATGGCCACTGCAACATTTTGGATCTTGATCCGGTTGGGCAGGTGCGAGGGGGCACCACATCCATCCGGTTGCCCCACTCTTATTTGTGGGCCATAAGAATTGTCGGGTAACGACAAAGTCTCCCCAAGTCCGTCTGTTTTGGCTCGTTTCGACCTGTTCTCTGAGCAAGCAATTTTCTCCTTCGTTAGTTACCTACATTTTTCGACTTCAGTCGACCTTTCTTATGAGATCCGAGAATTCGTGGATGCGAAATTCTTTCGTAGTGGGTTCTTGTGCTGGGGAATGAACCCGCCCCCGACACCGAAATGCTAGCCTACCAGCGCATTCACGCGTCCCCAGACAAGGCCAATCTCGGCGAATCTTACCATCCTCTTTCGCCGAGGCAGCCTTCACGGATACTTTTACACCTCCTAATCACTACATAAGTCTGAAAACACCCATGTCCGCTCAAAAGCTGGGTCAGATAGAAGTCAGTCTCATCATGCCTTCGATTTAGCCACGGTCTCACATCCGAGATGAAGGACACAGTCCACATTCCCTTAGTGTGATTCACCGAAGACGGCCGCCAATCGTTGAGTGAGCGCTGTCTTTCTTCGCGGAGAAGCATCTCCCTCTCATCCTCGTTTTGATGCAGGTGAATAGCGTAGCGCTCTCTAACAATGAGGGCAACAAGTATCACGCCTGCAATAACTCTCCCCGCCGAACCAGAGACTGTCGGATACAAAGATGCAATTCTCAGTGCGCCTCTTCTCTGTACCTGTGCCAAGCTTTTTCGGTATACCTCTTTACTGAGAGCGTCGCCCCATACTTCTGCTCCATACAGTAGCATTGACCCTACAGCACTCATCAAGAGGCGTCTTCTTGATGGGTTGGGTCCCCCTACATTAGCCATAAGTTGACTTAGAGCCAATACTCCCCATGCAGCCTTCTCAGCTTCGAGTCGATCAGTAGCCTTCGATTCGATTAGTGTGTCTCCAACACTGATCATCCTTACTTGTTTCTCCAGTGATAGATTGAACCCATGAGCATTCATGAGCCCAAGTTGCACTTGTTTAACGGTGCGGCCAGCAACCAGAGCCGCAACATCATCCGCATAGCCAATCAAGCGTGAGTTATCTGGCATCTCCAGTCTCAGTAGCTCGTCGTAAGGCACATTGCACAGGTCTGGATCAAGGTGAGATCCCTGGACAACACCCGATGTAACTTCCATCATTCCTTGGCCCTGTGTCGTGTCGTAAAGTAAGCTTCGGTCCTTCAGGTAGTCCCTCAAAAGCCGCATTAGATATTCTGGAACTTGAAAAGTGTTTTCCAGCATATCCAGAATATCCACCCACCTAGCGGAGTTGAAGGCATTTCTGACACCGAGTGTCACCAAAAGGACGATCCGTCGGATGGCGCGGCTATATGCCTATGTCTTTTGAACGGCGCTCACCACCTCTGCAATCGTATCAATGGTGGAGCGTCCTACTCTAAAGCCGTACTGCCAAGGAGATACGTCCCCAGCAGCATGAATCACATCAGTGAGTCTTCCCTTGATGAGTTTCTCTAGCACTTTCCCAGCCGTGTCTAGCATGCATAATGGGTGGTACGCAGATGGCAATCCGGGATTTTCCTTCCCCTTGCTGATGAGCAGGAGCCTGCCACCTTCCATCGTACTGGGAAAACCCTGTCGGGTACGCAAACGATGAACGTGCTTAGCAGCAAGTCAGGACAATGGTGATACACAAGTTTTAACACCCCAGCTGGAACACTATCTGGACCTGGAGCCTTACTCGCTTTCAGTAAAAGGACTGCCACTTCCAATGCCAGCTGTGTAAAAAGTGGACACTTCACTGCTATTTCACCATGGACAGCGTTAGCACGGACGGGAAAAGTGCCCGCACTATCTTGTTGATCTTTTCCACATCATGTATGCAAGGTTTCCATAGGGCACCAAGCTTCCGCATAACTAGCTTATAGCCAAGGCCCCACGGATCCTTGTTCACATTGTCCACTAGATCTTGCCAGCAGCGAGCCTTGCTGTTTTTGATCAATTTGCGAAGGCATTTCCTGGCCGACTTACTATATATGCTGCCACCCGGTTGCATTCCTCGTCAGGGTTTTGTGCCCGTTGTGCCTCACGTCGAAGCTTGTGACACTCCCTTCGCTTTTTGGCGATTTGAGTTCAACCAGTTCACTGAGGGCTTGCTGTGCAAGGAGTTTCGACGGGGCATATAAGCATTGCAAGCAGTCGTAATGATGCTCATAATTGAGTTCACCATGTCTTGAGCTACCAGTTCTTCCGTCCCCTCCGGATCTCCCTGTAGCGGGGCACCTGCTGTGAGCACCTTGACGAACCTCGCGACGTCCATCCTTCCGATGTTCCATCCAATTGTAGAAAGCCGAGAGTGTAGACGTCGAGAGACAACATCGCTTATCTCAAGCAGAATGCACTGATTATCACTAGCTGAGTAGCCCTCTAATACTCTCCAATTGCGTATCCTCCGTACTAAGAACTCCAAGGCGAATGTCACGTCCAGTATGGCTCCTTCAAAGCCGATATGGCGGAAAGTCGGTGTATGTACGGTGTTTAGCAAAGTACGGCGAGCGTCGTCCTGGTGCCATTTCTAGGATTTGTTTTCCCGTCTGCGTTCGAGACAGCGCCCACCAAAGTATTCAACTTGCCTGGGAAAGATGATATCGATTCGTGCGGCACACACTAAAGAAGGTGGTCCCTGAGCACCGAACACACACGAAACCATCCCCGCTGTCCACAGATCTCCACCTGGAAATCACTATTCCGAATCCAGATGGCGGCAGTACCAGCTTCATCAGGATAACATTATGCCGAACATTTATAATGGTGTTACTCACTCAGCAGTATAAACTTTCATGTCCCTAGCAAACTGCTCGAGCAGGTTTCGTGCGGTTGAACGGCGGTGTAGGTTTAGTTGTAGAAGTTTTTTGCGGCTTTCTTCGGTCCTTTTGTTAGCACTATCTGGAACCCTTGATACAGCGTTCCACGCACATCAAGTATATCTTCCTTCCTTCTTTTACCCCGATCTCCTTCGATTAACCTAGTCACCATTCTTTTATTGATTCTTGCTGGCGGAGCTTTCTGCACGTGCCCTTTGATCTTTTGCCCTTCTTTGGCCTTCTAGTCCTCTTCGGCCTTTAACCAGCTCCTCCGATAGTGCCCTATGCGGTCTAGGAGCTCCTTTAGTTCAAGGAACCCAATCTCTACTGCTTTGCTGATTTTTGGGAAGTCGCATGCAGATTTTATTCTTTTCAGAACATCGGAATAGCCTTTCTTCTTCATGTCAACGGGTGGCAATTATTGAACTTTGCGACCATCATTCTAGGGAGATATTATCGGCTTCCGTTTCCGAGTTCTGTACTTCCGCCACATTTTCGACACTGGCAATGAAATCACACAACGTCGCTTTATTTGCCTGGTCAATCCTGTCCTTTCCTGCCATAATCTCTCTACGTAGACTTCAGGATGGTTCGTTGTTATACCGGGATTTACGACCCTTGCTTCAGTCGCTTGGGTAGCGATCGCAGCAGTGACCATCGAATTCTCGATGTTCTTTATATTTTCCTCGATCGCTCGAATATTTGACGCGTTCTGCAGAGTTTCCCGCTTTTCCTTTATAAGACGCTCTGGCATTCGTATCATTTTTATGCTGCGCCTGAATGCCACAGGAATCTCAATCTGGACAAGACTGCCTGTTAATCTCCGTTTTTTGTCCGTTTTCCTGTCATTGTATTCATCGTCGTTTTTGTCGTCTTTAGTACCGCTCCCGATGTGCTGTGAACATTGTGGCTGCAACCGCTGGTTGCGTTGTCTTATCTTTTTTTATGGTTTTTGGTTGCTCCAGTTTTATTGGGTCCCCCCTCGAAGCCGCTTTCTCCGCTCGTGTGTATAGTCACTTTTTTGGTTCCATGGTTATCTTTGCAGAGCAGGGAGGTCATGCGAGGGATGGCACAAACCCTTATGGGGACAAGTGCTCAAAGCCAGACCAGTGCTGATCGGGAGTCCGTCTCAACCGAACCTACACCACCAACCCAATGGTGTGACCTTCGAACGTACTCCGAGGCCTGCCAAGGTTTTACCAGGACGGAGATAGTATGAGAGTTGAATTGGAGCCATTCACGCACGAGTGTCACCTCACGTGCTACCGTGCAAAGCAACTAGGCTCAAACCATCATATCCGCCAGCCCAAAGCATAAATTCCAGTTCGTTGTCCAAAGCGTAGTCCAGATCCAGTCAGAGTCATTACCTGTAATCCCAGGAGGGCACTTCACGGTGCCCCCATATCCTCGCTCCCCAAAGAATGCTAGCCTCCTTGTTTGAAGTATCCCTCACATGCAACGATTTTGTCACATTGTGCAATGAAGACTTCATTCCCTCGCTTTATAGGGTCTTTCTCAATATCAAATTTGGAACTTTTACGGCCTGTGAGTTGATCTATAGTTTTAAACACATCTGAAGATGGTCACAGTGATATCAGTCTACTTTTATAAAAGTTGTTGACTTCGGATTCGATGCGTTTTTGGATTTCACGGGAAATTCTTGTTATTTGCGTTTTAAGTTCCAAATACTCCTTATTCAATTAGTTAAAGCTTCGATGATAAATACGCTTAAGTTGTTGGAGCATAAGTTTCCGATTTTTTATTAATTGAAGAGTCTCCTGAGTTAGGCATCTATAAAACGGACTGCGTGGTTTCTGGAAGGAGGCATGCTGGTCTAGACACTGTATAATGGCAGGTGTTAGCACCGATATATGAGAGTCTATTTCTGCGTTCGAGAGAATGCTTTTTTCCGGTGGGAGATTCAGAAGGAGGTCTTTGAAGTCTTTTTTGAAGTTTGGCCAGTAGGAACTGGTATGTGTGATCTAAGGTTTATGTTGAAATGGAGGCCATGATGGTCCAATAACGAGCTAAATGAGGAGCAAGTAAAAGGAATTGTGGGATCGTTGAGGTCAGAGGATATCATTAAGTTATCTAAAAATGAATTCCCTCTGGGAAATGCTTGGACCCCAGCATTTGCTATGGTTGCTGAGAGGAGAACGTCCGCATGGAGCCATTCGAATAGATAGTTCCCGTTGGTATTCCTTGTTTAGTCCCCTCAGTGTTCGTGTCTGGCATTAAGGTCTCCTCCGAGTATAAATAAATCGTGGGATGAGGCTGTTGCGAGGATTCGGTTAAGTTTAAAAGGGATCTGGGGACTTTGATCGCACGGGAGGTATAGGAAGCCAATATAAATTTTGGCTGGGTTCCCATTAGATCGCTTGGTGTTGAGAGTTGCTAGCGTACATGAGGAATTATTTTGTTCGTAAGGGATTTGATGGATATCTAAATCATCCCGAAACAGTATCACAGTACCTCTGCCACTGACTTTGTGTTGAGGTTTGTAAACCGTCTCGTTTAGAAGAAGGATTTTGGGTTGGTAGGATTTGACCAAATCAGCAATATAGAGCCTCTTATCATGTGAAATTAGGGAGTTGATATTAAAGTAAAGAATGGTAAGTCTATTTGCAACCATAAAGATTAAAATAGAAATTGAGGAGAACCATTGGCTTTTCTTGGTCAGGAGTGGCGTCAAAGAATGGAAGGAACGCCCCGACCTTGGATAGAAGTTCACGGGGAAGACTCTCAGCCACTCCACGGTCATCTGTTGCAGCCGCTCGATGGCCTTAAGAGTCGGTGAAATCAAAGTATGGTGCGAAGTTCTATTTCTTAAAACTTCTGAATATGAGGTCCGGTTGGAATGAGGAGCAAAGTGGTGTGGAGGGTTGTAGGGGTTGGTGAACTATTTCAATAGCTGGGGAGCGGTGAGTTTATGATCCATTTGGCTTTAATTTCGATTGCTCTTTCCGACAAACTTTTCGTTCTGGGCAGCTGGAAAAATTGGCTGGATGTCCATGTGTCTTACATATAGTGCAGAATGAAGCGGTTTCCTGAATGTCAATGTATAAGTCCAAGTCGATCTTATTTGCCCTCGTTCATGCGGTGGTAATTGGGTTGCCAGACTTGAGGTCTAAAGTCGAAATTTAGCTGGTTATGTCATCTCAAACTGCCTCAGCTCCAAAATCTGAGCTAACACCTCTTAGGATCACGACACACTTTTTCCTTTCTTCGGGGGGTGAACGAGTACCCCACTGCTTCAGTATTTTTAAGAAGGTTCATTATGTAGCCATGAGCCTCGAGCCTATCCACTGTGATTCTCAATCGGAAGCTCAACAACTTTCTGTACTCTAGACGATTACCACCGGTAGGGATGCACCTATCCATAATTCCTTTAAGCACTGTTGCCTTCATATTTTCTAATAAAATTGGCGGGAACCACGTCTTCTTCGTTCGATTGTTAGTCGTGGTTGTTTTATCATTTTGGCTATCGTTCGCCAGTATGCTGAAAGGATTAGTGCTTGATGTGGGTGGGATTGACAAAAGAGTGGGGGTTTTACGTTTTACGACTTATTTACCCTTCGCTAATATACGAGTAAATTCATTTACCTTAACGTCTTGGTTAAAGCTTGAATTCTTTGCTGTTGTATCGTCCGCATCCATCACGTCCGAAGGCATTTCCTTGCGGGTGGCTTTCTTCTTTGGTTACTCTACCATCGTGTTTGCTTGCTGATAATAACTAGTCCATTTTGCCGCCTCTGAAATTCTGTCCACGGTGTACGCGATGGGCGCTCGTCCTTTCGGTCTTCAACTTTCAATCTTTATGTGTATGATCTTGTATGATGAGATATACTTATAAATTTTCGTTTTCTAATAAATTTTTTATAAGTTCGATATTGACGAATCCACACTTGTGTTGACAGTTAACATACATTTGCCATCGTGAGTAAATTGTTGTCTGTAGAATTCATATCAATATTTTGATAATTTAAATCGATTTAATGCAATCAGGGAATCAGGTGTGATGCGCGGCTTAACCCTAGAACCTTACCCATATACAAAGTGGACTTTTCCTACCCAGGGTGCTAGAGCACCCATATATTTAATTAGAGATATTCTATTAAACAAAAGTACAATCTCATTTTAATGCTTTATTTTTATTCTTTGAGTTATTGCAAGATAAAATATTTTTATCTGGTGCTCACCACAGATAGGTATTTTGCAGTTGTTTCAAAAAGTTTTACTTTTGCGATCCTTTGCGTATGGGCAAAACCTGCACTGGCCCTGTTTCGAAAAAGTAGGTGGTAAACATTCAGAAGCATCTTCTTCTTCATCTTAGCACTACAGCTCCTTTCGGGTCTTCGCTTCCTGCAAACAGCGCCTCCAACTGTCTCGGTCCGTTGACCACGTCTTCCAATTCCGAAATCCAAGCAGCGATGAACTGTCTTCGTGGACTGAGTCAGACCAGCGTTTCCCCGGTGTCCCCACTGGCCGCCAGCCTTCAGTTCTCCCAACGAATACCTTCTTGGGTATCCGTTGTTCGTCCACACCATTCATATGGCCAGCCCATTACAGCTTCCGCAGTCTTATAATCGTTGAAACCTCCGGTTCGTCAAAAATTTCATACAGCTCATGGTTGTATCGAATTCGCCATTGGTCCCCGTCAAGCTTCGCTCCGAATATTCGCCTTATGGATAATTTTTTTAGGTAAGTTCTTTCATTGGCTATATTTTTCTTTTTTTTCGCTGAGCTAAGCTTCAACAGTATCATCGAATTTATACCCACTGTATTGAGTAAACCATAAAACAGGCATAATGGCCAGCGTCGTGTCTTTCGAGACACTGAATACCTGTGGCAAAGCTGATCAAATGTATCAACTCCGCTCTTTGTTTTTTTTTTTTTGTAAAATCCTAATATTTCTGGCAAAACAACAGTTTTGTCGTTATCCGGCAAAGTGTGCATTGTAGATAATATTGTATGATCTTCTTTTTAGCACCTTAAGGTGGACAATATGTTAGTAAAGCTAGCGGTCCACTAAACAAACCTAGCAGAATTTTTGCCAAATTGTGTTTTGTCTTTGAATAACGGCGGTATTTCTTTTTAGGGTTTTGTACTAAAATACAAAACCCTATTGCAATCACGACCTGTGTCCGTCTGTCCTCCGTCCGTCCTTCCGTCCGTCCGGCCGTCCGTCCGTCCGTCTGTATGTCACAGCACTTTTTCTACGAAACTATAGAGGCTACAGCCATGAAACTTTGTAGAAAGGTCAGAAGTGATGACCTCTTGAAAGTTCAAGGGTGGAAAAATTGTTCAAAGGCGTTTAAGGGGGGTCTCCTCATATAGGGAGGTGACCCCTCAAAAAAATTTTTTCACCATTGGTAGTCGAGTAGGGTGTCGTTGGAAAGGTTTCAATGAGATCTTTTCCAAACAAGTTTTAAAATTGCCTTATAAGTACCGAGGGGGGCAGGGGAAGGGGAAATGTACTAATTTTTCGCGTACCCCCCCCCCCCTCGCGATTGGACACCTTCCATCCGAAAAATTTGAAAAAAATCATGAATGTAGGCCTTCATGAGTACAACAACAACAAATACATGAGAAGTCGAAATTCACTCAACTTTGTTAGTAATAGTATGATTTATCGATTTTGTGTTTTCTTGAATAAAATCTAAACAGTACCTTTAAACTCACTCTTTTAGCAAAGAGATGACTATTTATAAGATTGATCTTTTCTGAAAGTTTCATAAAGATCGAATGGTATTTACCGAAGTTATAGCGATTTGAATTTTCCTGTATTACTATGGAGCAATATGCCCTGTATTACTATGGAAACATATGGCTATGGAGCCATATGCGCTTTTTACCGACTTAGACACTACAGCTTTGCTAGAATTTGCATGAAAATTTCAGGAGTGATGGATATCATGAAGATGAGTACATACAATTGAAACAAGTCGAAGAGGCAGGAGAGAGCTCCTAGCAAAAGGACTTTGTAACCATTCTAGGATTCGAAAAAATAGGCCATGAATCGATGATTACAGTATAGAAGAGTGGCCCCTGAAAAACAATTTCATGAAAGGTAGCCGATATGAGTATCAATTGAAAGTTCTCTATGAGAGCTTTTCAAAACTTAAACTGACAGTTTTTGCTTCAGTGGGGGCATAGGGGGGGAAATATATGAAAAATGTGTTCCTTCTTCGCGAATGGACACCCGTGCTCTAAAAAATCTGAAAAAATTATCAAAGGAGATATTTATGGGTATAACTATAACAAATACCTCAGAAGTCAAAATTCGTTCAACTTTGTTAATAATAGTATGATCCTCGAATTTCACATTTTCTCCAATAAAATCGTCTTTGACATGTTTCATGATTTTATTCGTTGCTGGTTACTGCATTTTGTAAGTTAAGTACAAAACCCTTCTGACATGAGCATAGGTCTGTCTACCCAACTTGTTTATTCTTTCTTAGAGTTCCCCCAATAGTTATATTTTTTTCTTGTAGAAAGGTAGTTGCTGAAGGTATGAATGTAAGCTAGTTATCAATACTAAGGTTTTTGTTCGATCCATGAATATGTTGTGTCAAAGTCTGCAGATAATGGTCAACAACAGGTTGATTCCGAGGCGTTGATCCGTTACCTAAATATACTTCTCGGTTGATCATATAATTTGTTTTCGCGTCACAAAGTAGCACTATTTTCAGATCGTATATGTCAGGCTTACTGGGGATATATATCCCGAAAGGGCAACGCCTGCAAAACCTCAGTAGTTGCTCATCCATGGTACAACAATCGGTCGAAACATATAATTCCTTAGATTTTTGAATTATATTATCAAAAAGTTCCCTTATAGGTACAAGACGGTCATTTTTACGGCGATCCTCTCTAGTGGTTCTATCATCAAACCGCAAACGATTCGTTATGACTCAAATCTTGAACCAGACATTGTAGCTCGAAAGTAGGGCACTCCTGTATCTTTGTCAAATAATTCCTTTTTAAGGTTTTGTAAAATAATTTTACAAAACCCTACTAAAATCGCGTCCTGTCTGTCCGTATGTCTGTCCGTCCGTCCGTGTTTCACAGCAGTTTTTCTCGGAAACTACTTAAGCTAGAAGCATCAAATTTGGTATGTAGGTGTAAAAAGGTGTTCTCTTCAAAGTTCAACTACAAAAAAATTTTATAAGGTATTTAAGGGGGGTCTCCCCAAATAGGGGAGTGACCCCCCGAAAAAAAAAATTTCATTGTAAGTAGCTGATATGGGTATCAAAGGTCTTGATTAGAACTTTTCAAAACAGGTCTTAGTTTGGCAAAGTTTGCTTCGAGGGGCGCACAGGGAGGGGAAATACACGAAAAATTTGTGACCCCCCCTCGCGATTGGACACCTGTGATCCGAAAAATCTGAAAAAAATCAGGAATGTAGGCCTTGGTGAGTACAACAACAACAAATACGTGAGAAGTCGCAATTCACTCAACTTTGTTAGTAATAGTATGATTTATCGATTTTATGTTTTCTTGAATAAAATCTTAACGGTATCCTTACATTCTATGAAATTCAGTACACAGATGACTATTTATAAGATTGAACTATCCTGAAAGTTTAATAAAGATTGAATCATATTTAGCGAAGCTAGACCGGTTTGAATTTTCCTGTATTACTGTGGAACAATATGCGCTGCATTTATTACTATGGCAACATATGGCTATGGAACAACATGCGCTTTTTACCGACTCAGACACTACAGTTTTGCTAGGATTAGCATGAAAATTTCAGGAATGATAGGTGTCATGTATATCTTTGAGAATCGGTTCAGCTAGTGGTATCAGTAATCGTAACACAAAATAGTGGCTGTTTTAAATGCGAAGATTGGATAATTTTGAGTTATTTTTTCCCAACTTCAACGTTTAAGGTGCATGCTTTGAACACTTGATTCAATTTAATGAATGACTGAAAATGAGTACCTACAATAAATGCTCATAAGTGAAACAAGTCAAGGAGGCGGGAGAGAGCTCCTAGCAAAAGGGCTTTGTAACCATTCTAGGATTCGAACAAATTGTGTTTCCTCCCTCGCGAATGGACTTCTGAAATAATTATCAAGGGAGATATTTATGAGTATAACAATAACAAAAACCTCAGAAGTCGAAATTCGTTCAACTTTGTTAATAATAGTATGATCTTCGTATTTCATATTTTCTCCAATAAAATCGTTTTTGACATGTTTCTTGATTTGATTCGATCTGGTGACTGCATTTTGTAAATTGAATACAAAACCCTTCTGACATGAGCGTAGGTCTGTTTACCCAACTTGTTTGTTACAGTATCCATGTTCAACACACCGGACAAGTAGTAAAAACCAAGTAAAGTTTGTAATGCATTTGCTGTCGTATCACGGGGAAACTATGGTCAAATACTACCCGGGCCCAGATCGTCGTCAAACTTGCTTCGGTCATCTTTATATTTTTGTCTCTGTAGCGTTATCTTTGCGTTGGTATACGATACAATACTTTGTATTGTCGTTGCATCAAAAAACAATAAACAAGCATCTATCGCTCTCTCTCTCTCTCTTCATCCAGGTTTTCCTCTCTCTTCATTCTGGTTTTCCTACCTGGTTCATTTTATCTAACGCATCCTGGCACTCATCATCGAACCAATCATTTCTTTTACGCCGGGCTTGATGTCCGATCATCTGTTCTACCACCATCTTAATCGCCGCTTTCACTTTCACCCATAACTTGATGCTTGTTTTCAACGATGTAGCTGGTTATCGATATCTGTGCCATAATTTTCACAACTAGCACTTTAAGTTGTCTTATGATCGTACCAATTTAAAAGAATAAAAAAATCTTGTAAAGTATAATTACTTATGATTTGTTCGTGAATAATAACTAAATTCCAAAGCACCAATGTGAATTGTGAGTTATGAATTCGAATGTTTAGTCTTTACATAGGTAGCTACTTAATTCTATAAGAAGATCTATAACTTGAACAAATTAATTATAGTCCCTTGAATTTTGTGAATCCGCTTTGGAACGGAAGTAATCTTCGGGTTCCGCTTCTTGACCAATTTGACGGTTGCTCATATGTTCTTTGTGAGACCGCCCTTCCCGGAGTGCACTTCAGTAATGAGTCCAAGTGGCCATATGGCGGGGGGAGTCAGCTCGTCATTGATGATCACTAGGTCCCCTACTTTGAGATTCGGATGGATCTTCACCCATTTGTGAGAATGTGAGAATGGATGCTCCGATGATCTTGATGAAGTTCCGTTTGAAGCTTTTTACCGCCACCTCCCAATATCCCCCGAAATGTGTAGCCCAAGGCGGAATGAAAGACCATTCAGTTTTTTGTTACACCAATTGACCCTTGACTTCCTTGACGAATTCCGATGTTTCTTTGAATAACTGTCGTAACTCCTTGGCTGCCCCTTTAAAAGTTCTTGCGTTGTCTGAGTATAGCTTACTGCAAACTCCTCGTAGCGCAGTGAATCGAGAATAAGCTGACAAGAAGGCTGTCGACGTAAGGTCTGACACTACCTCAATGTGTATGGCTCGCGTTACGAAACAGACGTAGATGGCAATGTAACTTTTTATTCTTTTAGCACCCCTTCCTTTGGAGAAAAGGGTTTCAATAGGTCCAGCATAATCAAGCCCCGTGATTGCAAAGGGTTATTGCGGAGATCCTCATGATGTAGGTAGAGGGGCCATCTGCTGAATTCCGGATTTTGTTGAGTAGCGTAAGCATTTTACGCAGTTGTGGGTAACCTTACTCACAATCCTCGGTGCAAAGAGCAAAAGCTGCGGACCTCCGTGCAACATTTTTTCGTGAATGTGTTTTACGTAGTTTCGTACGACGACATTATTTTCAGACAGTATAATGGGATGGCGTTCATCGTATGGAATTCGAGTCTTCCTCCGAGTTTCATAATACCATGTGTGTCTATGAACGGCACAAAGGCTATGTTTGACCGCTTATACAGATGCCACAGTTCGTTAGCTGAGCAGCCTATCCACCTTGGAATTTTGATGAAGATGAGGCCTTCTTGTGACGCGTGAAATGTGGTCCATCTCTCATGAAAACTGGTACCAACTGACTGATCCGAATCAAGTTTATTGAGGCAGAGATTTCCTTTGCTATAGTAATAACTGGAGCTATATATCCAAGTGGGTCGTATAATTTTGAAATTTTGAATAAAATCATACGTTTCGTAAGAGTTGACTCAGGAGGCGTACTCTGAAGGTTTGAAAACGATTCAGTGGGTTATTCGAGTCTGATCACTTTCCTCTCATGCGTGGCAATTTTCACCGGTAAAATTCCCTCTTCGTGACAATTGAAACTATAATTAGCCTGACTAAATTCCGTTTACCGCACGGATAATGTTTCTAAAAGCGATAAGCACATTACGTACGCAATGAGAAGCAACTACGCTCTGTTACCAAATTGTTAGCGAGAGCGCAATAGATAGTGGTATGGGTTTATGTGGAAGCGTGATAAACGGGAGTTTTATGAGCGGTTGCCCTCGTTGCGCTTTAACTGTTTTTGGGTATATGTATGTGCTGACGCTATTAAACACACTTGGTATTAGTTTCGCTGTAACACACTGATCTTTATTCACCATATGATATACAAATATGAATCGTTTATATTTATAAAAATTCTTAAAGCTTGAAGTTCATAGTTTTCCGTTGGCTCATTTAGAAGATTTACACTGATTTTATCTTTTAATTGTATATTGCACTTGCTAACAGTAAATGGACGGTTTTAAATACAATGGATTCCCGTTTGGAATTCTGACCAACCTAAAACTAGATTTTCGTTTCTTTTTGAGACACCGCTTATAACCGAATTGTTACAAGACCGAAAAATTATAGGCACTCTCATCCCACGTAGTATATATGAGGATGAAAGTTGAAACGTGTCTCTCTCACGAGTGCGAAAGAGCGACAAATTGACTGTGTGTAGGTGCTGAGTACGTTACTCACGTGAAATGTGTGATTTGAACTCCATATATACAAAAACAGCACTCCGAATTCTCGCTTTCGAGCAGGCTTCCCACATTTAAATAGTGTGTGCGATCCAATTCATTCCGAGGCTCTGTTGCAGGTTTCAAAACAATGTAGGGTTTTCCAGGAACGGGGAGTTAGCCCGTCGCCCAAACTCCATCCCGGCGGCATGGTTATTATTTTCGATTTCGTTATCAGGAGCGGAAAACCCGTTTTGACTCTCTTACGTCCCCACAAAGGAGGTGTCAGTAGGATTTAGTAGCAGAGCTGTATGTGTATTTACAGTTATTAGCATTTCTCGGTATTTAATGTCACAACATTGAACCCTCTGATGGCCAAGTTAGAGTGCTCACCCCGTAAGCCGACGTTCTCTGGTCCGATCCCGAAGGCGACAACGAGTTTGTGCGGACGGACAATAAGTTCATCTAGTTATGATACATACTACTTTATAATCAGAACTTATCCTAGCTGGATGGACAAACATGCGGCCAAAGCGTGGCACAGACCATATCGCCTTCGCAAATGCCGACACATTGGATCAAGATAATGAGATACTCTAACTATCTCTAAGCAAAGGCCCGAAAGGGCTGTAGTGCTGAAACAAGCAAAAACAATTTGGGTAGTCAGAACTACGCTCATGTCAGAAGGGTTTTGTACTCAGCCTACGATACGCAGGCAACAATAATGAATAAACTCAAGACAAGCTTTACCGACATCTACAGCAAATACATACTCGTTTTAAAAGGGAAACCGTTAATATACCATTTTAACTTGTAGCCATTTTGTTGCAATAACACTAACGACTCAATGAAATCTTAAAATATTTTTAATTATTCATTTTATCTGGAAATTAAAAGATCCATTTAGTGTCTGAAGAGCTGTAGCCAGGAATTTTTTTTTGGGGGGGGGGGGGGTCAACTTATCGATTTGTTAAAAAAATTTAAATTTGTGGTCAAAGGCGAATTCTGTAGGGTCCTTAATTTGATATCTTATGTTAAATAAGTTTTTTGTCGTTATATTTTTTTCAAACCTTTTCAAGGTAGTTTTAGTTGTATGTATGTTATTTTGGAAATATTTTTCAAATCATCTCTTTTGCCTTTTGTTCAATCTTAATTCATAAAGTTTAATCGTGCCACTGAGCGGACTTTGAAAATCCAGAAATTATAACTATTTAAAACCTATCGAAAAAAGGAATATTCGAAGAACCTGTTTTGCGTGCGTTCCTGTCATTTCATTTAAACTAATTAGTTAACAATTTACAAATCCTTGATAAAATAAAGTTAAAACAGAAGCTCAGGAGGCGCACTGGGCAAGCGGTTTTTTAAGCCAAATTACAAAAATAAATCCCGTTTTTCCTGTTTGACTTTCGATTGATAAATTCATCATATTATCGGTATTTGCCTCATTTATATTCAAATATTTGGCATAGTTTTGTTTCTAGTGAAAGCAAAGATGAAACAATATGCATTTAAATAGTAATAAATGTTATTGTTGCGATAATTAAAAAATTCAAATCACCATAAATCCGCTGAAAATAATTGAACACCATACCATATTAAGTACACTTTAATCATATAAATAATAAAATTGGTGGGTCCAACGAGCGGAAATAATAGAAAATCGACAATATGTCCGTGACAGTTATTTGATTTTAATATCCTTCTGACTTTATCACTTCATCTAGTGGAAGATTGATTCCTTAAGGAACAATTTTTACTATTCCAGCGACTAAAGCACACAGCACGCTGTTCGCCGCCGCCGGTAAAATCGACGCCACAAAGATCACGATACTTTATTTTTTTGTCTCAAATCGCTCGCCGATCCGGCGGTCAGACCAGCAGATCGCGTTCTGTGTAGCAAATGCCTTTAAAATTTTGAAACCAAATTGTCACTCACAAATATTGAATTCAATAATCAACTTCTGCCACATATCTCTTTTTCACGGTACATCATAAAGAACATGTAGCCAAATATGATTCAAATTCCTATTTGTGCCGTCTCAACCAGAAAAAATATTTAAATTTACTACTACATTTAGAGATATCTGGCGAATTTTTTCATCTTATTTTTGACAAAACTAATGAGTGTTTCATGCTGGATTGGGGAGATTCTCTTCTTGGCGGTAATAGACCTTAGATTCAATAAATTGGTGAAAACAAGGAAAAACCGCAGGAGAGTCCTCCTGCTAGAAGGGTATTGTAAAATAATTTGTAATATCAAAACTTGACGCACACATATATTCCATGAGTTGAGCTCGGAAAACTAATATATGGTTATTATGTATTTTTTTTAGTCTGTTGACCTTATTGTTTGAGTTGCCATGATAACATATGAATGTTTTAAAATATTTCTAAAATTTTCATCAAAACCCTTTCATATCTGTAGTTTTTGGGTCCTTTGCGAACGTGTACTTACACAGTATCAAGTGTAATTATTATCGTAATTTGTTATAAATTAACAATGTTTAATCATCCTTTCCAAAAAAAAATTGCCGCAATTAGACTCCTTGTTTTCGTCATTTGGTGACAGAAATAAAGAACTAAATTCACTATTTGACATTATGTTTTTTATTGTATTATCTATATTAATTAAATAACTTCAGCTTAAAAAAGAACAAAATAAATTTCTTGTAAAAACTACTAATATATGTATAATATTACGTAAATCTTGCATTATGCAGAATATTAGCATCATCGCAAAATTGTAAACATCTTGTAAATCGAGTAAATATGTATTAATAGTCATTCCCTTTTTAATCATAAGATTTTGGATCCTTTTTGCCTTACAACAATTTCTTTTTACATTCACAAGGAAGAGGCACATTAAAATACTTGCTAGGCGTTCTTTAGCATTAGTTGAATGAGTTAAAGAAAATATCTGGCTGTATTGAATGTCATGAACAAATGGATGCATATATGAATTTCAAATGTTTTATTGTAATTTCTTAATATTTTTGGCCGAATGACTAGGAGAACTTCTATTTTTCTTTAATTCTTATTTTTTACAAATTCAAAAAAACAAACAACAGCCCACAACACTCAACTTTCAATAAACATTTAGAACTCTATTAACTTCTTGTTAAAATATTTTTCTACAACTAACAATTCTGTATACTATTTAGGTATATGATGTTTCTACGAAGCATTCTGAATCGATGCAAACGGAATGCTTATTCGCATAAAATTTACTATACAATCAACAAAATTTGAGTTTATGTTCAAAATGATATCAACTGTGGCGCCATAACATGAAATTTTGCTTATATTTATGACAAAATAATTAATTTAATTAATCTTTGATAGTTACAAAATTCGTTCAGCCTTATTTCATTAAGTTGTAAATATTCAAATGTACAAGCAAATTTTTGTTTAAAGCAAATCACCTTGATATCACGTTTAAATCTAGAATGTAAATATTGTGCAGTTTTATCTAACTATTTTTTAAAATGGAAACCAGCTGAATCTGAGATAAATCCTGATTTCATGTTATGACATCCAGAGTTTAAAAGTAGGTAACGAGTGATATTAGAAACTTTAACCTGAAAAGCACTGAATGTAAAATTCAATTCTAAATTTAACAATATTATCAGACTACCAACAAGATTAAAATTAGAAATTGATACGTAAAGTTAACAAAGTTTTGAGTGCGTAAATGTTTAAGATCATTGCATTTTATATGATTATAAGTAAAAGTTAATTCTGAGAAGAATTTGTGCTTCGTCGTGAGGGCAGCAGAATTAAAACATGCCTGGACGGTCCGTCTCTTGATTATTTTGCTTTTCGAAAAACATAGCATCCTGTAAATACCATAAAGACATTTTAATTCTTTCTATTTATTTAAATTGAAAAAAAAAATTCTACTTACAATCAAAAAGCAAGCACCCAAGCATACTGCCTTCATTCTTACATCCAAATCCAATGGGAACGAAATTCCAAAAAAGTCAGCATCCGTAAACATTTCGCGAACCAAGCCCGACCATTGTTTCGAGATTTTACCAATTTGTTCGCCGGTTAAAGAGACCAACTGTAAGTCCACATTTATTTATAATAACGTCTCACAAAGTTTACTAAGTCTTACCTTAAACTCAACATCTCCGCATATCGTGAATGTGCAAAACGGTCCTTCTATTCTCAACACAGGATCACCAACATGATTACGCAAAGTGAATTGTGGATTACAAATGCTCCACTCTTGTTCAATTGTGCCAATTACGTTTCCAGGAGGAGCAGATACTTCCATTGATTGAAGACAACATGGGAAACAACAGGATGAACATGCTAGTGGTCGATGCATATGTATCACTTGATTTTTATAAATATCCATCACTTTCATATCAAAAGGACGAGACGGTCCACACATGTTTCGAGTACAGCAATCATTCTCTTCGACGGCCCAATAAACTTTTTGACCTAAACTATTCTTTATTGTAAATTTGTTGTTGGTCTCGAAACCAGTTAAGGCTTCAAGAAGTTCAACTTTTTGCTTAACCAAAAGTTGGTCGACAGTCGTAAGGTATTCCAATCCGGGTGGACAATTCGGTACTCCAGCTGGCATATTCATCCAACCATCTGCAAAACAGAAAAAGTCGATGTTAATACTAAGTTTGAGTATTATATTGTGAGAATGAGAATTTAATTGTAGCCATTGAGAGAATGAGAATTTAATTGTTGCCATTGAGAGAATGAGAATTTAATTGTAGCCATTGAGAGAATGAGAATTTAATTGAAGCCAAGGTTTTAGAAGGGATGATGGGTTGTCGGCAGTAGCTTGAAGATATTGTTACATGTACAAATAATTTTGCGAGCTACTGTCGCAATTGTTTTCACAACAATGAAGAACACGAATTCACTCGAAGACACGAGAACCCAACAAGCATGATCAACATCTGCAAGTGACGTCACCCCATTCATTAAGTTTTCTCGAATCTACCAGCTACCTCTCGGTAGAACATTCGCCAATAAACGAGAAATGGGTGAATAGGTAGAGACCCTATATAAAGGCGAGCTGAATGAATGGGGGATCATCATTCATTCGACCGCGATAAGAACTGCGAAAGTGTGTGGGAAGTGTGTTTCGTAATAGTGAAGTGATTTAGAAGACAATTGCGATAAGAAATTTATGGACAAGTGTTAGATTTATTTTTCAATAGTGAAAATTAAAATTAGTGAAAGTGTTAAACTGATTATTGTGCATTTTCTTGAATTAAATGAACTCTTTTAACTTAAATTAAAAGACATTGCGTTTTCACTTTCCCGGAACGTTAAAATTATAGGCCGCGAACCAATAACGCGCGACAATGGTGTCAAGAAGTGCGAAAGAAAAATTTTGAAAGTGAAAATTTGAACATTTTTATAGTGCACAATAGTAAAATTTAAAGAAACATTAAAAATGCCACGAAGCTTAAACTTAAAAATTAATGAATTGACCATATCGGAGCTCAAGGAGGAGTTGGAACAGCGGAATCTGGCCACACAAGGTACAAAGGCCATACTGATTGCACGCTTGCGTGACGCGATCGAGTCGGAAGGCGTGAATCTGGATTCGGCTGAGTTCTCAGGTGCGGAAAAAGGCGCAGAAGGTGGTGAAGCCGGAACACCAAAACCAAAGGAACCAGAAAATGCGCTGATGCAGATGTTGATGCTGATGCAGCAAGAGCAGCGACAACAGTCATCCAATTTAACAGCGAAGTTAAATGAACAATCAGCGAAGCTAAGCGAACAATCAGCGCAGCTAAATGAACAGACATCCAGTTTGGCTGCGAAGTTAAATGAACAATCAACGAAGCTAAACGAACAATCAACGAAGCTAAGCGAACAATCAGCGAAGCTGGACCAACAAGCGATCGAAATCAAGGCAGACATCGCACAGAAGCTGGAGAAACAGTCAACCGAAATAAAAGCGGAGCTCGGTCATCTGAACAAACAAATTAAAGGCGTCGAGGAAAAGGTTGACCAGGTCGAGGAAAAGGTTTACCAGGTCGAGGAGAGAATTAACCATGAGATCAGCCAGGTCGAGGAGAGAATAAACCATGATATCAGCCAGGTAGAGGAGCGAATCAACCATGAGATGGGAAAAATGAAAAAGGAATTGGAAGCAGCAAAGGCAGTAGTAACCTCTTCACCAGCCCCAATTATAACCGCAGCGCAAAGCTCATCTAGAAATGTGCAAGCACCAACATTCGATGGGCAAACGGTCTGGAGTATTTACAAAATCCAGTTTGAAGCCGCCGCTAGGATAAATCACTGGAATGAGCAGGAACGAGCAACTGCGTTAATTCTGGCTCTAAGAGGCCCAGCTGCCGAGCTTTTGCAGACTATCCCCGTTGAGCTGCATTCAAACCCGGCTGCTATAATGAATGCGCTGGACATGCGTTATGGAGACGATCATCTGAAGCAGATTTACCGGGCGCAGCTACGGCATCGGATGCAGAAGTCTGGCGAAACCTTGCAGCAGCTAGCACAAGACATTGAGCGATTGGCACTTTTGGCTTACCCAGCGTACGACCCAGAACATCGAGATGACGTAGCAGCAGAAGCATTCATCAGCGCCTTAAAGGACAAGGAATTGCAACAAGCCGTGCGGTTAGCTCAAAAGCAAACAGTCAAGGAAGCATTGGCTTATAGTTTAAATTTTGAGGCAGCCAAAAATGTGACCCGCACCACTGTCCGGGCTCGCGAGGTAGTGACAGATAAATCCAGGTGTGAGCGCGTGGGAAATGAGCGAGAGCTGCAGGTGAATGGTGCGCCTAGATGCTGGAATTGCGGGGAAAAAGGGCACCTGCAAAGAGACTGCAAGAAGGGGAGAAGACCGAGCTATTGTCCAGGGTGGTGGAGATCCAGACCGTGTCAGGAGCCTAGAATGGAGGCCCATCAAACTGCAAGGGCCAACTTCGTGGGGCGAACGTTGGCCACGAGTATCGACATCCCCAGCACCGTGCCAAGGCAACATCGTGGAGAAGCAGACAGATGCCTTCCTGGTCAAGTTGATGAAGAACAATGCACCCTAACAAACGACACTGGTGCAACCCGATGGACGATCCGACCAGACCTAGTGAGGCCCAAACTGCTCCACAAGGGCAGAGTTCATGGAATTGCTGACGCCCTATCTCGTCGCCCATGTCCAGCTAACTGCAAGCATTGCCGACGGATTGAGGAAAAGGAACCGCCCGTTGATCTGCGACTGATAACGGCCGAATTCGATGAAGGTTGGTCATCGGAGGAGATTCGAAATGCCCAGCTAGCCGATGAAGACATCGGACCATTGCTCGTATGGAAGGAGACGACTGGGCGACCTGAGTGGAAGGACGTTTCAACGCATGGCGCAACCCTGAAAAGCTATTGGGCACAATGGAACTCCCTTCAGGTGGAGGGTGGTGTACTCAAGCGGAAATGGGAAACGGCGGATGGCAGCTCCTATAGGATGCAAACTATACTACCCAAAAGCCGAATCCACGATGTGGTACAGGAAATGCATGAAGGATCCTCGGGAGGCCATCTTGGTGTTAACAAAACCTTAGCGAAATTGCGGGAAAGATTCTACTGGCTCCACGCTCGAGAAGACGTAGAGGACTGGTGTCGCAGATGCACCATTTGCGCTTCCGTCAAAGGCCCAAAACGACGACTGAGAGGACAAATGCAAACCTATAACGTAGGCGTGCCATTCGAAAGGATTGCTGTTGACATCGCTGGACCCTTTCCTGAATCTGAATGGGGAAATCGATACACGCTGGTTGTAGCTGATTATTTCAGCAAGTGGCCCGAGGTCTACCCCATTCCCAACCAGGAAGCAACTACGGTAGCCGAACAGCTAGTGTTAAATTGGGTCAGCAGGTACGGCGTGCCTTGTGAACTACATTCGGATCAAGGCCGAAACTTTGAGTCACTAGTTTTTAGCGAAATGTGCGAGCAGCTGGGAATACGGAAAACGAGGACAACACCGCTGCATCCCCAATCCGATGGAATGGTCGAACGTTTCAACGGCACGCTCAATAAACACCTTGCCAAAATGGTTGACGAGAACCAAAGGGACTGGGACCGACATATCCCACTATTTTTAATGGCATATAGAGCCGCTGAACATGCGTCGACGGGCCAAGCCCCAGCCAAAGTCATTTTTGGAAAGACTATTCGTTTGCCAGCCGATATAAAGTTCGGAACACCCCCTGAGAAACCCCAAACGGTCTCGGAGTACGCAAGTGATCTAAGACAACGGTTGAACCAGATACATCGGACAGTGCGAAAACACCTCGAATCGGCTACTGACCGCATGAAGACCAGGTATGATCTAAAGGCTAATTCTACTGGCTTCCAGCAAGATGACTTGGTGTGGCTTTATAACCCGCAACGGCGAAAGGGTAGGTCTCCAAAGTTGCAACATAATTGGGAGGGACCATACCGAGTTACAAAGCGAATCAACGACGTCGTATACCGAATACAGGAACATCGTAAGCCGAGAGCTAAAATGAAAATCGTGCATCTGGACCGTCTTGCCCCATATTACACCCAGGGAGAATTGACTACAACTGGCGACACATCTTTTCGGGGCGAAAAGAACTGAGGTGGGGGCAGTGTTACATGTACAAATAATTTTGCGAGCTACTGTCGCAATTGTTTTCACAACAATGAAGAACACGAATTCACTCGAAGACACGAGAACCCAACAAGCATGATCAACATCTGCAAGTGACGTCACCCCATTCATTAAGTTTTCTCGAATCTACCAGCTACCTCTCGGTAGAACATTCGCCAATAAACGAGAAATGGGTGAATAGGTAGAGACCCTATATAAAGGCGAGCTGAATGAATGGGGGATCATCATTCATTCGACCGCGATAAGAACTGCGAAAGTGTGTGGGAAGTGTGTTTCGTAATAGTGAAGTGATTTAGAAGACAATTGCGATAAGAAATTTATGGACAAGTGTTAGATTTATTTTTCAATAGTGAAAATTAAAATTAGTGAAAGTGTTAAACTGATTATTGTGCATTTTCTTGAATTAAATGAACTCTTTTAACTTAAATTAAAAGACATTGCGTTTTCACTTTCCCGGAACGTTAAAATTATAGGCCGCGAACCAATAACGCGCGACAATATTAATTCAGCCTTTTTGAAAATTTTGCATCGACATTGTTAGCAATCTTTAGTCGTAATCGTAGGCTGAAATTTCCTCAATTACGAATAATTTCTTTTTAAAATCTTTGGACATATTGATTTACGGTGGTTTTGTTAAGATTTTTAACGACGAAGCCTCTACTCCACCATTCGCTCCTCTGCGCTAATATTAAAATTCATGCAACCGATTTGAAAAGTTTTTATCACTGCTTTTTCAATTATGCTCCAAAGGAATGTTTATAGATACACTTCCTCACATTGAACGTCCCTTTAAAACCTTTTCAGATATTTTTAGAAAAAAAACATTCTAGAGGATATTCTAGGCATCCTTAAAGATAAGGATACAACTAGGGGTGATGCAGACGGATGAAGCTCTGAGGTTATGCCGAAGACCTAAATTGTGAACCACAGTCTTCCTTTGTTTTCCGTCGAGTGGCGAAAAACACTGCCCACAATGAATCCTATAAAGTTATTTAGCTGCTTTCAGGTATTTATTGTGTGTGATATTGTACCGTACAGTTCCTCTCTCCAAGTCAATATAGTACTTAACATACTTATTTTCCGAACTCTCAAAGTTCGCTCATATTTCACATCCGTCAAGTTCTCTTATGATCCTTGGTGGCTTAAACATGCCAACATTTTTTTTTTGTGGTTGGGAGGTTAATTCCATTTACGCACTGAGTGTAGGACTCCCATGCTCGCAAGCGACTGTACTTCCCACTCCTTGTCACCCCGAGAACCCAGCCTGAAACCGTTTGACATATTACTTCGTGCCAGGTCTCGTTTTGTTACGCCGTGAGGCGCCTTCAAGGTGGTTGATCACCCTCGAGCGGGAAGGAAGAGGGGAAGTGGAACTGCTAGACAAGCGATCCCCCGCCTCTGACACCCCCGGTTGCTGCGAGTCCCCAAACATAATCTGCCACAAGGGTCCATTTATCAACTGATCCAAGCATCACCGTGACTATACTATCCGGGGTGAGCTCTCCCTTCTCCATGTAGAGGGCCCGTCAAACCCTGTCCCATTTTTTTTCACGCAAAAAAACGTGTGGCAGGCATCGTGTTACTCTCCTGGACGAAACCGACAATCGGGGGCCATGACCTACCAATCTTGTGCAGGTAAGTCTGATAACACACGTGCCCACTCAAAAGCTGGGTGAAATAGAAGTCAGTCTCACCGTGCCTTCGATTTAGCCATGATTTCACATCCGGGGTGAAGCGTACAGTCCACCAGTCCAAGACTGCTGCCAATATTTTACTGAGTGCCGTCTCTCCTCGCGGGCAACCGTCTCCCTCGGGTCCTCGCTTCGACGCAAGTAAATAGTGCGGCGCTCTCTAGCAATGAGGGCAACAGGCATCATGCCTGCAATAAATCTCACCGCGGAATCAGATACCGGCGCATATAAAGATGCAATCCTCTTCTCTGTACCTGTGCCAAGCGTTTTCCGTATACCTCCTTACTGAGAGCGTCGCCCCATATTTCTGATCCGTACAGTGGCATTGACCCTACAGCACTCATCAAGAGGCGTCTTCTTGATGGGTTGGGTCCCCCTACGTTGGTCATAAGTCGACTCAGAGCCAATACTTCCAAAGCAGCCTTCTCAGCCGGTGCCCTGACTTGCTCAAAGAAACTCATCTTTGAGTCGATCAGTAGTTCAAGGTACTTCTTCGCCGGCTTCGATTCGATTAGTATGTCTTCCATACTGATCATCCTTACTCTAGGGATTCTCTTTTTGGTCAGGTGACCACTTCGGTTTTTTTCAGTGTTAGATTGAACCCACGAGTGTTCGTGCAGTCTCTCATTCGGTGCATTAGCATACCTAGCCTAATTTGCGCTTGTTCAACAGTGCTACCAGCGACTAGAGCCGTAGCATCATGCGCATAGCCGATCAAGCGTGATAAATTTCACGAAACGGCCCTGTTAACTAGCCATCACATTTGTGCAATTTGATACCGTTAGATTATTTTGTTTGGGATATGTAAAGTCGAATGATTATGCTAATAAACCAGAACCAATCGAGCAATTGGAAGTCAATATCTTTTTCATCTTCTTGCTATCGCTACAGCCCTTCTCGCGTCTTGAATTAAGCTAAGTACTTGGAAGGATGAAGCTTCTTCTTCGTAGCGCTACAGCCCCTCTCGGACCTTCGCTTTCTGCAAAAAGTGCCTCCAATTGTCTCGATCCATTGACCGCGTTCTTCAATTTCGAAATCCGAGCAGCGATTAAGTGTCTTCATCGACCGAGTCAGACCAGCGTTTCCCCGGTTTCCCCACTGGTCTCCGCTCTTCAATTCTCCCAACGAATACTTTTTAGGAATCCGTCATACAGCTCATGGTTGTATCGAATTCGCCATTGGTTTGAGTCTAGTTTCGCTCCAATTATTCGCTTCAGGACCAAGCCAACATTCGACGCATTATTGCTAAAATACAGTCTAATGTACTGCGAAGAGTGTGCGGTCTCATGCCCGAAATCATCTTTAAATATTAATGACAAAAAAATATTTTTTTTCTTTGACGTTTCAGAAAGAAGACATGTATTGTTTATGGTTTAGAGCTATCTTTTCTGTAGAAGAAATATAGACGTATGACTATATTTCCCACATTTACGGAAACATAAAATGAACTGGGTATCACCGGATGGCAGCACCTAAAACCAGATCGACCATGTTCTGATCCATCAAAGATGGGGCTCGAGAATATTTGACGTCCATACATATCGAGGAGTTAATTAAACTCGGAGAATTATTTGACCAAATCGCATGTCAAAGGCGTATTGGAAGATCAGTCCTCTACAGAAAGTCGACATCGACAGGCTTCAAACGGCGTCTATTGCTAAAGAAATGATTGGTTCGGTGATGAAGGCCAAAATATTTTGGACGAAAAGAATCAGGTGTAGAAACAATATCTAAGTTGGAAAACCAGGATGTAGAGAAAATATGATAAAAATCTCAGAAGAGTAGCGAATAAGACCATTAAAATTAAGAAGAGAAAATACTATGACGACCAATTGAGAAGCATCGATGTGTAGCGAGCAACGACACAAGACAAGCAGGTTATGGGCCCAAGACCAAGCACTGCCATGATGACATCAGCAACATCATCAAAATGAGAATTATATTTTAAGAACCTTCTAATCCCTCCACAAATCTCTAGAACATCGGAGTCTATAGATATTCCCAGGAGGCCGCCATTGGCCTCACCAACTCTGGATAAAGTTTGTTCCATCATCAAGGCCCAAGAGAATAATAAAGCGCTGGGCATCGATGAGATTCCAGTGGAGCTCATTAAATATAGTGGCCGTGATGTTTAGAAATCATATCTAGCATATTTGGCGACAAGAACACATGAAGACCGAGTGGAGCCAATCAATGATATTCCATATCCACAAGAAGGTGACACGCTACAGTGCGAAAACTGTAGAGGTATATCACTTTTTTGTACGGCAAATATTTACAAAATCATAGAAAATAAAACCAGATCATATGCCAACATTATGGGCTGGCCCCATTACTATTCAATTTGGTTCAAGAATTCGTCATAGGAAAGCTACCTGTTGATTAAAGAGGTACGTTATTATACAACCTGAGCCAAAGAACTTTTCCTGAAACTCGACAGCGAAGCAAAACTAGTAGGGCTTCAAATCAACGAGAATAAAATAAAGCTCATGACGAGAAAAAATATCTCAAATACCCAAAATATCATACTTGGCGAATACAATATCGAAAATATGGGTGAATTTGTGTATTTACCTGCAGGTGCCGAAATAACGAGAACCGATAATAAAAGTGACGAAATACGCCGAAGAATTAAGCTTCCAAATAACATATTTTATTCAGTTTTGACGATTTTGAAGACCAGCTGCATTCACAGGGAAACAAAGCTCCAAGTATACAAATCTGTGATAAGACCTGTGTTATGCTATGGGTGTGAAACATGGATCCTAGCCCAAGCATCGGCAAATTGAAGGCCTTCGAGAAACGAGTCCTGAGGCGAATAATCAAAGCGAAGCTAGATGGGGACCAATGGTAAATTCGATTCAACAATGGGCTGTATGAAATTTTTGACGAACCGGAAAACTCTCAACAATTGTAATAGTGAATCATTTGGAACAACGATACCCAAAACAGGTATTCGTTGGGAGAACTGACGGATGGAGAACAGTGGGGAAACCGAGAAAACGCTGGTTGACTCGATCGACGGAGACAGTTCATCGCAGCTCGTATTTCGAAATTGAAGGACGCGGTCGATGGACCGAGATAATTGGAGGCGCTTTTTGCAGGAAGCGAAAGCCCGAGGGGGGCTGTAGCACTACAAAGAAGAAAATATATTTTCTATTCTTTGCAGATGAACCTTCATCTTTCCAAGTATTCAGCTGAGGTAAAACTTACTCAAGCCAATCATTCCCACAATCTATGAGCAGTATTCTCAGTTTCAGATGTACCCCTTCAAAACTGAGTTTATCTATGTACGAGTATATACGGTACCTTCCATTTTATAACCACCGGGAATTAAAATAGTTCCTAAGCTGGTAGGGAGCGCTGTTGATGCTCTTTTGTGATTTCTGTGTTGCCTTTTAAGTGCTTTCTTCCTTAAGAAATTTGTTCTACTGGCTTTAAGAAGCAACCGAATTTCTGTCTCTCTCATTAGATTTGTGAGTTGTGCATTTAATCCGTTTTTCCGGTTCCAGCCTAGCTTTGAAGACTAAGAAACATACATTTATGGTCGAAAGAGCCAGTTGGTAGCTTTCTATTTTGCAAAACGAGTTTGATGAAGTTTGCGTTAGGTCTTGTATAGATTGGACCTTAAGATACCGGACAAATACTAGTATGCTCGACCATATGACTTCTTCCCCTCTCTTGATAGCCTAAGAAACGTTTTCCTATTTTTAACGAAGGACTCCACCCATAGTTCAATTAGTTTTTCATGTACTTCAGCCAATTTAGTTATAGAATATTCGTGACTAGCCAAATACCATTTTCAGATATCCGTAGCTTCTAAGCATGGGCTAGTCTTTGAGCAATTATTTTGTTTTTAAGAAATCATGCAGTTACAAATAAAATGGAATTATTTGGAAATTGAGATGGCTGAATTACTATGAACAATTTTTTTAATAGACTGTTTACGTGTAAAATAAAATGTTTGAAGCTTTTAATTGATGAATCGGTGAAGCACGGTAAACAATTGATTTCAAAAATCAAAAATGAAAATGCTTATGGTGAGAACCAAAAAAAGCATGCTGCTGCATGGACAGGGTTGTATATTTTTAGGGTTTTGAACTAAAATACAAAACTCTATTAAAATCACGACCTGTGTCCGTCTGTGTGTCACAGACAGGTATCAAACTTTGTTGCAGACAGAATTGAAAATATTGGGGGGTGAAATTTTTTTAGAGAGTTTTAAGCGGGGTCTCCCCATATATGGGTGTGAAAGATCTTGAGGGTATATTTTCAAAACCTTATCAGTGTCGAGGTGAGCAGAAGAGGGGGAATTGTACGAAATTTTCACGTACGCCCTCACGATAGGACATCTTTGATCCGAAAAATCAGAAAAAAATTATGGTAGTAAGTCTTTGAATACAACAACACCAATAGTCTCAGAAGTCGAAATTCGCTAAACTTTGTTAGTAAAAGCATAATTTATCAATTTTATATTTTCTTGAATAAAATCCAAAGTCTACCTTTAAAATCAATAAGATTTGATATCAACATGGTCACTTGAAAGATTCCTTAAAAATTTCAGAAGGATCGAATAGTATTTAACGAAGTTACAGTCATTTGAATTTTCATGTATTACAACAATAATACATGATTATGGAAGGATATGCACTTCCAATCGACTCAGACACTACGGGTTCGTTGGGATTTGCAGAAAAGTTTCAGGAAGGATTTATACCATGAATTTATTTGAGGATTTGCGCAACGGTTGACATCAGCAATCGTAAAACAAAATGGCTGTCGTTTTAAATGAGAATATTGACTGAATTTGTTGTATTTTCCCCAAATTCAACAATTCAACAAATGAACTACAAAAAAATTGAAACAAAACTACAGGTTGTTAAATCTTGATTGAATTTATTAATAAATAGCTTAAGATGAAAGCCTACATTTTATAGGTTCAATCCAAACCCCTTTTGATAGGAGCATACCCCTGCCTACCCAACTTTTTTAATCAAGGACTGATGGTAACTGAACTTTTTTCTATCAATTATTACATGAGTCATGAAATTGAAGCAGATTTATTTAGATAATTGTTTAATCTGTCTTCACTTGTATCTAAGCATTTATCCTTCATTTTTTAACATAACCAAATAAGTTTATTATTCATACAATGTTAATATGTTTGCCTTGCTTCGTTCGGCACAAGCATCATGTTATAATATAGCATTAAAGTAATCTGATACAGATAAGATTACCAAATTTATTGCGAGTATGTATAGTTTTTGGTGAATTTCTGTACTTTTACCAGCTCTATTGCAAAAAAGATAAGCGATATATCTTAAACTAGATTTAACTTCCTTATTCTATTCACATACGTTTTTATGAAAATTGTTGTTAAATCGTTTTCTCGATATTTAGTGTTTTGCAAGGAAAAATTTTTACAATACCCAAATAAAATCGGTATCTGTCAGTCTGTTTGGCTTTCAGTCTATATGATGAAGCAGTTTATCTCAGAAAATACAGCAGTTGCAATCATCAAACTTTGCTAAAAGATCGGAAGTGGTGATTTAGTGAAGGTTTCTTAGTTGAAAAATTGAATTGAAGGGGACCCTCTCCATATAAATACATATTTGAAACATTAAACATTTTTCCATCAAACAAAGTGGTGTGTGTGTAGTAAACGAAAGGTAAAATAGATATTTTATAAGAATAGTTAAAACTGCATTACCTATAACGAGATGCATAGAGGAAGGCAAAGAACATGGGAAAATTAAACAACGTTTGGCAAATTTAAGGGCCCTCTTTTGATATGCATAAACGTAAAATTATTAAAATGTACTATTTTAACAAGTAGTCTGTGTAGAGCTGTGGGTTAGGGCACACTCCGCTTGCGCAGCAGCTCCCAAGTTCAAACCTTGGGCGCGGCATTGAGTTTGAGCTTCTGATGCTGCTGTCAGTAATTGAAAAAATTAGGTAATAATCACATGGTTGAGCGTGATATTGACCATATCACCTCGAATTTCGTTACGGTCATGGAATGAGAACCCTAACAATAAATCTCAACGCCAAGGTTCGGATTTGGACTGTTGTGCGACGGATTATTATTACTATTATAACAAAGTTAATCGAATTTAAACTTCTGAGGTGTTGGGTGGCCTTGTACTTCCATAATTTTTTAGATTTTTTTGGATCATAGGTTCCGATCGGCACATATTTTTCATACATTTTCCCTCCCCCTGCACTCCTCGAAGCAAAAAGTGCTAGTTTAAAACCTCTTTTGAAAATCAATTATTTTGTTTATTTGATATCCGCAAGCCAATTCTGTTTCTTTTTGAAAAGCCGTCAGGCCTTCCTTTTTTAAGTGAGTAGATGCGATTCGTTTCCTTTGAGTCATGTTCAGTGTCTCTCACATCATATGTATTCATTAAAAAAAACTTAGAAAAATAAGAAAACCTTTAAAGTCGGTTTTTAGGGTCTTGTAAAATAATTTTACAAAACCCTACTAAAATCGCATCCTGTTTGTCCCTCTATCCGTCCGTCCATCCGTGTATCACAGCACTTTTTCTCGCAAACTACTTAAGCTACAAACATCAAATTTTGTATATCGGTGCTCTCTTTAAAGATCAACTACAAAAAAATTTTATAAGGCATTTAAGGGGGTCTCCCCATAGAGGGGAGTCGCCCCCGAAAATAAATTTCATCAAAGGTAGCCGATATGGCTAGTAAATGAAAGGTATTGATAAAAGCTTTTCAAAACAGGTCTTAAACTGGCATGTTTTGCTTCGATAGGCGCACAGGGAGGGGAAATACACGAAAAATTTGTGTCCCATCCTCCCTCGCGATTGGACACCTATAACCTGAAAAATCTGAAAAAAAATTGTTTATGAGCACAAGAACAACAAATACCTTAGAAGTCAAAATTCGCTCAACTTTGTTAATATTAGTATGATCTTCGTATTTCACATTTTCCCCAATAAAAACGTATAGGTATCCTTAAACTCAACGAAATTCGATATTTAAGTAGTCTTAGAAAAGGTTCTTATATTCTGTAAGTTTGATGAAAATCGTATGATATACACGAGAGTTATAGCCATTTGAAATTTCTCCAATTACAACCATCATAACACACGTTTTTGGTATTTTATGGACTTTTCATCGAATCAGACACTGCATTTTTGATTTGATCTCCTCAAAATTTTCAAATAAGATCAATAACATTATTGGGATTTCATGATTTGGGTGATTTTTATTATTTTGCAACAAACTGGTGACCGTTGAAAATGAAGAAACAATGAATTTTCTTTTAAACGTGCACATCCCTTTGACATAGTGTTGGGTAGGACATAATGAGTTTGTATGAGGTACTCATTTTAAAATATGAGGTGGTACATTGTCCAACTTCAAATGAGGTGTGACATCAAATCTTAACCAGACACACGAACATATTTCATTTTCAAACTTAAGTAGGACATTATTAATTCAATATTAATGTTTTGTGATTCAAAATCACTATTGAATTAAAACTAAGCAATAAGTTCAATTACTGTAGGGAAATAAAACGTAATTCATATTTGAATACTGTCATGTTTATTTACTAGGAATTTTCAAACTAACAAAAATTTTATAATTATTTTCAGAATTTTATAAGACAAATTGCAGGTACAAATATATCTTTGTGTGCTGTGTAGGTCAGTCTTCTATGCTCAAGCTCAACAACTAAATCATCTAATTTCAATCATTATAATAAATGAAAATTTTACACGATCTTCAAAAAATGAAACAGTTTTGGCAAAATTAACTACTAAATTTCAAAGAAAAATTGATTCGGACTAGAAAATAGTTAATTTTACTATTTTTTACTATGCTTTGGTACCTGTAAGCGTAATGACTATTTAAATATTTAAAAACATAAATTAAAAAGAATATGACCTTCACATGTTATAGTTTAAAAAAATTAATTGAGCCACCTTATTCCCGCTTAGTCGATTTCTCCTTTCAACTAATACCTGGCCAGATTTCAAAAGAACGCTTTCTGATGGGACAGAAGTTGCAGTAGACAAATCCGGTTTTAGGTCTTTGTAAAAAATTTTTTACAAAGACGTACTAGTTTCGCGACCTGTCTGTCCGTCCGTCCGTCTGACCATGCGTCACAGCTAGTTTCCTCAGAAACTATAAAAGCTAGAATGCTCAAACCTTGTGAAAAGGTCACAAGTGACGATCACCCAAAAGTTAAGGCCTTGCCAAAAATTTTAAAAATGTTTAAGGGGGGTCTCTCCTAATAACGAATTAGCCCTTGAACATTTTTTAAATCAAAGGTAGTCAAGTGGGGTATCCAATGAAAGGTCTTGACTAAAACTTTTAGAATCTGAAATAAAAAAATCATTTTGTGAATTAGGGGGCCCAGGGGAAGGTAAAATGTACCAAAAACTTCACTTCTATAATGCCTACTGCAGAAGGATTCACGTTTCTTATGACCTCGCTAACTTTATCATCGAATTCAGACCAAATACTCCGTGGTTTTTTCGTTGGGATGTCAGCTACTTCGGTGTCCGTGATTTCTTGTTATGATTCTAAGCTCATACTAGTCACCAAGCTTTTTAAGCTGGAGCAAGCCTGTTTGTAGCAGATTTGATTAGAGAATCCATACCGTTTGAATTCGTGAGTCTAACAACGTGCTCTCTGCAAACAAATAATTCTCTTCAATATTAGAATAATGTTTTTCTAATCCCTCTAAAAGACTTCATACCATTTTTCTGATTGAATTAGGGAGCGCATCTTTTGTGAGAAATTCATTACATTCCTTTTGAAGAGCATTTGAAATGAGAATTATCTCGGATATTGCGATTTTTGTATCTGAACTCATTTCTTCAGAAAGACCTTTGAAAAAAGATAATAAATCAGTTTCGGCTGTTAAAATATTAATATCATCACTGTCAGTGTTATCAATTTCACGATAGTGTATGGCTATAGTGGACATTACACTATTTCTTACGGCCACAACTCTTTCGAACATGTCGCACGTCGAGTTCTACCGGGTGACAACATCTTGCTTAAGTTTAAGCTCGGCTTCTCCCAAATTTTTTTGGATCGAAGTTAGTCTTGAGGTTGTAAGGGGAAAAATATCGACTATAGATTTTATTTTTAATTGCGTCTCTCTAATTTCTTGAAGAGCAGACTCAACAATTAAATTGAGTGCATGCGCAAAACATGGGATGCGCTTCCAATTACATAATCTTATTGCGTCACACATTCTTTTAAGTTCCAGGCTTAGGTTTTCAGCGGTATGTCTATCCGAATACCGGTAACACTCCAACATGCAGGATTGCAGATTAGTGTTCTCATCTATGAAATGAGCCGTTAGCGAAATGTAATTATCGTTTGGTTTGGATGTCTAGCTATCTGTTGTTATAGCCACATATTTTGACTGCTCCAAAACATTAAGAATTTTTCCTTTGGTCTGTTTATAATAACTTGTAAGCAGAGCATTTGATAAGGTCTTACGAGAAGGAATCTGGTAGTTTGGGTTCAGATCAGAAATAAACTTCTTAAACTCCTTACTCTATACAATACTGAATGCTACACAATTTTTTACTACCAATTCCACCAAGTATTTATTCAATTGCTCAGATTTTTTGGCTGATATTGGCTTATTTAAATATTCGTGGTATATATATATATATATATACGAGTATATATATATATATATATATATATATATATATATATATATATATATATATATATATATATATATATATATATATATATATATATATATATATATTAGTTGAACCAACAGCTGAAGCTTCCATCGAAGGTATTGATTGTGAGAAATTAATGCTCGGTTGACTTACATAACCCGTTTGTTGAATTACTTCAAACGGTCGGGTGGTGCGATTTTATATGGCGAATTAAATTATATGGACCACCACCACTGTATGAAATTATATTTTTTGCAAAAATTGCATTTAGCCTTACGATTACTTAAATCTGTAAAGTATTGCCAAGCACTTGATTTTCGTTTATCAGCCATACTGTTAAGAAAAATATAAAAGAAAATTTTGAGTATAACAATTCATTTCAAAGGAATTTTAAAATTGCGTTTAAGGTTTAGGATTTTTTTTAATCTCAAAAATTCTGCCGGAAATGCTTTTCTTTAAAACAAACGAATTTTCAATGATTGTTTTGATGTAAATGTGGCTTTTGGTAGTGATTTGATATTTCAGTATGAAGGATACAAACATTTTAACAATTATTGAGTTTACATATATCAAGTTTTTCCTCCAACCATTGAATGTGATATACACTCACGATTTAGGGAAAACGTTTAAAAGTTATAAAAGCTGATATACAAGGTGGTGCCCAAAATAAACGAGACTGAGCTAAAGTAGAAACGACAGGAACTTACACTGTTTTGCGCGATCCAAAAGCTTTTTGAAAGAGTTTAAGGTCATCGACCGGAATGTCCTTCAGGATGTCGGTACAAGCCTTTTGGACACAAAGCATTTTCATTTCCTGGCCAAATGCAATTTTCTGTATAGGTAGTCACAGGGAGTCAGGCGAATACTGTGAGTGATTGATGGTTAAAATGCGATTTCTAGTCAAAAAAATCAGTCACAAGAGTGGATTTTTATGACAAACGTCTCGTTTATTTTGGAACAATACGTTTACAGACCTTTCGTAAGCCCAAACGATCGGTGAAAATGCGATAAATCGATGTTTTGGAGATATTCAACTCCGATTCCATGAATTTCAACGAAGATTTCGGCTCATTTTTGATAAATTCACGCACAATTTCGATGAATTTTCGGTGATCACTGATTTTGGGCGGCCTGTATGTTCATCGTCATTTATGTCTTCACGACCATCTCTGAAACGTGTAAGCCACTCATGAACTCTGGCAAGAAATAGACAATCATCGCCATAAACTTTTTTCATCAATTCAAATGTTTCGGTAAACGTTGTATCGATTTTAAAACAAAATTTGATATTAGCTCTTTGTTCGAAACTCATTTTTGTATCGATGACACAAACATACTGTCACTTTAGACGTAATAACTTCGCTTCCACTGAACCGAATGTCACCAAACTTTCACTGGAAGTTAGGGAGGGATGTAACTTTCCAATACACTCATTCACAGATGGCGCCGCCAAAAAAATTTTCAAGGCAAAAGTCTCGTTTGTTTTGGAACGTACCTTGTAGAATGGAAACATTCAGCAAAGCATTATAAAATTCAATGCTTTCTCAAAAAATTTCAAAATTCTAATTCCACCTCCTGAACAATCAACATACAGATTTACCTAAAATATGGCAACACCTAGGAATTTCTACTTCTCAACTTATTTTTTACATGTTAAAAATAAAACAAAATTTAAAAAAATCTGATATCTACCATCATCAGCTGCTGAAACAAAACTAATCAAATGGAAAGTTTTCTTTGGTCAACTGATTTACTTTACTTGTTTACTTCTCATTGAAAATATATTTTTGCTCCCAATCAAAAACATAAAGTACAACGGATCAATAAAATAACGATTTTTTCCCTTAAACCATAGAACGTTTTATTTATACAAATACGTATTTCAAGGCTCAGTTCGCTAATTATTTAATAATGTTTTAAAAGATTACACTGAAGAAGGAGCCAAATGAGCTCTGAAATACGCATTTGTATAAATAAAACGTTCAATGGTTTAAGGAAAAAATCGTTATTTTATTCAAACTCACCATAGTAAAATAGCTGATATTTTAAGTACAACGGATCCACAAAATTTAGAATTGTTCGAACATTCCCTTCTCCAAATAAACATGTATTTGTGATTGATATCGATAAATAAACATCACTAAACACTAAACTATCTTATTAAATAAAACTTACATTAGAATTATACAGAATTAGCTTTTATTTTATTACTTTTTGCCGCACTTCAAATAATGTATTGTAAGGCACGTTTCAAATTTTCTCCCACAAAACCCAACGGTCAGTGTCTAACACAATAAAAAACAGACAATTTTTCTCTATCTCTACGTTACATGCAGAGATAGATTCTATCGATGTATACCTTCAACTCGAATTATCTCATTCTACTTTTCTGCTTTTCATTTTGCCCCAACTTAAATTTGCCATACAAACATTTTCTTTTACTCAAACTCATTCTTTATCGCGTGCAAACACTACAATACTACATTGTACCAAAAGATATAACAATGGTACAAATTATAACTTTGAGGTAATAGGACATTTTTCTCATATAAACTCATTATGCCTGCCAAAAATTCACTGGCCTCAAACGATTTCTTGCACCTCATCATTCTTCGTCGCATGAAAGCGATAAATTGTACCATACTACACCTCATTCATGTTAATATGAGGAAAATGAGTTAAAGCAGTGAGGTGGTACAAATGAGATTTTTGAGGTATAGAACATTTATCTCATGATGCATGGGACATTTGATATGCATCTTGTATGAGTTGCACAACACTATTTTTACATGTTTCTTGATTTTATTCGGTGCTGGTGACCGCATTTCGGAGAAGTTGGGTACAAAACCCTTTTGACATGAGCGTAGGTCTGTCTACCCAACTTATTTTTTTTCCTGTGAAGATGACTCAAAAGATTCGAAACGAGTCTGCTCATTTAAAAAACAAAGCCCAACGACTTTTCAAGTAGAAAAAAAACTCATGAAAATTTCATATTAAGACCTTTTTTTTAATACCCGTATTGGCTAACTTTGTTAAAAAAAATGGTAAGGATCATCCCCCCAAATGTGGGCACCCCCCTCAAAGTCCTTATAAAATTTGTAATGAAACTTAGAAGAGAGTACCACTTACATACGTGGGTCATTCAACAAGTACTTAGCCTCACCGCCCAATGAAGCTGCTATTACAAAAGAGTTTTACCACGCGCAGTACATTCAACAAAACTAATGAAGGGAATTGACTGAAACTTTGATAGTAGGCTACTAAAAGAATCTACTGCACGATGGTAAAACTCGTTTGTAATAGCAGCGTCATATGGCGGTGAGGCTAAGTACTTGTTGAATGACCCACGTAATTTCATGACTCTAGCTTATGTGACTTACGAGAAAACTTGCTGTGATGCACGGACGGATGGACAGATGATAGCTAGGTTGCGATTTTAGTAGGGTTTCGTATAATTATATTACAAAATCCTAAAAAGTGGAACCACAATCAAAAACATTTTAGGTTTATACCAATAAACAATTGAAAGCTTAATTGTCTCATGTTTAATCTTCAATTCGTTCGTTTACATTAAAAATTTGGTGATGACTACGGTTTTTCTCTCGAACAAAATAAGAACATATGTTATGCTACAGGTCAAATGCTACACAATTGTGCCCAAAGAACGAACCGCCATCGCAACACTTCAACATTTACTCAATTAAACCAAGTTCATACAATTGAATTAACTTTAAAGACCTATATATGCTCGCAAATAAAATCTGTATGAACCAGCACGGAAGCTCTCTTCGCAGCTTGTTGTACAATATCTTAGCAGATACAGCTTTTCAAAAATTATCTACTTGATTGTTAGATACACATACTCTTATCTGAATATATTCGTCATGTACGAGTACATACAGAAAATATTCTGAAATTTGTCCGTTTAATAAGCGGAGATTATTTTAGATTAAAACGTTGTGTATTTAGATAATGTGCTTGTTTGGAATATGCTTAACAAAGAATCCACATATCACAGCTTCTCTTATTCAATGAACTTATCAACTGTATCTTCTCTAACAATAAAACGGTTGATCTCTTGAAGGTGTTGAAAAAATAATATTACGGAAGGTTGATATAGTGAGCTGTGAGAATTCATTGTTTCAGAATTTATTTTTAAAAATAAGTTAAAAAATATTTACATGTTTTTCTTAATAACTGTATCCCCAAGTGCGACATCCTTCAGTGGCATCTAGAGCAATTTTCAATGATGCACTTTGAAGCTGTTTTCTTTCAAATATTGCCATGAATAAAACTCCATTCAAAAAGAAAACATATGTTGATTTTGATTTAAATGTTTAAATAAACACAAAACAGATAATGTTGCTGCGTATGTAAGAAAGTTATTATACGGACAGTTTTACAATACGAGTAAATGGGTAAAAGGGTGAGAGACCATATGGGAGATTTTCACCCTTGAGTAGTTTCAAGTTTATATTATTTTATCTTCTTTTTTAGATTACTTTAAATGAAAATAGATGTATATTAATTCGAAAAGCTCAATTTAATTTTGATGAGAAAGTACATAACATTATCTTACATATAGATTACTGTATAAGTTAAAAAAACTTGAATTTTAAGCGTTTGAATTGAATTGAATTTATTAAAGTACTAAAGTTGAGAAGAAGAAATGGAAATTATGAAGGGTTGAAGGTAATTCAAATACAGATACTAATGTAAATTTTATTCAATATTTAAAAAATAAGAACAAGGAAAAGAAATCAATTCGCAGTTTTACTCGTTTCTCAGAAAAAGCCAGCAACAACGCAGAAAAATTCCGCAAATAGTAAATAGAGTAGCACAAAAATTAACTATTGAAACAAAATCACTGGTTAATTCAAGCCTGCTTTCTGTTGAATAATGCAATTAATGTAAGTAGCAATAATGAACTGCTTCTTAAAATCTACCAACAACTTAATTCCTTATCGGAAAGAATCAACAAACAAGATTCGAAATAAATCTTTCAAATGTCTCAAAATAACTTGCCATTGAGCCACATTCCCATGGATGGGCTTCATCTCATCTCGATCAACATCAACTCCATTGTTACTCTACATCGACATGACTATCTCCTTGAATTCATTGTTAAGCAAAAGCTTGGCATAATGCTTCTCATCACTGAAACTCACCGCAATTTATGGCCCTCCAAGACTTTCAAGGATTAGAATTCGTAAGAAACGATAGGGTAAACAGTGATGGAGAAGGTGTTACCAGCATATCAGTTAGAAGATCCTATCGTTTCTAAAATGTTGATGAATTCTAATTCAAAAACTTTGAATATCTTGAAGTGTCCATCATCAAAATTTCACTGCAAGGTGGGGATAAAATCTTCATTATCTCGGCCTATGTAACGGGAAGAAACGTTCTCAAACTCAAGGAGGAGCTCAATTCCTTGTTTGAACTACTCAAATTGAACAGGCTGCACAGTTATTATATTCTTGCCGGCGATCTTAACGCTCGGCATACATCATAGCTGAACGCGAACAATAATCCAATTGGTTCATCCTTATGATAGCGACCATTTTGTCATTTTAATGGAAGTAAATCATCAAAGGGACGATGTTTTTCTCGTTCCAGTTGAAAATGAAAGTCTTCGACTTAATTTCAGAAAAACAGATTGGGAAAAGTTTAACAAGAAATTTAATCGGGAATACCAGAAGCAATGTCCCCCTTCTGATGGCGATATCTCTTGTCCAATTTTTCCTAATGGCAAGAATCTAAGTAACGATGAAATCGGTCTCTATTTGTCGAAGTTAGAGAAGCTGACATTCGAAACCATTGAGAAATTAGTTCACCAGATTAAACATTGAAACAATATGAAAGGATATGAAACACCAACCATCACAAGGTTGCAAAAATCAAAAAGGCCTTCTTCTCACACGTATCAACAAAATTTATCGGTGATTTTTTGACTATAACCATTGGCGTTGTCATACTTCAGTAGTGAAGTCAGAAGCCAATGGGCAGAGAAACTGAAGAGTATTAGCCCACAGGATCCTGATGGCTTGTTTAAAAAAGTGAATAGTATATTTCGTAAGAAGTCTCGAGTAAATGTGTCGAATCTGTCAATAGTAGTGAGATAGATCTTCTAAATAGGGCAGGTATCGAAATTAATAATTCGACTCCGGATACAGATGGAAATAGGATTGTGTGTGACGGTTTACAAAAAAACTTGCTCTGATTGGAGCTCATTTTGAATTGGTCCATCAACCAAACCCGAAGAGATGGAGCTAAATACTTTCAGAAGTCACTGAAGCAAAAGTTTCACATTTCAAATCAACCCTGAACCGTTAACTCATTCTTCATTTCAATGAAACATTGACCTCCGGCCTCATACCGATCGGAAATCTTCTGATTATTTGTGTTTCATATTTGGCAAGATAAACAACAAGTAATCATGTGGTATTGAAGGTGTTCCCAATATAGTAGTACGACATTTTCCTGAGGTTGCTATTAGGAATTATTGCATATTGTTTAACAACATGTTAAACAATTCATATTTCCAAAATCAGCGGAAAAGGCCAACGTATTTCCGATTTTGAAAAAAGAAAAGCAATCTTCGAGGCCTAAAAGCTATCGCCCAATCAGCTTGCTGCTTAACATCAGCAAGTTGTTTGAAGTGATACTAAAACAAGCATTAAACGCTCACATTGAGAAATATGAGTTGATGCCGAGTTGCCAGTTTGGTTTCCGTGCAAGACATTCGATCATACATGCGATAATGAAAGTAATCTCAGACAAAGACTAAACTAAAGAGAATATGTTGAAGCGTTTCTCATTGCTATAGAAACAGCCTTCGATACGGTTTGGTTAGACGAGCTAATATAGAAGTTATTTCAGGACAAGTTCCCCTGACACCATGTCACCATATCTTCAATATGTTGTTTGGAAAATCGTGTAACTGATGTAAATCTGACGATGATGCGCACTTTTAAGGTCTTGAATGGTCTAGAGCAAGGAACAGTTACTGCACTTCTGCTCTTTTCCATATTCATTCGCAAACTTTTGAATCGCTTTGATATGAACGTATCGCCAATGCGATCATAAGGGGCGTTGGCTGATAACCTGAAAGGCATCAGTCGTTCAAACAAACCTTCAGAAAATATTTAACGATGTGCAAGCAAATGAAAGCGAATGCACAAAACTGCAAAATAATTTTGTTTCGGACAACGCTGCGGTTGGCCAGTCAAACCCTTAAACGTATATTAATTGAAATTAGCGAGGGTAGTTCAGAACGTTACGAGTTTTTGAAAGGAAATGTCGCCGCGCACGTACTGGTCTGTACAGAAAGCCTGAGACGGACTGGAAACACTATACTATATATCGAATCGAAGAATTTATCAAATTGCCCAAATTGATAAGAGTCGATACATTCATTTTGAAGCTTGCTCGAAATCATATCACGAAGTCTGTAACTGTGAGCCAAAATCCCTGGATTTGGCAGCCGTTTGGCCCTGCCGACGGGTACATTGAAACGTGTCTCACTACTGACTTCATTCCTCCAGAAGCATTCGTATATTTGGACGTAAATCGATATATTTTTGATTCTTATGGTGCCCCGATTATTTATCATATATACATAGGTGGGCCACCAATTAGAAGATAGAATATCCTCCGAATTTGAGCTCGCGTGATCAACGGTTTCAATGGAGATTCTGATTTGCGAGGTATTTTGAGGCTGATCGGGCTGAGACGGAGCAGTCTAGGTTTTGATGGCTAAATGGTAAATGCTCAATTATTCGTGTTCATTATAGTTTTTTCGTTTTTGTTGCAGCGTATTATAGCTTCGTTAGTTTTTATTGTAATTTGAAAAGTTTAGCAGATATAGTAAGATTATTTTTTTAGGATTAGTTAAAGTTTATTTGATAACATTAATTAGAATTAAGTGATTACAAATTAGCTGTAAGCTCAAAGTCCACTCTTTCGTTTTGTATTTTAGCTATGCAGCGCCAGTGGTCTCGTTCGAGAGGCAGAACTTTAAAGTTTTGTCCCGTCATTGAGCCCTGCGTTTCGAGCGGATATTCTGTGATCGCAACCCCACACGCCTTTCGGAATCGCTTTAATTTAACCCCGTTGGCCCCTGTCTCGGACCGGAAATCAATTGTTATGTGTGTTACTACGTTCAGACAAACTGCAAATGCGACAAGACGAAGAACTCGAGTCTCTCGGCCTATTAGATCAACTGAGAATATTGAGGCAGTGAGAGCTTCAATGTTGCGATCACCACAGCATTCTGCGTGTCAACATGCATCTACCCTTGGACTCTCCCGATTCGGCCCCTTGTGATTTTTTTTCTATGGAGTTTTTTGCAATCCCTTGTTTATGTGAATTGTCCGAGGACCCTACAAGATTTGAATACCAACATCCGGGAAGAAATTGCCAACATAATGGCTGCTATGCTGGCAAGAGTCATGACAAACGGCAGAAATCAGTTAACTCAGTGTATGGAAAATGGGGAACGTGATCTACCTGATTTGATCTGCGAAACTATGTAAAATAAAACTTTTAGTATCCGCCTACATTATAAAAAAACAAATAAAAAATTTCTGATTCGTGCAATGGGTTTTATTAAGTTTTGAAAAAAAGAAAGTTATGCTGCCGCACCCTGTATGTAATTTTAGAGTTAATTGGTTTGTTCTCCTTTTCTCCAATTAATGAGTAATATTAAGTAATTTCCATTTGATAACATTTGATATTGTTTGACTAATTTTTTGATTGAGTATTGTTAAAATCTAGATTGCCATGTGGGCCATTAAGTTTTTGAGTGCTTTAATGTTTTAAAACTTGCTTTATGTTTCTATAAAATGTATAACGATTGGATCAATAAAGTGCATATGAATATGAAAAAAAAACATTTAACCACAAAACGGAAGCAACGTTTGCACAACAGCCTACAGTCTTACCTCCAACTTTGCTTTGGAAACAAATCTAACATGATCTGCGTGTTGAGATTTTTATTGATGTATATCTCGACTGCAACTGCGCGCAAATGATGTGATTCCATTCTTGGTGAACCGATAGTTCACAAAAGCCTGAAACGGTGACATACTCTTGAATGTACGATTTTGCTTGCTTGATTTAATAGACGCCAAAGATTAAGTATCTTAGTCTTAGAACTCCTCCAAACTTTGTGCGTTCATTTTTTGCTAAACCACATGCCGCTTAATACATTTCTCGGACTCTATTAATGCTTTTTCAACCAGTTGAGCTGTGTGACAAGTTGAGCATTCTTTCAGCAATAGTTGTATCCTCCCAATTCATCAGAACTCTACTATAGATGGCCGAAAAGCATTAATAATTGAACAAGCTATTTGAACAAATTCAGCTTTTGCGAATTTGGCACCAAGATATTGATGTGATTAACGCTACTCATTAACTTCCTCAGTAGGAGGTTGATTTCTGTCGTGCAAAAATGAGGATTTTTCACAGTAAATCCAAGTTCGTCAAGAGGCTCAACACTATCACGAAAACACCGTTCGTTGCAAGCCAGTTATTTATATCGGATGCTACAGAAGACATCGCTAAATTTAAAATCGAGGCATCTATCTGCGTAATATGACTCGAGGACTTCTAAAATATAGACAGTGGTACTGACGAAAACCATAGGCTTGACTAGATGCCTGTGCTTGTGCATGCTGGTTCTCCTTGAAATAACTAGTTGCTTTTTTTCGATATACTACAATACATGGGCTGATAAGTACTGGGATTTTTAACGAAAACAAGCGGTTTTTTATACGAGTACAGGGTTATATTAATTATACCTCAACATGGTTGCCTTTGAGGGCAATACACTTAGTAAATATAATGAGTTTCCATCATTTCGATGCCTTTTCTGTAGTAAGGTACATCCAAACCTTCCAAATACGCCTCCATATTCGCGATGACTTCTTCACTTGATCTGTGTCTAATTCCCTGCAGCCACGGGTTGAGGTTTGGGAACAGATAATAGTCGCGGGGGGCCAAGTCTAGAGTGGATGAGCAACCAATTCGAATCATAATTGGTCCAATTTGGCCATGCCTTTCAAGTACGTGTGTGACGGTGCGTTATCGTGATGATTCCTCTTCTTCTTCGTACCAAAACAGCCCCTCTCAGGTCTTCGCTTCCTGCAAATAGCGCCTCCAACTATCTAGATCCATTGAACGCGTCCTCCAATTTCGAAATCCGAGCAGCGATGAACTGTCTTCGTCGACCGAGTAAGACCAGCGTTTCCTCGGTTTTCCCACTGGCCTCCGGCCTTCAGCTCACTCAACGAATACCTTTTTGGGTATCTGTTGTTCGTCCATACGATTCATGTGTCCAGCCCATCGCAGCTTCCGCAGTCTTATAATCGTTGAGACCTCCGGCTCGTCAAAAATTTCATACAACTCATGGTTATATCGAATGATAACTTATTTTTTCGTCGTATGGGGCCGTTTCTTCTTTATTTCGTCATTCAGCTTGTCCAATAATGCTGCATAATACTCTCTTGTGACTGTTCTTCCTTTCTGCAGATAATCGATGAAGATTATTCCATGCACATCCCAAAAAAATCGAAGGCCATCGAATTCCCGACCGTGCGTTGGTCTCTTGGCACCTTTGGTCGCCTTTCATAGCTTTCTAGCCACTCTGCAGACTGTCTATTGGACTCAGGCATACGGTAATGGAAACTCATTTCATCCATTATCACAAAATGTCGAAAAAAGTCTGATCGATTTCGCTGCAACAACGCCAAACTGGCCGTTGAATCATCAACGCACTGCTGCTTTTATTCAACGGTCAGCAAACGCGGCATCCATAGTGCCGATAGCTTTTTATATCTCTAAAATATCGTGCATAATGTATCCCAGCCATTTCTTTGAGATGCCTACGGCCTCAGCTAACTCGACAAAAATTCTCTTTACGATCAATCAAAACCATTCGATGCACCTGCTTTACGATTTCCGCATTAGTAGCCTCTTTGGCCTTCCAGAGCGAGGTGCGTCTTCGGTGCTTGTACGAACCATTTTAAATTCACTAAACCACCGATTAACTGTTATCCTCGAAAGACCAATGCAATAAACATAAGCAGTCTAGCAGCCCCATGGTGATCAGAAGTGGCTGCTCCTGAGGAAAGATGCTGGTCACCTCGTCGAAACTGCATAGTATATTGTTTTACTAGGTTAAAGTTAGCTACACCCGTCAAGTTTCCATTCTTTAGACAGATATTAGTGGTTCACTTCAGGCACCCTTAAAAACTGACTATTATTACACCAGATGAGGGATAACATTTTTGCAACCCTTAAAATTACTTTTTTTGCTTGAAAAGCCGTTCGCCCTGCTTCTTTGAGTTAGGATATCAAATAAACAAAATAATTGATTACAATGATAGTTCAGATGTTTTTCTCATCAAAAAACAATGTTTTCATTTTTTTTTACGAAGGCGAACGTAGCGTCACTCAAACAACTGTAGCTTGTAAACAAAGACATATAAAGTAATCGACGCGAAATGAGCTTATTTTCATCCATACGTGAGTGAAGTACTTTTAATACATACATGCCTTCCTCTCGCATGCGAATTAAAATCCCCCTGCCTTTCACGCTGCTAGAGAATCCACACATTCAAGTGGCTCTCTAGTTGCTCTCACGAAAATCCCCCTCCTCTTATACCTTAACCCCCGAATTGTCAACAAAATATCAACCATATGATTGAAAACATATGATGGGAAACGTCTAATCAAGTTGGATTTGAAATTGTACACAAAACAATTTTTTTAAGACAAACCGTGTTGAATCTTGTGCAAAAGCGTTGCAAATGTGATAATTAATCAAACTGGAAAGTTTGTTACGGATCGCGAGTGTTTTTGTGTCGAAAAATGAAAAGTGTAGTGATGTGTGTGGGATTGTAAAAACAGCTCTAGGAAGCGTGTCAGGGACGTATCCTTCGTAGGGTAAGTCATATGCAATCTTTTATATCGTTCAAGTTAGAATACCCGCACGGGAAATTGATTTAGTTCAAGATGCGAAGTGGGAGACGTCACGTCAAATTCATTTGAAATTCGAATCAACAGCCAATAACGCGCCAACTTCACGCTACATGATAAAGTGCTTCAATTCTCTCGATGCATTTCGTATCCATTCTCTCTGAAATCTATGCTTGTAAATGAATGGACAAAATGTCATGAAACTTCATACACACTAGTGACGTATGAGCCTCCCGAAATGGGTCATGTTCATTCTCTATTGAAAAATCCTGGGGCTTCTCTGCCCATGTATTATATTTATGTTTCATCAACCACAAGAATAGTGGTATCTTCTCTTCCATCAGCAAAATCTCTTTTAATAGCGTTTCTTGTATATTGGTTGATGAAACCTGCTCTACTTATATATTCTGTACCAAGATGCAACGGTACACACTTAGATATGAGTGCTTTGGTAGCTGCAAGAATACATTTGCGAACGGTTTTTCTCTTTAAATTATGTATGAGTTTGAAATTTAACCAAAAGAATAGCTAAGTACTGTCTGTAATTACGCGTAGCGGCTGAGCGCATTTTCGGTTTTATGTGTCTGGCCATCGCACTGACGTTTATTTTGGATACGGTCGTTGAATGCTAATAACACGACTCTACAAAAAAAAATTTCGTTCTTTGTCCTAACGTTTATACTTGACTTTTCCGGTTAATTTATGCAAAAAAAACGAAAAGAAAATACCTTTTTTGGTATAGTTTTTTTTTTTTTTGTGGTAGGGAGGTGAAGGTATTTACGCCCGCCGAGTCTGGCAGTGTGGGACTCCCATGGTGGATACCCTTGGACTACCCACTAAACACCGCCCCTGTCAATCTGAGAACCTAGCCTGGAACCGTTTGACACATTACTTCGGGCCAGGTCTCGTTTTGTTACGCCGTGGGGCGCCTTCAAGCTGGGGACTACCTTTCCTAGCGGGAGGGGAGAGGGGAAGAGGAAATGCCAGAAGAGCGATCCCCCAGCTCCAGCACCTCCGGCTGCTGCGAGTCCCTTTTATCTTTTAGGACTGCCCGAGCATAATGTGCCACCTGGTTCCATTTGTCAACTGATTCGAGCATCACCGCAACTATATTATCCGGGGTGAGCTCTCCCGTCTCCCTGTAGAGTTCCCTTCGCAGCCTGGCCCATTTTGTGCACGCAAAAAATGTGTGACAGGCATTGTCCTCCTCTCCTGGGCAAAACCGACAATCGGGAGACCGTGACTTACCGATCTTGTGCAGGTAAGATTGAAAACACCCGTGCCCGCTCAAAAGCTGGGTCAGATAGAAGTCAGTCTAACCATGCCTTCGATTTAGCCACGGTCTCACACCCGGATGAGGCGCGCAGTCCACCTTCCCTTCGTGCAATTCACCCAAGACTGCTGCCAATCGTTGAGCGAGCGTTGTCTCTCCTCGCGGACAATCTCCCTCGCATCCTCGTTTCGGCGCAGGTAAATAGCGCGGCGCTCTCTAGCAAGGAGGGCGACAGGTATCACGCCTGCAATCACTCTCACCGCCGAGTCGGAGACTGTTGGATACGAAGATGCAATTCTCAGTGCTCCTCTTCTCTGTACCTGTGCCAATCGTTCCCGGTATACCTCCTTGCTGAGAGCGTCGCCCCATACCTCTGCTCCGTACAGTAGCACTGACCCTACAGCACTCATCAAGAGGCGTCTTCTTGATGAGCTAGGTCCCCCTACGTTGGCCATAAGTCGACTCAGGGCCGGTATTTCCGAAGCAGCCTTCTCAGCCGTTGCCCTGATTTGCTCAGAGAAACTCATCTTCGAGTCGATCAGTAGCCCCAGGTACTTCACCGCTGGCTTCGATTTGATTTGTATATCTCCAATACTGATCATCCTTACTCTACGGATTCTCTTTCTTGTCAAGATGACCACTTCGGTTTTCTCCAGTGCTAAACTCAGCCCGCGAGCAGTCATCCAGTCCCTCACTCGGCGCATTAGCATACCTAGCCTAAGTTGCGCTTGTTCAACAGTGCGTCCGGCGACCAGAGCCGCAACATCATCCGCATAGCCGACCAAGCGCGACTCATCTGGCATCTCAAGTCTCAGTAGCCCGTCGTAAGACACGTTCCACAGGTCTGGACCAAGGATAGATCCCTGGGCAACACCCGATGTAATTTCCATTCCTCGTTGGCCCTGTGTCGTGTCGTAGAGCAGGCTTCGGTCCTTTAGGTAGTTCCTCAAAAGCCGCATTAGATATTCTGGAACTTGAAAAGAGTTTTCCAGCGTCTCCAGAATATCCACACATCTAGCGGAGTTGAAGGCATTCCTGACGTCGAGTGTCACCAACAGGACGATCCGTCGCTTGGTGCGACTATATGCCTCTGCCTTTTGGACCGCGTTCACCACCTCTGCAATCGCATCAATGGTAGAACGTCCTGCTCTAAAGCCGTACTGCCGAGGAGATAGGTCCCCAGCAGCACGAATCGCGTCAGTGAGTCTTCCCTTGATGAGTTTCTCTAGCACTTTCCCAGCCGTGTCTAGCATGCATAACGGGCGGTATGCAGACGGCAATTCGGGATTTCTCTTCCCCTTGCTGACCAGCACGAGCCTCGCCACCTTCCATCGTACCGGGAAAACCCCGTCCCTTAGGCAAGCATTGAATGTACTGAGCAGCAAGTCAGGACAATGGTGATAGACGAGCTGCAAAACCTCAGCTGGAACACCATCTGGACCTGGAGCCTTCCTCGCTTTCAGGGAGAGCAATAAAGTTTGCTTTTGTGATAGTTACAGTAATAATACTCATTTTTCAATTTTTTTTATAAATTTTAATTAATTTTAATACTTTCAAAAAGACTGTGCGATGAGAGTGGGGTGTTTACGTTTAAACAGTGCCGCTAGATAGCACTCGAGTCATAAACAAGTCGTCACGAAAGTGTAAATTTGATGCTGATGCATTTTGTTTTAGATGTGGTCAATTTATTAAAGTTCGAGACGTGAAATACGAATTAAAGACATCTCACGTTCTCTGTGAAGCCTATGAACCATATTTTGACTTTCCTGTTCGGAATCAAGACAAGCCATGGGCTCCACATGTTGCTTGTAGTTATTGTAAAAGATGTTTAGGTAAGCAATTTTTAATTAAGCGATAAATAAAGTATAATAGACAGATTAATTTTTATTTCTATATTTTCAGGTTGGTATCAAGGTGAGAAAGGATCTATGAAATTTGCAATGCCAAGGATTTGGCGAGAACCAAAAGACCATGTTACTGACTGCTACTTTTGCATGGTGAATCCGAGTAAAAGACGTACAGGTAAAAATGCAAAACCTATTGAATATCCTGACCTCGAATCTTCTTCCGCTCTAATTGCTCACGACCCAACACGACCAGTACCTGAGCCACCAACAAAATTACGCAGAAAAGTAGCTCATCTCTTGGTTCTTATAAAAGTAATTCCGATAAGGAGTTTTTGCCTACACCTGAACAACCAAAACACCATCTCATTACTACAGAAGGTTTTAACGAACTAATTAGAGATTTAAATTTGCCGAAAAATAAAGGAGAGCTTTTAGGCTCTCGCTAAAACAGTGGAATTTACTTGATGATGTTAAGATCACGGATCAGCGGACTAGGCATGAAATATTCTCAACGTTTTTTACGAAAGAAGGTGGACTTTGTTTTTGCAATGACATTAAAGGTATGTTTGAAGCAATTGGCATACCCTGTGTTCCTAGCGAATGGCATTTATTCATTGGCAGCTCTACAAAAAGCTTGAAAGCTGTTCTATTACACAACGGAAATAAATTTCCATCTTTTCCAATCGCTCACTCAGTACATCTTAAAGAGAATTATGAAAGTGTTAAAATCTTGCTTGAATTTGTAAAGTATCGTGAGTATAACTGGCAGCTGATTGGAGATTTCAAAATGGTGGGATTTTTAATGGGATTACAGAGTGGATATACAAAATATCTGTGTTATCTGTGCTTATGGGATAGAAGAGCGGATTCTAAACACTATATCCAACGGTCATGACCTGTGAGAACAGAATTGTGTGTCGGAAAACAGAGCGTCAAATTTGAGCCGATTGTTGAAGCGGAAAAAGTGTCAATGCCGCCTTTGCACATTAAGTTAGGGTTGATGAAACAATTTGTTAAAAAACTGGATGAAACTTCAAAAGCTTTTGGATAGTAGAAAAAGTTTTTTCCGAAGTTATCGGAAGCAAAGGTTAAAGCTGGGGTTTTTGTTGGTCCGCAAATAAGACAGATTTTCGCCGATGGAAAATTTCCAACGTTGCTAAATCGTACTCAAAAAGCAAGTTGGAATAGTTTTAAAGGAGTAGTTTCTGGATTTTTAGGAAATAACAAGCTGAAAACTACGAACAGTTGTTTGAGGATATGCTTAAAAATTTTAAGGCCATGGGCTGCAGGATGTCATTAAAAGTACACATGCTGCATGCTCATTTGGATAAATTTAAAAACAACATGGGAGCATATTCAGAAGAGCAAGGAGAACGCTTTCATCAGGACATCATGAACTTTGAACAACGTTATCAAGGCCAATACAATGAAAACGTGATGGGCGACTATATTTGGGGTTTAGTGAGAGAAGGTAGTTATGAACATAAAAGAAAAAGTAAAAGCGTGCACTTTTAAATTATTTTCCACTTTTCAGTAAGTTAATTTAATAGTGAAACATATTTATTTCAATAGTTGTATTTTCAATAAAAAATTAAAATCAGAGATTTTGAAAAATATCGTTCAATCAGTCTCCTAAACACAGAAGCAAACTTTTTCATGCCATATATTTTTTTTCGTCTAATTACGATCTAAAATATCGAAATTTTATGCTCTGCAGTCAAAGTTAAATTTGGTGTTGACATGTGTAATGAGCTTTTGATAACGACAAAACAGGATTGAAGTCAATGCCAGGCTATCATATAATTTTTCGAATATCGTCTAAGGAAACTTTCTAATTCCCACTTAGACATAATTCTACATAGATGTACTCGTAGATAAGACTTAGTTTTTTGGGCTTTCATCGAAAAGTATATAATTATACAAATGCATCTCGCACCTAAGTAAAATATATTGGACTTACTGCGTGAGGGTAATCTAATGTTTTAATAAATAAACTAGAACACTTTCTAGCCCTCATATCTAAAGTTATGACGGCTTCAGTTATCACGCTACTCATACTTGTACTCGCCATAACTTCGTCATCTACGCAAAAGTAATTTTTAATCGTAGTCGGCGAATCTTGTTCCTCAGTATTTCTGGATCTCATAAAAATTCTTTTGATATTTATAGATGCGATTTTTGTACTTCTCCTCTTGGGTTCATGGTAACACCGACAAACTTTGTAGTAATCGAGCAGTTAGTTAAATTTACTATCTTTTTTTTTCTTTAAATTATTTGATAAATTCACATAGGATTCAAATTTTATTTATGTCAATTTATAGATTTTATTTTTATTTATTTTTTTTTTGTATATTCCGCACAACTAAAACTGCTCGATTATTCGGCGCCGGCAAAGGGTTAAAAGAAATTCATGCATAATATGTCCCAGATCAACTAATCAAACTAAAAACCAGCTGCTTTGTACAAATTGTATGGGACATCAATTTCCCTCCAATTTCATCACAACGAACGCAGCCCAGTAAGATTGATGGGGTACAATTCGAGAATTGGAGAGGGGCGGGCTCATGTGGTCGTATCCGCGAGAATTGTCACTTGGCCGTCTTAAAAACCACAATAAACAAATCTTGTGAAATGTCATAAGTGCGGGTTTCCCATGTATTATTTGTGCGAACGTTTCAAACCTTTGTGGACAAGAATATCTCTTTGAATAAAACCCGTTGGGTGGCCGGAAAGCCGTCGGAATATATGGGATCAAAAAGTCTGGTTGACGTCCCTTGTGTGCGTGTGTGTCGTCGCCCTTAAAAAAGCATCAACCCGTAACCCGCCATTGAATATATTTTAGGATTTGTCAGTATTTCCTATGCCAAGTAATTTGCCGAATAATTTGAGAGAGTCCAAATTCGTGTGATAAACTAAGAAGTCGCGACCTAAGCAGTGCACGCCATTCACATATTCTCCCGGTGTATCTACAGAGGTTTTAGCAGAAAGTATCTTTAAGATCTGCAGCAGTAAAACCTGATCACAAATTTCAGTACCGCAGAATTCTCAATTGTAACGTAAATACCAGTGAATTTGGTGCATAAACATATTTGCTCCGTTCATTTCACAATAAATTTTCTCTCGTTCCCATTCAATTTCCCATCGACGAAAATCACTTTTCCGTGTGGGCAGCAAAGTGCGAGATATCGAGTTTGGAAGCGCGAATCTATTCGCCTATGTATCTTTCGTATCATCCTCTAGTCCTCGACAATCGGAAAAAGCATTGAGGCAAATTCATGCAAATTTCGAAAGCAAATCAAGTATCGGAAACCAAATCGGTGCAAAGCGGAGTTCGGAACAGCAAACAGATACTTTTCATTCAACCTTAATTGTAGTTCACGTAGAACACTGTAACTAATTGTTGTCTTAATCCTACGTAAAACGTGTCGGAGAAGATTTGTTGACCGCAGCACGAGTTAATAGAGACCGTGAAAATTTGACTACTAAAGCTAAAAGACAATACTCTTAAGCGTGGTGGGTATCATACTGAAAAGGTATCCTGATTGCTCCCTGCATTAACATTTAGTATGGAATCGGTTACTGGAGATTGAAAGTACCTGAAAAAGCGTCCGTTTCCATAATCTGAAGTAGACACTATGTCGAAGATAGCTTTCTCTGTCAATTAGGAATTCGATAACTCGGTGTGACAGCGATTGAGTAGGAGGAAAACTGGATAAAACTCGAGGAAACGGGATTACAGTGAGGGAACATCCGTCAAATTTCATGTAAGGCTTCCAAGTGAACTTGATGGTCCTAGTGAAAGGCATATCTTCGCATCAGCAATAACGGCACTTAATGATCATTTTTGCTGAAGCAGAGAAAGGATTTGGCAGCACATACTGCGAAGTATTTTTGGCTTTTTTAGCATTTAGTATAGTTCATATGTGCACTGAAACTCACCATCTTCGAAAGATATTTAAAATTATTGCATCCCAAAGTGAAAAGGGAAATTTTGTATTTGAGCATAACGAAATTATTCACACTGAAACAAAACTTCAGAAAATATAATAATTGCCTTGGCAGGATGCATAGTTTCAATAAGGGCCCCTACGTCGTCAACGAGAGCTCGTCGTCGGACAAAGGATGTAAGTACCTTTTTGTTTTTGTACTTTTTTTCGAAATTTGCCTTTTATATTAAAAGTATTATTATAATAATAAAACAATATTCTTTTCGATTTTAGTATATTTATATCTTGATTGCATTTATTAAAAAAAAGTTGGTTAATTTTATATATCGATATCATTTTTAAAAAGTTAGTTAAATTTATATATTGATTTCATTTATTAAAAAAAGTTGGTTAAATTTATATATCGATATCATTTTTAAAAGGTTAGTTAAATTTATATATATTGATTTCATTTTAATAAAAAAAAAAGGTTGGTTAAATTATAGATTACGTACAGAAAAATAATAAAATGAATTGTTAGAGTACACCCCTCGGTCTTTCCTTTCCTTCCCCTCTGACCGGGTATAGGACCCGGTACGATGGTAGGCTCTCCACGCCAGCAATGAGCCAGCCATCGGGCACCAAATAATCTTTCTTTGTTTCAGGGTACTTCGCGGGTTGAGTGGCCCAAGCAAGGTGCCTCTTTATGACATAGAGATATGTAATCGAATTGCATAATACTATGGCATAAATTGGTCACTGGGGTACTTCTCTTCTGATGGGAAGGCTTATGCAAGTTAAGTAGTATGAGTTTTCCACTCAGAAGAGGAATACCTGGCCACTGCAACAATCATGGATTTTAATCCGGTTGGGTGGGTGCGCGGGGGCTCCATTACCACCCGGTTGCCACTCTCTCATTTGTGGGTCATGAGCCTCTCCGGGTAAGGACGAGGTCAACCTGCTTCCACTTCTTTTTACTAGTTTCTCTTGTTCCATGAACAAGTCAGTTGTCCCTGGTGTAGTTGCCTACACTTTTTGCGACTTCGGTCGCCGTGCTTTTGTTCGACCCCAGAAATTTGTGAATGCGAAATTCTTTGTAGTGGGTCCTTGTGCTGGGGGAATGAACCCGCCCCACGACACCGCAATGCTAGCCTGCCAGCGCATTCACGCGTCCCCAGACAAGGGCATTCTCGGTAGATAATGACACCTTCTTCTGCCGAGGCAGCAGACCATCGCTGCAGTCCTTTACGGACTTTTGAATTACCTTATATATCACTACAACTTTAGAAGTATTTTTAAAACAAATTCTTCCGCATTAAATATTGAAGTGCTTCAAATTTGGTTACACGCGTTGCGAAATCAGTGTTGTCTCTTCTAGAACAACTGCCGGAGAATGTTTTTCATTTTTAGGATCTTCTTTTAGCACGGAATATGCAAAACTTCTTGGAATTGTTTGGGAAAGGGGATATTCGCCGCTCCTAAAAACACCACTTCATTTTTGACTAAAACTTTTTACTTACTCACTCTTCACAAGATTTTTTTAACCTTTTTATATAGCAAAAAGACATGTCAAATCTTGCTTTACGACTTTAAACCGAAATAATTTTGGGTTGTCATTACTGAAGTCTATAGTGATCCATCTATTACCAGGTACTCTATTCTTTGCTCAAATTTCTGGTGTATGTAACGTTATCTCCTTTGATAGTTTTGTACAATAATTTAGTAACAATTATGATGTAGGTATTTAAATTTTTCGCCATTTGCCAAAAACTCTGATTCGGGTGGCTAAATAATAAATGCATGTGTCCTAAAAATCTCATAATAATCGAGTCCATTCTCAAAGGGAAGGGTACCCATTTATCACATATTTTTATCTCCCTGTACCCCTTAGCACTTTTACCACTTCTTCAATTCCCAACCTTTTAATTTTAAAGATCACTTGCCCTTATGGGGGATCCTCTTTACAACCTTATACATTTTTTATAACAAACCTTTGGAGAGGTTACTACTTTTGTCCTACTTTCAAAGTTTAATAACTACAGCGTTTGCAGTCTCCGAGAAAAATTGCCGGGACGCACGGTCGGAGGGTTGAACGGATAGATGAATTGACAGACATGTCACCAATCTAGTAAAATCGTCTTAAATCTTGTACCAAATCTTGATTTTGCAGTATCGATTTTGGACCGGGCAATGTAAGGGGTGATAAGCAAAAGTGGCCTATACTTGAACTGAAAGTATATCGAATTCCTTAATGTACTTTGAGTGGATTTGGAGAATTCTATACAATGCATAGATTAAGATACCCTACTGGTAATACGAGTATATCCTTGCGAGGTCAATTTCAAGAATTTATTATAGATAGTAAGTTTTGCTTCATTTAGATTTCTATGTTTGCTACTGACATTGTTATAATAAATGAAATATAGATAAAATAAGGCAAAACTGACTGCATTGTTATCATAGAATTCGCCATAAACGGTATCATAACTGCCTTAAACAAATTGCTCAAATACAATATATTATAATGTGAAATTTGATGAATGAAGATTTTTAAGCAAATGCCTAAATTAAAAATGTCGTAATAAAATTTTTATTTAATTTTTATAATTTCCGCCAAGTTAGCAAGTGCTAAAATAATATATCAGCTGCATAAATCATCTAGTTAAAAGTACTAGATCATTCATTAAAAATGTCATATAAAAAATTATTTAACTTTTAAAAGTGAAATAATAATCTTCAAGTATCTGCTTATTAAATTCCACTCTATTATAAAATTTTCCGACCAACTAATGTACTCTGATTTAAAAAGAAAAACCACAATCCCACATATGCATTTCAAGTTAGCAAACCAAACTTTTGATATCAATACTTTTCACTTGTATACAAGCATCTAAAATATCGAATCACAGATTTATCCTCTAGCTTTAATGACCGTATTTTAACTTACCGTTTTTCCTCATCCGTTAAAAATCTACCATATCCTTTCTTCTTTGGTGATTTATTTAAATGGAATGTTTTTCGCAATTTTTTGCCGCAATATTTAACATGCGAGACACGAAAATTAAAATATCTTAATCTACCGCACTTATCACCGATAAATGCCCAAAACGATTTGATTAAATTTATCGATGGCACTCGATTATCGTTACGACTATCATGGTTATTATTATTGTTACAGTCGCTAATATTTGCTTCATTACAAAGCGATTTATCACATGGACGACGATCTCCCGTCATTACGTTTAATAATTATCACTTGTTAAACAATTACTTAAATTTGAATTTTAACAACTATCTTACAATCGTATGCAATGCAGACACTTTAAAAAAAATATTTTACAATGCAATCAGTTGCCGGCTGAGCATATTTTAAAACTGAAATGGTATACTTGAAAACAACCGATAATATAGAGTGATCAAGCTTGCAGTACTTCTCTAGTCTCTCAGTGATCGCTTAATTGGTCAATACATGATAACAATACAAAGCGTTGTGGCTGTGATACTAAGCCTTTATTAAAAGCAGAGTAATATCTCAATAGATTTCGCTCTTCTTGTAAATAAATTTAACCCTACAGTGGACTTTTTCAGTTTCAGCATAACGAGCGAGTATTTTTGAATACAAATCAACAATTACAAATACACCACAATTGATACTATTTCATAATTTTTCGCAATTGAACTTAGATCATATCAACGAAAAGGAACATTTCAACTACGCTTTCCACCAACTCAAAATTGTACGGTCAGTCTACTCTTATCATATTGAAAACAATAATTTATTGTGTATTGAGTCAACAACGTGCATTTGCATGCAAGACTTGGAATTGTTTTCCTGATCGCCCAGAATGCCAAACATGATTAAGACGTCAACTTAACCTCCACACATAACAAACTTGACCATATCATTGTTAAATATTGACCCTATTAAATGTATCTGGCCCAACGACACTCATCGATGAAAGTGAAATTAAAAGTGATTTTAACACTTACGAGTCTGGAGCTTTGAAAGAGAACTACCCTTACGAGCAATTTAACAATTTGCTACTCAGGAGCATTGTAGCGATGAAAAACCAGTCGCATACACGACCAACTTGTAAAGTATTAGAAACGAATAAGCGCTGAAAATAATGGCTTGAATATATTTTGGAAGAAAAAGGAATCCCGACTTCAAATACCCTTAAAAAAATTAAACAGCCTTGATAAAGTTAGTCCCAAATAAATTTTTCTATTTTATTCATCATGATATTGAAATTAATCTTGAAATTCACCAACGTAAGCGCAGCAGCTTTAGTGCATGTAATAAATTATTTCACGTATTTAAAAGAAATGCTTCCGCACATGGAGATATTATGCACAAGTTGAGTAAATTTTTTCAAAAACTCTACAACAAATATTGATTTAAAAGACTTTTTACATTGCTAACGTGCTTTCATATTTTTACAGAGAAAAGATATTTTTTTGTCGTTTAACCCTTTCATTACCATGGGGAAATTTTTTTGCAAATAGATAAAGCTTACACTGTAGATCGACGGAAAGCCAAATTTTAAGAATTCTTGAGAAAGACTCTAATCTGGGCGACTCTAATTCGTCCCATTCCGAACAAATTCCCGGTCCAAATGACCATGACGACACAGAGAGCCATATATTTGACAAATCGCATAAAGATGCGGACGAAAGCTTCCGGCCATTGCTAAATGAAAGCCACGGAGACCCTTCTCAACTAATGGTTTGGGGAATTTCTTCACTATTGTTTCCGCCTCGATTCGCTATTTCAGGTAAAACTCCTTGTTATACTAGCTCCGATTTCCAGGAATTCAAAAGAATTTGAAATTTTCAAAACTCTCATTATGTTTATAGCAGATTGCACTAATGAGCGAATACGTATTCTCAATCAGAACGTAACGAATCAAGCTCAAAAGATGCCTCTAGCTGATGTGGCTGAAATTAAGATGTTTCTAGGAATTTGTAGTAATCGAGCAGTCACACAAGCAAACTGCTCGAAAACCTTCCTATCCCCTATTCAAAATTTTAATGGCAGATTTAGAAAAATATTTAATTATTTCCATTCATAATCGTTATTTGTAAAATAGTTTTCTTTGTTATTATTATTATTATTATTATTATTATTATTATTATTAAATGTAATTTTATATCAATTTTCCATTATATTAAATTTAAATGTTTCCCTTTAATTATATTTTTCGTGACATTTAACTTTTATTACTATTAAAAATCTTCTTAATTTTTCTTTACTTCAGTTAATTTTTGTTTTTAAAATTTTAAATCTGCCAAATAAAATTTCGAGTATGCGAACGCTGTGTTGTGTAAGAGGTATTAAGTTTAGGAGCTAAAATGTTGTGGCTTACCTAGAGATTATAGCAGCGTCTAGGTGCGCATGTAGTTCAGGCAGAGTTTGCCGGAATACTTGGCGTATGCGCCTGTATGAAAAATTCAAAGTTGGGTTTAGGCAGAATGCCAGACTACTAGGCTAGATGGCCAGATTAATTTAGACAGCAATGCCAGTTTATGAATATATACGCAAGGCGAGTGGCACAGTTTAAAGTATATCAAACGACTATATTTTCTTTACTTTCCCTTAGCCTATTTATACAAAAATCTTGACAAGCTAAAAATCTATAGTCCATAAGAAAAGTATAATGAAAAAACTCTTTTGCTAAAAATGCATTGATAAGGAAAACGTGCTTCGCATAAAACTGTACAAAAGATATATGCATTCATTAAAATCTATAAGAAAAAATTTCACATGCGTAAATCTATTAAGAAAAAATTTACATATCGGAAATGTACTAACCAGTCATTTGAAATCCTTATGAGCATTCTAAACTATTCATAAAAAATGTGTATTACAACTTATTCATAAAAAAACCTATCTATACATATCCTCATGTGTATTCTATCTTATTCATAAAAAATATATCTATTCATATCCATTGGATTCTCCATACGGGAATCCAAATGCATAAAGCGAAAATCTTTCTGTTGACACTTCTATAAACAATGTATTGTCTTTGAGTGCGAAGATAATGCATCCGCATAGTCAAAGTTAAGTTCAATGCAGTCGTAATCTTACACCCTTTAAATACCAACAATGAACTTGTTTTTGAGCGTGAAGACAATTGCATCGGCATGGTCAAATGAAATTAGAGAACAGATGTTTTATTTTTGTTTACTATATTTTTCTGGCGCACGTCGTACGTGCAATGAGAAATTTAATAGATAGGAATTGAGCAAGAGGTTATTTACATATTCGAATAGGATTTTATAATTTGAATTGGAATTCGAATTGAAATTTTGATAGGAATTTAATTTGGACTTTAAAATGTAAATTCATTGCAATTGTAATGAGGATTTAGAGTTTGAACTAAAAGATTTTCGATTTATATTACACCTCGGTCCTTAAAGAAAAAAAAAATTTTTTTTTTAATTTTTGTTTTTGTACAATGGTTATTACAATATTTGCCGTGTAACTTACTTATTTCTTAGATATTTGAAATTTATTCTAGGTTTGTTGTGAGTCTTTATAATATTTTGTTTATTCTAATTTCTTTTTTAATCTATTATTGTGAATCAATAAGTTTTTCTTTATGACAGAGTTTACTCCTCGGGTTTCGACTACTTGCTATGGTCCTTCATATGGACTATCTAATTTACTATTTCTTTGAGTTTTCAAATATACCCAGTCCCCTGCTTGTATGTTTAATGGATTAACATTATATTATTTGATTCTACTCTTTTTGGTTTTGGTTCAATTAAAAGCAAGAGCTATATCTAAAGCGAAAATCTTTCTGTTGACTGTAAACTGACACTTCTATAAACAATGTATTGTCTTTGAGTGCGAAGATAATGCATCCGCATAGTCAAAGTCAAGTTCAATGCAGTCGTAATCTAACACCCTTTAGATACCAACAATGAACTTGTCTTTGAGCGTGAAGACAATTGCATCGGCATGGTCAAATGAAATTAGAGAACAGATGTTTTATTTTTGTTTACTATATTGTTCTGGCGCACGTCGTACGTGTAATGAGAAATTTAATAGATAGAAATTGAGCAAGAGGTTATTTACATATTCAAATAGGATTTTATTATTTGAATTGGAGTTCGAATTGGAATTTTGATAGGAATTTAATTTGGACTTTAAAATGTAAATTCATTGCAATTGTAATTAGGATTTAGAGTTTGAACTAAAAGATTTTTGATATATATTACAGCTGATTTAGTGCACCCCAACAGTGTATTACCTTACGGAAGGCAATAGAAATCAGCTGAGGCGATTTACCGTGTACACGGTAATAGGAAGAAAAGAACAAGAGGAGATTTGGACGGATCGAGGAGTCTGGTTGAGATCGATACACAGCGCGGACGCTGCGAAAAAAGAAAAGAGAAGCGCGGGCAGTTCGTCATTCGATGTGTTTGTTTCATTGATTTGTTCGTGAAATATGTGGTAAATCCCGGGAAATAGCCCGAAAAGATTGTGGAAAGTGAAAAATAGAATTTGTCGAGAAAAGTCGCACGAAAAGTTCAGGAAATACGAACATCGTAAGATATCAAGGATGGAAATTGTGTAGTATAGTGAACAAGGAGAAAGCAGTCGAAATTTGGACAGTCATATTAACTACTATTCACGGGGGAAGAGGCATCGCCTAAAAGTGAAAAAGGTTTCCTTTGCTACAATTTCGGAAAATATTCCACCCTCCCAGAATTAATCAGGTCCCAAAAGGAGATACTTTGATGTCGACTTGCGTTCTAACCGTATGATTATAGCGGATTCGTTTTGTCAAAGTGATTTGGCGCGAGGAAATGAGCTTGCGACAAACGGATAGGATTCGCTGTCAATAGCACAATTTGCTGTTAAAGATTAACTTGAACTTTAAATAGCTACGGAGCTGATTTATCCTTATGTGATTCGAGTTCCGTGGGAGAAAACTTACGAGCCTATCGTAATAGAAGCTTTCAAGTATAGTAATTACTCTGTGCAAACGGCGGTGATTGCTAATGGTGACATGCGCATGGTAGATGATGCAGAAAATATTTTTCTCACAAACAGAATGTCTAGGAATAATGGCTGCATGAGCTCGCGCAAATAGCGGTGATCAAATAACGTTTCAATGCTTTTATCATCACGTAACGTTTATGACCGAGGATTAAATTAAAACCCGGATAAAAAATCAGAGAGCGGGCTCGCTTGTAGGTGAATTTAGGATTACCCGAAAGAGCTGAGTTCCCATTAGCTTGCTAACTAAAGATAAGTGGATGTTGATTAGGTGATATTAATATAGACTTTGTGCGAAAATAATCGCAAGTGTAAATGTAGTTGAAAACAGAATATTCAGTTAGTGTTTGAAGATAGCTTTAATTACCCAACAGTTAGTGCTGAAAGAAAATCAGATTGATGACTTTCATCTATCTTAAACCCCCTATTCAAATCAAGTAGATTCCCCATAATTACTGTTAGAGATTTGGAATATCAAAATAGAATATAGTAGGGAAAATGTGCTAGTAGTTCATTGTGTTGAAAGTAATCAATAATGGGAATCTTAAATATCAGATTTTCAAGGAGAAGAAAGCAACCATAAATAACTAATAGATACTGGCTTGAATCGATTTTTAGCTGGTCCAAATCCTACTGCCAAACAAGAAAAATAGTTCCAACACCTGGTTTGTTTTCATAAGCTTGTGGTATTTAATAGCCTATGATCATGTTGATGTCAATATAAACAACAGTAGCGGATAACCTTTAATGAAAGGGAACAGCTTTGCGTACTAGGAGCCCAGAGTCTTTTATCTTTACTGTGGAAACTCAAGTATTCATTGGAGAGGGTGAAAACTATTCAAGCGATGACAACTTACTATTGAAACGATGTGTATTGGCGTAGAAAAGTGCATGGTCGAGATATCTGCAAAAGTGGCAAGACCATTGAACCAGCCAGCTAGATCGAAATTCGGTTAAAAAATCTATCAACTAGATAATGAACTTTGCCTGGTAATAAAAATTTGTGACAACAAATTGGTTGAACTAAAATTAAACTTTATTTGTTGGAAATAAGGAAAGAAGTAAGAAAGCTCAGTAAAATTATTGTAACGGAATGAAACAACTTGACGTTATTTAATAAGTAATATGAAACAAGTTGAGTAAACAGACCTACGCTCATGTCAGAAGGCTTTTGTATTCAATTTACAAAATGCAGTCACCAGATCGAATCAATTCAAGAAACATGTCAAAGACGATTTTATTGGAGAAAATATGAAAGAAGAAGATCATACTATTATTAAAAGTTGAACGAATTTCGACTTCTGAGGATTTTGGTATTGTTATACTCATAAATATCTCCCTTGATAATTATTTCAGATGTCCATCTGCGACGGAGGAAACACATTTTCCATGTATTTCCCCCCTGTGCTCCCACTGAAGCAAAAACTGAGTTTAAGAACTGTTTGAAAAGCTCCCATGAAAACTTTCATTTCATACTCATATCGGCTACGTTTGACGCATTTTTTTCAGGGGCCACTCTCCTGTACTGTTATCATCGATTAATGGCCAATTTTTTCGAATCCTAGAATGGTTACAAAGCCCTTTTGCTAGGAGCTCTCTCCTGCCTCCTCGACTTGTTTCACATATGAGAATTAATTGTATTCAAGTGTTCAAAGCATGCACCTTAAACGTTGAAGTTGAGAAAAAATAACTCAAAATTATTCAATCTTCGCATTTAAAACAGCCAATTTTTTTGTTTTACGATTACTGATACCACTAGCTGAACCGATTCTCAAAGATATACATGACACCTATCATTCCTGAAATTTTCATGCAAATCCTAGCAAAACTGTAGTGTCTGAGTCGGTAAAAAGCGCATGTTGTTCCATGCCCATACAGGTATGTTGCCATAGTAATAAATGCAGCGCATATTGTTCCATAGTAATACAGGAAAATTCAAACCGCTATAACTTCGCTTTATGAAACTTTGAGGATAGATCAATCTTATGAATAGACATCTACGTACTGAATTTCATTGAATTCAAGGGTACCGTTAAGATTTTATTCAAGAAAACATAAAATCGATAAATCATACTATTAGTAACAAAGTTGAGTGAATTGCGACTTCTAACGTATTTGTTGTTGTTGTACTCACCAAGGCCTACATTCCTGATTTTTTTTCAGATTTTTCGGATCACAGGTGTCCAATCGCGAGGGGGGACACAAATTTTTCGTGTATTTCCCCTCCCTGTGCGCCCCTCGAAGCAAATTTTTCCAAACTAAGACCTGTTTTTAAACGTTCTCATCAAGACCTTTCATTTGATACCCATATCGGCTACCTTCAATGAAATTTTTTTTTCGGGGGGTCACTCTCCTATATGGGGAGACCCCCCTTAAATACCTTATACAATTTTTTTGTAAATGAACTTTGAAGAGATCACCATTTAACACCTACACACAAAATTTGATGTTTCTAGCTTAAGTAGTTTCCGAGAAACATTGCTGTGACACACGGACGGACAGACGGACAGACTGGTCGCGAAACTAGTAGGGTTTTGTAAAATTATTTTACAAAACCATAAATTACTCACTATAATAAATATAACCCTTTAAATTATTTTCCTTAGCCAAAATTGTTTTCATGAACCACAGAGGCAGGGAGAAGCCTCGTAATTAGACCCAGACCCAGTTACAAAATTGAGAGTGACAATTTTCCTCTCATTACATTACATTAAATTAAAGCTAAAGTTGGTTATGGTTTCTTTACTGTTCCGACAATTCAAATTCATGCATGAGTTTCTCTCTATATAAGGAATAATTTCAAGAAAAAAGAGAACTTCAAGGATTTCTCACAGCTTAAAAATTATTAAGTATCTATTTTTAGGTCTTCGTAATAAAATTTTTACAAAGACCTACTAGTTTCGCGACCTGTCCGTCTGTCCGTGCGTCACAGCGAGGTCCTTCAGATACTATAGAAGCTAGAATGCTCAAACATTGTGAAAAGGTCAGAAGTGATGGTCTCTCAAAAGTTAAGGTCTAACCAAAAATTTAAAAATTTTTTAAGGGGTCACCCCCTAATAACTAATAAGGCCTTACAAATTTTTTTAACCAAAGGTAGTTCAGCGGGATATCAAATGAAAAATCGAAAATTATCACAAATGTGGGCCTTTATGAGTACAGGGGCAACAAAAACCTCAGAAATCGAAATTCACTCAACTTTGTTAATCATAGTATTTTCGCCCATAAAATCAAAACGGTACCTTTAAATTTCTTAAAATTTTGCAATTAAATAGGCTGATATAAGATATTTATGTTCACAATCAAGATCGGATCATAATCAAGTGAGTTATAGCCATTTCAATTGTATGGAATTACAACAACAATAACACGTGTTTATGGTTGATACATACTTCAAATTGATCAAGGCACTTTTATTTTCTTTCAAATATCATGAAAATTTAAGGAATAGTGTTTAACTTGAATATGTTCAATCGGCCGAGCATTCAGAAAAATCATTTAAGCTAGATCAAAATGACGGCTGCACTTTGCTTATGAAAGAAACTGTGCATTTTTTTTGGATAAATTTTAACGATTTCATATCCAAGTATTGCATGAATAATTCAAGTTATCAATTCACGGTATTAGAAAACTTGTTTCTTACCCTAGGATGTTTACAAAGACCTTCTGGTAGGAACACGCTCCTGCTTATTCAACTTGTTTTTTTATTAAGTTTAATTTGAAAAGAGAAAAACGAAGGTTCATCATTTAATGATGTTAATTTCTCTCTCCAATGAGCATTTGATATAATAACTCTGATAATATTCATATGTTGTCCAAATATATCTTTTTATAACATGAGTTACTGACATAGTAAATACAATTTTACTACTTGTACACACGTAAACAGAATCTAATTTTTATCCCCATTCCATTTATATTCCGCTATCTTTTTGAAACGTAACCATGATGAGAAGACATGCATGTTAGTAACAAGTTTATTACTTGAGAGTTTTTAAATCTTTTTTATTATTGATGCTATTACATTCATATAATACATTCGAATTTGCTGTATTTGTTCATTTTTGCCATTTATAATTTTTTTTATTTAATTCCTGATCTTGAATTGCTAATAAAAAAATGAAATGAATAAAATGAATTGTTAAACCGTAACCGACGGTCTTTCCATATTGTTCGATCTGACCGGGTATAGGACCCACATCGATGGCAGGATCCTCCGCTAATATGGGCTAGCCATCGGGCGCGCTCCTCCGTTTTTTTTTTTGCTGTTTAACAGGGGCTCTTGCCGGATAGAGTAGCCTTCCGCTCGCGTACCCTTTTATGGTATAGAGTTATGTGATTCCATCATTCCATTCTATAACATAAATTGGCCACGTCTATTTGATGGGAAAATTCATCCAAATTATGTTTGAATGAGTTTTCCACTCAAATGGGAAATATATGGCCACGTCTACGTTTGGATCTTGATCAGGTTGAGAGGGTGCGAGGGGGCACCACCTCCATCTGGGTGCCCCACTCTTATTTGTGGGCCATAAGAATCGTCAGTAACGACGAAGTCCTCCTTAGTCCGTCTGTCTTCCCCAGGTTCAGTTTGTCCTTCAAACTAACGTCATCAGTCATGATGCTTAGTTGGTTACCTCCTTTTCGACTTCGGTCGACATTTCTTTGACCCCGTAATTCGTGAATGCGAATTTTTTTGTGGTAGGTCCTTATGCTAGGGGGAAAGAACACGCCCCACGACACTGCAACGCTAACCTGCCAGCGCATTCACGCGTCCCCAGACAGGGCCAATCTCGGCGGAATGCACCATCCTCTTTCGCCGAGCCAGCAGACCATCGCTGCAGTCCTTAACGGACATCAATCTACCTACCATCACTACATAATGAATCAGTAGGAAATGAATATATTAACAAGTTGGGTAAACAGACCTACGCCCATGTCAAAAGAGTTTTGGACCCAACTTCTCAGAAATATAGCCACCAGCAATGAATAACGTCAAGAAATATGTCAAAGAGATGTGCACGTTCAAAAGAAAATCCATTGTTTTTCTATTTTCAACGGTCGCCATTTGTTGCAAACCGACAAAAATCACTCAAATCATGAATTCTCAAAAATATTAATGTTATTGACCTTATTGAAAAATTTCAAGAAGATCAAGTCAAAACTGCAGTGACTGATTCGATGGAAATTCCATAAAATACCAAAATCATGTGCTATAACTTCCGTGTATATCATTCGATTTTCATTAAACTTACAAAATTTAAGAACACTTAGTAGGACTACGTAAATATCGAATTTCGTACAGTTTAAGGGTGCCGATGCAATTTTATTGGGGAAAATGTGAAATTCAAATATCATACTATTATTAACAAAGTTGAGCAAATTTCGACCTCTAAGGTATTTGTTGTTGTACTCATAAACACCTACCACCATAACTTTTTTTCAGATTTTTCGGATCACAGGTGTTCAATCGCGAGGGGGGGGGGGACACAAATTTTTCGTATATTTCCCCTCCCTGCGCGTCCCTCGAAGCAAAAAGTATCAAATTAGAACCTGTTTTGAAAAGTTCTCATCAAGACCTTTCATTTGATACCTATATCGGCTACCTTTGATGAATTTTTTTTTCGGAGGCCACTCCCCTATATGGGAAGACCCCCTTAAATTCCTTATAAAATTTTTTGTAGTTGAACTTTGAAGAGAGCACCACTTTGCACCTGCATACAAAATTTGATGTTTCTAGCTTAAGTACTTTGCGAGAAAAAGTGCTGTGACACACGGACGGACGAACAGACGGACGGACAGACGGGCAGACAGGTCGCGATTTTAGTAGGGTTTTGGAAAATTATTTTACAAAACCCTAAAAAAGGGATGTCGCGAACACTATATCAAACTCGATACCCGAGAGCCCGAAACAACCGAGAGTTCTACCAAACTTCATTACATTGAAGAAGTCGTGAACTGTATGAAATACGAGTATACTTTTCCCAAGGCTCACAGTGATAGCCAAAGCATTAATGAATCAATGACAAAATTCAGAGGTAGACCCTCATTGTAGCAATATACTCGTATTCCGCTAAAGCCGATAAAATGTGGCATAAACAGATTGCAAAGTAGTGACTCTGAAACAGGTTACACATATGACCTTAAGGTATACGCTGGAAAACATTGACTCTTCAAATGTAGGAACTTTGGGTGAAAGGGTTGTGAAAAAACGGTGCGAAACCATTCGTGATCCAAACACAATTGTAGTTTTCGATAGATCTTTGCATCGTATACCCTCATGGTCACTCCTCCTTATGCTTGCATCGGAACATATATGCAAAATAGTCCCCTACTTGCTGATCGACTAGAAAAAGCGTAATCCGTGCTTCGAATCTTCTCAGAAGGAATTATGGTAGCCAAATGGAAAGATTCGCGGGAAGTTATGCTTTATACGCAAAAAGACGGAAGTCGAATTCACGTTGATTGTTCGGAAGCATTGGCGTTTGAAAATGAAATGATAGGCGTCGCAGATCTATCGGATCAAAATTTCCGAACTTATAATTTCAATAGAAAATCGACTAGATGGTGGTGAAAAGGTTTCTTAAAGCTTTTGGTGACGGCAGTTGTTAACGCTCATGTTCTGCGCCAGGAGATTATGCGCAAGGAAACACAACTAAAACACTTTTTAGTACCGCTAGCTAAACAAATGATTGCAGAAGGAAGAGCGAAAATAAAAGTCCGAGGTCCAAACCAGCAAAGATGTTGCTAAATGTTGGAGATCACATGCCGGTAAAGCAGGGAAAACTTAGGCTCTGTAAATTATGTTCATTTATTAATAAAGAGAAGCAAACAGTTTTCGAATGTTCAATGTGCAAAACCCCGTTATGCTATGAATGTTTTGATAAATTTCACTCATAAAACAAAATACAACTATATACATGTAACAAAAACTACGAATTAATAAATTTATTGGCTAAATGTAAATCTATGTTTTCATTGTGAATCTACCCGGTGGGATGAATAATCCCAAACAACACTATCAATGGGATACATTATCCCAGGATAATGCTCTTGATAAGGGTAAAATTTTTTGAGTGGTATATTTACGTTTTGGAATGCACCATATTGATAAAAATTCATGTGACGTATTGCTTATAGTTCGGTAGTGAAAGGGTTAAGGAATATTTACAATTGATTGAAAGTTTCAGTATGTTTTATAAATATATTTTCAATTAAAAAATTAAATTTTGTTTGCAAATTTTCTCGGCAAACATGGAAGATATCAGATTTCCCACATCAGTCTTGTCTGTTTCTGTTCATTCAAGAGGCCAAAGTTTTCATCTTAAATCGAATTTACTTTGAAAGCTTATCTCTTCTCTATGTGAGCCCAACTTTTTTACCTTAAAAATTGAAAGCTGCAATTTCAGAGGTGCTTTTATAACTTTTTTGCAATAAAAAATATTTAAATAATATATTGCTCCAATTTTATGTCCGCATAGGGCGTTATTACATATAAATAAACAAATACCTGGACGGAATGCCTTCACACGATATCAAAATTATTCTCGGAGACTTCCCGAATCAGCCGGGAGCTGGCTAACAGAGGAACAACAGAAGGGCACAGCCTACACGCAGACACCAGCCCGAACAGACAGCACCTAATAGACGTCGCATCAAGCAGAAACTTTATCATAAGCTCCACCTGCTTCCCGCATCGTGACACTCATATAAGAACGTGGACATTACCCGATGGCTGCACGCATAACCAAATAGACCACGTACACATAGAAAAACAAGCCGCCACCAGCATTCTGGACACACGCTCCTTGCGTGGCGCGCACTGTGGCTCGGCCAGTTACTTATCCAAGGATAAATTCCGATGTCGCATTCCCAAATATCAAAAACATTCAAAGCCACTGATAATAAAATACAATCTACCTTAGTCAAATGACATTTCGGTGATGTCCACAAACGTTCCCGCAGTCGGGAGAAACGAGGTGAAAAATGGTTCAAGTTGCAATCACAGACACAGCTGGAAAGGTTTTAGGACATCGACCTAAAAAATAATCAGAATGACAGGTTCAACGAAGAATGCCAAGATGCTGTCAACAAATGAAATCAGGCATATATGTAAGCAGTAAGTTCAAAGACCAACTCGGAGAAAAAGGAGCAATACATTTCCCTCCGCCAACAAGCAAAAATACTGTGCGGACATTAAAAACGACGGGCCATTAACCGGAAAATAGTGCAAAGTAATGATCCCCACCCACAACGACTATCGAAACAGTGAGCATTGCAGGTGCTGAAGAAGAGGTCGTGGCAACGCTACCAATAATAAAAGAGGTTCAGCTAGCCATTTGAGGCTTCAAACAGAACAAACCTCTTCGAATTGACGGAATACCGTCATAACTGCTCCAAGCCGGAGGAACACATCTGTAAAACCTCCATCGTTTAATATATAGGCTATGGAAACAGGAGCAGCTACTAGATGACTGGCGGGTTACTAGATGACTGGCGGGTTACTAGATGACTGGCAGGAAAGCATTATATTACCCATACAGACAGGCTATGCTGTGAAAATTATACAGGGATTGCTCTGTTGAGCACATTGTACAAATTGCTGTACAATGTCATTGAACGAAGATCGAAGCCCTATCATGAAAACATAATTGAACAGTACCAAGGTGGTTTTCAAAGTAAACGGCCTACGATTGAACAGATACTTTCAATAAAACTGGTGCTCGAAAAGTACTGACAATATAATATCGATGTACATTAGCTCTTCGTAGACTTCAAGCAAGGAAGCGAAATGTCTTGTACCAAATAATGCTTGACTTTAGAGTCCCAGGTAAACTCGTTTGCATGACCAAAGTTACAATTCTAAACACCGAGCGTCAGGTCAAAGTTAACGGAAATTTTACTGAAAGTTCCCCAACGAACTCAGGCCTAAAGCAGGGGGACGGCATTGCCCCAGTGTTGTTCAATATTGCTCTGGAACATGTGGTCAGGAAAACGCCAGCAGACACCAGGAATGCGCCATTCTACAAGTCTATGCAACTAGCAGCGTATGCCGACGACATTAACATTATGTCAAGATCAATTCCAGATGCGAAGGAAGCGTTCATGCGGCTGGTGCCAGAAGCGAAAAAAGTCGGCCTCCTGATCTATGAAACTAAAATTAACTTCATGACTCAAACAAAGATCGACATGCCAGTGTGTACATAGCTTCCTATACTTAGATAGCTTCCTACACTTAAAGAGTCCATCTTGATAGAAAGGGCACCGAAAAGAACGAAATATTAAAAAGGATAAATGCAGCCAACAAAGCCTATTTCCCAGTACCTTCTATGCTAAGATCTAGAGATGATCGAAGGGTAAATAAGATTCGCATATACAAGTCACTAATAAGACCTTTCCTGCTGTGTGGATGCGAAACATAGACTCCTACAAAAGTTTCCGAAAAAGCCCTGGACGTATTCGAACGAAAAGTGCCCAGGAGGATATATGCCCCAGTAAGCATGGAGTAGAATGGAGGCTTCGTTACAAAAAAAAGTACAATCTCTATGACGACCATCTGTATCCGCATGCGTTAAGCTACATAAACTGCAATGGGCAGAACTTGTGGAGAGAATGGAAGCGCACATGCAAACTGCTCGAGGAATCTGCACGAAAGGACAACTGGAGTTAGAGGATACCGTGAAAAAAAATTAAAAAAAATTATTAATTAGAAATTGTTCCTTCAACGATGCAGTCTAGGTCAACGTCTGCGAATCATCAGAACACCTCTAAAGGGAACAATTATAACATCTTCCAGTACGACGCAAGATTCTAATTTACGACAAACTTAACTCAAATAGTAGTCCGATTTTTTTTTTTTTTTTTTTTTTTTTGACGGTGTCTATCATCTCCGCCGGCAAAGACAACAACGAAGGCTGAATCAGCTACACTAAGCGATAATATCCGCACACGGCAAATAAGTACCGTTTCCCTCAATATTGAGGAGTACCCGAAGTGGGTGGAAGAGAAACCATGCGAGCAACGGGGGTGGTACCTGAGCAACCGGGCGGAAGACAAATCGTGATTCTGGCGATGAGTGCGGGTTAAATTATGTTGCTTCGAATTGCGAAAAACCGAGTTAAAACACTAGTCTTTGTAATATACGTGCGTGCGTTATCGATTAGTGAATGAAAAATTCGAGAACGATCTAATCTTCAATTAGATTAATAACATATTCGAAAGCCTCGAAGGAGTGTCGTCGGTGGTGGCCAGGGAGGTTCAGACCAACTTTTTTTTTCATGTGAAAATGCGCCGGAGAATCGCCTTGATCGGGAATAAAATACTGGTGTTTCTATAATTCAAAATAATTGAACCGCGAGTGCAGTGACAAAAATGGAAAAATGATGTACACTAGCTCTTCGTAGACTTCAAGCAAGGAAGCGAAATGTCTTGTACCAAATAATGCTTGACTTTAGAGTCCCAGGTAAACTCGTTTGCATGACCAAAGTTACAATTCTAAACACCGAGCGTCAGGTCAAAGTGAACGGAAATTTTACTGAAAGTTCCCCAACGAACTCAGGCCTAAAGCAGGGGGACGGCATTGCCCCAGTGTTGTTCAATATTGCTCTGGAACATGTGGTCAGGAAAACGCCAGCAGACACCAGGAATGCGCCATTCTACAAATCCATGCAACTAGCAGCGTTTGCCGACGACATTAACATTATGTCAAGATCAATTCCAGATGCGAAGGAAGCGTTCATGCGGCTGGTGTCAGAAGCGAAAAAAGTCGGCCTCCTGATCTATGAAACTAAAACTAACTTCATGACTCAAACAAAGATCGACATGCCAGTGTGTACATAGCTTCCTAAACTTAGATAGCTTCCTATACTTAAGAGCCCATCTTGATAGAAAGGGCACCGAAAAGAACGAAATATGGAAAAGGATAAATGCAGCCAACAAAGCCTATTTCCCAGTACCTTCTATGCTAAGATCCAGAGATGTTCGAAGGGTAAATAAGATTCGCATATACAAGTCACTAATAAGACCTTTCCTGCTGTGTGGATGTGAAACATAGACTCCTACAAAAGTTTTCGAAAAGGCCCTGGACGTATTCGAACGAAAAGTGCCCAGGAGGATATATGCCCCAGTAAGCATGGAGTAGAGTGGAGGCTTCGTTACAACAAAAAGTATAATCTCTATGACGACCATCTGTATATGCATGCGTTAAGCTACATAAACTGCAATGGGCAGAACTTGTGGAGAGAATTGAAGCGCACATGCAAACTGCTCGAGGAATCTGCACGAAAGGACAACTGGAGTTAGAGGATACCGTGAAAAAAATTTTAAAAAATTATTAATTAGAAATTGTTCCTTCAACGATGCAGTCTAGGTCAACGTCTGCAAATCATCAGAACATATCTAAAGGGAACAATTATAACATCTTCCAATACGACGCAAGATTCTAATTTACGACAAACTTAACTCAAATAGTAGTCCCATTTTTTTTTTTTTTTTTGACGGTTATTATCATCTATGCCGGCAAAGACAACAACGAAGGCTGAATCAGCTACACTAAGCGATAATATCCACACACGGCAAATAAGTACCGTTTTCCTCAATATTGAGGAGTACCCGAAATGGGTGGAAGAGAAATCATGCGAGCAACGGGGGTGGTACCTGAGCAACCGGGCGGAAGACAAAACGTGATTCTGGCGATGAGTGCGGGTTAAATTATGTTGCTTCGAATTGCGAAAAACCGAGTTAAAACACTAGTCTTTGTAATATACGTGCGTGCGTTATCGATTAGTGAATGACAAATTCGAGAACGATCTAATCTTGAATTAGATTAATAACATATTCGAAAGCCTCGAAGGAGTGTCGTCGATGGTCAGGGAGGTTTACACCAACTTTTTTTTTCCATGTGAAAATGCGCCGGAGAATCGCCTTGATCGGGAATAAAATACTGGTGTTTCTATAATTCAAAATAATTGAACCGCGAGTGCAGTGACAAAAATGTAAAAATGAAAACAAGCAGAGAGTGATTGAGAACGAGTGAAATAGTTGCGGGATTTCGCCATGAGTATCGAATTATCAAAATTCAAATGCGAATGTGAAAAGGAGAGTAATTTTTTTTCTTGAAATTGCATTGGATACACCTCCACCATCTCAATCAACTGACCTTGCCCAGCAACAAATTGCACTGCGAATTTCGCATTCAATCAGCGTTCGTCCATCAATTGGTTGTGGTGTTGTTAACGTTAGAAGTCCTTTTCTTTCATTTATTTCTCCCTTTTAAATATTTGATTTACAGTTTATATATCGTGCAAATGTTTCAATCTACATACGTATTGGACAGGTATCGAAGTCCAATTGTTCCAGTGTGTCACGTCATAGAAATCGTAAGCGTGAAATTATTTGTAGTGGGTCCTTGCGCTGGTGGAAAGAACCCGACCCACGACACCGCAACGACAACTGCCAGCACGTTTACAACTCCAGACAAGGCCATTTTCAGCTGAGCACCAATTTTGCACTCGCTGAGGCAGCAGTCCACCGCTGCAGTCCTAAACGGACTTATAACCTCCCATTGAAATACTACAACATGTTGCCCAGACGAACGTTGAAGGGTAGCGTGCAAGGGAAACGTTCAGTTGGGAAACCGTGGAAACAGTGGTTAGATGCGATCGCTGCAGACAGCAGATTCCTGCTTGGGATGCTCGATGGAGAACGAGCTCGCAGAACCGCGAAGATTGGAGGAGACTACTACCGGAGGCGAAGGTCCGAATTGGAGCTATACCATAGATGATGATGATGATGAACAATTACTGATCACCACTACCCCATTCTTGTCCGTCTCTATCAGCAACAACTTTAACTTTTTCGATATTTTGCAAGAGATCATTGCCAAGTATGATTTGTCGCTTGAATTTTTGAAAATAATACTTAATTTCTGGTAACGATTAACCGCAAACCAACTCCATGAAATTATAGTAGTTACACTCGTATCACCACTTCTCATCATTTCAATCAATGATAACTAACGTTTACCTTTTCCTAAGTCACTTATTCGTTCGTTGAGTTGGAGCAATTGTACACCGACTGGATTTTGGCAAACTAATCTTTCATTGATTGTCGACATTTGACCCTAAATATCTTCCACTTATCTATTAAGTTTATACTGTTTGCCAGAATCGTATTTATTCTGTTTTACAAACCGTGATTTACTTACACAAAGCTCTTCCATTCGAACCAATAAACTTTCGTTGGTTGAGTTCCACTGGTCATTTATTCTACATAAGCTGATACACTTAAATCTATTAATGAGATATGAATAAATAAATTGGTCGTCTTGAATTTTTGTACAGACCATTCATCTTGCGGTGAGTCGGACATGAATCACGTTATTATTAACTTGGATATTGATACAATGTGTAGTACTGGTATTAATTCTACTCTTCTTAATTAAGTCGTCGTGAAAGATCTTGCCCTTTCCAACGATTATCCCCTTTACGGAGTTCGATGGTGAAATACTAGCTTTGAAGTATTTTGATCCATTTACCTATTTTCCTATCTGCTTTCTCTAATAGCTATCACTATTCAGCGGATTATTTTATCATGTTGAATTTTTAGAGTTTTGTACTGAAATTTAAAACCCTATTGAAATCACGAGGTGTGTCATTCAACTTTGTAGAAAGGTCAGAAGTAATGATTTCTTGAAAGTTTAGAGCTAAAAAAATTTTACAAAGGATTTTAAGGAGGATCTCCCCATATAGGGGGTTGTCCCTTAACAATTTTTTTCACCATAGGGAGTCGAGTAGATTCATTTGAAAGGCCTTAATTAGATATTTTCAAAACAGTCTTAAATTGCCTTATCAGAGCCGATGGGGCAGGATAGGGGGAAATGCACAAAACTTTCGCGTACCTCCCTCGCGATTGGACACCTTTCATGCGAAAAATCTGAAAAAACCAAGGATGTAGGCCTTTATAAGTACAGCAACAACAAATAAGTCAGAAGTCGAAATTCGCTTAACTTTGTTAATAATAGTATGATTTATCAATTTTACATTTTCTTGAATAAAATCTTGAGGGTACCCTTAAATTCAATGAATTTTGAGACTCAGATGTAAGGCTCATCAACTATGAGTATTTCAGAAGGATCGAATGGTATTTAACGAAATTATGGTGTTTAGAGTTATCCCATATTACAACAACAACATTACATGACTATGGAACAATATGCCGTTCTAATTGGCTCAGACACTACGGGTTTGCTAGGATTTGCGTCAAAGTTTCAGGAAGGATATATATAATAAATATCTTTAAGAATCCATTCAACGAGCGATATCAGTAATCTTAAAACAAAATGGCAGCCGTCTTAAATGAGAAGATAGAGTACAGTACCATTCGGGCTTATCAGACACCACACTTTTGATTGGTGCTTCACCGAGTTTTGAGAAAAAATGAACAACAAAAAAATTTTTAAGATTACATTCAGTTAATGATTGCTAGTTATTGAAACAAAATGGTGGCTTGTTACTCGTAAAATGGAGTAACAATGTTTAGATGTGACTAAAGTTTTTCAAGCGACTTCCAAAGGAAACAAGGTTATTAATTCTTCACGTATTTTTATTTTTGTTGCTTTTTTTATGCATGTTCACGCATAACTTTTGAACGGAGATAGATAGCAGAGTGCTGTTTTCGGCAAATGATACGTTTTCCTTCCTGATAGGTCCCATTCAAAGCACAAGAAATTCAATTACCGGTAAAGGACTTTTACCGTTAAAACGAAAAAGTTTCCGACTTTCACCCCAATTTTTCAGCATAACTGATCGACGCGTGTAAGAATTTTGATTGTAGAGGTGACGGATAATAAAAATAATCAGTACCCTTAATTTCCTGCATAAACGGTACACTTCAGCAGCATAAATACAATTCAACATGATTTAGAGCAATTTCATTGGGGAAAATTTCAGGATACTTTTCTCTTCCGCATTCATTCTTCACCTAATGATGAACTTATTAAGATATCCTTCTTACATCCTTAGGAATTATAAAATTCCCCGAAGAAATCATAAGGATTGAGTTATTGCAAATTATAGAGTTAATCACCATTTGAAAATTGATTCGTTACTTTCTGGTTAACATTATCCGAGTACATTCTATGCCCAGAAATTAGTGATTTCATACTAAAGATCGACGAGAATTTCCTTCTATAACTGATCATAACTTTAAAGATGAACATGAAAATGCATAGTCACGTTTTCATTTAACTATAGGACATCATTTTCATGAAGATCTCATGAAAATTATGTGCCATGATTAACTGAAAACGGAGGCGATGGTTTTATGAAACCTAAAATCAAGGTTGACGAGATCTTTTACTTAAATGTATCAAAACTAAATTGGATTTCTATGAACGCTGCAGAAACTGAGTTTTAAACTCACTAAAAAAGGTGAAATAAAAAAACTTTTAGAAAAAAAGAAAACCGACTTCAAAATGCCCTAAAAAAGGCTGAAATAAATTTTATGGTAGCGTTGCAATCATTACGTTTATCTGTTCTTATCGATATTTTAATAGCACCACCTCTTTAAGCGAGTAGAAATGGTTTCACTGTATCTATCAACTTATTTACGAGTATATATACGAGGGTCATTCAACAAGTACTTAGCTTACAGAAGAAAAACGAAAATTTTGGAAAGGTGGCAATTTATTTTTCCACATAATCTCCTTCAAGCTCGATACACTTGGCCCAGCGACGCTCTAACTTTTTCAACCCGTCCAAAAAATACATTTTCTCGAGGGCTGCAAAATAGGCCTCCGTGGCGGCGATGACCTCCTCATTCGACCCAAATCTATTCCCGGCGAGTGATTTTTTCAGGTTTGGAAACAAAAAGTAGTCACGGGGGCCAAATCTGGAGAGTACGGTGGATGGGGCAGCAATTTGTAGCGCAATTCGACCAATTTGGCCATGGCGATGGCGGAGGTGTGAGCCGGCGCGTTGTCGTGGTGGAACAGCACTTTTTTCTTCGCCAAGTGGGGCCGCTTTTTCTTCAATTCGACGTCAAATCGGCCCAATAAGTCTGCATAGTAGCGTCCCGTGATTGTCTTACCCATCTCGAGGTAATTGATGTGGATCACACCTTGTAAATCCCAGAAAACGGTAGCCATCACCTTTCCGGCCGATCGAACAGTCTTCGCCTTCTTCGGAGAACGTTCACCGGGTGAAGTCCACTGTTTGTTCTGTTCCTTGGTCTTTGATGTGTACCAGTGAATCCATGTTTCGTCGATGGTCACGAAACGTCGCAAGAACGCCGCCGGATTGGTTGTCTCACGGTTGCGGTTGTTTTCCGGTGTGAGCAAACGCGGCACCCATCGCGCCGACAGCTTTCTCATACCCAGTTCTTTGTGTAGAATATGATGCACCTTTCCTTCTGCGATGCCCACAGTCTCAGCTATCTCGCGAACCTTCAATCGACGGTCTGCCAACACGAGATCGTGGATTTTTTTAACGTTTTCCTCCGTAGCAGCCGTTTTCGGGGCACGTGAGGGTGGCTCATCAAAAACCGACGTGCGGAAACGAACAAACTCTTTGAACCAATTCTTGACGGTCGCCATCGAAGGAGAAGAGTCACTGTACACAGCATCCAAGCGATCTTTGATTTCGCTGCGCGTTTTCCCTTCCAAAAACAAGAATCTAATCACTGAACGATATTGTTCTTTTTCCATTTTTGTACAACCGACCAACACGCTCGCTTCCAAAGGCTATCAAAACAAAACTAATGAAGGGAATTGACTGAAACTTTGATAGTAGACTACTAAAAGAATGTACTGCACAATGGTAAAACTCTTTTGTTATAGCGGCGTCATCGGGCGGTGAGGCTAAGTACTTGTTGAATGACCCTCGCATGATTATAAAACAATTCACTGAATGACAAGTACAGTTCACAATAACACAAACTGAATTCAATGGTGCTTCAACATAGCTCCGATTTGGATTTTATAGTGAGTGTTGTTACTGTATAATGTATTTCGCCGTAGTTTCACTTCAAAATTTGCTTTGAAGTAACTGCGGAATGAATTTCCAACTCACTATAAGCGAATTATGTTCAATCCCTAGATCATTCTAAAACTTGGTAGAACAACCCAGAAACGAGTCCATTTCCTTGCTTCAGTTCGATGTTTGTGTCGAAAGTGTGAATGATTTGATTCATTAATCTAGACTTGTGGTATAGTTTATGTTATTGTTGTTTTGGTAAGACAGACTTATTTAGCTAGGAAATACACAATGCATTAGCTTTTTAAAACTCTGCGAAAATTTGATAGATACTACTCCAAATATTTTTCTATTTTCTACTTGACTCTACATTGTTTATCCATCCTTGATCCTCTACAGCTTAAAGACATTCTGCCGAATATTTTGAATGTGTTTGTCGAATATTTTGAATGAGTTTGTCACCAAATTATAGATAATCAATTAGAAAGTTATACTCGTGTGAAATTATAATCCAGAATTATTTTCACTTCCATGGAATATTTCTGCATTTGTTTATACTCGTAGTTCCAAGGGAAAAGGATATAAGAAACGAAAAAGTTTTTTCATAAATTTGCTAATTGAATGTAACGCACCATAAGGTGATCAGATGCATAAGTTAATCAGTTTCCTATGTTTCCCTTTCTTTAAAATATCTAAACTCGAAGATTACGAATAAAGCTTTACTTACCTTGACCAGCCCCAGGCTGAGTAACAATTGGTTGGCCTGGCCCTTGATAGCCAGGTGGTGAATATGGTCCAGTGGGAGGATATTGTCCAGGCATTTGGCCTGGTGCATATGGACCTTGTGGACCACCAGCTGGTGGTGGATATTGTCCACCTTGCCCTGGCTGATACTGGCCTGGTTGATATTGTCCCGGAATTGGCGGATATTGTGCAATGGGCTGATAGCCACCTGGAGGAACGAATCCCTGTTGAAAAAGAATAAACATGGTCAAAAAAATATTTCATAGTACTCAAATTTAAGTGCTTATTATTTTTTAGGTAGAAAACACGAAACAATTAGGCAAATGGATGAAGTTTATACATATTAATAACTAAATTACTTCTTTCTAAATACATAGATTGTGCATAGACGAGCTAATGAACTAAAATTTTACAATAAATTGCCATGATTTTTGTGATGATTAATCTTCAAGGCATCGATCCGATCACGTAGATCTAAGCAAGTCCAAAAATATTTACGTTTAAGCTTTATAAACTGTGCCCACCATCCACCAAATGTAAAAGATTCGCAGTGATATCCTTTACAGTGACATGTGAAGAGGGAGTAAGCAGTCTAGTAGAATGAATGAATTAATGGATGAAAGTAGCAAGCCGACGCGTGACTTGGTAGCAACGGACTTTTTAAGAATAAACGTTTTTTGTATTTATTTTTTTACTTTTTTTATTTTTATATTTAGTTTCATGAATTTGGGTTTTTAATTTCAATAAATTTTTGGTTCAATTATATTTACTTAGTTTTTATTTTTTAATTCTTTTTATTTTTCATTGATTTACTCTCAAACGCCATTTGATTTTCCTTCATAAATAATCAAAGCAATATTCTTATTCAGAAATAACAAAAATGTATAATTGTGTTTTTATTATTTTATTATATTTTTATTCAAAGTACTTCCGATTAGCAACAGAAACATATAATACTATTAATCAAGAAGTTTCAATAGCTGGTTATCTTTATAAGAGATATGAAAATCTGACAAACTTATTTAAATATTGTTGCATTTAGAATATTTTCGGGGGAGTCCGAATACGAGTATTTGAAAAATTTGCATGAAATATAAATCCAAAGACCATCCACCTTCTACGTGGTCGTATCAGTCGATGCACACACCCATGAGCTGATATCTGATGAGAATATGGGTCAAGGCCTTACTAAGCTTAACAAGCCATGCTCATGAAAGCCCTACTACCATATACATTACCACATGCAGACTGACTTTTTACACAAATTTATATATATGGCGGTATACAAGAAATGTGTAAGTGTCGACGAAAATCGAGGCTTTATACGATTTCGAGGTGAATTTAAACGATCAAATCAAGAAGGTCCACGGAAAAACTCGTAGTGCTCTTTATGAAGTGAACTTTGTTTCAATACATGCATCCGTTCATATTTTTTGAAATTGAAAGTAAGAAGAATAGGAGTTTGTTACCCCCTTCAAGCTAGCTGTCGGTGGAAGGAGTTGAACGTGTGTTTTACTTAGCTGCTCAAAAAAATGTAGGTGTACAGTGAATAGCGCAAGGTGAATTTAAAGCATGCAACGAATGTGTTTTATACTTTTTTCATGTGAAACATAGTATATATGTATATTACGCCATACAGCATTTTCTTTTTCCGATGTAGGCTGACAGCTCACGGGAGCCTGCCACTGACTACTATGAGTACAAATGCAAATTTCTCCTGGAAGGCATATTAACACTAACGTTGGCTCCGATATGAATGCACCTCGACGTGGCCCCCATACAAATGGTTCGCCACATTGGTCGTGACGTCACAATGATGTCTATAAAAAACAAAGAGTACCACAACTATCCACCATTATTTATCGTGGACAGTTAGCTTTGAGAACATTGTAATAATTTGCGGCTTGATCTCGCAGAGGGATCTGGCATTTGGCCCTAATCGGAAGTTTACAAGTGTCGCAGAGACAGATCACTGTCCGGGAACCGCTGTGAGACTTTGCGGCTTCGTTTTTCGTTGCTGTCGCCTGCTGATCGTTTCATTATCGTGAATCGCAAAATTTGTGAAATTCCGATGTTTTCCGGAAAGAAGAGAGAAATTGTTGCATTAACTTCCAACAAATGGTATAGTTTTACCAATTATGCAGGTGGTAGAGCGTATGAGAATTTCGGGATGAGCTCGTTGTACGGGCTAGGAGATTTCGGAAGCAACCAGTTTTGTCGTGGAATTCATGATCTGTCGCAATTACCTTGTGCGCGGGCTACAAAATACAAACGCAAACAAGGATAACTATACGAGGTCGATATTATTCACGATTGGGTGAGTACTTGCTTGATTTATAACCTACTAGGTGTAATTTTATCGAGTCGACCCCTGATAACAGGCTGTCCATGTGGCTCGGCAACTGTCAAATTCACCTTTTCCGCGAGTGCAAGAAGAGGAATCGCCGTGGGGAGCCGAGTTTTGGGGCAGCGCTAGAGTGCACGCGACGAGTGACGGCCAAAGCGTCAGTTAGACAAAGGTTAATGATTTTTTTTTTGTAAAAGCCCGTCGGGAGCACAAAAGAAATTCCAAATAATGGGCGATGTTAAAAACAACGCGTTTGTAAAGAGACCGAGTCCAAAAGTGTATTTGTGGTTTCAGAACAGGTTTGTGGCTGCTGTTTGTATTTTCTATGGTTATATGCATGACCTGTTGACGTGCGCCTTACTGCTGAGTAATTTCTCGAATCACGAATTGGAGACGCAAGTGCCGGCCAACTGAATAAATCCGCGCTCAGTAAGGCCGCGACAAGTCTTTACTTGCCCATGTTTAGAGACACGCAGGAAAAGGCATGTGGTTGTCAAAAGTCTCCGGTAGTTATTTACCGCCAAATGAAAAAAGTATAGTTGGATGTTCGATATAGAGCGAAGATTGTTTGCAATTGCCCCAAATGCGGAATCCGAAATGAATTTGGCCGACTGCAAGGTATTAGTGAGATTTCTTACGTTACCATCTACTTTGATGACTCAACTCTGCTTGCCACGAAGTAGTCGCAAATAAACCGTTAAATGACACTAGAAGGTAATAGATTCTTTCAGCATTGAGGATCAGAGCTGGGTCCGGTTAAGGCGGTAAGCAAATAAATGAAGGAATTGCTGATTAAAGTTATATACACTTCCAAAATCAGACTTATTTAGCTTAGAATCGTCCGTTCTAACGAGTGATGCTAATAGCAGGCTACAAGATTTACTCTTGTCCCGGTACATAGAGATTATGGACACTGGCACACCAGTTTTACTTTAATTATCATTGAAGTCTCTATTTGCAAATATGAACTGACTTATTTTATTATTATTTCATTGCTTTACCTGTGATTTTACATGATATTTAATTTACTCTACTCTAAGATGAGATAAATTTAGTGCAAATTTTTAAGGTTGTATTATTTGTTAATTTTGCGGGATAGATTTGTACATTTTGTAGTGAAGTAAACGATTGTTCAAAAAGTCCGTAAAGGACTGCAGCGATGGTTTGCTGCCTCGGCAGGAGAAGGTGTCGGTATCTGCCGAGAATGCCCTCGTTTGGAGACGCGTGAATGCGCTGGCAGGCTAGCATTGCGGTGTCGTGGGGCGGTTTCATTTCCCCAGCACGAGGACCCACTACAAAAAAATTTCGCATTCACGAATTGGACTGCTGGAGGTCAAGAGGCGACCGAAGTCGCAAAAAGTGTAGATAACTACACTTTTTGCGACTTCGGTCGCCTCTTGATCTCCAGCAGTCCAATTCGTGAATGCGAAATTTTTTTGTAGTGGATCCTCGTGCTGGGGAAAATGAACCCGCCCCACGACACCGCAATGCTAGCCTGCCAGCGCATTCACGCGTCTCCAGACGAGGGCATTCTCGGCAGATACCTCCATCTTCTTCTGCCGGGGCAGCAGAACATCGCTGCGGTCCTTTACGGACTTTTTGAACATCTTAATAACACTACAAATGGCGCCCCACGTTGGGCGCCATTTGTAGTGATTATAGATGGTTCAATAAGTCCGTGAAGGACTGCAGCGATGTTCTGCTGCCTCGGCAGAAGAAGATGACAATATCTGCCGAGAATGCCCTCGTCTGGAGACGCGTGAATGCGCTGGCAGGCTAGCATTGCGGTGTCGTGGGGCGGGTTCATTTCCCCCAGCACGAGGACCCACTACAAAAAAATTTCGCATTCACGAATTGGACTGCTGGAGATCAAGAGGCGACCGAAGTCGCAAAAAGTGTAGATAACTACACCGAGGGAATTCGAGATCATCACGGACCACGCTTCACTACAATGGTTGATGAACCAGGCAGATTTACATGGACGCCTAGCAAGATGGGCTCTTAAACTGCAAGGGTTCAAGTTTTCCATCAAACATGCGAAGGGGCTCCACCATCACCCGTTTGCCCCTCTTTCATTTGTGGGCCATGAACTTCGTCGGGTAATGACGAGGTTACCCCAAGTCCGCCTTTCTTTTCAGGTTCCCCTTGTTCTCGTGACAGGCTCTAATTCCCTCGGTGTAGTTATCTACACTTTTTGCGACTTCGGTCGCCTCTTGATCTCCAGCAGTCCAATTCGTGAATGCGAAATTTTTTTGTAGTGGGTCCTCGTGCTGGGGGAAATGAACCCGACCCATGACACCGCAATGCTAGCCTGCCAGCGCATTCACGCGTCTCCAGACGAGGGGCATTCTCGGCAGATATTGTCATCTTCTTCTGCCGAGGCAGCAGAACATCGCTGCAGTCCTTCACGGGCTTATTGAACCATCTATAATCACTACAATTTTGATGTTAATTCGTAATGTTTTTGTTGGCTTAGCTTATTTGTAAAGCTATTTAAACTCATTTAATTGGCTTTATTATTTTGGATTATTTATAAAATTATCGAATTTATTTGGTATACGAAGTAATTGTTACGTTTTCTTACGAATGCATTGCTTTGTAGCTTTACATATAAAATGATGTAAAAATCACTCAAATGGCTTTAATTAGGAAAGAAATTTTAAAATATTCACGTTGGCATTGGCTTTGAAAAGAAAGCCCTCTGGGAAGTGGTAGTAAGACTGAAAATGTTGGATCTTGATATGTCTCAATGGGGATTTCAAGTAGCCAACTACATTGAATATTTGCCTTTGAAATTTTACACTGCATGAAATTTGTACACGTCTTAAAGCTATCCGGATTTGGCTTATGAAAATTAAAGGAGGTTCCAGTTCTTAAATAAGTTAAAAATTGGTCAAATATCAAGGAGAGGTAATGAAACACTACAATTTTTAAATAAATTTCAAGTATTGGGACAACATTTTAAGTGCAGTATTGAGTAGTATATATGAAAAGTTAGATTTAATTATGATAAGCGAAGATCTTTGCCAATCATATGAATCGGTTTACTGGCACTATAAACGTTTATTTATCAAAGTAAAAAAATAATATTTAATTATACAAACAAGACAAGAGAAAGCCCAGTTTAATACGTCGGTATTGCGATTGGGAACGCGTGAATCCATTGTTGATAGATCGACAGCACCGCAAAAGCAAATTCATAGTCATGGCGAAAAGTGTTCATAGGAAATCTTTGGAACGCGTTTTAAACGGGCCTTTGAATCGATGGCTTAAAAATTGTATTCAGACATAGTCTGCTCGTGGAAGACCTGCGACCGAAATTCCTCTCCGAACTAGCCACCTCGGAGTAGACTAAGGGTGCCCGGACTAGTTGACCTGTTGGATACAGACCGTTGGCACATGCCAAGACTTCACGTCTATAACCGATGAGAGGTCAGTTTTGATTCCTTCGTGAAATCTCGCACGAACGACAATGAGAAACCATTACAACATAAACAATCGCTTCGCCACAGTGACTTTATTTGAATTAATCTCAAAATAGTGCTAATACTACGTTTTAACATTAACGGGAAGTCAAATCAAGCTAAATAAACACCGATAAACAAAATTCCGTTGATCGTCACCACCAAACATTCGACTTGATGACAATAAACGGAGTTATCATCATAAAGTAAAAGAAATTTCGTGCATTGTGCTTAAAAAGTGAATAAAAATGCTTTTAAAAATAAGATTGTGTTTATTTTTTCTTTTAAAATGATTTTTCTTGATTCTCGAAAAATGGGTGTAGTTATAAGGCACTCAAATGATCGTTGACATGAGCACATGTTTTTGTTTCTTTCCAGTCAGCTGATGCAACCTACATAGAAATACAGTGATAGAGTTTGACACAGATTATTTTCAGATTTTTTTTGGGATATGACAATGATGACACTATGAAAAAAATTAATTTAGCTGGCCATATGTAGCGTGGTTAGAGCGTTCGCTGCGTAAGTCGGAAGTCTCTGGTTCGAGTCCCGTTGATGACAACGAGATAAGTAACGAGTCATCCTTCGAACGGACTATAAGCCTATTTAGTTATGACACGTACTGACGTAAAATCAGAACGTATCACAGACCAACGACAGATCAACGGCCAAAGCTTGGTTCTGACCATATCACCTTCTCGAGTACCGATACATACGATCAACATAATGAGATACTTTAACTATCTCTAAGCAAAGGCCCAAAAGGGGCTGTAGCGCTAAAGCAAAAATTATGTGTATGAAGGCCACGATTTCGAAACCACCTTTCTAACAAAATAAAAATTTCAAGTAAGATTTATACAAATTTTTAATTTAATTTAGAATTCCGAATAAGAATAACTTTTCAAGTGATTTATTGATATGTTGATATGATTACTAAATATTGAAGTCAAAAAAAATGCTGGCGAATTTAAATACATGATAACTTTTTTTTGCTTCTCAATGTACTCGTAAAAAACCTATTTACGATGCAAGCTGTTGATATTCAGAAGATTTGTTTGACAAAGTGATTTATAAAATTCTTCTGACAGGAGCACTCTCCTGTTACTTCAAATTGTTTTCCCTTGCAATGTAATGAACTTTTTCGGAGAAGGTCTGCAAACCATAGTATTGTCACTAATGGACGTAACTGTATCAGAATCAGGATTCTTTTAGAGTAGAATACACGTGAAAAAGTTTTTGTAGTGATAAAAACCCCCTCGATTCGATCCCGCATGCTATCCCTAAGCGACGTCATTCAGTTGAGCTCAGGTGTTTTATAACTTACTAACTATTTTCCAGACCGTAGGCACTCATGTCTGCACAGACTTCAAGCAGGGAGATTAATGTCACTACAAAAGAGGCAACCAACTGACTGGCAAAATTGCGAAGTAACATCCCGTGTCATAGACAGAAATTGAATCATTAAATAAGTATAATTAACATTCAGCTGACAGTTAATTAGGTGATAACATACTTTGGTGGTCCGTGTGGTGTAGTGGTTAGGGTGCTCACCGCTTGCGTAGTAGTTCCCAAGTTTACAGCTCGTTGGTGGAAACGAGTTCGTGCTTATGTTATTTCTATCCAGCTGTGGTGGGTACTGATTGAAAAATCAGGTAATAACCATACGGTTAAGCGTGATACTAACCACACTACCTCTTCGAATACAGTTAGGATCAAGAAATGAGATTCCATAACAAATCTCAACGCCAAGGTTCAAATGGTAGGATTGTGCGAATATTATTCCACGTGGGGATTTCGGCCTTTCATCGGACGCGTCCTGAGGTGGCGGATATACGGGTGCCCGAACCGGCTAGCCGGTGGCTAGGTGGGAAAGAAAATGCTATTCGCGGTCCAAAAACCAACGAAGTCAAAGCACTGGCAACGCTCCTCAGTATTTACTGGTCATGGAACCAGGACAACAGCCTCGGATCAGATCGGATAAATTGCTTTCAACTTTTCTTACAATGATGACTACCCGCAGTACTGGCTCACAACCATTTCCTAATTAGAAGCTGGCTCTTCCTATCAGAACGCCCGTAGCAATGAGCTATTATATCTACAGAAAAAACTCAAAAACATTATCCGGAGACACAATAGACTCAACAGGAAAAGCAAAAGTTTTAAAGATAGAATCAATCTCAATCGGTGGATATTCGACACAATCAGCTAACGAGAAAGACCCACCACGTAATGAGAAACAAGTAACAAAACATAAGGAGAGACTCACGCCTCTAGCTCTAGCTCAACAATACAAAAATGAAGACAATATTTGTTTCAGGAATGAAAAATACGAAGAAGCCACTGATTACTAGGATTAAATAATAAAACATATCCATCCAAAACTAGAATGGATTTGACAATATTCTTTCAAATTCTTGCAGCCGCTTATAGAATACTCTGCAATCAAGTAAAGGCTGACTGTACAAAGACTCTGGAATATAATCCATGCTACACAAAAGTGTATGTTATACTAGCAAAATACCCACAGGAACCGAAACACACAGTAAAAATAAGTCTCGCGCTAATCCATGATCTATGCGACATTCATACAAATGGCGTCACGATCACGACAAGCGGAAAAGGAAGTACACGCACTCGACCATCTTTGCGCAATTTGCAGCAGTTTTCACTTGTGCTACTGACAATTCGAACCAGTTTACGATCAATGTTCCGAGCAACTTTGTTGCAAAATATGGGGAAATACATTGTTGCTGATCGTCTGCATACAAAACAGGTGGAAGTCGAATGTTGCTGACCAACTGGTTATGGGACCAACCAGCATTGGAATTCGGGGAAATGTGAACGGAAAAGAAACTTTCACCGGCAATGGTAGAAATCAGTTGCCGGTGTGTGACCACATACCCTCCGTTAGAGTGAAAGATATAAAAGGTTGAGGATTGGCGCGCTGGGCCCTGTACTTTTTGCAGTCGTGAACCTGGTTGGCGAAGATTCGATTTAAAGTGGAAAACGTTTCAAAGTTTTGCTAGCGGATCATTTTTATCGTGGGAGGTTACTGATAGCTGATCTCCCAATTCGGAGCTTTATATGAGAAAATTCAGTATCGGAGGGTGTTTGGAGTGGCAGCGGTGCATTTCATTTATTCTGCTCCTGTGATTATCCGTGTTAGTTTCGGGTTGCAAAAACATTCAGTGCTCGCGTCCAAGCGGTCACAAACTGTGTGTGGGTTGCGAGCCATTTCCATTTGGAAATTAGTCAGATTAGATTTTCTTTTTAAGCGAGGACATCTCTTGATTATATGGTTTTAGTTTTTCTTACTTCATTAGTTGTCGTTTTCTTTTGTTTTGTCCTTTTTGGGACAACCCAAGCGATCAGGTGACCCTGGGGATAGGAAAAGTAAGTGCGTGGCACCCCAAGACCCGTCTGCGCGTGTTGGCCGGCCATCCCCGTGGTCACGCCGTACAGCACCGTGTGATAACCTCGATTCCGGGGATCGATATTTCGCCGAGATCTTTCATCCCTATATTTAAATGTCCCAACCAGCTGATACGGTTGTGACAAAACTTTACACCCTACGCCACTGACGTAAACGGGTGTCATGTCAAGAAGTGAAAAATGGTATAGAAGTGAAATTTCCTTATAAGTTGATCAAATTGAGGTACGGTGACTTTTGTTTGCAGAGCGGAATTACCAGGTTTGTGTTTTTAGGTTCTATGAGACTTCCATTCCATCGACACGATATCGCAATTGTGGTATAACCTCCATTTTGGTAGTGAAGAGTCCACTGCTATCCCGATTCAAAAAAGGTAATATTCAAGTAGAGATATTTACGAAACTGAAATCAGCTACGAAGATGATCGGCATAGTATGAGCAACAGCGGTGATCAAATAAAATCATGCGCATGGTCCCCTACTATAACCTCCATCTCAATCGCATCGGAATCTACCACTACCCCAGCTGACGATGGCAGCCGAACCAAAACCATTGCTCCAACCGCACTAGTCTAATTTCAAACAACCAATGAACTTTGGATTTGTAGAAAAAATGTTAACGTCACCAGTTTATGGGAGGATAACGCGTCAAAACAACAAACCATTCATTTGATATCAAGTTGAGGGCATTTCTACTTTTGACAATAATCTAACCCATATTTTATAATATTTTCAAATTGTTCAACGCTCTATGGCTCTGTGGACCCCAGCGCACAGCCCAATGTTTAGTAAAGTTTCGTTTATTTTGGGCCGTGCAACGGGAGTTTTGTTGCTTTTGCCTTTTTGCGTTATAACATATATTTTTATGATCACTTGTATGGTGCGGTTAAAGTTGCAAGTACCTTCTGGGGAATGATTTTTGGGTGAAGGTTTGTTTGTTTTATGTAAGGTCAAGATGAAATTCAAAAGTTATTTACAAACGTTATCGATTCGTTATATCATACAATTGTCCGAAACCCTGTCTTCGTTTTGTTTAATTTGAGGATCTTTTTCGTGTAAATTTAAAGCTATTATTATTTTAGTATAATGTAATAATTCACTGGGCAAGAAAATTAAAACTAGCAGCATATCCCGCAATAAACACAACCACGATAGTTCACATCCTCCGCCTCGTACCTCTCGCCATTTGAATTGTGGTGATTGTTAGCTCTTCTCGGGTTGCTTGACTTCTGGGAAGTTTCGCGAAAATTTACATAATTGCTTAGTATTTAGGTTCTTGCGCATCTTGATACGTATTTAGAGGTCGCCGTCTCTCAGCCAACTGTGAAGAATCGGTTCAAATGATATCATTATTTTGCTAGGTCTCTATTTCCATGAAACTTTGAGGAAGAGTACTGTCAGGCAACGAGGTTAGTGTAATCTTTCAAGTGCAGGTTCGATCTTTATTACAACACTTTTCCAAATTTTCTCTTGGTTTCGCGGTAAATCTTTCTTCAGTGGGGTACAATGAATTATATTGCTCATAAAAATTTTCACATACGGTAGCCGCATTCATTGCTGCATCGCCAACTTTAAACTCAAAATGTTTTTACTGTGATATGATTAATTTGACATTTTCAGCTTTGTTATTTAAACGTTGAATCCTTTTGATTGTTGCGAGCAAACAGAAAATATCGTCAAGAACTAGGACACTATCTTTTGGATTCCCTTATTCTTTTCACTTGATACGAAAAAAATTGAAAGTATGCTTTTAAAAAACATAAAATTCTGAATTTACAATAACAGAAAAGAAAAATAAAAATTTGAAAAACATAGAAAAGAAATTAAAAGAACCATCAAATATTGAATGATTATTTAATTGAAGAGTATTAATATTAGACTGTTGGGAATGCTCTTGAATTTAAAAGCAAAACATATATACCTGTATTATATTTCAAGTGTAGCAACTTAAATAAATGAAATGTAAAAAATTACGAAAATAAATTAATCACAGAAATCAAATAAAATGAATAGAACATTAATTTTAAAATAAAAAAAGGGACAAGATCGAGGAAAAAATGAAATCTGATGTTAGTAAGTAACATCAAAAACATGAAGAAAAAAGAAAAAAATTGAAGTAAGTCACGACAAAAATTTTTACATTATTACAGCATCAATCTCATACTGTCTATGTGTAAATTTAATAAGTACACGTGCAGGTAACATTCATTTCTAATTTATGTATTTTAGTTAAAAAAATATCCCGATTTAATCAAATCTATCTCTCTATTACTTTAATTGCAAACAAAAAGATGAAATAATACATAAATTATATATATATACTTCTGCGACTAAGAAAAAAATACTTCATGTATGTATTGTGAATTATAAATATTGCACTACAAACAAGTAAAAAAACTGAAAAGAAACAAAAAAATAAAATAAACTGTAGGCTGGCTAAAATCTATGAAAAAGAATTATTTAAAGTACATTGTATTTTAAAACGGAACAAATGAGAGTAATCACTGTTAAGAAGAGAGGAATAAATATTTATAAGGAAAATATAATTAATTATGAATTGCTAAATGTATAAGCATGTCTTTCCCTTCCAGTAACCCGTTCTATTTCAGCAGGATATTGCGGGCGAGAAGTGAGTTTGCCACCGAGAGGGTAGGGTTCCATTAATCCGCGAATGGTCGGTTTCGCGTTGCGGTGAGTCCACGGTGCCATAGATTGAATTGCATTTTTTCTTGGAGATTTTTTCCGATTTGAATTCGAATTCGGGGGCGCGCATTTTTCCAGCGGTTGTCTTGGTTCCTTTTCCGCTGAATGAAGTTACATAACTTAAAGTAGAGTCGATGGAAGTTGTTCGACGCGTTTTAAATCGGGCATTTGAACCGGCGGCTGAGTTTTTGTACTTCGGACTTAGTCTGCTCGCGTAAGCCCCGCGACCGAAGCTCCTCTCCGAACTAGCTAGCTAGCCAGCAGCCACCTCGGAGTAGACTAAGAGTGTCGGGACTTGTCGACCGGATGGGTACAGTCCGTTGTCACGTTCCAAGATCACGTCTAGAACCGATGAGAGGTCAGTTTAGATTTTCGTGGGGAAATCTCGAACGTACGAGACGTGGAAAATCATTACAACCGGGAAGATTTGGTTTCAAATTTTCGCATAAACAAACAGCTGAAACCTTTGGTACACTAATATTCAAGCCACTACAATTGGTAGCATATGCCGATGACGTCAATATGGCACGATTAATCTCAGATCTAAATAGAGCATTTTTGAGCCTACAATCTGAAGCGGACCGATTTGGCCTACGAGTTAATGAAGCGAAAACTGAATTCATGACTTAATCAAAGAAGAACACTTCAGTCCGACAAAAGCTGCCCGCAGGAGATTATAATCTTGAAAGGGTTCATAACTTTGTGTATCTTGAAGCCAACCTGAATAGAAGAGGAACCGAAAAGGACGAGATTGGACGCCGTATAAACGGCGCAAAGAAAGCGTATTGCTCCATAGTGTCCATTGTGAGGTCCAGAGTAGTGTGTTCCTATTCACAAATCACTTGTCAAGCCTGTGCTGTTATATCGAAGTGAAACATGGACCCTGACGTGCGAGTCTGAAAAGGCAGTGGACATATTTAAACACAAAGTGCACCAGAACATCTACGACCCAGTGCAGCAAGGAACGGAGAGGAGACTATGTTACAACGATGAGTTGTATGAATTGTTTAACGAACCACCCATATCTACATGCGTAATGATAAACAAATTGCAATGGGCGGGCCATGAAAAAAAAAATAGAAGAAAATCGACTACCCAAAAGAACGTTAAAGGCTAGAGCACAACGTAGATGTACAGTGGGAAGTCCGAGGACTCTATGGGAAGACACGATAGATGCTGACAGCAGATCACTGCTGGGGGTGATCAACTGGCCAACGAGATCGCGGAACCGTGATGATTGGTGGCTTGGGTTTTCACGCCTTAGATGATGATGAAGCATGGAATAGAGAAGTCATTCAGCGCCAATAGCAATTTTTATGAAAAGGATGACCAACTTATATAGCAAGTGGAAGGTGGAAAAACACAGTAAGGAAACTGAGGTACCGATTGAAAGATTAAGTCTACGTGGAGGCAGATCACTTATACCGTTAAAACGAAAACGAAGGTATTTAATTTATTAGACCACAAATAAGACATCGTTTTAGTTAATGACGAAATTACTTAATTTGATTATTTTTTAATTACCTCTGAACAAAGTTCGCGTATTAATATTTTATTGTTCGAAGTATGTTAAAAATTAAATTTAACCATTTAAATGCTTCTGTATGAAGCTCTTAATAATTAAATCTTTAAAAGCAACTATGCTGAACACTCTTCAAACACTAAAATGGTATTTTGACCAATGTAATCTTAGTTTTCAAGCTATGGCTAACTGTTATTTACTTGAAGACCAAATATAATAGATTAAACCAGACCAGCCAGCAAAGAAGAACTATGTAATCCAAAAAACAATTTCAAAGTGTTATGCCGTCTTTTTGTATATAACTTAATTTCTGTTGTATGGTAAATGACCAATTGTTCATCCCAAAAATTCCTTTCAGAAGTTATTAAATTATTTTGAACCATGAAACTTTAAACTGAATTCACAAAGCTGAATCTATGTTTGCTATGATTAATGAGTATTAACGAAACAAAAAGGTTTATTTTCAAGGTTGTTTACCAAATTTTCATGACTTGCTAAATCTTCGGGGACCTGCATCGGATGAGACTAGTATAAGAACAGAACCTGAACTTCAAATCTAACACATCAATACTGAGCGTTCAAGCGAGGCAAACATTGCAGACATGAGACTAATCTAATTTTTTCCTCACCCAAACCTCTAAAATTAATTAACTTATGGAGCTGGAAACTAAAATTCATTCTCAATAAGTGTGCGAGTAGGTTTGTTATATTCAATGTAAAGAATATCCATGCCCATTCCGTCTTCTCATCGTAGATAACAAGTTTATTTTAGAAAAAAAAAACTTCCCCAACAGTAACAATTACCGACATTTTTCTATCAAATCGATTTTGTATTACTTATCGCAATCGAATCGCTGAATGAAGCTTATCTCTATCAAATACTGCAGTCCACGTCATGAGTGTTATCCATTTAATTTATTGCAATGACGACTAGTGAAAATGTACTTTCAATTAGTAAAAGCTGTTATACTTACTGGCTGTGGGGCACCATATCCTCCTGGTTGTTGGTCAATTGGTGGCGCATTAGGCGTAGGATAGCCGGCACCGAACGGTTGGTTATAAGGATTGTAGCCACCCTGGTTGAGATTGTTCATTGGCATCGACATTATTCACTCCTAAAAGTCCAAAACAAATACAAACACTTGTCATTCACAATTCCCAGATGTTAGTATTCTGCATAATTGGATGACTGCAGAACATACGTAATTAAAGTGGAATCTTTAAGGCGTGACTCAAACAATCAACCACGTTACAATAATAATTATCAAATCACAGCGATAAGAATGCACAATATTCGCAAAAATCACTGAACCAGTGTGATTTTCTCTGAAGTAATGCTACTCTATGAAATTAGCATTCCATAATTGTCTCCGTGCAAATTTTTACTTTACCCCACTCAGTATTCACATACTAACCGAAATTTCTAATATTAACTTGATGACGAAAGATGCCTGCCCTTCGATTTCAATGTTCTGAGCGGCGTTAGAATCCACCGCCACTTTTGTTTACTGAGCTTATCGCCAAAAGCACTTGTTCGACTACCGGTTGTCACTTTGAGTGTAAGAAAAATACAAAATACCAACTAGACCCGTACTATTTGCTTGTACCTTTTCTAACTTAGCGTAGCGTAACTATCCCACCCGCATGACCGCACGGCCCACTTTGATGTCTTATGTGTAGTATTTTGTTTGACAGATTTAATAATATACAGCAAACTTAGCACGACGGCCAATATCGCATCGCTCGAGGCTGCAATCTTGGACAAAAACCATAACTAAGTGGCTCTTAAAACATCAAATTGGATGAAGCATGGTGTGATTCTTTGCTTTGTAGATACAGGGTGCTTTACTAAATGAAAATAAATGTATGTTATTTAATTTTAAAACTCAAATGGGGGTTGTGACAACAGTCACAACGAATAGATGGATTTTTGTTTGTGTCAAGTATCCAACCAACTGAGAGTGTAGTGCGTTTCAAAAGTGATTGTATTGAAAGTTAACCTACAAAAATATTAATTCTTGATTAAATACAAACTTTTCCATTTTTTTTAAATTAAAATTGCTCACAACATAAGGTTGGCAAATCCTCCAGCCACTAAATATTAGTTTCAATTAGAAATAATAATTTGTTAAAAGTAGTGAATAGTGTTTTAAATAAAATAACTGTAAGTTCCTTAGAGTTTTTCTACACAAGTAAGAATTTTTGCAAAATAATCTTATAATGGAAGACCCCCTGAATAAACAAAAGGAAGGGAAAAGGAAGGCGAAAGGAAGGAAGCAGTTTCAAGAAAGAATATCGACGAAATTGATTCGAAAAGAGACATGGAATGCTCAAAAGAGTGCTTCTAAACATTACAGAAGAAGAAATAGCCAAAAACGGTACTCCTAGCAACTTGTACGGCACTCAATAGAAAAGCATAAAAATAATGAACCTATACAAGATCAAAAGAAAAGATCCAGAAAATAGAGAGAAGCTCATGGCAACACAAACCATTAAAGTATCGTTCTCAGGAGATGAATGATCAGATGAAATCAGACTAGACTACTTGTAGTGAAAAGTGTAACTATAAATGTCCGTAAATGACTGCTGCCTCGGCGAAGAAAGATGTTGATATCCGCGGTGAATGCGTGAATGCGCTGGCAGGCTAGCGTTGCGGTGTCGTGGGGTGGGTTCATTCCCCCAGCACAAGGACCCACTACAAAAAGAATTTCGCATTCACGAATTCTTGGGTCTCAAAGAACGGGCGACCGAAGTTGAAAAATTGTAGGTAACTACAAAGAGCGAAAATGACTTGTTCAGAGAACAAGTTGAACGAGTGAAAACAGACGGACTAAGGGAAACCTCGTCGTTACCCGACGATTCTCATGGCCCACAAATAAGAGTTAGACAACCGGATGGTGGTGGTGCCCCCTCGCACCCGCCCAACCGGGTCAAGATCCATATACGTTGCAGTGGCCATATATTTCCCTTCTGAGTGGAAAACTCATACAACATAACTTGCATGAGCCTTCCCATTCGAAAAGAAATATACCTGTGACCAATTTATATCATAGAGTTATGTCAGCGAATTACATTACCCTATGCCATAAAAAGGCACCTTGCTCGAGGCCACTCAACCCGCGAGAGTCCCTGAAACTAAAAGAAGCTTAGAGCCAGCCCGATGGCTGCCTCATTTTTGGTGGGGAAAACCTTCCACCCTACCGGGTCTTATACCCGGGCAGATGCGACGGAATGGAAAGTCCGACAGTTCAATTTAAAAATCCATTTTTTCATTCAAATAAAATTCTATTGAATTTTAACAATCTACAGCAATTCCTTTTGCCGCACCTGTTCTGGCGCAAGTTTAAATTGAATATGGGATAACGATAAAAAAACCAAAATTCAAGAAAAAAATCCAAGAATTTGTAATTACATATAAAATTTACCCACTCTCAAAAATTGTAATTGAACAATAGAAAAAAATAACGAAATTAATCAATGATAATATGTGAATTAATTAATTGAAGAAATTATGTTTGAATATACAAAAATTTATAAGAAAGGAAACAAATGGGGTACTTACCCAGCCTTTTCGACGAGCGCTCGTTGACGGGGTGGGCAGGTCCTGAAAATTTCTTATCATTGATTTTATACTATCACTAATTCATTAGATTATCGATTTGCGGCACGATGATTCCCGAATACTCTCTAGTGTAATCACTCCTCCAATACAATTAACAGTTGGTCATTTTGATTATTTTGATAAAACAAATGCATTAAAACGCTCCTTCGGGTAATCCATCTGTTCAGAACGAAACGAAAAATTAATGACAGCAGTACCACCGTTCGATTTCAACATAATAATGAGGCAGGTGTTATACGTATAATGTCATTCTTCCCTGATTCGCGGAACGCACCGTCACTTGCATCAATCTCTATGATGATCCCTAATCAGGACACTATGTACGACCTACAATGGGAAATGTGTTCAATGCAGCTCACAACAACTATCACGCAATTCGCTTAATTTCGTCCCACTAACGGCAAACATATCTTTCAAACCCGTTGCTCCACAAGTATAAATGTTACGGAGCAAACAACTCAAGACTGGAGCGATCGCTCGGGCACCACTTCGAGATCCACCATTCTCCTTGAAGTCATATTTCGTAGATAGCTCAATCTCAAGAAGAAATCGCCGATCGAAAGCACATACTTCCACCGACAACAGTCAGTCACAGATGATATCAATTGTAGTGAATAGGTAAGTATCAAAATGTCCATGAAGGACTGCAGCGATGGTCTGCTGCCTCAGCGAAGGAAGATGTTAATATCCGCCGAGAATGCCCTTGTCTGGGGACGCGTGAATGCGCTGGCAGGCTAGCATTGCGGTGCCGTGGGGTGGGTTCATTCCCCAGGCACAAGGACCCACTACAAAAGAATTTCGCATTCACGAATTCTTGGGTCTCAAAAGAAAAGGCGACCGAAGTTGAAAAATTTTAGGTAACTACAAAAAGGTGAAATGACTTGTTCAGAGAACAAGTTGAACAAGTGAAAACGGACGGACTTAGGGGAACCTTGTCGTTACCCGACGAGTCTCATGGCCCACAAATAAGAGTGGGACAACCGGGGGGTGATGGTGCCCCCTCACACCCGCCCAACCGGATCAAGATCCATATACGTTGCAGTGGCCAAGCATTTCCCTTCTGAGTGGAAAACTCATACAACCTAAACTGTATGACCCTTCCCATCAGAAAAGAAATACACCGGTGACCAATTTATGTCATAGTGTTATGCAATCGAATCACATAACCCTATGCCATAAAAAGGCAACTTGCTCGAGGCCACTCAACCTGCAAGAGTTCCTGAAACAAAAGAAGGTTATAATATGCCCGATGGCTGGCTCATGTTTGGTGGTGAGAGCCTTCCACCGTACCGGGTCCTATACCCGGTCAGATCCGACTGAATGAAAAGTTTTAGAGCAGTTTGATAGAGTAACCGCTCGATTGCTACACACTTTTATCTTTTCTTCAATCACCACAAAATCCATTCACGCCGGACAAATGTATCTTTTTTTTCGCTTTCAATGCAACAATACTCAAAAATCCTTCTTCTTCACTAAATTATAATTTTTCTATTCATTTGTAAACTTCAATGGGCACTCGAAATACAAAATTCTCGTTTAAAACTTTCATTTGTTGTGGCAAAGATAAAAAAATTCTTTTGCGAAAAGGAAGTTACAAACGTTCTCGTGAATCCGAGCGAAGCGAAAATTCATCCAACAGTCCTCGCAGGGTTCACGAAAGAAAAACCAATCACAGGCAAATGGGAATGCACAAACACCAGAAATCCTCCACGCAACATGCCCAGAAATTTAACCGACATTTTTCGACACTCAAAATCTTCAATTCGCTTTCCCAGCGCGGTTCTCGCCCGTCCACACTGTGTGTCGGTTTTCAGCAGACTCCGCTTTTTCAGTTTGGATCCGTCCAAAACTTGTCTTGGCTTTCACATTCCGTGCCTACGGTGAAAATTCTATCAGCTGTCCACCCAGCTGAATTCGAATGCATTACATCATGTAATGCCCCGTTGCCCTGCACTATGTCAGGTGTTCCACATCTTAAATTGTAATGGGCAGATTTAAATTTTTAACCAAAAACCAGGATTTAATTGTAGTAGGGAAATTTTAACTAAACTAAAGAAATTACAAATGAAGTAAAGGAATTTAAATAAACTGAAGAAAATGTATATGCTGCGAACAAATTTACAGGAAGGAAGGAAATAAAAATTTTAAATAATAATAAAAATTTAAATTTTATAAAAAAAAGATAATTAACGAGAACATTTAAATTTTAATATAGAAGAAAATTAATATCAAGTTATATTTACTAATAACAATAAGAAGAAAACTATTCTACAAACTTCAATTATAGAAAAAATTTACATATTTTTACTTTAAATCTGCCATTACAATTTAGATAGGAGATAGGAGGGTTTTCAAGCAGTTTGCTGGTATAACTGCTCGATTACTACATACTTGAACATTCCAGTCGAATACTACTATCTTACACCGAAACAATGCTTAAAGTGTCAGACTAGGGCACACTTAGTATTTTTGCAAAGGGTTTAAAGGTGAAAACAAAAGATGTCAAAAGTTCGGAGATAAATAATGTCTAGAGAAAGACTGCAAAAGTACGGAATACTTTTTATGTGATCTATCTACCGCAGATAGATCAACTACGATATGGAGGTAAAAGTCTGTTTCATTCGAAATGTAACCCTTAAAGAAGCCAGAAATATTCTACAGAACAACAACTAATTCGAACTGCCAAAAGACAACGAATCCATGAATTCAGCTTTCCCCCTATTATCCAAATCGAAAGTTATGAATAGCAGAAACTCAAATAATGCAATAAATAAACTAATGCTTAACAAACCATACACCATAACAATAAAAACACAATATACACCAACAATCAATCAGACACCGAATTTCCCTATGAGTAGTCACCTACTAATGCAAACAAACAATGCGCTAATAGAAAAAACACTTTAGCAGAAAATATCTTTAAATCAGCGAATCACGTCACACCCATAGAAAAATTAATAAACCCAAATAATAACTGCAAAAATTAAAATAATTCAAAGTTCATACAAATTGACACCAATTTAATCAAAGAAACAATCCAAACACTAACAAACCACTCTCAAAATAGACCCACTACTAACAACATACAATATACCCACTGGTTTACTAATAATAACACTTAAAAGTATGAAAGAATATAAAAATATGAAATTTCTCCAACACAACATTCAGAGTAATTCCAAAAACACTTTAGAATATATAATGAACAAAAGCAAAATAGACGTTGCCCTTCTACAAGAAACACTACTAACGAAAAAATCTCCAAACTTAAGAATTAAAAATCGCCAACTTATTAACAAAATAAGATCAGACAAGGAAGGAGGGAGAGTCTCCATACTAATTAATAACAGGATAAAATTTCCTCCCTCTTGAAAACGAAGAAATTGAAGCAATAATGATAACTACCACAATCCTAAGACCAAACATTAACATATGCGCTTATAAGATAGGTAAAAGCGACCACGTCCCCATCAAATTTATGCTGCAAGTCGGTGATTGGAATAAAAATAAAGGATTAACACAAAACAGAAACAAGATCATAGAGGAAATCAATTCACCAGCAACCTTGCAGAAACATGGAAATGATCAACGACTTGATCAAAAACAACCTGGTTAATACAAGAAACTTCAAACATAGCCCAAAATCATGGTAGTCAAAGGAAATAAACTCCCTATGGAGGAAAACAACCAAAGCTTGGATGGACTTCCGGACACTAAAAAGTGATGATAATGGAGCTAAATTTTCGGAATGCCAAAACAAATGGAAAGAAAGTGTAGCAAAAGCCAAAAGAGATCTCTGGGACAAAAAAAAGACATATAGCAAAGTGGAGACATAAAACAATTTTGGAAATTTGTCAACGCAGTTCAAAACAATAGCAACAACAACTCAAGATCACAATGGGACATCCAAAAATAATAATATTTTTCTCAAAACAATAAAAAACAAACACCAACCGCTAAATCCTCTCTAGACCCCTACCCTCCTCAACAACAACAACCCAATACCTTCAAAATCGGTGAACTTCTCACAATACTAGAGAAACATAAAAAAAGATCATTACCGAGCATACACGCCATCGATTATAACATTATAAACTCCCTAAACCACCACAATAAAATAGCTTCAGTACGCTCTATTCACGATAGCTTTAAAAATAACAATATACTCGTACACAACGCACGAAGAGATATCAAAATAGTACCCATCCTCAAGAAAAACAAACCACTCCACATAATAGAAAGCTACAGACCAATATCACTAATAAGTATCCCTCTAAAAATAACAAACTGCCTAATTAAAAACGGAATTTCTATTGACATTGAACACAAAAATCTTTTGAGTGACTTTTGTTTTGCTTACAAAAAAGGAAAGTCGGCCAATTAATGTATCAACAAAGTAACACATCTTCTTAATAACAACAATAAAGCAAAAAACTGATCATCAACTGTGATGTTGCTAATGCGTACAAGAGGGTCAATATCCCGGAACTTTTAAACATTATGTCTAACGTCAACATTAAGAAGGACTACATTTCTTGGATCTTAAAATTCTTGATGTGCAGGAAATTACATCTAGGCAAGGATTTGACCTAAATAAATAACGGACTTCCGCAAGGGGACGTACTGAGCCCGCTTCTATTCAACTTCTACACATCTAGCCTTCATAAAATTACAGACAGTCAAACTACACTCATTTAATCACTGATGTTTTTTTTAATAATAATTAAAGAAAAGTACAGACTAAATAACTTCAATAACCTCCAGTAAAAATTCAATAACTTTACAAACTTATGTAATAGGTTAAACAGTCCCCTAAATTTGGAAAAATCGCAAGCTATAGAATTCTACACTAATAAAACTCACTCCAACAAAATAGAATATGGTAATAGTCAACTAGAATGGGTCAAAAATTTCACCTTCCTAGGCAGAAACTTTAACAACCAAAATCACCAACAAATTCTACACTAAATCTCTAAGCAAAGCGAAGTAAAAAATCAATATAGCCTTTAAAACGGCTCCCCAAACACGGTCTCCACCCCCCCCCCCCCCCAAAGGCATTAGACACTTTCAAATCTCTAATAAGACCGGTAATAGAATATAATCTAACTAACACTATTCACGCTCCCAAATACTTTCTAACATAGTGTAATGATTTTTTTAATGCCCGTGTAGGACACGGGTGTCGATGGTCTGGCATGAGTGTCAGCGAGCTATAAACAACACCGAGCTCAGCTAACTAGCTTCGCTTAACGACCGCGTACGCGTGCTTGACGACTAGCATTTGCGGGATCATATGAGGCGGGTTCTTGTCGAGCCACGAAGCTACACTACAAAATACTTATCACGCGTACTCTACTCTACAAGACGCACCGATCAATTTTTATTGTCTTTAGAAAAGTTCTATTAGGTGTCAATTAAGCTACTCTACAGTAATTCAATATTTTTTTGCCTCGTTAAAGTTAGCGGACACGGAGGCTTGAGACAAACGCAAACATTACACAAAAAGCAACCGTTACTTTCACAGAAGAAGGTCGTTGCATTACAAGGGGAATGTCAAACCTAAAGATGTTAAAGTGGCTGAAGTGAACCACTCATCTCTGCCTAAAGGATGGAAACTTGACGGATGCAGTTTACTTTACACTAGTAAAACAACAAACTTAGCAGTTTCGACGGGGTGACCACCTTATCTCTTCAGGAGCAGCCACTCCTGATCACCCCGGGGCTGCTCGACTGCTTATGTTTATTACAATAGTAACATCATATAGACAAAAAAAAAATAGAAAAAAGCACAATATTACCATAAGTGCCCATTGGACAAACATCGACACATTGATGCCTTGTGCGCTTGAGCCATAGCGAATATACACCTAATATAGGTTAGGGAGAAGAAAAAAAAAGAAAAAAAGCCTAAGACATCGCGATTGAACAGGATATTAGCAAGTTGAAAAAAGCAACGGGCAAATTAGTTTTTAAACCAATTAATAATGATGAATTTGATTTTAATAGTAATAAATTTGGCCGTAATAATTATGACATACGAAATAGCTTCTCACCCTTAGCAAGTGGTAACGTTACTCAGAATAATCCTGATATCGTTAACAAATTTGTAGTGAATTAGGATGTTCAATAGGTCCGTGAAGGACTGCAGCGATGGTCTGCTGCCTCGGCAGAAGAAGGTGTCGGTATCTGCCGAGAATGCCCTCGTCTGGAGACGCGTGAATGCGCTGGCAGGCTAGCATTGCGGTGTCGCGGGGCGGGTTCATTTCCCCAGCACGAGGACCCACTACAAAAAAAAATTTCGCACTCACGAATTTGACTGCTGGAGATCCAGAGGCAACCGAAGTCGCAAAGAGTGTAGATAACTACACCGAGGAAGATAGAACTTGTTCCGAGAACAAGTGGAACCTAAAAAGAAAGGCGGACATGGGGTAACCTCGTCATTACCCGACGAAGTTCATGGCCCACAAATGAAAGAGGGGCAAACGGGTGATGGTGGAGCCCCTTCGCACCCACCCAACCGGAATAAATCCATATATATTTTGTTGCGGTGGCCAGGTATTCCTCTTCTGAGTGGAAAACTCATACAACTTGAATTGCATGAACTTTCCCATCAGAAGGGGAGTACCCCGGTGACCACTTTATGCCATAGAATTATACAATTTGGTTGCATAACTCTATGCCATAAAGAGGCACTCGGCTTGGGCCACTCAACCCGCGATATCACCTGAAACAAAGAAGAATTGCTTAAGTACCCGGCGGCTGGCTCATGTCTTGAGGTGGAAGCCTGCCACCGTACCGGGTCCTATACCCGGTTAGAGTCGGGAGAAAGGAAAGACCGATTTTGGGAAAATTAGCACTTCATAAGATGATTCTTTTTATTCTTTCGTAAAATATATTTAAACATAAACATCATAATTATGAAGCATACAAATCTATTTATTCACGAGTTAAGCACTCTGTATGCAAGAACTAACGATGTAAACGTGCAATAAATACTTAACAATTTATTTAGTCTCTTTTTTTTCGATATAATTTATCATCGCCTAGGCAATTTTCCTGATTGCATTAGATTTATTAGAATTATAAATAAATTTTGTTTTTTCTTTGTTTTCCTATTTTAAAGCAAGAGCCTGATGTGTTTTTTTTTTCTTTGGAAATAATACGAATAATGACAATGTTTCCACTTATTGCTTAGAGAAATAACACAAGACGTACAGTAACTGGTGTTTAATAAAAAAAAACCAAAAAAACCTCAAACCAAAAATTGCAAAATCAGCAAAAAGATCAATCATTCATAAAAGATAATTTGAAGCAGAAAATACGAGTTGTAATGGATTTTTCTATTTAGTTCATTTTGAAGCGGAATGATACTATCAGTATGTAAACAATTATTAGTGAATATCGTTTTCTAGTTTCGTTAGGACATAGCACATTGTTGGATTAGCGATTTAGCTAGTTAATTTGGCGTGATAATGATATGAAAATTTCTTTCGCTTTAATAGTATATTTGTCCGTAACGTACACGTTTATCAAACTCTTCGTGTATAATAAAAATATCTAGAAAATCAGTTCTCTCTTATGCATATGTACACTCATCTCTATGTCTGTTAACCGCGACGTATTGTGCATTGTGTCCGAATGTCTTTAAATAGGAAAAAGGTGAATGAGCAGCATAAGTAAATGGATATGCTTGCATATAAACTAAAGCACATAAATATTTTTACGTAGAGTACATATAATCCAACGAGGTTTGTAATTTTCTGGCATATGCTAATCTATAAAAATATTTTATCTGTGGTCTTTTATAGTATTCAACATTACCCGACGAGCTTTGGTGGACTGACCGAACTAGTCACATTCACAACCTATGGAATTCTAACTGAAAATGCGTTGAACAGTATCAAACAACATAATGACTAATGTATAAAAGCCGGCAAATTCAAATGCACAGTAATCTATAAATGTTGGAAAATTTAAGTGGTATGAATCACTATTTGGACATGAACAAAATATATGTATAAATAACACCATAAAAGGGTACTCACCTGCATGGTCCTCCGAGCGCTCGACGATGATGCAGATGGTCCGGAAATTTCGATTCTGTAACAAAGCTATTACTTCCATCAAATTGTACTTTTTATACTTGTAGTAGTCTGGTAAAACACTGAGGCAACAAATTCCTTTTATCACTTCTACTAGAATACACAAATCCGGATTTTTCAAATCTACCTTATAGGCAGAATTTTTAGCAGTAACTAACTCAGCTATTTTTCCTATTAACAAGTCTCGATTAACTTTATGGTTGCATCGCTTGTTGATAACAATTGAAAAGCTTCCAGCACTAGCAACAAAATATTCGTCGATTAAAGAACTGCAAGCAAAAACTATGTCCACAACGTTAGCGCGGCAAACGATTGGTACTGTATAAACCTGAGTACGTATCTAGTGGCAGGAGAATTTTCCTGATAAATCCTTTTAATAAGCTCAACTCCAATCTCAATCGGATCTTCAAATGCGGTTTTGATAAATATAATTTTTCACTCCTAACTCTGCAGTGAGTCGTTCAGAAGAGCGGTATTACAACTCGACTCCGTTCACCTCTTATTTTTCGCACGGTAGCAATTGCTCGGCTCGGCTGAGTGTTTTTCCTCGAGAAAATCGCAATTCGACAAAAGATCGGAAAATCGTTGCAACAGTTGAAAGAAAGTTGGATTACTACTCCAAGTCGCACAGGAGGCGTCCCCGGATTAACTTTTCGCACTTCTCACTAATCGAGACGACCACGAACAGCAGCCGGAACTCGTTCACTTGGCTCGGGGGGGGGTTGTACACTTTGCGACACTTTCGCCAACACAAACCAGATAGCTCTGAAATTTCGTTCAAGTCCAAGTGGAAACTATTGTGCGAAATCCTGACAGGAGTCGCGCCCCCACTAAACACTCACTGGCGATTTTCTTCAGCGCTTTCCACACGATCGAGCGGACGACTCGTTTGTGACGTTTTGCAAAATATTTTACGGTGGACGCTACGCTCACCCACAGCAGCGCGCTGAGGAATAAAAAAGACAATAAAAATTTCTTCTACACCTTCCGCCACTATTCACACCTTTATCACACTAAACAGTGCAAGAACTTTACACTTCCTCTTGAATTTTCCACCTGATTTTCCGTCCGGAGGGAAACTCCTGTCCATTTACTTTTCCAAAGCTTCTGGCCGAGTGCAGTCCAGGGACCGTTCTCTCTTTTACGGTACTTGCTTCTACTGCTACTGCTACTGCATGCCTTGGGCGAGAAATTGCGGGACTCTTGCTGTTCCTGCAATGGGTCTTCAGAAAGATACCGTTGAGGTTAGCTTCGTTGGGATGACTGCTTCAATTATCGGCAACTATCTTCCTGTACAGGGTGTTGCAGTAATGTAAGCGTTAGTGTAATTATGGAAATTATTACCTGAGATATTGAAACGATCGGCACTAATTTTCCCACGTGAGTTACCTCACACGTCTCCGGCTCAATGATAACTGCCCTGTCAAAAGTGTTTCGTAGTACCAGATCAATCTCAAACCGGTTCGATTGCAAATTGTTCTAGGTCAATCGGAAATTGTTCCAATTCAATCTGCAATCGTACCGGTTCGATCGTTTCGATTGATCTGGGACATTTTGAGTTTTTCTTTAACCCTTTAACTGCCCGATTATTACAAATTCTCATGGCTTCCACCCATTTTTGTTAATAAGATTAGCCCTTTAACGGTAAAACTTGTTTTTAAACAATTCCCTGCATGCAAGTACCGAATTAAATCATTTTCGGACTCGTTCTACAACATTATTGCCGACAAAATCGAGACGTTTGACCTCATTCTCAGTTTAATGAAGGAAAAGAAACTAGCAGGGCATTCGTTTACGCCTTTGATCAGGCGTTACCCCATAAAAATCCTCAAGGGGTTGAGCGCTTTGTTCCCTAGTCCCGAAGTAAAAATTATGTCTTGTCACAAATTCTGGAACTAAACAATTTCGAGATAACAAATTTATATAGAGCATGGTCTCGCTCTAACGATGTAAAGTTAAGTTTATTCAAATTCAAGTTAAGTAATCACTATGATCTAAAGAACTTTCAAAAATCCGTTGTTTACTCCACCATAAGATAACTTGGGAAAAACCAATGTGGGGTAATTTGACATAATCCTACAGATGTCAACGTTTTGGGCACGTATCCTCAAATTGTGGATACGAAAAAAGATGTGTTGCCCGCGGGAAGGAACACATAGGTGATGTGTGCCCGCGTAAGCGTAACAATAATAAGACTTTTAATAATCCAGATACTCCTCCTGTGTATTGCGTGTTACGTTCCTCAGTCTGTCATCCAGTTAACTTTTTTGGCTGCCCAGAAAGAGTAAAATTAAGAACAAAGCTAGCAAAAAACAGGCTGCAAAAACAAATTTAATTTCATTTAGTATTCCATCTATTAATATTCCAAGTTCCTCTTTCACTCCAGCTAATAATAATTTACTCTTATGTCAAATACTGAATCTGAAAACAACCTTTCTGAATTAAACAATGAATCTCTTCTCCACTTTGGCATATCTCCAGTTACCCTTATTAAAAAATCTAAAAAATTTCTTCCTTCATACTGTCTTTTCTCTGCGGAAGGACAACATGAAGCCTTATTTAATTTCTTTACTTGCATTGCGAGCAATAAATAATTAAAAATGAACATTCATTCCTTGCGCACTCATGATAAGTGGATTGTTCTCCAAAATATTCTTGATGATTTTGTGCCTGATATTGTTTTTTTTAACAAAACTCGGCTAAATGTAAAGCACAAATCACAATTTCCAAATAACACAATGTGTTCAAGATCACCAAAATCAAATCAATCAAAATCATCTTTCAATTCTTATTATAATTTTACATTGCTAGCTAAAATCATTAAATCATTAAATGTCCATATCAGGTTTCGTTTTTGTAAAACTCTTCAAAAAGCTTCAAAATTCTTATCAAATTTACACTTTGTGAATTCATTCCTAAATCCATTTAAATTTCCAAGTCTATAATTATATAACAGATTCCCTTCTTGTAAATTGCAATTTCCATTCTGGTCAAAAGATCGTAAGACCTTGAAACTTGTGCTGCAATAATTTTCCCATGCAAAATTTAATCAAGCTAGGACGTCTTGGAATTTCTAATTTCTTTCGCGCATGGGAAAATTATTGTGCTTTTCATTTCTAGCGTCAGCATTTTTTCTTTTAGAATAAGTTTAAACCTTTGTTGAGGAAAATAAATTTGAGTTAGTAATATACCTTCGAGGCGTTACAAGCTCTTTTTGGAAACAAAAAAATTGCCTTTTTAATTTTTTCAGACCAACAGTTGGCGTACAGATCCTATTGGTAGAGTTACCTGCCATATAGGACTAGCACACAAAAGGCAACAATCAAAAGTAGAGCTACCTACTATTTGTTTTGTTCAAGCCACAACACTTTTTGGTGACCCCGTCTGAACTACTTTTATAACGACCAAAAGCTCATAAATATAGTATAATCGATTATCGAATACAAATTTTTTCTGATATTGTTGTTCAATGGTTGGTGTTTCATATCCTTCCATATTGTTTCGATGTTTAATCTCGGGAACGACTTTCTCAATAGTTTCCAACGTCAGCTTCTCTAAATTTGACAAATAGAGATCTATTTCATCGTTAGTTAGATTCCTGTCGTTAGGAACCATTGAACAAGAGTTGCCATCATCAGAAGGAGGACATTGCTTCTGGTAATTCCGATTAAATTTCTTTTGAAATTTCCCCAGTCTGTTTTTTTTGAAATTCAACCGATTATTTTAATTTTGAACTGGAATGAGGAAGACATCATCCCTTTGATGATTGATTTTCATTACGATTGCGTTATGGTCGCTATCGTAAGGAAGCACCTGCAGTTTCCATTGAGGACTATTAAAGCTGAATTCAAGTCTTACATCAGCAATGCAGATGTCCAGATATGAATTTGTCCTGGGGTATGTTGGGAGCTCCGACCCATATAGATTGCACCTGTATTCAATTTGGTTCTCTGTTATCCATGATTGAAGGAATACACCTCTGGGATTATTTTTGGCGCTCAGCTAAAATGTATGCTTGGCACTCAGGTCACCGGCAGGAATATAATAAGTATGCAGCCTGTTCAATTCGAGTATTTCAAACAAGGAATTGAGCTCATCCTTGAACTTGAGAACATTTTGATCATTTGCATAGACATAGATAACGAAGAGGTTATCCCAACCTGGCAGTGAAATTTTGATAACGGACACCAAGAGATTCAAAGTTTTTGAATTTGATTTTATCTACATATATTTTGGAAACAATAGGGTCTTCTAACCAATATCTCGGTGCCATCTCCCCCATCACCGTTTACCCTATTGTTTCTTACGAATTCAAAATTCCTGAATGTCGAAGTGCCATCAAATGAGATGGGTTTCAGTCACATCGATGTAGACTCACAATAGAGTTGACGTTGATCGAGATGAGACGAGTCCTATCCATGCGAATGGGACTGGATGACAACTTATTTTGAGGCATTTGAAAGCCCTAAACGCTGAAAAACAAAGTTAATCTTATAATCCTATTTTTTGATTCTTTCTGATAAATAATTTAATTCCTGATCAATTTTAAGAAGCAGCTCATTATTGCCACTCACATTATTCATTTTATTTACATTGTCTGCTGGTCCTCTAGCAGCAAGTGCAAATGACACCCCGGGCTTGACGAAGTTGGTGGGTATCACACTGCGGTGTACTTGACTTTGTTTTGGAGTAAATTTTACCTTTGCATCTTGATACTGGGGGCATTCCCGATATGATACTGGATGACCAAAGACACCGCAGTTCTCATAATATAGTTTTTCTTTTGGCTCCATCTGAGCCAATTTGCACTTGTCGGGAGCAAGAACATCTTTGCACTCGACATATCCTTGGCACCTGTTGCACTGGATGACCTCGCTCTTCCAGAGGCGTTCCCACCTCACCAGCTTTTGCTCGAAATCTGAACCAAGTAAAAAGGCAATCGATCTCCTTGTTGCAAAGTCTTTAACTGTAATAAATTCTATTTTTGGTGCAATTTCTTGAAGCACCTGAAGGAGATCGAATGTGTCCTCTCTGCAGCCGAGACCCTTCAATAAAAAGGTCTGATTTTTTTCGCTTTTGGGGGTATACGTAAAGTGTTGAACCTCTCCAGAATTGAACGCACTTTTGCTGCCTAAAAATCAACCAATGATAGTTCTAATTGTCAGCTTATCGGCATTTACTCTCTTGATCTCAAAATTATTTAATTTATTTTCAGCTGCTAAAAACCATATCATTGCCTGTTTGCCCAAATTAATTGATTGGTGGGACTTTTTCTTTCTTTTGATTAACATTGACAGACGGACCAGCAGACAAAACTTTTGGTTTTTCTCCCTATTTTTAGTTTTTAAATATTCGATAAATTCATATTCCGGATTTTTGTTGCCTTTATCCTCTTCAATGTTCATGGAATCGTCTAGCCCAGCTAGCGCTGCATAATAGTTTGTACTAACGTTTACTCCGCCGACGCTGAGGAAATCTTCTTAATTATGTTCCTGTTGCGGTTTCTTCGATTTTTGTCTTCGGTCACTTTTGATTTTTCTTCTTTTTCTTTCTTCATGGTCTCTTTTCTTTTGTTGAGCGTTAATTTAGCAACTAGTCCTTCTAGCGACTTGATCCGAAGTTTGAGTTCCTTGTTTTCTTTTTCATACTTCTCAGCTTTGTCGTTAGCTTTGACTAACTGCTCGGTATCAATGACTGATAAAATTTTCGTTTTTTCTTCATTGCTATCGAATCTTCGTTTGAGCTTTTTTCGCCCGTCATCGTTGGCGATGGACACGGTCGTTCTATTTGATGGCTGAAGCCATCGGGCTCCTCCATATTGTTATTTTTGAAGCGAGATTAGAGCGAATGTTTATAAGCCGGGACTTCCTTTGAATGTATTTCCGCTTTTTGATATTTCTTGAGGAAAGAAATTTGAGGTACCTGTATTCGATAAATGTTCAAATAATTCGGTGATGATTTTCAATTAAAAAATTCGTTTCAAATGACTTTGGTGCAACATTATTTAATTTTTAAAATTATTGACAGAAGCGATTAAAAACACGTCAAAGTCAAAGTCAAAAGCGCTTTATTTAATACTAATCATTACAAATTTTAAAAGAATATAAAGCAAATTCCAAAAAATAACAATCAAAAACTTAATGGCCCAAATGGCTCTCTAAATTTGTACGTTATCATTAAACACATTTAAAAAAAAAAAACTATAGCAAATTCAAATCAATGAAGATTATTGCATATTTTTCAAATTCAATTGGAAAAAGGAGAAAAAACCAACCAACACTATTCTAAAATTATTTATAATCTTAACACAACAGTGAACTTTGATCCTACACCTAATATGTTTTAACTTAATTCTAATAAATGCAATCAAAAACGTTATCTTATACTTAAAAAAATCGATGACAATGTTCCTAACCTAAGCGTTTTACCTTATCTCTAACCTAATATCATAAACATAATATAAACCTTACCTATACCTAATTTTTAACAAAAATAAACAACAACACTAAATGTAGCAATAATGAGCTGAAACTCAAAAACTAAATAACGTAAAACACCAAAACTGAAAATGAACACGAATAATTTAGACATTGTCATTCAGCCACCAATACCTAGATTGCCCCGTCTCAACTCGATCAACTTTAATTAAAAACACGTCTATACGCAACGTACGCTAGACATAGAATCTATCTACTTGGTTCTGACTACACAAATGGAAAAGGACTGTCAAGAACGACATCCAAAATCTATTTGGCCAGTAGTATGGGGGCCGTGTTCACCTATTACCAACGAAAAAAAATTAACCGTTGATTTTTAATGGGTGATTTTTCTGACAAATGTGTCATTTCACACATTTCTGTGGAATACATATGTTAGAAACGAAACAATGAACTATTTGCAGCACAACAAAGCTTGGTGTATCACTCAACTTTGTTGCGTGAGAATGCCCATTACCTGCACTCCCATACATACTCTTGTATTCAAACTTGCTTTATGCGCGCAACTTTATTGTACGCTCACATTGTAAATCGCCCATAAGACTCCTAGAGTTGTGAAGAAATACAGTACGCATTCAGTAATTACCCAGTACATAAGGCATTTTGAAGAGAGAAAGAATGTAGTGAAAAACAAAGGGGGGGAGCAAATTCACTTATCTTAGCCAATGACCCCATAATACCCAAAATTATACCCAATCATTGTAGGCCGACAAAATTTCATGCCCGAAGCTAGTTCCAACCGAAAACCAAACAAGCGAAGTGAAATAAAAAATTCGTTAGTCTCGAAGCCTAAGTTCGTTTCACTAAATCCTCAATATTTTAGATAGCATTAAATTTTATTGCCCAAAGCCTAACAATGGATGTACAACAGTAAAAATAACTAAAAATGCACAGTACAAATTTTTTGCCTGCCACTTCAATTCCTAGGTTTCAAATCTTTATCCTCCAAAGCTTATAAAGTCCTGTAATCAGAATCATTATTTTTTGTATGGTAATGTTTAAACATACGAGTACTATAAGAAATCCTGCTGCTATTAAAAGGAATTTAATTTCAACTTCCACTCCACTTGGAAAATAAATGCTATATGTATGACGACTATAAATTCTTTCTCTTACATAACCCGTCCATTCCTTTATTATTTTCCCTTCATCTTGTCCATTAACTGAAAGCACCTTATGGATTGATACCATGCAAAAATGTTCAAGTTAAGTTATCAGAAGGCAGGGAAATAATCAAGTATTTACCCGATATTCAACAACTGGATACGTGCACTCTACTAAACAAGATGGTCCCTTAAGTCGATATAACATTTCTCCATTACTCTTTGTAATCGTCAATATCGTCCTAAAGGGGCTCCACTTTTGTTTCACGATTCCCAAAAGTTTGGATGTAGGAGCATAAACATCCATTGATTTATAAAAGTAAGATACCTGCCCAATAATTTCGAGAATACCTGGTTCTTCAAGATCAGCAATTTTTAGGCGCAATTTTTTACAGCAAGCACAGCCCCAACATCTAGGATAACTTTCGTTAACTGTAAAAAAGTTAGCTGATGATGTGTGAATCGTAAAAGTTTTGTTTGCCTTTGATTCGATTGCAGGTCGCTCTTCATTGATGAAAATGTTGTTTGCGCTGATGAAATTCTGCATAGAAAACGGAATCGGGCATATTTCCATTCTTTGGCAAGTCATGTTATCATATGATATAACAAAATTCTTGGGATGCACTAAATTTCATAGTGCATGAAGGACTTTCAACACACAAAAATTTAAATAAAACATTTTGGAATAAAACCCAAATGTGTAGTGAATGAGATTCGAAAGTATTTGTCAAAATGAATGATAAATTTTTGTTTCAAAAAAGATACGTTTATCCAGATGGGCATTGAACTGTCGTAGCGAATAGACGTATTTTGCTCTAGTCAATTTCTACCAATTTTTCAATTTAATAATTCAACATTTCTGTTTAAGTATTGGTTCATTTTGTTCCAATTTTACAACGATTATAAAAGCAGAAATTTCAGATGGCGAAGGGCATTCAAGACGGGAGACATTCCCTTTAGAAAGTCCATTACGAAGATTCAAAAAAACAAAGAAGTGTCAGTTTCAGCTCTTTGAATTTCTTGGCTATAGTGAAGTTATAAATCTGTCATAAATTATAATCAGCTGTGTGAAATAAGTGAAATGGTTACTAGTGTCGCTCTATCAAGTTTTCGAGATAAGTAGCGATCTTTCAAGTCATCAATTTTTTCTTAGGCGAACGAAAATTAACGGAACCGGAATTCTTGCTTTGGTCTAGGTGTGAGATTCCCGTGTAGCTTAATTTATTCTAAACAATTTTTGAATTTAATTTTAAATTTATATTTTGATATTTTAAATTATTTTTTTTTGCAAGTACGGATTTCTACGTTTTTTTTCACTAACTATATTAAATAAATCAAGGATAATAAAAAATTTTATAAAAAGCAAATAATTAAAAAAGTTAAAAATATAATGGCTACTAAACCAGATAAGTGTAGGAAACCCGTGGAGGATATCCACTCGGCTATGGGGTGTGATGGCTTCTGCCTCAAGTGGTTTCATTTGAGGTGTATCAAAATGTCGGAGGAGAGATATCGAGCTATTATGGACATCACCGAAGATGCGATTTGGATGTGTGCCGGATGTAGAGCTCAGCACCGTAAATCTAAAGAAGACCAACTCTTCCAGCAAATGAAAAATTTGCAAAGCCAAGTCGAAGAGATGAGTTCAAATGTCACCTTATTAATAGATAAATCTACGTCTGCGAGCAAGCCCTCATATGCCGATATTATTAAAAATTCTACTTCTCCTCCATCAGTGCATCGATCTAATACAATATCGCAAAAGGGGATTATAATTAAGCCTAGAAATCACTCTTCATCAGAAAAAAACACTGATGGATTTTAAGTCGAGGATCAGGCCATCAAAATGTAAAATTCCTCTACAGCTAATGAGGCCTATTCGTAATGGTGGGGCGATTATCAAAACATCGACAAATGAAAATACTACTTCGCTTCTTAATATAGCAATGGATGCAATGAAAGAGGAGTATGATGTTGCTGAGACCAGATTGCGACAGCCTAGACTTGTCATCAATGGACTAGAAAAACAATACGCAAATAATGAATTAAGAAATGAGATCCAGGCATTAAATCCCAATATAGAGGAGCGTGATTCTATGGAACTTGTACATGCTAGGCGAACGAGAAATGGAAGGTGGTTGCACATCATCCAGGTAAACGGGAGCATGTATAAGAGGCTTGCGAATAGATACATTAATATAGATTATGGATCGTATTTCGTGAAGGAGGACTTCAACGTAACGAGGTGTTATAAGTGTCAAAAATACAACCACAAAACATCAAAATGTGAAGGGGAGCAAATATGTATAAAATGTGGAGGAAAGCATGACCTAAAGGACTGCAAAAGCACGATTGAGAAGTGCTCGAACTGTATTGGTAACAATAACAATGCTGATCATTCTCACAGAGCTGACTCTGTAGAGTGTCCGGAGCTTCAACACAGAATATTGATCGCCAGGAGGAGCACCGACTACAACTTTGACGATTGCTAATCTTTCTAATCAATCAAGTGGAACAAATTTTACACTTATGTATGCTAATATAAGAAGCTTAAGACATAAGCTAAGTGATATTCAGATTTACCTGCAGCAAAATCCTGACATAGATTTGATTATTCTAAATGAAATCTGGATTTACCCAGAAGAAGCACGGTTTTACAATATTGAAGGATATAATGCGGTATTCTCCTGCAGACCTGGAAGAGGTGGAGGTACAGCAATGTACGTAAAAAATACAGTCAATTTCATTACGAAGAGAGTGACGCCTGATAAGTATAACGTTATTATAATTGAAGTACGCCATGCAGGTAAAAAATAAAATAAGGGACGTACTACAATCCCAATCGTATGAATGCGCAAGATTTTTGCACAGTACTAGATACATTATTCTCAACTGAAAAAAATTTAGTCACAGTAGCGGACACAAACATTGATGTGCTAACGGAATCACCAGAAACACGGATTTATAAGGATACGCTAGAAACGAATGGAACGGTAATCATAAACAACAACCAAATTACTCGCCCAGTGTCAAATACCTGTCTGGATCATATAGTAACCAATGATTTAAAAGTCGCTGAAAGCATGACATACATATTTGAGGACTGGCCGGAACTGGATCATCGTGCTATTCAAGACCAAACCCTGAACAAACAGAAGCCGACCTACAAAACGTTCAGATTTCTAGACAAGGAGCTCTTTAAATCAAACATACGAGAGTTACTGGAAAAGCGGAAACCAAATAGTATTATTGAACTCAAAAATATCATCATATCTGCTAAGCAAAGTTCTACAATTGAGTAAAAAATCAGGTGTCGACAACGGACTTGGATAACGAAAAAAGTAATTGATGCAAGTATTAAAAAAAGGAAGGCATACATGGACTACAGGAAGAACAGTGGAAACCGGGCTTTCAACTTTGTGTATATGCAAGCGAAAAAAGAATCGAAACGACTGGTGAAAGAGGCTAAATTTTTATATTTCTCAAGAAGAATGGAAACAGCGGCTGACAACTCCCGCGAAATATTGAAAATAATAAATGAGGTAAAGGATAACTCTTCAACCCAGGGTATATCACAAAACTTTCAACTGAATCCTGATGGGCCCTCTAACACATCGTGTCCACGTGACGCGGCGAACTCATTGAATAACTTTTTTTCAACAATTGGTGGAAGAATCACTAAAGAAGTCGTTGCCAGTTCAGCAGGCAATGTAAATAATACAAATATCGCAATAAATTCCATCTTTCACATTCATCAAACAAATAAAAGGGAAGTCTTAAATGTAATCAATGAATTGAAAAAGAATACGGCGCCAGGCATTGATAGCATCACGATGAATGAGATTAGTATAATAAAGGAGGACATAGCCCAGATTATAGCAAATTTTATAAACGTGCATATTAGGAATGGAACTTTTCCGGAAGAAGAAAAACTTGCAAAAATAGTTCCTATATTTAAGGGTGGTGATCATCTTGACCCGAATAACTATCGCCCGATTGCGCTGCTGACGGGGTTTAGTAAGATATTTGAAAAAATACTAAACAATCGATTAACATCATTCTTAGTTGAAAACTCTATCATAAGCCAACATCAGTTTGGTTTTCAAAAGAACAAGAGTACTTTGGATACCCTACATTCTGTCACACGTTTCATCAATCTAGGACTTGACAGAGGTGATTATGTCATCGCAATTTTTGTGGATTTGAAAAAAGCATTTGATACAGTTGATCATGATCTCTTGCTTCGTAAACTTGAATCGTATGGTATTCAGGGTAGTCCTAAGCAGTTGTTTAAGAGTTACATGGAGGGAAGATCGCAGAGAACTTTAATCAACAATGTCCTGAGCGACCATGCACCTACGGAAACAGGAGTTCCCCAAGGCTCAATACTGGGCCCAACTTTGTTCCTGCTATACACAAATAATCTAAATACATGTGGGCTGACGGGATATCACACATTATATGCTGATGACACAGTTCTACTTTATTCAGGACGAGACAAAACTGCCATTGAGAACACTATCAACGACGATCTAGGAAAATTCCATCAGTGGTTAATTGGAAACAAACTAGTATTGAACACATCAACGACAAAATATATTGTTTTTAAGCAAAAGAACAAAGGAGACATAGATGTCGAACTAAATATTAACGGCGGAAAATTGCAAAGAGTGCAAGAAATGAAATATCTTGGCCTTATCATAGACCATCGTATGACCTGGTTACCACACATAAATAGCTTAGGAAGGCAATTAGCCCCAATAATAGGATTGTTAAGAAGATATGAGGATTTTCCAATGCACATGTTCTAAATGCGTTTGTCCTGGCGAAATTGCATTATGGAGTACTTATTTGGAGTCAATCAGTGAAGCAACATTTAAACAGTATATCCAGGCTGCTGACCAAAGCGTATAAAAACATTCTGAAGCTGCCAATGCTTACTCAAACTAATTTGGTTTACCAATTGGCAAAATCATTAACTTTTAGTCAATTTATTATTATGGAGAAAGCGAAGTTTATCTACAGATATTCAAAAACTAATGGATCGGAACGAGCGCCATTAATTAAGGTACCACAGATCAACCCATATAATGCGAGGAATGCAAATCAATTCGTAATAACTTTTGCCAGAACGGATCGTCTAAAGAACGATGCAACGAATGATGCTCTGCGTATATATAACAATCTACCAGAAATTGTTAAGGAAGCAAACTCACTTTTGGTATTTAAGAAAAGACTAAGGGAGCATTTAATGAGCACTGATTGAAGCGTGGACCTGTAATTCTGCTTTCATGAGCCCAGTATCTTAGGGCGTTCTTTTTGACCCTATCGGCGAGATACTGAAGTGACAGTTACTCAGAGTTTTTTTTTGAATGCGTCGTATGATATTGAATTTTTTTCATCTCTGAGAGCTGATCATGATTTTTTGGACTAGATGTTCACGAAAAGGACTAGTTCCCATTATATTGTGTGCCCCCTTATACCGATGTGTTAAACATTGTTTGGGTGGCACTAAGGACCAAGGGACGTAATGTGAATGCAGATCGCACGAGCGTTGTGCGACGAAGAAAGAGTGATGGAGAGAGTGGTAGGGAAAGGAGGTAATTAAAACAAAAAAAAAATAAAAAAAAAAAAAGGGTGACCGAGCCCCGCCCTAGAAAAGAGTCCTTCCTATTGAAACGGTGAGTTTAGCATTGAATTTTAAAAAGAGGGATGGAAAATTTAAGACAAATTCAAGATTATGTCTTGAATCTATCTTAAATTGACTTGAAAATTGGAAAAGATGAGAGAGAAAAAAGTCCAAGATAAAAGAAGGAACTCAAAAAAAGAAAAACAAGAGAAGAGGTGTACTTATTTTATCAATATTCCATCGGGTACCGGAAAGGTTAAAGCAAGATCACCACATTCAAAGTCAAAAGGTCTTAACAGCTTTTTTTATAGTAGTTGAAGATAATGAGCTTAAGTCGGTAAAAGCGGCTTTAGCTTCTTCTTCTTCGTAGCACTACAGCCCCTCTTGGGCCCTTGCCTCCTACAAATAGTGCCGTCAACTGTCTCGGTCCATTGACCGCATCCTCCAATTCCAAAATTCGAGTAGCGATGAACTGTCTTCGTCAACCGAGCCAGACCAGCGTTTCCTCGGTTTCTCCACTTGTCAACGAATACGTTCGTGGGCATCCATTGTTCGTCCATAGGATTCATGTGTCCAACCAATTGCAGCTTCTGCAGTCTTACAATCGTTAAGACCTCCAGCTCGTCAAAAATTTCATACAGCTCATAGTTGTATCGAATTTGCCATTGGTCCCCGTTTAGCTTCGCTCCGATTATTCGCCTCAGGACCCGTCACTCAAACGTGTGCAATATATTTGCGGATGCTTTGGTTAGGGTCCACGTTTCACACCCATAGCATAACACAGGTCGTATCACAGATTTGTGTACTTGGAGCTTTGTTTTCCTGTGTATGTAGCTGACAAATTTTCGATATTGTATTCGCCAAGTGTGATGTTTTGTGTACTTGAGGTAATTTTCCTTGAGTGCGTAATGAGCTTTGTTTTATTTTGATTGATTTGTAGCCCTAATAGTTTTGGTTCGCTGTACAGTTTCACGAAGAGTTGTTAATGACCGAGACTGCCATCGGAATCAGGCTGTTGGAGGTCTCTGACTTTTAAAGTTATTGGTGAAATCGGTTACTTCGTTCATAGCAAAAAATTGACCAGCTGCCGATTGTTCAAACCTGTAGATACCATTTTTCCTTACTAATAATTCTATATTCAGTTTCAACTGCCAAAGTTGACTTTTCTCAAATAAATAACACATGTTTATTAAAATATTGTTTTATTTTACTTAACTCTATATTTGTAATTGAAATACAGTCCGTTGTATAAAAAATACAGCAATTGAATACAACAAAAGAAACAAAAATTAATGAGTGTCCATAAATTGAAGTTCCGATAGTAGTAGTATCGAATTTGGTAAAGGACGCGGCTGAGGTGATAAAACGGTTAATGTTTGTCGATCACAGTCTACATGCGTTCTGAAATTAAAAAAAAATCTATTTATAGCTACTGTTATCCAGATCTTCTAATAGTAATAATAAGTCTAATAAGCTCTGAAATACTTACACACAAATGAAGCCAGCAACATTTGTTTGTATAACATCATCATCAATCGATTCCGCAAAACTTACTGCTAAAATGTGATGCAACAGATTTGGACCTGGTTGAACAGCCACCAATTTTGTCATGTTGTCTTCAGCCTGAAAAATATAAGATGTATTGTGAGGTGAAAACATTTTAATAGCGGAACACAGATGTGTTTCGAGTGAGCAAACACGTTTCGACTCATTTGAGTCATCTTCAGTGTCATACTAAAGATGGCTCAAACGAGTCGAAACGTGTCTGCTCACTCAAAAAGGCAAGGCCCGACGGCTTTTCAAGAAAAATTAGAATTGGCCTGCGGATATCAAATAAACAAAAATAGTGACTATATATTATTTTCTCCGCTATTTGTTTTTTTCTAGGTCTAGGGGAAGCTGCACACTTTTTTAATCCAACTGAACACAACTGACTCGGCGGTGAGAGTTATTGCAGGCGTGATACCTGTCGCCCTCCTTTCTAGAGAGCGCCGCGCTATTTACCTGCGCCGAAACGAGGACGCGAGGGAGATGGTTGTCCGCGAGGAGAGACAGCGCTCGCTCAACGATTGGCAGCAGTCTTGGGTCAATTGCATGAAGGGAAGGTGGACTGCGCGCCTCATCCCGGATGTGAGACCGTGGCTAAATCGAAGGCATGGTGAGACTGACTTCTATCTGACCCAGCTTTTAAGCGGGCATGGGTGTTTTCAGTCTTACCTGCATAAGATCGGTAAGTCACGGTCCCCCGATTGTCGGTTTTGCCGAGGAGAGGAGGACAATACCTGCCACACATTTTTTGCGTGTACCAAATGGGTCAGGCTGCGAAGGGAACTCTACATGGAGACGGGAGAGCTCACCCCGGATAATATAGTTGCGGTGATGCTCGAATCGGTTGACAAATGGAACCAGGTGGCACATTATGCTCGGGTAGTCCTAAAATATAAAAGGGACTCACAGCAGCCGGGGGCGCTGGGGCTGGGGATCGCTCTTCTGGCATTTCCTCTTCCCTTCTCCCCTCCCGCTACAAAAGGGACTTCCCAGCTTGAAGGCGCCACACGGCGTAACAAAACGAGACCTGGCCCGAAGTAATGTGTCAAACGGTTCCAGGCTGGGTTCTCAGGTTGACAGGGGAGGTGTTTAGTGGGTAGTCCAGTCGCGCATGGGAGTCCCACACTCTGTGCACAAATAGCATTCATCTCCCTACCATAAAAAAAAAAACTGAACACAATAAGACATAAAATGAAATATTTTAATATCCTCATATTTTTTCTGAATATATTCGAAATGACTTGAATTCAATATCAGATTGCAGTATACCGAAAAATTTTCTTATTATCATAACTTTGAGTAGTTTCGTCAATCGACAAAATTTTTTGGAAATCAAGAGTAAGGATCAGACTTCGCTTAGTGTTCGATGTAAGTATTTTTATGTTCTAACATTCCAAAACGTTGACATCATTCTGGGAATGTCATCAGTTTCCCAATTTACCGCGCAGTTTGTGGTGCAGACTATGATTCAGATATTTTATTAATTGAGGTCCAATTTTTAAGACATAGTGCTCAACGCAAAAGGTTATAAAACATCGTTCTCTAGACATCTCTAATATGAGCAACAGCACCTCATCTTCTTTCAACCGAGTTTGTGAGAATATAGTCTTCCTCTCAATCTCCATTTCGTTTCTGAAAATAGTGGAAACGTTTTTTCACTTTTTTTGGTAAGAAATTGAAGGCATTTACGCCCGCAATATAGGTCATACTTTTTCGCCAGTCCTCTGGTAACTGTTTCTCTGATCATATCCTGCATATTAGTCGGTGGAGAAGGTTACTTAGATGAGAGACCATCTACCCGCCGGCTAATGCACCCCTTTATCCGCCACCTGAGGACGCATTCGATGGGGGATCGAAAATGCCACACAGATAGTAAAACACGTATGAGCATATAATTATATGTTACTTTAAAGCACAGACAGACATGTGGTACCTATACCAGGTAACCATGACACACATCCAAATGTAGTATAAAGCTGGTATAAACTGTCATATGCAGTCAGATATTAAAATGAAATGACAGCAAATGATAAATTTATGTGATTTCTAGATATATTTTTCAAATATTTGCATGCAATCAATACCAATAATTGATAAACTTGCGTCAAAATGGATGAATATTGTTATCCAAAAATCAATTTAATTTGGTTGATACAGAGAAATTTCATTTATGCTGGGAATTTTATCCTAGTATAGATACTAGGTTTATACCAGGTTTAAGAAGTGGTATAACAGGTTTTATGTAGTAGACTACGTTCGTATACCGCATTTCTGCCTAGGCCTTTGCCAGAATTTTGAGATCACAAATCTGTAGACATTTATTTTTTGTTTTTCATAGAATAGGGAACTTTCGCCTTTCTGATAAGATTTGTGTTTGTGTCTAATCGATATTGCTTAATACGGCAGCGTCGGTAATAAGTTGAATTGCTTAAAAATTTGTGCTCTCGTCTTTTCAGGAATGTAAGGTATGATTATGTGATACGTTAGGAATTGGGTTTTATGGTGGCTGTGCCTAGTTCAATCAGATGATAGTCTTCTCATATTGCAAACCACAATGGGCACCCTCGCTGAAACTGAGTTAGCTGCTAGAAGCCACCCAACAGGAATACTTATTGATACCCACATCTGATCGTTATAGCGGTAACTACAGGCTTGCTTGGAAAACTAACTCTCTTCTTTATTCTAACAAAAAGAGTTTAGCTACTCATCATCGATCAATGATTTGGCAGTAAGTTTAATCGGTGCCAAGTTATTAATCTTTCTTCACGCTTTACAGAATAGGTTTAACGATAAAACTGTACAAAGTATCAAATAAGACAAGGTGCATGGAAAGAAGACGAATAGGAGAAGAGTAAGTGACAACAGGCCAGCCAATATAAATTAAAAATATTGGCAATCCAGGAAACGAACTAGACAGGAAATGATATTCAAGACATGAGATCGCACACAATATTCAAAAGTGGGAAGCCTACTGGAAAACGAGAATTCGGAGTGGCCTTTATTGTGGATAAGGCTGTTAATGAACGGTTTTGTGCGATCCGTGTAAAAGCGAATTTTTTCAAAATATGGCTGATAAATGTTTACGCCCCGACCAAAGAAAAGGACGAAGAAACGAAGGAAACGTGTTACGAAACATAAAATTAAACAAAAAAAAAAACCCGCAGCCACTCCTGGAAGGGAAGGATTCTTTGCAGTCGAACATTTTAGTCGGAATATTACCAAGGAACCACTCCACGCGCTGAAGTACTGGTGGGAAGGACTAAGGTAACGTTGGTATAAACAATGTGAATTATTAGCGTTAAATAAGGCTAGGTATTAAGTAAAAAAAAAAGAAAGCAGCTTTTCTTCGCCACCGAACTTCAACTCTGCTCTCACGATGAGGAATGGCAGTAAAATTCGTGAAATTCTTGGCGCACCCGATTATATCCCACCTGGAGTACTACAATATCATTGCAAACTGATGTATGGTCGTTTGTGTTTTTTTTTTTTTTTTTTTGTGGTAGGGAGGTGAAGGCATTTATGCCCGCCGAGTCTGGCAGTGTGGGACTCCCATGGAGGATACCTTTGGACTACCCACTAAACACCTCCCCTGTCAATCTGAGAACCTAGCCTGGAACCGTTTGACACATTACTTCGGGCCAGGTCTCGCCGTGGGGCGCCTTCAAGCTGGGGAGTCTCTTTCCTAGCGGGAGGGGAGGGGGAAGAGGAATTGCCAGAAGAGCGATCCCCCAGCCCCAGTGCCTCCGGCTGCTGTGAGTCCCTTTTATATTTTAGGACTGCCCGAGCATAATGTGCCACCTGGTTCCATTTGTCAACCGATTCGAGCATCACCGCAACTATATTATCCGGGGTGAGCTCTCCCGTCTCCATGTAGAGTTCCCTTCGCAGCCTGGCCCATTTGGTACACGCAAAAAATGTGTGACAGGCATTGTCCTCCTCTCCTGGGCAAAACCGACAATCGGGAGACCGTGACTTGCCGATCTTGTGCAGGTAAGACTGAAAACACCCGTGCCCGCTCAAAAGCTGGGTCAGATAGAAGTCAGTCTCACTATGGCTTCGATTTAGCCACGGTCTCACATCCGGGATGAGGCGCGCAGTCCACCTTTCCTTCGTGCAATTCCTCCAAGACTGCTGCCAATCGTTGAGCGAGCGTTGTCTCTCCTCGCGGGCAACGATCTCCTTCGCATCCTCGTTTCGGCGCAGGTAAATAGCGCGGCGCTCTCTAGCAAGGAGGGCGACAGGTATCACGCCTGCAATCACTCTCACCGCCGAGTCGGAGACTGTTGGATACGAAGATGCAATTCTCAGTGCTCCTCTTCTCTGTACCTGTGCCAATCGTTTTCGGTATACCTCCTTGCTGAGAGCGTCGCCCCATACCTCTGCTCCGTACAGTAGCACTGACCCTACAGCACTCATCAAGAGGCGTCTTCTTGATGGGCTGGGTCCCCCTACGTTGGCCATAAGTCGACTCAGGGCCGATATTCCCGAAGCAGCCTTCTCAGCCGTTGCCCTGATTTGCTCAGAGAAACTCATCTTCGAGTCGATCAGTAGCCCCAGATACTTCACCGCTGGCTTCGATTCGATCTGTATATCTCCAATACTGATCATCCTTACTCTAGGGATTCTCTTTTTTGTCAAGACGACCACTTCGGTTTTCTCCAGTGCTAAACTGAGCCCGCGAGCAGTCATCCAGTCCCTCACTCGGCGCATTAGCATACCTAGCCTAAGTTGCGCTTGTTCAACGGTGCGTCCGGCGACCAGAGCCGCAACATCATCCGCATAGCCGACCAAGCGCGACTCATCTGGCATCTCAAGTCTCATTAGCCCGTGGTAAGACACGTTCCACAGGTCCGGACCAAGGATAGATCCCTGGGCAACACCCGATGTAATTTCCATCCTTCGTTGGCCCTTTGTCGTGTCGTAGAGCAGGCTTCGGTCCTTTAGGTAGTTCCTCAAAAGCCGCATTAGATATTCTGGAACTTGAAAAGATTTTTCCAGCGTATCTAGAATATCCACCCATCTAGCGGAGTTGAAGGCATTCCTGACGTCGAGTGTCACCAACAGGACGATCCGTCGCTTGGTGCGACTATATGCCTCTGCCTTTTGGACCGCGTTCACCACCTCTGCAATCGCATCGATGGTAGAACGTCCTGCTCTAAAGCCGTACTGCCGAGGAGATAGGTCCCCAGCAGCACGAATCGCGTCAGTGAGTCTTCCCTTGATGGTCGTTTGTGTATTGGCCTATGTATTATTGACTGGATGTACACCATTTGGTGGCGATACAAAACAGGAGACAATTTTGATTAGTTCACAATGTTCGCTAACATTTCCAGTTGAATTATTTCAGGAAGTTTCCCGGGATGCTATTGATTTTATCAAAATTACATTAAGAATTAAACCAGATGATCGTCCCTCCGCATTTGAGTGTCTAGAACACATTGGGCTTAAGGATGAACCGCCAATGGGTAGTACATTTCTAAGTGTTACGCGTCACAGTGCAGATCATCATCGCCGATACGACTCAATAGACGAAGAAGACTGCGATCATATTGATGTGAAGAAAACGAATCGGTTTGCAGATTACCGCCAAAATGATTTCAAATCGTCGCCCACAACTACAACGATAACAACAATAAATGGCTGTGCTAGTGAACATTACAGCAATCATAGATCATCCGACTATGAAATTGAAATAAATCGAAGCCATTACAAATACAATTCATCCACAAGGCAAGAAAACGAATACTCGACAGTAATATATAAAACGAGTTACAGTGCATCCGGCTTTACACAATAAGTCTTATTTGGAAGTAATCAAAATAATGGAGGGCATGGATCAAGGTGAAGCCATCATAAGAGCTTCGAGTAAAGGGGCGGATCACTTAACAGTAACGTGGAAGGTGTGCAAGGATATTTATCAACACATTGGTGTGCGTGAGAAGGGCAAGGAGAACGGCTTCAGTTTGGACAAAGTCTTTGGATTGGAGACGATGAGTTTGAAGATGTTGATGAAATTATCGCCCGTCATGTCACACCGATGGCAGCGCACGGATTTGTTAAGCTATAAGTATTATCGGGAGACTGATGGTGGTATGAAAGACAAAATGGAAGAATTGCTGAAAACGAGAGTATTTGATGATCGACGAGTTCGCAGTTATTAAAACACGATTTCAAACTAAATTAATATGTACTTTCGAAATCCTCGGACTTATCGCCCGACACCCGAAATATTTCTTCGCGGGCACAATCATGGCACCGGTAACGAAGAGGATCATTGAGAACCGACAGGGCAAACCCAATACGCCACCATAAACGCGTACCGTCTTTATTTTGAAATATTTCGCGATGGACGTAAATATTCGTGCACATAAACATGACATGACACTTCAACCGAAACAAATCGATGTGTTTGTTATCGATAGTGCAGGACTCTGCACGAAATAAAGATGGCCACCAAGAAAAACTGGGTTTGCGTCCGACTTAAACGCTGTAAGGTTGAGCAGCCGTGGTGAATGTCGTGGCCCTGAACTTGGGTTCTTCAACTCAAGTCAAAGAGCCGTTGCGACAAGGTGATAAAAGAGCCAGCGACTGTGGAAGCGGTTTCTTTTATGGATACGTGGACAGCGAAGAAGGAAGAACGTGCGGAATAGAGGGATCACAATGAGCCAACAGCTGCGAATATTAGAAGGAAGGAGCGTCGAAGAATCTAATCAGGCAATGAGGGAAAATTTGCTCTAGACAACAAGGAAAAAAATGATTTAGGCAGCGAGCGAGTTAAAATGCGAGGATTTCAAGTCAAAGAGCCGTTGCGACAAGGTGATAAAAGAGCCAGCGACTGTGGAAGCGGTTTCTTTTATGGATACGTGGACAGCGAAGAAGGAAGAACGTGCGGAATAGAGGGATCACAATGAGCCAACAGCTGCGAATATTAGAAGGAAGGAGCATCGAAGAATCTAATCAGGCAATGAGGGAAAATTTGCTCTAGACAACAAGGAAAAAAATGATTTAGGCAGCGAGCGAGTTAAAATGCGAGGAATTTGACCATCGACGGGGCCCCCACCGGGATTAAGGAAAATTATGTAAGTGTAAGGAATTTGAGTTTATAAATAATAACATTGCATGAAACTTGCGATTATCTTTGAGTTATCATTTAATTTGTTTATACGAAGTTTTCGTGTTTTGTGAAAGTGTTTTAGTCAGTGTATTCGTGCGTGAAGCGCCCAGTGTTGGTGGAAGGCGTAGATTACCTGGAGTGCATAAGAATCCTTTCCATCGGGGATACCAATCTGCTCAGTCGATTTTCTTTAGTGAAAGTTAGTGCGAATAAGAATCCTCTCTGTCGGGGATTCCTAATTTGGTGGTGTTGGTGTCTTTTCCTTCAGTGAAAGTGGTGATAGGCGGCTCGAAGAGCTGGGTAAAGGCCAACGGCGGTTATTTTAGTGGAAGGACCATTCCGGGGAGTTTCAAGCTCGCCAATTGGCTTCTGGGGGCAATACTAGGGTTGGCGAGTGGCGCTTTCCTACCCCGTCTCCACGGGCTAGTCGGGACCCCAACCGGAATCGCTTGGTGTAGCGTAACATTTTTAACGTAACAAACGTTGAACTTTGACCTGGAAAGACAAGTCGACTCATTGTCTACGAACGACGCAAAAATAATTCAGGGTGATTTCAACGCTAAAGTTGAAAATGAGCTATCTCGTCGGGGAACGACTGGACACAATGAAACAAACGACAACGGCCAGCACCTGTTTGACGTTGCATGTAGTAGAAATCTAGTCATACGTTTGATTTTGCTTCCCACATTGAAGCATACATCAAATGCCCTGGTTATCACCGAATGGCAACACACAAAACCAAATCGATCTTGTTCTGATCCAACATCGTTAAGGCTCGAGCATACTTGACGCCCGTACCTACCGAGAAGCCAATTTTAGCTCGGATCATTACTTGATCAAACTAATTTATCGATGTCATATGTCAAAGGCGTATTCGGTGAAGACCAGCCCGCTACAAAAATTTGACATTGACAGGCTCCAAACGGCGTCTGTGGCAAAAACTTCTACGGAGACCCTCGACAACCAGCAACAGGCTATGGATGGAAGAAGCGGCAATTAAAACCAGGGCAGAACAGACAATCGGACATCAAGCCCAGCGCAAAAGAAATGATTGATGTGAATACGTTGAACAAAACGAATTAGGCGTACAAACAATATTTAGTTAGGAAAACCAGGACAAAGAGAGAAAAGTATGAGACTGAGTATGAGTAGCGAATAAGAAGAATTAAGAAAAGAAAATACTATGACGACCAATTGAGAAGTATCGATGTAAGTCTAGCAAGCAACAACACAAGTCAAGCATAAAAAGTAGTGAAAAGCCTCAAACGAGATTATCAGCCCAAGCCCACACTCTGCCGTGATGACATCGGCAACATCATTGCTGATGAAAACAGAATTAAAGAAAGATGGGCATTATATTTCAAGAACTACCTCATTCCCCGCATAGCTCCAGAGCATCGGAGTCTTTAGATATTCTCGCACAACTCTGAATACAGTTTGTTCCACCATCAAGGCCAAAAAGAATAATAAAGAGCCAGGCATCCATCCGACTTAGTCCGTCTTACAAAAATGACAATGACGTCGACAGCCTCTCAAGTCCAACAATAACCAACTCACCGATGTCTTCGACACAAATATCGGATTAAAGTAAGAGATGGGCTAGCCCCATTTCTATTCAATTTGGCTCTGGAATATGTCATAAGAAAGCTACCTAATTTGGCTGGTTGCCAAAGCAAAGCATTATTTAAAATCAAGGAAAATTTGGTGTACGTCTATGTTGAACTCTCAGCATTTTTCAAGTACTTGCTTGACTGTGAACAATCGGTCTATTGTCGATCTACCTGCTCTAAAACCACCTTGATACTCCCTAATAATACTGTTGGCGTATGATCCGATTTTATTTTCTAAGATCTTTGAAAATATTTTGTACGCCGTACTAAGTAGTGATATGTCTCTATAATTTTCGCACTGTTGGTCACCTTTTTGTGGATAAGGAATACAATATCGAAAAGTGGGCGAATTTGTGTACCTAGGCACCAAAATAACGAGAACGGGTAGTGAAAGAGACAAAATACGTCGAAGAACACAGCGCGTAAATAAAATATTTTATTCAGTTTTGACTATCTTGAAGACCAGCTGCATATACAGGAAAACAATGCTCCAAGTATACAAATCGATAATAAGATCTGTGATATACTATGGGTGTGAAACATGGAACCCATCCCAAGCATCCGCAAACATATTGAACGCCTTCGAGAAACGGGTCCTGAGGCGAATAATTGGAGCGAAGCTAGATGGGGACCAATGGCGAATTCGATACAACCATGAGCTGTATGAAATTTTCGACAAGCCGGGGGTCGCAACCATTGTAATGGACTGGACACATGAATCGTACGGACGAACAACGGATATCCAAAAAGGTATTCGTTGGGAGAACTGAAGGCCGGAGGCTAGTGGGGAAACCGAGGAAACGCTAGTCTGACTCGGTCGATGAAGACAGTTCATCGCTGCTCGGGTTTCGAAATTGGAGGTCGCGGTCACTGGACCGAGACAGTTGGAGGCGCTTTTTTCAGAAAGCGAAGGCCCGAGAATGGCTGTAATGCTACGTAGAGGAAGACAACTTGGTTAACTTCTTGGAAACACTCATACTAGTAGAATTTATATTTTGACAGAGCATGAAGGATAAAATTTAGATACGTCTCCTGAATCTATATTTTAGGTTTCTTATTGATTGAAATTTCCCAATGAATTATCGCCAATTAAGATGGATAACTTGTCTCTGAAATATCGATACTTGGGAAAACAATAAATAAATAAATATGGTTTTTAAAGGAAAAAATTAATGGGTTTCATTTTATTTTATTTTATTTAGGGTGCTATTTATCCGAAAAAAAGTTTACTAAGAATTAATTGCTTTTATCCGTCCTAATTCATTCTTAACCAATAGCTGGATAAGGCATTGGATTAGATACTAACTCAATGTAGGAAATAATTTATACCTGTATGTCTTAACGAGGAAAGAATCATCGACAGCGTTCATTGGTCTTGAACCTTTCAGTGCGGTCGTGATGCACTTTGTGGGGAGACACCTGAGGGAAGTAGAAACTAGAGAACGCACGAAACACTGGAGTAGTTATCCAGGACATAAATTGAAAGCGTTCCTAAGTGCCTATGATGAGAAACGATACAAATTGTGCATCAAATTAGGCAAGAATCAACTAAGGATCCTTACAGGATTCCTCACGGGGCAGTGTATACTTGGAGCCTTTTTTTAATGTTGAATATATGAAAGAGTACCAACTGAAAAGATGATCGTTAAAGGGTAGCAAACATGAGAAGCTTTCGGGATGGAAACAAGTCTAGCTCGAAGCCAGCGAGAAGTTCTCTTCCAGAAATCGAAAACTGGCGAATAAAATCGGACAACTACGAAGATTGGAGGGAACTGCTTGTGGATGTCAAAGCCTAATCTGATCTATTATGCTATAAATGATTGATTTTTCCGGAAAATGTAAAAGCTATATTCATTGAATAGCAAAAAAATCATTCATTTTTTTAAGTTTTTAATTCTCTCATGTGATAATTTGCCGATAAAACAACTAATACGCCATGTCATAATATATCTTCTGGTGGGCTTTTTTCAACACTTTTACCATTATGCTATTAGAGTGCACGTTTATGGAACAACATGGAAAATACACAGGCAAAATAAGCTTTGTATTTACAAATCACCAGTCAAACCTGTGCTGTTATTTGGAAGTAAAACATGCACCCTGTGGAGCTAATCCAAAAAGGGAATGGATATATTTGACCGCAAAGTGCTCAGGAAAGTTTACGGCCCAGTGAAACATGGAACAGAGTGGAGACTACGTTACAACAATGAGTTGTATGAACTATTTGATGAACCACCTGTATCTGCTTGCGTAAAGTAAAGCAAGTTGCAATGGGCAGACCATGTAGAAAGAATGGAAGAACCCACAAGAACATTACAAGGTAGAGTAGAAGCTAGACGTCCAGCGGGACCCCGAGGACTCGATGGGAAGACACGATACAAGCTGTCCTTGTGCTAGGAGTGATCAACTAGTGAACGAGTTCGCAGAACCGTGATGATTGGAGGAGATTAATCATGGAGGTCAAGGCCCGGCTTAGCATGTCGCGCCATAGATGATGATGATGGATAATACACGTTTGTCCTTGTTGTTTTCCACTTAAAGATAATATTATACCAACTAACTTCCACTCTAATCTCACATTCATCAATATTTCACTAATTTTCACGTTACTTGTTTTTCACGTGTATTGGTTTATAGTCGACTTTTGCTTATAATGAAATATGACAAAATAGGTGAATTTCTCTCGAGGAATATACTTCAAATACACAACGCAGCGATCTTTCCATAAATGGAATATTTGAAATATACGAGTATATACAAAAAATAGGAAAGATTGATGTAATTGATTTTGAAAATTAATTTAGACTTACTTAATACCATCAATTTTGAGGGGCGTTTTGGCTGCTCTTAGAAAATAAAAGGTTAATTCAATCGCACGGTCTACCTCTACCAAACATAAAAATAAATCATATTTTTCAAGAATTGATCAATTTTGCTGAGTGTACTTGATTATACAGATTTTCAGCTGCTTAATGATGGATTTATGCCTTCTTTTCGGTCTTTTTGGGCAAAAGGACTGCTTGGATATTGGGCAGAACACCACCTTGTGCGATTGTCACTCCCGACAGCAATTTGTTCAATTCTTCATCGTTGCGGATGGCCAATTGAAGATGCCGGGGGATGATTCTGGTCTTCTTGTTGTCGCGAGCAGCATTTCCAGCCAATTCCAAAACTTCAGCCGCTAGATATTCCATGACAGCAGCCAAATAAACTGGAGCTCCAGCACCAACGCGCTCATCACGGTAGCGCGGCAAGGCTTACTCTTAAAACAACTTTCGGAACATAGAGTATGTTAACCGAAATTTGAGAAATTTGCATTGCATTTTACTATTTGCCCTGTATGTGGTCACATTTCAAGATTTTTCAGTAAATAAACTTTTTTTTGGGGAAATTAATCTCATGATAGGATGTTGCTTCAGTTTAATGTCTTAAAGAATGATTGCTTAATACCATTAGTTTATTTCTGTGCCCCAAATACTAATTTAGAATCTTCTAATTGCAATTTCATCGATATCTTTAGAGTTAAAAAGCAAATGATAGATTTTGGGAGACATAATCAATAAATCTTTAAGAAAAAGAATAAAAGTGCTATGCAATTTGTTTTATTGACAAATATTTATATTTCGGGAGTAAGTGTGCTCCCTTCTTCAGAGAAGAAAAAAATCAGAAACTGACGAAGGGGCACATTTACTCCCGAAATATACATATATATATTTACATACATATTTGTCAATCAAACGAATCGCATTGCGTTTTTACTCTTCTTCTTACAGATTTATTAATAAGCGCTTAACAAATGGAGGCAATCAACGAGCATAATCAATGACTTGAACTATAATTAAATCAAATTATTTATAATTACCTTCATTCCTAGTGGCATGCACGAATCTGGTAACGCAGGAGCACCAATTTTGTATATTTTCAAGTCCGACCATTTAACATCGAATGAATGTGGATAAAGTGGTGATCGATGTCCGTAAAAATATTCTTTTATTCTCAGATCGCGTGATTCTGCTCGCACAGCTCCAGATCTTTCTACAACCTGTTAAATACCGAATTCAGTAACAATTCCAACTGATAAGTGAGTAAACTTACTCCACCACTCTTTGGCAACAGTACAACGTTAACAAACGAAGGAATATCACGAAGGAGCTCATTATACAATCTTTCTTGATCAAGCACGAATATGGCACCAACCTCGAAAGCTTGAGCTGCATGCAGAAGATGCTTATAACCATAGCCTTTGACCCAGCCGCACGTATTGATAATCATTCCAGATGCTTTCGCTGCATAGAATAAAGAAAAATAAAGTTGTATTTAGAGAATCAAATGATTATATTTTAATACTTACTTTTCTTATTCGCTTGCAATGCTTCTAATGTTACTTCAGCTAATTTAGAAATGATTATTTTGTACAACGCATCATTATTGGATGGTGATTTATGTCCTAAATGATATACAAGTGGTGCTTGTTGTGAAAATCCTTCTTCGAGACTAGCAGGTCTTTCAACTAAAATCGCACCAATCGAACCGGGAATTGATATACTTCCCTGTCCTACATCCAAATCAACAAACATTGGTCGCCGGCCTACACGCACTGCATAGTTGAGAAAAATGCGACAAAGGGTGGATTTACCAACGTCCATTGGACCAACCACCATCACTATAGGACCTTGAGTATTTTTTTCTTCGGCCTGTTCACGAATTTGCTCCAGAGCGGCATGGCAATTGATATACTGTACCTGTGGAGTCTCTTTGGCCACGTATGAAACATCTGTCCTTCCTTTAACTTCAACTAAACATCCATGGTAGGTGAATATTGCCACTTTGGCTCCCGTGATAAATTCGTAAGCTTTGCCTTTTACTAGCTCCGTTCCAAATAATTCAGCATAGCCAGATTTAAGCTGTGAAATATGAACACCTACAACTGGTGCGTTTTATCAAACAATGTAATATTTACCTCAACTATAACTTTCTCTCCTTTTGCTTCAATTTCAAATCGAAGTTCAGAATCAGGTTCGAGATTATATTCAACAGGACTATCGGCTTTACTATCCTCTGTCATTGTAAGACTTTTTCACTAATAACTTCACTCAAGCAGAGCTTATAATAGAATCCGAGATTAACAGAAAATGCATGCAAGCGGCAAGCATCAGCTGATGAAATGTCTCCATGACAACTACTGGTGTTACCATGCGTGTAAAGGATTTTAACATCGATCTTTGAGATTTTACATAGCCCTAAAATAGAACGTAAATATAAACAGCTGTTCGTAGGCTTGTCATATTTATTTGAAGTTTGTTCACGTAGTAAATAAAAACCAATAAAAACACTGAAAGGATGAGTAGTATTTATATTCAGGAACCCCCAACATCGGGAAAAGTAAGTACTTTTTTATGAACATATAAAAAAAGTTACTGAGGACAAGTTTACTTTACTGTACTTTGATATGTTTAAATGGTTTTCAACAGCATTGATTTTTCTCGAGCATATTTGTGCATACAATGATATGTTCAATTGGTCTTTAAAATTTTATCATAAAAAAGTATATATGCTCTGGTTTGGTCCATTGCAAGTCTTCTGTCATCGTTGAAGCCAAAAGGATAGTCTTTGAACGCTGATACTGTCTCAAAATGATTTGCTTAGGTTCTCATCCACCAAAATGCAAAAAAATTGTATTCTCCGTAACATGTATTATTTCCAAACGTTTTATTGCAAATTGCAAAAAAAAATGTCCGTCATCTCAATCCCTACAAGATTACTTTACCCCATTCCTCTCAGAATGCTTAGAGGCCCTCATCACAGACGACTTTTCTTTGCAAGCCCCAAGTATCAAAGCTGCACTTCAATCAGCAGCATTTCTCTTCTGCTCCGGAGAAGTTCCGCAAAATATATATAAAAGGTTTTAACAATGTTCGAGGTGATTAAAAAAAAACAAAGTTTCAAAAGGCTTTTTTCCCGATCAAAAGGCTAATTTTACTGCAAGAATTGGTGGTACTTTGCGATAGTATAAGGTAAATTTTAAGATGGAAGTCATTATTTCTAATATTTTTAATGCTTGTATACCCTCTACTTCAATGAATCAACTTTCTCGCTAATACGTGTGAATTTCATATTGAAACTTCCAAATCCCGCCTAGATGAGAAACTTTAGAAATCCAACTTAGCGCCCTAAAGTGTATATTTTTGGTCGGCTAACCATTGCTATCAATTTGAGCCCTAGGAGGCATAAACTTGAGTTTTGTAGATCCTCGTGAATAACCCTTGCGATCGTATACTGTGATCACAGTTCTTATCAAATAGCTAAGATATTGATCTAATTTTATAGCTGACAATTTCTCTAGTATAATGTATCAGAGGAGTGGTGGAAATAGGCCACCAAAAAGTAGTTTTTATTTACCCATACTAGCACTTCTACCCGCTTTTTCATATATCCATACTAGGGATCAGTTTTTTGGGATTTTTCTCTCCCTGACATTACTGCACCTCCAACATTTGTCCAATTAAAAAGATTTTAGGCATAACGTTGTGGTGTCTCATTTGCTGCCATCAAAACATGCACTTATCTCCATTTTTTCTAAAATGTCTTCCAACTTTACAATGCCACGGTAAGAATGCTAATACGATCCTGAATCGATTCTTGCTTATTTCAATGCACAATTTATTCCGTTTCACATAGTAGGCTGTAAGGAATGCCTTAAATTTTATTAGTCCTGCATGACTACTTAAGTGTTTACTGCGTTCTTTAGTTTCTATTTCCTTCAGGCATCTCTCTTATTCGAAAAATTCGTGCATACTACAGAAGTGAAGTCAGGAACCAATGGGCGCAGATTCAATGAAGCATTGATCTCTGTCCTCATAACAAATTGTAATCTTCTTGATTACTTTGTCAAATGTGAAGGCTTTTGTCTGATATTGAAAAAAATAAACAACAAGAAAGCAAATGGTATTGTTGTATTCTTAACACAGTGCTCAACATTTGCCAGAGATTGTTATTAGAAATTATTGCACATTGTTCAACAGTGTGTTGATAGTCTTCCCGATCTTAAAGAAAGGAAAATACTTATCGTACCCTAAAAGCTTGCTGTCTAATACCAGGAAAATTTTTGAAGTGATACTGAACCAAGCGATAAACACCCACATTGAGATGATGCCGATCTCCCAGTTTGGGTTCCGCACTTGGCATTCGACTATACGTGCTATAACAAACGTAACCTCAGACATTTTTTGTAAACTTACTAATTGAGAATATGTTGAAGCATGTCTCATTGATTTAAGAATGCTTTCGAAACGGTATGGTCAGATCGACTAATTAGGGTTTTGTAAAATAATTTTACAAAACCATAATAAAATCGCGCCTGTCTGTCACAGCACTTTTTCTCGCAAACCGTATAAGCTACAAACATAAAATTTTGTATATAGGTGTAAAGTGATGCCCTCTTCAAAAGTTTCATTACAAAAAAAAAAATTACAAGGTGCTTAAGGGGGTCTCCCCATACAGGAGAGTGACCCTGAAAAACAAAATTTCATCAAAGGTAGCCAATATGGGTATCATATGAAAGGTCTCAATGAGAACTTTTCAAAATAGGGCTTAAACTGGTATTTTTTGCTTCGGGGAGTGCACAGGAAGGGGAAATACACGAAAAATTTGTGTCCCCCCCTCGCGATTGGACACCTGTGATCCGAAAAATTTGAAAAAAATATGTGTTTATAAGGACAATAACAACAAATACTCTAGAAGTCAAAATTCAGTCAATTTTGTTAATAATAGTATGAAAATCGAATTTCACATTTTCCCCAATAAAATCATATGGATACCCTTAAATTCAATGAAAACCGATATTTAAGTAGTTTTAGATAAGGTTCTAATACTCTGCAAGTTTAATGAAAATCCAGTCATATTCACGGAAGATATAGCCATTTGAAATTTCTCCAAATAGAAAAACAATAACACACGATTTTGGTATTTTATGGACTTTCCATTGAATCAGATACTGCAGTTTTGATTTGATCTTCTTGATATTTTCAAATAAGATCAATAATATAATTTTTTTTTTTGGAAATTCATAATTTCAGTGATTTTGTTAGTTTGCAACAAAATGACGACCGTTGAAAATACAGAAGCAATGGATTTTCTTATAAACGTGCACATCTCTTTGACATATTTCTTGCCTTTATTCGTTGCTGGTGACTTCATTTCGCACGTTGGGCACAAAACCCTTCTGACATGACCGTAGGTCTGTTTACCCAACTTGTAACTCTTTCAAGACAAAATCACCTCACAACTTGTCGTAATGATGTACAATATGCTATTTTTTTTCCTCCTCCCCTGTTTAACAAAAACAGGAATCCATAGATGAGTACTGTGGAAATTTGGTTGGTCTGTTCTGTCGGCACTTTGACCAGCGTTTAGCGACCATGTCCACTTTTGGGACCAGTGGTGTCGAGCAATTTCAGTAATTCAAGACTGAGAGATACTACTGTCCCTCAAGGGGTGGTTAGTTGAATTAATTAGGTGGGGAAGTGTTAGTATATTACTTTGAAGACAATTGATAGGGAGGGACCAAATGACTCTCTTTAAGTATTTTCAATTTTTTGTAGCTTAAGTTTTTAATCTACCGACCATCTTAGTGATGAGTCCGTAGTGTCTGAAGATTTAGTAATATTTAATTTTAAAAATGAGTAAAATTCAGAAATAAATCGTTTAACATTTAGTTTAAAAATAATTAAATTCGGAACTAAATCGTATGTCGTATAAAATATCCTCTTTACATTTGTGAATGGTGTGATTTCGTATATTATGGAGTTGTTATATGGTAAAAATAAAACATTTAAAAGTTAATTTATCCATGCTCTAGAAGTGCTCGGTTGTGGTTCTTTGTGTATTTGAGGTACTATGCCTCGACTGCGTCATTAATTTTTTTATTTTCATTGATTTGTAATCCTACTAGTTTTGCATGTCTGTCAATTTTTAGGAAGAGCTCTTTGGCAGTTGTTAATGACCGTGACAAAATGTTGATGTCATCCGCATAGGCTACTACTTGGCTCGACTTTATAGTAATATACCTCGTGTATCGACAAGTAACTTTCTTATGACGTACTCCAGAGCCAAATTGAGTAGCATTGGGGCCAGCCCATCTCCCTGCTTTAGTCCGATATTTGTGTCAAAGGCATCGGTGAGTTGGTTATTTTTGCGGACTTGGGAGGTTGTCGACGTCATTTTCATTTTGATAAGATGGAGTAATTTGGCTGGGATGCCAAAGCAAAGCATTATTTGGTACAGTACGTTACGACCAATACTGTCGTATGCTTGCTTAAAGTCAACGAAAATTTTGTGTACGTCTATGTTGAACTCCCAGCATTTTTCAAGTACCTGCTTGACTGTGAACAATTTGTCTGTTGTCGACCTACCTGCTCTAAAACCACCTTGATACTCCCAATAATACTGTTGGCGTATGATCCGATTTTATTTTCTAAGATCTTTGAAAAAATAGTGATATCTCACTATGATTTTCATACTGTAGCTTGTCACCTTTTTTGTAGATAGGGAATATAATTGATTGGCTCCACTCTTTCGGCATATGTTCTTGTTGCCAAATGTGCTGGATAACTTTGTGAATAGCTTTATGAACATTGCTGCCACCATATTTAATGAGCTCCACTGGAATCTCATCGATACCCGGCGGTTTATTATTTTTTTGGGCTTTGGAGCCAATGGAAGCTCTCCGGAAATATCTGTAAGCTCCGATGCTCTGGAGCTGTGCGGAGTATTAAGGAGGCTCTTGAAATATGATGCCCATCTTTCCTTAATCCTGATTTCATCAGGGATGATATTGCCGATGTCAGCACGACAGAGCAAGGTTTTGGGCTGATAACCACGTTTCAGGCTTTTCACTACTTTGTATGCTTATCTTGTGTTGCTGCTCGCTAAATTTACATCTATACTTCTCAATTGGACGTCGTATTTTTTTCTTTTCTTAATTCTACTTATCCTATTGGATACTCTTCGTCCCGGTTTTCCTACATACATATTCTTTGTACGCCTGATTCTTTTTGTCTAACGCATTCTGGCACTCATTATCGACCCAATCATTTCTCTTGCACCGGGCTTGAAGTCTGATCGTCTGTCTGCAACGGTCTTAATAGCCGCTTTCACTTCCATCCAGAGCTCTTTGCTTGTCCTTAGCAATGCGTCTAATAAGATGGAAGCCAGCTGGTTGTCGAGGGTCGCTGTAAAATCTTTGGCCACAGATGCCGTTCGGAGCCTTTCGATGTCGAATTTTCATAGCGAGCTGGTCTTCGATGAATACGCCTTTGACATACGACATCAATAGGCTAATTTGATCAAGTAATGATCTGAGTTACAATTGGCTCCTCGATATGTACGGAAGTCAAGTATGCTCGAGGCCCAACCTTGTTAGATCAGAACATGGTCGATCTGGTATTGTGTGTTGCCATCCGGTGATACCCAGGTCATTTTATGAATGCGTTAATGTGGGAAGCAAGTCGAACGTATAACTAGATTTCTGCAACATGCAAAGTTAATCAGGCGTTGGTCGTTGTCATTGATTTCGACATGGCGGCTATATCGTCCAGTCGTTCCCCAATGAGATAGCTCAGTGCCAACTTTAGCGTTGAAATCACCCAGAATTATTTTTGTGTCGTTTGCAGGCAATGAGTCGACTAGTCTTTCCAGGTGATTGTTGAACGTTTCCTTCGTTTCTTCATCCTTTTCTTCGGGCGAAGCGCGTACATTTATTAGCCAGATCGCAGACAACCATTCTGTAACCACCTTGAAATCAATAACGTGCGATTTGAACTCCCTATCAACAATGATGGCCACTCCGAATTCTCGTTTTCCAGTAGGCTTCGAACTTTTGAATATTGTGAGAGATCTCGTGTCTTGAATATCATTTCCAGTCCAGTTCGTTTCCTGGATTGCCAGTATTTTTATTTTATATTGACTGGCCTGTTGTAAAAGGTCCTTAACAGCGCCAGGGTAATTGAGTGATCTGACATTCCAGGATCCAATGCCGTGGTCCTTTTTCGTTTGCGAGGTCGTTGCCGTGAGCCCAATCCATTCTGAGACCCTTCTGGAGGTTTCAAAATATTGTATGGTTTTCGAGGGACGGGGAGTTAGCCCATCGTCCAACCTCAATTCCGGCGGCATTACTTCGATTCCGTTGTCAGGGGCGGAAGACCCGCCTTTACCCTCTTTCATCCCAACAAAGGAGGTGTAAGTAGGATTTAGTAGCAAAGCTACAGATGTATTTACAGTTATCTGCATTTCTCGGCATTTAATCTCCCATTATTGGGGAACCAGTAAACCCAATGTGCGACCCCGAGAACATTTACTACCATTTAATCGAGGGGTTAAGGATGAGGAATCATGGAAGCTGTGGGTTGGGGAAACGAGGGGTTCCCCCTCCTTTCTCAAACTGGCTTGAGACCGTCTACAGCGGAATTCGACTTTAGCATTAAAGTATGCAATTTTTAGAAAGTCAGGAAGGGTATTGCGCGAGACCGTTATCATGACTGACTTTGTTGAAATAAAGTTGTCAGTCTTTTCAGGATCTCTCCTGTTGAGTCTTGTGGTATTAATTAACTTAATATTATTCAGTAGTGATCCCACCTTGGTACGAGGCCTAGCTTTTTGAACTAACTCTTTCAGGTCAAAATCTAAGTCGACATGTTGAATTACACCATACCAGCAGGTGAAACTACCTGGAATAAAATATTTTTTTTTCCTTTAGGGCTTCATTTTCTGTCGCATTGTTGGCGTACTTAGGAGTATCGAAGAAAATTTTGAGTCTTAGTCTGTTTTGTTTTACATTTGCAACATTGCATTTGGAATCTCTCATATGCGTTAATCTGAGGGGTTTACCGTTGATTTGCCATTCCATGATAACCGGAAAGAGTTTTTCATTGGAATTTAATTCGTACCTGATTGCTTTGGCTTGAAAGGGTGGGACTGGCTTTTCGTTGGGTGGATTTGTCTCATTATTGATGGGCACGTTAATATTTTTTGCCATTGGTCCAGGTGGTGTGAATTTGAAGATTAGATTGGTCATAGTAGTGTTGATTTTAAAATACTTTTTTCTCTTTATTTAATAGTTAACCTTTTTCTCCTTTGCTAGGGACTCGCTGGCGCCCAGCATCTGTGCTTCTTTTTTTCCATTTGCGTTGATTTCACTTTCACTGGCACTAAATTCATTTCTTATTCCCGAGCCAGGAAGGCGGTCTTCCGCACCCCGTTCTATTCTGGAACATGTGTTTGTTTTCGCCATATTTTCACTCACTTCTTATAAGAAATGGAAATCTAATTATAGCACGCGATTTCAAGGCCTTGAATGGTCTACAGCAAGGAACGGTACCTGCGCCTCCGTTCCTTTCAATCTTTATTCGTAGTCTTTTGAACGGCTGTGACTTTAACATGTCGTCATCGCGATCTCTAGAAGCATTCGCTGAAAAAAGCGACAATTATTCAAAAGAGTCCAAGATATATTCAATACCATTCAGTCCTACACAAACAATTGGCGAATTAATTACAATGTACAGCAATACGAAGCAATTTTGTTAGCTCGCCTAGGCCTGAAACGTAATTAGAAGGATTTCCACATAATGGGTAGCGTCATGAATCCTGTGTTCGATACCTAGGTGTTCATCTAGATCACTATATATACTACAACGAGCATGTTAAATCTATGTTTAGCCCGAGAAGCCCAATCATATTTTATTAGCTAAAAAGGTTAATCGTAGGTCAAATTTACCTACTCGAAAAAATACACTTGGAATGTAACATAGTTTATTTTGTTATATGTTTTAGTTTATATTAACATTTATTTGTGTTAAGTACTTATGAGATAAAAGAAAGGATAATTATAGTATTTGTTTATTTCACTTTGAAAATGAAAACTTTAAGTAACAATACAAACCTATAGTACAAAATGAGATCCTTCCTTATAAATTGCCTGTATATGCAGCTGGTCTTCAAGATAGTCAAAAATGAATAAAAAATGTTATTTGCGAGCTGTATTCTTCGACGTATATCGTCTCTTTTATAAGCAGTTCGCCCCGCGAACTACTCGATAAATCAGCCAATGCATACGAAAAATTCATCCGCAACACGTATACTCACCACGTCACCACCTGACATCATCAATCTCAGGAGTTAGTTTCGGCCACTGAACCGCGACTTGACGTCGGAAGTGCATGAGCGCGAGCGAGTGCTGTCCGTCGCGGGCCACAAAAAGTCCGCACTTAACGCGAATTGCGGAATAATTTGATACTTCCGAAGTACAAAACCGTTCACGCGTACAAGTGTGGCTGTACGAAAATATTTTGTTGCGGAGCGAAGGATACATGGTTGGATTTGACGAGTATACGAATTTTGTGTTGGATGAGGTTGAAGTACTTCATATGAAGACGCAAAATCGCCGGAGCTTAGTTAGGTTGCTTATATAGTTTTGAGGTTAATGATTCGTGCTGAGAAAAATTACATCTGTTGTAGGGCACCGTTTCTACTTGGATGCCCTACTCCTATTTGGGGATCGTTTGTATTTGGAGTAAGGACGAAAGCATTTCGCGTCCGAGGGCGTTATTCGAGCATCGTTTTCCAATGTCAATTCCTTTGGTAGGTTACCTCGGCCTCGAACCGTTGAACCGATACACCTTTGAGAGCCCTGCAAATTCGTGAACGCGAAATTTTTTTGTAGTGGGCCCATGTGCTGGGGAAAAGAACCCGCCCACGACACCGCAACGCTAGCCTGCAAGCGCATTCACGCCTTCTCAGACAAGGCCAATTCCACCGAGCATTAATATTTTTACTCGCTGAGGCCATCGCTGCTGTCCTTTACGGACCTATGAACATCCATAAACACTACACGGGTTTCGTTATTTTGGCGCCTAAATACACAAATCGCCCACAATTTCGATACTGTATTCGCCAAGTGTGATATGTTGGGTATTTGAGGTAGTTTTCCTAGACTGCATCATGAGCGTTGTTATATTCTCATTGATTTGTAGCCCTACTAGTTTTGCTTTGCAGTCGAGTGTCTGGAAAAGTTATTTGGCGCTTGTTAACGATTGTGATAAAAGGTTGATGCCGTTCGCATAGGCTATCACTTGGCTCAACTTGTATAGTAACGTGCCTCTTGTATCGACAGGTAGCTTTCTTATGGCGTATTCCAGAGCCAAACCGAATAGCAATGGGGCCAGCCCATCTTCCTGGTTTAGTCCGATATTTGTGTCAAATGCGTCGGTGAATGGTTATTGATGCGGACTTGGGAGGTCATCGACGTGATTGTCATTTTGTTAAGATGGATTAATTTGGCTTGGATACCAAAGCAAAAGATTATTGGTATCGTAACTTACAATCAATACTGCCGTATGCTTGCTTAAAGTCAACGAAAATTTGGTGTATATTTATGAAGTCTCAACATTTCTCAATTACCTGCTTGACTGTGAACAATTGGTCTATCGTCGCTTTACCTGCTCTAAAGCCAGCTTGATACGTATGATCTGATTTTATTTTCTAACATATTTGAAAATCTTTTATATGCCGTACAAAGTAGTGATATCCATCCATAATAGTTTTCGCACTATAACTTGTCACTTTCTTTGTGAACAGGTAATAAAATTGATTGGCACCTCTCGTTCGTGTGCTGGATGACTGTATGGATGGCTTCCTGAACGCCACTGCTTCCATATTTAAGGGCAAAACTGAGATCTCATCTATACCTGACGCTTTATTATTCTTTTGGGCCTCGATGGCGGAACAAACTGCATCCAGAGTAGGTGAGGCCAATGGAAGCTCTCCGGGAATATCTATAGACTCCGATGTTCTGGAGCTGTGCAGAGGATCAAGGAGTTACTTGAAATATGATGCTCATCTTTCCTTAATCCTATTTTCATCAGCAATCATGTTGTCGATTTCATCACGGCAGAGCGTGGTATTGGGGAAATAACCTCGTTTTAGGCTTTTCACTACTTTGTATGTTTATGTTGTGTCGTTCCTCGCTAGTCTTATATCAATGCTTCTCAATTGGCCGCCATAGTATTTTCTTTTGTTAATTCGAATTATCTTATTCGCTACTCTTCTGAAATTTTCGTAGAGTTTTCTCTTCGTCCTGGTTTTCCTACCTATATATTCTTTGTACGCCTGATTCTTTTTGTCTGACGCATTCTGGCACTCATCCTCGAACCAATCATTTCTTTTGCGCCGGGCTTGATGTCCGATTGTCTGTTCTGCTACGATCTTAATTGCAATTTTGACTTCCACCCATATCTCGTTGCTTGTTTTCAGCGATGTATCAGATAGGATGGGAGCTAGCTGGTTGTTAAGGGTCTCCTTGAAATTTTCTGCTAAGGACGTCGGTTGGGGCCTATCGATGTCGAGCGTTTAAAGAGGGCTGGTCTTCACCGAATAAGCTTTTCACATACGACATATAGGTTAATTTTATGAAGGATGATCCGAGTTACAATTGGCTCGGGGCCCAACGTTATTGGATCAAAATAAGGTCGATCTAGTTTTGTGTGTTGCCATGCGGTATACACAGGTCATTTTATGTATGCGTCGATGTGGGAAGCAAAATCAAACGAATGACTAGATTTCTGCTACATGCAAAGTCAATCGTTGTCATTCGTCTCATCGTGGAGAATATATCCTTAGCGCTGAAATCACCCAGAATTATTGTTGTGTCGTTTGTAGGCAATGAGTCGACTAGTCTTTCCAGGTGATTGTAGCACATTTCCTTCGTTTCTTCGATCAGGGCGTCTACCTTTATGAGCCAAATTTAGAAAAATTTCGCCTTTACACGGATCGCACATAACCGTTCATTGACAGCTTTAAAATCAATAACGTGCAATTTGAACTCCCTATCCACAAAAAATGCTAATCAGAATTCACGCTTTCCAGCAGGCTTACCACTTTTAAATATTGTGTGCGATCTCATATCTTGAATATCACTTCTAGTCCAGTTCGTTTCCTCGATTGCCAGTATGTTTAATTTGTATTGACCGGCCTGCTGTAAAAAGTCTTTAACAGCGCCAGGATTGTTCAGTGATCTGACATTCCAGGATCCAATGCCTTTTTTCGGTTGTGAGGTCGCTGCCGTAGATCAAATCAATTCCGAGGCTCGATAGCAGGTTTCGAAACAATGTAGGGTTTTCCAGGGACAGGGAGTTAGCCCGTCGCCTAACGTCCATTCCGGCGGTAAGGTTATTGGTTTCAATTCCATTATCAGACGCGGAAGGCTTGCCTTTACCCTCTTACATCACCACAAAGGTGATTTAAGTTGGATTTAGTAGCAGAGTTGCAGGTGTATTTGCAGTTTTTGGCATTTTAGGCATTAATGTCCCAGAATTGGGGAGCCAGTAAACCTAATGTGTGACCTCGAAACCGTTTACTACCATTTGGTCATGGGATTTAAGGGGTGGGGAAAACAAGAGGATCTCTCCTCCTTTCTCAACCGGGCATGGGACCGGCTACGGCGGAGTTATTTCATGATTTAATAATATTGTATTGGTTTCGACCGAATTTTATCTATATTTAGCTACTAGACAATTAGTTTTGCTGCCAATATGTTTCATTCCTTTCGTGTATATTCATGTATGTATAAATGCTCAATAAATTTGTATGTAAGGTCAAAGGAACGCCTGCTTATTCAGGCCCGAAAGGAAAGCAATTAACTTACATGACGTTAACAATTGGTCTAAAAGAACATCCTGGGGCGCATGTGACGTCATGCATTCGCTTTCGGGCCTGTGTGAGAGGGCATTGGTCAAAGTCAAAAGCGGTTTATTCAATACTAGTCGTAATATATTTTCAAAAAATAAAAACCGAACTCCAAACAATAAAAATACTAAAACTTAATGGCCCAAACGGCTCTCTAAATTTATACATTATTAATTAAAAACTCAATTAGACTCAATTAGAAAAAGGAGAAAAAACCAACCAACACTATTAAAAGTTAATTATAATACTAACACAACAGTATTTATGTATATATGATGTGTCTATCCAAAATCCTTGGTGGTATCAGGTTAATTGAATAATTTCAAAATAAATTATATTTGAAAAAATGACCAGTATAATCAGATTCGGTATTTAAATATTTTCACATTTAATATTACGAGTGAAAATTATTGTGATAATTTCCCTATTGTTCCCAGACAATACTCTTTTTCCGTTTTTATTTGAGTAACTTGCTTCTTGCTTGTCTAAATTAGATCGTCGCCGTGTTACATTCCTATTACTGGTTTTTCTAGTTATAAGATCCGAGCAGTAATACGCAATATACGCTTATACAACCAGACCAGCGTTTTCAGGGCTATCAACCCTCTGTTTACGGTCCTCTCGTTTCAATCGGAATCAGGTTGTTGAAGGTCTCTGGCTTTTAGAGTTATTGGTTACATCGATCGAGCTTGAATGATGGTCCATACTTCTAATCCATAAAACAAGGTCAAGAAACTAAAATTCAATGTTTATTAGTCAAGAAAAACATTGGGCTTTTATTTCTAGTACATGCTAGAATTTCATAATCTGTGATGTTTTCAATCAAGGGGGGGGTCAGCTTCTATACTGAGCTTCTTTATTAAGAACAACTTACACCAACGTTTGGGTAAGGTATTAGACCACAATCACATAATTCGCTTCATTACAATTCACTAGCAATTTTGTACTTCCATGTTTTACAAACTGGGTCGATGTTTATCTTTTAAGTTAAATCAACATATTTCCGTTGCATTTAAATAGCGTACTAGTTGGTTCGATCTAAATAGCTGTGAAATCGGGTTCTTAGTTCATAGCAAAAAGTTGACCAGCTGCCGATTGTTCAAACCTGTAGATACCATTTTTCCTTACTAATAATTCTGTATTCAGCTTCAACTGCCAAAGTTTACTATTCTCAAATAAATAACACAAGTTTATTAAAATATTGTTTTATTTTACTTAACTCTATATTTGTAATTGAAACACAGTCCGTTGTATAAAAAATACAGCAATTGAATTACAATAAAGAAACAAAAATTAATGAGCGTCCATAAATTGAAGTTCCGATAGTAGTAGTATTGAATTTGGTAACGGATGCGGTTGAGGTGATAAAACGGTTAATGTTTGCCGATCACAGTCTACATGCGTTCTAAAATAAAAAAAAATCAAATTAAAGCTACTGTTATACGAGTACAGATCTTCTAATAGTAATAATAAGTTTCATAAGTTCTGAAATACTTACACACAAATGAAGCCAGCAACATTTGTTTGTATAACATCATCATCAATCGATTCCGCAAAACTTACTGCTAGAATATGATGCAACAGATTTGGACCAGGTTGAACAGCCACCAATTTTGTCATGTTGTCCTCAGCCTGAAAAATATAAGATGTATTGTTAGGTGTTAAGATTTTAATAGCGGAATCTGCAACGAAAATACTAGATTAATTAAAAAGATATATTTTTTTTAAAAGCCGTCGGGCCTTGCAGACGCGTTTCGACTCGTTTGAGTCAAATTCAGTGTCACACTAAAGCTCGTAGTTAAACTCAGACGATAGTCTTCTTATATTGCAAACCACAGCGGACACCCTCGCTTACTTATACTTGTATAATCCCAATATCTGATCGTTATAGCGGAGACTACAGACTCGCTTGGAAAACTAACTTCCTTCTTTATTCTAGCAAAAAGAGTTTAGCTACTCATCTTCGGTCAATAACTTGGCAGTAAGTTTACTTGGTGCCAAGTTATTGATCTTTCTTTACGCTTTACAAAAAAGGTTTAACGATAAAATTGCACAAAATAACAAATAAGGCTAGGTGCATCCAAAGAAGACGAATAGGAGAAGAGTACGTGAGCAATGATTCTCGATAGAGTGCTTTTAAGGAGATATGACAAAATAGGTAAATTTCTCTCGCGAAATTTACTTCAACCACACAATGCAGCGAACTTTCCATAAATGGAATATTTGAAATATATATACAAAAAAAGGATGGATTGATGTAATTGATTTTAAAAATTAATTTAGACTTAATACCACTAATTTTGAGGAGCGTTTTGGCTGCTCTTAGAAAATAAAGGGTTAATTCAATCGCTCGGTCTACCTCTATGAAGCATAAAAATATATCATATTTTTCAAGAATTGATCAATTTCACTGTGAGTGTATGTTTTGACTCACGGTAGCGTGGCAAGGCTTACTCTTAAAAGAGCTTTCGGAACATAGAGCATGTTAACCGAAGTTTGAGAAATTTACGTTGCATTCTACTATTTGTACGGTGTGTGGCCACATTTCAAGATTTTTCAGTAAATAAACTTTTTTTGGGGAAACTAATCTCATGATAGGATGTTGCTTCATTTTAATGCCTTAACGAACGATTGCTTAACACCCTTATTTTATTACTGTGCCCCAAATACTAATTTAGAATTTTAATTGCAATTTCATCGATATCTTTAGAGTTAAAAAGCAAATGATAGTTTTTGGAAGACATAATCAATAAATCTGTAAGAAACAGAATAAAAGTTCTAAGCGATTTGTTTTATTGACAAATATATATATTTCAGGAGTAAATGTGCTCCCTTCTTCAGAGAAGAAAAAAATCAGAAACTGACGAAGGGGGCACATTTACTCCTGAAATATATATATTGCATTGCGTTTTTATTCTTCTTTTTACGGATTTATTAGTAAACGCATAAAAATGGAGGCAATCAACAAACATTATCAATGACTAGAACTATAATTAAATCAAATTATTTATAATTACCTTCATTCCTAGTGGCATGCACGAATCTGGTAACGCAGGACCACCAATTTTGTATATCTTCAAGTCCGCCCATTTAACATCAAACGAATATGGATAAAGTGGTGATCGGTGTCCGTAAAAATATTCTCTTATTCTCAGATCACGTGATTCCGCTCGCATAGCTTCAGATCTTTCTACAACCTGTTATAGTAAATACCTAATTCAGTAACAATTCCAACTGATAAGTTAGTAAACTTACTCCACCACTCTTTGGCAATAGTACAACGTTAACAAACGATGGAATATCACGAAGGAGGTCATTATACAATCTTTCTTGATCAAGCACAAATATGGCATCCACCTCGAAAGCTTGAGCTGCATGCAGAAGATGCTTATAACCAGAACCTTTGACCCAGCCGCACGTATTGATAATCATACCAGATGCTTTCGCTGCACAGAATAAAGAAAAATAAAGTTAAATCTAGATAATCATCTGAATATATTTAATACTTACTTTTCTTGTTCCTTTGCATTGCTGCCAATGTTACTTCAGCTAATTTAGAAATTATTACTTTGTACAACACATCATTATTGGAGGGTGATTCTTGTCCTAAATGATATACAAGCGGTGCTTGTTGTGAAAAACCTTCTAATCCTTCTTCGAGACTAGCAGGTCTTTCAACTAAAACCGCACCAATCGATCCGGGAATTGATATACTTCCCTGTCCTACATCCAAATCCACAAACAGTGGTCGCCGGCCTACACGTACTGCATAGTTGAGAAAAATGCGACAAAGGGTGGATTTACCAACGTCCATTGGACCAACCACCATCACTACAGGACCTCGAGTATTTTTCGCTTCCGCCTGTTCCCGCATTTGCTCCAGAGCGGCAGGGCAATTGATATATTGTACCTGTGGAGTCTCTTTGGACACGTATAAAACATCCGTCTTTCCTTTAACTTCAACTAAACATCCATGGTAGGTGAATATTGCCACTTTGGCTCCCGTGATAAATTCATAAGCTTTGCCTTTTACTAACTCCGTTCCAAATAATTCAGCATAGCCAGATTTAAGCTGTGAAAAATGAACATCTATGTCTTTTCCTTTTTATCAAACAATGTAATATTTACCTCAACTATAACTTTCTCTCCTTTTGCTTCAATTTCAAATCGAAGTTCAGAATCTGGTTCGAGATTATATTCAACTGGACTATCGGCTTTACTATATTCTGCCATTGTAAAACTTTTCCACTAACCAACCTCACTCAAGCAGAGCTTGTTACTGACTGAGCTGCGAGATCAACACAAAATGCATGCAAGCGGCAAACATCAGCTGATGAAATGTCTCCATACCAGCTGCTGGTGTTACCGTGCTTGAAAAGGATTTTCCGCATCGATCTTTGAGATTTTATATAGCCCTCAAATTGAGCGTAAACATAAACAGCTGCTCGTAGACTTGTTATATTTATTTTAGGTTTTTTCACTCAGTAAATAAAAACCAATAAAAAAATTGACAGGATGAGTAGTATTTATATTCAGGAACCCCCAACATCAGGAAAGGTATTTTTTATGAACATATAGAAAAAGGTGCCGAGAACTTATTTTACTGTACTTTGATAATTTAAATGGTTTTCCAACAGCATTGATTTTTCTCGAGCATTTTTGTGTAGACAAAGATATGTTCAAATGGTCGTTAAAATTGTATCATGAAATCCAAAAAAGTATATATGCTCTGGTTTGGTCTATTGCAATTTTTGTGTCATTTATGGTTTTTGTTTTTTTTTTTTGTTGCACTGAGTGAAGTGAAGCCTAAAGGACAGTCTTTGAGCGCTGATACTGTGTCAAGATAATTTGCCTAAGTTCTCATCCACCAAAATGCAAAAATTTGTATTCTTCCTAATGTGGCTTTACTCCAGATGTTTTGTTGCAGATTGCAAAAAATGAGTGTCGGTCACTTCAATACCTACAAGATTACTTTACCCTATTCCTCTAAGAATGCTTAGAGCTCCTCACAAACGACTTTTCTTTGCAGGCTCCAAGCATCAAAGCTGCACTTCAATCAGCAGAATTTCTCTTCTGCTCCGGAGAAAAGTTCCGCAAAATATATATATATACATATATATATATATATATATATATATATATATATATATATATATATATATATATATATATATATATATATATATATATATGTAGGAACGATATCGGATAAAACATTTGAATATTTTTGTGATTGACTGTATTAGCAATGACGTTTCATAATAGACCTACTTTCTGTTGGAAATGTACTTGACAGAGAAGTGACTTGACGGGAGTCTCTCGCTGTTGCGCGTCACGGAAAATATGTTTAAATTATTCCTTGAAGTTTCTGCCTATTTGTTTTAATAAAACGTTTAAAATCTACAAGTGGCGCATTTCTTTATTTGCTCCTTCCATTCGGATCCCTACAAGTGGGGGCTCAACCGGGATTCGCCAAAAAATGGAGTAACTATTGAAATGAAAATAGAAGTAAAAGTAGACGAAAGTTCTAGACGGTGAAAGATATCGTGTCCATACGTGTTCGATAGACGGCGACGCGTTCAAGGATAAGTAGACGGTTTTGGTGCAAGAAGATTTCGTGTCCATACGTGTTCGATAGACGGCGACGCGTTCAAGGACAAATAGACGGTTTTGGTGCAAGAAGATTTCGTGTCCATACGTGTTCGATAGACGGCGACGCGTTCAAGGACAAATAGACGGTTTTGCTGCAAGAAGATTTCGTGTCCATACGTGTTCGATAGACGGCGACGCGTTCAAGGACAAGTAGATGGTTTTGATGCAAGAAGATTCCGTGTCTATACGTGTTCGGTTGACGACGATGGGATCAAGACGAAAACAAAGAGTAAATTGTTCGGAAGATTATTATTTAATATGCCGGATGAAGAAAGCGAAGTACCAACGGGAAGTAAAGCGGTGCTACGCGAACGACTGAGGAGCTCAGTGGCCGTTGCTAAGATGGATATTGATTCGTTGACTGTGGAAGGAATCAGGGAACGATTGCGTACTTTGGAGTTGCCAGTCAGCGGAAAAAAGGCAGTTTTACGTGAACGATTACGTGCTGCGACGATGTCAGAGAACGAGGACGACGAGGAAGAGGAAGTGGCTGCAAGTGAAATTGACCGAACGCCCTCTGAATGTAGTGCGGTGTCTTTTAGGCAAACAATGTTGTCATATCGCGATGTTGAAGACTCGCTGGAAACATTTAGTGGCGATAAATACCAAAATATTGAAAGATGGTTAAAAAACTTTCAAGAAACCGCGGAAATGTGTGGGTGGAATGATATGCAACGAGTAGTGTACGCGAAGAAATTGTTACGTGGATCAGCGAAATTGTTTGTCGGTTTTGAGTGCTCCGCAAAATCATGGGATCAATTACGTAGCTCGCTGTGTGTAGAATTCGGACAGATAGCTAATAGCAAAGACATTCACAAACAATTGACTGAAATTCGAAAGTTGCCGAGTGAAAGTTCGAACGAATATGTTTATCGTGTCTTAGATATCGCGAGTCACGCCGAGATCGAGTTGGAGGCCAAGATACAATACATCATTGACGGTATTCCAGACGATGAGCGTAATAAAACAATTTTATATGGTGCAAGCTCGATAAAGGAATTACGACAAAAATTAATTCAATACGAGGCTATAAAATCGCGAATAAAATCAAAGTATCCGTTACGTGAAAAAAATATACCGGATACTAAGTCTGGCAAACGCTGTTTTAACTGTGGAAATTCCAATCATCTCGGTAAAGACTGTCCTGATAAAAGGAAGGGAACAAAGTGCTTCTCATGTGGTGATTTTGGCCATGTTGCAAGCAAGTGTCCAACCCCGCGAGTGAACATCCCGAAGGTTAGATGTGATGCGTTAAAATTAGCGGATATGAAGACTTATAAAGACATACAAATATGCAAAAGAACAATTCGTGCAGTTTTTGATTCGGGTAGTGATCTCCATTTATTAAACGTAATATCTATGACGGACTAGACGCTCCATGTCTTGAGAAAAATTATGTTAGATTTAGTGCCATTGGCTCTGGCAGTCAGCAAACTCTTGGTCATTTTACCACGACGGTTACAATAGACGGTGTTCGTTTAACCCTTACGATTCATGTAGTGCCGGATTCGACTTTCCCATATAACTTGTTGCTTGGTGGTGAATTATCGGAGTTCGTAGAAATAACAATAAAAAATCGGAGTGCTACTGTAAGAATTGTAGGCGAAAATAACTCCGAAGCAGCTCAACAATCAACAAAGAATGAGAAGGATATAATAATCGACAACGCCAATCAACAACCGGAAGAAGTCATCAGTCAACAAGGAGCGAATGACGAAAGCGTTTACGATCACTTGAAAACTTTAAGTGTCAGCCCAGATCCAGACGAGTGTGAAGTTGACCTGTGCCATATCAATGACTCATCTATAAAAGCGGAAGTCAAAAATCTCATCGAAGCGTATATACCAAACAAAATAAAAGAGACAGGAATCGAGATGCGCTTGGTTCTTAACGACGAAGTTCCGATTCACCAAGGTCCGCGACGACTGTCGGACAAACAACGGAAGGTTGGAGCAGACATAGTCAATGATTGGATGAGAGAGGGTATCGTGCGATATAGCTCTTCGCCATATGCATCTCCCATCGTGTTGGTTGAGAAGAAGAACGGAGACGCCAGATTATGCGTGGATTACAGAATGTTGAACAAGGAAATTATTCGCGACCCATATCCGCTTCCGCTAATAGAAGACCAGCTAGACCGATTACAAGACTCGACGGTTTTCACCACGCTCGATTTGAAAAACGCATTTTTCCACGTACCTGTAGAGAAGGAGAGTGTGAAATACACAGCCTTTGTGACACCTGACGGACAATTTGAATTTCTTCGAGTACCTTTTGGTCTGAGTAATTCACCAGCTGTTTTCCAAAGGCATGTTAAAACTATTTATCGGGAATTGATTGCGAAAGGCGTCGTTTTGACCTACTTGGATGACATTATTATCCCGGCACGGAGTGAAGCAGAAAGTCTAGAAAAACTGAGAAAAGTTTTAGAAATCTCGAGTGATTTCGGCGTCATGATAAACTGGAGTAAGTGTGATTTCATGGCCAAACGAGTCGAATACTTAGGGTACATCCTTGAAAATGGTACAATCAAACCATCATCGAAGAAGACGACAGCAGTCTCGATGTTCCCAACGCCTAAAACCGTTAAGGACGTTCGAAGCTTTTTAGGTTTGACGGGTGCATTCCGCAAATTCATAGCCAACTATGCAGTAATTGCGCGACCTATATCCAATTTATTGAAAGATGGAGTCTCTTTCGAGTTTGGCGTGGAGCAAAAGAACGCGTTCGAGCAGTTGAAAACTGCACTGATAACAAACCCAGTTTTGAGGTTGTATAAGACGGGAGCACCAACAGAACTACACACCGACGCATCTAAGGACGGATTAGGTGCGATTCTTATGCAGAAAGATTCGGAAGATGGAATGATGCATCCTATTCATTATGCCAGCTGGAAGACGACCCCAACTCAATCAAGATATACTAGCTACGAATTGGAAATTCTGGCAATAGTGCAAGCATTGAAGAAATTCCGTGTATATCTGCTGAGCGCACAATTTAAAATAGTGACGGATTGTCAAGCATTCGCAAGAACGATGGCGAAAAAAGATTTGTGTCTTCGAGTTTCACGTTGGGCAATGGTATTGGAAGAGTTCGACTACATTATGGAGCATCGGTCGGGATCATTAATGAAGTATGTAGATGCATTAAGCAGATATCCTGCAGACGTATGTGTTCTTCAGCGAATGGACAACATCATTCTGGAACAGATTAAAAATGAGCAACGTAACGACGAACAGCTGATTAAAATATTGGAAGATGGCAATAACAAGAAGACGCTCGAATTCACGTTGAAAGGGAATGTTTTATATCGTGAGATGGACGGAAAGACTCTGTTAGTTGTACCAAATACGATGCAGCACGACATTATCAGGCGTTGCCACGAACAAGGACATTTTGGTTGGAAGAAAACCGAGTATATAGTGCCTTATATAAAGAAACAACAGGGGAAGAAATTACAAGGCAGCAATTTTTACTCAGATTAGCTGAAGAGCTGGCGACCGAGTATGAAGAAAAGATCAAGGAAATCAACAAAAACCACCCACAAGCACTGTTACAGAGTCACGTAAATGGAAGACATGTCAGATAAGGTATTGCATGTATAATCTGTCTGAAGTGCAAAAAGTATGCATGTGGAAAATATAAAATTCAAGAGACTGTTTGTAAGAAATGTGGGGAAAAGATTTAAAATGTGTTCTTAATAAAACAAACTTTACATATATTTTATGAAATTAGCTATTTATTTATTTTTTGCTTAATATTAAAGGTGGTAAACACCGGTCATTTGGCCGGTTGCGGTAGGAGTAGGTATGCCTCAATTGTCGGTAGGAATGGTGTTATTTTATCAAATATGGGAGCTTGTGTCACAACAAAACATCAAGTGGTATTGTTCATATTCTTAATACAGTACTACGATATTTGCCAGTGATTACTATCAGAAATTATTGCACATTGTTCAACAACGTGTTGGGAAATTCATATTTGAAAAAATGATGTGTTGAAGCATATCTCAATGGCATAGAGAATGCCTTTAAAAACGGTATGGTTAGATGGACTAATTTTAAACTCACATCTGGGCACCATGATGCAATATGTTATATGAAATATCATGTCTTGTAATCAATGGAAATCTAATGATAGTAGACGATTTCAAGGTTCAATGACATTCAGCTCTACACGAACAATTAGCAAATTAAATTCTAGGCAGAGAAATGCGAAACAATTTTGTTTCGAACAAAGCTGCAGTTGACCCACCAAGATGTAGTGGCTTGTATGAATTAGTCCATGCCCGACATGGGGGCCGATGTTCTAGCGCAAGGGTCAGTGAACTATAAAGAAGACCTATGTTCACTTTACGACCGCGTAATAGTGCTTATTGGGTAGCTATTTGCGGGTGTAATAACTTAGCCCTTGACGCCCTACGCCACTGACGCCGATTAGCCGATCCATGTACCCTACGCTCCTGACGTCGACGGTTCGTGAGCGACTTTTAAACTACTCGCTGCCACTGAACCGCGATGTGACATGTGTCAAAAATAAAAAGGGACGCAGATGACGTCCGGTTCGTGCTGGTTTGGAGTTCCACGTTTCACTAAATCTCGGTGGTGTTGATCCCGGCTCTAAAATTTTTAGTGACAGTGGCAGCCACCCCATTCGTTGGATGCTTCCCGGACATCATCCCGGATTGCAGATGTCTGTGCCTCCACAATCATTATGTATCGCAAATGAATATCCTGCAGTTTCCCACGACAAGCCGACTCCTTTTAACTTTACAAGATAAGATAAGAAGGTCAAAATGATCTATTACAAGACGCTGGTTAGACCAGTTTTGACATATGGATGTCAGAATGTCAGAGTGTTAGTACAATGGAATACTAAGAGTTTCTGAAAGGAGCTGCTTTCGTGCATGGACTGGTCTATATAGAAAATTTAAGGCGGATTGAACACACTATATATCGAATCGAAAAATTTATTAAACTGCCAAAGTTATAAGAGTCGACATTTTCACTTTAAGACTGATTCGAAATCATATCGCAAAGTCGGTAAAATTCCTGGATAAGCGTGTATTTAGCAACCAACAAATCGATGAGTTAATTCATGTCCTCTCTTCTATGATTTCTTTATGCATGGACTTTACCGACTTTACCGATGATACTTATGGATCTCCTTCACAACACCTTCAACTTCACAGTACTGTTTTGAATAGCCTACAAAGGACCACCACTAAACAATGTATTCCAGAATATATTTTATTGATTGGGGGTCTTGACCAGTAACTGTTTACAAATCTCAATTTTCCGGACGCACTGTATGTCAAAATTTCATCGAGGTTTGGTCTACCATTTCTTCACGCGAATGGCCCGACAGAACGACACGAACTATGGGGTCGCGAATAACGACGGTCTTTTTTGTGAGCGCAATCCTGGCCGAGGTCTCACCGGAGCGCCGTACTATAGCCGATGCAGTATGTCGCACGGGTTTGGTGTGAATGAAGATTTCCGTGAACCTCGTTATCTCGCACATAGGAAGATACCAGTATATCATTTGCATCCACTACCCACGTCGTCCGTTATCTTCCTTCCCTCAACATTACTTCTATAACACTTCCATTTTCGATTAGTGTACTAAAATATTTTAAAGACTGTTGTATCTTAATCTCTAGTACTATTCAGCTGATATAACTATTAGTCGAAATATATTTCTTGTTTTTTAATAATCATCAATTAAAAGTCAGAACGACCACAGCGATATCGCGACGAACGATGATTTTTTCGGGCCATTGGGTTAGACGGGGACTTTTGTTTTGTATGAGAATAGATAGCGCACTTAAGTGATAGACAAATTTTCTAACAATCTGAAATTGAATCTTTTCTATTGGATCTGCCAACAGCCGATGCAAATCTCACGCCACCGAAAGGTAAACCATAGACGACCGCGCAACAGGTGAGCTGCTACAGCGAATCGCGAGACCGTTAGCTATTTTGTACGACCTGACTGAATCAGCGACGTAAAACCTCCCAAACGATTTCAAAATTCCCACTTTACTTTTTAATGACTGCTTGCCGGCGCGAATCTCGCGCGTTCTTGCTACTTGGCGATCTGTATCAGACTCCCGTGCATAACCCAAAAAGAAATTTTCTCGTGACTTGCACAATTTTCTACGACGATGGATGGCGAATTTCGCGTTAAAGTACCCGGCAAGCTGTCGACAAGGTGGCGAAAACGACGCACACGATAATTTTCTAATGCTAAATGCGGAAATTTAATTAGAACGTGCCTTAGAGAAGTTCGATTAAAATATCTGAGCAAAGACGTATCGAATTATAATTTTAATTGACCGCGGTTATCCCGACGTGCGCAATGCGTGACGATCAAAAGCAGACTCCCCCTTGTTATCAACAGTCACCTTACGGAACCTGTCGCAACGGCAGTTGACGAGCCAGCTCATCGGTCCCTGTAGATTACATTCGACAATGCAATTCGTGGATGAGATGTGTTAAAAAGGTGTTGCCGTATCCAAATTTTCATTGCAGATTTAAATAATTAAATTTTAAATTTACAATTAAAATTGAATTAGGTTTATAATGGTTTTCGAGCAGTTTGCTTAGGCGACTGCTCGATTACTACACTTTGTAATAAACATAAGCAGTCAAGCAGCACTGTGTTAATCAGGAGTGGCGGGTCGTGAAGAGAGAAGCTACTTGAGAGGACTTCGTCTTTACCGACGATACTTATGGCCCCCAAATAATAGTGGGGCATCCAGGTGGAAGCGGTGCCCCCCTCGCACCTCCCATTCGGATCAAGATGCAATGTAGACATGGCTATATATTTTCCAGATAAGTGAAAAACTCATACAACATAATTTGCATGGACTATTCCCTTAAATGAAAAATTGAAGATTGGAAAATTTTTGTTATAGTCTTATATGATGGAATCACATAATACTATACCATAAATAGGCACGCGAGCGCACCTGTAAACGACATAAAAAGGGGTGACGAGCCAGCTTATCCGTCCCTGTAGATTACATTCGACAATGCAATTCATGGATGAGATGTGTTAATAAGGTGTTGCCGTATCCAAATTTTAATTGTAGATTTAAATAATTAAATTTTAAATTTACAATTAAAATTGAATTAGGGTTATAATGGTTTGCTTAGGCGACTGCTATATTACTACACTTTGTAATAAACATAAGCAGTCAAGCAGCACCGTGTTGATCAGGAGTGGCGGGTCCTGAAGAGAGAAGGTAGTCACCCCGTCGAAACTATCTAGTTTGTTGTTTTACTAGGTTAAAGTTAACTATTGTACATCCGTCAAGTTTCAATCCTATAGGTAGAAATGAGTGGTTCACTACCGCCACTTAAACATTTTAAGGTTTGACATTACCCTTGTAATGCAACGACCTTCTTCGGGGATGGCAGCGGTTGCAATTTGTACAATGTTTGCGCTCGTCTCAAGCTTCCCTGTCCGCTAACTTTAACGAGACAAAAAAATTGTAATCATCATTTGAGATGTCCTTGTCATCACCTATCGTTAGAAATAGTTCGAGGATGTAACGCCCGCTTTAGCAGCCTAAAACCACCACTTATTACATAGTACATCTTCCGTGCTATACCGGTATAGCGCTTGGTGTAAACGAGTCATTGCCTCGTTTCTTTTTCGGGCCAGTCCATTGGGTGTCCATTCCTCTAATACGTTTTTCTGTTTAAACAGCTCTTTGGGTGATTTATCTCTATTTCACCTGCTTTAATGTTCTTCTGCAATCACATTCTGTTCTGCAGAGGTATTGAGGTGAAATTTTAGCTGCCAATTTTTCTGGTTCCCCCACTGTACCTTCTACCAATTTGATTTTTTACTCATTGGTAATTTTTTTAGCTTCTTATCTTATTTTATTTGAATATTTGTGTTTTAATGATTTTTTCCTCTCCTATTTCCTTCTGAATGGATGTGCTAACACTTCACTAATTGTATGAAGGTAGAGGTTCTGTTATGTTGCTTGATTTAGAGATATTTCTCTTGCCGCAACCATGATTTCCCAGCTGTATCCTAATTGCAGAGTACCCGAGACCCCAGATTATGGTTGAAGGGGTCACGGGGAAGCGTCCTCCTTTTTTAAACAGATTAAAGACCGTCTTCAGATATTCAAAATAATTTGCAATCGGAAATTCTGTCATATTTGATTATTATGTTAGCACTTCGTATTTATCTGCTACTATAGGGTTTTCCAATAAGAGGTCTTATTTTGAATAGATCTTGTGATTTAACACCTTGCGACTTCTTCCTTTGGGCCACGTGAGAAAGAAAGTCTACGCCAACAGCCCAGCGTCGATTCAAGGCCTCAAAGATGGAATTCGGGAGCTATCGAAGACATAGGGCAGTCACTTTGCGATTTGGTTATGGACAATTTCATGAAAAGGATATGGTCCTGTAAGCGTGTCCTGGTGGTCATTTGCTTGATGTTATTTTCCACTATTAACGGCATACCTTCCTCTTTATAATGAAATAAACATGCGATCATTTATTTGAAAAGATGACATTTTTCTTTTAATATCAAAATAACATCTCTTATACCTCTTATACAAGTCTACTAGCATAATGCGAGCAATTATTGTATGATAACATTATATTCAATCTTGATTTGTTTAGGTTCTACTTAAAACGAGTGTTGGCGATATCGATATTGAGTTATGGGCACGAGAATGTCCAAAAGCTTGCAGAAACTTTATTCAGCTCTGCATGGAAGGATACTACAATGGAACTATATTTCATCGTGTTGTGAAAGGTTTCATTGCACAAGGTAATAAAATGTTAATTAATGTATACATGTTTTAAAGCCCTTCACTTATTTTAGGTGGAGATCCAAATGGTGATGGTAGTGGAGGAGAATCAATCTATGGAGAACCATTTAAAGATGAATTTCATTCACGCTTGCGATTTACAAGGCGAGGATTGCTTGCTATGGCAAATTCCGATAAGGATGATAATGCATCTCAATTTTTCTTCACTATGGGCGCAACGCCAGAATTGCAAAATAAACATACACTTTTCGGTAAAGTTACAGGCGACACACTCTTCAATATGCTGAAGCTAGAAGATGGACTAGTCGATCATAATGAACGTCCTCTATATCCACAAAAGATAATAAGGGCAGAAATTTTGAATAATCCATTTCCGGATATTGTACCGCGTGTGCTGAAGAAAGAAGAGAAGAAAGAGAAAAAGAAAGTTAAGGAGAAGGGAGTTAAGTTAGTAATTATGTTAAATTTATTTGACTAAATTAATTAGGAAAATTTCACGCAATCACTAAAACTATTTATTCATAATAGAAATTTCGGTCTGCTCTCATTTGGCGAAGAAGCTGAAGAAGATGAATTTGAAACTAAAGATTTCGTGAAGAAAATTTCTGGGAAGAGTAAATCAACTCACGATGTACTTGATGACCCTCAACTGAGCAAAGAAACTATTTCTCTAAACAAAGCAAAAGGTGCTTTCATTTATTGAAATTGAACTAAAGTGACTAAATTTAAAATATTTTGCATAGATGAATCTGATGTTGAGGATTATGAACGACCATCCGAAGATGAGGATGACGTTCAAGCAAAAGCAAATCGTATCAAAGAAAAGCTCAGTGGGAAAAAATTTTCCGACGAAACGGATAAGAAAAATGAAGATTCAGATGAAGACGATTATTTAAAAACATTGGAAGAGGAAAAACGAGAAAAACGTCAAAAGAAGGCGTGAGTATGTTACTATTCTAGCAAGAATCAAATTTTAAGAGTACCGTTACTGATAAAATTTTATTAAATATTATAAATTCGATTTACAGAGAAGAAATTCGCCAAGAAATTGCTTCTTTGAAGAAACAATACAAAAAAGAAAAGAAAGAAAAAGATGATCTGATCGATAACCAGATGGAGAAAGAGGTTACGAAAGAGGTAACTAATGAACTTCTCAAGCAATACATGAATGAAAAGGATAAATATTCTCATTTAAAAACATCATTGCAAAAGAAAGGTTCATCAAGGTATGGTTATCGCTTTAAAATTGAATTATATTGTTTACTCATTGAAACTATATTTCAGAGAAGAATTTACTTTAAAATTGCTGTCCAAGTTTCGAAATAAACTCGATTCTATAAGAGAAAAAGCAGGAGAAGGAAGTGATGACGTTCCTGATGATGAGAAAGTAATTGAAGAGGAAATCAAAAGTGATACATGGCTATGCCATAAGCTTAATTTTGAAGAAAAGGCCCCGGTATTAGCTAAGGACGCTTCAACTAAATCTGATGATTGGTATGATGTGTTTGATCCAAGGAATCCACTAAATAAGAGGAAACGTGGTGATTTAAAACTAAATGAAAAAGATGTTAAGAAAAGTAAAACACGATGAATTTTGAATAAATAATAGGAAGTTTTTCCTAAAGTTTCATAATTTTGTGTAAGATAAATATAACATTTTAGGGAAATAACATTAAAAGACTATGCAAAATTATGACTATTAAGCTACATCATCCAGTTTTTTAGGCACCATTCATCAGAAGTCCATATTTTATTACTAATCTATTTCTAATATATTACGCATTAAAAAAAATTTTATTGCTCCTCCCCTTCCTAGAAATCCAGGTAATGTGGCTTAAGACTTAAGCTGCATCAGCCACCCCGTATCTCAAGAATCAATGCACATAAAGACTTTTTCGAAAAAAGCGTACATTGTCGAAGAAATCGATTCAGGAAATTCTATCGAATATTATTTTGCTTCGATTAGTAAAAAAAATGCGAAGAACCCAAGAAAACTTCAGGACCGCTGGTATGGAGGAGCCAGACGGCTTCCCACCGTTGGGGCAACCTGGGGAAACGTCAAATACGAAACTGGCAATAATCAACAAAAGAAAACTCCGCAGATGACGGATGCAAGCTACAAATAATACCGGACAATCACCAAATAATCAAACTGCAAAAAGAAAATGATGAACTATGGCTACCGATACAGTCCCTCAAAGATCTATTTAAGAAAGGGATCAAGCCTCAAAAGTTGCAGCCGCAAAATCAACTGCAACAGGTAAAATCAAGTGCAATAGGTAACAAACGGGAAGAAAAGTGCAAAGGAAACAATTCCAGAAGAAGTTCTAAGAGTTGGTGGCAGCGCTGGAGGGATTAACCGAAGAAATGGAAGTTGAAGAAACCATCGAAGGTAATTCTTATCAAGATAATGATGTGAATTTTATTCAGTATTTAAAAAATAAAAATTAAGAGAAGAAACCAGCCCGCAGCTCTGCTAGTTCCTTCCATTAAAACAGAAAACGTTCCGCTAATCAACGTGTTCGGACAGCGCGGAAAAGATATGGTTCGGCTATTGGCAGCCGAAAATAAAATAACCAATTTCCAGATTAACAGAGTTAATGCTGAAAAACTATTTATTACAACGAAATCACTGGTTAATTTCAAGTCAGCCAAGGATGTGTTGAATTCTGGGGAAGTTCAACACTTCACCTATACTGCGGAGAGGATACAGTCGATCTTCTTCATGTGCTCAAGAAAGCTGCACCAGAAATTGAATTTATTTCCGTTAAAACTTTCGTGACAAGAATTACGACGGTAGAAAAGAAAAATTTACCATTTTACCTGGTACCGATTTCAAATAAGGGCAGTCCAAGTGCCCAACAAAGGCACTTGAATTTCAGGGTCGTGAGGTGGGATCGCCTCCAGAAAAGAGAAGTCAACTAGCATTATCGGCGTCAAAGATTTTGTCATTCGGCTACCGGAATTGGCCTTGCCTGAGATAGCGCGAATGCGCTGGCAGGCTAGCAGTGCGATGTCATGGAGCGGGTTCTTTCCGTAGCACAAGGACCCACTACAAAACAAATTTCGCATTCATGAATTTCCAGCTCGTAGTATTTGGATTGGCAGGTGTCGAGGCCGAGATAACCTACTGGAAGGATGCGTTTTGCCAAAGCAACAGCTCGCTGGGCCTGGCGAACGCGAGCGAGACTCGAGAGGATCCAATCTTTACTATGTATACTTACGGCCCCCAAATAAAAGTGGGGCATCCAGGTGGAAGCCAGGTGGTTGAATTAATCCCAACTTGATTCGTAAAATTGAATCGATTAACAATTCAGCTGTTCAAGAAGTAACACACGACAAGTGATCATTCACAGTTGCTCGCGACGATGATGGTTTTTGGGGATATCAGTGGGAAACTTGTTCCCGCTAAAAGAAAGTCTCGAATTCTTAAGCTGCGACGCGATGTAGTTTTCCGGCACTACAAAACGTATCGTGCAGTCTTGCAAAAATGGGGCAAACACGTAAGTAAATTACACTTCAATGTAAATGTTGTCACGACTATTCCCAACAGGATTATACACTGAATATTCTCTAAAATTAAGGTAACCGTATTGATCCATACTTGATTCTATAAACAGAAGCAAGCCAACCCTTTCTGCCGCCATACACCCCCAGACCACACTACCTCCACCATGTTTCACAGTTGGTACGAGATTTTCTTTTTCGAGGGTAGTACCGCTCTCGCTAGCAATCTTCCTTTAATGCCAAATATACAAAATTTGCTTTTGTCAGAGAATAGGACCTGTTCTCAAAACTCTGGTGGCTTGTTTATATATTTTTTGCGAAATCCATACGTTTTTTCCTGTTCACTTCCGAAATGTGTAATAAACATAAGCAGTCGAGCAGCCCCGTGGTGATCAGGAGTGGCTGCTCCTGAAGAGATAAGGTGGTCACCCCGTCGAAACTGCTTAGTTTGTTGTTTTAATAGTGTAAAGTAAACTGCATCCGTCAAGTTTTCACCCTTTAGGCAGAGATGAGTGGTTCACTTGAGCCACTTTAACATATTTAAGTTTGACATACCCCTTGTAATGCAACGACCTTCTTCTGTGAAAGTAACGGTTGCTTTTTGTGTAATGTTTGCGTTTGTCTCAAGCCTCCGTGTCCGCTAACTTTAACGAGGCAAAACAATATTGAATTACTGTAGAGTAGCTTAATTGACACCTAATAGAACTTTTCTAAAGACAATAAAAATTGATCGGTGCGTCTTGTAGAGTAGAGTACGCGTGATAAGTATTTTGTAGTGTAGCTTCGTGGCTCGACAAGAACCCGCCTCATATGATCCCGCAAATGCTAGTCGTCAAGCACGCGTACGCGGTCGTTAAGCGAAGCTAGTTAGCTGAGCTCGGTGTTGTTTATAGCTCGCTGACACTTATGCCAGACCATCGGCACCCGTGTCCTTCACGGGCAGACTTAAAATCATTACAAATGTATGTTTTTTTACGTGCTATGCGTGAGAAATATCCATCTCTCTTTAGTATTTTTCGTATGGTTTCTTCGTGGAGAACCCTGCCAAAAGAGTCTTTTATATTTGTAACAATTTAAGAAGCAGTTACTTGTTTGAGTTTTAAATCTTTTTAAATAGTAAGTATCATGAAACATACTGGGAATCATGCAAAAGTGTAGATTTTATATTATAAAAGAAAGCATTCAAATTAAGTTGATTTATGGTTTTTAATACAACGATAACTTTCTTATCTTGCATGTACGGATACTTTTTCTGGCAAGTGTATAGCCCAATGATAATCTGCTGATTCCAACCATATCTTTGTGGTGGACGGACTGTTTGTCCACTGCGTGTTTTGTACTGACTATTATTTACATTTGATTCATTATTCTGATGTGCAATCTGGTGAACACTACAAAAGTCAAGAACCGAAAAAACGCGTTTATTAACCAGTTTTGACGTGAAGTCTTCGATAGTGGGAATTAGAAATGTTCAAGCTGAATGCACTTGTTCAGTGGTTTTGGATCAAGGCACAGTTGCTAATCTTTATTTACTTTTTCAACGGTTTGTAAATTGCTTACCCAATCAGTTAGATAATTCTTCTTCTTCTTCTTCGTAGCACTACAGTCCCTCTCGGGTCTTCGCTTCCTGCAAATAGTGCCTCCAACTGTCTCGGTTTGTTGACCGCGTCCTCCAATTTCAAAATCCGAGCAGCGATGAACTGTCTTCGTCGACCGAGTCAGACCAGCGTTTCCTCGTTTTCCACACTGGTCTCCGACCTTCAGTCCTCCCAAAGAATACTTTTTTGGGTATCCGTTGTTCGTCCATACGATTCATGTGGCCAGCCCATTGTTGGATAGTTCACACGTTCGATAATATCTTCATTGACCAGTCTTTCAAGTTCAACTTTCAGTTTATCCAATAAGCTCAATGGTATAGCAAAGCCTTCGAGTTTTCCTTCAAATTTATTGAAAGTTTTCCGGGGTACTTTCCAATGCCGCCATAAAGGTCATTGTTATTTTCAACAAATTCATTCATAATTAATGATGAGCATGTTATCCTACTTACATCCATTCGCTTGATCAATTCAAATTCAGTACATGTATCTGAGGCAAGCAATGGTTCATGATAATCGTCGACAGCAAAAAAGTGAGAAGAATGTTCAGGTTCCCGCATTAAATTATATCATGTGAGCTTAACGAGACCAAATATCTTAACTTTATTTTCATTGTAATCGAAAATAGGAAAATTGTTGTATTGTTTCTCTTTATCTAATGGAATTTTAAGTTTCGTAATTAAATTGATGGGAATGCAATTAACGTCCGATACGGTATCAAGTTTGAATGTAATCTATTGATTTCCTATTTTGTATTCTTTGGTCCATCGCTCTGTGTTATACCCAGTTTTGTATGAATTTATTCTATAAATATGTTTTAAATTACTGATCTTATAATTATTCTCATTAATCACTTCGTAACATTTACCCGAATCACCCCAGTAAAGCGAGTGTGCTGCTGGTTTTACTTGGTTATTGTGATTTGGGCTGCGACAATATGACGTGTGTGTTGGTTTTTGTTGCCCTGTGTTGCTGTTCGATTTCTTGTTTTGATTTCCATTGCTTTCCAATTATTTTTCCATTGTTGATTTGCAAAATTTTTGGAAATTTCCTTGTTTTCTGCATGTCCGGCAAGTTGATTGATTTGCTTTGCATGTTCGCAAATGTTATGGTGTGAAATTATCACTCCAATTGTAGCATCGACGAGTAATTGCATTGACTTCAATCGATTATTGTTGTTGTTGTGTGATACTGTTAACTTGACCCACACCGACACTTTTCTCCAACAACACCTTGTTCACGTTCGCTGCTTCAAATGTCTTGCAAATTTTGATGACATTTTGTAGATTTTTATTCTTTGCATCAAGTAACTTCAACTGTAGCTTTTTATTATAAACACCAATTATAATGCGGTCTTTGAGCATTCGCTCCTCATATGACACGCCACAAGCACACTTGAATTCGCAATACTGAATTTGTTTACGTAATTCGGTTTCAAAAACAGCGAACGATTGTTTTTCTCTTTGAACAACGGTATTGAACTTGAAGGACTCCATTGTTGTGTTCTTTCATGGGAGACAATATCGATCAAATGTGTTGGTTGTAATGCAACTGCTGTCTCGGCTGTTGTTGCTGCGTCGGCTGCTGGTGACACACTTTGCTGTGCTTGTGTGTTTTGATTTCCCGTTTGATTTCCAGTGTTTGTATTTCCAATGATTCCCTCTGTTGTACCATCATTCGGAAATAAGGTGATATAGATTTCCATTGCACCAGGCCCAACTAGCCACAAAAACATTGCAATGTGCTTTTGTTGACTTTCCTCGTTTCTTCCAGTAGCCATCATGTACATGAGGAATGTACGCTTCCAGCTTGGTCAATGCTCTGCTAAATTTGCACAATCTAGTTCAGCTGTTAAACGGTCTTTCGATGCCATTGTTTGTAGATTTTTTTTCAAAATTATTGAAGAAAAGAAGTTTGATTTTCACGATAATCTATTTATGTTGTTCGATGAATACTCTGATTGACAATGATTTTGAGTTTCGCTCCGCCACCATTCTATGCACGTGATACTGTATTACGTATTTCATGTCCTTAGCACTTCGGACACCATCGAATAATTAGGAAAATTATTAAATGGAAAACAATGTTTGTAATTGGTCACGATGCAATTTTAATATGCTCTTTATAAAATGAAGGTTGATGCTCAACTGGCTAACAATACAGTTGTCAAAACATATGTCAACTTGACTTGAGCGTGCTCACATTTATCAATAGTGAACATTATGACATGCACACATGGTACAAGTGTTGAACATTATTACAGTAACCTCAGACATCTGTTGGAAACTAAACAACAGAGAATGTGTTGGAGCATGTTTCATTAATATGGAGAAAGTCTTCGATATGGTGTGGTTAGATGAAATAATTTTTAAACTCCTTCAGGACAGGTTCCCCAGACACAATGTCGCCTTGATGTATAATACGTTACATGGGAAATCATTTGTTGTAACTGATGGAAATCTGACGAAAATGCGCAACTTCAGTGGTCTACAGCAGCGAACTGTTACTGCGCCTTTGCTTTTCTGAATATTCATTCCCAATCAATCAATCAAAAGTGCTTTATTTAATACTAATCGTTATAAATTTTAAAAGAATATAAAGCAAATTCCAAACAATAACAATAAAAAACTTAATGGCCCAAATGGCTCTCTAAATTTGTACGTTATCATTAAACACATTAAAAAAAAAAAACTATAGCAAATTCAAATCAATGAAGATTATAACATTTTTTTAAAATTTAATTGGAAAAAGGAGAAAAAACCAACCAACACTATTCTAAAATTATTTATAATCTTAACACTACAGTGAACTTTGATCCTACACCTAATATGTTTTAACTTAATTCTAATAAATGCTATCAAAAACTTTATCTTATACTTAAAAAAATCTATAACAATGTTCCTAACCTAAGCGTTTTACCTTATCTCTAACCTAATATAATAAACATAATATAAACCTAACCTATACCTAACATTTAACAAAAATAAACAACAACACTAAATGTAGCAATAATGAGCTGAAACTCAAAAACTAAATAACGAAAAACACCAGAACTGAAAAATAAACACGAATAATTTAGACATTGTCATTCAGCCACCAATACCTAGATTGCCCCGTCTCAACTCGATCAGCCTCAACGAATCTAGCAAATGAGTATCTCCATTGGAATTGTTGGTCTCGTGAACTCAAGTTCGGAGGATATTTTATCTTCTTATCGGTGGCCCGTCGATATATGTGATATATGACTGGGACGCCGTCAGAATCAAAAACATATCGATTCATGTCCAAATACACGAATGCTTCTGGAGGAATGAAGCCAGTAGCGAGGCAAGTCGCTATATACCCGTCTGTAGGGTGGAACGGCTGTGAAATCCAAGGGTTTTCACTCACAGTCACAGATCTTGCGATATGATTCCGAAGAAGTTTCAATATGAAAATATCGACTCTAGTCACTTCAGCAGTTTGATAAATTCTTCTATTCGATATATAATGTTTCCAATCCGTCTCAGGCTTTCTGTACAAACCAGTACATGCACGAAGACATTTCCTTTCGAAAACTCTTAATTTTTCCATAGTACTAGCACTCTGGTTGTACCAGATCTGACATCCATATGTCAAAACTGGTCTAACCAGTATCTTGTAACAGATAATTTTGACCTTTTGATCAATGTATCTGGAATGAAAGAGCTTTCGAAGGGCCATGACAACTTTTAGTGCCTTACTGAGCATGGTTTTCACATGTTCAGTATAGTACAGATACTGATCGAGATAAACACCGAGGTATCGAACACAGGATTTATGTGGAACCCGTTCAAGACTACCCTCACCAGCCATGATGTGGAAATCTTTCCAATTACGTTTCAGGTCTTGACTGACCCCCTGCAGCGTTGTCCGAAACAAGATTGTTTCACACTTTTGCGCATTTATTTTCATTCGCCAATTGTCAGTGTACAGCTGTACATCATTGAACATTTTTTGGAGATTGCTCTGAACTATTGTAGCTTTTCGGTCTGCCGTGTAGATGATCAGATCATCAGCAAACGCTACCAATGATCGCGTTGGCGAGACGTTAAAATCAAAGCCGTTCAATAGCTTGCGAATAAAGATTGAGAAGAGCAGAGGCGCAGTAACTGTTCCCTGCTGTAGACCATTCAAGACCTTGAACTCGCGCATTGTTGTCAGATTTCCATCAGTTACAACAAACGATTTCCCGTATAACATATTACACATCATGGCGACAAGGTGTCTGGGGAACTTGTCCTGAAGGAGTTTAAAAATAAGTCCATCTAACCATACCATATCAAAGGCTTTCTCCATATCAATGAGACATGCTCCAACACATTGTCTATCATTTAGTTTCCAACAGATGTCTGAGGTTACTTTCGTTATTGCATGTGTGGTCGAATGCCTGGCACGAAAACCAAATTGGCAATTCGGCATCAACTCATTTTCCTCAATGTGGGCGTTTAATGCTCTGTTGAGTATCACTTCAAACACCTTGCTGATGTTAGGCAGCAAGCTAATTGGGCGATAGCTTTTGGGGCATGAAGATTTGGAATACCATCAGTACCACATGATTTCTTGTTGTTTATCTTGCGAAATATGAAACACAAGTCTTCATAGCTGACAAAATAATCAATAAGATTCAAGCTAGGTATGAGGTCAGATGTTAATGTTTCATTGAAATGAAGAATTGATTGGCCGTTCAGGCTTGATTTGAAGTCGGAAACTTTTGCTTCAACGACCTCTGAAAAAATTTCGTTCCCTCTCTCAGGGTTTGGTAGATGAACCAATTCAAAATGTGTTCCAATCAGGGCAAGTTTATCCAATCCTTCACAAATAATCTGTTTCCATTTCTATCCGGAGTCGTACTATCAATTTCGATACCAGCCCTATCGAGAAGATTTATCTCATCACTAGTGACTTCAAGATTCGATACCTTCACTCGAGACTTCTTGCGGAATATGCTATTCACTTTCGCGAACACGCCGTCTGGGTCCTGTGGGCTAATACCCCTCAATTTTTCCGCCCATTGATTGCTGACCTCACTCCTGAAGTATGACCGGATTAAGTTCCAGACATTCTTCAGATGTAATTTCAACAAAGACAACGAGGGATGGTTGCAGTCCAAAAATCGTCGATAAATATTGTTGACGCGTGTGAGAGAAGAAGGCTTTTCAATCTTTTCAACCTTGCGATGGTTGGTGTTTCATATCCTTCCATATTGTTTCGAAGTTTAATCTTGGGAACGACTTTCTCAATCGTTTCCAACGTCAGCTTCTCTAACTTCGACAAATAGACATCTATTTCATCGTTAGTTAGATTCCTGTCATTAGGAACCATTGAGCAAGAGTTGCCACTATCAGAAGGGGGACATTGCTTCTGGTACTCGCGATTAAACTTCTTTTGAAACTTTCCCCAGTCTGTTTTTTTGAAATTCAACCGATGATTTTCATGTTGAACTGGAATGAGGAAGAAATCATCCCTGTGATGATTGATTTCCATTACGATTGCGTTATGGTCGCTATCATAAGTAAGCACCTGCAGTTTCCGTTGAGGACTATTAAAGCTAAATTCGAGTCTTGCGTCAGCAATGCAAAGGTCCAAATATGAATTTGTCCTAGGGTATGTTGGGAACTCCGACCCATATAGAGTGCACCTGTATTCAATTTGGTTCTCTGTTATCCACGAATATTCATTCCCAAGCTATTGAACGGCTTTGATTTAAATGTCTTGCCGACGCAATCATTCGTAGCGTTTGCTGATGATCATCTATACGGCAAACCACAAAGCTACAATTGTTCTGAGCAATCTTCAAAAAATGTTCAATGATGTGTAGCTGTACACCGACAATTGGTAAATAAAAATCAATGCGCCGGTGAGAAACAATTTTTGTTTCGGTCAACGCTGTAGGGGGCCAGTCAAGACCTGAAACGTAATTGGAGGGACTACCACACTAGTTAGGGTAGTTCAGAACGGGTTCCACATACATCCTGTGTTCGATAGTTCGGTGTTCATCTCAAAGTCAAAGTCAAAAGCGCTTTATTCAATACTAATCGGTATAAATTTTTAAAGAATATAAAGCTAAATCCAAATAATAAACATACAAAAACTTAATGGACCAAATGGCTCTCTAAATTTATACGTTATCATTAAACACATTTTTTAAAAAACTATAGCAAATTCAAATTAATGAAGCTTATAACATATTATGTAATTCAATTGGAAAAAGGAGAAAAAACCAACCAACACTATCCTAAAATTATTTATAATCAACACAACAGTAAACTTTTATCCTATACCTTATATGTTTTAACTTAATTCTAATAAAATTCAATCAAAAACTTTATCTTATATTAAAAAATTCTATCACAATATTCCTAACCTACGCGTTTAACCTTATGTCTAACCTAATATAATAAACATAACATATACTTAACCCATCCCTAATTCTTAACACAAAATAAACAACAATACTAAATGCAGCAATAATAAGCTGAAACTCAAAAATTTAATAACGAAAAACACAAAAAACTGGAAATAAACTCAAATAATTTAGACATTGTCATTCAGCCACCAATACCTGGATTGCGCCGGCTCAACTCGATCAGCTTCAACGAATCAAGCAAATGAGAATCTCCATTGGAATTGTTGGTCTCGTGAACTCAAATTCGGAGGATATTTTATCTTCTTATCGGTGGCCCGTCGATATATGTGATATATGATTGGGACGCCGTCAGAATCAAAAACATATCGATTCATGTCCAAATACACGAATGCTTCTGGAGGAATGAAGTCAGTAGCGAGGCAAGTCGCTATATACCCGTCTGTAGGGTGGAACGGCTGTGAAATCCAAGGGTTTTCACTCACAGTCACAGATCTTGCGATATGATTCCGAAGAAGTTTCAATATGAAAATATCGACTCTAGTCACTTCAGCAGTTTGATAAATTCTTCTATTCGATATATTTATTTATTTATTTATTGTAATATCTATGTGTACAGAGTAAGCTCCAATTATAATATAGACAAGTAAGAAAAACAATGAAAAAAGGCAAAAATTATTAATAATAAAAAAGCAAAAGAATTTATATTAAAACATATAAAAACATAAAGGAATTTATAATCCGTTAAACAGTAAAAATGAAAACTTAATTTATAAAAACGAATTCAAGAACATCCCGTTTTAAACGAGATTTGTATTCGTAAAAAGAAGAAGGTATAGGACCAAGACCACGAATGTTGTGATTGCGGGGTATCCGAGCAAAAGGCGAGTTAAAAAAAATCTCCGTTCGGGCGAACGGGATATTAAAGATTACTGAAGATCTACTCATACGTTCAGGAGTAAAGGCCGATATATTGTCGCACAAAGCTGGTGGCAAAAGATGGTAATAAAGTTTGTACAGGAGGCATTCATCCAGGAAGATCCTGCGAGATAATAAAGAGGGGAGGTGTAACATAACGAGACGCTCGCTATAGGAAACGTATGCAATCTGAAATTTGAAAATAAGAGATCTTGTGAATCTACGCTGCACTGTTTCAAGCGCCTCAATTAAATAACGCTGATGAGGACACCATACTTGAGCACAATACTCTAATAGACTACGAGCCAGCGATAGAAATAGATAGGTACAAGACCGTATATTATTGAAGCCTTTAGAGGTTCTTAAAATAAAACCAGACATTTTAGATGCCTTCGAAACAATATAAGAAATGTGGCGATCAAAGCGGAGTTTATCATCAAAAATTACACCAAGATCTTTATGAGTGGTCACTGCCCCAAGAGCAGTGCCACTGATCGAACAAACAAAAGAAAATAGAGATTTGTTACGTGAGTAAGACATAAGGAGACACTTGCTAATATTTAAAGGAAGGAAGTTAGAGCTGGTCCAGGAAACAAGATTATCTAGGTCTGCTTGCAGTCGAAAGCAGTCATCTAGAGAATGAATAATTTTGAAAATTTTCAAATCGTCAGCATACATAAGCGACGAAGAGTTAAATAAGCATGGCAGATCATTTATGAAAGCTAAGAATAATAAGGGACCAAGTATTGAGCCTTGAGGAACACCAGACTGAGGACAATAGGAGGAAGACTTACAAGATTTATACGTTACCACACACTCACGATTATAGAGGTAGGAGTATAGCCAGTGGAGAAGGGTCGAGTCAATATTTAATGCCTTGAGCTTGTTCAGTAGAAGACCATGGTTGACAGAGTCAAAAGCTTTTGAGAAGTCAGTATAAATAACATCTACTTGATTTCTTTGATCTATAGCAGAAGCCACCGTATGAGAGAAGGAGAGAAGAGTAGAAAGAGTGGATCTGCCTTTGATAAAACCGTGTTGCTGAATAGCTAAATTAGGAAGTAGAAGGGAATATAAGTTGTTATAAACTATGCGTTCGAAAATCTTGCTAAAAGAAGACAGAAGGGTTATGGGACGGTAATTTGAGATTGCAGCTTTATTCCCAGCTTTGTGAATAGGAAGGACAACTGATCTCTTCCAGAAAGTTGGAAAAGTGCCGCAGGCCAGGCTATTGTTGAACAGAATTGATAGCGGTACGCATAAAGATGAAGAGAGAGTTTTGGCGAATATGTTCGGAATGCCATCATATATGTTTCCAATCTGTTTCAGGCTTTCTGTACAAGCCAGTACATGCACCAGGACATTTCCTTTCGAAAACTCTTAATTTTTCCATAGTACTAGCACTCTGGTTGTACCCGATCTGACATCCATACGTCGAAATTGGTCTAACCAGGGTCTAGTAACAGATGTGTGTACATCTCGACCGGTATCTGTACTATACTGAACATTTAAAAATCATGCTCAGTAAAATACAAAAAGTAGTCATGGCCCTTCGACGGCTCTTTCATTCCAGATACATTGATCAAAAGGTCGAACTTATCTGTTACAAGATTAATGGCTCATACAACACTTTGTCAATTTGTTCTTTCTTTGGGAAACTAAGGATAACACGAGTCACATTTTGGAAATTTACTAAACAAAAATTCATTTTTTTTATAAATTTTATTCAATAACTTGTCTTTCAAGTCTTTTAAATGCAAGCAGACTGAATACTGCTTATTACAGCATTCTGTAACAACACTTTCACGCATGCAGCACGTATTGGTTAGAACAAGGATATTAGTGGAAATAAAACCAAATGTTAATTACTTTCGAGTATCAAAAATGAACTTGTTATTTCAAAACATGTTAAAACAATGTTTACAAAAAAAGGTTAAGTAAAAATTTAACGCACACTTCAGTTATTCTTTTGGAAATACTTCTTTTTCTCTTCAGGGTTAGGAACAATCTGAAACAAAACAAAAAACACATAAGAGTATGGTCCGGCGGTTCTAAATTCAATCTTACCGTATCACTACCCGGTTTCCAGCCAGCTGGACACACTTCACCATGCGTATCGGTGTATTGGAATGCTTGAACTAAACGTAAAGTCTCATCAACAGATCGTCCTACCGGCAAATCGTTCATTGTAATTTGTCGCAGGATTCCGCGTTGATCAATTATAAATAATCCCCTCAATGTATGACCTAAATCATCCAAATACACACCATAGTCCTTGGCAATCTTATGACTAATGTCGCTCAATAGAGGAATTTTAATTTTTCCTAGACCACCCTCTTTGCGTGGCGTATTGATCCAAGCTAAATGGGTAAAATGCGAATCCACACTGCAGGCAATGACTTCAGTATTGATTTTCTTGAATTCCTCTATTCTGTCGGAGAATGCCAAGATTTCAGTTGGACAGACGAAAGTGCTGTAATGAGACGTTCAATTGTTTTGTTATCCAAAAGATGACTTAAATCTTTTGAAACTTACAAATCAAGTGGATAGAAGAAGAACACAATATATTTGCCAATGAAATCTGACAATTGTAAATGAGTGAATTCGCCATTTATGACAGCAGTACCTTCAAAATTAGGGGCGGGCTTCGAAACTAAATAAAATAAGTACGGTCAAATCTTATGAATTGGGCTTAATTTTCATTTCCAACTTACTGACTGCCTTGGTGTATTGCAGCTGATGTTCTCCTTTTGAAGTTCCCGCTGGATAGACCGATCCTCCAGCGAAAGAATAGCAAGAGTCGTCGTCACTGGTTGTGCGTGTTTTCGGAAGCTGTAGAATTGTGATGAAAATTCCAATACCAAAGTATAGAAGAAACTTTTTAACGGCCAACATATTTCATTTGCTAAAACAATTCAATTAAATTTCTCGTCAAAAAAGCTTTTCAATAGTAGCCTACTAATAGCTTAAGTTTCAATATCTTATTCTTTCGATTTATGGAAGATACAAATTTTGGAATGATTTATGTTAATCTCGGGGGTTACATGTATTTGGGGTTATTCAAAAAAAGTGACGCAACGAACGTTTTTATAGTAAACTTGGCGCTTCAACTTTGAATTTATATTTTGCTTGTTTTGAATGATCACCATAGTATACTCAACTAGTAACCACACTCCATCAACCCTCCGGAAAAATTCGAACACAACCCGAACAGCGAGCCATAAATCTTCGGTAGCAGGTAGATGGTAAACGCTGATGCGAGGAATGGCGCGAATATAAACATATGCTTCGATGAGAGATTTCAGGGCTACCAGAGCTAAAAAATCAATAACATTGCAGAAAAACAAATTTGTTCCATGCAATCTTTTAGTTTTTTGTTAGGATGTGGCAGCACTCCTATGTTCTGAAATGCGTAAAAGAACACGTGCGTCGGAAATTTTATTTGCATTTTGCTTTGTTTCTTGAGCGCGCGAAACATGGGATCAGCTGTCATGCCCCGATCAGCTGACGTGCCCCTGGGAAAATTCAAAAAGTGTACAACACAGGGTAAATGAAAGGTGTGGCTACTATTTGAGTATACTATGATGATCACTATCCAACGTATTTAAGTATTCGCAGAGGCTCTTTAGCGAGCACGACATATAGGAGATAAGCGTATCACGCTCCCACGTTAAGAATCATTTAGCTCAAAACATTGCCGCGGCGACAAGAAGATAATGAAACTATTTGACTCGAATATAGAGTCTGTCTCTGGAGGATAAATCCACAATCAGGATATCTTGACAATGAATGATTAGAGCTCCATTCGTGAAATGCATGTTTCTCGCTCGAATAATTTGCCAATCACTTTGAGACACAAAAATCCAATTCTTGATTGTTTTGAGGGTTATATAAGTTTAAAATGCTGCCGCCCACTCAGTAAATTAGTTCTAAAACAACAAATAAGAAAAAAATCACCAAAATTGGGTATGCAACTAAATTTGGCTATAGGGTGGTTATGGGCATTTTGAAGACAATGAACTTTGCCTTGCGTAGAAAATTAATAAACAAATTGCACCGGTTCTATCAATCCCGATTCTGAACAAGTTTACACTAAATTTGGTTCACGATAAATATTACAAATATGAACCTAAGTACCTTTAGAAATGTCTCACAATATTAGTAAAGGTTATGATCTAAAGACGCCGGCCCTTGATTTATAGCCACGCAACAACAATGCACTAAAAATTATCTATGGTAATGTATTCAGATAAGGTTTTATCAATTTTTTGAAGCCGCCACGTACCGAGATTCACGCCAAATAATATTGATAATACAAGCAGACTTCCAAAACAAATGAATACACACTGACACGGCCCACAAAAACAGAAATGAGTTAACTGTCAATATAAGATGGTGACAATGATTGGAGAGATTAATTGTCTACACTCTACAAAGGAGTTTCGAATTGTGAATTACGTAGCATATTCGTTGAGATTGCAACCAAAAAATACTTATCAAGATTTTTGTCTGGCGCTGTGACTAGCTTTGTGTTATAATAATCGGAAAAGTCTTACATTTCTTGAGTTGCGTGAAATAAAAGTGAAATCCGCCGAAAAAACTGTTAATTACTTTGCCCACGAAAAACTTTAAAGTGCCCCTAGCAAAAGTGTCGCCATCAGTGTGTATTGACGACGAAAGGGGCAAGCAGTTTTCCTGCGCAAAACAACAAGCGACCAGGACCGCAGCAAAGTACGTCATCGAAGGTGCCAAAAGCATCAATTAGTCGCAATGTGACGAAAAACGCTTTGCTTTTATCAGAAGTCCGCCAAGTAATCGAGCGAGAGCTTGGCGTCATGATGTCCTCAGGAGCAGCCGAAATTAAGAATCAAGCCCTATTTAATGGACCAGAAAATAATAAATCAACGTCAGCTGCACTGAAAGCAGATATCGGAATGTTTGTGGTAGAATGTAGGGAAAGTATGTATACATAAAATGTCCGTGCAGGACAGCAGCGATGGTCTGCTGCCTCGGCGGAAGAGGATGGTAGTATCCGCCGAGATTGGCAATCTGATATCCTCCAAGAACAGTTTTAGAACAATAAAAGAAGGTGATAGTCCGTTACATTATATAATTTAGGTAAGAAAAACGTTTTTCTTATGGTACCTAATAGTGATTATCGTTCACATTTACCTGTATGTTAGTTATTTATACCTTACAAATTCTGATGTTTTGTCAAATTTACACGAATTTACAAAAATAAAAATGAATTGTTAAACCTTACCCGAAGTTCTTTCCATTTCTCTCAACCTAACCGGGTATAGGACCCGCAACGATGGCAGGCTCCTCCTATAACATGGGCTAGCCATCGGGTGGGCCCCTCCGTTTTTTCTTGTTTAACAGGGGCTCTTGCCGGGTAGAGCGGCCTTCCGCTCGCGTGCCCTTTTATGGTATAGAGTTATGTGATTCCATCACATAATTCTATTAACATAAATTGGCCACGTCTATATTTCTCATTTGATGAAAAAATTCATGCAAATTAATTTTGTATGAGTTTTTCACTCAAATGGGAAATATGTGGCCCCGTCTACGTTTGGATCTTGATCCGGTTGCGAGGGTACGAGGGGGCACCACCTCCATTTGTATGCCCCACTCTTATTTGTGGGCCATAAGAATCGTCGGTAACGACGAAGTCCTCCTAAGTCCATCTGTATTCCCCAGGTCCAGTTTGTCCTTTGAGTCAGCAATCTCCAACCCTTAGTCGATTGCCTCCTTTTCGACTTCAGTCGACATTTTTTTGACCCCGGAATACGTGGATACGAAATTCTTTTTGTAGTGGGTCCTTGTGCTGGGGGAAAGAACCCACCCCACGACACCATAACGCTAGCCTACCAGCATATTCACGCGTCCCCAGCCAAGGCCAATCTTGGCGGAGCTTAATATCCTCTTCTGCTGAGGCAGCAGATCATCACTGCAGTCCTTCACGAACAATAATCTATACCTTATTTCACTACAAGGAGAAAAGCAGCAAATACGTATAGTAGCGATGGAAAAACGCTAACATCCTGGAACGGCCGAAGCGCAATGTCGAGCATCACCAACATCTAGTTTCGTGGAGAAATCACCGCCAAAGGCTACGGACGTCAACATGTCAATCGTAGAAGATCTAGATGAACTGCAAGCAGCCCTTGAAGCAGATCAACTTAGATTCTAAATTTAGTTTCAAATAATAGATTCCATCTGCTTAAACCAACTCCATTGGATCAAGTCCCGGTAGAGGAAACTTATAATTCCCCCGTCCCCTCACGAAATTATGGCTTCCACTGATTTTTAATAATCAAGTGACCACCCTTTCAATAGCCCACCTCATGAAAAAATTCATAAACACAAGATATCGAGTAAAATTATTTATCGAGTCTTACCAAAAAATTAATGTGGAAAATATTGAGGCGTACGACTGAATCCTTAAAACGATGAAGGAACGAAAACTTTGGGGACACTCATTCACTCTTTTGCAACGCTGCAAACTATACTGAAAGGCCTAAGCTCCCTTTTCTCTCTTCCCAACATCAAAGAGGATATTTTAAAGCAGTTACCCGGACTCAACTTTGAAATCAATAACTTTTCAACCGCATGGTCACGGTGCAATAACATTTCATTTAATTTTTTTAAAGTCACTTTATGTTGCGACAGGACCTCAAAAAACTCATCCAGTTAAGATATATCCTTAAGCATAAAATCAGCTGGGAGACCCCAAAAAAAGGAGATTTGACACAATGTTTCAGATGCCAACGATTTGGGCATATAGCTGGAAACTGCGGCAAGATGTGTGGCTTGTGGTAAAGACCACGAAGGGCAAAGTTGCCTTCGCAAGACCCTTACAAATCCTACTGAGGACCTCGTACCTGCTGACCAATCAGCCGCCCCACAAGCTTCATGGGCTGTCCTGAACGGACAAAGCTCAAGAAAAAACGAATGGGGAAGAGAACAGTAAGAAGAAGTGGTCTGCAGCTCATGCCGAAGACTGGGTATAGTGTCGGTACGTGCCAATAGACTAAATGCAACAGGTCAGCTTGTGCGGGCTGCCTTAGTCTAGTTCGAGGTGGCTGCTTGCAGGCTAGCTAGTTTGGAGAGGAATTTCGGGCGCGGGTCTTACGCAAGTAGACTATGTCCGAATACATTTCTTTCAGCCACCGAGTCAAATGCGTTTCCCGTTTAAAACGCATTCAACAACTTCCCCAAGAAAATTACGTCATTACCATGAATTTGCCTTTGTAAGGCTGTCGATGAATCAACAACGAGTTCATACGTTCCCGAACTAAACACTGACGTGGTGCCAGAAATACGCTACTCAAATTCTAGATGATAATACTCTGCGCTAATCAAAAATGTCAAACAAAAATTTCGGCAACACGTACCAAAGCGAGCAGACCGATCATTTGTGGATTTATGATAAACCCCCTCCCTCTCTCTTCACCTCATACCTACCTCCCGTAATCTTTTATCCTGAAAAACTAACTACTGGAAAGGAAAGGGTATGGTTAATTTAGTCATTCATAGTGATTATTTTTTTTTTCATTTGATTGATTAAATTATACTACTAATATATGAAATAATCAATGAAACAAACTAAATTCATGACTCAAATACGGAAAAACATGCCTGCCTACTCGACAAATCCTACCCTAAGGGAACTACAACCAGGAAAATGTGAATAACACCCCGTACTTAGGATTCCATCTTTATAGAAAAGAATGGAATGTGGAAGAAGATAAACATCGGAAACAAAGACTACTTCTAAGTATGTTCTATGCTAAGATTCAGAAATATCCTCATAAAAAATAAAATTCGCATATATGTACAAGTCACAAATAATATCTGTGGTGATGTATGGATGTGAAACTTATACTTGGACCCTGGGCGTATTTGAATGCAAAGTACTGGGGAGAATATATGGCCCACTAAAGCACAGAGCAGAGTAGAGACTTCACTGCAATGAAGAGTTGTATAATCTTTATGAGGACGCCCCCATATCCGCATGCGTCAAGTTACACAAACTGCAATGAAGTAGGACATAGGGAGAGAAAGGAAGAGCGCAGATTCCACAGACGAACATTGAAGGTGGAGCGCAAGAGAAACGTTTCGTTGGAAGCCCGAGGAAATGATGGAAAGATTCAATCAATGGTGACAGAAGATTCCTGCTTAGGACTTCAAATTGGCGAATGAGTTCACAGAATCGTGACGATTGGAGGCAACTAATACTAGAGGTGAAGGCCCAAATTGGAGCTATGCCATAAATGATGATGATGATGATCATCACTTTGTTCTTCGTATAAAATTTTCACAAAAATACAAGAAGGGTAATTGGCATTAACGTACAAAAAATAATTGGTGAATATAAAGGTGGTCTTAGACCTAAAAAATTAGTTTATCAAATTTTAGAGAAAAAAATGGAGTATAAAATTTATATCTGCTTAATTTTTGCATATTTTAAACGATTTTACGGCAGATTTGATCAAGAAGCACTGTACGAAATATCGCTTTAATTTGGAACCTCAGCAAAACTATTCCATCTAAAAAAATGACCATGTTACCAACAATATCACAAATCAAAATCAAAAAGTAATTGACACATACCTTTGACACAAATGCAGAACTGGGGCAGGATGATGGGCTGATTCCACGGCTTTTCGATGTAGAATACGTCAAAAGGAAGCTGTCTGTTGATGTTAATAAAACAGCAAAAAACAAAACATAGAACTCAGCTCGTCTACAAAGCCTGTTTTGGGCATCTTCAAGGACAGTTGCATGTGCAGGAAATAAGTTTTAAATATATAAATCAGTGATAAGGCCTGTATATCTGCAAATATTTTTTGAACGCTTTAAAAAAGCAAGTCATGAGGACATTACAGGTGCCAAACGAGGAGAGATCAATAGCCAAAACAAGTCTGATGTTGCATTTCAATATATCAGCTAAGCTAGTCGGTCTTACTTAAGCGGGTCTTCTAGTCTAGTGATATAACTCTTGAACGATTTTTTAAGTACAGTAAAAAGTTAAAACATTTTTTTGAATTATAGTAAATTATTTTGTTTACTTGATACCTACAGGCCAATTCTCCTTTTTTTTGGAAAGCCGTCAGAACTAGCTTTTTCTTAGTGAGCAAACAAGTTTTGACTCCTTTGAGTCATCTTCAATGTCTAAGGGATGTGTGGAAGGAAATGATTTATATAGGCGTAGGATGGATTAAGCAGGTAAGTCCTAGGTAGGTAGAGGGATATTCGGTTTTTTTTTGGGCTGTGGGATGTGCTGTAATAACTGCAGATCCCACGGATTGATATTTTGCAGAGATCTGCCACCCCCTATAAAAATTTCCTAGCCAGCTGATAAGGTTGGATGACAGACCTCTGCAACTGACTTAAGGTCAGCGAGGAGTGGATAACGGTGGTCATAGAAAATGTGTTCAGTGTGAGTCACGCTATGATTGAATGAAGTCCCATTTGCATTTAAATATAAAGTCTATATTTTGCAAAGTAGTTCTAGTAAAATAGTTAAATTTTCCGTAATGCGCTGAGTGTGACCACTGGAAATAATTTGCGAATCCCCGGATGCCAGGAATTTGTGTTCCTCTATGCTAGTGTTTTTGGATTGCTTGCAAAAATAAGTAACAGTCAAGTTAATTATCATCTCCATTGATTCTAGAATGTACTGAAGGGCCGCCGCTTCAAGTTGCTCTTATTAGTGCAGATTTGTGCCCCAAAATTTGGAATAGCACACCAAAGTGGTTGGCTAAGGTGGTTGCTGGGTGACAGGAAAGTACTTTCCTTGGCGAGGAAAGCGGAATTTCAAGTGCCTGGCAATGGAACAGTGGCTGTGTCGCCCCCACCGATTGTAATGAGCACAGCTCCTGGCAGAAGTGATCAAACATCATCGGTGAGTTTATGTTCAAGAAGTGTATTTTAAGGAAAAATTACATGCCAAATGAGAGCATCTTGTACAGATGAATCGTTGAAAACACACGAGAATTGGACTACTCTGCTTGGAATTACGATTGCGATAATTTTGCTCGAATTATTTGGATTGATATTTGCGTTGGTGTTATGTTGCGCCATTAAAACAAAATTACCATTACCAAACTTAGATATAAGAATGCTCAGCTTTTGTTTGCTTTAGTGATAAACAAGGTACTAGCTTGCCATAATTTATAAGCAGTTACTTGTGTGAAGAAAAGTCGATGAATAATAGTTTATAGCTCAGATTATACTTTAATATAATTGCCTTAAAGATTTTTCTGCGTTTGTTTGCTTCATTCAAATAATTAACAACCTATTAAGCCATTCTAGCCTATGCGGATGACATCCACATTTTGTCGCGATGATTAACAACTGCCTAAAAATCTTGCTGAAATTCGACAGCAATACAAAACAAGTAGGGCTACAAATTAATTAAAATAAAACAAAGCTCATGACGCGGTCGAGGAAAAATACCTCAATCACACAATATATCACACTTGGTGAATACAGTATCGAAAAGGGGGGCGAATTTGTGTAGGCACCAAAATAACGAGAAAGGCTAATGAAAGAGACGAAATACGCCGAAGAATACAGTTTGCATATAAAATATTTTTTTTTCAATTTAAAAGATCTTGAAGACTGCAGCTACACAGGAAAACAAAGCTCCAAGTATAAAAATCTGTGTTATGTTATGGGTGTGAAACATGGACCTTAACCCAAGCATCCGCAAATATATTGAACGCCTTTGAGAGACGGGTCCTGAGACGAATAATCGGGGCAAAGCTAGACGGGGACCAATGGTGAATTTGATACAACCATGAGCTGTATGAGATGTTTGATGAGCCGGAGGTCTCAACGATTGTGAGACTGCAGAAGCTGCAATGGGCTGGACACATGAATCGTATGGATGAACAAAGAATACCCAAAAAGGTATTCGTTGGAGGAACTGAAGGCCGGGGACCAGTAGACAAACTGAGCAAATGCTGGTATGACTTGGTTGACGAAGACAGTTCATCGCTGCTTGGATTTCGAAATTAGAGGCCGCGGTCAATGTACGTGTGATACAAAAAAAGTATTGCTCCAAAATGCTTTCGTAGGATAACTAATTTCTAAAATTAAATATTACATTGAATAAATTGCCTAAATTATTATAACGTGTAACAAAACTGAAAGAACTCAATCCAGTAAAAGGCACAATGCATCATAATTTATTTTGAAATTTTTGGAATCTCGAGCCCTTTTGCCACTAATTTAAGTTGCAACAATTTAGTGGCCAAAAGTCAGGCGAATTTCCATATTATACAGTTACAAAAAATGTCGCTGTGGAACAATATTTAATAAATCAAATATGAAATAAGCGATTATAGTTTTGAAAGCTATTTTATAGAAGAATCAAAGCTGATTACAACGTGACAATGTTCTTTAATATTACCATGTAAAATAAAGCAAAAGATATTTAGTATTGTGGAAATTTAATTCATGACGTAAAAATCTATATTATTTGAAATAATTGCACTGAAACAAAAAGGTATACCTTCGAATCAAATGCCAAAAAGTGCCTTTGTTATGAAAATTATGTATGGATCTTAATAAAAAAAATGATACTTAAAATGAGAGGATTCTGCACAAGTTTTAATGGGAGACAAGGTTTTTAAGATATTAAAGGAGAGGGAAGAAATTTTAAATCCTTGTAAACTTATTACAAGTCGTAGTAATTCTATTGGAATGACTACTGAATTTATATGTATTTATTACGTTAAAGTGAATTTAATTTTAGTACTGAAAGCAAGGAAATAAGAGGTATCTTTTATTATTGTGAGTTACATACCAGATTTCGCGATTATGAACAACTTGCAGAATAATTGTTGTAAAATACTGAAATAGGAAAAAATAAACTGTTCCAGAGTTAGGAATAGAAGATAAAAATCATAGTTATGTTTATTTTTATTGATTATAAAACAGAATACTATAAATAATACATATAATTTGTGATGCTGGTGTTGCACTGTATATATTTTTTGCTTTCGTCAGAAATAAAATGAAATAATTAATAAACAAGTTGGGTAGACAGAACTATGCTTGTGTCCGACGGGTTTTGTACTTAACATACGATATGCAGACATACGAGTATAGAATGATTTAATTCAAGAAAAATTTTAATGACATGCACAGCAAATATATTTTTGCTTTAAAAGAAAAACCAGGGTTACTCTGTTTTAACTGGCCAACATTTTGTTGGAATATTGCTAAAATCATTGACAAAGCTGAATCTTAAATGTCTTTGTTATATTACATATTTGGAGACAATGCAATCAAAAGTGCAGTGTCTGGTTTGATGGAAAGCCCATGCAGGAACCGTATTTGATTGTTGTAATCGGAGAAAATTCAAACGGAAATAACTTCTGTACATTCTATTAAAACTTAATAGATTATAAGCACCTTTTAAAGGACATCTAAATATTTGCTTTCATCCAATTTAAACATACTAATACAGTTTTACTAGCGAAAATATTTAATTTCTAGATTCTACGATTACTAGCAAACTTGAACGAATTTCAATCAAGTTATTTGTTATTGGATCCACCCTCATAACGTTTTCTCCAATTATTTTTAGTTGCTCATCTTCAGCTGCTCATAAATAAATTCAATCAAGTGTTAATAGCATGTACATTAAATGTTGAAGCTCGCGAAAAATAACACAATTTTATGGAATATTCTCATTTAAAATGGCCACCATTTTGTTTTACGATTGCATATGTCACCCGTTGCACAAATCCTCAAAGATATTCATCAAGAATATAATTCCTGAAACTTCCATGCAAATCCTAGTAAACCCGTCGAGTCTGAGTTGATTGGAAGTGCATATAGTCCCATAGTCATGTATAGTTGCAGTTGTAATACAGGAAAATTTAAACCTCCATAACTCTGCTAAATACGATTCGACCTTTCTGAAATTTCCAGCAGTAATTTAGCTTGTAATTTAAAACTAAAACATTGATTTTTTTTTTAATTTACGGGTGTCCTTACGATTTTATTTAAGAAAATGTAAAATTGATAAATCATAGTATTGCTAACAAAGTTGAGTGATTTCCACTTCTGACGTATAAATTCTTGTGGTGCTCATCGTAATGAACCATTCGACGCCGCTGGCGACCACTACCAATACACCTTGCCTTCATGTGGCTTTCCATCTCATGTGCGTTGTGACGGCTTCCCATCCCACGTCAGTTTTGTCGTGTGATGTCAAAGTCAAGCGACAGCCACATGGCGGGTGTGTGGGATTAGTGAGTGCCGTCAAGAAGGACCGCCGCGAGACGTTGCGATCGTCAGGTGTCGTGATCGTTGCCATCTGAGTTGCGTGCTGTCAATTTGTGGTGTAGTGAAGGTTATACGAGTAAAAATCGTATTAAAAACGCAAAGTTTCATGAGGAAACATACTCAAAAGTGAGTAAAGTATGTTAACTATCCATGCTCGACAGTCATCAATGTAGAGCAATTCCAAGTAGATAAAATAACGGAAACAAAAATTTTCGTACCCACTAGGCGATTACAAGTGTAAATTTTACCGTATCTCTTATTGCGAACTAAATCCAATGCATTAAAAACCTGTCTATGAGAAGTGATAGCCCTGCAAAAACATGCTTTATCATCAATAGCAACCGCAGCACGCTTTATCTCTCAACCAATATCAGCCGTCGAATGGGACCCTGTCGATGTTTGACAAAGAAAGGCAGACAAACTTAGTTTCAATGAAACCACGCTGTTTATGTCTTATGTAAGTTGATAATTTACTTGGAACGCGAGCGGATTTAGTTTATTAAATTCATACAGAAAGTCATCAACGAGACACAACAGCCAACCATCGCTAAGCCAAACGACGTCTTCTACGCTCGAATGTAAAATAAAAAAACTGACGGCACAGCCAAGATTCAGATTCTCAGATCTCCACCATTCGGTTTCACTTACACGAAGCACCAGCAACGTGGCAAATTTATGAAAGCGACCAATCCATCGGTGCTACCAGTGAACGGCAGCCTCTAGGATCCAGTCCTACAGCAGGTAATATTTCAACTAGTACCTCCCAAGCCGGATCTAGCAGCAGTAATAAACCCAATCCTGCTAACTCAGGCAGTGTAAACGAAGCTGCAAATAAGTATGCTGGAGAAATAAATCCAGTCTCATCATCTATGAGTCTTCCGACGGCCCCATCAAAGTCCCTACAACCGATGCTATCAGTAGTAATATCCCCGCCCCAGCAGCACCTCCTGTGGGAGGAGCTAGTGTTGTTGTTGCTGCACCACAAACAGCGAAGCAGTCAGAAGCTGCAGTTAGTGTAAATGCATGCAATGCAAGCGATGATGGAGGGCGGGATATGAAATATTCACGCTAGAAATAGTAGTGGCATCAATTAAATTTGACTCAAATGAGACGCATTTGTCTTTCTAATAGTGTAATAAAAGCAGACATTGTTAACGTGCAGGAAAGCAGTTCATTTAGTTGTCAATCTGATACACGACGCCTACGAAGGGTCCTTGTAGGTCAACTTAAAGATCAACTGGTGTCTTGCTTTAACTTTATTCAATGTTCGAAAATGTCTTGCGGTCTAAAGTTCATTTCTAGCGTTCTCTTGCTTAAAATTAATTTAAAATAAGTCTTTCAATCCAATCATTATTGAGATTTATTATTCTACTACTAAATCTTGAAATGAAAATAATGATGTGATCAATTCGGACTTCGATACAAACTCAATTATCTCATTTTAATATGATGAGCATGTTTTTTTTCTGTTTAGATAAGCATTGTCTGCTTTCTATTTTGTATTGTGTTTTCTCATAGTTGGATATTATATTATCTCATATTACCTTAATCTTGAAAAACACGAAAACTAAGTAGAAGATGAAATGTGACGTATGACTTTCATCTTGCAGAGCCATAATTAGGGACTAGTGTGTTTTTTTTCTCTATTTCCTATCCCGCGTTTTATTATTTTATAGTATATCTCTTTGTATTATCGCATTGAATACGAAGTTTTTCAAATACAATAGTTTTTGTGCTTATATCTTGTGGGTAAAAAAACAAAAAAATGTTTGCAAACACTCAACTTTATATTCTTAAATATACATTAATTAGTCATTAATATTAATAATAGGATCAACGGTTAAAATATATTATCTATTTCTAGTTTCTTGTATTTTAAAACTACACTCGGTTTGATTGAAATGGAAAACACGTATTGGTATTTAGTTTTTGTTTTGTTTGTTTTTAAACCAAAACAAATTTATTCTACTCATGCCACAGAATTGGCTTAACTATAAATGTATGTATATCCTTACTGTTTGCCTTTTTGTGTATATATATGGGAAATCGAAAACATATATGTTTTGAAATAAATTCACGTTGAGAGTTATAAAAAAAATTAACAATCAAGAAATCCTAATGTTTAAATAGTAACAGTTGTATATTAAAAAAAAATATCGATATAAGTGTAAAGGGACTTCAACTACAGTTTTTATGTGGTGAATAATATGAATTAAAGGAATTTTATGAATAACATGAATTGCTAAAATTAACGCAGACTTTCCTTTCCAGTGGTCCTTCTTTTCCAGAGGCAGTGGGAGTGCAGGGTAAGTATGCCGGGGAGAGGGTAGGGTTTGAAAAAATCCGCTGAGATCGGTTTCGCGTCACGTGCGGTACGCGGTACCTTTGCTGGATTGACTTTTTCTTAAACGTAGCCTTCGTTGACCGAAATCCTCTCCGATCTAGCTGGCCGACAAGCAGCCCCCGCGAAAATGGATTCCGGTGCACGGACTGGTTGACCGGTTGGTACCGACTTCGTTCGTGAGTTTAGACGGAAAAATCATTACATCATAAAGGGGTGCACCCATGATTTTTTTCAGATTTTTTGGATGAAAGATTTCTAATCGCGAGAGGGGGTACTCCTAAATTTCGGGCATTTCTCCTTCTCCTGCCCCCCTCGATACAGATAAAGTAATTTTAAGACCTGTTTTGAAAAGATCTCATTGAGATTTTTCATATGACACCCAACTTGACCACCTTTGATGAAAAAAATTTGTTTGAGGGTCACTCCTCTATATGGGGGGCCCCTTGAAACTCTTTGAAAACTTTTTTCACCCCAAAATTTTCTAGAAGTCGATAACTACTGACATTTCCAGAAAGTTTCATGGCTGTAGCTTCTATAATTTCGGGGAAAACTGTTGTGACATACACACAGACGGACGGGCAGACGGATACGTACCGATTTTAATAGTTTTGTATTTGAATACAAAACCCTAAAAATGACAAAAATTATAAGTTTGAAATTCACTAAATTTTGATAACAAACGTACCCAAATAAAATTTTGAAAAGACCATATTTTTTGGTATGAAGAAGCGTATAGAAATTCGCCAAGCAATATGGTAAACACGCATCTTGTTCTTATTATCCGTTCATTACATCTAAATACGAAATAAATAAATTAATTACATTTTTGCATTCAAAATCAAAGATGGAAGCTGTTGGCAAAATCTTCTGAAAAGAAGGCCCTTGACCAGTTAATTATTTTAAATTCACTTCCTAACGACAACACTTGGCTTAAACGTTTCAACTCCTTCGCAAATCATTGTTTTATCCAAGGCGCACTGAAAAACTGTTATACGGATATTATCTTAACAATACATGCAACTGAGCAAACACAAAAAATATCTTTTCTGAGTATTCATTCTGGTTTGAAATTTTCGAAAATTCAGTTCGAGCTTGAACGTCGCGTTGAAAGAACGAGTTTTGGGTGTGTTTGGAAGTGTGTGGTCTGTCGGGTTCTTGTTTGGATTGTCAAATGAAGTAGGAAAACAGAAGTAAAGTGAATCGAATCCTTTGGAAAGTGTATCGGGAAGCACACTTGTGTTTATGATTCGGTAACGCGTGTGATTTGATATCCGCAATAATGGAAATATTGCAGTCAATTTTGACTTTTCTGTGTGTTCTTAGTGCCCGCAGTGTAACAGCAGGTCAGTAAAAATTCCATGCTAAATTCTTATTCGTGGGACTCCTCCGCCAATCTCCTTATCGCGTCTGAATGGTTTTACAATGGCGCTTCTCCTGTTTGTGATTTGTTAGCGTTATCAAATGGACAACCCAGTGAAATGTGATAAGGAATTTTCGCGTGATATCTGCGGATCTCGAATGGGGCTTGGGCGTGTTCACGGTGTTGTTCATTATCGCCGCTGTCGCGTTGTTGATCGTCATTGCGTCGATGGAGCCAGCGGGTGAATCATAAATGCGTCGTCGGGCGACGTCATGATCGTTCGTTAACCGCAGAGGTCGTCCGGTGGAGACTGTCTGCGATTCCCGAAGATTTGTTTACATTTTTGGTCTGCGAAATTTCACTTGGGAAATGTTGTGGTTATTTAGTGGTACCGGTGCCAGGTGAGCCCGGAAGTTTTACTCGAAAAGGGTCGTTGTAAAGCGCACTTGCCGGAGCCGGTGTTTTTGCAGGTGCAAATCCACGGAAGTCCTTCGGAATTGAGTTGGGCGCGTGAGCAGTGACCCGGCGTCGAGTGCATGCCGACTATCACGTGTGGGTGGTGTTGTGTGTTGTTGCGAAAGTCAGCGGTTGATTTAGCTAATTGGCGGGTGACACCGACTCGGTTGTTACTCCTTCGGAAATTGAGCTGCTAATTGGAACTGGGAGACGTGCTTCATTGCATTAGATTGATAAACGTTCCGATTTTTTTCGAAGTGAATTAAATGATGCTTCGGCTATGTTCATTATTGTTTGATTGGAACTACATGCCCGAAACATTAGCGAGTGCTTGCTGTTGCCAAAGTTTCCTGTCAGCATGTAGTGTAGTTTTACAACAATGAACGAGTTGATGTATGGGAAGTTCCTTCAGCTTGCCTTGAAAATTATATTGGGTAAATAAAATATTACATGTTCATCTTACTAAAAGAAACACCTGAAGATATTGTACAGATTCCCAGGAACTAAAGCCTTCAAACTCAGGAAATTGTAGAGATGCGGAAAAGGCAACAAAATGCACTTCATAGTTGACTGAATAATTATTTACTGAATTATTCACACACTGTGCAAATGTTCGCCAATCTTTACCACGAAATCAAACTGCCCTTAAAAAGTAAGCTGCAATGTTGAACTGTGTGTGCATTTACACCAACATTTTTTGTATAAAACAATTACCAGGAGAATGATCCCCAAAATTGTAATTTAAGCCTGTTGAAAATTCTACAACAATGCCAGAAATTTTTTTACAAACCCCATGTCGACAACAACCAGGAAAATATTTTCTTTGCCAAGAATGCAATCAATCAGACTGCATTGCATGTCGGTAGTCCTATATATGAGGAAATGTCATCTATTGTCTTCCTATAAGTTCCAAAGTTATCCTTCGACAATTATTGAAAAGAAAATTCATTTTATCATTGGAAGAATTGTGTGGAGCGTTTGGAATCTTCTTGAATTCCTCATTGCAAAACTTTCGTGGTTTTTTGGACATCTTCCCGAATGCTGCCGTCGCCATAGTGTCTCGACGCAATGCTGCAAACAAATGCCACACAAGGTAACGTTTGGTCAGGAAGAAATTGAAACATTTCACTTGGAAACATATTTGTTAATATATCCAGCTGCTAAAATGGGAGAAATTATGAGGGATTGAGTTTTACGGTGACAGGCTTGGCCTAAAATGAAGCCTACAGTCTGGAGGATAGGCGTCACAACCTTGCACTTTGTGATTAAGGTATGAAACTTTGCACCAGTCTCACTCATTCCTATACCTTCAATTGAAGATATGGAGACACGAGGGAATCCTCTGCGGGCCCCCCTGTACGCGGTTGCCTACCTTCTCATGGCAATTACGCATGAATGGCGGTTATCAGCTTTTCATAGTTATTTCGGCCCGAAGCATTAATTTTTCGAATTTATGCTTCAAAAGTACCCAAAAGTGATGTAAGAGCTCAATTAATTCCGGTTGCCTACCCTACACGGGGCCGCATGTTTTAGGGTTTTGTACTAGCACTACAGCCCCTTTTGGGACTTCGCTTAGAGATAGTTAGAGTATCATGATCGAATGTATCGACACTCCACAATGTGATATGGTGAGTATCACGCTTTGGCCGTGTGTTCGTCCACACGGCTGCAATATTTTCTGATTTTAAGCCAGCACGTATCATAACTGAACGGGCTTCAAGTCCGTCCAAAGAGTCACTCTATTAAATCTCGTTGCCGTCAACAAGAACCGAACCTTCGGCGTACGGGATGAAAGCTCTAACCACTACATAACGCTAACTAATGTGTGTACTGCGGTTGATGCCAGCAAGGGACCCATTCCAAAGAAACCTCATTAGCAACTTTCACCTGGTTCCTAAGAGCAACATCATCATCTACAACAATTAGAGGAACAAGCACAATCGAAACGTCTGCAATTGACATCTAATCAGCAGCAACCTGAACTTCTGCAGCCTGCTTCCATAACACCGCAACGTTTAGTTGGTATCTGGACTAACCAGAAGTATTCATGCCCGCCTCAGACCTCTGTTACAAGATTTATATAATAACGAATTGATGATAACAAAGTTAGGCTCACCAGGATCCATCTACCAGCCGGGGACCCTCACCTGGAGGCGATATGACGACAAACATTACTGCGATACAATCTGGTGCCCCACTGCGTGCTATATCCCCCCGCTTTTGAGATTAGAATATAGCACACCAGTTGAAGACATCATCGCTCATATAAAGTACAAACTGAACTCTAGTCCTGAGTTGCTGCAGTGCACCAAACTTACGCCTGATGGAAAGACGAACAGATTGATTGCGCCTTTCAAAATTACTGTTCCAGCTAACCTAAGGATGTTGCTTGACAAGGAATTTTGGCCCCCTGGCGTATTCCTCAAAAAATTCTCTCCGATTCCTAAGCGGAACCATCCTGTGTCCTTTCGCCACAGCAGAAACATATTGTAATGAATTTCGAAATGTCCGTGCACGGGTGCCGATGGTCTGGCACAAGTGTCAGCGAGCTAAAACAACACCGAGCTCAGCTAACTAGCTTCGCTTAACGACCGCGTACGCGTGCTTGACGACTAGCATTTGCGGGATCATATGAGGCGGGTTCTTGTCGAGCCACGGAGCTACACTACAAAATACTTATCACGCGTACTCTACTCTACAAGACGCACCGATCAATTTTTATTGTCTTTAGAAAAGTTCTATTAGGTGTCAATTAATCTACTCTACAGTAATTCAATATTGTTTTGCCTCGTTAAAGTTAGCGGACACGGAGGCTTGAGACGAACGCAAACATTACACAAAAAGCAACCGTTACTTTCACAGAAGAAGGTCGTTGCATTACAAGGGGAATGTCAAACCTAAAGATGTTAAAGTGGCTGAAGTGAACCACTCATCTCTGCCTAAATGATGGAAACTTGACGGATGCAGTTTACTTTACACTAGTAAAACAACAAACTAAGCAGTTTCGACCGGGTGACACCCTTATCTCTTCAGGAGCAGCCACTCCTGATCACCACGGGGCTGCTCGACTGCTTATGTTTATTACAATATCTTAAGCCTCGTAATTTATTCTTAGCTTGCTATTGCCAAAGTGTTCAGGGCCTGAGGACTAAGACTACGGAACTTCGCATTTCTACCATCCTTTTTCCGTATAATATCATCTGTCTAACGGAAACATGGAAGATAGATGACATTAGTAATAGTGAGCTACTTCCGAACCATTTAATCTTCCGCAGAGATAGAGACGGTGATGCTACTGATAAGTCTGACGGTGGAGACGTTCTAGTGGGTATACATGTTTCCCTTACTAGCAAATCCTGTGATGATTTTACCCCATCTTCACCCGTTTAGTGTATAATTGTGCTAGTCTCTCTAACTGACTCTCTTACCTTCCTCGTATCATCTGTTTATTCCTTGCATCAGTCCTGCTATTGTTTACGAACGCTTCTTTGCAGAATTCTCGCGCTACATTAATGCTCGTTTCCCTTCTACTCCTATATTGATCTGTGGTGACTTCACTTTGCCTTCTATTGTTTGTAATGATATGTATGTCTCCATAGTTTCTAACGGTAGCGTGTGTTTTGCTCTTTCTTCTTTTATTTCCCTCTGTTCTTTCACCCAATTCAACACTTTTCCTAATGCCAATAACAAATTGCTTGATCTTGTTCTTTCCAACTTGCCGCCTTTTTCTCTGTCCGCATCGGTAGTACTCTCATCCTTTCTCAAACCTGATCCGCACCATCCACCGCTCTCCATTGAGCTTGTTATCACGTCTTCTCGTTCGTTGAGGAATTCCTTACCTTCCCGCTTTAATTTTTTAAAAGCCGATTAATCGAGCATGGAAGCTAGCCTTAATGCCGTGAATTGGTATTCCTTCTTCAGCAATCTCCACACTGAAGATTGTGGTCTCGCAATTCACTCTTGTATTTCCAGCAAGAAAACCTAAGGATGCTCCTTGGTTTGATTCGGATGTTGCAATTGCAATTAAAGCTAAAGATGCTGTCCGCGGAAAATTCTTATCCAGTGGTGTTCCAATTGACCTCGCTAAATTCAAAGAGCGTCGTGCCGCCTCTGCACTTCATGCAAATGTAACCACTTTGAAACTACGTTAATGTCAAATCAAATTTTTACGTTCTGGTCGTACGTAAAATCTTTAAGGAGCTCTGATCATGCCCCTGATAATTTTAGTCTAGGTGGCGTGACATCGTCTACTCAAGAATCTTGTGAACTCTTCGCTTCTTATTTTTCTTCCTTTCTCGGTAGGGCTAAGCATTCCCCTTCCTTCAACCAATCCTCTTGCTCTTTTTTCTCTACTACTTTTCGTGCAAACCCCTTGCAGGTTGAGCTACTCTTAAATAATCTTGACAACAGGACAAGTTTGGGCCCCGATGGCATTCCAAATTTTCTAGCAAAAGCTTTATCTTCTTGACTTTGTGTTCCCCTTTCAATTATTTTTAATTTGAGTTTATCCTGTGGGGTTTTCCCTCCCAATGGAAATTGTCCACATTTTTCCTGTCTTCAAATCGGGTGGTCGTAATATCGTCTCAAACTATTGTCCTATTTCCCTTCTTCCTTTTTTTGGTAAAATTCTTGAAAAGATAGTTTTTGATGTGCTGTATCCACTTGTCTTCCCATCTTTAGCAGATCAACAGCATGGTTTTGTCAGAGGTAGATCTACCCTTACAAATTCACTTTCTTTTACCCATTATATTGCAGCTGCCCTTGATCAGCAACAACAAGTGGACGTTATTCTTACAGACTTCTCTAAAGCCTTTGATTCAGTCGACCACTCTCTCCTACTTGAGAAACTTTTAGGGTCCAATTTCCCTATTTGTCTCTAGTCCTGGCTTCGCTCCTATGTCCTGCCTCGTCAATGTTAGTCACTTTTAACTCTAGCTTCTCTTCTTCTCTTCACCCGAGCTCGGGAGTTCCGCAAGGTTCAATACATGGCCCCAGACTATTTTTACTTTGTGTCAATGATCCACCATCTGTTATCGCATCCCCCTCTTCTTTATGCTGATGACCAAGATTTTTCGAATTATTGATTCCCGATTAGACGTGGATATCCTTCAAACCGATCTTCAACGTCTTAGTGCCTGGTGTGAATCAAACCATCTCTCCTTAAATGTTTCCAAATGCCATCAGATGACATTCTCCTGTAAAAAATTTACTCTTCACTCAACGTATAGGCTTGTTAACATCCCCTTGAGCAATGTAACCTCCTTTAAGGATCTTGGTGTGCTTTTCGATTGTAAAGTGAAGTTTGATCTCCACATTCCTCTAATTATTAGGAAAGCCTCCCGCTTAATTGGGTTTATTTTACGATCCGCTTCGTCATTCCAATATATCACGTTCTGTATGTGTCTTTACTTCTCACTAGTGCGTAGTAATTTGGAGTACTGCTCCCAAATTTGGAGTTAGTTTAACGCAGATTCACACGGTCTCTATTCTTCAAATTTAACCTTCCTTACTCCCTTTATGATTACATATTTTGAAGCTTCCTACCGTCGAGTCCAGACGATCTTTCCTTGATGAATTTCTTTTGTTCAAGCTTCATCATAGTCTTTAACATTATATACATACATATATACATTCAACGTTGCTCGCCCTAGTAGATCCTCACTTCAATTTCGTGCACCGTATGCACGTACTAACACCGTCTTCCACTCTCCCTTACTACGCTTACCTCGTATGCACAACCAGCGAAATCTTGGTCCTCTACCACAATCTCTTGGCGTATTTAAAACTTTTATGAAAATGCAAATTTATAAATACTGCTATAAGTCTCAATTTTTGATATCATTGAATTGTGATTTTTTTTCTCTAATTTCTTCCATATTTTGAATACGTATATTAGTATTTATCTATTAATTGACTTGTAATTGGACTAGTAGTTTTTAAGTCTATTTTTTTGAAATAAATTAATAAATGAATAAACTACTTTTGTACCACTTACGAAACCCCCATTAAAATCGAGTTTGCCTGTCTGTGTGTCCGGAGGTCTCAACGATCGAATGAATCCCGTCTAACTTCGATCCGATTATTCGCCTCAGGCGACCCGTTTTTCAAAGGCGTCCAATATGTTAGCGGATGTTTGGGTTAGGATCCATGTTTCACACCAATAGAATAACACAGGTTTTATGAAAGATTTGTTTTCCTGTATATGCGCGTGGTCTTCAAGATCGTCAAAACCGAATAAAATAGATATTTTATTTGCGAGCTGTATTTTGGTGTATTTCGTCTCTTTCGTCACCGGTTCTCGTTATTTTAAATATACAGTATTTTGTGTATTTAAAGTATTTTTCCTCGACTGCGTCATGAGCTTTGTTTTATTCTCATTGATTTGTAGCCCTACTAGTTTCGCTTCGTCGTCGAGTTTCTGGAAAATATTTTGGTGGTTGTTAGCGACTGTGACAAAATACTGGTGTCGTCCGTATAGGCTACCACTTGGCTCGACTTGAACAGGTAACTTTCTTATCACATACTATATTCCAGCACCAAATTGACTAGAAGCGGGGCCAGCCCATCTCCCTGCTTTATTTCGATATTTGTATCAAAGGCATCGGTGACTTGGTTATTGATGTGGATTTGGGAGGTTTTCGACGTGATTGTCATTTTGAATGTAGTGAAGTAGGTAGATCTAAATGTCCGTAAAGGACTGCAGCGATGGTCTGCTGCCTCGGCGAAAGAGGATGGTAGGATTCGCCGAGATTGGCCTTGTCTGAGGACGCGTGAATGCGCTGGCAGGCTAGCATTGCGGTGTCGTGGGGCGGGTTCTTTTCCCCACTACAAAATTTCGCATCCACGATTTCGAGGTTTCAAATAAATATCGAGGGAAGTCGAGAAGGGGGTAACCTTCTCGGTCAAAAGAATTATTGGTTCCGGGGACAAACCGGGCCTGGAGAAAACAGACGGACTTAAGAGGACTTCGTCGTTATCGACGATACTCAAGGCCCCCAAATAAGATTGGGCCTCCAGGTGGAAGCGGTGCCCCCCGCACCCTCCCAACCGGATCAAGATCCAAATACAAGCGTGGTCATATTTTCTATTTAAAAGAAAAACTCATACAAACATTTGAATGAATTTTTCCTTTAAATGAAAAATATAAACGTGGCAAATTTAGGGAATCACATAACACTATGCCATAAATAGGAACGCGAGCGGGCCACCTTACCCGGGCAAGAGCACCTGAGACGCATAGAAAGGAGAGAGCTCACCCGATGGCTAGCTCATTATAGTGGAGGGGCCAGCCAACGTGGCGGGTCCCATATCTGGTCCTGTTCATAAAGCCGAATGGAAAGACCGATGGTAATTATCTACTTATACATCTTCTTAACTATCCTTAATTAATTTTTGTACATACAGGCGGACTTGTTTGTAGTCAATTCATTGAGGAGGTATCAACTTTTCACTAGCCGCGTTTCGTTTCAATTAAGTTACAAATACTTCAAAGCTATTGCAAAAACATTTGAAACAAGTAAAAAAGTTCAAACAACCGTTCCAAGTCCTAAGTTAATCCTAATTCAGTCGTGTATATTTACGGCAATTCATCCAACTACTACCTCCTCTTGAAATTTTTGTGTTTAACCTTTACACAACTTCCAATTTTCTTTTTTTTCTGCATCACTTTTGAAACTTGTGTGGAATAAAAATTAGTTCTCATTGTATTCAATGATTCATACAATTGGATAAATAATGAACAACATTTTAAATAAACAAATTAAAACAAATTAATGTTGGATTTCGATTCGGACTCGGTCGACGTTTGAGAATTGGCTCAACTGACAAGGACAATGCAAATCAAACGACAAGGCTACAGTTTTCCCTAATTTGGTACATCCATTCTTTGCTCATGCGACACTCTTCATTATTTTCACGTTGGGCTGCGAATAATTTTTTATTTTCAAATATTTAAGGATCACCACCGTCCAATATTTGCTAGTTTTGCCCACGTAGGTTTATAATTCCTTCAGCCATATCGTCACTTTCCGGATGAACCCACGCACAAATTTTGCTGTTCTCTGCATGCATCTAGATTAACTTAGGTTTTATATTCTGTTCACTTTAAACACAACATAATCGGAGGCATCATAACGTGCACGACTGATAATTTTATCGATGGTACAATGAAGCCATAAGATGCTTGTGCATGGTACAAATGCTGTCCATCGATTTTTTTAAAAAAAATGTTGTTTCAATGATAAATATCAAATTGATAGTCACCTCCCAAGTGTAGATCGCGATGTTCAAATTGATATATTATTTTTGATCACAAACTTTTTCCATTGTTTGCTAGTTCTAGCACGATGTAAATTTGATCTTCAGGGAATGTTTCAGGATGATCATTATCTGTTCCACAATTACCACGATATAAATCCCTCAAATCGATCAAGTGATCGGGGTAACGTCCTTGTACGCAACAAACCTTTTTTCCAACAAAACCACTAGTCATAAATTGTTCCATCATCGCGTAATCGAATCAATTCTATAGCAATAATAATCTCCGATAAAATTTGTTCAAATGTCTTTTGTTGTTCGCCATTAACTTCGATTGAGCCTTCGATCGGGGTTGTTTTCAACAAGACCGCCTCACCGCGAACAGTTTTATTCATGAAAACTTCACGATAGATACCTTCGCCAATTTTACGACAATGTCGCAAAACATTCTCCGAATAGACAACGGAAAAATCTAACGGTTCAATTTGATTGCAGTGGCGTAAGATGATGTCGTGGACTTAATGATGTTGATAGGATTCCGCGTCCATATGGAATATGTCTATAATCTGTGTAGTGAAGATTGTCGTCACTGCTTCAACACTATCTCTTTGATTTTGTTGCTTCGAAAACGGCACATCTCCTTCTCTTCGTTCTAACCATTGACATGCACCTTCTAATGTTTTCACTGCACATATCTTTCGTATAGCCATTGCCTCTTCTATATCTGGCCTGAAAAATTTATGACTTTTATATACAGTTGTTGCCTGCCGACGATATTCCCCAAATCAAAACTCTTGTATTGATTCCATCCAGTTCAGATAGCGCAATAGTTTTTTTTTGGATATGTTTTCCCTGAAGCGGCCAGTCCAACCATCACCCCGACATGTGGTGCCGTAACTTCGTCTATCGTTTGCTCACCTTATCGGAGACTTTGATTTATTATTATTTCCCGCAAAATTCAACAAATGTGCTTGATCCTCCCAAGAGCACGACACATATCAAAACACTTAATTATAAGCTATTAGCACTATTCTGACAAGATTTTACCTTACCCGAGAACCATTTGATACGAGTTAATTAAAATTAAATTTTCATCTCCTTATTTTTCTCACAACCCAAAATCATTCTCGCTGACACCTAGATGATTCCGAATTCAATTTTCGCATTTCGTCACTTTTTTTCATAGATTTATTTTTTTAATAAAAGAACAAGTTGATCTTAATTTGGGTTTGCACGGTAGCCTTAGATCCTTCGCGACGTCCACCACGTTTTGAGATCACAATCAGACTCTCTTTGTTGCCAATCGTCACCTTGTGGGACTACTCGCAACGGCAGTTGACGAGCCTTCCATCCGCTCTCAATTGCATTGCAAAAGTGCAATTCGTGAATAAGCTCCGTTGTTAAAGGAGTTGCCATGTCCAAATTTCAATTACAGATTTAGATTTTTAAATTAATAGAAGATAATAATGTAACAATATTTAAATAATAATTAAAGATAAATATCATAAAGAATATAATTATAAGGAAAAATTTAAATTTAATATAGAGAGGAAAAAGATAATGTAAAATTTATATTTATAATAAAAAAAATTGTATAATTAATAAAACTATAAATTGGAGTAATTAATATTTCCAAATCTGCAATTAAAATTTCGGACCAGTGTTATGGCGGTTCGCCAGCAGTTGGCTTAGGCTGCTGCTCGATTACTACAATGTTACCTCGAAAATCACAAACCTTGGTTCCACAACAGCAATATATCTGGAAAGGCAATCAAGATCATCAACAGATTACTCCTCAATAGGGCATATAATAAAACTAGACCCTTGAAAGTCAAGAAAACCATTTCCGATCTCTGTGAGTTTAGTGCTCTGCATGATGACATTGACTACCGCATCTTTCATTGTACCAAGCATAGTTGCAACAGGGGTGATTTAGAGTTCCTTAAAAAATTTAATAGCACGAAAGACATATTATTGAAAAATAGTATTCTAGTGTGATTTTGGTGAATTTTTAAATACTAAAATTCAGCTATAAACACTGTCTTAGGCATTCTGCTCACTCTCCTTCAAGATTACCCAACCTTACTCTCACTACTAACATCTCCTTTACCCTCTATCTCTATACTAACATGTAACCAACAAGTAAATTAGTCAATGGCTACGAAGCTATTAAACATTTCATGAGTGCAAGGACGCCCCTACATAATTTCGAAAGCTTACTCGTGGGACAGTGGGCCTTAAAGGAACAAAAATGATATTTTATGTAGGCTATTAGAAAATAAATAATATACATATAATAATAAATTCAAGTTTAAATATTGTATCGAGAGAATAATGTGAACCTATATATCATTTTTCCCCTGCCAAAATTAAAAACAAATATTTAAATGGACAACAATGGTTTACTATGAAATTTATGTTGCCCACCGAAAATTCTTAGCCATACCTGAAATGCCATCAAAATATTCCAAATAATTTTCGAAAATTTACATACGTTCGAAAAAGTTTCTTCAATATTTGGACTCAATTTCCACTGCCATCGTTTAACCAAACCCTTCAAGTATAAATTAAGTGGAATTTACATTTAACATGTCCAAAATACGTGGCCTTGACGCAACTGCTTACCCCAGGATGATCCTCAATTACGTAGCTAATTGTCGGAAAAACCATTAACCTGTTTTTATGCAAAATGACACCTTGTTTTTTGATGTGATATGAATTTTCGCTTTTAAGAAAAAAGTTGAAATCCTTTTGACGGTTGCGCACATTCAATGGAATTCAAAGAAAAAAATAAACTAGTAGCCCAGTCATATTAGGTAAAAAAAGGGGTCAACCTCGGAATGAAAGATAATAAGCTGCAAATTGGTATGAACCTTTGTTTTGTCATTCTAAATGTTGTCTCAAAAGTCACAATCGTTATCGTGTTCGCGTCTCAAGATATTCAAGGTCAAAGGTCACAAAAATCGGTTTTTCGCGAATATCTGGCTTCCTATCGGTTAAATGAGATTTGCATTTATTATAAAAGTTGTAGGCTATAAAATTCCCTACAACTTTTGTTTAAACTTTTTTTTCATACGACCAACCGTTTTGAAGGTAGAGCGCGAAGAGTGCACATCGTACAGTCATATACGGCCTAATGCAAGGTCAAGCGTGAGTTATGGTTATCAGTACGTTATAAAGTCAATTATTTACTTGGAAATTATAATTATTAAACAATGCCTATTATTTATGTACTAACTATTAATTATTTATATTTAATTAAAGTAAGTAACTTGATTTGCAACGGTACAATTTCAAACTAACGAATAATCTTGACTCATACAAAGTGGAGAGAGTGGCCTTGAATACTATAGAACATCTGTCCCGGCAATGAATAGAAAAGGGCATAGGGTAGGGACAAGTATTTCCAGGTATATAAGTATTGAGAAATTTACGCGTTTTAAAGAAAAGATATATAATGTCGTGTTAACTTAAAATAAAACTAAAATATATAATCCAGAATTAATAATATTTTATACTTAAATAGTTAAATATGAATAATTATATATATTATTTATGTACTAACTATTAATTATTTATATTTAATTAAAGTAAGTAACTTGATTATTTATATATAATTATTCATATTTAACTATTTAAGTATAAAATATTATTAATTCTGGATTATATATTTTAGTTTTATTTTAAGTTAACACGACATTATATATCTTTTCTTTAAAACGCGTAAATTTCTCAATACTTATATACCTGGAAATACTTGTCCCTACCCTATGCCCTTTTCTATTCATTGCCGGGACAGATGTTCTATAGTATTCAAGGCCACTCTCTCCACTTTGTATGAGAAGATTATTCGTTAGTTTGAAATTGTACCGTTGCAAATCAAGTTACTTACTTTAATTAAATATAAATAATTAATAGTTAGTACATAAATAATAGGCATTGTTTAATAATTATAATTTCCAAGTAAATAATTGACTTTATAACGTACTGATAACCATAACTCACGCTTGACCTTGCATTAGGCCGTATATGACTGTACGATGTGCACTCTTCGCGCTCTACCTTCAAAACGGTTGGTCGTATGAAAAAAAAGTTTAAACAAAAGTTGTAGGGAATTTTATAGCCTGCAACTTTTATAATAAATGCAAATCTCATTTAACCGATAGGAAGCCAGATATTCGCGAAAAACCGATTTTTGTGACCTTTGACCTTGAATATCTTGAGACGCGGACACGATAACGATTGTGACTTTTGAGACAACATTTAGAATGACAAAACAAAGGTTCATACCAATTTGCAGCTTATTATCTTTCATTCCGAGGTGAAAGCCCTAATATGACTGGGCTATAGATAGCTTCCTGAATAGTTGTTTGCATAGGTCATAAATCACATGAAAATTAAATTGTCCGATACATGTTCAATATAAATTGCTCATGTTGAGGCTATCAACGCGCGAAAATAATGTATTCTCTAATTATTCGTAACCATTTCTAAGTGCACTTGATATGTTGGCCGTGGATAATGAATTGATTCGAAACTTACCTTACATCCAGGTGTAGTTTGTGTTGTGGCTGAAATATTTCTATTTCGGCCGCTCGGCATTCCCGTCAATTCCAGATGGTCTGGTGTATAATTGAGTGTAATATCAGCCATAAAGATTTTACCAGTGCTTTCTTCGAAGTGAATACGTTGAACAATGCAAAGATTGTTCTAATCCTTTTGATGGTCAATAGAATTGCCTGCAGCCCCAAACAATTATACGATTAATCAAAAACAAAAATAATCACGGAAATTACTTTTTATAACAATAAATTATTTTCTGCATGCACTCTTGTTCGCTAGATACAACTCACTTTTTCTGTTAAAATCATTTGTTTTGATTTTTTAATTAATTTGTCGTTTCTTTGTATGTGTGTGCGTTGGACGAAATCAATGCATGCTACAACTTATACCGTTCAATTAATGACTTTTGTTTGGTAATATGTGGAGCGTGAAAATGCACCTTCCATTCGGGAGTGGTTATAATATTTTTCCCGCACAAGTATCGCGAATGGGGTGGAAATATCGACTGATAGACGATAAGAATATTTAAACGTGGTTACGTTATCGTACGTTAATATATTTTAATTTGTGGTAAATTCACTGTAATATGCCCATCTATTGAATTCATGTGTGCAATAACGTACTGTGTTTTGTGAATTAAACTGTACAAATTATTCAATAAGATTTAATATTCTCTTGCAGCTGTCTCTTGAATATTTATTGACAGATTTTCAATTTAAATTTGCCGAACCGATTAAAAAAAAAAAGAAACAAACATAAAAACAGGAATTTGGAATTTTCTATTTCATAAATGTAAAATTTTGTTGAATATTCTTTTGGAACAAAATTACTTACATATTTTAAATATACAACTCAGTACCAAAAGACTAATAAAAACTAAACCAACAATTAACAAACCTTTGAATTTCTTGAGTATATTATTTCTCTGAGTTCCTGCATTTAAAAAATTCTTTCATGGTCTCTTTTTTCTACAGAGGGTAAAGTATTTTTATATTGATTAATTTCTATTTTGGGTGTATAACTTAATAACCGGAATTTTAGCGAAATTTGATGCTTTATTGTGGAAATATCTTACAATATATTTTATTCAAAGAATTGTCCATCGGAAGCTACAACATTACCCCATCTTTCAGGTAATTTATGAATTCCATCCCAAAAAAATTGCGCCGGCATGGCGGCCAAAAACGAATCTATCCAATTTCGGATGGCTTGCTCTAAAGTGAAGCGTATTCCGGTGAGGGCGTTTTGCATCGAACGAAATAAATGAAAGTCAGACGGAGCAAGGTCCGGACTATAAAGCGGGTGGGCCAAAACTTCCCATCCACTATTTTCCAAATAGTTTTTCACGGGTCTTGCAACATGCGGCCGAGCGTTGTTATGATGAAAAATTATAGCCTCGTGTCTGGTCGCATATTCCGGGCGTTTTTCGATGATGGCACGCTTCAAACGTATTAATTGTGTTCGGTACAGGTCACCTGTGATTGTCTGGCCCGATTTCAACAACTCATAACATAACGGCCCCTTCTGATCCCACCAAATACACAGCATATCCTTGGCGCCATGGATATTTGGTTTCGCCGTTGATTTGGCTGGTTGGCCGGGGTCGACGTATGACTTTTTGCGCTTGGGATTGTCATAATGGATCCATTTTTCATCCCCAGTCACGATCCGATGCAAACATGATTTCTTTTTATGGCGCTCAAGCAGCATTTCAGACATACAGAAGCGCCGTTTAACGTCTCTCGGCTTCAACTCATAGGGGACCCAATTACCTTGCTTCTGAATGTATCCGGCGCCTTTCAAACGTTTCGAAACGGATTGCTGAGTCACTCCCAACGATTAGGCAAATTCGTCTTGCGTTTGACACGAATCCTCATCGAGTAGCGTCTCCAATTCTTCGTCTTCAAACTTTTTTGGCTGTCCTGGGCGTTCTTTTTCTTTGATGTCATAATCGTCGCCATAAACTGCTACAAGCAAACGATGACTTTCCGCAGCAGTTTTCTTTGCAAAAAAATGACACAATAGAACCTCCCGCAAATGCTGTCTTTTACTCCAATTTTCGAAGTTATTCATCGTGAAAAATAATAATGATGCACACAAGATAAAATTGTTTTGTTGACTGATTTTGATAGCTGTCAAAGGTACCCTCAAAATGACATATATATAAAGTTCGAGCTTTCACGATATTTGTTAGTACGGACATCTAGCGTCAAATTCCGGTTACTAAGTTGTACACCCAATATTAAACACTAGCCGATCTAGATCTCGAGAAAATATGTTTTCAGCCCCTAAATAAGTTTAGTAAGTCACGATTCCCTGAGAGCATACTTTGCCACAATCTCAGAACGTGTACCTCGGTGTCGAATCCGTCAGCATCCATCGCTGCTTTTCCATCCTACACTACGCAAGGCCTTCGCCGCACTACTCGGTCTCAAATGTTATCGACGTTGGCGATAGCAAACCCATAAAACAAGGACACTACGCCATCTCACCGGCCATGGAAAAGTTAGTGTACGCAGAGTTGGGCAGGATGCTAGAGTTGGGGGTTATAGAGGAGTCTCAACGCGCCTGGACCTCCCCGGTAACCTTGGTGGTGAAGCTAGGTAAACTCCGTCTTTGTCTAGATACCCGGAAAGTCAACGCAGTGACCGTTAAAGACGCTTATCCTCTTCCGCTCATCGATGGAATATTGGGAAGACTGTCGCAAGCAAACTACATTACAAGTCTCGACCTAAAAGATGCATTCTGGCAAATCCCACTCGATGAAGAGTCGAGGGATGAAACCGCTGTCACAGTGCTCGGACGACCACTATACCAGTTCGTCACAATGCCTTTTGGCCTGTGTAACGCTCCGCAAACGATGACCCGGCTGATGGATAAAGTAATTCCACCTCATCTGAAACAACAAATTTTCGTGTACCTGGATGACCTTCTACTCATCATAGGAACGTTTGACCAACATCTTCTACTGTTGCAAGAAGTAGCCCTGCATATCAGTAAGGCGGGACACACCATCAATGTCCAGAAAAGTTATTTTGTTAAGAACGAAGTCCGCTATCTAGGACATGTCATCGGACATGGTACCATAAAAACGGTTTCGGACAAAACTCGGGCGATTGATGAGTTTCCCTTACCGAAGACCGCTAAGCAGCTACGACGTTTCCTCGGAGTGTGCGGCTGGCACCGAAGGTTCGTTCGGAATACGCAACAGTTTCAGCGCCTCTGTCGGTCATGCTCCGGAAAGGTAAGTTCATTTGGTCCAAACTAAGTCGAAAGGCATTCGAAGAGCTCAAACAAGCCTTGACATCTGCTCTAGTCTCGCACAGCCCTGACTTTCAGAAACCCTTCTCCATTAATTGTGACGCAACTCAACATGGAGTAGGAGCCGTACTAGTGCAATTGACCGAAGAGGGAGAGGAAGCTCCAATTGCTTTCATGTCCAGTAAATTAAACTCAGCCCAAAGGAACTACACCGTGTCCGAACAAGAATGTCTGGCAGCGATGATGGCTGTCATCGAAGGCCACCAGTTTGACATTATCACGGACCACGCTTCATTACAATGGCTGATGAACAAAGCGGACCTACACGGACGTCTGGCCCGATGGGCTCTTAAACTGCAAGGGTTTAAGTTCTCCATCAAACATCGAAAGGGGACCCAAAGCATCGTGCCCGATACTCTCTCGCGAATGTTTTTACCCGAAGGAGCGGAATCGGCAGTAAATGACGATGATCCCATCGAGATAGACTTAGACAGCGCGCACTTTAATTCAGGCAGCTACAACGAGTTGAGGCGCATCATCATAACGCAACCAACACAGATGCCTGAGTGATAGACGGCTATGTTTATCGACGTAATAAGCAACCGGTGATTCATTGCAGGAAGAAAAGCCTTGGAAACTCTTTGCGCCGGAGAAAATTACTCACAATCTGATCCTCCGCGCACACGACCATCCTCTAAGTGTCCACGGTGGCAAGGTCGGACGCTTAGGCGCCTTAAGAAGTTCTTCTTTTTGCCTAAAATGTCATCTCAGGTCAAAGAGACCTGTAAAGGCACTAAAGCTCCCAACCAGCCTCTTCGACCTCCTAGGAGTCTACTCAACGTTCCGGAGCGTGTATTTCAACGTCTGTATATAGATCTACTCGGCCCATACCCTCGTTCTTCTATGGGACATATTGGAGCTATCGTTGTGCTAAACCAGCTCTCTAAATTCCCGCTGGTGGTACCTATTCGCAAGTTCACGACTCCACCTATTGTGAAATTTTTAGAGAGTCGGGTATTCCATGTGTTTGGTGTACCAGAAAGCATGTCCTCGGACAATGGAGTACAGTTCCGATCTCGGCAGTTTAAGGGTCTACTCGAACAGAACGGCGTCGAACACCAACTGACGCCCATATACTCTCCTCAATCTAAAGCATCAGAACGTTTGAATCGCACCCTGTTAGCCGCGATCCGTTCTTATGTCCATCAAACTCAGATGGATTGGGACCACAGATTGTCCGCCATCGCTTACGCTCTGCGGTCGTCTTATCATTCCGTCACCTTACTTTTCCGCCTTCGGACAGCACATGATTTGCCATGGCAAATCATACAGGCTACTACGGCAATTAAAGTGTTTTGGAGATCCCGTCGTTGCGCTGGAGCCCAACGAACGTTTAGGTGACCTCCGCCAACAAATCGGACGGAAGATAAAGGCCGCAGGACGTGCAAATGAGGCGCAGTACAAACTCAGGTCACGACCTTCCAATTTTAAAGATGGAGATGAGCTTTTTCAGCGTAATTTTCGCCAAAGTGACGCCGGTGGGCATTACAATGCCAAGCTGGACCGGCGTTTCCTGAAAAGCCGCATACAGAAGGTGGTAGGGTCCAATCGTTACTTGCTAACCGACCTATCGGGGAAAGAAGTTGGGGTATACCACGCGAAGGACCTGCGCCGATAGTTATATATATACGTCTGTTTAGTCCGTCTGTACTCAGCTTTAACCACGCACAAGTTTACATATTCACAGCAAAACGTAAATATACGTGTCAATCTGTCCGTCCGTCAATTGTTTTCCTCATTCGTCTCACTCCGCGAATCGATTCTCTAACTGGAAGATCCTTCAGCTCCTTTTTCGCTACCCCGTCGCCTTGGGATCGCGAGAAAATTAGCAATTAAATTGCTCGAAACCCTTCCTATCTCCTACTCGGAATTTTGTGGCAGATTTGAAAAATATATAATTAATTTTATTTGTAATCCTAATTTTGTAGAACACTTTTTCTTCTAATTATTTCATGTCTTTTCTGTCTTTTCATACCAATTTTCCTGTATATTATAATTTAAATGTCTCCCTTTAATTTTATTCGTCATGAAATTTAACTTTTGTAACAATTTAAAATTTTCATTTCTTTACTATAGTTAACATTTTTTCACTTCATTTAAATTTCTTCACTGCATTTAAATCTTCATACCTACACTACAACGAGCTGCGAAGAAGGAGTAGACTGTCCTATCGGCCGGAAACATGATGGCCACCGTTTCCTAGGTGTGGTCTGCATCGACTACCTGAAGAAGGACAAAACGGTCACAGGGCTCTACTATGCCGAATTATTGGGCCGATTCGCCGAATTGTAGAAGAAGGCCCCATTTGGCGCAGAAAAATGTGATGACCGTAGCCACGGCCAAATTGGCCCACGAAATGCTACCCCATCCACCGTATTCTCCAGATTTGGCCCCGTGCGACTTCTTTTTGTTTCCAAACTTGAAAAAGTCACTCGCCGGGCAGAAATTTGAGTCGAGTGTAGAGGTCATCGCCATCACGGAGGCCTACTTTGCAGACCCAGAGAAAATGTATTTTTCAGACGGGCTAAAGAAGTTGGAGCATCGCTGGGCCAAGTGTATCGAGCTAAGAGGAAATTATGTTGAGAAATAAATCGCCACTTTCCCAAAATTTTCATTTTTCATTTGTAGGCTAAGTATCGGACCGCCCTCGTTTAAGGGGCAGCCCCAAAATATCAAAGCCCGGGTTCAAAACCAAACAAGATTTTTTAAGAAATATGGAATATTGACTACTATTATTAATAATGTAATCGAATTGCGCTATTATTTGTAGATTGTTCGAATCACGACTAGAGGTACTCCGATTTTGCATATATTTTCCACGCATTTTGTAGTCATATGCACAGATAATGCAATTCAATGACTTTTGTAGAATGAATTAATCAATACCTTTGTCATGAAATTCGCCTACTTTTGATTGAAATTTTTTTTTAGGATACACACATAGCGAGGCCCTCTTAACAATCTCTGATTTTTTTTCCATAGTACATCTAAATTCTCAAGAGATCTGTAGTTCTGACCTTTTAGATGTAGGTTTGGTAATTGTAGCTTCTATAGTTTGGAAAAAGTTGCTCTGATACATAGATAGATTGCCAGACGGACAGGGCGGGTCGCGCTTTCATTAGTGATTTTTATAACAGTACAAAACCCTTAAAAATAAGTCCGAAAGAGAAATATGATTAATTAAATACCGTCCGTTACACATTCTCAGCAAGAAATTCAAGCATGAATAAATATTTCAATGATATGCATATTTCCTTTGTACAATCAATCTTTAATCTACCGACAAATTAATTTAAATAGAGTCATCATTAATTTATGTCTGATCCATGCTGACATCATCTTTTGGTTGCATGCTACAACGCAGACTTCCCCGTTCTCAAAAAAGTCTTCCTATACAATGGATTACTTACAACCCGGCACGATGCCAGGTCTGACAAGAAATAGTATATGTTATTCTCGTCGTTTCCTGCAGTTTGTTATGTATAATCATATAGATTTTCGCTACGCCTTAAAGCATACTCATATATATTCCATAGTGGTGCTATTCGTCCTTCGCCCGTAAGAAAAATCAATGAAAATTGCTGTTGGGGGTAACGTTTTGATGCCAGGATATATATGGTCTGCTTTATACATATGTATGAAAGTAAGATTGGGAATGAATGTACGACTTCGTTGAATGACACCAATCAGACAATGTGCAAAAATTTCGCTTCTTTTCTTCTGTTTCCTTTTTGACTATATATTACGTACTTATACGTGTATATGCATAGGATTTACACATAAAATGTCGTGGCGAGAATGAACTTTTAAACTGGTATTGAGGTTATCATAGCTGTGCGTAATCCTTAAGAATATTGTTGAAGTATTCTTACAATTCTTAAGGGCATACGTATCGCGTAAGGATGAATTATAGTAAATGCTTGATAAAAAATTTCAATATTAAACACTCAAAGCGGCTTTTGTTTTATTTGATCACACATTAAAAGATTTGCGACCACATGCAACTTAACACTTCCATGTGCAAAAGAGGAATTTAAAAAGTACTCACTAAGTACAAGACTACTTTCAAATGGCAAATAATGTCAATCTGTTTAAAATTAGGCATCAGCGAAAATCAAAAATTGAAAATGTACATTTTTAAGAACACGGTAATGGAATGAGTATAAAGATATAGCCACCCGTTCCAACAAGGAAGTCCAGAAAGTTAAAATAGAATTGTGAGAAATGACCGACGATATTAAGATTATCCCTGTAGAAATTTTTGTCAGGACCCAGAAACCCCATCTGCTCATTGGTAAAACTAGATTCCGGAATTTATTTGGCGATGGTGTAAATGAAAATGTTCGTCATGTTTATATTCTTCTCCTCAGACTGTGTTATCTTGAATCTGCACCAATCTTCATAGCAAAGTTGGTGTACTGCGCACCATTGTTTGACCCAACATGAAAAAATCTAGCCCAAATTGTTTTTTCATAGCATCGAGATTTTGAAAATTTTTTATTATAACGGGGTCATAATAGGTCTGCAATTTATCTATGGCAGTGTCGGTTGGGTGATTTCTGCCACCCAAACTCTTTTTATGAGGCAAAACGCATTTTTTCGATTCTGTCTTCAAGCGTCTTAGCCGTGTAGCCATGCGTTTTTGTCAAAGACATAAAGTAATGGACGCGAAATGAGGTTATTTTCATCCATACGTGAGTGAAGTACTTTTACTACATACATGCCTTCCTCTCGCATGCGAATTGAAAACCCCCTGCCTTTCACGCCACTAGAGAATCCACATATTCATGTGGCTCTCTAGTTGCTCTCACTAAAATTCCACTCCTCTTATGCCTTAACCCCCGAATTGTCAACGAAATATCAACCATATGATTGAAAACATATGATTCGTGAAAATTCAACAATGATGGAAAACGTCTAATCAATTTGAATTTGAAATTGTACCCAAAACAATTTTTTTAATGATAAACCGTGTTGAATCTAGTGCAAAAGCGTTGCAAATGTGATAATTAATCAAACTGAAAAGTTTGTTACGGATTGCGAGTGTTTTTGTGTCGGAAAATGAAAAATGTAGTGATGTGTGTGGTATCGTCAAAACAGCTATAGGAAGCATGTCAGAGACGTATCCTTCGTAGTGTAAGTCATGTTCAATCTTTTATATCGTTCATACTAGAATACCTGCACGGATCATTGATTTAGTTCAAGATGCGAAAATTAGTGGGAGACGTCACGGCAAATTTATTTGAAATTCGAATCAACAGCTAATAACGCGCCAACTTCACGCTACATTATAAAGTGCTTCAATTCTCTCGATGCATTTCGTATCCATTCTCTCTGACATCTATGGTTTTTTTACATTTCCCACACATTCTAATTTGTTTACTGTCAAATTTTCACCATAGGGAAGCTTCTCTAATTTCTTATTGAACACTTTGCGATCAACGTCCCCCAAATAATTCTTACACGCTATTACGTAGTTAGAAACGAGGCGGTCGAAAATCTCCCTTCCACCCTCATTTTCCATGTTTCGACTTTTGGCTCTACAATTGGTTTTATGAACGTCTTTATTTTTCGCTGGACAACTGCAGAATTGGGACAAGAGCGCAACATCCAAAAATTTTCCCCTTGAATCGAAACCATCACTAAAATACCTAGGGTTACGACTCAAAGATGAGTTTCTCTGAACAAATCAGGGCAACGGCTGATAAAACTGCTTCAGGCGTATCGGCTCTAAGTCGACTTATGCCCAACGTAAAGGGGCCAAACCCATCAAGAAGGCGACTTTCAATGAGATCCGTAGAGTCGGTCTTACTGTACGGAGCAGAAATATGGCACAGAGGAGAGGAGCACTGAGGATTAAATTTTTATATCTAACAGTTTTTGATTCACTAGTCATCGCAGTCGTGATGCCTATCGCCTTTCTTGTTAGAGATCACCGTCCTATCTACCTACGTCGAAACGAAGACACAAAGGAGAAAGTTACCCGTGAGAAGAGACAACGCTCACTCAGTGATTGACAGCAGTCATGGGTGAACAGCACGGAAAGATGGATTGCGCGCCTCATCTCTGATTTCAGACTGTGGCTCAACCGAACGCACGGTGAGAAAAAAAATCGAATTACAGTGAATGCGATCGAATTCAAATGCTAAATCCTGCTCTAGTTAGAAAATGTCGCTCCTGAACAATTATATACAGAATCAATTCTCACGGAAACTGCAGTATTATTTTGAAATGATTGGTTCCCTTGGGGATCAGAATCATCACAATACATCAAATAGTTAGGGTATGGGTACACAAAATAGTGGCAATTTACATCTCATAGAGGCGGTATCGTGTGTACCCTCAAATTTAATTTTGATTCTCTTCATTCTTAATTTTCATCCTCTTTTTCTATGCCATTAACTACGTCAAATTCAAAATATTGACTGCCTCCATCCACATTTTTCATCTATCCCCCTCAATCTCAACCACTTTTGTTTCTGGTGAATTTCCCTTATTCGACATCCTGATGTCCACCAGACATGAACTCCATGCAATGATGTACAGACTTAAAGCAGATACATCATCATATAAAGATCATCCGCTATACCTTGCTCGGAAAAGTTAACGAACACCGGGCATAGGAAATCGTAGGCCAAAGATTCCGTTAGGTCAGAAGGCATTATTTTGCAAAGCAGTTGATGCGCAATGAGTTCTTGGCCGTTCAGTTAAGTGTAAACGAAAACCCTGAGAAAGAGAACGAAGTCAGTCATAAACGAAATCTCGGCGCGAGCGATCACTAATGCTATTTCTTGTGCTGTAACATCAATTTATTATGAATTAACCTAATATTGTCGTTCTTTTTAATTGTCGGTGTATTACTTCGAAGCTAGTGTCCCTGGATCTTATTTAGTTTTTACCAAAATCAGAAGTGGGATCTTTATCAATTGAATACGTATAATACGATGACGAAAATAATCCGAATTGAAAATTTAACGGTAAAAAATTAAAGAGGCTGTTGGGAGAGCGAGGTGAAGATGTGCATGGAAACAAGAGACAATTAGTTAATATATTGAAAGAAACGGTTGTGCATGACGAAATATAGGAGAAGATTTGCATTGAAACAAGAGACAACTAGTAAATAGATTGCGCGTGAAGAAATAGAGGTGGAAGAGTGCAACGAAAATGAGGCTGTAGTTTTATCAGTGGACGTTAAAGGTTTGAGGAATATTGTGGACAATTTGGAGCAAACCGTACTACTCGCCCAACATTTGGCCGGAATGAGATTGCCATCGACATTTTTGAACACCAACGAAGTCCACTTGCTGACAAAAAAAGATGAACACATCCTCAGAAACGATCTTGAGGAAAATGCAACGAGTGTCGAGTCTAATTAACGAAGCACGCATACATCAACCGCATTCAGGTGCAGAACAGAGCACGATACAGCAGAATACGATCCCTCTCTGACGACGTTTCTAACATCTTTACAATTTATAAAAAAAATATGCCATGTACATGAGTGGAACGAAAAATTACTTACATATGCGCGCGATCGCAATGAAAGTAAAATGCAACGCTAAAATCTGGGCGGGTGATATTAAAATTCTACATATTTGATTTAATCGATTTGCAAATCAATTAGCAACTGAATTTCCTTTAGACGAAAGCGCTGATAACATCCACGTGATGATGAACGCTACGACAAGGAAAGGGAACGAAAGCCTCAAGGATTTCTTGCATCGAATGTTAACGATGGGCAGACGCAGAAGTTTGTGTGAAGTCGATATAAATAAATACTTACAAGAGGATGCTTATCACCAGGCACTCCAAAATTGTATTGCGAGCACACATTTCAATAATACAGTAGAATTTCTTGTAGCCATTCGTAAGTTCACACGTAATGCGCGATCAACACACACGCGAAGGAAGTATCATAACGAACGTGCCAATGTCGAATCCAGTGAAGTCATTTCGACACTCGATTCCGCTTGTATGTTACAGTTACAATGAATCTGGTCACGTTTCCATACGATGCCCAAAACCCAAAAATGTGCGGGCAGACATAGCATATAACCGAAATCCACTATATAAAGCTAAGAGATAGGCAATCTAGGTTGGTGAAGGTCCTTCTTCCCAAATTTGAAACTGACATATTCAATATAAGGGCAATATGTCACCTCATATGCACTGTCGAAGCGTAACGCCCCGTACAGGACAAGTTATGCGCCACAACTGTCAGCAGTTTGGACGTTCCACAAAAAACTGTCACGCACAGGCCGTTGTGTTGAATGCGATGGGCTCCACCATTTTTCAAAATGCGCTAAAAAGTAGAGGAAATGCCAAAATATGTGAACTGTGGTGGGAACATGCAGCCAACTATGCTGGATGTCCTCGAAACGCAGTGAATGTTAGGAAATCGTTCGCACAAGTTGCAGCTGCAAATAGCAATCAAAATAAAACCACCATAACACCTACAAAACAACAAACTAAAAACACGAAAAAACAAGCAAATATTCCACACAACACAAATAATAACATGGACAGACTCTTTGCCATCATGTAGACACAGTTTCCAACCATGATACAAGACATTATGGCGAAAATGATTCAGGGCATCTTTGTATCACAAAACAGCATCAATAATACACTAACAAATAAACAATAATGACATTTATGGATTATTTAACCATTCTCACATGGCATTCAAATTCCCTGCTTCATAAGACTGGTGAGCTGACTCAACTTTTATTTGATTATAAGTTTGACATCATTCTCATCCAGGATACCTATTGAAGCCTGGAAATCGCCTGCGCTTCCCTAACCATCTGTACAGAAATGATAGAACAACAGGTAGCCATTCTTGTGAGAAGCAATGTGAACTATAATCTCATATTGACCCCTACGTTACAAACGCTAGAAGCCACTGCATTTCAAGTGCGGACGGATTCTTTTGAATCCATGGTAGTCTCGGTATATAGCCGCCCAGATGCATCTACGCTCATTGAAGATATTGAAAACTTCTGAACGTTCAGGGTCCCATACCCCTTGCCGGAGACTTCAATGCCTATCACCAAAATTGGGAGCTGTGAGAAGCAACCGTGCTGGGACTGAGTTAAATCGATTCATCACAGATAATCCATTAAGCCTGCATATCCCCAACGAGCCAACACATTACGGCTACCGAAATAGTTATCCTCTCGGTATCGGTATATCACGTACCTTTGAACACTCTTCTTAATAGGAGGAATATACACACACGAACCCCTACAAATAAAAAAGAAAACTGATTGGCAAGCTTTCGAAGTCGCACTGGCTAAAAAAACCATTATTCAAAAACCTGAAACAGCCAGCGACACTGAAAGAAGAAATCACAGACAAAATGAGGAACTACAAAACGAAATACAAGCGCTAAACCCTGATGTTGGGAATAGAGAAAAAATGGAACTCATTCATGCCAGACAGACAAAAAACGGAAAATGGTTACTCATTATTGAGGTAAATGGAAGCATGTATAAAAGATTAGCTAACAAATACGTCAACATTGATTGTGGATCATATTTTGTGAGGGAAGACTTTAACATTACGAGATGCTTTAAGTGCCAAAAATATAACCATAAGACGTCGAAATGCGAAGGAGAACAAATCTGTGTGAAATGTGGAGGAAAGCATGAGCTCAAGGAATGCAAAAGCTAAGAGGAGTACTGACTACAATTTTGATGATGATTGTTAATCCCAAAATTCAATCAAGCGAAAAATTAACTATCTTTTATGCTTTTATGCCAATAAGAAGCTTACGGCACAAGCTGAGTGATATTCAAATTTATTTGCAGCAAAATCCTGAAACGGTTCTGATTATACTCAACGAAATATGGATCTATCCTGAAGAAGCAAAGTATTACAATATTCCGGGATATAGCTCCGGTTTTTCCTGCAGGCCCGGAAGAGGAGGAGGTACAGCAATTTATATAAAGAATACAATTAATTTCGTGACAAAGAGAGTAACATCTGACATATATAATATAATAATAATTGAAATAACCTACACAGGTAAAAAACTAAAAATCGGTACTTACTATAATCCCAATCGTCTTAATGCGCAAGACTTCTGCACAGTAATAGATGCAATATACTCTACTGAAAAAAAATCTAATCACAGTTGCTGACACAAACATAGACGTGATTGCAGAATCTCCAGAATCGAGAATGTACAAGGATATCCTGGAAACAAACGGAGCGGTCATTGTCAATAAGGACAAAATTACTCACCCGACTTCAAGTACCTGCCTAGATCACGTAACAACAAATGATAAAAAAATTGCTGAAAACGTTAAATTCACACTTGCAGACTGGCCGGAGTTAGATCATCGTGTCCTAAAAATTGTCGTCCATGGTCAAAGTGTCAATAAGCAAAAACCTACTCACAAAATGTTCAGATATTTAGACAAGGATCTTTTCAAAACGAAATTTCAACAGTTGCTAACCAACCGAAAACCTGAAAACTTTATGGAGCTCAAAAATATGATTACAGACTCCAAGCATGATTCTACCATTGAGAAAAAGATCAGATGTCGAAAACATACATGGATAACAAAGAAAGTTATTGAGGCTAGTATTAACAAAATGAAGGCTTATTAAAAAATACAAAAAGACACTTAAACATCTGTATAACTAGGTCCTAAAAGAATCAAAACGTCTCATAAAAGAAGCATAATTTTTATATTACTCCAGAAGGACAACTCACACGAAATATGGAAAATAATAAATGAAGTAAACGATAATTCGTCACCCTGGATCATGACATCAAATGCTGAATTTTTTGGCATGGACTCTAACAATGCAGCACGCCCATGTGGAACAGCAAACTCGCTAAACCACTTTTTTCAACAATTGGTGAAAAAATTACCAGGGAGCTTGATGAAAAGTCAACTAGCTCTTTCAATATCATAAATAGCCCACCTTAGTCCATCTTTCACATTCATCGAACGACTAAAAGAGAAGTATTATATACAATCGAAAATTAAAAAAAAAACGCAGCACCAGGTATTGACAACATCGCCACACATGAAATTATTCTAGCCAAAGAGGAGATAGCTGAACCACTGGCAAATTTTATAAACGAGCATATTAGAAATGGTACATTTCCGGACGAAGAGAAACTGGCAAAAATAATTCCAATATTCAAAGGAGGAGATCATCTGAACCCGAATAATTACCGCCCTGTTGCACTTTTGACAGGCTTTAGTAAAATATTCGAAAAACTTATAAATAATCGTTTAAAATCTTTCTTAATGGACAATTCCATCATAAATCCGAAGCAGTTTGGCTTTCAAAAGAACAAAAGTATTTTTGATGCGTTACTTTCTGTCTCACGTTACATCAATGAAAGTCATGATAAAGGAGATTATGTTATTGCAATTTTGTGGACCTGAAGAAAGCTTTTGATACGGTTGATCATGACCTGTTACTTAAAAAACTTGAATCGTTTGGTATACAAGGAAAACCGAAACAGCTTTTTAAAAGTTATTTAGAAGGAAGATTCCAAAGAACATCAGTTAATAATGTCTTGAGCAATCTAGCACCAATGAAATCGGGGGTTCCTTAAGGATCCATACTTGGACCAACCTTGTTTTTGCTATACACCAATAATTTGAATATATGTAACCTGAAAGCTCACCACACATTATATGCTGATGAGACTGTACTTCTTTATTCAGGACATGATGAAGTTGCCATGGAGAATATCGTCAACGAGGATCTAAATAAATATTCATGGCTTATCGAAAACAAGCTAGCATTGAATACTACTAAGACAAAATACATTATTTTTAAATAGAAGAATAAGGAAGACATAGAAGTTGACCTAAAAATTAACGGCGAAAACATGCAAAGAGTGTTTGAAATTAAATATCTCGGTCTTACCATAGATCATCGTTTCACATGGTTGCCACACATAAATAATTTGAGGAGACAACTATCACCAATGATAGGAGTGTTGAGAAGATATGGAGGTTTTCCATCGCAAATAAAGAAACTTGTATTAAATGCATTTATACTAACAAAGCTACATTATGCGGTGGTCATTTGGAGTCAATCGTCAAAGCAAAACCTTAGTATTATATCCAGGATACTAACTAAAGCCTATAAAAATATTCGAAACCTTCCGATTCTTACTCCAACATGATTAGTGTATCAACGGACCAATGCACTCACCTTCAGTCAAATCATTACTATGGAGAAAGCGAAGTTTATCCTCAAATGTCTTAAGTTCCAGTGAATTGGAACGAAGCCTCTTTATAAAAGTATCACAAATAAATCCATATAATTCAAGAAATGCCAACAATTTTGTAATACCTCACGCTAGAACTGATCAACTAAAGAACGATACAACGAATGAAGCTCTGCGTATACGAGTATACAACAATCTTCCAAAAACAGTGAAAAACGTAAACTCATTATTGGTTTTTAAGAAAAGACTTAAGGAACATCTAATAAATTCAGATTAATGATAAGTCCAGAGGATTGAAAATGCAGTATTGTAGGGCATTTTAGACCCTAACGTCGAGATACATAAAAACAGCTAGTTTTTATAAACTCAGAGTTTGTTTTTACTGCGTCGTATTATAATATTTTTTTATCTCTGAGAACATTTCACGAATCGGATTAGACTAGCTGAAAAGGAGTACTTCACAGCATTTGGTGTGCCCCTTATACCTATGTTTTAGCATTGCCTGGAGGCACACGTAGGAATTGACGACGTGTGAAGTGCAGATCGTATGAGCGTTGTGCGACGATGAAAGAGTGACGGAGAGAGTGGTTGGGAATGGAGGTATTTAAAAAAAAAACAAAAATAGTACAGGCAAAAGAGGACAACACAGTCACAACTCTGACTAGGGTGACAAATCCCTATGAACTCCCTTACGACATTAAAAAATTAATAAGGAGGAGGAAGCGAGTTTGGAGAAGGGCTAGGAACACAAGTGATCCTAGATTACGCCGGGAAGCAATTGCAATGGACGGGCCATGTAGAAAGAATGAAAAGAAAATGGAACAGCAGTTCTGTGAAAATTCACCTAATGAGGAGGATCTTAACGAACATAAAGATCACGTCAATCGGTTGACAAACGGACTCATGAAGTCAGACATTACAAACTCCGACCAAATACACAGCAACTGTCTTCAAGAGGTAACACACATCATACGAGTACTGAACAGACGGAAAGTACCGGGATTTGATTTAATATCAAATTTCATAGTGAAATGGATCCCGGATAACATTCTCGACGCAATAATAGCAATTGCTATTGTTCTATCAAAACCTGGTAAAAAACACATGTTTCCGCAAAACTGGCGACCTAGTAGCTTATTATCCTCTCTGTCGAAAATAGTAGAGCGGTTGCTACTAAATCGACTAACTGAGGTTGTTACCGAAAACGAAATAGTTCCAGAAGAACAATTTGGCTTTAAGCCAACACACTCCACAGAACTAAAACTTACTAGGGTGGTCTAACACATTAGAATAGGGCAAAACCGCAGGAAATCAACGGGTTTGGTTATGTTTGATATAGCCAAAGCCTTCGATAAAGTCTGGCATGCAGGACTTATTTACAAAATGCATGAATTCCAAATGCCACTCACTGCAGCTCATCCAAATCATTAGCTCCTTTCTAAAAGGCAGATCATTTCGTGTGAAAATTGTCAACCACCTCAACTATGCGGCAAATCCAAGCTGGAGTCCCACAAGGATCACCCATCTCCCCCATACTATAAAATATCTTTACTGCAGACATACCTCGGCTGCCTTTGAATGTTCACAAGTCCCTATTTGCCGACAATACCTGTATTTTTTACTCATCTAGACAAGCAAGAGTCATCACCACCAAACTGCAACTCTCCATAGACATTCTTTTCTAGTATTTTCGCATGTGGAAGATCAAATTGAACTCAGACAAGACCCAGGTATTATTTAAAACTAGAAAAAGACGACAGCAACCGAAAACGCTGACTGTTGACAACGAAAATATTGCCTGGTCAAGAACAGCCAAATACCTAGGACTGACATTCGACAACAAACTTTCCTGGACCGACCAAATACGTAACAAACGAGGACACTGCTATAATGTGTTCTCGTAACTCTATCCACTCCTTAAGGCCAAAAAACGCAATTTTAAGAAGTGTCTGCTGATCTACAAACAAATAATACGACCGACGCTACTATATGGTAGTGCAGCCTTCTACCAGACGACACGGACCAACAAAAAGGCACTACAATCCATGCAAAACAAAATCATCAGACAGATGTTCGGAATCCCATGGTACGTAAGAAACACGGATATATACAAGGACTTCAGAATCGAACATGTTGAAATAAACGTACGCGACAAAGCACTTAAACTGCTTGACACAGTAGGCAGATATTCTAACACTACCCTGGGAATCCTAAGACGTAAAGCACTGCAAAATGAAATCCATCCAACTATCCGCGGTAGCTTGAAATAAACATATTTTATTATACGAGTAAACAAGAACAAAATAATAGATCTCGTTAATCACGGTGAGTAAATAATTGCTTACAGATAGAAGGGAGTTAGGGTGCTTTATCGCACCAGTTCCAAGTAAAACGAGTTCATAGAACGTAGCATATAACAGAACAATGCAGGAACAAAAGGACTCGCATTAATGAAATCTAGTGTGTCAAAAAACCCAGTATAAAGCGTTAAGTGTCAATAATGAATCGGAACGTCATAGCAAATGTAGATTCTGGAAGTTATGATCTGTGAATCAATGGTCGAAGAAATGGCATTGCTGTGCACCGAGGCTAACGCAACTCTAACAAGATCGTGTGTATTGGGAAGGAGGTGTGCACGACCGTAACAATTGACACCTGAGCTATATTTAGCGAACTATACGTGGTCCCTGACATTTACTTATCGGAGCCAATATTATTGGGACTCGAATTTGAAGGAATGAAATCAAAAGTTATAGTTGGCCGCTATGTGAGAGAATAGGAGAGCAATGATCTGATACAAGAATTCCAAAAATTATATGCTGATGGGCGTTATTTGAAAGAAAATCTGAAGATGCAATTAAATGATTTGAAAAAATCAATTTTCTATCTTTTATTATGCTGACAGTGAAGTTAAGGAGCTAACTAAAGATTTTTATAAGGCTAATGAAAAATTGAAAAGATTAGATGGTAAAGAAGTCACTACCATTGCAGATAATTGAAAATTTTGCAACAGTTGCAAAATGAAATGCATCAGCTAAACTTTTTAATTGGATCATTTCACCCTTTTCACATCAATTTAATGTAAATCTATACGACAAATTTGCTCTACATTTGAAGCTTTATCTAACGTCGCGCGGATATCGATCACTCTTTCGGATGGCTCCGATAGCTTTTTAAATTACTTTTTATGGAATTGTTTGCAGCTACATATAAATGAGTTGCATATTTTGAATAATAATTTTTCTGAAAAATTATTAGAGAAGAAAAATGTTAGAAGAAGGTGGTTTCGACGTGTGCACTAATTCTCCTCAGGCCATCACACTTAGATACACACCGGTGATGGCGACCACCATGCTCAGAGGTGAGGGAGTAAATTTTTAACTTTTCTACTAATGCAAACTCAATATGTTTTTGTTTCTGCAAGTTATATATATGTAGCTGCAAACAATTCCATAAAAAGTAATTTAAAAAGCTATCGGAGCCATCCGAAAGAGTGATCGATATCCGCGCGACGTTAGATAAAGCTTCAAATGTAGAGCAAATTTGTCGTATAGATTTACATTAAATTGATGTGAAAAGGGTGAAATGATCCAATTAAAAAGTTTAGCTAATACAAGTACTTACAAGAGAAATTTACCTTGAATATAACTTGCAGAAACAAAAACATATTGAGTTTGCATTAGTAGAAAAGTTAAAAATTTACTCCCTCACCTCTGAGCATGGTGGTCGCCATCACCGGTGTGTATCTAAGTGTGATGGCCTGAGGAGAATTAGTGCACACGTCGAAACCACCTTCTTCTAACATTTTTCTTCTCTAATAATTTTTCAGAAAAATTATTATTCAAAATATGCAACTCATTTATATGTAGCTGCAAACAATTCCATAAAAAGTAATTTAAAAAGCTATCGGAGCCATCCGAAAGAGTGATCGATATCCGCGCGACGTTAGATAAAGCTTCAAATGTAGAGCAAATTTGTCGTATAGATTTACATTAAATTGATGTGAAAAGGGTGAAATGATCCAATTAAAAAGTTTAGCTAATACAAGTACTTACAAGAGAAATTTACCTTGAATATAACTTGCAGAAACAAAAACATATTGAGTTTGCATTAGTAGAAAAGTTAAAAATTTACTCCCTCACCTCTGAGCATGGTGGTCGCCATCACCGGTGTGTATCTAAGTGTGATGGCCTGAGGAGAATTAGTGCACACGTCGAAACCACCTTCTTCTAACATTTTTCTTCTCTAATAATTTTTCAGAAAAATTATTATTCAAAATATGCAACTCATTTATATGTAGCTGCAAACAATTCCATAAAAAGTAATTTAAAAAGCTATCGGAGCCATCCGAAAGAGTGATCGATATCCGCGCGACGTTAGATAAAGCTTCAAATGTAGAGCAAATTTGTCGTATAGATTTACATTAAATTGATGTGAAAAGGGTGAAATGATCCAATTAAAAAGTTTAGCTAATACAAGTACTTACAAGAGAAATTTACCTTGAATATAACTTGCAGAAACAAAAACATATTGAGTTTGCATTAGTAGAAAAGTTAAAAATTTACTCCCTCACCTCTGAGCATGGTGGTCGCCATCACCGGTGTGTATCTAAGTGTGATGGCCTGAGGAGAATTAGTGCACACGTCGAAACCACCTTCTTCTAACATTTTTCTTCTCTAATAATTTTTCAGAAAAATTATTATTCAAAATATGCAACTCATTTATATGTAGCTGCAAACAATTCCATAAAAAGTAATTTGAAATGCATCATTTGAAGCATACCCAATAGCTATTAAGATGGCGCAAAAACGCGCATTAATGACAAAGAAAGAAATTAAAAAAATTAGCTGCTCTACATGAGGACGACGACCTTCGAGAAATCGACGGACAAACGAGTTTGGAAAATCATTAAAAACTTTTGTAATTTTTTATATCACCTATACTTTCGGGAGATCACAATATCTGACCTTTCCACAAAAGTTTGCGCTTTGGAGTTACTCTGCTTCTGAGAAAACATGCTGTGACGCATGGACAGACGGATGGCTAGACAGGTAGGACGTGAAACTAGTAGTTCTTTGAAAAATTCATTTTACAAACGCTATGACAGATCTATTTTAGGATAACAATTTAAGCGTCTTCCTTGAACTACAGTCCCAGACATGCCTACAGTATTTATTTCTATAGAAATTATACATTAAGCTATGTTTAATTTAAAATAATCTAAATGAGAAGAGCTTTAAATATCTGAAAATATCATTCATAATGTACATTTAAATTTTTTTTAAATACCTACTTGAATAGACATTTCTCTTTTAAAGTAAGCAAATAACGAAAACACGGGAAACTTCGAAAATGACTTACAAACTCAATTTACTAATTCTCAAAGCAAAAACTTTAAAAATATATCAATTCTCGGAATACTAAAGTACGAGTACATCCTATACAACTAAAATTGTTTAGTTCCCAGAAAAACAATTTATAAATTGGATTAAATCAAAGAGAAAAGCTACAAGAATTTGCTTTCCTTTTCATTTTCAGAATAACGACCTCTTTTCATAATCGTGTGTTAATACTTGCGTAACATATTTATTAGATTTAAACGCGTAGGTAGCAAATAAATGCAAATAATACGATTCGCAATGCGCAAAAAGATTTCTAGATTTGTAGGTCAATGAAAATTAGCTGACGCATATGATACACGAGGAAATGTTTGAAGGAGGGAATTTAGATAATTTGTAATAAATACAGAATTGATAAATGAAAGATATTTTATCCCTGTATCTAAAAAGACATTCAAAATCGAGTATACTCCTTAAAGTGAAACGAAAGTGAATGAGTATGCTGGAAGCGTAAGGTCGAGTATAACTCACAAAAATCTTCTCAAATAACACTTCACACTTCCTCACCATAAAATTTAGTCAAATAAAACCATATGTTAATTGCTACCATTACGAAAATGAAATTTAGTGCCTATGGAATTGGAGTAAACATTCAAACCCTATAAGAACATATTGACTAAATTCAAACCCCTCGAGTTTTGCCTCCACTTTTTTCAAATCGTCTGTTCTCATTCTTTAACGATTACTTAATCCTATAAAAGTGATTACCCGCCGAACTAAGAAACGATTTTTCTTCACTAGGAGACGTCTTAATTACCTCAAGGATATGTTAACGTTCAACGGACGACAAATTTCTGTCTACAAAATAACATACTCCTGTGTGGACTCATACGAGCATAGCGTATTTCGTTTGGTAGTCGATGACGAACAACTTTGTTTTCATCGTCTACAAAGAAACAATTCAACTCAGAGCCTTTAACCGCACAATAGGCACATTAATGAACGTCTTACATTGCGAATAACGTCTAAGGATTAGCAAAAGGATATTGAGTTTATCGTTCTTAAGGGGTGTCGAAAGAACAATGGCAGAAGTATTTAAGTGCTTGGTATTAGGATAAACAGAATGCACAAGACTAAAGCTGGCAGTATTTCAATTTTTTAAGGGAATTTTTTAACGCCCTTCATTACCAAGCACTAAATTTTGAATTTACTTGAAAACTAAATTCTCTTTCGGTTCTTAACATTAAGGGTCAGAAAATCTAATAAATCAGAATTTTGACAAATTAAGGCGGCCCCTGGGAATAATGTACAGGAAGCGTATAGTAAAACAGAAACATATAAATCAATTTACTGCTGACTTTTTGAATATCATTCTACTTTAGATCGTAATAAATTCAAAAGATCAACGAATTGACCTCAAAAATAAGTTTTAGTACGTACATTTTCAATATTCATACCTTAGTTAGCTAATCAAATGTTATGTGAATTAGTAAATTCAATAAAATAGAAATACCAATTGATTGACAAGTGTTCCTTAAAACTATTGTAGATATTCGGCAGTCGACTCATACGCAAAATAATAATACGATATAACTGCAAAATTAAGCTGGGTAGGCAGGAAAGTACTCCTACCAGAAGGGCTTTGTAATCATTCAAATTTCCTAGTGATTTCAATCTACGACTTCAATTCCTTTTTCATCAATAGTTTGATTAAACGAATCAGAAAAATTGGAAAGTGTTTCCATTAAAACAATTCAACTATGATAATTTTGCTGAATGCTTTGCAAATTCAATATACGAGTCTTCAAACTAAAGACAATTTCTAAAACAATAACACCTAAGTCGATTTGAAGCATTACCAACCAACTATTGTATTTGTAGATAATTATTATTCGAAATTTTGTGGGCACAAGGCATTAATATACTTGGAGCTTTGTTTTTCTGTGTGTGCAGCTTGTCTTCTTTTATTTGCGAGCTGTATTTTTCGGCGTATTTCGTCTCTTACGTTACCAGTTCTCGTTATTTTGCGCCTAAATACACAAATTGGCTCACATTTTCGAAACTACTCGTATATTCGCCAAGTGTTATATTTGCGTGTTTGAGGTATTTTTCTTCGACTGTGTCATGAGCTTTGTTTTATTCCCATTGATTTCTAGCCCTACTAGTTTTGCTTCGCTGTCGAGTTTCAGGAAAAGTTTGTTTGCGGTAGTTAACGACCGTGATAAAATATTGATATCGTCCGCATAGGCTACCACTTGGCTTGACTTCTATAATAACGTACCTCTTGTATCGACAGGAAGTTTTCTGATGACATATCCCAGAGCCAAATTGAATAGGAATGAGGCCAGTCCAACTCCCTGCGTTAGTCCAATATTTGTGTCAAAGGCGTCGGTGAGTTGGTTATTGATGCGGACTTGGGAGGCCGTCGACGTCATTGTCGTTTTGGCAAGACGGACTAATTTGGTTGGGATACCGAAGCATAGCATTATTTCATCGCCGCCACGGAGGCCTACTTTGCAGACCTCGAGAAAACGTATTTTTTCAGAAGGGTTAAAGAATTGGAGCAACGCTGGGTGCAGTGTATCGAGCTAAGAGGAGATTATGTTAAGAAATAAATCGCCACTTTTCCAAAATTTTCATTTTTCTTTTGTAGGCCAAGTACTTATCGGACCGCCCTCGTATGTATACTTATTAATGAAAGCCATTATTTTTAACACCGACTAGTTCCGTTCCTGTGTTCAACTTAATTTTGTATATATAACATATATAATGTTTCAAGTACGTTATTTTATCACGCTTTCGTTCAATTTGTTTCTGTTGTGTTTTCTGTTTTATTTTTAATTTTGTGAACATATATTACCGACTTCAAGCCCGTTAACGAAAGGCTCTGTGTGATTCGTATCAAGAACAAATTTTTTAATGTCTGGCTGGTCAACTGTTCCGCGTCCACAGAAGACAAGGAAGAGGCAATCAACCACCATGTAACGTAGTGTCGATGCATTGCCGTCAAACGACATTAAATATGTTCTGGGTGACTTGAATGCAAAAATCGGCCGAGAAACGGCACAGCCTCCAAACAGAGACCAGCGACAACGGACAAACCCTGATAGCTTGCTACTAGCAAAAGCTTCACACGCTTCCCGCATCGAGACATCCATAAGGGAACGTAGGCATCCCCAGACGGTCGCACATTCAACCAGATCGACTACGTTCTCATGCAAAAATGAGCGGCCACCAGCATTCTCGACGCGTGCTCGTTTCGCGGCGCTGTCTGTGATTCCGACCACTACCTTGTAAAGGTCAAGTGCCGATGCTGCATCTCCAAGAGCTGTAAATCAGAAGCATTAGTTACTCCAAGGTACCAGATACACAAGCTAAACGATAGCTCAGTAACGTCCACATACATGTTCGCGCTGGTAAATCGAATTAACATATTCCCGCAAGCGAAAGAAAGTAATGATGAAATCAAAACCATGTGGAAGACAGTAAGAGATGCGGTGGCAAAAGCAGCCGAGGAAGTCTTGGGGCACCAGGCAAAGAAAAGTAGGAACGACTGGTGCGCCGAAGAATGCAAGGAAGCGATTAAAAAAGGAACTAAGCACACAAAGAATACATCCAGTGAGGGCCAAAGAAGAACAATATAAAAGCCTTCGACGTCAAGCTAAAAAAATGTTCTAAAGAAAGAAACGACTGACAATCAACTCTAAGATCCAACAGATAAACGAAAACATGACCCTACATGAAGTCAAATCGGTGAATGCCTCTATAAAAAAAGTAAGAGACGGCTTCAATCCACAAACAAGTCCTTCTAAAAGTGTGCAAGGAGCAATCAGAGGAGACCCAGTCGATATTAAAAACAAATAGCTGCAATATTTCCAGAAGCTATTCCCAGCATTTCCAGCAACGGCTGAAGCTGGGAACATTTCAGAAGCAGGGCAAGAGGTCCCAGTCTCGCCACCAACCAGACACGAAGTACAGGCAGCAGTACGGGACCTCAGAAAAAGTAAGACTCCTAGAATAAATGGAATATCAGCAGAACTGCTCCAGAGCAGGGGTCCCCATCTAAATAAACTTCTGCTTCGGCTTATATGCAGAATATGGTCATGGGAGCAGTTACCAGAGGACTGGCGGAAAAGTATAATATGTCCTGTACACAAAAAGAGGACAAATTAAGGTGTGAAAATTATAAAGGCATTGCTCTACTTTGCACGTCTTATAAAGTGCTCTCCGAAATCATAGAGAGAGTATCAGGTAGGCTTTCCAGGTGGACGGTCTACAATAGATTAAATATTCTCAGTAAAGCAGGTGCTCAAAATGTTCTGGGAATATAACATTGATGTGCACCAACTCTTTGTAGACTTCAAGCAAGCATACAACAGTGTGGACAGAAATGCTTTGCACAAAATAATGCTTGACTTTGGCGTCCCAACAAAACTAGTCCGCGTGGTCAAGGTCACGCTGCTAAACACAGAGTCCCAGGTAAAGGTAAACGGGGAACTAACGTTCAGATTTATATCAGAATCAAGCTTAAAACAAGGGGATGAATTTGCCCAATGCTCTTTAATATTGCGCTGAAAAACGTCACCAGGAAGACATCAGCTAAAATGTCGAGTACACTAACGTTCAAGTCCACACAATTGGTAGCATACGCTGATGACATCAATATTATGGCACATTCTATCTTAGATGCCAAAGGAACATTTTTGAGTATAGAATCTGAAGCACACAGATTTGTTCTACGAGTTAATGAAACTAAAACTGAATTCATGACTCAAACGAGGAAGAAAATTCCAGTTCGACAAAACCTTACCGTAGGCGACTACGAGTATAACCTTGAAAGTGTGGATAAGTTTATTGATCTTGGAGCATTTTGAATAATTGGATAATTTTGTGTATCTTGGAGCTAATTTGAATAGAAGAGGCGCCGAAAAGGATGAGATTGGACGCCGCATAAACGCAGCAATTAAAGCATATTGCTCCGTACTTCCCATTCTAAGGTCCAGAGTTGTGCACAAGCGAAATAAGCTTCGCAATTATAAAACACCAGTCAAACCTGTGCTATTATATGGAAGTGAAACTTGGACCCCGACGAGCGAATCCGAAAAGGCAGTGGGTGTATTTAAACGCAAAGTGCTCTGGAAAATCTACGGTTCAATGAAACAAGGAACAGAGTGGAGATTTTGTTACAACGATGAGTAGTATGACCTATACGATGATCCACCTGTTCCCTCTTGCGTAAAGTTAAGTAAATTGCAATGGGCGGGTCATGTAGAAAGAATGGAATAAAACCGGCAACCCAAAAGAACATTGACGGGTAGAGCACAAGGTAGACTTCCAGAGAGAAGACCGAGGGCTCGATGGGAAGAGACGATAGAAGCTGACAGCAGGTCCTTGTTGGGAATAAACAACTGGCGGGCAAGGTCGCGGAACCGTGATAATTGGAGGAAATCAATCCTGAAGGCCAAGGTCCGGCTTGGGCTGTCGCGTCATAGATGATCCTGACGTTTATGAATGTTGACTTTTTTAATATTATGAAAAGATGTATTATGTATTAATTGTTAATAGTTTTTGGCGCTTGAAATCCGAAATGAGGACTTATTTCTGACAATCTTCTTGATGTTGGGAGTTTGTTGCTTTAATAGCCGATGTTGTCGCCGTTACCACGAAACGGATATAATCGCTCACGAAAGAACCTCCCTCATACGAACATTTAATCCAAAAATGTCTGGGTGATGATTTTTGGTCAATATTCGATACGTTTTTTCCATCCTGTTTTTTCGAATCAGTTTTTCCCGTTTGAATGTAATGGGAGCTTTCATTTCGAAGTGATTTGGTTTCACCAAATCGGTGAGGACTGTATCGCTATAGCTGACCATATCATCGTTGCTCTTGTTGAATTGGTGCTCACTTGTTAAACTTGGCGTTTTACATTGATCGGATAAGGTTAGTTGTTTCAGCGATAAATATTGGTGGTACTGGTCGAGAGCAGGCAAAATTATTAAGATGACGCTAAACATGATGATGCAGAAGCCTACTTTGCCTACTTTGATACGTCATAAGTACCAATGAAGTCGCTAATTCAACATACTAACACACTTAAGCGATACGGAGGCGCTACTTCAACTTGTTTAGAAATTTTGATTGTATATCAATCCAGCTATAAACCTATGGAAATCAACATTTTTGTCTCGTTAAATTTTGTGGACACGGAGGTCGTTGCAATACAAAGGGTATGCCAAACCTAAAAGGTGTTAAAGTGCCTGAAGTGAACAATTCATCCCTGCGCCTAAGTTAATGAAACTTGACGGAGAAGTAAAACAACTATGTTAGCGATTTCAACGGGGTGACCAGCATTTTGCATCAGGAACAGCCACTACCTATCACCACAGTGCTATTCGATTGCTTGGGCTTACTACAAGCATGAAGCAAAAAAACCGAAATCGTAATTTATGACGTGCCTTCCATCTTTGTTCCGCAATAGGTTGTTTCATTTATACTGTATTTGTGACCAATTTATTTCCATCACTTGGTTATAGAAAATGCGAAACACAGCAGTACAGAAATATCTATAATTGCATAACAAGCAATTAAATTTGTGTATTGAAATATCGGTGAATATAGATCGGACAGCTGCCATACTGGGTGAGTAGTCCACGTGGTGTAGTGGCTAGAGTACTCGCAGCGTAAGTCGAAGGTCCCTGGTTTGAATCCCGTTGGTGACGAGATTTATTTCGAGTGATTCTTCGGACGGACTATAAGCTCGTTCAGTAATGATACGCACTAGTTTAAAATCAGAACGTATCACAGCTGGGTGGACGGGCACACGGCCAAAGCGTAGTACTGACCATATCACCTTCTCGAGTGCCAATAAATTCGATCAAGATAATGAGATACTCTATTTCTAAGCCATGGCCTGAAAGGGGCTGTAGTGCTAAAGCAAAAAAAAGCTGCTATACTGAAAAATTACTTGTCTTTTCGGTTGATATACTGTTTACCTTTTTACTTCGTCTTTTTTTATAAAGCACTCAATTAAATATCAAATAGCATTAAAAATGATAGCATTCTAATGTTACAATAAAATGAACCATTTTAAAACCGACAGAAAATAATCTACAACAAAAATCTCAAAATAAATCTATTTTGCTCCGTCATATATCCTATCTAAATAGTGTAGCACTCATTGCTCATATCCTATAAACACTCAACTACCAATTATTATTTACAGCAATTTAATTCATTCTTTTCAGATTTATATTCGGATTATTATGCTTACTATGAATGTAGTCAACCGCTTTTGGAATATGCCAAGTTGACAGCGACATCAGCTTTACGTGAACGAGGACCGGAAAATGCTCGTTTGAATGGTAAGTCAACACTATCATTTCCGTTCTCAAATTTTCTTCCTGTGTGTATCCTTGCAATGTTTTCTTTTGTGTTTACTTGGTAGCTGAAGTCTTATGATAAATCATAATAGGATGTCACTTTGTTTTGATGTTTTGATTTAGGTATAGAACTAGACTAAGTAGATGACGTGTATCAAATTGCAAGTGGATGACGCTTCCCCTTGTTTGCAAATGACCGTTTTTTTTGCTGAATAGAATGCAATTATGATTTTTAATGCTCGGTTTTTTATTGTCATTATTCTATAAAGTGCATAAAAATTTGCATCGTTTCTAGCGCACTTTTTAATGGGTATAAGGGAGATTTATTAATTTAATATGTTGAATGTGTGTATGATCAGAATCGAAGGAGTTACATAATGAAATGAAATAGTAAAATAGCAAAAATTGACAACTAAGGTACTGTCGCGGGGATAGATTGCGTATTAGGGATTTTAGAATTCTAACTCTGTGCTTTAGATTAAAAAAAGGTATTATATAAGTTTAATAAAAAAGTTATTATTTATTAAATCAATTCCTTGAATGTATTCATGAATTACAAGAATCTTCTTTCGCTACTGATAAAATTCTACTTCAATCTAATTCGTTGGACACTATTCTTTCACAATTATGTTAAATGTTTTATTATTGCAAATAAACCCGAAATTGTATCAAAACAATGAACCCTGAAAAGAGACTACAAAATTTCTTGAACTCATGCAAAATGCACAATTGTGAGTAAGAATTTGAATAGCAAATTGCATTTGGCTGCAACAAAATAATAAGTTCAAATTATTTTGTAAAGGTGAAGATAGAGCGTTATTATACGTAAGTGTAAGGAGTAGCTTGCTTTGAATTGATTCGAGTGAATGACACTATAGAGTGATGAGGATTTGAAAAACTCAATTTGTATTTATCTGTTCCAATTACGCTATTTAATTTTTTTAAATATGATTTTTAACATTCATTAACGAGATTTGAGGAATGACAAATTATTATTTTTATTTCAACGTTCCTACATAAGAAAATAAAGAATAGTTAGTTTACCTTCACTCGGTAATAACTTTAACGTCTTAACTTAAAAACGAACCGCTTCTCCTTTCGGGTCTTTCTTGTTATACCCTACCATTATTTATACAGGGGAAAGTTTGGAGTTTTGAACCTTTGTTAAATGTTTTATGCAAATGTCTTATACAAATATCTGGTAAAAACGTCTTTTATGTGAATTAAAAATATTAAGAATGAATCAACAAAAACATTAAATATATCTTAATAATTAGTAGAATGTCAGGTTGGTGGTTTGTTCCAATTTCGTCCACGAGGTTGCTAAATTGGACGCCAGGCTCTGAGCTGAAACATTATGAAAAACTATTATTAAAAATTCTTAATAAACATCAGTCTCGGAAGGAAACTTACTAAGCAATTTAAGTTATTGTCATATTACAATCATTGCATATGTCAGAATTTTGGGTACAAGTTTCGTTATTCCAATCATGGCAACGTACACACTCTATCCAATCAACTTTGGGGCCTTTTTGTTCTAGTATGTTCTTTTGCATTTTGCATATTGATTCTCTTTGACTTAGGATTCAAGGCTGGCATCAGATTCATTCAAAGCAAATCATTCCTCTTCATTGACAGATACTTCACTATCACTATCCTGTTTTTTCTTTTATTGTTTGTCAGAACTTAGTAGATTTTGTTTTTTATTTATTCCTGGTAGTCCTGGATTTCGGAACGTGCCGCACGAGCTGGACAAATACTAATCAGAACGAAAAAATACTTTTGTTATGATTTTTTCTACTTAGTTTCGTTCATTCGAGATTTTCCGAAGGAAATCTAAACCAACATCTCATCGGTTATAGACATGAAGTCTGGGGATGTGCCAAAGGACTGTACCCATCAGGTCAAGAAGTCCGGACACCTTTAGTCTACACCGAGGTGGCTGCTACAAGTAATTTGGAGAGGAATTTCGGTCGCAGGTCTTCCGCGAGCAGACTAAGTCTAACATACAAGAATCAGCTACCGATTTAAATGCCCGATTAAAAATGCGTTTATCGCTTCTAACAATTCGACTTTACTTTACTGTACGTGGACTCATTTCCTTTTTCTTTCGGTCCGAGAAAAAGAACAATACGAAGCATCCTCAACCAAAAACCACGTGTTCCCGAATATTCACCGACACGTTGCCCGAAATAAACTACTCGAATCCAAAACCGAATCAATCTACTCTAACTAAAAACGCAAAAACCAAACTACGGCACCGCGTACCGACCGCAACACGAAACCAATCATTCGCGCATTATCTAAACCCCACGCCCTCGGCGGCATACTCATCGTCGCTAACGCTTCCCTCTGAAAAAGAACGGGCTTGCTGAAAAGCAAATACTGTGTTAGACTAGCAATACATATTTAATTTGGTCATTCATATGTATAAATATTATATTACTCTTTCCTTTACAATTTTTGCACTACTCTTTCCCTTGAAGACAGGGATAAGACAGGATACTTAGATAATATGTACGAGGTGTTTTCAAAAAGTAAGGTGACTTTTCAAAGTTCGTGGGCAACGTACATTCGATTATCAATTTTTTATGTTGGTACACTCGTCATGAACATATATTTACAGTTTCAGCTATGTATATACTTGTAATATGCTAAGTTTTGTTACAACCGCGGAAATACCGCAGTTGCAGACATTAAGTTTTAGCAGAGGGGTGTGTAGCCCGGGGTGGCATACTGAGGTCGTGGGACTTCCGGGACACCCTCTGCTCGTGCTGAGCCACTTTACATAAAAACACTCACACGGAGGGATAAGGACGGGAAAGCGCGAGGTTATTTTAAGAATTGAAAGATTATGGTCTTAACGCGACATGGCCGTTTTATTTAATTCACAAATTATAATCTTAATTAAATTATATGAAGAATAACAATATAAAAAAAACTACTAAAAACCCCCTTCGAAATTTAAAACAACATAAAAAAATAAGCTAAAATATGCCAACATAAACTAATTCAATATGATAAAGAATATAATAAAAAAGGCTACTGGAAAATATTATAGTTTATAAAATATTAGAAAAAGAAAAAAAAAACTCAATTGATACTCACTTCTTTCCTTGCAAAACTCCGAACGCCCGGTGAAATACAACAAAAGAAGCGTGGGGTCGCAGAAAATTAAATTGTAAAGTTAAAATGCCGAAACAAAAAAAAAACGCAATGGCCACTTTCATCAGCACTATCCGTTACTTCTGCTCTGTCTACTAGTGGCAAATTCAAAATTTCGCACTTGCTTTTCGAATTCCCACTTCACTCGTCAGCTATCTTTGTTATAATTTAACAAACGGGACACCTGATACTTTGAATATTGCGACTTCTGTATCACACTTGATTTTTCTTCCACCACAATGTGGGTGGGTAGCTTTCAAAAGTATATTTAAATTTTAGTTACTAACTTCAATCCTTTCACCTCTGATTTTTTTCCACTGAATTTGAATCCAATTTTAGATCAATTTTTACCTTTTTATCTATCACTTCCAAACTTTCGACACTAAAAATTCCATTCAAAACGTCCGTTCATTCACGATTCCACTTTCGTCTCTCAACCCAAATCAAGATTTTTTTGTTCCCTCACTCCAAATTGACAAAATCTTTTTTCTAAATCACGATTTTCTTGTTCCCGCACTCCAAATTGACAAAATCTTTTTTCTAAATCACGAATTTCTTGTTCCTATACTCCAAATTGACAAAACCTTTTTTCCGACACCGCACAAAATCAATCCCTCTATTCTCAAAGTCCAATACTCACTGCCCTGAATCCAAGAACTCAATCCCGCAATCCTTTCATTTTCAATTACCGCTGCCGCATCTGGGTAACGTAATCGAAGTTCATTACACTTCGATTCCGCTACCCACACATCTTTTTCGTATCGAAAAACGCAACAATATCCATTTTGCATATATGGCGATTTGCATAATCATGGAAGCGTTTGATTAGATGCAAAGTGTCATATATATACGAATGCTTTCCTGCGCTCGGGGAACTTAAACCTAGGGTCCCAGCTGACCCCCAGTCGAGAATCCACGACGCTACCAACGGAGCCACCTTCTGTTGATTTCCCATTCATAAATCATGAATATTGACGAATAAATAAGTATTTTTTTCCTAAAAATACAAGTCAACTTAGTTTTTAAGCACACGTACTTATAATTTATTTTTTAAAAACTCTTGCTTTAATTGTTCTTGTTGATGAGGCTGTCCTTGAGAATGCTGATAAATAATGATTTTAGATAAGGATGATTTGGTATTTTCAAATAATTGAATAAAACTGTTTTAAAGTACGAGTAGTTATTTTAGGTGGCATCTTCTGGATCCTTTTATGCGTTTTAAGGTTATACGTATTTTTATAATTTTTTTAAATTTTTATTGAAGCAATTATCGCTATATATTTAAATCTTTTAAATTCGAACCTACGGCATCCTACGAGCAATGAAATTTGATGTTTGATAGTATGCTTATGGCTTAATTATTTGGCTTTTGGAAGCACATCATTGATAGACTTTCTAAAGAATTTGTATTATTTGTTCCATTTACGCCTGCCAATTAAATTATTTATATGGATGCATTTATAATCTTAAATTATTAGTATATGAAAATCAGCTAAGAAAACAAATATTTTTTTCGTTGTTCTGAAATCTCACAGCAATCATCAGTTTTTCTCTTGACTTTTATCATTTCTGTGCTATCGATATGACTTCTTCCATATGATGTTCAAGCAAAGTTTTGATTGATTTCAATTCAACTTTGATTGGAATCCGACCAAAGAATCAACGTTTTATCTTTTGATAATTGAAACAGAAAAAAAATACGAGCGTATAACAATCATACATAAATCCTGACAAATTCAATGTTAATATTTTTTATCTTCTAGTCTTACAAAAGAAGTTGGCATCATTTATGATTCTTTTAAATATAAACAAAAAAAGGACGACTTTTCATGACTCAATAAATTGTGTCGTAAGGTTTACAAATAAAAATTATAATTGTGGTTAGATTCTAATAAGGCACTTAAAAACTATAATCTTGAAATTGAAAATGCTTGCAATGGGTGGGTCTGCTTTCGAAACTTCGTCACAATTGGTTATTTATATCCTAGATATATGCTCACTTTGAACTAACCGGTTGATTATTACAATATTAGATATATATTCCATGCTTTCCGTATTTAAGTTAATTTTTTAATGGTTTTCTGAGCGGAATGAACTACTCGCTTCAGGGGTGATTTTAGCTGCGTGTCGGTCAGTTCAGGCGCTCTAAGATTGTCGAAGGAAATAAAGGTTTTTGAATTAGGGACATAACAATTTTGTTTAGTTATATGAACGCACCCTTAAATTTTTTCAATGAACTGGCAATGTCAAACGTTAGCTAAAGTCAACATTTTTATCACAGTAATGTTCACGAACCACCAACCTTTGGAAAGTATAAAATATTACTATTAAGCGATGAAGCTCATTTCTGGCTCAATGAATTTGTTAATGAGAAAAATATGCGTTATTGGTCAGCAACAAACCCACATGTGATTCTTGAGACATCCTTGCATCCGCGAAAAATTACATTTTGGTGCGGTTTTCATGCCGGAGGTGTGATTGGGCCGTTTTTTTTTCTTGGATGAAAATAACCGTCATGTTACCGTCAATGGAGAGTGCTATCGTGTAATGTTGAACTATGATTTGTGGCCAAAATTGGATGAACGTGACATCAACGATATGTGGTTTCAACAAAACGGTACCACTAGCCATACACCACGCCTCACAATCACTTTCTGTATGTTTCACAATTTGTCGTGTATCCCTCTGAGATATCAGAAGTGATTACACACTGAGGATGACACACGGCCGAAACCGGTCTGCCAAGGGAACAATTTTAATGAGAGATGACCAAAAAACTTTCCGAAAAATCCAGCATCATCAATACGTGTCGGAAAACTAGGCAAACATTAAGAATAGAATGACGCCTGTCAGGCTTATTACTTAGACACAATCGGACTTTTGATAGCAGCATACAAACGGCGATTACTGAAAATACAAACGCCTGGTTCAACAAACAATGGCATGAAATGTTACATCAAAATAGGACTAAAAACCAACACAAGAATAAGCGGAAAAACAATGAAAAAAGCTTAAAAGTACTACGACAGAAACGAAATCTAAGGCTTATTCTCAAAGAAAGATCATACGAACTCAGAAATAATTATAATAAAACTAATTTTTCTTTATACATTAGATCATTTATTTATTTTGTATAACAGCTATTTTCGACTACTATTTGCAGTCTTCTTCAGTCCCTGAAGAATGTATAAAGTATAAAGAAAAATTAGTTTTATTATAATTTTGATAACATTAAGAAAAAAACTGACTATATACGTATATATCAGAAATAATGTTCAATGGATGAAAAATACAAGACCTTAAAAAGAAAACAACAAATTTACAGAAAAGAAGGAGAAAGAAACAAATACTCAAATAAATGAAAACCCAAATTTCATACCAGGTTCATTAACTCAACAGAAATCACAATATTGTTTGTCGACTGCGAAGCACAAATACTGGAAAAAGGACTTAAGCATAACATTCATAGCTACGACAAGAGGAGAGAGATTGACCATTGTGGACACGGAAGCAGCAATATCACTGCTCCCAAACGAAGAACAGGACCACACTAGACACGCCTTCAAGTAGATTAATGATATATTGGCCACGAAGATTGCGTTCGCACATTTTGTTAATATTCCAGAATGTAATTGTGCTTGTTTCTACTTTTGTGAAAATCCATGGACCTCTAACGTCAAAAGGATTAATTTCAAATGGACATGTTAAACGTCAGCAGATGCCAGATTCCTAGGGTTCGAGATGAAAGTCTTATTCAGGGAGTATAATGTTCAAATATAACTCATGATACGCGAACATAAAATCCATTTTATCTGATTACATGTAACGTGGAGAACAAGTAGCAAATATTGCTGCAGCATGAGGTATTGTCATATATGATCAGAAAAGAACAACCCAAAGAAACAAAAATAATAAAAAACCTTGGAAAGAAACTAAAACAAAGTAACATAATAACAACAAAGTCTGAAAAGAGTAACACAACAGTATTAATCAACAAATGAGATGCACTATACAAGATAATGAGATACTCTGCTATCGCTAAGCGAAGGCCAGAAAAGGGCTGTAGTGCTAAAGCAAAAAAATAGTAAATTAGAAAACACCCTACCCACGAATACCAAACAAAAATTAAGGAAGCTATAAAGAAAGTAGCTAAAATTACGGAACTTAGTATCGCACTGACACTAATGATCGTGTTACCGAAAATACATAAGCCAGGTACTCCAATGAGACCGATAATCAACTATAAATCGGCGCCAGGGTACATACTGTTGAAAAACCTAAAGGAACTTCCCAACAAATATACAATATCCAACACTAATTGACAGACTAATCAACATAGAAATATCAAAAGATACTAAATTAGTATCATTTGATATTTAGGACTTACATCCAATATTCATTGATTCCAGTATCAGAAACAATAAATATATTACATGGAACACTGATTGACAAAACGAAAGACAACGACTTTTCTATACAGCTCACAAACCCCTTAAAACCGCATTTCAATTAAATTATTTCCAATTTAACAACAATAATTATTAGACAAGCAAACGGACTAGGAATGGGAAATCCAGCATCGGCGATGCTCATGGAAGTGTTCATGCAAAACTTGGAGGAAAAATACGTGGAGGAGTTGATAACCTGCTTTGACATTTTACGCAAGATATTTTGACGATATTATAGGTATAACAACCAGGAGAAACGAAAAACATATTCTGGAATACCTAAACAAGTAGCACAAAAACATAAGATTTACAATGAAGGATAAATGATCTGGATATAACGATAAAATATCTGGATGTAACGAGAAGGACAAATATGACTCAAATAAATATTTATGCGAAATATACAGAAAGCCTACAGCTACAGACACAATTCGTCAAACTGAGGCAATTCGGCAATTTGTAACTAGACTGGAACAAATATCTCTTAAAAAGACGTCTCCTGCAAGGAGCTGGAAGCAATATATACAGTAGCAGCAAACATCGGATACAAGAAAGACCTGGTGGATAAAATCAGAGGAGAGTCTAGAGCACCCAAAAAGCGCAGTAAAAATGGAAAACGATGGGACAACTTGGACAACATTAAGATACACGGGTAAATCAAAAATACAATATTAACACAGCTTTTAATACAAGAAACAACTTGGGGCGAATATTACGGATAAACACAAACCACTAGACAAGTAGGGTGTATACAAGCTAACTTGTGCATGTCAGTACAGCTAGATAAGAGCAAAATTTCGGGAAAACATAAGGGATTGCAACAAAAAGATACGCAAACACCGGAATCCAACTTCGAAAATCATATGTGGGGCAACAAATGTACCCCAACTATTATTAAAAACCCGTTAAGCTGTTACATGCACGAGTACAATAGAAAGGATGACGTCTGAACGAATTCGAAAATATGGAAATGTAGAAAGAAAAACATTTGACGAACGAATAACAACACAATAACTACGAACACGGAAGCAGGGGACCAAATCATAAAAACTCATAAATGAAAAAATAGTATCACTAACTTCTACTTACCTGTAGAAAAGAACAGTAAAAAAATCCACGCAATAAACAAAAACAATTAAGGGAACCCGACTCTCACAAAAGTTTGACCACAGAAACAAAATGCTTTAGCCATTGATCACGTTGTCAGAGGCTTATTTTGTCTTTAAGTCTTTTCAAGAAAGCATCGTACCATGCCTTGCCTGCAATCCTTTTAGTGCAGTTGAACGTGTTCGCTATAATATTGCCTTCAGCGAGGTCAAAGACCATTTTCCAACATCTTCGGTTGTCGATCCGAATATACAATGGCTCACAGCTTCAGGACCGTCGAGAGAAAATCCGGGCTCAGGGGTAAACAATTACCGGCCGTACACCCTCCCCATATGAAACACAACTATAGAATATGCTAAATGAGATATGTACATGCTGATTCTTTGAGGAAAAGGGTTATAAACTCTTCGGAAAATAGTTTTTCAAACAAATTGTTTCCATAACAAGCTATATAAATATAATTTGGTATATCAAAGTATTGAATAAAAATATAGAAAGCAAGTAGTCCACTTTTTGGAGTTAAGAGTTTTATTGTAATGTCAAGTTAAAATATTTAATTATAATTGTAAATTAACTTTTCTCGCTTTCTTGGCTGCGAAATTTCTTATCACAGTATCAAAGTCCAACTCCCTAGTTAATGGGGCCTCGATGCAAAGAGTGCCAAGTGCTGGAACACGCTTTTGTGAAGAGCATGATCGATGAAAGTTTTTAATGCGAGCAAGAACACTAAATGAACGTTCAGCAATGGAGACAGTAACAGGTATAGTGCAAAATACACGGAGGGCAACACACACATTCGGAAAAATCGTCTCTACATTTCGAACAAGGATCGCATTTAGCAATGTAAAGGGTGATAACTCTTCTTCCAAGTTGCCTTTGTATATGTGTTTCAGATGGATCATTTCATCTCACAAATCTTCAGAAACATCCAGTTTCGTCTATCGCTGTAAATAGCCATAAAAAAGAGAAACCATTATGTAAATCCTTCATGGCACTGAACCTTTTGGACATTCCCGCAATAACCGAGTCGATGATTACGTAGAAAGTGTTCCTTTTAAGATTGGTCTCTTGATCGTCTGCACTTGTGTCATCGTCATCGTCATTTTCATCGAAACACCTCTTGCGTTTTTTTCTTTCGAGTATTAGGGAAGGTTGATAAAATCCCCTATTGAATGGTAACCGTTTTGCATTCACTTAAAATATCATCCCATCAATTTCGAATCAAATTCAAGTAAGACAGCAAACTTTCGAGATTTTGAACTTCGATTTCGATAGTAACATCAAACGTCAACAAAATGGTGTCTAGGATTCGACGTAAAATGTTGTGCCATTTTCTAGTTTCACTGATGATCTGTTCATTTAGAAGTGTATCAATTGAAGTTTCCTCTCGAAGTCGAAACGTAGCACTGAATGTGGCCTGGATTATTTTCATGAGTTGATAACTTATCATACAGTTTTTTTCAAGCTTGGTTTTTTGAGTACCTGTAGGACAGCAAAGTTGTGGGACGGTTGAAAGGGTTGGTACTTAACAAACGACAAGATAAGCAATACAAAGCGTTCATAAGGCTACTCCACACCAACCAATTTCGCTCCACCCTCTCCCTATTTGGCAAAGTCTACGATAAAAGCGAGGCGGGAAATGGCTCATCGTTACGATCACGTGGAATAGAAGACGGCATCTTTTGGTGACCTCGACGAATTATATCGTTCACCACGTCAGAGTGGACAAATTCAGTACATACAGAGCCAATATCATAATCATAAAGATACAGCTATTCTTCTTGGGTCCTTCGCATGGATTGTGTTTCCATTGAAGATGAACCATGATCAATGTCGATTTCAGAGTTTTCAGTTCGTCATTGTTTGCAGCTTCCGTTGATTCGTCTCTTTCTGAAGAGACGGGTAGAACGTTGTTTTCATGGTTAAGATAATGCGCAAGATCTATAAGCGATAAATCATAATATTAAATGTATGATCAGCATACTGACAACCTTTGATAGTTCTAACAATCGAGTTTCTCGGTCCGAAATTGTATCCGGAGACGTTTCTTTGCTGTTTAGTATGTTCCTTTTCTTTTTGTCTCGCTCCAACCGTTCTTTGCGCTTTTGAGCTCCAGACTTGTGCTTGAACATAACGCATCCAATATGAACATTTTATTTTTAATTACTCTTGATTTTGCTTAATGATATATAGCTAGTAGCCCAGTCATATTAGGTAAAAAAAGGGGTCAACCTCGGAATGAAAGATAATAAGCTGCAAATTGGTATGAACCTTTGTTTTGTCATTCTAAATGTTGTCTCAAAAGTCACAATCGTTATCGTGTTCGCGTCTCAAGATATTCAAGGTCAAAGGTCACAAAAATCGGTTTTTCGCGAATATCTGGCTTCCTATCGGTTAAATGAGATTTGCATTCATTATAAAAGTTGTAGGCTATAAAATTCCCTACAACTTTTGTTTAAACTTTTTTTTCATACGACCAACCGTTTTGAAGGTAGAGCGCGAAGAGTGCACATCGTACAGTCATATACGGCCTAATGCAAGGTCAAGCGTGAGTTATGGTTATCAGTACGTTATAAAGTCAATTATTTACTTGGAAATTATAATTATTAAACAATGCCTATTATTTATGTACTAACTATTAATTATTTATATTTAATTAAAGTAAGTAACTTGATTTGCAACGGTACAATTTCAAACTAACGAATAATCTTGACTCATACAAAGTGGAGAGAGTGGCCTTGAATACTATAGAACATCTGTCCCGGCAATGAATAGAAAAGGGCATAGGGTAGGGACAAGTATTTCCAGGTATATAAGTATTGAGAAATTTACGCGTTTTAAAGAAAAGATATATAATGTCGTGTTAACTTAAAATAAAACTAAAATATATAATCCAGAATTAATAATATTTTATACTTAAATAGTTAAATATGAATAATTATATATATTATTTATGTAATAACTATTAATTATTTATATTTAATTAAAGTAAGTAACTTGATTATTTATATATAATTATTCATATTTAACTATTTAAGTATAAAATATTATTAATTCTGGATTATATATTTTAGTTTTATTTTAAGTTAACACGACATTATATATCTTTTCTTTAAAACGCGTAAATTTCTCAATACTTATATACCTGGAAATACTTGTCCCTACCCTATGCCCTTTTCTATTCATTGCCGGGACAGATGTTCTATAGTATTCAAGGCCACTCTCTCCACTTTGTATGAGTCAAGATTATTCGTTAGTTTGAAATTGTACCGTTGCAAATCAAGTTACTTACTTTAATTAAATATAAATAATTAATAGTTAGTACATAAATAATAGGCATTGTTTAATAATTATAATTTCCAAGTAAATAATTGACTTTATAACGTACTGATAACCATAACTCACGCTTGACCTTGCATTAGGCCGTATATGACTGTACGATGTGCACTCTTCGCGCTCTACCTTCAAAACGGTTGGTCGTATGAAAAAAAAGTTTAAACAAAAGTTGTAGGGAATTTTATAGCCTACAACTTTTATAATAAATGCAAATCTCATTTAACCGATAGGAAGCCAGATATTCGCGAAAAACCGATTTTTGTGACCTTTGACCTTGAATATCTTGAGACGCGAACACGATAACGATTGTGACTTTTGAGACAACATTTAGAATGACAAAACAAAGGTTCATACCAATTTGCAGCTTATTATCTTTCATTCCGAGGTGAAAGCCCTAATATGACTGGGCTATAGAGGATTTATGAAGTATTTAAATAAAAAATGAAATATTTAACATTTTATAATTTCTGTAGTCTTAAAGCTTGAAAAAATTCGTTACCTATAATCACTTTCATCTCTACAAAATTTAATAACAACTAAGAGATGAAAAACATGATAAGAAAATTTTTTCTCACAACTCGCGAATGGAAAATCCTATATTTGACGTATTATGGAAGGAGAGTGGAATTCGATCTATTACGAGATTTTATTTTACTTTGTGACGTGCATACTTCAAAAATTCTCAAATCCTACTTTATGCGCCCTTGCGCCACCATCTTTAGACGGTCGGCAAAATTTTCCCACTCGATGCACAATGATAATGAATGATTGTTACTTACTCATGTGTTATTATGTCCAATCGCCACTGTTTTCTTTTTTGTTTCCCACAACGTTGTGAAAACGAAAAACAATTACAAAGTGTTGCAGTTTAGGCCACAACTTCTGCTAGAATGTCAGATGCACTGCGATCGTAGCCAATAATCATAAGTAGCGCCTACATTGAGCAAGTTCACACGTTTCAGCGTGCTGCCAGTTGCAAACAGGTTAATCAGGCTTTCTTAGTCGAAAGGGACGCGACGTCGAGAGAAGTCAAAATGTACTGAAGAGGTTTACACATGTCAAAACAACCAAGCAGCACGATTTACAAGAAATGCATGCCCATCAGCTTCGCCTCAGAAATTTTTAGAAGGCTCAAGGCAATCATTCATCTATCGATAGTTCAAGGGGAAAGATAATGCGAATCATGTATGGCAGATGAGAAATATGTGCTTGGTCCTGGCGAGAAACCCGTGACAATGCTGTGCGTCAGTGTGTAGGTTGTCTGCACTTGACGATGGAGGGCAATGGAATGAATATGATACACATACATAGAAAAAATGCGTATCGTATAGAAAATGAACACGGGTAGCATGTTGAGCCCGGTAGATCTGAGACAGTATCCAGCTAATTCGTTTGCGGCCACGTGTAAACTCGCCCATTCAATTGCGGCACGAGCGGCCACGCCAAATTTGAAAAAAAAAATCTAAACAATTTCTCGATTTCGGTTCTAAATTCAGTTATTATTTGATAATTTACGATTTTTAGGAATTTTTTTTTCATGTAAGAATTTCAGGAGAAGAAAATACAAAACTTTTTTATTGGTGAATAAGATCTACGGGTCGCTTTAGGAAGGCCAGGCCCGGAAGGATTGTCCCCATCTCCCCCTCCCTCCCCCTCTCGTCAGCGCTGCACCGCTTATTTGATGCACTTCAATAAAATTCAAACAATCTATAGTATTGTCCTTATTGAAATCAATATAATTTTATAAATCCTTTGATGCAATTTTAAAAATGAATATTTTTGAAATTCGGAGCATAAAGAATGTAACAAAAAATGTTTCAATTGTCCCGTTAACCAGAATAGCGCAAAAGCGCGTGCATAGAATAGCTCACCGTTTATTTGATGCTTTAAGTTCTTTGTCTTCTAGCGTCTAAAAAGCACGCTCAACATCGGATTTTTTTTTATATATTGATTTTTGTGTTTTCCTTATTTTATTCTTAAAAAAATTTAAACGCGATAAATTAAAAGTAGATAAATTATATCATAGTTACAATGAGTCGCAAGACAACACTTGAACAGCAAGAATCAGTGATTCATTATTTTGAAAATGGTGAATCTCAACGCAAAATAAGCGGAATCCTCAATTTAAGCCTACCGATAGTCCAGCATATAATTCAAAAGCTTTTCAATAAAAAAAATAGGAAAAGAACGATAAAAATTCACCAAACAAAATTTTGAATGAGTCTCATGAACAATGGATCATTAGAAAAATAAAGGAAACCCCTAAGATATCGGCTCCTGAATTGGCAGTTGAAATTGTATTTACTGGAATTGGTAAAAAGTCCAATACTGAAACCATGCGCCGTGTGCTAAGAAACTATAATTACAATGGCTGAGTTCGACGGAAGAAGCCATTCATTAATAATAATAATTGATAAAGCCGCCTGAACTTTGCAACTGAGTATATTTCAAAAGATTTGGGGTTTAGAAGGCCGTCAATTTTCCTGACAAGTCTAATTTCAACATATTTGGCTCAGATGGAATCACGTACGTATGACGAAAACCAAATACAGAGCTCAAAAAAGAAAGTCGTTATGATCACTGTTAGGTAGGCTAGTGGCAGCGTAATATTTTTGGCCTGTCTGCTGTTGGAAAGCTAGCTTTTATATAAGAGAATATGGACAAGATCATTTATATTAATATTCCAAAGGAATATCTACTCCAAAGTGCTGATGAAAAGGGAATTAGGCGTGAATTTCGAGTCTATCAAGATAACGACCCTAAATATAAGTCAGAGATTATTCAATCCTGGCTTATTTTGAATTGTCCTCATTTGATGGCTCCCCCGTCACAGTTGCCCGATAAAATGTAATTGCGAAATTTATGGTTTGTAGCTATTGTACTGAGGAAGGTAGTAAGTTGCCCCAGAAATGCGCCTATGCAAAATTACATTTTATTGTAGTAGCAGTAGTGACGTGTGTTAGTAAGTTTTTTGTGGTTACGAAGCTAAACTTTATGGTAATATCAGGATGGGTGGTCTCTCAAAACCTTAGGTCTTCTCGAAAATTTCAAAATATATTAAGGTCATCGCGAACTCGTCCTAATTGGATCTCAGCTTGAGATTTCCTAAAGTAACGATGACCGTAACGTTATTGTAGAAATTAATCTCACTGAACCTGTTGGTTTATTTTCTGTCTTTGGACATTATTGTTACGCACGTGTTAATGTCGTAATTTTCCGTATTAGCATGAACTACATCACCCAAAATAACAACAGCAAACACCTTACAATAAACCAAAAAAATTACACCATTTAAAATAATGATCAAGAGCCAAAATCATTACAAAACGTCTCGAGTCAATACGACCTCATCTTTGTGGAACATAAATAGCAGCAACAAACACTGACGAGTCAACTTCGATGGAGACGATATCAAAGTAGGGTCGTAAATTCGAGTTGTATTCGATTTATTGTATAAACAGATGATGAATGAAGTGGAGATGAATTCACTCTTACTACTTTAAAGCGATACGCGTGATACTGCCGGAGGAAAATTATCAAGCTGATATTAGAGCAGAGTAAAAATCACTTTCGGTTTATTCAAATTTTTAATACAGAACATTATTATTTGAATTAAAAGACAGTTTTTACTTTCATGGAGAATCTTAATGATAGGCTGCGTACCTAATAAGCGTAAAAGTATTTTCTCAGCAATCTATGCTCATCTGGAGACTTGTATTTTTTTTTGGGATGAATTTGATTGGTGCATCACAACTGTATCCCCAATCATAGAATCGGACTTATCAGCACGCGTGCGCGGCCACTAAACAAGTTCTGCCTGAGTAAGCTGTAGTACTATTGACAAATTTCTGGACCGGCAACTCGATCTGCCGATGTTCTCGAAACTCTTTTGACGGCTACACATTCCCTGCTCAATAAGGCTAATCAATAAAATTCACAAAATCATGTATTTACGTAAAGGTAACAAGCTATTACCTACTTATTACATATGTCCACCAAAACTTTTCTCTATCACTACTAAATTCTTGTCAAAACTCAAAATACAAATTGCTTTAAAGCGTATTTGAATTCGAAACAGAAGCATGTCGTAATATGATTCTACTACATTGACCTGAAGAGATTAACTCCAGAAATATGTAAGCTTCTTTTTAGACTACAAAACAAAGCCAACGTCTTAACATTTGTTTCATTGTTCTGAACAGAAGTACTTCTTGACTTACACTAGGGTAGTTCCTTGTTTGTTTTTACACTTTAGTCTTTTTCTTCGTTTTTTGGCAGTATAGTACATGTTCCCATTCAAATCCAATTTACTATACAAAAAGTCTAGGGTGCTTTCAAGCATTGTGAGCAGACATTGCTCAAAGTGAACATCGTGGGCTTTTGACCTAACTTTAACTTTTTGCTTAAACGCTCATTCCGCCCCATTATGCACATCCATGGAGGAAAAGTTTACTATTCATTTAACTAGACCAAGAGATTTACTGGAAATAGGAAGCAAATGCACATCTTGTTTCCGTTGGAGGAATTATCCCACCAAGTTGTTTATCGTTCATAAACAACCTCAATTGATCAACAATCGTTCCTTGATATATAAATCGTGTTTCCTTATTTTACTGCCGTAAGGACCTCATGAAATTGGGGTGGATTAGAGCTGATAAATGTATCAATCATTGTCGTGATGCAAATTAACGAATTCCGTGATTCGCCTTCATATTTTCAGTCTAGCAAACGGTTATCTAACAATAAATATAAAACTCTATTTACAGCCCCAGCTAAATGTTCACCCTTTCCCGGGAATTTACTAAACTACCAAAAAGTTGCGGTGTGCGTTTAGCGTGCCAGTTCCCAATGTTTAATGAGAAGGATCATATTACGAAATTTTTGAATGCACACAAAATACACTCAAGGGAGTTTGGTTAACTTCAATAATGTTTCACTCTTTTGTGGGAAGTTCTACCCTTTCCATTAATTAGGCAAATATATTTTCACTTAAAAGGCCATTACTTCTGGTAGAAAAATAAATATTGAGTACGTATGGGATACAGTATGAACTCATTTCTGCCCTATTTGAATGTGTATCCACAATAGCTACCCAAATTGTGCTTGTAGTATAGCTAGAATCAATTTGAGGGTTGTAAATATTCGGTTACATTAACAAAATCGAATCAAATTTCGTACCGTTCAGTGCAATGTTCGTGATTTTCGAATGCGGAAGCCACAGCAACTTTGGAGAAAAAAAGACCTGTCTGTCGAGTTTTCAACGATAAGGATAGTTTGCTGTGAAAGATAATAATTACTCGATGGGGTGCAAAATGATACATCGTTCTAAGGCAACTCAAATCAATTTGAAGTTTTAATTATGAAACAAAACAGACGCATATGTTTTCAATTGAAAAATTCCCAGAAAGTGTTTGCGCATTCTGCTTGTTGAATGTAAACAGATGGAAATAAATTAATTGAACCATATCTTAGGTAAATCATAAATTTTTGTTCATTCTGAATAGTTAGGAAAATAAAAGCAATACTATATGTGCATTGGGGTGAATTTAGTAATTTTAAGGGAATTTTGTGACCTCTATTCTCCCAAATCTACTCAGATTTTGGCCAATTTAATAAAAGAAAAAATAATGAAAATAAATAAATATTTGAAATCATCAAACATTTTTAAAAGTCAACTTTTACTCTTAATATATTTATTTCTTCTACTCTTGATAAATGTCGGACGACGAAGATGATGATGAATGTCGCTGTCGTCGTTCGCTTGCTACTGATGTCGCAACTTTGTTTGCTTGCTACTGATGTCGCTATTGTTGTTCGCTTGCTACTGATGTCGCTATTGTTGTTCGCTTGCTACTGATGTCGCTAGCGTCGTTCGCTTGCTACTGATGTCGCTATCGTTGTTCGCTTGCTACTGATGTCGCTATCGTTAAACGAACAAATAATGAAGTCAACTTATTGAAATAACTTTGTAATTAATGTGAAAAAACCTTTTTGTCAAAATAGTAAAATATGTTTGGAAATATCCATTAGAAAGAATTAATTTTTTTTTAAGTGAGAAGGGAATGATTTCGTTTGTTTTTTTTTCTTGAACAGCCATCGGGCCTTGCTTTTTTGGGTGGCGCGTTTCGACTCCTTTGAGTCATCTTTAGTGTCTAAATATCAAATAAACAAAATAATTGATTTGATTCACCTTGAAAAGATACCATTTTAAGAGGCGTAAATGATGATGTATTTAATAATAATAATAATCCATCGCGGAATAGTCCAAATCCGAACATTGACGTTGAGATTTATTGTTAGGGTATCTCATTCCATGACCGTATCGGAATTCGAGGTGATATGGTCAATATCACGCTCAACCATGTGATTATTACCTAATTTTCCAATTAGTACCCACCACAGCTGGGTGGGCTGATAGTCCGGCAGTAGCATCAGAAGCTCAAACTCGGTTTGAACTTGGGAGCTGCTGCGCAAGCGGAGTGTTCTCTAATCCACTGCTCCACATGGACTACTCTTATATTTAATAGGCCGCTAATTTTCATGTCAAAATATTTTGATCCCAACGTTTGAAATGTTTTATCTCTTTTCCTAAACTTTCATCGTGATAAAAATTCTGTTAAATTTTGTTTATTTTATTAAATGTTAGCGATGAATTTAACTATCATCAGAGGCTAATCTACCATCCAAGGGAAATACAACTTTCATAGGAAGTCTCAACCGGGTAAAAAATTGGAATTTGTAATGTTTGGTTTCCGTTTTCAAGCTGTTTCTTCACAACAACGTAGGTTTAAAGCTTAGCGATTCTAGCTGCCCAATATACAAGTGGCGATTCCTATATATCCATGGATGACGGGAACTAATTCCAAAGAAATACAATACGACATATGCATTCATTTGCACATTTTGATCCATCTCGCTCCGATACTAATTTTGCACTTCAAACTTTACATATTTATTGTAGGGCCATTCTCGTTAAAGTACTGAGAGCTCCTTTAACACACCCACTTTTTTCAGGTTTAAATTTAACTGAATGACCTTCGTTTGCTCCAGGTATCCAAGATGCTCTTCAGATAGGCAGTAAGTTTCTAGACGCTCTTTCTCTAGAAGAGAGCACCGCAGTACGTCAGGAGATATTCTGGTGTTTCATCTGTAAACGTTCAAAATTTACACTCGCCATTCACGTTCAGACCAATTTTCTATTCTTTAAGTTTACTGTGCGTGGTGGGAAATCCTATAAGGATTCTATGATTAATACTTGCCTAGTTTGATGCATTATTTAAATCTTTTCTCAACATAGGACTTACAGAGTGCTTTCGATGTGTTAAGCCTTAGATGTCTTCTGCAGAGTTTGTTACATGCCCTAGTTTCTATTTCCGTCAGGTATCGTCGATACAAGATCCTTCGTTCACTAAGAGGTCTGCTTGTTCGTTACCCATCATTCCTACTTAACCTAATTGTTCTCGCGCAGTTGACAGTTTTCTGTAAAATTTTATAATCATCTTCAATGTTATCGTTGAAGATTCTAAGGCTTTAATGGCTGCTTGGCTTTCAAAAAAGATGGCTTTTATTTTGTCCTTAATAGCATCGCCCTCCGCCAGTAGTTCGTTCCCAGTAGTTCGTTATGTTCAGTACCAGCCCCAAAGACTCCAATTCCTATTCCCTCTGTTGTCTTAGATTCGTCCGTGTATCACTTGATTGCATGTGACTCTATGAGGTATACATTGGATTCAGAGCTCCAATCCCTCTTGTTGATCAACAAACAATAGTACCAACATTTTTGTTAAAGTTGAACTGCGTCAACATGCAATCAAAACAATCCATGGGAATAGCTTCGCTAATCTAAATTCGTCATTATGCCCAACGCTACAGCCCCTCTCCCTTTGGCGTTAGAAAGTCCTAATCATGGATGAAAGGGTGATAAATTTAGTATGCCTTTGAGTGTTGTTGTTAGGCATAACCTCATTGCTCTCGTTTTACTCACTTTGAACTCTATTAAGGCGTGGCTCGTTGCTCGTTCCCGACTCTTGTTTTCTCAAACAAAAACCCTTTAGGTGATAATTGGTCTCACCATCTTGATGCAAATCCAGCGTAGTATTGTTGGGTTGCAACCCAAAGACTTACCTGCAATGTTCCTGCACACCATCAGGGCTTGTAATAATCGACTAGTCGCCTAGGCAAACTGCTCAAAAAATATTATACTTGGTTCAACTTTAATCGTAAATTTAAAAATAAAAATATTTAAATTTACAATTATGATTCGATCACGGCAATCCCTTTTCAACGCAAATTGTCAACATGAATTGCGTTGTCCCGCAAGGCAAACAACAGTTGACGGCATGAGTGAGCTCGCCAAGAAACTACCGTTGCGACACGGGAAGTCTGATGCTGATCGCGAAACGGTGTGTACGTCGCGAATGATTGAAGGCTACCGGGCAAATCCAAATTGATACGTGGAAACTGAGGAAAGATTTGATAGAATTCGATTACGAAGTGTGAAAACAAGTGTGCGGCGAGGTGCTAAATTGAGTGTGAGGTGAATAATGAGAAAAACATCAACGGCCGCGATTCACCCTACAAGTGTCGTTTGGTGGGCGCGCGAAGCAAAACAAAGTCGAGTCCGAAAAGTTGTTCCTTGCGAAAAGTTGTTCCTTGCGAAAAGTTGTTCCTTGCGAAAGGGCCAGTGCGGTCGCATGGTGAGTATTAACGCCGTCTGAACAATATCGTTTTATGTGTAATCGCGGCATCAGAATTTCACGAAATTCTTCTGAATTCCACCGTCGTCGTCGACCTACAGTTTAACGATTGAATAAATTGTAATGATAAAATCATGTAGTAAAATAATGCAAGCGGCGACACAAAATCATGTTGCCGGGTTCGACGCATCAAATGCAACGAGAGATAGGGTTTTAATGACGATTACATTGAATCAGTGAACGATAAAGATTTAAATGTTTTGTTCTACGAGACATTTATGTATTAAAATATCCAGTGAGAGAGTAAACTTAAAGATTGTCTCATTGAGTACTTCTACAGCATGCTCTAGTTTAAGAGAATATTTTCGAATTCTTTTCACTAAAACATGTTTTAGGTTATCTTTCAAAATGGAGTCCAATTTGTTTTAAGACTCCGGAGTAAAACTTCCTCTTTTGTCAGCTCTTCCACCTCGTAAGTCAGAATTTCGTGGTAAAACGTTGAAGGCTCTGCCGATACTCTTCCCTTATGAAAGCAATATTCATATTAGTAAAGATAATATCCTGCACTTCAATGCAAATTTGAATAGATTCCGATTTCTATTGTTTATATCTGTGTTGCCTCACAGTTGATTGTGTACATTAGCATCGTATTCAACTAGAATTGGCAAAATCATTCTCTCACAATGTTTCACCAGCTTTTGAACCTCCATTGCAGGCGTTTGTTCTATGTCTCCGGAAAAATGTGCCGATGCAATAACTTTGTCACGGGTGTTGCCCTCTATTGAAATAGAAATTCTTTTGATAATCAAATCTCGCGTTAGAAATTCTGAAAAACACATGAAGTTTTTGTTTTTTCTGATCATGATGTCCGTCGTTGGTTGATCCTGTCCCATACTTGTGGAGTCCCGAGTTTTCAGGTTACCGATTTAATTTGCCTGAGCTCAGGGCTCTTGAATCAGTGCTAAGCCTAATTGGTCCTTTGTGAATGCTCTAGATAGGAACGCAGAAGTGAATGTCGTGTGTTGAAGATTCACCTGGGCATATTTTTATAGACTTAAGTACTCGGACCCCAGCCCTGGTAGTCCTCTCACCACTTCATTTGAAACACTGAGCTGATCATTCTTGCAGCAAACCTGCAGAACACTCCTCCTGCTTTTCCATGTGGTCTGATTTGCTTTCTCTAGTTCGAGTTCCTTAAGGGAAGGCCTGATTTGCCTTCCCATAATTCTGCATCTCAAACGATGTGGTGAAACTTGGCTTCTCTGTCTACTCTAAATTCTTGGCTTCTGTATGAGGCTCCTTTGTACTGGGTCCTAAGGTTGGCTCCTGTGGCGTTACTGGAGCTGCCGATGTTTTCTAGGCTTTTCCCAGTCTTGTGACACGGACCTTGCCAAACCCGCACCGCAATTTTGAGATTGATAAACTCTACCGACTCCTTATCTATATCTGCGCACAAGCTCCGACCTGTACTGCTGACCACACACTTACCACCTTTCATCTTTTCGCGCTGAGGCTTTTGTTTGCGGCTGGCAGTAAGTTAAGTATTATGCTTGATGCCCAATTCTCAGCTTGCGGAGGGCAAATATTTATTGTCTCTGGTTTAGGGATGTGGTATTCTTTTTGACATATGATCTATGCCCCTTCCACATCCTCAGTTTTCGGACAATTTACCAAAGCCAGGTTTCAGAGCGATCGTTCCCATAGTTCACAAGCAGAATCCCAGGCTTCAAGTGGGTACCTTCAAATTAGAGGTACTCTCCAAACTTTGTCTCCCACCTTATTAAGCTGAAAGGTGTCGGTGCCATTTTTCTCTTGCGAAATCAACTACACTTTGCATTGTTAACACTGGCATAGCAGCTGTACCTTCTAAACGAAACTGAATATGATTTTAAATAAAATACCGAATCGCGTTTTATGCTTTTATTCTTTTGTATAGTAGCCAACAGATTGCCTTGTCAATGGTGCAAAAAAAAAAAAACATAGTTAAAGATAATAATGAATGGCACTTAGAGTAAATGCGGAGCGGCAATTTCCTCATCCACATACTGCCCCCTGGTACTGATTCCATCGTCAGTACGAAGATCAAGGCGATGAATTTTGTTCGCTGTCCGTCGATATATTCCGGTAGCGGTTTTGATGTCAACGACTCTCAGCCCATTGTCCTGACCTGCATAGGTCTGTGTGATGATTCCAATTGGCCATTGTTGGTTGTTCGTTTGGCATTACTTATTCGCTAGGTTGAAGATTAATGCCAGTCTCCTTCCATTTTGAGCGGTGAATCAACGTAGGGGCGTATTCGCGGAGCCATCTCCGCCAAACCAAATTCGCCAAGTATTGCGCGGTACGCCAGTGTCGCTACAGCAGCGTGTCACGTTCAGTGAAATTCCTAGGTATAGCAATATTTGTTGATCCGACTTGAAGAATATCGTTAGGTGTTATGCTACGTAAATCCTCAGTATAATTTGATACGTATTTCAAAGGTCTGTTGTTGATAATATATTCCGCTTCTACAAAAACCATCAATAGAACCTCATCCGTTTGATGTCGATCTTTCATAATGATGTAAAGAGCTCGCTTGAAACAACCTATGAGCCGGTCCCATGCTCCTCCCATGTGTGGCGAAAGAGGAGGAATAATCTTCCAATTTATTCCGGTTTTAGCACACTTCTTTTCGACTTTCTGCTCATCAGTTTCTTCGAAAGCCATTAGCAGCACCCGACCCGCTCCTCGTAGGTTGGATCCATTGTCTGACCAAAGAGTTTTGACGTTGCCTCGTCTGGCTACAAATCGTTTTATTGACAGGATACAGCAATCCGTGTGTTATTTCAACTGGAATTGCTCTAATTGTCATACAGCAAAATCGTTTCTCAAATTTCCGGCCGTGTTTAACGTAAAAGGGGCCAAAGAAATCGACTCGTTTTGTTGTAAACGGTTTCTCGTATACGCAAAAGCGCTCACTAGGCAATAATCCCATTTTAGGTTGGACAGCTTTGGACGATCGTTTCTTACATTTCAAACAGTTGCTTATGACATTCTTCATAATGCTGCTTAGCTTTGGAATGTAATATTTGCGCTTCAATTCGTTTATCACAGTCTGCATTCCTTGATGTCCAAATTTTCGATAAAGATGTTCAATCTCCAAGCGCACATAAGGTTCTTTCTCATCTAGGATAATCGGCTCAGTTTCGATCATTTCGAGTTTCTCGATATTTTTTACTCGGCTGTCCACTCGTAGAATACCATTTTTATCCAAATTTAAACTGATTTTGCTGAGTCTCCCAGACTTGAAAAACATCTCGCTTGAATTGCTTTACACCATCGAATCTCGCTCCAATGTAGTTCTTCCGTCGTTAATATGCCCTGATTTCTCTCGTATTGACATTTCCTTGTATCGACAATAAATCGTCCAATCTAGGTTGCAATTGGAAATATTGTACTGAATGTATGCATACCTTTTATTTTCGGAAAGACGTTTCCTGGTGAATGTTCGGGCTCCAAATCAGCTAAGCAAAGTACTTCATCTTCCAGGTCTTCATTCATTTCGTTCGCAAAGTTCGGCCATACATCAGGTTCATTGTAGAGGAAGTTTGGACCAGTAAACCATACGCTGTGCAGATCAAAATCAGTTAGCGGCTTTGCCATCGTACATATGTCGGCTACATTATTTCCCGATGGTACCCAAAATCATTGTTCAGCTTGGGTTAATTGTAAGATTTCTCCAAACCTTGATGCGACTAACGATTGCACCTTCTTTTCAGTTTGAATCCATTTCAATACTGTTCTGGAATTCGTCCAATAGAAATGATTACGTTTTGGCACATTCCAGTATTGCTATACCTCATTTGCTAGTCTGCATCCCATCACAGCTGCTAGCAGTTCCAACTTTGGAATAGTCACTGTTTTTAGTGGTGCAACTCGTGCCTTTGAAGCGATGAGGGCGACTCGATACTGACCGTTTTGTTTAACTCGTAAATATACGCACATGGCATACGCTTCTTCACTTGCATCATTGAATATGTGAAGCTTCGCTGTTTCATTATTGAGGATATATCGTGAAATGTTAATTTCCATTACTATCTGTAATTCTCGTAATCATAGGTTCCATTGTTGATATTTATCTTCGCCAATATAATCGCCCCAGCCTATTTTGCATCGCCATATTTGCTGCAGTAGAATGCGTATCTTGATCGACACTGGATTGAGCAAACCAATTGGATCAAAAACTGACATTGCTGTTTTCAATACTTGACGTTTCGTCGGTTCCTTTGATTCGTTGATGATGTCTTGGTCGATTTTATGAAACCTCAATGTAAAAAAGAATGTGTCACTGTTGGAATTCCATGTCATACCCAACATACGTTGAATTTCTGTTGTCTTTATGCCAAACTCTGGACAGTGTCTCTTCGCAACAAGTAGCTCAGGAATTTCTCTTTACTTCAGGTGAATTATTTACGAAGTTTGTCAGCTCAAAACCTCCTTGTCAGTGAACCCAAATGACTTCTTTGATTTTCTTAACGGCTTCCGAAACGTTCTCGGCTCCGTCTAAATAGTCATCAACGTAATGTTCGTCTATAATTGCGCGACATGCGTCTGGAAATTGGTTTTGATGTTGCTCTGCGTTGTAATTTTTAACGAATCGCGCCAGAAATGGAGATGACTTTGTTCCAAACAACATGACTTTCATTCGAAACAGTTTGGGGTGGCCTGTTGGATTGTAGATTCCTCCATACAAAACACTGCGCAAAGTTGTCGGCATCCGTGATGTCAACTCGATTGAACGTTGTATAATTTGTCATGATATGATCAAGTTTACGTGGTTTTGACCTGTCAACAGTAGAGGTTCGGTGTCATCTTCCCATGCGCAGCAATTTACAGCGTTGATGTACGGAAAATCTTGCTTGAGTTTGTTGATGTCGCAGCTTGGAGAGGGTAGTTTCAGCTCTTTGACAGTATGCACATTCTTTAACTCGAAGAGATCGTCTTCCTGATTTACTACTCCAATTTTGGCTGTGATTGTTTGGGATGTGCCACCTGCTCTGTAAGTATCTTCCGTCCAGCGACAGCGAAGCAAATTATGCGGTCCTTCCAATCCGAATCTGGAAGCTAACTCGGAGTCAATAAGCATTGCGGTGCTACCTTCATCGAAGATTGCCTTCACTTTTATCCGTGCTTTCGGCCCCTCTAGCCGAACATTCGCTACCTCCAGCATGGACTTAATTGGATGATCGTTGACGGCTAATTGTATTTCAGCAGATGGACCGTAATTGTGGAGCAATTTGTGGTGAAAACGTTGACAATTATCGATTTCACCCTGCATCCCATAACTGCAATTGCCCTTATGGAAATCTAAGCAGCAGTAACACGCGTTGACTTTTAGGGCCATTTTCCATCTCGTTTTAACGTCCGCACTTTCGAATTTTTCACATTTGTCAATTTGGTGTGTCGTCATTTTACACAACGTGCATGTTCGTGCAGGCTTGTGAGGTGTGACAGCTCGGAAACTTGAACTGTATTTTCCTGCTGGGAGGCTTTATCGTTTGAACGAATTATCGGTATTCGGAATAGTTATGGTCGCCATTCGTTGTACCCAGTTGGAAAAATCATGTATGGTCTCGGTGTTTCGATCAATATGATTGTTAACAAGATATTCGCCCCATTGTAAAGACAGATACGCGGGTAATTTGCTGCACAGAACTTTAATAATTTCTTTCGATTGTACAAATTCGACTAACATTCCGATCGCAGCGGCAACATTACGGACAATAAGCTAAATTCCATAAATTGCTGACTATTTGTCGGATATAGCGCTCTCTTCGCTCTCTCGCTCTTCGAAGCAAGCCCACGGCTTTTTTGCCTCACCAGCTAGGCGTTGCTCGAGGCGCATAATGTTTTCTGTTGCCGAGGATTCACAAATTTTCGCTGATGTACGGTCTTCCGACAAAAGATGGCAATTTTAGTTTTGATGACCCGTCAAAACATTTGAGGTTGCTTCCCACAATTTGTCACGAGAGCACCTTTGCAATAGAATTCGCAAGTTCGACATTGTTGTTATTTTCAACTGGTTTATTTGTCACTTGATTTTGATGGGACATATTAAGTACTGTTTCCTTAATCGATATACGATTTTCAAGAAGCTCAATTATTTTATTGATTTTTTCAATTTTTGGTTTATTTTGGTCATTGTCTTCTATTTACAATAGTTCACACTTTTTTGTCAATATTTTATCCTTTAGATCGATAATTTCACTTTGATTTTGAAGTTTTGAAATGAAGATCTCGTGGAACTCGCTACACTCAATGTTTCTATCCATTTGACACGACACTTTGCGAATGTGTGCGTATGTGTGAGCACTTCATTTCAACGGACGCGGCGGAACCATTTTTCGAGACGACAAACTTTTTTGTCTTGGACGCGGCGGACATATTGGAATTGGACGCAACAGACATTTTGTCTGTAGACGCGACAGACATTTTACCTTTCAATTATTACGTGAGAACAGACGTGATGGATATATTTTCCACGAGCCGATGCATACCCGGCTCGACGGACCACGTTCTTTCCAAACGAAACTGAATATGATTTTAAATAAAATACCGAATTGCGTTTTATGCTTTTATTCTCGTGTATAGTAGACAACAGACTGCTTTGTCAATGGTGCCAAGAAGTAAAAAAAAACAGATGAAGATAATAATGAATTGCACTTAGAGTAAATGTGGAGCGGCAATTTCCTCATCCACAGCAGCGGCTGACCCTAGTAATGTCGGTTGTACTACTGGTTTGGTTAGATCCCCGCGTTCTTGGTCACTATTTCTGCTGATTTTGAGAGGTAATCGATTCTTTATTATTTAGCAAATCACGGGCAGTCTTTCTCCTTTCCTAAATGAGCTTCAGACGTAATACGGCGAAGTTAAGCGATAATGCTATGACCTTTAACTAGAAAACCCAGTTTGGTCACATTTTACGTTGTTTTTGCTGCTGATCATTTTTAGGGTTTTGTAAAATAATTTTACAAAACCCTACTAAAATCGCGACCTGTCTGTCCGTCCGTCCGTCCGTGTGTCACAGCAGTTTTTCTCGCAAAGTACTTAAGCTAGGAACACCAAATTTTACAAGTAGGTGTAAAGTGGTGCTCTTTTAAAAGTTCAATAACAAAAAAAATTTTATGAGGTATTTAAGGGGGGTCTCCTCATATCATATGAAAGGTCTTTCAAAACAGGTCTTAAGCTGACATTTTTTGCTTCAGGGGGCGCACACGAAGGGGAAATACACGAAAAATTTGTGTCTAGCTTGTCCAGTTCCTGTGAAAACTTGCTGACGTATTGAAGGACAGTTTTTTGAAACTAGTCTGGTCGCGAATCAGTCTGCTGTTTTTGTCCGTGTAAATAACATGAAAATTTTATATATAATTTATATTTCAATTTCTCATACAATACTTCTTAAAGTGCGAATTATAGACGTAATGTGATGTAGATTTTACTAATACTCGCGCAAGACACCAGCAACAAAATTAACTTTCAGAGATGATTTTTCCAATTTCACTGCCAGAAAATAAACCAAATTAGTTAAAATCACACATTAGCAATTAAACCATTTAAATGTAATCCACCAAAATCGACATTTTCCCGTCGGCGGGAATGCTTTACATAATGAAGTGGTTAAGAGTATTTATGATAAGTCCGTTAAGGATAGAAGCGATGGTAACTGCCTCAGCGAGCTAAGATTTTGGGCGTCGCTGGAATGACATTGTCTGACGACACGGATCAGCTGGCAACTAGCTTCTGCGGTGCCATTCGGCGAGTTCTTTCCACCGGCGCAAAGTACACTACAAAACTATCGTGACAGATATATAATTCGGTCTGAGGAAAACCGAAGTGGGTTTATTAATCCTGCCTACCCTACTGATGACACAAGTCATCCTTTCGTTTTCAACGGAGAAGCTATCGAATACTCGAAAATTGGGCAATCGGGCGTATTTCGTGCTCCCACGCACCCTTTCATCCGCGTCGAAATCATAATGACTAGGTCCACCTTCACGGAATTATCATCCCATGGCATGAACGCCCCAATGAAGAATTTGGGCAACCATATGGGGTTCACATCTGAATAAGTATACCCCCACATGGCGGTTCGTTACCCATTTCAGGTATAAAGAAAAAGACCCAGGCGTAATTCATTTTATTTTGGTTTTCGTCTTAGAATCAATTAAATTACATTTTTAGAATCTTATTAACATTTCGTCGAAACGATTTGTAATGATTTTCTGTCTAAATTCGAACGAGGAACCGACCTTTCATCGGTTCTAGACGTTAAGTCTGAACAGTGCCAACGGATGGTACCAACCGGTCAACCAATCCGTGCACCGTAATCCATTTTCGCGGTGGCTGCTTGTCGGCCAGCTAGATCGGAGAGGATTTCGGTCGCGGGTCTCCAAATGGATTATGCTCATAACAATTTTCAGCCACCAATAAATGCCCGTTTCCAAACGCGTCACAAACACAATCATACGGAGAAGAAACCTACTTTACGTTACTCCGTATTTCTTCATTCCACCAGTCAAAGGACAAAAATCTAATCTTTACTTCGCGTTCCCGAATTCCCGACGCGGTACCGAAAAATATACTACGAAAGCTACGCTAATGAAAAGGCAAAACCAACAAAGGTACCGCGTACCGCGCGCGACGCGAAACCGACCTCAGCGGATTTTCTCAAAATCCTACCCTCGCGACGGCATACTTACCATTCTCTCTCCTCAAATTCACAACATTTAAAAGTTTAATTCCGTTTCGCTCTACATGTTTCTTCACGATCATATTGTTGTCAGTCTGGTTTTTATATTTTGAATATTTTTTTATGATTTTATTCCTTATCTTATTCTTCTGTTTTACTTATTTATGTAAGTTTATTTCTACTGTTTTAGTTTTTTTTTTGTAAATTTTTATTCCAGACATTTATGCCCTTAAATTTTGTTAACTATTTCTAATGAAATAGTTTAAAAGTGTTTTTTTTTATTTTCCTTTCAGTTCAGAACATACTTAAGAATAGTGTTTTTGGATTTATGTTTAATTGTTTCCGTTTAATAAAAAAAAAATCTTTCAAAAATATGTATCGTGGTTGTTTCCATTGCATCATTCACTTTTGCATCAAGATGTGTTTAAAGTTTAAGAAACGAGTAGGAATATCGATCAATTGTTAACTACCAACTGATACCAGACGCACTCGTTGGACTACTTGGTTATTTTCTAAAACACCCATAAAATGCATACAATCTATGCTTGTATCTTTTCTTAATAACTAATTGTTTCCACTTCTGTATTGTATCTCTATTTCCATTATTTCAATATATTCCTTTTTTTTGTTATAGTTTGGCAAAACTATTTTATATGCTTTTTCCTAAATTTATCTTCTCTAGGTAGTTCCATATTTATTTTATTTAAAGCTATTTGTGATACTCTAAAGAGTTCAACCGCATCGATTGGTGAATGAATCGTCAACTGTTGCAACTTTTTTTAGATGACTGAAGTATTCTGAAAGTGAATCAAATCCGCAAGTTAGGAAAGTCGACAATCAAAGAATCGATGAATTGGATTTTAGTATTCAATAGATTGAAAGTATCTTATTTCTTTGAGTGCGATGCGCGTGAACGAACCTTAGTAAGCTAATGGGTAATAAGTGTAGAAAGGCACGAATAATTCTGATATCTCTATTACTGAGCTCCACAGCACAATTTGATTGTATCTTTTTCTAAAACATTCAAACAGCTTGGGCGCATGAACGTTAATTAAAATATTGATGTTATTATTTCAAATGTTGAATTAGATCGCTGATATCAACGAGATGCTTACTAAGGATATATTTCAAAGTCTTGCTATCAACAGCTTGCTACTTTCTGAAATCGAATGGAATGAACGCTAGGCAGCGTGACCGAAATGTCGGGTGTCGTATGGGTCAATAAAATTAGTGCTCATTGCATAAACACATACGAAATGAACCAGATTCCAAGGAAATCAGAGAAATACCCAAAAGCTTTTCTTTAGTAAAATTCAAGGAAAACGTATCGCAGTTCCAAGCTTCACATCAATCTTTCAACAGTAAACTATACGTGACACCTTTATGCTGTTAGTAGCAGTCGCACGAATCATTCATTTGGCCTTGCCAACATGGAAACAACGCTCAATAAAATTTTCTCTACACTCTGCACAGGGCTCCATCTTTCTCGAGATCGTTCTTCTTTGGACCAGTCCAAGGAAATAATTATTTCATCGTATGAATCATATTGCATACTCACTTCACTTCAAAAACCCTACGAAGACGTTGAGACTGTTGTGCAACCGACGACGATTTGTGTACTAAGGGCTGACTGATCCGTTACTTTGCTGAGATGAATTCGGGGTAACAAACGGAGGATCTACACTGCTGTTTCGTCGTGGAGATTGTGGTTTGGACTGAGTAGGTGAATCGGCTATTTCAGATGGTGATATGATTCCGCTTGTCATACGACTGAAATCATTTACTACCGAGTTCTTATCATCAGCCGTAGTTGCTCTACACTTGTCGGTGAGTCCATTGATCAAATGGTAATGATAAAGCTGATCCTGATGATGATGATACAGCTTCAGGGAATAAGCATTGTAATAGGTCTCAACCTAAAAACGTGTACTTACGTCTGACAAACAATTGCGCAACCAGAAATATGGGAATAAGCAGCTCAATTCTTGCGCTTTCCTGACTCGTATGAATGCCATGCGTCCATCACTTTTGACCTGCTTACTTTTCGGAACTTTCACACACAAAACTTGTTACACCCGCGAAATTTCAGAAATTCGTCGACCGCTCTTCAGTGACGGCCACCACTCACACACTCCACTGCCATGTGGCTGTCAATTCGACTTGACATCCCACGACAAAATTGACGTGAGATGTGCACCCGTCATAACCAACATGAAATGACAAGCCACCTAGCAGCAAGGTGTGCTGGTGGTGGTCGCCAGCGGCGTCGCATGATTCATTACAGATTTTAAAAATATTAAATATTACAAGAAGATATTCCCTTATACGGTAGTTATCTTTTCACTATTTTCCACACTTTTTAATATAATTTATGCAAATAAAAGCACAATTGATTTGAAAATTCACAATTAAAGTGTGAGTTTCCTGAATCTGACGTTTTTTTATTTGAAATTCCAAATGGGGCTGCCAGCTACTAATTTTAGAGAAGCATGCCTACAATTTGGTCCTATGGAATTCAACCTCTTTTAAATTCATTTTGTAAAACTTTCATGTAAATATTATTACCTCTACGAAATATTATCGTAATTTAATAAAAAGCATACCAAAAGCTAATATTCTGAAAAAGTTGTGATGACTTGTTTCTTATCCTTCGTTTATTGACAAAAATACGAAAGAACAAGTAATGTGTCCACAATTTCATCCGCTACTGTAAGTATCTCCAACTGGTCAGTTTACTTTAAATTTAAATTTAAATATTTAATTAAAGAAGAATTGGTTCAATCCCCTGTCCAAAATTTGAAGCGATAATAATAATCGAGCCGATAGTTCAGCAGCTCTTTATTATCCATTTCACCCAAACCAAGCACGTGTCAACAGCGCTTAAGACTCAACAATTTCTCTAAAATCCAATCATTTTCAAATGAATTGTTTAAGAATCGGCAATTTAGTATAGTTGTTGCTCATCATCGTATTTTCACCTGCGCAGCATTTCACAACACATTAGCCACTTTAATCATCACATGTCTCTATTGAAGTATTTATCGTGAGCAACAGTGAAATGATTGTTTCCAGTAACTTGTTACTGAATAAATTACAAGTTGTCTTGAGTCATCTAAAGAATGTTCCTTGAAATCATTCCCACCCTTAAAAACCGAACACTCAATGTTATCCAAGACACATTTTCGTACAGTTCATGTTTAACTTCGAATAAATTGCATCAGCTAGGTTGGTACAACTGTACATGTAATTTGTCAAAATGACAGTTCTTTCTTGTCCTCTGTCATTTGTGAGACTTGCCGCTCCCGATTGTAGTATATTGTCGTGGTTCATTAGCGGATCGTAGACCGACAAACAATTAAGCAGTAATTAAGCGATGCACCAATTATTGCTAGTCACTGCCCGGAAATGCCATCAACAAAATACAATTGTATTCGATGGGCATTCGATTTGTCTCAGTGGCGCCCATCGCTTGCGGAACTTTGTATGGCGACCGCTTGTCTGCAGCCTGAAGAACAAACTCGCCTGATGAGATTCCATTTCCGTGACGATTTCGATGCATCCTTAATTGGTCGTCTACTCATGCGGAAATTTGTGCGGGATACAACCGAAATTCCATATGATCGAATTCGATTTGATCGCGACAGTCGTGGAAAGCCGTTTCTAGTAAATAGTGTCAATGAGGGAGCGTGTCGGATCGATTTCAATGTTTCCCATCAGGGTAATTACAGCGTACTGGCAGGAATTGTTGAGAAACTACCTTCCGAATTACTAGCGCAACCGCCATCACCTGTAAAAATTGGAGTGGATGTTATGAAAATTGAGTATTCAGGCGGAAAATCGCTGTCGGAGTTCTTTCGATTAATGACGAGAACTTTTTCGAATAATGAATGGAAGTTTATACGAAGCCGAAAAACGGAGGATGAGCAGCTGAAGGCATTCATGCGGTTGTGGTGCTTGAAGGAGAGCTATGTGAAGAATGTTGGTGTAGGGATAACAACAAATTTACAGAAAATCAGCTTTCAAGTGAAAACGGAGAACGTAGCGGTGGGTGATATTGTGCGAGACACTCAGTTGGAAGTGGATGGGAGTTTATTGACAAATTGGTGGTTCGAAGAACATTTGTTAGATGAAATGCATAGTGCGGCGATAGCATTTGAAAATATTTCACAAACGCTGCAAGGAGGAAGTTTTGTCTGTCTGAACTTTGAAGAGTTGATGAAGGGTGCTATTCCGCTGTCTCAAGCGGACAATGACTACTGCCAGAAGGTTTTAGATAAAGAATACAAATCCTTTTAGTGATAATCGATTTCAATATATTTACAAGTTGTTATGTGTTGCTAGAATGTTATTTTTTTACATTAAAATCTCGAATGTTAAAAATTTAAGTTTTCTTTGTGGCTGTCCGTCTTTGCTTCACAGGTTTCTAGAAATGTAGCTACGATCACCGAAAAAATTGTGGATATTGTTAATAAGTACGACAAAAAATATCTTGGAAATCGATTTCCCTCAACTTTTTAGGGTTTTGGAATATTTTTTACTTTCATGAAATATTTACGTACTTGTGTATCACAGGGAGTTTTCTATGAACTTTAAAGGCTAGAATCAGAAAATGTTGTGGAAAGTTAAGGAGTGGTAGTCTAATGAAATTTTGTGGGCGCAAAAATTTCAGAGAAAAGAATTAGTCGACTTACTGATACTCCATTTTTGATTTTTTCGAGTCTTTTTTGTTTGAAAACAATGTCAATGCGCTATTTTCCCGAAAAGACTTATAACAATCATCATCTCTACTTCACTAGCACTTTGTTGGTTTTCACTATACTATAACATGCACTTATCGTATTTAATTCTTTTATCGAATTATCATCACACACCATTGGGTGTTTTTCATCATATGCGATGTAAGCTTCTTCTAATCGTACTCCAACATTGATAATACCATTCTTGTCCAAGAATGGCGCGAGTGAACTTAAGTTGCTTTGCGTGTCTACAATTGCCGTTTTTTTCGAGGGAAAAGTTTCGGCGTTTAGCTTCCTTTATAAGTAGTGCCGTGGCTGTTCCAATTCTTCAACAGTTAGGTATGATGAGGGTTTGGACTCTCTGCTTCTAGTGTTATTCACGAGCCGAAGAATATACGAGGTGTGACAATTAAGTAATGGGACTGATTCCATGAAAACCGTATATTTAAAAATTATTCTAGAACTCTACCATCTACTTCAAAGTAGTCCCCTTGGGCAGCTATACAATGATTCCAGCGCGTTTTCCATGCTTCGTAACGTTTCTGGAACGCTTCGACTGGGATGTCCGCGAGTACCCTCGTCACGGCCGCCTCGATGTCCGTAATCGACTCAAAATGGGTTCCTTTGACCACTTATTTTGTTCTAGGGAACAAAAAAAAAACACAGGATGACATCGGGCGAATAAGGCTGCTGTTGCAATACGGCGATCCCTTTAAAGGCCAAATACTGGGACACGCAGAGGGCGGTGTGGCACGGCGCGTTGTCATGATGAAGGATCCAGTTACGAGCGATGTCTGGGCGCACCCTGTTGACTCGTTTTCGCAATCTTTCGAGTACTTGGCGATAGTAGACTTGATTTACGGTTGCCTCGACGGAACAAATTCTTTGTAGACGATTATACGGCTATCAAAAAAGGCAATAGTCATCGTTTTCACCTTCGACTTCCACATGCGAGCTTTTTTCGGACGGGGAGCGTGCGGAGACAACCATGGTGAGCTTTGGGCACGACTAAGAGCACTATCACCATGCACTTTTACAATTTTAGCGTACGTTTCCGAAGCTGTTTCGCCCAATCTGGCGCAAAACTTTATCGCGACGCCTTGCTCGTTTCTCCATTTTCGTGACGAGCACCACCAACACACGTCTACTCAACACGACACTGCAGGCGAACTAAACAAGCTAGAGCGATGGTAAATATATCATTGGAGAGGGGACGGATGCCGGGAAAGGGGAAGGGAATTTCAAGGTCGCAGGTTTACCACAAGCGCGGCGATAAAATCAGTCTCATTATTTAATTGTCACACCTCGTAAGCGAAAATCCGTTGCAAATGTTGAAAAGAATTTCCACGATCGATACTACTCCTTCGTTTACAACTGAGAGTGCGACTGTTTTCTTGTACGAAAAACTTGAGACTTTAATTTTAATTGTTTATTTGATCTAGACACACACACACAATTTCAATATAAAGATCAATAAAATATTGAATTTTTTTTTCTTGAGTTGCAAATTAATAGCGCAAGCACTTTCACTCTATCCCTATGTTTTTTTTTGTCAGTTAAGTGTTCACCTGTCTTCGTATGTTCACTTGTATGATAAATTTCCAGTTGAGTCCCGGCTAATTAGTGTCATAAATGACAGCCATAAAGTTGGAAATTCCAGGATTTGCAAAGCAGACAAAGTATACAAGGAATGGGAAATTTTGGGATGAGAGTTGGATTGTAATGATGTACGTCTCAGGACTAAACATCCTGCCTCTCTTGAGAGTTTATACTGATCAATAATTATTTTTGATTTAAATGTGTATCGTTGAAGGAAGGGCCGCCAGATTTCTCAAGCCGTGGTCGATGATATCCGCAGAGGTTTTAATTGTTACTGTACGAATAATGCCATACAATATTGGATGAACCTAGAGGTCCTAGAGGCCAACGTAGTAGATGACTACTGTCATCTTTGATGATAACGATCGTTCCTTCGGTGATTTCATGTTTGCCGCGATAAGACTTATTTCTCATGTTTAAACCGTTTATATATTCCTTCTATCATCGCTTCTAGAATGCTTCCATCAATTTTTGGATTTTCTGCCAGGATAATAATTTATTCCGTGGGGAGTTGGTCCAATCCCAGTGTGGTATGCTAGTCATTGACTCTCCGATAAGAAAGTGTCCTGGAGTGATCGCAATTGGATCATTCGGATTTGTTGAGTTGGATGTTAATGGTCTAGAATTTAAAATAGCTTCTATTTCCACTACGAAAGTGTTTCGTTCTTCAAACGTAAATAATGAATCTCCAACCATTCCTGTCATCTGGTGCTTGAATGATTTCACCGCTAATTCCCTCAAGCCACCGAAATTGAAAGATCTTGCAGGATTAAATTTCAACTCAATATGGTGGTCAGCGAGATATCGTTTAATTTTGGTTTTATGATCATCCGAATTGATTTGCTGATAAAGTTCCCTTAGCTGGTTGCGTGCTCAAATGAAGTTGGTTCCGTTGGCTGATTTTATGCTGTGCGTTTTCCGCGGCGAGTGGTGAATCTTCGCAGCGTTGCTATAAAACCATCAATAGTGAGGTCACAATCGACTTCTAGATGTACTGGTTTGATTGCCGTGCAAGCAAACACACTAACATGGACCTTTACCTTTCTGCGTTTTCTATACATTTTTTCTTTTATGTAAAATGGCCCACAGTAATCGACGCCAGTGTGATGGAATGGTCGCGCTTCGGTCACTCGTTCTTTCGGTAAATCACCCATTGTATATATTGCCGTATGTGGATTTGCTCTTTTACTCTTATGCATTGATGTGTTACCCGCTTGACCTCATTGAGACCGTTTATAGGCCAAAAGTTTCATCTTACTGCATATAGCGTCGTTTTCGGTCCAGCGTGGAAGTGTTTCAAATGAACGTCTCGAATCAATAATGTAGTATTTGAATGTGAATTTGGTAAAATTATCGGATGCTTTTGATTGTACAAGATGTTTGCGTTATTTGTAAGTTCCATATGGCCAAGCTCCAGGTATTCTTGAATGACGGATGAATATTGTATTTTGAATTCTTCGTTATTTTTGAATTTATTTCCAGTGATTTGAAGCGAGTTAATGATCGGTCCCGTCATTCTCCCAAAAAAGACTTCTTTTGATTAAATCAGTGTGTCTTGTTGTTTGATTTGAAATGCGATTTGCTGAAAATATCTTCTTCTGAAATATATTTTGTTTCAGGCCCCACTTCTATTCCCCATGTTCGCGTGAGTTGTTCTGATGATTGTGTTGTCGGTATTAGGCATGCATTGTTCGTTTTTAAAGTTGATGTTTTGTTGTTGATATCCATAATTATTCCACAACCGATGACCCACCCAAGTTTAGTGTTTTGTAGGAATATATCAGATCCTGATATATTCTTCTGTCCGCTGATTATCGTCGATAAGGATTTCTTGCTCCAATCAACAAGTCGATGTTGCCCGGTGTGGTGAATGTAGGATCAGCGAGGTAGCAATTTGGGGGATCTTGAGTTTTCCCATTTCGATGTAGTTGGTTGCTTGTGTGTGATTGTTGGGACTGTGAATAGATCCAATTTCTTTCCGAAGTTATTATTCCTCGACTGAATTTTTGCTATAATTTCAGTTTTAGTCGTTGTTTCCATATCACCAAGTCCTGTAACAGAGAGTGTGTATCTTCTTCTTTAACTTAAGAGTGTTTGCGAATTGTTCTGTAATAGGATTTGGAGTCGATGCTGTATCAAGTAATGTTTTACAGCGTGTAGGTTTATTATCTCCTTTCAGAATATCCACTACAGCTGTGACTATTAACTCAACAACTTGTCCATGGTTTAATAAAACGACGCTGTCAGCTTCTGAACTCGTGGTAATAATTGTAAATTTTTTTTCTGCTCACTATCGTTGGAACCTGGTTTGTGTAAATGAAGGATTTTATGATGAACTTTACCACATTCACGACAATTGGAACTGCGGCATTCGTTCGTTGCGTGATTTGGCCGTAAGCAATTGTAGCATAAACTAGCTGCTACTCGTAGCTGCCGTTGAAATTTGAAAGTAGCATGTCCATCTCGTGTACAAGTTGGGCATTCTTTGTAAATTGATGTAGTTAAAGTTTGTTTACCCTTATGCTGACCTTTGTTTCCATAAAAGGCAGTCGCTTTTGACGTTGAATTTTAATTTATAGTGATGCTTGGATCCTTGGTTGCTTGAGTTTTCTTAGCCTCTTCTCGGAGGAAGTCAAAAGCGGTGTATCCCATGACTCGGTTGGTTCCTTCAAAACCTTCATACTCCGAACGTGTACTAAAGTTTCATTGATTAATTGACGGATCACAAACCCCCGAATTATTTTTGATTTTTGGTATCGCGACCAATAGTTCGTAATGCTTGAAAATGATTGCCACCTCATTGTTGTATGCTTGTCCAAGAAGTTCCCAAGCCTCTTTGCAATTTTCATCTGTTGCTTCGAATCCTTCCCCCACGAGACAATTTTGTGATATTTTATGATAGGCGCGCGTGCTGTCACTTATTCCACCGCTTTTATCTACTTATATTATTTGTGAATCAATAAAAAAAAAAGATTTCCACTCTTCTATTTTACTGACGAATTTTCGAAGTTCGAGCTTAGGAAATCTAGATAGGGAGTATACAGAGCGAACGTTTGATGCTAATGGAGTGGTTGGCTGGTTGATTGATGATGTACTAGGTTGGAGAGTATCTGCAAGCGCCAATAAGTCCATGCATTTTTCGGTGATTTCAAATTCAATCTCTGTATGATTTTCATCAAGTGCCTCTTCAAGAAGTTTTGCAGTGATGTCTTGAAGATATGATATCGAATTTTTCAGATTTGTGATCCGTTGTTGTACCCTAGCTTGATTTATTGGAATGTCGGTAAATTCGGAAATAAAAGCATCGAACTTTGTCAAAGTAGTTTTTATTTGGCCACGTTTGAATTTGACAGACATCTCTCTATTGTTCGATTTTTCTAGACTTGTCTTGGACGCTTATTTATACTGTCAGTTGTCTCAGTACTTGATTAAAACAGTTATTGTATCTTCACATGCACAAAGGTTATGACACAAAAAAATAATATTGTTCACGAAGTTGCCTTCGATCACTTTCACGCTCGGCACAGGTGCAGAGAAAAGGAGTACTGAGGATTGCATCTTCATATCCGACTGACTCTGATTCAGCGATGCTTATCATCGCAGGGGTGATACCTATTGCCCTTCTTGCTAGAAGACGCCGCACTTTCTACCTGCTGTATTAATCGAGCGTTTCGCCCCGCGAACTACTCGATACACACATACACCCAATAAATTCATCCAAAACGCGTATGCTGTTTTGGCGGCAATATTATGCCACAAACTGATGCATAACACGCATAGCGATATCTGCTAATGTTCACCACTTGATGTCGTAAGCATGTGAGGTAAAGCTCTGCCACTGAATCACGACTTGACGTCGGGAGGGGGTGCTGGCATACGGTCCATTGTGGAGTTGGTGGAGGAGTTGCCGCGGCGGGCGTGGACGCTGTGTCGTTCTTGCGGACATTTTTGAATTTTCGGCTGCAAATCTACAAAAAAATTCTAATTTTCTCGCCGCGATTTTGTCCATAACATAATTCGCAAGGAAAGAGTGTGTGTGAGTTGTTTGGAAATGCGTTTTTGCGGTCGAAAATCAGCATGGAAAATGAAAATCATTTATGATTTGCAGCAGATTTGATGATGATGATTTGCTCTGAAAACTGTTCGGGAAGGTCGAGTGTCAAGCAATCGAAATTTCTAAAATTGTATGCAGAGCCCAAGTTGGTTCAGTGTCCCGAACGATTGAACTTGAAATGTTAGAAATGAGGTGAACAGGGAGCAAATAGTGAAAAATGCGAAAATGTATTTCGGTTCTTTCATGTTTCACAGACGTGCTCCAGATGGACTCATTTTCCAAGGCAGGCTTAGCGATGTTGTGAACATTTTTATATATGAACAAGTGGATGATAAAGTAAAAAGTGAAACAGACTGAATAGAAAAAAAAGTAAAATTAAAGACTTTTCAGACGTACGCTATCCGGCCTCACAGTGGTGTCGACACAAACTAAATAGGAACGCACCGCGCCCTCCGGTCAACTGCATATCCTACATGGCATCTAGATATTTGGCACGGAATTGTGCATTGTTTGCTCCAGTTCACCGTAATCTGAAATGCTTATGGAAATAGCTCCCAGCATTCATAGCAAGCTTTGCGAACAATTTGAGCATCATATGATTCCCGCATTGAGATCAGTGAAACCGTGGAGCGGTTATTTGGATCTCGAGGAAAAGGGTGGCCGAAAGTTCTCAACATCGAGTAATGAATCGATACACCATTTCAACCATGATGCGTTTGCTGAGATGTATTCCTGCCATCGAGCATTTCTTCTCAGAGAAGACTGAATGTGTTGCTGATTTGGCTCCACCGGCTGATAAATGTAGCTTTCAGTTTAGCACAAATCCAAGGACACCGAATCTAGGATTTCAATCTTAATTATCACAAACAAGAGATTCGATTAATTTATGAAATAAAATATAGTGAAACAGGTATATTAAATGTCCGTAAAGGACTGCAGCGATGGTCTGCTGCCTCGGCGGAAGAGAATAGTAGTATCCGCCGAGATTTGGCCTTGTCTGGGGACGCGTGAATTCGCTGGTAGGCTAGCGTTGCGGTGCCGTGGGGCGGGTTCTTTTCCTCAGCCGAAGACCCACTACAAAAATATTTTTCGCATCCACGAATGTCGGGGTCAAAGGAGTATCGACTGGAGTCGAGAAAGGAGGTAACCTACTAAGAGCTATCAAATTGCTGATTCAGAGAACAAATAGGGCGTTGAGAAAAGGACGGACTGACAGAGACTTCGTCGTTATCGCCGATACTTATGGCCCACAACTAAGAGTGGGGCATTCAGATGGCAGCGGTGCCCCTCGCATCCTCCCAACCGGATCAAGATCCAAACGTAGACGTGGCCATGTATTTCCCATTTGAGTGAAAAACTCATGCAAAAATACATTGTATGACTCTTTCCCTAAAATGAGGAGTACAAACGTAACCAATTTATGCTACAGCGTTATGCAATGAAATCACGTAACCCTATATCATAAAACGCCACGCGAGCGGAAGGCCACTCTACCCGGCAAGAGCTCCTGTTAAACAGAAAACGGAAAGAGCGCGCCCGATGGCTAGCCAGCCCATTTTAGCGCAGGAGCCTGCCATCGATGCGGGTCCTATACCCGGTCAAGTTGAATGAAAGGGAAAGACCGAGTTTTCAAGTTTTAACAATCCATTATTATTTTTAAATTTTCTTCGATTAACATATAGTGCAGTTGCGGCTTTCAGTTTCTAAAAACTTTTACAAGAGTTTGTTGATAAACATGTTTGCAAATATCTCATTCCTGTTTAATAGCCATCTAATCGAAATAATTTAAAATCACGATGCTCTTATTCCATATGCAAAAAAAAACTTCTTATACTCACTCTCCGCAGCATTATCTACGATGAACATAAAAGTACGCTTCAGATTAAAGGAACATATTGTCTTAAGAATAATTCGTTCTTTCCATACCCATTGTATTCACTTACGATTGAATAATATAAGTTAAAATTTAAGTTTCCATTCTTATTTCTTGAATTAAAAAACGGCAATAATGTCTCTATAGTTTCAAATATTTCTTAAAGTATGATACTGCCTCAGTCTTTATTTTATAAGTCTCTGTCAAAACTTGTTTTTATAACTATATGTTCTCCTCCATAATCACTCGTCGTTTTCATTAAAAAAAATTTTAGTCAATCCTTGAAATTTTCTTTTATAATTAAATCATAGATATATTGCCGAAAAAACATGTTTTTAATAAAACAATTTTTACTTGCTCGTTCATTTATAAATCCAACCCTGAATGTTCGTCTAATCTCTCCATTCTTCTTGTGCAAGATTGATCGTTCTTCCTTCAAGTAATCCGCATTTTCCTTTCTATACCTTCCGGCTTCGTTTAATCTGTCATTGAAATTACGATCTCAAGCCCAGATGCTAATCCAAAGCGAGATATTTAAATTTTGTTGCCTGTTTATTACTAAAGGTTGCACATTCAGGCACCCAATTTTCAGACTCAAGATTTAATTTTTACCGCTCCGAAATTGACTGTTTCTTTCCGTGATCGCAATGTTTTCAACTGTTGCCCACGTTGAAGGACACTTATTTTTAGTATATTCGCGGTTTATGAGAAAATGCAACCTTTACACACACTCGTACAGAAGGCGGTCGAGAAACTTTTTTCGTTTATTGGGTCTTAAAACCGTACGATTCACTGCAATGCAGTTGCCTTTATGGAACCTCAACTTTTAAATAATTCAGAAAAATTGATGTTAATAACTTCCACGGCACGGATCCCAATGGCGATAAAACGTATCGAACTACAAAAGGGTCTTGTCGAACAAAAATTTGCCAATTTATCCGTGGTTCTGCACGATCTCCCGTCGACCCCTTCTTTTTCTCGCCGCGTCCGCGCTGTGTCGATCTCAAGCAGACTCCCCGATCCGTCCAAATCTTTTCTTTTCTCTTGCCGTCCAAACGAGTTGGATTGCATGCGGCAATGCAATACACGGGCGGAATGCACTAAACCAGTGCTCCCATGTTCGAAACTCTAATTTACAGATTTAAAATTTTTCAAAAATTTACAAAAGTACAGAAAAATGGAAAAGATTTTAAATAATAATAAACGATAAATATCAAGAAGAATATAATTAAAGGGAATCGTTTAAATTTAATACAACGAAAAATGTTATAAATGTATAATAATATGTATTGATAATATTAAGAGAAAGAAAAATTTTATACATTACAACTATGAATGGAAGCAATGAAATCTTTTTTTTTTCTAAATCTGCAATTCAAACTTCGGGTAAGGGTTAGGAAGGTTTTCGAGCAGTTTGCTGGTGTGACTGCTCGATTACTACAAAAAGCAACATAAGAACGTCTAAAAAACAACAACAACGCAGGTGACTTATTACAAAATAATAAGAACATTTTTTAATATAAGGGCAAGTTTTCAAGCTATATTTATAGGTTAAATTGTTTATTATATGAACTTTTTCGTAAAAGACTTAACGATATTTTTTTTTATTTCGGCCACACGATAAATAATTTATTGCGCCCATTTTGTCTTCGAATTTTCCTTGGAATCGACAAAAAAGAGCGCGAACCAACCTATATAAAAAAAATCGTATAAATTTTATAGAAATTTAATTGAATGCGGCTAGAATCTTCAGTTCCCTAGTAAAAAGTACAACATCGTGTCTGTTCTCGGTTCTCCACCAAAAATTAAAGGAAACCCTTTTATTTGAAAAGAAATGTTTCTTGAGAACAAAGCATTCTGAGAATTTTGATAAGCGATAAATGAAGATAATTTGTTTGGATATTAAAAAAATAATATATATATATATATATATATATATATATATATATATATATATATATATATATATATATATATATATATTTATATGAAGTAAGGACGAAATCGTCTCGTATCCCGTGCGCGTTAATCGAATCCAGTTAGTCGTCCTCGAGACCGTCGAACCCATCTTTTACCTGTATGTTCGAAAAATTCGTGAATGCGAACTTTTTTTTGCAGTGGGCCCTTGTGCTGGGGAAAGGAATCCGCTCCGCGACACCGCAACGCTAGCCTGCAAATGCATTCACGCGTCCTCACACAAGGCCGATTTCGACGAGCATCAAAATCTTTGCCGGCTGAGCCAGCAGAGCATCGCTGCAGTCTTTTACGGACATTCTTGAACATTTGAAAACACCCATTGCGTCCAAATGAAGACATGGGAGACTGATGTCCACTAGAAATGACAACGCTCACTCAATTATTGGTAGCAGTCCTGGGTGAACAGCATGGAGGATGGACTGCACGCCTCATCCCTGATCTTAGACCGTGCCCTGATCTAAGACCGTGTCTCAGCACGGTGAGATTGACTCCTACCTGACCCAGCTATTGAGCGGGCATGGGTGTTTTCAGTCTTACTTGCATAAGATTGATAAGTCGGCGGTCCCCCGGCTGTAGGTTTTGCGCAGGAGAGGAAGATGATGCCTGCCACATTTTTTTTGCATAAAGAAGATGGGCAGCCTGCACCGGGACCTCGACAAGTAAACAGGAGAGCTTTCCGCAGAAGGTCTAATCGAGGAAAAGCCTGATATGGATAGCCCAAAAAGATAAAACGGCTCACAGTAGTCGGGGGTGTCGGAGTTGGGGGATCACTTTTCTAGCAATTCCTCTCCCTCCCTCCCGCTAGAGGAGGGATCCCCCGATTTGAAGGTGCGTCACGGCATAGCAAAACGAGGCTTAGCCCGAAATAATGTGTTCAACGGTGCCAGGCTAGGTTCCCAGATTGGCAGGGGAGATGTTTGGAGAGCAGTCCAGATGTGTTGCGCGTCTGGGAGCCCTACACTCAGGGCATAAATAGCCTTCACCTTTCAACCCCAAAAAATTTATATACATAGAATGAAAAGGTCACCGAAGGGAAATAAAAACGTTACAAGCTTTACTAAGCATACTTTTAACATGCTCGTTATAGTATAAATAATAATCCAGACGAACACCTATGTATCGAGCATAAGTTTTATGAAACACCCGCTTTAAACTTCCTTCACCAGCCATGATGTGGAAATCCTTTTCATTGTCTGACCAACTGCAGCTTCGTTTTATTTCAATGTAGATTTGGCAGAGCATTCAGCAAAATTATCTTATGCTGGAACGAAATGGCAGCTGTTTTGTGTTTATGAAAGGACCTCTTCTGGTAAGAGAACTCTCCTGCGTACAAAACCTGTTTCTTATTTGGAACGAGTGGACCCAAGAAACATCTTTTACAAGTAGTGTAGCAAACAGTTTAAAGGAAACTTATTATGTTGCTCTAATTTAAAATTAGCATTTTCTCTTCCGATAGTTGAAATAATTTCACTGCATTCTAAAAAAAATATTAAATCGTTTTTAGCTTATAAAAGTCCAATCTAATATCCAAAGCAAAACAAAGAAAATCAAAACAATCGCATAAAGGATGAAACGAAGCATAAAACTTATCCATGCACTTTATTGCATTCACTCCTCAATGGACGCAACCACAGGGAGGGAAACAGGAACCATAGACAGACATAACGGATCAAAATGTTCAATGAATCCATAGTTCAATGCTGAACCAAGCTGTGGCGTCTGGTTTGTTCACGTCTTATTAGGGTGAGATAAAAGTAAGCCCATAAATGTTTCCCTCATTTAACTTTACTCGTACATCCCTTTTCAATAAAACAAGGTGTATGCGATTTGAAGCCCAAACAGCTCAAACTTTAACCGGAGTTAAATTTATGGTGTCCGTTGCGCATGGTGAATGCGAGGATGATGGACTCGGTGGAAATGGTAAGTTCAGCGAGTAGTGCAAAAATTTCCGCGTTCGTTTGCAAGGCATGTGTACTCGTATATGTGTTGGATAATCTTAAGTGGTGCTCAATTCAATCAGGATGTCGTTGGTGGATGGGCTGACAAGAATGGGAGGGAGAGGTTGAATTGGCAAAACGGTATAGTTTCAAGCCTCCTTTCGTAGAAAATGCATTATGAAAATAGTCTGGTATACAACAAAAATGAGAGGGTCACGTTCGTTGCAAGTGGCAATTCCTTTCTGGATAGTCTTGTTATAATCATTGAGACGCCTTCAATTTTAGTACTCCTTGTTCTGGAAATGAATGAAAAACGAAGTGTTGACATCCTTGATGCATACAGCGAATGGAACAGTGATTTAGTGTATGCGTTTTGTCGTGTGCACCCTCTTCCAGTTGGCGTCGTCATATTGCAATAGTTATTACATTGAAGTGGAGAAAAAAAGAATTTCAGGACGTAGTTGCTAAACTTATATGTAAAAGGGATTCTTAATAGTAAAAGGCAATATTGGTTTTCAGGACTACCGCATTTGATAGGTCCAATTTATTCTGATGTTAATAATTGAGTATTCTCTGGTGTGGTTTAGTTTTTTTATTATATCCTTTTTATTGACTTGAATATTTCATCCAGATGATAATAGTATTTATGTTGATTTTTAATGATTTCTTTCAAGTGGAGGGTGGTGCATTTTCAAAAAGTAAGGATTTTTAAATTAGCTGAAATTTATATATAAACAGCGAAAAATTTGATTTATTGTTATTAGCAGAGTAAACGCGCCATATAACTTGAAAAAACTGATTGTTAGTATTTCGAAAAAAAAATTATTTTTATTACCAATCGTCTTAAAGTCTACTCTACAGCTAACTGTTACAATATCATTATCTATCTTATATCAATTCTTAATTCTATGAACCGTGAGAAGATGCATTAGATCTTCTCCGCTCATCAAAGCAAACATTCAGTAAGTTCATAGAATGAATGTCTAAATCAAAACAATGTTGGTGGATAAGAATTAAATGTACATGATGAGAATCTAAACAATTTTAGATTCTCATGCTAGAAATAATAACCAATTATGAAAGTAAGTATGAGCCAAATTGATGAGCCAACAATGTAGTGTACATTTTTATGAAATACAAGTCTTTCAATGTATTCTAAATTATCAATATTTTTCAACATAATCTTGGTAAATTTCAATTGTTTTGTTAAATTAAAATTATTAGGGTTTTCTGAATAAAAGAATCTGTCTACAAATTTTTCATTAGAATTAGTGAGAGTCTGATTTAATATTTGGATAGTACAATTGTTAATTGTGATAAGGTAGTTTCCATTTAGTTTTAATTTTCGATTATCGCATTTATTTACTAGTTCGACATTTTTCATATTTTTGCATATTATGGAGTTATCATCAATCTTTACAATTTCTGTTGTTTCTTTCTCAACAAAAAGGCAATTATTTTTTACAATACAATTATTCCAAGGTTTCGACTCGTTTTCATATTGAATCATTTTTTCAAAAATAAAGTTTTTTCCATTAAGCTCGAGAATGTATTCGTCATCCATTGCCACTTACAAATTGTCAATTGTTGGTAGGGGTGTTATTAATATATAATTAACAAGCTTGTCAGAATTTGGAATTTTTATTGCTAAAATTAATTCGTTTTCTTTAATTTGAAATAGTCCAGTTCTTACGTTCTTTAATTTGTAGTAGTCAAGTTTCGTATCCGTTATTTTCGTTGCTGTTAGCAGACTTGGGTGGACAAGGCCGTGTTTCACTAATGCAATGCTATCAATCATTTGGTTTAACTTTTCTTCTAAGATCCTTAATTTTAGTATATGTTCCATTTTAAACTGATTGGAAATAATTTGTCGTTCGTTCTGTGATAATTGATTAAACGTTCTATTAATTTGATTTCCGTCTGCTTCTAATACTGTTTTCAAATAAGTGATTGTTTCATTCAAATAAGAGTTTATTTTGATTTGTTTATTTAAATTTGTTATTTCGTGCCCATTTTTCTCTTCAATAATTTTCAAATGTTCCGAAATTTCCGTCCTGTCGTCGTCGTTCATATTCCGAAAAGCCATTTATGTATCGTTCCTACAACGTTAGTAAGTCCTCGTTTTCGTCTATTATTTTTCGGTGGCCGTATGGCACTAATTTTTGCGTAAATACTTGTTAGTTCATTTTCGATTATTGGGTCGGTGTCAATATGCAATGTTTTAATATTATTTCTCAGGCAATCAGCAGTCTGTTTGATGTTGTCCACATTAATGATATGGAGTATAGTTTCAGTGTCCTGTATTATTTCGGTTTGTCTCATATTCACAGTTATGTATCTATTTTCAGTCGTTATTTGGTGTATTGTCAGCCCCGCTTCGGTTTGTGGTAGCACTAGTGCTAGTAGCGTCAGTATACGAAATGCTAATATCGTCACCTGCAAATTTATGTGGTCTTTTAATATTGATTGGGTGGTCTCTAAGCCTATTCTTAATTCTATATCTAGGTTCATTTTTATAGTAGTTTCTTTTATAATTCTTAGCAGGAATTATATTTCTAGTTTCCTCATAATCTTCTCTAGATTCGTTAAGTTTATTAATTACCTTTTCTTTTTTCTTTTGCGCTAACTGTGTCAGCTGTGCGACATCGCTCTGCATGGCTTGATCAGGGGTCATTTTTATTGTTGAACGGTATCTATTATTATAATTATTTACTGCTCTATGCATTTTCTGAACAATACTTAAATCTAAATTACGCATCGAAACTAGCTTCTCCTGTAATGTACTGTGAAACCTGTTTATATCACTGTTACCAGTATGTGTATTAGGGGTAGTTAGGTGAATTTCTACTTCCTGTTCTCGTAAAAAATCTAGTAAGTTCAGTGAATTAAATTCGTTTTCAGCCACAAGCTTTCTCGGCTTTCCAAACTTTGAGAAGTGTTCTTCTAATATTTCCGTTTTTTTAGTCCAATGCCTATTTGGCATGTGGTAGACATACGCTTTTTTTATCAGCTTGTCAATCAAGGTGAGAAAAGGTTGTTTGGAGAAGGTGAGAAAAGGTTTTGGAGAAGTTATGAGTCCTGGGTAGTAAATTTTATTCTTCAAGCTATGGTAAGTTTCGATGATCCCACTATGAAGGCTTTCTTGAGTGTAGTAAAGGGATATATTTCTTTGTGCTTCTTCTAAAGTTCGCATCTCGGTTGCCCTGAGGGGCAACTTAATTTTGTTTTGCTCACTGAACAGTTCTATCAATAGTTGTTGTATTTTATTATAGTCGTGATATGATAGCTCCGTGTAAATTCCAATTCGTCCGGGTGTAACATATCTTTTTAATAATCCTATCCATTGTTCTCGACCTTTCGTCATGTCAATATAGACGATTTTTTGGTTATGGAGTTTTTCAAATTCCTTTTCTACATCGTAGGCCAAAATCAGTTGGGTTTTATATTTGTTCACGATGGTCTCTTTTATTGGTATGTGGTCCAGTCGTTGTTCCATTTGAGAGTGCATTGTGGCATTATCTGTTAACGCGTTTACTGATTCGCTATCTGTCTGGTTTTCATTATTGTTATCAGGGATTCTACTCAAGAAATCGGCGACCTTATTCTGTTTACCTTTCAAATATTCTATGTCAAATTGGTATTCCTGTAACTTAAGCAACCATCTTTGATTCCTTTGACTGAATTCTTTGCCAGTATATTTTTTGTTCAAATACTTAATAGGCAAATGGTCAGTAATGATTTTGAACCGATTACCCCACAGATAGGGTCGGAAGTAAGTTACTGCCCAAACGATGGGAAGAAACTTTTTATCCGTTACCGAATATTTTTTCTCATGGTCATTTAAGGACCTGGACGCGTAAGAAACGGGCTGTTCACCTTGCGTCAACACCGCTCCCAGTGCATAGTTACTTGCATCCGTTACAATGTGAACGATTTTGAAAAATCTGGAAATTTAAGGATCGGATGTTTAATAATGCTAAGCTTTAATGCTTCAAAGGCTTCAATATATTCAGGGTCGTTTGTGTTTATATTTTTTCCTTTCTTCAAATATTTAATCATGGGACCTGCGATCTTTGCATAATCTTTTACAAATTTCCTGTAAAACCCCGTAACACCCAGGAAGCCTTTAAGATGTTTACCAGTTTTTGGTAAAGGATATTCTTGTATACATTTAATTTTATTAGGGTTAGGTTTCATGCCTTCAGGAGTCAAGATGTGTCCTAAAAATTCTGCATTTTTTCCATGAAGGAGCACTTGTCAAATTGTATTTTTAAACTGTGCTCAGCTAGTCTTTTAAGTATCAAAGTTAAAGAGCTAATATGTTCTTGGAGGCTCGTTGAAAACACTAATATGTCGTCTAGATATACGACACAAATTTCATTGATATAGTCGCGGAGTATGCCATTCATAAGACTTCAGAACGTTGCTGGCGCGTTCTTCAAGCCAAAAGGCATCCTGAGATACTCGTATAATCCACACGGCGTTACAAATGCCGTTTTTGGAATGCCGTTAGGATGAACTTTAATTTGGTGGTATCCCTTGGCCCGATCAATAGAACTGAAATATTGGGCTCTTCCCAGTTTATCCAGGATACTATCTATGTTTGGAAGGGGATACATGTCGTCAATCGTGATTTCGTTTAATTTACAATAATCTACGCAAAGACGAAACTTCTGTCGACCCGAATTATCTGCTTTTTTGGCAACAATCACAATAGGGGAGGCGTATTTGCTATTTGATGCACGGATTATACCGTGTTGTTCATTTTATTGGATCTACTTTCTTACTTCTTCTTCATGCTTGGGAGGAAGCCTGTAAAGTTTGCCATGAATGGGTTGATCGGTGGTTGTTATAATTTCATGGTTAATGGAATCGGTATTAGATAACTCGTCTCCATCTTTGTAGATCAGATGCTTAAACTTCCTAAGTAGGTCTCTGACATGTTTTTCTTCTTCCGAGTTCAAATGGCTTAAATCTATTTCTTTATTATCAGACTGAAGTTCAAAGCAGTAAAAATTTATTTTGCTGTCAAATGAAAAAATGGGAATTTGGCTTAAGAATCCATAATTTATTTTCAAAATCTATATTCCTGGAAATTTTGCTTAATAAATCTATAACAATTAGGATATCATATGGTTTACCATCCAAATTGCGCTTATACCATCTGGTTGCGCCTTTTGGATTATAATTGAATTCCGACGGTATACTCGTTATAATACGGTCGACAACTCCAATAGTTACATTATTGATTGTCTGTAATTTCATTTTCATCTGTTCAAATACTTTAAATTTACTACAATCTACTCTATTAGAATTGATTATGCTCATAGTGGAGCCTGTGTCAATGAGACATAAATATTTTATGTTGTCTATTGTTAAGTTTGCAAAAATTTTAGTTCCGAGGCCTAGTTGAGAAAAAACTCGGGCTCCATACTTCCAACTTCTTCCGTTCGGATGTCTTCTGTCGTGTTTTCGTTAATTTGTCCTATTCCCATCGGTTCGGGTCGTTGATGAGCATTTCTAAACTGATCGGATGTATTATGATTAAAATGCCGATATTGACCAGGGGAATAATTTCGTTCTTGTCTGTACTGGTTCTGGTTAGTAGGTCTATGTTCTCCTGATTGAGGATTTTTATATCTGAACTGGTCCGAATTATTGTTATTTTTCTTAAATTGCATTGAAACAGGATTATCTTTGTGAAAGTTGTCGTTTCTGTTTGAGTCGTTAGTATCCGTCGGGTGTTTAGTATTTTGTTGTGGTTTAACGTTTTTGTTAGGCCGGTTATCATTAAGAGTTAAGCTTCTATCTAAATTGTTGTGGTCATATCCCACATATGAATATAGAATACTTTTTAACGCATGGAGGTCGAATACATCCTTTACATCCCGTGAAAGATTCCCTGTCACTAATTGTTTCACACGGTTTATTAACAATGTATAAAATGTGTTTTTAATATTGTCCCGATTAGATTCATAAATTACGAAAGCGTTTATATCTTTCACAATGTCTTCTAATTTTTTTTTTTAAGGTCAACAATAGAACTTACTTTTAGATTTGTAATTCTCCATGATATATCCTTGTAGTTCACGTTGGGCCGAAAATGTTGAATCAACAGGGTTCTTGCTTCTTCCCAGTTTGCTGGTTGATTGTTTAGCAGAAGGTCCTTTGCACGTCCGATGATTTTTCCGTTGAAAATTACCTGCCAAAGTTGAGGTTTTTGGGCCGCATCCATCGCATCCATTTGTGTGTTCACTGAATTTATAAAATTTGCAAGCTCACTAGGATCTCGTTCGAACGGTTTCAAATACTTGATTTCCGCCCTCAAGTTGGGCGCCATGCTCGGGGGTGTGTTGGCAATAGACCATGCTTCCAATGCTCCTACTAGCCTGTTCAGCAATTCCACATCCATTTCTTCTTCAGTTAAAACTTTTCTCCAAAACTTTAAAAATTTATCCTTGGTTTCCCGTGGAATGGTTGATGATTTACCGGGTTCGAGTTTGTAGAGAGAGACAGACCACAGGTTTAAAGAATTGTTTAATTTATGGGCTCAATATCGTATCTTCAATAGATTTCTTATTGATGCGCGATTTTAAAACTTTGAAGGGGCTCACTGAATTTTAAGTGGTCACCAACATTCAATATATTTTTCAGGTAATACTGATTGTTTCACTTATTTCACTGGTATTCCTTTTCACTAATTTATCAGTGATATTATTTTGTTCGCGCCCGATACCCAACATACAGGACTCTTCCCAGTCTCAGGAAGATATTTAAGGCGTGCAATACTTAGTTGCCTCCTGTCGCGAGTAATTAACCGGATAGTTATTAATTTTACAATTATAACATTACGCGTTTGTTCGTTTATTGGATCCTGCAAATATAGTCAGGATCCTACCGACTGCGCCACTTGAAAAAACTGATTGTTAGTTTTTCGAAAAAAAATTATTTTTATTACCAATCGTCTTAAAGTCTACTCTACAACTAACTGTTACAATATCATTATCTATCTTATATCAATTCTTAATTCTATGCACCGTGAGAAGATGCATTAGATCTTCTCCGCTCATCAAAGCCAACATTCAGTAAGTTCATAGAATGAATGTCTAAACCAAAACAATGTTGTTGGATAAGAATTAAATGTACGTGATGAGAATCTAAACAATTTTAGATTCTCATGCTAGAAATAATAACATTGAATGCATCATATGATGCTGAAGATATTGTGGGTTGGAGGAAATGTAACCTATATGAACCACCATAAGAACTTTCTGAAATAAAACCCTGAATATTTATGTATTCTATGCCAATTTTATTCTGAACAGTTAAAGATTTAGTTGGTTACAAAAATAAATCAACAACAGCAATTGAACATTTATTAAAATAAGGCATTTTCAATGACATTAAAAAAGTGAACATAATACCGACCACATGATTTCTAATATGGATCATAGTGAAGTTGATTCAAAATAATTAGAAAAATAACATATTCTTTTAATGTAATCTTAAATCAGTCAATCATGCAAACTGATACTGGTAAACTAATCATAAAATTCGAAAAAATATGAGTCAACTTATCTTCTACGCTAGCACGCTCTTCCTGAGCCCATAGCTTTCAAGGAGCACTTTGAATCCATTTTTCTCTGTGCACATCTTCAAAAAAAGACCATTACAGTAAAAGCAAGAAATGCTTTGAACAAATCGTGGAGCTTGATGCGCAAGCAGAACTTATTGCTGTGCATTGCGATTATCACTCCACTGCTATGCGTCTATAGTCTGGTGGTACAAAGCAGACCGCTTTCGATATGCATCTTGAATGGCCAGGCTGCAAAGAATGGTTTACCTGGGAATTATCGGATTGTTTAGCACAGCATCGGAGAGGTTTTGAACGCCGTATTAAACTTTCCTTCGTATGAAGTGCTCGTAAATCGGGTCGCCCTTTAATCTGCCCTGAGACCTTTCGTAGAAAGGTATGCCGGAAGATTCTCAGGAGGTCATAACAGCGTCACCAAATTATTGGTGGATTTTTTTTGCTATACTAGACGTGATGTCTTGGATCATTGACATTAAGTGCAGAGGAGCAAAAGCCAGCCGGCTACGCTTACTACCTCCGGACGGACAGTAACATCAAAAAGTGTCCATAATTGTCTGAACCTATGAAACATTTGTGAGCTTGCTTAACATCTTTGCAGATTTAGTGCTACGCTGGAACTGACTTTGTCTAGGACGCGTAAGTACGCTGCGCTGGCAAGCTAGCTTTGCGGTGTCGTGGGGCGGGTTCTTTTTCCACAGCACAAAGGCCCACTGCAAAAATATTTTTCGCACTTACGAATTCTTAGGTAACCGGAGTCGAAATGTTAAACCGACTATCCGATGGAAGGTGTCAATGACCGAAATAGCAAACCGAAAGTGACTACATAAGAAGCGCGGCGACGAATACCCGGTTAACCGCGCGCGTGAAGTAAGGCATTTTCGTCCTTGCCGAGGACGGTCACGGCCCACAAATAAGAGTGGGGCATCCAGGTGGTGGCGGTGTCCCCACGCACCGTTCCTAACCGGATGCCTTGGCCCATATCGGGTGTGGAAGGCGAAGCATCTCGGTGAGAGCCCTTGTAACACCGTAAAGAGGGAGAGCTTACCCGATTGCTAGCTCATGAGTGGAGGGGCTAACCAACCTGGCGGGTCCGGTATACATTCTTTGCGCACTTCACTTTTTAAGAGATGAATGTACAATCCAATACATAAGGAATATAAGTCAAATATACAATAAATAATCTACGTTTTTTACAATTCATTGCATGAGTAAATATACGAGTATATTCCAAAATAAATACTTTTCAGGCAATTCAAAAAAATGCTCCAATAAACAATCCATTACATGCAAGTAAGTTGTTTGGATGATGTATAATTAAGCTTTGATTCTTGCCCTTCCTCCTGGAAAAACTCGACATTCATTGTAATGATTGAAAAATCGTAGTCGCAATCAGGACTTTTTATGGGACATGATATACATGTAACCATCCTCTGCAGCCTCTTCGTAAACATTTTCCAATTACGGGAAGACATTTTCCAATTCGCCAAAAATCAATTAGTATATCACATTGCGTTGATTATCTTGCGCGAACCGCGGAGGATCCATTACAAAGTCACAAAGAATTGTTTGCGCGCACATTTCGATGAATTGTCGATTACTTTTGAAAGAATACCTCTATTTTAACTAGAATAATATTCGTATTTGACTAGCAAGGGGCTTTAAATAGTTAAAACGAATTTCAGGATACACTTTCACCCATAACCTCTGTGGTATCAGTCTTTGTGGCTTTTTCTGTTCTTATTTCAATCCAAACTCCAGACTGGTGTGTGTTGAAGAGATGATGCCAATTATGATAATTAATTGCTATTCATATGAACACTGTTTTATTATTTGTGGAATTTGTGATTAAATACTAGATAAGGTTCTGTGAACAACACTATTTTATTATACGTGTATGAAATTTTGCTACAAAAATCCATGAGAACTTCTCTTTCCGGGTCCGTCGCCGTTCGCGACCTACTAGCAACTCTCCATTGTCGCTAACCGCCAATTCATTCGTTACCGAGAACCTTTTTCCCGTTTTTTTTCGGGACGGATTCAATCCAATCTTATTGGAATTGTCTTGCGACACTACACGCAAGTTGTCGAGCTAATCGTTCCGTCGAGAGCAAGTAAACTCGTTCTCGGCCCGTGATAGATCTACTTTTTCTGGTTCTTCTCGCTTTGCTTCAGGCGTTTCTATCGCTGCTAAAGTAGCTGCCATCGCCTGATCCAACGCGGATGATGAGTTTTCGTTACTTCCCGGTGTATTCCGTGCAGGTGAATTTGAGTACTCTGCAGGTGATGCGATTTTTACTTGAGTCGCTTGAATCGGCGGTATTTTAGGAATTGCTGCGGTGATAGTGGGAGGTTTCACCGTTCCTGAAAAGGAATATGATGTCATTGCCGCTACCGCGTTGGCAGCTGGGCTTGTTGTGTTAAACATCGGCAACACCCTGCGTTTAAACCATCTCAGATGCAATAAACGCAGTCCCTAGTACCAAGGGTACACAACTGCAGAGTTCTAGAGTGCTACTCGGCCAGAAATCATCAGCATGTAGCGCTTGAGATTAACGACGGTCCGTCTCCGTGACCATATGCTCATTCTCTCAGTCTCGAATGGAATACTGGGAAGATGGCCGTTAAGAAGTTTGTTGGTGTGCTCATGGCACGGGCATCGATACCAGGAGCTTTGCAGAATAGTGGAGAACTAGCAGATACGGACATGGCGAACTCAACTATGTGTATATTCACGTTTGCCTGCAAGTTCTCCATGTACCATCGGAAACCTCAAGTGAATGTCACAAGCTCCGACGAGAGGCCTAGCAGAAAGGACTTCAGAAGAGGCATGCACAACGCTCACTGTATACAAGTCGATCAGAAAGCGTCTTGGGAAACTTATCAACAACAGGAAGGCCAGCTGCTGACAAAATCTGGTGGATTTAGGGATTCATATGGCCTGGGTTACAAGCTGTTTATGCGGAATCTCGAAGCTCAACATTTGTTCTGCACATAGCAGGCAGAAAAGATGCACGTAATTGTGCAGGTTCTTTTCCCCACACACGACTTTATTTTTGAAGCGATCCACGATGAAACTTCAGTGAATTGCTCTTTACTAAAACTGAATTGGATGAATCAGTTTTGACTATGAAGGTAAAAAGTCCCCAGGGCCAGATACGATTCCAGTTGAAGTACTGCATCGCAATGCTTGCCAGCGTGAAGGAATATTCCCAAAGTGTTGGAAATTAGCGTGGTTCGTGTGAACAGCAAGGGGAAGTGAATCCTGAGTCACCGGCCGTTATGTATGCTAGACACGGCCGGGGAAAATGCCCGAAAAAACTCAACAGGAGAATACTCGTTGACGCGATTCATGCTCCTAAGGCCTTATCTCCACGGCAGTATGGCTTTCGAGCAGGTCGCTCCACTATCGACGCTATCAGGGAAGCGGTGAGCGCAGTCCAGCGTGCAGAGGCACATAGTAGTTCCACCTGAAGGGTTATCCTGCTGGTCCCTCTTGACGTCAGAAATGCTTTCAACTCCGCTAGATGGGGTATATTCAGGCAGCAACTTTCCAAGCACCAAAATATCTGATGCAACTCTGCAAGGACTATCTGAAGGATCGTAGCCCACTCTATAACACGAAAGAAGGTCGGCGGAGGATGGAAATGATATCGGGTGTCGTTCAGGACTCTATCCTTGGTCCTGACTTGTGGAAAATCTCGTAAGATGGGCTCCTGAAAGTGGAGCTGTTAGATGCTTGATTGGCTTTGCGGATGGTATTGCGGTGCTAGTTGCTGGACGCTCTGTCGAACATGCACAACAAAAGCTTGGCATGCTCATGAGCCGAGTGAGGACTGGATGACTGCTCGCGGCTTCAGCCTTGCATTGAAAAAACCGAAATCGTCGTCCTGACAAAGAAAGAATTCGCAGTCAAATCAATTGTTTTTTATAAACTGTCAAAAATCATAAATTCTCATGGCAAATTGAGACTTTGTATTAGAGGCGTTACAAATCATTTTGAAATCTATGATGTTATTTTCGTATAAAATGGTTCTTTCGTTTCGTTTCAAACAAATTTCCCCCCTAGACTCTGTTCAGACCAGCTACTACTTATTCTTAGGGTTAACAGATGTTGTTTATTATTGTTCTGCTTCTGATGCTCTTTCGAGTGGTAGTAGGGCAATTTTTGCGATTGGGCGTTGAACGATCTTTCCTTTGCAAGAAATTAACACAACTCTTACTGTCGTCTGTTCTAGGATGAACTTCTGTGATGCGAGCTAACGGCCAATTATATGGAGGAAAGTTGTCACTCTTTACCAGACACAGATCTCCGATTTGCGGACAATGTTCTCGATGAGTCCATTTGGGTCGCTGTTGTAGCGGTTCTTGAACCATGCTGGTCCTGACCACCATAACGAGAATTCTGCAAGTTCTGTGGCTCCAACCCTACGAGACGCTGCATCTGCAGGATTTTCCTGTAACCGGACGTGATTCCACTTGGCGTTACCAACTGTTTTCGGAATCTCGGCTGTCCGATTGGCAACGAAAACTGCCAATTTGGATGGATGCCCTTTGAGCCAAGCTAAGACGATTTTGGAATCCGTTCTCAAATGCAATATGAGTTTGGCCAGTAGCACTGCTCCACATAACTCTAAACGAGGGATGCTAACGGGACGTATGGGCGCCACTTTAGTTTTTGCAGTTAACAACTTTACATGAGTACTATCGTTGTCCTGGGATACGATATATATTACAGCAGCTCAAGCTTCTTGGGAAGTGTCACAAAATGCATGCAGGGTATTGCTAGCATTAAATGTATACTGGATACATCGCGGTAGTATAATTGTTTCAATCGCAAGAAAGTCCAAACGGAATTTCAGCCACAGAACCTCAATTTTCGTGCAAACAAAGTTGTTGCATCAAAATTTTCGCTCTAATAATTGTAGAAGACAGCCGACCCAAAGGGTCATACAAGTGCGCTATCTCTGATAGCACACTCCGCTTCGTATACTGTGTCAACCATTCTCGCGGTTTCAAACGATATGTATAATAATCGGGCTTTGGACACCACACAACTCCTAGAGACGTACCCTAGTTCTATAGGTAATTCTACTGTGGGTTTTCTTCAGTATCTTCTGGTGTAGCAAACGAGGCTAATTTGCGATCGATTTGCGCAGGTGGAAGCCGGCTGACTTGAGCATGTTGCGAAGATAATTTTGTCTCTTGATCGCCTCATCCGCATTGAAAGCTCCAAAGAGGACGTCGTCGACGTAGAAATCGCTCTGAACACAATGCGCCGCAACAGGATTTGGGTTTGGTCGTCCTCTGTCAGTTGTTGTAGTGCACGGATTGCCAAGTATGGAGCACAAATGAAACCAAAAGTGACCGTAGTTAGCCGATAATCCTTCACAGCGTCTTTCAGGCACTTCCTCCAGACTATCTTCTGGAAGTTCAATCTGATAGATGAATGTTTATTTGCCGATACATTTGAGCGATGTCGGCGACAAAGGCAAATTTATGAGGGCGCCAATTTAGAAGAACTGCAGTCAAATTATTCTGGAGAGCTAGACCAGTTAGAAGAGTGTCATTCAAGGAAACTCCCGAACTAGTATTTCGAGATGCGTCGAAGACCACCCGTAGTTTAGTTGTAGAACTGTCTTTGAACACCGCGTGGAGCGGTAAATAATAGGTCTGATAGCATACTTTGTCATGATAACTTTCCTTCACGCCTGCTTGTGGCCTTGTTCCAAATAATCTTGCAGACATTTTTGGTACTCTTCTGCCAGAGCTGGGTTCTTTTCAAAAAGCTTCTCTAATTGGCTCAAACTTGCAATCGCAGTGGTTCGTCAATCACCTAACGAGTTCCTAATTGATTCCATTTTAAAAGGCAGTCGAATTTGGTATCTCCCATTCGAGTCTTGATGCGTTGAACCCTTAAACAAGAGCTCGTAAGCTTTCTCCTCTTCCGACTTCATCCTTTGAACGTCCACCTCCTCCAACTCCCAGAACGCTCGTTATGCGACACTTCACTTCGACTTTAAACGGCCCATCTCCCTGAACATATGCTCAGTCTACCAGTCTGATGGAATACTGCAAAGCTGCGAAGCGAAGCTCCTGGTATCTACTGTGGGTTTTCTTCAATATCTTCTGGTGTAGCAAACGAGGCTAATTTGCGATCGATTTGCGCAGGTGGAAGCCGGCTGACTTGAGCATGTTGCGAAGATAATTTTGTCTCTTGATCGCCTCATCCGCATTGAAAGCTCCAGAGAGGACGTCGTCGACGTAGAAATCGCTCTGAACACAATGCGCCGCAACAGGATTTGGGTTTGGTCGTCCTCTGTCAGATGTTGTAGTCCACGGATTGCCAAGTATGGAGCACAAATGAAACCAAAAGTGACCGTAGTTAGCCGATAATCCTTCACAGCGTCTTTCAGGCACTTCCTCCAGACTATCTTCTGGAAGTTCAATCTGATAGATGAATGTTTATTTGCCGATACATCTGAGCGATGTCGGCGACAAAGGCAAATTTATGAGGGCGCCAATTTAGAAGAACTGCAGTCAAATTATTCTGGAGAGCTAGACCAGTTAGAAGAGTGTCATTCAAGGAAACTCCCGAACTAGTATTCCGAGATGCGTCGAAGACCACCCGTAGTTTAGTTGTAGAACTGTCTTTGAACACCGCGTGGAGCGGTAAATAATAGGTCTGATAGCATACTTTGTCATGATAACTTTCCTTCACGCCTGCTTGTGGCCTTGTTCCAAATAATCTTGCAGAAATTTTTGGTACTCTTCTGCCAGAGCTGGGTTCTTTTCAAAAAGCTTCTCTAATTGGCTCAAACTTGCAATCGCAGTGGTTCGTCAATCACCTAACGAGTTCCTAATTGATTCCATTTTAAAAGGCAGTCGAACTTGGTATCTCCCATTCGAGTCTTGATGCGTTGAACCCTTAAACAAGAGCTCGTAAGCTTTCTCCTCTTCCGACTTCATCCTTTGAACGTCCACCTCCTCCAACTCCCAGAACGCTCGTTATGCGACACTTCACTTCGACTTTAAATGACTTGAAAAACGTGCATAGCTTTGCACCAACGTCTCCTGCTAATATCCAGCCCAATTTGGAATCCTGAGCTGTCGATCCATTAGGTAATCTTCGGATGTCATCAAGAATGATCTTCCCGTATACGCTCGCTCCGAGCAACAACTCAATCCTTCCCGGCCGGTCAAAGGTCGGCTCGGCTAATGACAATCCCTTCAGTTGGGCGCGTATTTTCGATGATACGTTGCTTGTTGGCATCATGCTTGTGATATTCTTCAACATAAAAGCATTAAATGTGATGACATCTCCTTGTCGTGTAACCATTTCGATAGTGACGACGCCTTTTGCATCCGCTTGTGAACCTCTGATGCCTTTGACGTTAGTGTGGTATTTTCGTTGTTTCAAAACCCAATTGTTGGACCAGGGATTGAGTCACAAAAGATCCTTGATCTAGCAAAGCGCGCGCATACAGACGCCCTTTGGGTGGTTCTGAGTTGCCATGGCGGTTACCAATAAGACATCAGCTTCGCCTGATGCAATGTGAGCGTGCACGTCGCTACTTTCTGGCACTGTAGAAGCTGGAAACTGTCTCGAACGGAATTCTGCTGAATTTTTACTCAGTTCTCGGTGGGGCCCGGTATAGTGGCGTTTATTGCACCTTTGGCATGAATGTTTACTTGTGCAACTGGTCGCAAAATGACCATTTCGTAAACAATTGATTCACATGCATCCTTTCTAACGATGTCCAATTTGCTTGGTGTTTCATCTGGTTAAATCGCGAACATGCCTGTGATGCTTCTATATGGTAGGCTTGAACACTACGATTCAATGCTGTAGTCGCTTCCAAAGCCCGACATCGTGTCTGCAGGAATACTTTAACATTCTTAATTGTAGGATGTTCTTGTTCCCACATCTGCCGAGTCTCGTGAGGTAATTTTTGCACAGTCATGTATAGCACTACGTACTGCCACAAATCTTTCACTCCCATATTGTCAATGGACTGGATGCACTCGGTTATTTTGTCTAGTACATTCGCAAGGCCGAGAAAGTCTCCTGTGTATGAGTAATGGCAAAGAGTCGCTTGAGAAGCGCGTTTAGCAGCATGTCAACGCTTGCATAAGATTGATCATGAAGCTGCGTAGAGTCTGACTGGGAACTGTTTGATTAATGTTGCAGCTTCATCAATTACACTACACTTCAGGTAATGAAGTTTCTCCACATTTGACAGTTCAAACCGCTCATGTATGAGCGTTCAAAAAAGATCCTGGAATGACGGACAATCTTCGTAACTACCTGCAAACTTGGGGGGTGATATTCGAGGCAATCTCACATCGGTTTCCTCCGTAGTTTCATGTCCACTTGCCGCAACTTCCTGTTTATCTTTTTCTGGCGCTGCCTTGGCAATCAATTCTTCTAGCATTCCCTGCATTTCTAGTTGAGTCTCGAAGAAAACCTCCTCCGCCCGATCAATGCTATCAGCAAAGCATTTTTGTTCAAGTTGCTCTGAGCTTCAATCCATCAATGGAATGATCGCGCTGTGTCCAACCAATTTTTAACCGTCAACACGGTTCTCCTTGCGTTCGCTTCCTTGCGGAAATTCATTTGCACTTAACAAGCTGCCCAAGCAACAGCATTTGATTGCATATGTGTCCCTCCATGTTCATTATGCTTTATCGTGACTTAATGGGAAATTATTAACATGTACCGACGTACTTTCAGGAGTGTATTTATAAAGTTATAAATCAGAGAAACTGTATTATAAAGTACCGACGCACTTTCAGGAGTGAATTTACGAATTTACAAACCAGAGTAACTGTATGGCTAAGTACCGACGCACTTTCAAAGTAAATTCACAAAGTCACAGACCTAATAACTTGTACTCGAACAATATGCACGAAAACGTACTCTACAATCTGGCTCGACGGACCAAATGTTAAATTCCAATGAAAATCCAGACACTTTTTTCACACATGACGAATCAAATCAATTGTTTTTTATAAACTGTCAAAAATCATTAATTCTCATGACAAATTGAGACTTTGTATTAGAGGCATTACAAATCATTTTGAAATCTTTGATGTTATTCTTGTAAAAAGTGGTTCTTATCGTTTCGTTTCAAACATGGTGGTAGGATCAATACTTGGGCATATTGAGAGATTCGAGATGAGCTTTTTCGAGCGAGTCGGGGCAATGGCTGATAAAGCACTTGGACGTTTAATAGCCAACATAGAGGGACCCTCCTTATGGGAAATATAGAGCGGCGCTCTCAGCAAGGAGCTCTACCGAAAGCGATTGGCACAGGTGCGGAGACAAGGAGCGCTACGAGTTGCACGTGCATATTAAATAATCTCCGAGTCGGCAGTGTTAGTGATACCATCGATTTCCTTAGAGAGCGTACAAATATTTACCTACAGCGAGTTAATCGCAATGAAGGCAGGACAACGGACTCAGCGATTGGTAACAGTCCTGGGAAAATGACAAAAAAGAGGATTGACTGATCCCTGAATTGGGCCAGTGGCTTGATCGTAGGCATGGTGAGATTGGCTTCTACTTGACCGGGCCCTTGAACGAGCATGGATTTTTTTTTTTTTTTAATAAATACCTCCATTCCCTACCACTCTTTTCATCATTCTTTCTGCGTCGCACAACGTTCGTGCGATCTGCATTCACATTACGGCGCTTGGTCCTTTGTGCCACCCAGACAATGTTTAACGCATCGGTATAAGGGGGCACACAATATAATGTGAACTAGTCCTTTTCATGAACATCTAGTCCAAAAATCATGATCAGCTCTAAGAGATAAAAAAAAGTTCAATATAATACGACGCATTAAAAAAAACTCTGAGTAACTGCCACTTCAGTATCTCGCCGATAGGGTCAAAAGAACGCCCTAAGATACTGGGTTCATAAAAGCAGAATTACAGGTCCACGCTTCAAGCAGTGCCCAATAAATGCTCTCTTAGTCTTTTCTTAAATACCAAAAGTGAGTTTGCTTTCTTAACAATTTCTGGTAGATTATTATCGTTGCATCGTTCTTTAGACAATCCGTTCTGCCAAAAGGTATAACGAATTGATCTGCATTCCTCGCATTATATGGGTCGATCTGTGATACCTTAATTAATGGTGTTCGTTCCGATCTATTAGTTTTTAAATTTCTGTAGATAAACTTAGCTTTCTCCGTTATAATAATTTGACTAAAGGTTAATGATTTTGCCAATTGGTAAACCAAACTAGTTTGAGTAAGCATTGGCAGCTTCAGAATGTTTTTATGCGCTTTGGTCAGCAGCCTGGATATACTGTTTAAATGTTGCTTTGCTGATCGACTCCAAATAAGTACTCCATAATGCAATTTCGCCAGGACAAACGCATTTAGAACAAGTTTCTTGATGTGAATTGGAAAATCCTCATATCTTCTTAACAATCCTATTACGGGGGCTAATTGCCTCCTTAAGCTATACGATGGTCTATGATAACACCAAGATCTTTCATTTCTAGCACTGTTTGCTTAAAAACATATATTTTGTCTTTGTAGTGTTCAATACTAGTTTGTTTCCAATTAACCACTGATGGAATTTTCTTAGATCCTCGTTGATAGTGTTCTCAACGGCAGTTTTGGCTCGTCCTGAATAAAGTAGAACTGGGTCATCAGCATATAATGTGTGATATCCCGTCAGCCCACATGTACTTTGATTATTTGTGTATAGCAGGAACAAAGTTGGGCCAAGTATTGAGCCTTGGGGAACTCCTATTTTCGTAGGTGCATGATCGCTCAGGACATTGTTGATTAAAGTTCTCTGCGATCTTCCCTCCAAGTAACTCTTAAACAACTGCTTAGGACCTGAATACCATACGATTCAAGTTTACAAAGCAAGAGGTCATGATCAACTGTATCAAATGCTTTTTTTAAATCCACAAAAATTGCGATAACATAATCACCTCTGTCAAGTCCTAGATTGATGAAACGTGTGACAGAATGTAGGGCATCCAAAGTACTCTTGTTCTTTTGAAAACCAAAGTGATGTTGGCTTATGATAGAGTTTTCAACTAAGAATGATGTCAATCGAATGTTTAGTATTTTTTCAAATATCCTACTAAATCCCGTCAGCAGCGCAATCGGGCGATAGTTATTCGGGTCGAGATGATCACCACCCTTAAATATAGGAACTATTTTTGCAAGTTTTTCTTCTTCCGGAAAAGTCCCATTCCTAATATACACGTTTATGAAATTTGCCATAATCTCGGCTATGTCCTCCTTTATTAGACTAATCTCATTCATCGTGATGCTATCGATGCCTGGCGCCGTATTCTTTTTCAATTCATTGATTACATTTAAGACTTCCCTTTTATTTGTTTGATGAATGTGCAGTATGGAATTTATTGAGATATTTTTGTAGTATTTAAATTGCTTTCTGAACTGGTAACGATTTCTTTAGTGATTCTTCCAACAATTGTTGAAAAAAAGTTATTTAATGATTTCGCCGCGTCACGTGGACACGATGTATTAGAGAGCCCATCAGGATTCAGTTGAAAGTTTTGTGATATACCCTGGGTTGAAGAGTTATCCTTCACCTCATTTATTATTTTCCATATTTCACGGGAGTTGTCAGCCGCCTCTTTCACCAGTCGTTTCGATTCTTTTTTCGCTTGCATATATACAATTTTGAAAGCCTGGTTTCAATTGTTCTTCCTGTAGTCCATGTATGCCTTCCTTTTTTTAATACTTGCATCAATTACTTTTTTCGTTATCGAAGTCCGTTGTTTACACCTGATTTTTTTCTCAATTGTAGAGCTTTGCTTAGCAGGTATGATGATATTTTTGAGTTCAATAACACTATTTGGTTTCCGCTTTTTCAGTAAAAGAGCTCCTTGTCTAGAAATCTGAACGTTTTGTAGGTCGGCTTCTGTTTGTTCAGGGTTTGGTCTTGAATAGCAGTTTTTAACACACGGTGATCCAGCTCCGGCCAGTCCTCAAATGTGTATGTCATGCTTTCAGCGACTTTTAAATCATTGGTTACTATATGATCCAGACAGGTATTTGACACTGGGCGAGTAATTTTGTTGTTGTTTATAATTACCGTTCCATTCGTTTCTAGCGTATCCTTATAAATCCTTGGTTCTGGTGATTCAATTAGTACATCAATGTTTGTGTCCGCTACTGTGATTAAATTTTTTTTCAGTTGTATCTAGTACTGTGCAAAAATCTTGCGCGTTCATACGATTGGGGTTGTAGTACGTCCCTAATTTTATTTTTTTACCTGCATGGCGTACTTCAATTATTATAACGTTATACTTATCAGGCGTCACTTTCTTGGTAACGAAATTGATTGTATTTTTTACGTACATTATTGTACCTCCACCTCTTCCAGGTCTGCAGGAGAATACCGCATTATATCCCTCAATATTGTAAAATCGTGCTTCTTCTGGGTAAATCCAGATTTCATTGAGAATAATCAAATCTATGTCAGGATTTTGCTGCAGGTAAATCTGAATATCACTTAGCTTGTGTCTTAAGCTTCTTATATTAGCATACGTGAGTGTTAAATTTGTTCCACTTGATTGATTTGAAAGATTAGCAATCATCGAAGTTGTAGTCGGTGCTCCTGGCAATCAATATTCTGCGTTGAAGCTCCGGACACTCTACCGAGTCAGCTCTGTGAGAATGATCAGCATTATTATTGTTACCAATACAGCTGGAGCACTTCTCAATCGTGCTTTTGCAGTCCTTTAGGTCATGTTTTCCTCCACATTTTACACATATTTGCTCCCCTTCACATTTTGACGTTTTGTGATTGTACTTTTGACACTTATAACACCTCGTTACGTTAAAGTCTTCCTTCACAAAATATGATCCATAATCTATATTAATGTATCTATTTGCAAGCCTCTTATACTGGATGATGTGCAACCACCTTCCATTTCTTGTCCGCCTAGCATGTACAAGTTCCATGTTTTCGGTCTTACCTGCTTAAGATTGGTAAGTTACGGTCTGCCGATTACGTAGGAGAGGTAGATGATACCTGTCATACGAGTATATTTTTTGGCTACAAAAATGGGACAGGCTACGTGGTGACCTCTTCAATCAAGTCGCAGCGCTCTCCCTGGGGACTATAATCGGAAAGATGCTTACATCCTCGGAAAAATGGAAAATCGTAGCACCTTATGTACAGGCGGACCTGGAGGACAAAAAAGGGATACTTGAGCGTAAGAAAGCGTCGAGGTCAGGGATCTCTTTTCTAGTAATCCCTTCCCCCCCCTTCCCTCTCACTGAGAAGGAGATTTCAGGATTCCGAAGACGCCTCTAGGCGAAGAAAAATGAGGCCTAGCCCGAAGTAATGTGCTAAACGGTCCCACTAAGTTCTCAGCTGACAGGGGAAGTGTTTAGTGCCGTAAATAGTCTTCACCGCCCAACCACAAAAAAACTTATGACATTCACACTTTCAAGTCTATCACCTTGCCACCTACAAAGTTTGCACTTTTCAACACAAATCACTTTCCGCTTCCGACCACCCCCCCCCCCCCCAAAGCCCCCCCCCCCCCCAAAGCCCCCCCCCCCCCCCCGCCCCCCCGCCCCCCTACCACAACACCTCCAGGTCCATCGTTTCACCGTATTACTCGGCTTTCGCCTTCCATTTGATTCAACCTCTCTCTTTTGGTCACCATGCACCACATTTCAAAATTACCTCCGGGTCCATCACTCTCAGACTTCACCCTTCCGACAACTTTCGTTCCTCGTGCAGCATTCAAGATTGCTTCTGTGGCGTCACCTTTGCGGTTACTTTCCATTAATCTAGTTTACGGCTTCTCAGCTTCCCTGGCTAATAAGCAGTTTCGCTCAATTTCTAACCTTCCCTCTTTTGCACTGACAGTTATAGATGTACCTAGACAAATTCGTTTTGTAGGCGTAGTAAATACAGAGCTATCTAAAACAGTGCGTGAATTGTTTGGTTTGATAAAGTTTTTCTAAAATGGTCAAATTTTGATCCGCTGAAGGTATTTTCCTCAAAAAACGGCTATTTATTTTATGCATTATTGTTACTATAACCGCTATTAGAAAGTAAATTTAAACTAAAATGTATTAAATCAAATCAAAGCACAGAGTTAGTTAACTTTTTAGTTATCAGATATGTCTACAATATATATTTATAATGTTTTTGTTTTTTTCTTTTCATTTCTTGGTAAATTAAATTATCATTTAATTTGAACTACCATCATATATCGGATGAAATATTTGGTAATAAAATTAAAAATCATAAAAAAAACTAAAGCTGGAACATCATGGACGGCTCGATTTTCTGATTTCGATCAGAGACTTGTCATTGATTTGGGAAGTATAAAAAATATATCTTTAATCGGGATCCAAGGACGTCCTCATAGCCAGGAATATGTAACTGAATTTGCCATCAGCTACGGCATCAATGACTTGGAGTTTTCTGATTATAAAGAGCCAGGTGGCAACGTGAGGGTAAGTTGTGTTTCAGATTCTTTTAACAAAAGGGTGATAGGGTCAAGAATGATGTAGGGTGATTGTGAATAGTGTGTCACTGGAGTAGGTTGATAGTTGTTATTTGTAGAGAATTGGAAGTGAAGCGAAAAAAGTTGGGATAGAACGAATGTGTGTTTAATCTCTAAATTATAGTTAGACCATTATATCTAACCGCTAACCTCATTGATATAATAAATAATAATTTCGTTTTGAAATATTTTAATTCAGTTCTTATTGCAGATCTCATTTCGAATATCCAAACTTTATTAGCATCCACTTTCTGCATGCGTGACTATGAATAAAATAAGGGACTCTAGCGTTTAGTATGAATGAACGATCATTTAGTTATTTTGTAGATCTTAATCGTACGAATATTGGATTAGGTGTATCTGTGTAAATGCATGCTTTATTTGCACTCTTGCTTATTAGATAATGATTTCTATTCATTAGTCATTCATATCATACAAAATATCTAGATAAGATTTGAATAATAAATAATCAATATTAATATCCATTCCAACATCAACGAAATTAATTAATTTTACTAATCCACCAATGAAAATCTTTCTCCTTCTCTTTTCGCTTCCCATAAACAAAAAATGAAAATTGAATTGAAAATCAAAAATAGACCGAATGGCATGGACGCCGATAGAAAACACTTATAATAACTTCCTGATAATAGAATTGAATGAAAAGAAAATCATTTGGAAAGTAGCAACGGCAGGACGACCTGGAACACGTGATTATGTTACCGAATATGTTGTACAATATTCGGATGATGGTGAAATCTGGCGTTCGTATTTGAATCAGAATAATGAAGCACAGGTAAAAGAGGAGATAATAATGATAATGATATCAACTATTTATTATTGTTATTGAATTGCTACACGTGTTTGTTTTGTCCTTGTATTTAGTTTTTATATTGTATAATATATTTAGTATTGTTTGATATTTTGGTTGAACATTTTTTTGCAATGATTTGGGTCGGAAAATCGTGAAATATTGAAATTTCCAGGTTTTGTCATTTCACTTATCCTTGATAAATACTTGAAAAATAAATCGTATCGTAAGCAGTTAAGTAAACATGGAATTTAGACTGACTTATTAATCGTAACAATTGATAATTATCACGTTCGATAAAAATCCTTAAAATTTGCTATTCAGGGCGGGTTTTAGGCCGAACAAACTTGTGACATACTCGCATAAATGCTGTAGAAAAATGTCGTCTTAATATTGTTACCTGTTCGAATTTCATAACATTCCTCATTCTAATTTGTGGAAATACATAAATCATCACTTCGTGTCTCATCATTTCCAACAGTCCACGTAGAAACATTTGTGCATTCACATAATATGTTTTTCATATAATTTGTGATTTTTCATGGTCCAACGCGGTAAGATAACACCGCCAGACAAAACTACGAGGGCGGTTCAAATATGATGGAGACAAAAGCTGTAGATGGTGCGCATGTATGTTTTGAAGGTCGTGGCTTGAGTATGTGATAGCTCGGTCCCTTACGAGCACTGTAGTATAGTTTTCGTAGGGAGTGCATATTTCACGCGCGTGCTACGACCATGATAGAACGTCAAGTGCCGACCGCCGTTGCGCAACGTATTGTCATTCGTTTTTAGTGAGTGAATCTTTGACCTTCGAGGGCTTCTTTCAGTGGTCCAAACATGTGGTAGTTGCAGGGTGATAAATCCGGACTGTAGGGGGGACGTTCCAGTACCTCCCATCTTAATTCCGACATTGTATCGAGCATGAGACGCGCGGTATGAGGGCGCGGGTTATCCTGGAGAAGAATCGCACTTCGTGCTGGAATGCCCCTCCGTTTCGAGCCGTTATTATGCGATATTGAAGGTATTCGTGGATGATCGAATCTACACTACCAACACTGATGTCGAGTTCAGCCGAAATGTCTCGAACATTCATCCTACGGTCCTCCAAAACGAGTTGTTCTACGTGGCAAATGTTGTCTGGTGTGATGCTGGTTCACGGTCGACGATCATGCGGCTCATTCTCGATGGTTTCGCGACCATCCTTGAATGCTTTGGCCCATTTAAACACAGCAGCCCTATTCAGACACTCACTTCCGAACTGATTTCACAAACGCAGAAAAATTTCCGTGTTTTTAACGCCTTCCCTCATTAAAAAAATTCCCGTTGGTAGCACCAGCCGGAAAGGTAAATTTCTCGTATGTAGCGTAAGGTTTCGAAAAAGAATTTGGCTTGCCTACTACTGGACTTCTTACTGCAATTTTTGTGGCACTACATGGGTATTTATTAACAAAAAGAATCTGCTGCCGTTCGTATTTGGAGACCCTTCATAGAGGCGCAAATATTTTGCTAATTAAATTGAGTTGCACACGTATGGATCAGATATTGAAAATCGGCGGGTAATAAATTGTTATAAACATACTTATACTGGTTTCGCCCTTTTCACATTTGCTGTTTATACATTTCACAGTGGTTACCACACAAAGGTGATAACTTTTTGGCTTAAATAGCTCAAATAGTTAATTTCAAAAGATTTCCATAAAAGTTTAAGCAGCACTTGCATTGCCATTAATATTTACATTTTTGATTCTTTTCTGAACCATCAGGGGCCGTCCTTTTGAATTTTTATTGAAAACGGCTGCTAAAAATATTAAGCTGTTAATTTTCGAATTTTTTTTTGTCATCCGATTTGCATAATTAAATTAAATTAATTTGCCTTAATAACTTATAATTTCAAGTTTTATCGGAATCTGTTGAGAAACTTGGCTGCTAGAGGGCTACAGAAATAAAAAAAATGTTTATGTCACCCCCCTGTATGGGGAGACCCCCTTAAACACTTTAAAACATTTTCTTACACTGCGATTTCAAGAGGCACCACTTTTGACCTACGTAGAAAATTTCCTGATTCTAGCTTATGTGGTTTGCGAGAAAACTTGTGACGCACGAACAAACGGACGGACGGACAGACAGACAAATCTCGATTTTATAATTTTTTAGGGTATTGTTAAAAATATTTTACAATATTTAAACGATAGTCTGATTTACAAATACTTTCAAGATAAGTCATTTAAAACGTTTCCATGAAAAAAATTCATTATTTCAGTTGCTACTAAAATAGCGAATTGCGCTTGCCTCCTGACCTTTGGGGGCCGCCATTTTGAATGCATGGATTTGATTTTGGACTATTTTAAATCTTTGTGGGCTAGGACCTCATCAATTAATGTGCCAAATCTCGTTCAAATCGGAGTTTCACTCTAGACAGGGCAAAATAGTTCAATTTTTAGTGAAAATGGCAGCTAAAAATAATGGGTTGTAAATGTTCGACCTTTTTATTTTTCATTCAATTTTAATAATTTTCTGCATAATACAAGAACATAGTACAGAAATCCATAGTGTCAAGTTTAATCAAAATCCGCTGGAAAATGTGACCGCTAGAGCGCCACAAAAACCTGAAAAAACTGCATATTTAAACCGCTGCCATTTTGAAATTTGCACATGCATGATCACCAAAGTCTATAGACTTAAATAATGCCTATCTTGAAAACAAGTTTCATATATGTCGGATCAAAATTGCGACTTTTGGAAGCCTTTGAACTTTTGAGTTTCAACTTGCCGCCATTTTGTTTTTTGTGACCTGACCTTCAGTTTTTTCACGTAATTCTTTAGGTACTTATAATTTCTATCTAACTGCCGAATTTCATGAAAATCGGTTGAAAGCTTTGACCACTATTATAACAACAAAATTTTGCAGGTTTTTCGACCTTTGAGCGGCCGCCATTTTGTTTCTGCCGTACCGACTTTGGATTTTTTATTGTGAGATTCATCACATACTATACTTTGGTCAGAACAGAAATCACGATTTTTCGTCTAAAATGGCCGCCATTTTGTTTTTGCCCGGCCGATATAGCTGGTATATGACTCTCCGCAATAGGTAAATTTCTCTCGAGAAATTTACCTAAAACGAATGACAATACGTTGCTCAACGGCGGTCGGCACTTGACGTTCACTCGTGGTGGTAGCACGCGCGTGAAACATGCACACCCGATGAAAACCATGCCACACTGTTCGTAAAGAATCCAGCTATCACATACTCAAGCCACGACCTTCAAAACATACATGCGTGCCATCTATAGCGTTTGTCTCCATTAACATAGAACCCGAAACCGCGAAAATTAAAAAATCTTGGAAGCAAATTTCAACGTCGCGTTAGACCATGGGAAAATGAAAACGTACTTGTAAAATGAAAATATATTTAAGGTAATGTTTCGCGGTTTTTGGAAAACACAATTTACATTTCATTCAAGAGGGTTTGATTAAATATAATTCACTTTGAGGTTAATGTTTGCAAGTTTTATTGAATTTATTGGAGTAAAGTGTCATCATAATTACTTCAATTGTTATTCGTGATGGACAAGAGAATACGTTTTAAATGTTCATACAAAGCGCACGTATGATATATTCTAGCAATTACAATGTATCCCAATATGTTGTAGCAATAACATAATTTTTACATGCTGCAGAACCTCCTAGTCTGCAGGAATAGTAGTTTTCTGATGTTTTCACTTCTCAAGCGGCTTCTTTTGTCGGAAACGATATCACCAATAGTGGAGAAAGCTCTTTCCGATGGAACCGAAGTTGCCATGACACAGAGATATTTTTGGCCATTTTCATCATAGAACAATCCTAAAGCATGCACATTTTTAGTCATCTCGGCATTTGGTCGACAAATCAAATTAGATCTACTTATTTAGCAAAACTGGCCGTGGATAAGGTTCGTTCATTCCAATGCTCCATTGGATCATATTTAAGTTTAGCCAACGGACCTTTCAAGTATACTGATAGCTCTGGTGTCATCGTACTTAAAGTATCGGGTTCCTAAATTACCTTCAATTACCCTTAACCTTTTCCTTGCTTTCTAATTGTCTTCTAGCAGTTTAAGATGACCCTCTCACAAGTTAAATTCTCGTTCTGTAATTTAACGAGACACATGTTATAAAACATTTTATATTACAAAGTTCAAAAAAGTTAAAACGTTAGGTTAATCAAGTTGATATTTGCTTACCTTCAGCAGAATGAAGAGAGGAAGTAGCTGTAGGGCCACCCTCGTATTTTGACGAGTCGGCTATATCTTGCTTTATTTCCATTGTTAGTCTTCTAAGTGCATTCCCCAATGCAATCTTATCTTCAAAGTGAATATTTTTAAAACGGGGATCGAGAATAGTGGCAGTTGGAAGAAAATGATTATTTTCAGATCACTGAAACGCTTCTTGTATTCTGTCAAAACACTATCTTTTAGTTTTCTTGCTAAGCAAGATTTACTTATAGCTTCATCGATTTTGCTGCGCATTAATTTCACTATAGGAATTACGATGCTGGAAGTTTAGAATTGATCACCGGAGGCTTCCTTTATGGCAAATTCAATGGGTCAAATTAAAGTACAAAACTCTTTCATGAAATCAATGTCTCTTACAGAAGGCATTTGTGGGGCTGATGTATTGCAATTTACAATGCTCGCAACAATTTCTCTCAAAAGAAGAAACCTCTCGACCATATAGTATGTCGAATTCCACCTTGTAGAGACAAATTGCACTGGCTTCTTTTTCGATGTTTTGTTTTTTTGCGCAGCTCCTCACTCGCATTTATGCTTTTTTTAAACCATTTAACTATGGCTTTAACATCGTCGATAGTTTTCACTACCTCTGTTCTCGCACAAATTGATTTTTGAGCCATTAAATTTAACAAGTAAGCGAAGCAATAAGTGACTCTGTAACAAGACTGTTATGTGTACATTCGGGTTTAAGGCCCCAGTTTGAACACCTTTCTAACAATTTTTTCGCTAAATTTTCACCAGCATGGCTTTCATTCAATTCATAAACTCATAGTGTCACAGTCTCTAGTCTCATTTTTTTCTTTAAACTCTCCTTTCCTGATTTCATTTCCCAGAGCGGTATGAAGTGACGTCTCGGCAAGAAAGCTTCTCATTTGACGAGTTTCGGTCCAAATATCTGTGTGGTAAGGCACACATATTGAATGCTTGACAAAACCTTCTCAAATATGGCTTTTATTGCCTCATATTTTCTATCGATCATTGAAGTTGTAGTCCTTCTTGAAGGTCTATTATAGAGCGGAACATCAACTTTCAAAAACAGGTTAAAGCCCTCATCTCCCACAATTGAAATGGATTGGCTATCCCTACATATCATGAAAAGAATGGCCTCGGTGACTTTACCATATTTGTCGCCTCCTTCTTCGAAAGAACTTATTTTCCTAATAGTTTCCTGCAATGTTTTCTGCTTGGAGAGACCCAACCCCCTCGAAAGTCTTTGGGTACCATCAATCAAATTTCTAGCTCCAGGGGACTCGTCACTTCTATTGCCTTGGTATAGCCCAACTTCCATTGCTGGACTTGTAGGAGTTGGTGATAGTGCCACGATTGACATACTTGGTACAACTGAAGTGGTCTGACCTTCCATTTAGTTTTAGAAGCAGTCACGCTAAAAGTTATTCATCTTTATTAGTTGATTAACAGTAATAATAACTTACTAAAGTGAATTGCGTGCCCTGCATAAAATATGATCCAGATTTATCGCAAACGTTTATTTCGATAGGACTTCTGTGTCTGCTGCGAATGTGTCCTATCAGGTTCGATGTGATTCTACTTGTTTTTATAATTTTTGAACACAAACAACATTGTCCCGATTTGTCATCAATTTTTTCAAAAATTTACCACACGATTTTTGGGAGGCATTACGAAACCAAAAAAAAGGAAATTGCTGAGGAATACACAAAGTATGTAAAAAGTCAAATTTTCCCAATACGGAAGATACACTTGCACGTACAGGACACGACTAGTAAATTCAATAACGTATGTCTTTCAGTTTCAAATCAAAGTTCACATGCATTTTCAAACGCTTAACGATGCGAAGTGAAGATAAATTGCGAATGATAAATATCACTATCAAGCACTCTGTTGTTTGCTCAGTGGTAAACAAAACTACAAAATAAATCGACACGACTGAGCCCGGCATATTGATGTGAACAAAGGAATGGTAAATTCGATACAAGTGTCAATACCAACTGAAGGGTGCAGGGACACTTACATAAAGCAAAGTACAGAAACCCAACAGAAGTTTGCAATCAAGCTGAAAACATAATGGCTACAGATATGCTCATATTTTCTTCAACCATAAATCACACGTTATTTGGCAAATCCTTAAAGAGAAACGTTCAACGTGTTGTGTTGGGGGTTCCTCGTCTAGGGGCCATTTAAGTTAGCAAAAGTATATACCCAACAATTACTATGACCGAATCAAGAAGCTTGAGGAACTTTTAGCGACATCGTCATAGGGAGAGGCTACTCAAAAGGAGTAACTAGAGGAACTCTTAAGCGATATCGTCGAAGGGAGAGGCCACTCATAAGCAGCTGCAGGCTTACAAATTTTGATGAAGGTGTTAAAACAAGTAATGGATCGTCTTAATAGCAGATTGAAATTGCAACAACCAACGCAGTTTTTGGAAATGCAGCGTGATACCATGCAGAAACATTGGGAGGTCATTCAAGACAAGCACTTCAACATTTTGAAATCAGCTGACGTTCCAAGTGATTCCGATGCCGACGAATACATAAAGATGGAAGAAGAGGTAGAAATTTTTCAAATGAAAATGATGGAAGCTGGATCCTCAACCCCAACAGCTTTAAGTGTCACAACGTCTTCAATTCCAACTGTAAAGCTTCCATGGATCCAGTTGCCCAAGTTTGACGGAAACTACTTCCAGTGGCAAAAGTTCCACGATTTGTTTTGTCAGCTGATTGACCAGAGCAACTTAGGACCCGCACAAAAATTGTTTTATTTGAAGGCAAACGAGGAAGGAGTAGCCGAAGCACTAACTAAGCGCCTTACGCTGGGTGACAAATATTATAGTTCAGCTTGGAAACTCATAAAGGAACGCTATCAAAATAGACGCTTATTAGTCACCTCCATCATACAGAAGCTCATTTCGCAGCCAAATATAGGGTTTTACATTAGGGATATAACAATTTTGTATCTTTATATGAACGCACCCTTAAACTTTTTTAATGAACTGTCAATGTCAAAACGTTAGGTAAGGTCAACATTTTCATCATGGTAAAGTTCACGAACTAGCAACGTTTGGAAATTATTAAAAATTACTATTGATTACTATTATCATAAAATCATCTCCAGGGATGAAGCTCAATCGCTTTGTTAATAAGCAAAATATGCGTTATTGGTCAGCAGCAAACCCACATGTGCTTCTTGACACACCATTGCATCCGCAAAAAATTACTGTTTGGTGCGGTTTTCATGCCGGAGGTGTGATTGGGCCGTATTTTTTTGTGAATGAAAACGACCATCATGTTACTGTCAATGGAGAGCGCTATCGTGTTATGTCGGAAGATTATTTGTGGCTAGAATTGTATGAAATTGACATCAACGATATGTGGTTTCAACAAGACGGTGCGAGTAGCCACACAGCCCGTCTCACAATTAATTTATTGAAATTCATTTATTTATTGTTATGTCCATAATAGAAAACCCTATATTACCACGGGAACGGCGAATAACCTGAAGGAACTACATGACGTTACTCAGGAATGCATTCCATGGTTCCAAACGTTGGAGGTGAATGTGAATCAATGGAATCCGATTTTGTTATTCCTGTTGCTTAAAAAACTGGACAATACTACACATGCAGCATTCGAGCGTTCACTTTTCTCGCCAAAGAGAGTTGCCATCCATGAATCAATTCTTGCAGTTCCTGGAGTTTCGGTTCCAAGCTATGGTAGCAATAGGTGTGACACCGACCAAACCAAAGGTCTACAAAAGTTATCGAAGCACCACTAGAAGCACTGGTTATCAACGGGATAGCAACCAAACATCCAACGCAAAACTTAGACACATAAAATTGGCCAATTCCTAAGAATATTTCGCTTGCTAATCCGCACTTTAATTGGCCCAAGAGCGTTGATCTTTTTGTTGGTGCGGAGCTATTTTGTTCTCTACAAGTATTATGCAGTGAAAAAATAACCATTAGTCCTACACTGCCAGTTCTGCAAAACACTGTGCTAGGATGGATTGGTAGGATGGTTGATAGCAGTATTGATGGAGCGAAAACATGTTTTGCGGCACCTTGAAAAGCCTCGACAAGCAGCTTGAAGCTTTTGGATAATGGAGGGAATTGAAACAGAGAATATCAGAAGAAGATAATCAGTGCGAGGAATTCTTCGAATCAACAGTAACAAAGAATAATGAGGGAAGATCTGTTGCCCGATTACCATTCTCCTGCTCACCTTCAACTCTAGGAGAGTCGAGAAACTTAGCAGAACTAAGGCTTAGCAATATGCGAGGAAGTTGGACAGAAATGATGAACTGCGGTTAATGTACACAGATTTCATAAACGAATATTTAGCTTGGAATCACTTGAAACTCGATCTTCAATCTTCACACAATTCACCCCAGCACTACCTACCTCATCAGAGTGTGCTGCGCCCAGACAATACAACCACTAAATTGCGAGTAGTCTTCGATGGATCCGCATAGATATCGACGAATTTGTCTCTGAATGACATACTGCATACGGGACCTGCTTTGCAGAATTACTTGTTTAGTATTTTGATCAGGTTTCGCTCATTTAAGTACGTCATGACGGTGCACATATAAAAAATGTTCCGAGAAATACTAACCAACCGTGAAGAGCAAGAATGCCAAAAGATTCTTTGGTTAGAAAGTACGAATAGGAAGCTGAAAACATATCACCTAAAGACGGTGACATATGGAGCAAGATGCGCAGCATACCTAGCGAAGAAATGTCTCCTAAAGTTAGCACAGACTGAAGAAAAAAGATTTGTGATGGCAGCTCAAGTCACACAAAGGGACTTCTTTGTTGACGACCTGTTTACCGGCACGGATTATCTCCAGCAAGCAATTAATCTTCAGCAGCAACTCATTCAAGTGTTGCAGCGTGGTAATTTCCACTTACACAAATTGTGTTCTAACAACACAACACTGCTGAAATCCATTCCAGCCAGTCATCGAGCCACAGAATATAATGCCACCGATACCGATAATAACGGCATTGATAAGGCTCTAGGATTACTATGGAATATCGCGTCGGATCAATTCAACATCAAAACCAACATTTCGGATTCAACTCAGCCAATTCCAAAACGAGTTTTTCTTGCTCAGATGTCGCAACTTTTTGATCCCTTCAAGCCAGTTAACCCAGTTGTCGTGCTTACAAAGATATTCATGCAACAACCCTGGGAATCAAAAATTGATTGGTATACATATCTATCTGAAAAGCTCCAACAAAGCTGGAAGGATTACAGAGGTTAACTGTTAACATTGAGGAGACTAGCCATACCGTGGCATATAATGAATTCCACCAAACGGAAAAGTGCGCAACTGCATGGGTTTGCAGATGCAAGCAGGCTAGCTTCTTTTACTTCGTAGCACTATAGCCCCTCGCGGGCCTCCGCTTCCTGCAAATAGCACCTCCAACTGTCTCGGTCCATTGACCGCGTCCTCCAATTTTGAAATCCAAGCAGCAATAAACTGTCTTCGTCGAACGAGTCAGACCTGCGTTTCCTTGGTTTCCCCACTGGTCTGCGCCCTTCAGTATTCCCAACGAATACCTTTTTGGGTATCCGATTCATGTGGCCAGCCCATTGCAGCTTCCGCAGCCTTAAAATCGTTAAGACCTCCGGCTCGTCAAAAATTTCATACGACTCATGGTTGTATCGAATTCGCCTTTGGTCCCCATCTAGCTTCGCTCCTTTTATTCCCCTCAGGACCCGTCGCTCAAAGGTGGTGAATACGAGTATATTTGCGCATGCTTGGGTTAGCGTCCATGTTTCACACCCATAGCATAACACAGGTCTTATCACAGATTTGTATACTTGGAGCTTTGTTTTCCTGTGTATGCAGCTGGTTTCAAGATCGTCAAAACTGAACAAAATATTAGGGTTTTGTAAAATAATTTTACAACACCCTACTAAAATCGCCACCTGTCTGTCCGTCCGTCTGTTCGTGTGTCACAGTAATTTTTCTCGCAAACTACTTAAGCTAGAAACATCTTTGTATGTAGGAGTAAAGTGATGCTCTCTTCAAAGTTCAACTACAAAAAATGTTTATAAGGCATTTAAGTTCAACTACAAAAAATTTTTATAAGGTATTTAAGGGGTGTCTCCTTATACAGATGAGTGGCCCCCGAAAAAAAATTTTATCAAAGGTAGCCGATATGGGTATCATATAAAAGGTCTTGGCAAGAGTTTTCCAAAACAGGTCTTATACTGACATTTTATGCTTCGAGGGGCACACAGGAAGGGGGATTACAAGAAAAATTTGTGTCCCTCCTCGCGATTGGACACCTGTAATCTGAAAAAAAATTATGGAGGGAGACGTTTAAGAGCACAACAACAACAAATACTTTAGAAGTCAAAATTCGCTCGACTTTGTTAATAATAGTATGATCTATGAATTTTACATTTTCCCCAATACAATCGTATGGGTAACCCTTAAACGAAATTCGATATTTAAGTGGCCTTACAAAAAGTGCTCATACTTTGAAAGTTTGATGAAAATCGAATGACATACACGGAAGTTATAGCCATATGAAATTTCTCCAATTACAACAACAATAACACATGATTTTGGTACTTTTCAGCAAATCAGATACTGCAGTTTTGATTTGATCTTCTTAAAATTTTCAAATAAGATCAATAACAAATATTTTTTGGTCTCCATGATTTGAGTGATTTTTGTACTCTTGCAACAAAATGGTGACCATTGAAAATAGATAAATGATAGATTTTCTTTTAAACGTGCACATTCTTTGACATGCTTCCGGACTTTATTCGTTGTTGGTGACTGCGTTTCTGAGAGGTTGGGTACAAAACCCTACTGACATGAGCGTAGGTCTGTATACCCAACTTATTTTCTTTTATTTTCCTTTCACGTTGCATTTTCGACTCTTTCTTTAAGGACCTGCGCAGATCTTTATAAATCTGCCTTAAAACTTTTTTAAAGATAAAGAGATACCGGGTCCGAAAGATATCGAAAGATCAGCTTCTAAAGTGTTCTGGTCATATTAGGAATATGACCAGAAAACTTTAGAAGCTGATCTTTTCTCGCACAACAATAAGGATGTATATTGGTTAGATTACTTGAAGCATTAATGTTGTGTTTGTCAAGATGCGAATGACGACAGACAATGTTAATTTAAAAGAGAGTCTTTATTGATACAAATTATTATCTATAAGATTTCGTGGGGCTCGTGTTAGACCGTAGCGATGCGAACTAAGACTGATGTCGACCGTGTCTAGTTGACGAGTGATGACATGTGGAATATGTGGAAAAGAGCATGTCTACATCTTTGTCGATGCCAGCGCCATCTACCAGTGATGTGGTGTGACCCTGATTTGCGCGAGAATTAAATCCAAAGTTTTCTATACGTAACATTTCCTTTTACGATACAAAAACGTTGAAGTACAAAATAATATGAGTGTATAATCTGAAGACGATCAGGTTGGCGTCAAATTCTTGTAGATCTGCGAACGGGACAACATTCTTCTTGATTTCTGGCGGTGATGTTGGGTTGTTGACAGCAGGTGCCTTTTGAATCATTGGGACTGATTGTTCAGGATTCTGTGGTGCCCTCTCATAAAAATGGACTCTTCGATTCGATCAATCAATTGTTTCGGATTGTTGTTTGATGCTTGATAAACGGGGTATTAATTGGTCGATGTGACGTTTGAAAATCTTTCCTTCGTAATCTATTTCATAATGAATGTTGCCCCAACGTTTTATGACCTTTCCGGGGATCCATTTGGCCATTCGCGAATTACCTGGCATAAAGTATACCTGTTCGGCTACTTGTAGTTTTCGAAACGATGGAATAAATAGAGTTTGCTGCTGCTCTGTGATTTTGGTGTGGGGACTATTGGGTCGTACCAGATCAAGACGTGTCTGTATGTTCCGACCAAGTGATGCAGGCGCCACTTTCGTCGTCGTATGTAGAGCTTTTCGATGAAACTGCAAGTATTTGTTTAGGTTCTGTGTTAAGGTACTTGGTGTTGTTGAAATTATTTTCAGTGCGTCTTTTATTGTTTCAACGTACCGTTCCGCTTGACCGTTTGTAGAAGGGTGGTAAGGAACCGATAGTTTGTGGTATTTGACTTCAGAATTGGCTAAGAACATTTCGAATTCATCGGAAGTAAATTGCGGCCCATTATCGGAAACGATCGTGACCGGAATTCCATAGACTGCAAATAGTTTGTCCAAGGTTGCTATTGTAGTAGTTGACGTAGACGATTCCATAACCCCAACTTCAAACCATTTGCTATACGCAGCGACTATGATAAATAACATTGATCCAGCTACGGCGCTGGCGTAGTCTACGTGCACTCTCTCACAAGGTGCTTTGGGGTACTCCCAATGGTAAGTCCGAAATTTAGGCGGTGCGTGTGAGGTTTTTGCACACGATTCACATGATTTTGCAACTCGTTCAATGTCCCCATCGATACCAGGCCAACAGATAAAAGATCGTGCTATGCCTTTCATTTTCATAATGCCTAGGTTTGCTGCATGTAGATTTCTGAGTATATTATCCTGTAGAGTCTTTGGAATGACCCCTCTGTGTTCAAAGAGTAGGCATCCTGCAGCCAGAGTATAATTGGACTCTGGTATTTTGTGTTTGAAGTCAGCCAAGTTGCATCCTAACGCGAGCAATTGGACGATTCTGGCCAATTCAGGATCACTTCGTGTTTCTTTTGCGATGCGGTCAGCACAAATAGGCAATTGGTTGATTTGACGGACTACAAAATTATCGAATTCATCGTTCTCGTCTGTAGCTTCATATTGCTTTTTAACATACAGTATGTTGACTGACTCTTCAGTATTGGCTCAGGGTACACGAGAGCAATAGTCGGCATTAGCGTTTTGTTTCGAAGTTTTAAATTCTACCTCATAATCGAAATGAGCCAAGCAATTGGCGTAGTTTCCCATACGGCTAATGCACAGATCTGGGACGTACTTCGTTGGATGAAGGAACTGTGTCAATGGTTTGTGATCCGTTATCAAAATTAAAAGCCGGGTGTATCGATAATAAAAAAACTTTTGAGCTGCCCATACTATTGCCAACGCCTCTTTTTCAATTTAGGGGTTTCGTTGCTCTGTCTGACTCATTTTCCGGCTTGTTGCAAAAGCTATCGGTCTTTTTCTGCAATCCGGAAGGCGATGCGATAAAACTGCAGCTAAACCAGTCTTGCTTGCATCTGTGGCTAAAAGTGCGGAACCGTAGGCATGAGCACCTGTGGAGACGTCAGAATTCTCTTAAGTTCATTATAAGCTCTGTTTGCTTCTTCTGGCCATGTCACGTCTTCAGTATTGAACATATCTCGGAGTGGTCTTATTTTTATTGCAAGATTTAGTATGAATGAACTGAAGTAAGTCATTTTCATTTGCAATTCTTCCAACGTATTTGGTTTAGCTGTGTTTTTAATAACTTCTATACGTTTGTCTCATTTATTTATTCCGTTTGAGTCGAATTTTTGCCCCAAAAATTCGATTGCATCTGCATTTGATATCAAGCAGTCAAATAATTGGATTATGGTTTGAAGCAGATCTTCGAAATTTTCTCCGAAAGCGACGATTTGATCAAAAAATACGCAAGCTTTCTTTATATTTTTGAGGATTCTTTCAATGCGCCGTTGCCAGAGCGCGGGGATATTGGCTGCGCCATCAATTGCATGGCGTGGGCGAATGAGACCATGGGTTACTGTGTTCAAGGTAGGTGCTTGACTGAATTCATCGCTGACCGTAAGAATTGTCGACTTTCATGTACTGACCTGAAGCGAGTATCAATGATCTTCGCGTAAGCATCGCGCAATGCTCGCGGAATTCCTCGTGCCCGTACGAAAACAGGTTTAGGTTTAGGATTTAAATTTCACTTCAGCTGGCGGCGCTTCAAGTTTTCAAGCTTCTTTACTGAAAATATATTGCTATTGTGATACGATTTCGTCTAATTGTTTCGCTTGTTCCGATGTGAGGTTTAATGGGACTGTAGAAATCGCGTCGATTTTTTTCTGACCGAGAAAATCTAAGCAAAATTGATCTCTTTGACAAAATGCGAAATCCATTCGCTTCCGAAGAGCGAATCGAATTTACCTTCGACGGTATATAAGTTGAGTCGAGCAGTTTCCTTACTGACACTGACATTTACAGGAAACCTTTCAAGACAATTAATCCGATGCCCTGTGTAACTCGAAAATTGACGATCTGTTTTCAATAAGGTAAAATTTCGTTTTATTGTTTGAAGTACATTGATGCTAACGATGGCACATGGTGCGCCAGTGTCCAATTCCATATCAAATTGTCGCCCATCTATTTGAACCTTGAGGACTTGCTTGTGGTTATTCTGGATCGAGTTTACTCGATGAAGTCTGATCGTGTCGTCAATGCAATCAACTATGTCTATGTTTTCAGCTGGTTTTCACCGCGTGCGCTCATTGGTTCGTGTTCTTACTAGAAGATCCACAAACGCGTGATATGTGCCCTCTTTTCCCAATGTATGGCAGCTTGCGTCTTTAAATTTACAGAGCCGACGTGCGTGAGAACCACCACACCCAACACATTTACTAGAATTTCGGTGTTTCTTGAATGTGTAGGTGTGTGTTTTAGTTTACTGCTATTTCGACTAAGATTATGAGTCGGAAGTTTATGCGTTTTGTCCTTTTTGACTTTTGGCTGTGTGTAACCTAACTTATTTGTTTTTCGGACTGGGTTGAAGCCATAACTTGAACTTCATTGGTTACTTTTTGTGTAGCTTCAATGGCATTCGCGACATCCTATGCCTCGGTGAACGTGGCTGGCTCTTTGCCAGTTATTTCATCGCACATCTCCCGTGATTCTAAGCCATGTAAAAGTTGCTCGATCAACATGCGGTCCAAAAAATTGCCATATTCACAAAATGCACCAGTTTGTTTCAAGCCGAGTGAAAATTTGGCAACTAGCACCCTTCTGTTGGCATATCAGTCGAAATTTGATGCTCTCGGCGTATTTGTTCTTTTTACCATCAAAATGCTTGGTTGGGGGGGGTTTCTTTGATTGGTGCGTACGAGTAACTAAGGGCTTCTGGTGATTTTGGGCTCGGTTAGAACTTGAGCGCCTTATTCAGCTCTACACCCATGTGCCCCCGAGCATCATTAGCTTGTAAATCGGAATTAATCTTAATTCAATTTCAGGGCCTAGTCAAATCACTTAAAATAATCCTCGATCGTACCCTCATCTGACGCGCAAAATTCGTTGACCGAAAATGTTGGTGGTTTCTGCGTGGCGGGGTTTCTGGTGTCTTCTAGGCATTTTGCATGGACGTCGTTATAGCGGCCGAAATGGCTGATGTAAGAGTTCGTATTAGCTCGTTCGCCATTTTTTTTTGCGATGCTATTCACTTTTCACTTCTTTTCTTCTTCTAACATTTATTCATTTCTTTCTTCCTTCTAGCACTTGTTCACTTCTGACACCATTTGTTGTATTTGTCAAGATGCGAATGATGACCGACAATGTTAATTTAAAAGAGAGTCTTTATTGATACAAATTATTATCTATAAGAGTTCGTGGGGTTTGTGTTAAGAGCGTGGCGATGCGAACTAAGACTGATGTCGACCGTGTCTAGTTAACGAGTGATGACATGTGGAACATGTGAAGAAGAGCATGTCTACATCTTTGTTGATGTCAGCGCCGTCTACCAGTGATGTGGTGTGACCACGATTGGGGCGAGAATCAAATCCAAAGTTTTCTATACGTAACAATTAATGAGTTGCTACTATCATTTGTTAGTTTTGCTGAATTCTTCTATGGGCCTTATATAGCACAAGGAAATCTTCTTAAGATTTAAGCCATTTAAAAGCGCGTGCTTCGTAAGGTATTTATTATTATTTCGTCGTGCAAACTTTGTGAATTTATCCTTAAAGCCACTTGTCCTTTTAAATGTACTCTTTAGATTATTGTGACGGCGTCAGATACGCAATTCTTTGTGGGCTTTATACGCACTATGCAGAATACGAGTACTTGTTAGGACTTCCTTGCTCAAACATGCGTGTAGCTACGCAAACCTTACAAGTTTCCTTATACCAGCTTTTGGCTGGATAAATAAGCTATTTCATTAAAACAGCAGAGACAGTGCGTTATTTTGACTGATTCTTTGATAATAAAAAAATGTTCGCACACTAGTCCAATTCGAACCTTGGCGCTGAGATTTGTTAGGGTAATCTCATTTTATGACCGTAACGGTATTCGAGGTGATATGGTCAGTATCACGCTCAACCGTGTGATTATTACCTGATTTTTCAATCAGTACACATCACAGCTGGGGTAGGCCATATTTTAACAGAAGAACTCGTTGCCATCAACGAACTTTGAACTTAAGAACTGCTGCGCAAACGGTCAGCACTCTAACCACTACACCACACGATCTGTTCAACAATTGCAGTGTTAAATTTATTTAATAATATCTGAAAATAAAATTTCTTAAGATACGAGTATGTGATTCCAATGGTGGTGCACAACCACAAAAAACTCGATAAAGTCCTATTTTTTATATTCAAATTAAATGGATCGAAGCTGTAATTAGCTTTTTACTCGAAAATTGGATTCTTACTATCGAGGAATTCATTCAATTTCAAACAAATAATTTTATTAACTACAATTCAGTATATTAATCTTTTTAAGCCATATCCCAATTATAAATTGTTGAACTAGTGCATCTTCGTTTCATCATTAATATTTACTTATTAAAACTAAATTTAAACCAATTTTCTTACATACGGGTTCTAATAACAGTTAGGTGGAGGCATTACTAGTTAATCAAACTTCATTTCTTAAGTAATCTATAACAATTAGATGTGCGCACAAACTTACCCAACTAATATAGTGAAATTGCATGCTATTTATTTCATATTAAACAATTTTCCAATAAGCCAATTATTTCCGAGTGAATGCGTTATAATAAATTTCAATTTAATCATAAATTTAATATCCCACATGTTGTCTGCTCCTTCCCCGCATTCAGATGTTCAAAGGCAACAAGGATAGTGATTCGATACAATACAACGTGTTCGAAGTGCCCATAATTGCTCAGTGGGTTAGAATAAATCCAACGCGATGGCAAGATCGAATATCTTTACGTGTTGAACTTTATGGCTGTGAATATGGTGAGTTAACACATGAAATTTATTAATTATTCTACATACATGTAAAGCAAAAAGTACAGTCAAAAAATAAAAATTGTTGTTCATATAAAAAGATGATACTCTTTTGAGTATAAAACTATATGCGTACAAGAGAAATGATAAATCAATTATTTCCTTATCCTTTTCCAGTTTCTGACAATTTATACTTCAATGGAACTAGTTTAGTCCGATACGATTTGCTACGAGATCCAATTGCAGCTACGCGTGAATCGATTCGATTTCGATTCAAAACTCCTGAAGCAAATGGAATTCTATTATATTCGCGTGGCTCACAAGGCGATTATTTAGCACTTCAGTTGAAGGATAATCGTATGGTACTCAATATGGACTTAGGTTCCGGAATAATGACATCATTGTCCGTGGGAAGTTTACTGGATGATAACGTTTGGCATGATGTCGTTATGTCACGCAATCGACGAGACTTACTCTTTTCCGTTGATCGAGTATTGGTTCGTAGGCGCCTGAAGGGAGAATTCAGCAAATTAAATTTAAATCGTGGGGTAAGTTTTTATTACTGAGTTATGATGAAGAATTTAAAGTATTCTTTAGAATTAAGAATTTTGGCGCATTCATATAAAGTTTCTTTTATTTCGATATTGACACAATTAATTAACGTTGACGGTAGCAATGTGGTATGCCTCAATATGACGATTGATGTATCATTCTGCCTGTAGCCTTGGCGCCTCTTTAATTCAAACCTTCCGATTCGGTGCTCCTAAAAGCGGTTTTCTACCATCAATTGAATCTTCCCTGTGCTTGCGTACTTTTGCGAATGGTTTGGCTCCGGTTACTCGTGCCTTGAACGCAGGCTTAGAGACACAGCTCGTATAGTCATTCGACATGATCAGCCTATTGCAGGTGTAAAAGACAGAAATAAATAATAACGAACTAAATTATCTGGGTGTAATGTGTCTTTTATAATAAACCTGATGTTGTTAGTTTGGTGGTTAATGTATTACTGAACTAACACATGTTCACTTATACTTAAACATAAACGTTGCTGCCAAGTGTAGACTAAATGAACGCACTCACTTATTACACGCTTTTTTTGATTAATTAAATTAATTTTATTTAATTATTTTTATGGACCATCTGAAATACTATTTTTAATCCCATCCGTATTTTTTGAGAGGGCGACTTACATCACCACCTCGTATTGTAGTTTCTGGTCGTACTACTGCTGAAAGAAATGGTGGTACAACATCATTTGCCTCACTATCAGATCTTGAAACATCACTTTCAGCAGTATCATCTTCACCACATGATAGCAGTGATTGATTATTGTTAACTACTGGACGTTCCGTTTCATTCACTTCACAATCAATTTGAGTATCGTTCATGTTTTCATTTGTGGGTGGTATTCTTCAAGATTATTTTTAGCTAAATTTCTACCATTAACTACGAGTATATTCTCGTCAAATAGCAACTCACTAGCATTGAATTCATTATTTTTTGATTTATAAATAAAACGTCGATTACGTCTGAAATGGTTATTAAAGTGATCTTTAACAATACGAGGGTCATTCGAAAAGTTTTCGGCCTTACGATAAAAAATCATAGTACATTCAAGCAGCAAAACTGCAGCCGATTTGAAAAGCTTGTCAGGCATAAGTGTTTAGATCCATGAAGCGCGTGTAATCTACTAGAGCCTCTCGGATGTTTGTTCGGCATATGCCGGACACTCAATAGTACATGTTGCCAGGACTCACTCTTTGCGCCGCAGATTTGACAATATGCTACATCAACAAGTTCACGACTACAACCATTCATTCAGGCTCCCATTCCCCGTAAGCACGAACCCCAAACCCAGACAAAAGTCCAGTTGTGGGACCCGCATTGCTGCCAGGACATCAGGCAGCCACACGTAAGTTGCACGTCCCCGGGAGCATTCACTCCACCTGGTCACGTCATATTCCAACATGGAACAAATGCCATACCAACTCTGAAGCCTGGTGTCACCGCCTTGGAACCACTCATGCTCACCAACAGGCAATCCCCTCCGCAACCTGAAAGCCAATCCTCGACGGATGATTTCCAAGTCCAGCGGTAGAACTTCCAATAGAACCTACGTGGCGTCTGTCGAAACTGTACGACACACAGGTAAGCACACGAGCATTACGTTACAAGACTTCTGCCAGTTGCACTCATCACACTCTTAAGGAATACCGGTGCCGCATAGGCCGCACAGGCGACACTCCTTTGAGGGCTCCTCTACGAAGTCCCCAATCCCTCTTCAGCCCCTTAAAATGGGGCCAGAAGAAGAATCTCTCTCCCACATGAATTCCCAAGTATGTGATCGTCGTCTCATACTTGAGAGCTCGTCCCTCATACCGCACCCATGGTGGACGACTTCGACTGAGCGCACCCTTCAGAAGCATTTTCGACGTCTTCTGCACAGAGGCCGTCAGCACAACTCGGTTGCACCATTGTTGCTCTATGGAAATACCGCGTACCCTTAGCTTCTAGTTCTACTCGACTTCCGAGCTTCAACTAGTATCAACAAGTCATCGGCATATGTACACGAGCTGCAGACAGCAGAAAGCTCTGCCAGCAAGTCATCCATCAAAAGGTTTCATATAAATAGACCCCTGTGGACATCCTCTCTTTCTGACATCTCCACATTGTCTCAAAAATCCTGGACGTATGCTCTTCTGTCTGAGAAGTAGCTTCTCCAAAGCCCTAATTCCTTGCAACCAACCGAGGACAACTGGTGAGCTCAAGTGGTCAAAAGTGCCCTTGAAATCAATAAAGATTCGAAGAACATACTTTGCTCACTTGCATGTACCGCGGGCATGACATATACAACTGGTACAACGCCCCGCACGGAAGCCATACTGCCTGTTCGACAGACTCCCGGATACCAGCTCCTTCAATCTCTGGACCATGATCTTCTCCATTATTTTCGCAAGTGATGGAAGAAGAGAGATGTCCCTGTATGATCTCGGGGAGCCAGGGTCTTTGTCTGGCGACTTCAGCAGCACCACTACTTTGGCACGCTTAAAGTCCACGGGGGAGCAGTCCAGTTCAAAGCACCTGATGAAGAGACATGGCCTGCCAAATGCTTTCACACATCTCGCCTGTCATGCCGTCCCACCCTGGTGACTTCATACAGCGCAATCTTTTGACACTCGCATTTATCTCCCAGCGCTGAAGAGGTGGAGCATGCTCCTGCTTTGCGACACTTTCAAGATACCGTGTTTCAGACTCCACCCTCGGAAATAACTCCCAGCAGATACTCGACACTCACTCCAGATCGGGGTCGCATTCTCACGAATACGAAGCCCTGATACTTTGTGTCTGTTGTTTCTTCTGCGGCAGACTATTAGTCATCAGCACTGTCAGCAACGAAACGCTGCCAATGCTCCTCCTTGGACTTCGTGAGTAGCACATGGTACTCCTTGGCAAGCTTCTGGTATTCCCGCTTGAGGTGCCCAGCAGTATCCAGCTTCGGGATCGGGCCCTTTGAAACTTCCTTCTTGCGTTCCGGACATCTTTCTGCTTGGCAGCTAGCTCATCCGTCCACCACGCGACGTGGTCAGGAGTAGTCTCATGACTTCTCCTGAGTACAGCGTTGTTGGCCCGGACAAAGGGCTCTTGAAGATAGGACATCATCCCATCGATGCTGAGACCGCTGTAGTCTACAAGGGGTAGGCCTTCGACCTCGTCTGTATCAGCGCCTCATATCTCTCATTCCGGAGTTAGGCTCCAGGTCAACCCAGCTGGGTGACGGGCATCCACTGTCTCAGAATTCATTGTGACTTCAATGAGGTTATGGTCACTCGTCCCCCAACCAGGCAACAACCTCCACTTGAACCCCCGAGAACATGCAGTATCATTCGCACAACGTCAACGTCGCTACATCCCATCGGGCCGTCAATCGTTGGCAATTCACATGGGACAATCGAAATTTGCAGACTATGAACGAGGATCAGTTCACTCAGCTCTTCCCCCGGCGTGTAGCCACTGAGCGGGTCTTCCGCGAGTAAGACTTGCTGTGTCACACCGGCGAGTCCAGCATTGGCGTCCGATCCCAGAATGCAGGCTTTACCACCAACCAGCGGCAGAGCCCGATCTAAATACTCTGCAAATGGCTCGATGGGACTACCATGCTCACAATAGACACTTATCACAAATATTTCACTAAAGTGCATGCACAGGCAAACATTCAACATTCACATCATTGATTACGATTGCCGCTTTGCCCGTCCAGCAGCGTAAACACGCTTTCCAGAAGGTAGGTGCTTTACAGAACCAAAAAGAACCCATTGCTCCTGTAACTTGGAAATGGCAACGCGTTCTTCACGCATATAAACCCATAGCTCGTACATGACGGCAGCATTCCTCGCACAGTTTAACTGTGTATGGCCATATTAGTGCGTAGCGTTTGCCTTCGCCACCTGCTTAGCATACACTGGACAGATGGTTGCCATAATCGCATGCCCTGCAGGGAGGCCGTGAACGGCACAGTTCCTTGAGTGCGTCTTATTACCGCAATCTGAGACTAGATTCCCCAGCTGTGAACAGCGGGAGCATGTACTCTCAGTGGCACGACAATTCCGTACCCGATGGTCAAACTTTATATACCTTTAGCACTTAGACACCGGGTCTAGGTGATCTACCGTATAGGCCATCCACTTTCTATATCAATAATAAAAACTGGTGGACCTGTCTAAAGTAAGTGGCATTTTCACAAGCACAACAACTTAACCTGATGACCACTGGAGATCCGAAATGGAAACCGCTTTCGCATTACTTCAGTTATAATTATCATAATATTCATAAATACATAATATAATTATAATTAGATAACTATAATTATTTAACTCTAATTATATAATTAAAATTATAATTAGAATTAACCTTACGATTGCAACTACAGCTTCAACTATAAATAACCTACAGCTTCAATTACAATTATAAATAATGTAATTATAATTACAATTATGATTATTATAATTATAATAAAAATTATAATTAAACTTACTGTTATTGTAATTATAATTTTAATTATAATTGTTATTGTTATTGTAATTTTAATTGTAATTACAATACAATTATGATTGTAATTGTAATTATAATAACAAAAGTAAAAGAAAATGAAATTGTAATTATAATTACAATTACAATTGTTAAATAATGGTTGTAGTTATATAATTATTATTACATAATTATAAACTTACAATTGCAACTACAACAACAGCAATAGCAATTACAATTGAAAATAATGGTAATCATAATCAAAATCATGACCATAATTAAAATTGAAATTAAAATTGGAATTGAAATAATCATAATTAAAATTAAAATTGAAATTGGTATTACAATTGAAATTACAATTGAGATTAGAATTGAAATTATAATTTAAATTACAATTGAAATTACCATTGAAATTACAATTAAACTTACAATTGATATTACAATTACGATTGAAATTACAATCGAAATTACAGTTGAAATTACAATTTAAATCACAATTGGAATAACAATAAAAATTACAATTGAAATGACACTTGAAATTACAATTGAAATTGAAATTTCAATTGAAATTGCAATTGAAATTACAATTGAAATTACTATTGCAATTACAATTGAAATTAAAATTGAATAATAATTGAAATTACAATTGAAATTATAGTGGAAATTACAATTGAAATCACAATTAAATTGAAAATTGAAATTATAATTGAAATTGCAATTGAAATTACCAGTGAAATTACAATTGAAATTACAAAAATTAAAATTGAAATTACAATCGAAATTACGGTTGAAATAACAATTGAAATAACAATTGAAATTATAATTGAAACAGCAATTCAAACAATTGAAATTGTAATTGTAATTGTAATTAATTGTAATTGTAATTGTAATTAATTGTAATTGTAATTGTTGCAATTGCTGCAATTGCTACAGTTACAATTACAATTACAATTACAATTACAATTACAATTTCAATTACAATTACAATTACAATTACAATTACAATTACAATTTCAATTACAATTACAATTACAATTACAATTACAATTACAATTACAATTACAATTACAATTATAATTATAATTATAATATTATATTATATAATAATTATAATTATAATTATAATTATAATTATAATTATAATTATAATTATAATTATAATTATAATTATAATTATAATTATAATTATAATTATAATTATAATTATAATTATAATTATAATTATAATTATAATTATAATTATAATTATAATTATAATTATAATTATAATTATAATTATAATTATAATTATAATTATAATTATAATTATAATTATAATTATAATTATAATTATAATTATAATTATAATTATAATTATAATTATAATTATAATTATAATTATAATTATAATTATAATTATAATTATAATTATAATTATAATTATAATTATAATTATAATTATAATTATAATTATAATTATAATTATAATTATAATTATAATTATAATTATAATTACAATTACAATTACAATTACAATTACAATTACAATTACAATTACAATTACAATTACAATTACAATTACAATTACAATTACAATTACAATTACAATTACAATTACAATTACAATTACAATTACAATTACAATTACAATTACAATTACAATTACAATTACAATTACAATTACAATTACAATTACAATTACAATTACAATTACAATTACAATTACAATTACAATTACAATTACAATTACAATTACAATTACAATTACAATTACAATTACAATTACAATTACAATTACAATTACAATTACAATTACAATTACAATTACAATTACAATTACAATTACAATTACAATTACAATTACAATTACAATTACAATTACAATTACAATTACAATTACAATTACAATTACAATTACAATTACAATTACAATTACAATTACAATTACAATTACAATTACAATTACAATTACAATTACAATTACAATTACAATTACAATTTCAGTTTCAATTTCAATTACAATTATTTTAGTTACAATTACAATAATTTCAATGGTAATAGCAAGTATAATATCAATTGTAATTTCAATTGACATTTCAATTGAAATTTCAATTGAAAATTCAATTGAAATTTCAATTGAAATTTCAATTGTAATTTCTATTGTTATTTCAATTGTTATTTCAATTGTTATTTCAATTGTAATTTCAATTGTTATTTAAATTGTAATTTCAATTGCAATTTCAATTGTAATTTCAATTGAGATTTCAATTGTAATTGCGAGTATAATTTTGATTGTACTTTCAATTGTAATTTCAATTTTTGTTTCAATTGTAATTTCAATTGTATTTTCAATTATAATTTCGATTGTAATTTAAATTGTAATTTCATTTGTAATTTCAGTTGTAATTTCAATTATAATTTCAATTTTAGTTTCAATTAAAATTTTTCTTGTAGTTTCGATTGTAATTTCAATTGGAATTTCAATTGTAATTTCAATTGTAATTTCAATTTTAGGTGTGATTTCAATTTCAATTCTGATTTCAATTGAAATTTAAATTGGAATTTGAATTGTTAGTTCAATTGCAATTTCAATTGAAGTTTCAATTGTAATTTCAATTGTGACTTCACTTGTAGTTTCAATTGTAGTTTCGATTGTAATTGCAATTATAATTTCAATTGTAATTGGATTTTTAATCTCCATTTTAATTTCAATTGTAATTTAAGTTGTAATTTCAATTTTAATGGCAATTGTAATTGCAATTATAATTTCAACTGTAATTTCAAATGTAATTTCAGTTGTAAATTCAATTGTAATTTCTATTGTAATTTCAATAATAATTTCGATTTATATTTCAATTGTTTTTTCAATTGCAATTTCAGTTGCGATTTCAATTGTAATTTCAATTGTAGCTTCAATTGCAATTTCAGTTGTTATTTCAATTGTAATTTCAATTGATGATGATTATTTCAATTCCAAATATAATTTTGAGTTTTATTTCAATTTTAATTTGGATTATGATTTTGATCATGATTATAATTATGGTTACAATTATTTGTAATTGTAGCTGGTGTTGTAGTTTCAATTGTAAGTATCATTGTAATTATAATTATGTCCATATAATTATAATTACTTAACTATAACTATGATTATATAACTATGAAATTTTAATTGTAATTATAATTCCAATTACAATTGTTATTGTAATTGTAATTACATTTACGATTATAATTACACTTACAATCGTAATTGTGATTGTGGTTGTAATTGTATTGTAATTACAATAAAAATTACAATACCAATAACGATTATTATTACAATTATAAATAAAATTATAAATATAATTACAATGACAGTAAACATAATTATAATTATAATTTTAATTATAATTATGTATATTAATCATAATTATGATTATCAGTATAATTATGATTATAATTACAATTACGATTATTTGTAATTGTAATTTTAATTGTAGCTGTAGGTTAGTTATAGTTTTAGCTGTTGTTGTAGTTTCAATTATAAGTGTGATTATAATTATAATTTTAATTATAATCATATAATTATAATTAAATAATTATAGTTATCTAATTATTAGTATAACTTTGTATTTATAAATATAATAATTATAAGTGGAGTAATGCGAAAACGGCTTCCAGTTCGGGTCTCCCGTGGTTATCAGGTTAGGTTGTTGTGCTGGTGAAAAGTTCCACCAGTTTTTATTATTAATATAGAAAGTGGATGGCCCATAGGGTACATCATCTAGACCCGGTGTCTACGTGCAATAGGTGCATGGGGTTCGAACATTGGGTGTCGAATTGTCGTTCCGCTGAGAGTATATGCTCTCGCTGTTCACAGCAGGGGGATCTGGTCTCAGATTGCGGTAATAAGCCCTAGGGGGCATGTAATTAAGACAACCATCTGTCCAGTGTATACTGAGCAGGTGGCGAAGGCAAACGCTACGCACTAATATGGCCATACACAGTTAAACTGTGCGAGGAATGCTGCCGTCATGTACGAACTATGGGTTTATATGCATGAAGAACGCGTTGCCATTACCATGTTGCAGGAGCAATGGGTTCTTTTTGGTTCTGTAAAGGACCTACCTTCTGGAATGCGTGTTTACGCTGCTGGAGGGGCAAGGCGGCAATTGTAATCAATGATGTGAATGTTGAATGTTTGCCTGTGCATGCACTTTAGTGAAATGTTTGTGATAAGTGTCTATTGTGAGCATGGTAGCCCCATCGAGCCATTTGTAGAGTATCTAGATCGGGCTCTGCCGCTGATTGGTGGCAAGGCCTGCATTCTGGGATCGGACGCCAATGCTGGACTCGCCGATGTGACACAGAAAGTCCTCCTCGCGGAAGACCCGCTCAGTGGCTTCACGCCGGGGGGGAAAGGCTGAGTGAACTGATCCTCGTTCATAGTCTGCAAATTTCGATTGCCCTATGTGAATTGCCAACGCTTGACGGTCCGATGGGATGTAGCGACATTGACGTTGTGCGAATGATACTGCATGTTCTCGGGGGTTCAAGTTGAGGCTGTTTTGCCTGGTTGGGGGACGAGTGACCATAACCTCATTAAAGTCACAATGACTTCTGAGACGGTGGATGCCCGTCACCCAGCTGGGTTGACCTGGAGCCTAACTCCGGAATGAGAGATATGAGGCGCTGATACAGACGAGGTCGAAGGCCTACCTATTGTAGACTACAGCAGTCTCAGCATCGGCGGGATGGTGTCCTATCTTCAAGAGTGCTTTGTCCAGGCCAACAACGCTGTACTCAGAAGAAGTCATGAGACTACTCCTGACCATGTCGCGTGGTGGATAGATGAGCTAGCTGCCAAGCAGAAGATGTCAGGAACGCAAGAAAGAAGTTCCAAAGGGCCCGATCCGGAAGCTGAATACTGCTAGGCAGCTCAAGCGGGAATACCAGAAGCTTGCCAGGGAGGGCCATGTGCTGCCCATGAAGTCCAAGGAGGAGCATTGGCAGCGTTTCGTTGCTGACAGTGCTGATAACCCGTGGGGGCAGGCTTATAGTCTGCCGCAGAAGAAACAACAGACATAGAGTGTCGGGGCTTCCTATCCGTGAGAATGCGACCCTGACCTGGAGTGAGTGTCGAGTATCTGCTGAGAGTTATTTCCGAGGGCGGAGTCTGAAACACGGTATCTTGAAAGTGCCGCAAAGCAGGAGCATGCTTCGCCTCTGCAGCGCTGGGAGATAGATGCGAGTGTCAAAAGATTGCGCTGTATGAAGTCAACAGGGTGGGATCGCATGACAGGCGAGATGTGTAAAAGCATTTGGCAGGCCGTGTCTCTTCATCAGGTGCTTTGAACTGGACTGCTCCCCCGTGGACTTTAAGCGTGCCAAAGTAGTGGTGCTGCTGAAGTCGCCAGACAAAGACCCTGGCTGCCCGAGATCATACACTTGCGCTAATGATGGAGAAGATTATGGTCCAGAGATTGGAGGAGCTGGTATCCGGGAGTCTGTCGAACAGGCAGTATGGCTTCCGCGCGGCGCGTTGTACCAGCGATGCGTAGCTATATGTCATGCCCGCGGTACATTTATTGATTTCAAGGGCGCTTTTGACCACTTGAGCTGACCGGCTGTCCTCGCGCTTGCCGTTTCAGTGCCATGCTTTTTGATCGCCCTGGATGCCTCTTTTTTTTAGCTACAAGGAGTTCCGCAGTAAGTATTGCTGCCTCAGGCCTATTTCTTCTCGTTGTGTAAAAGGGCATTTCGTCTGAGGGCTGCAATTTCATCATTCCACCAATAATCTAGCTTTTGCCCACAAAATTCCATTTAAAGGAGCATAGAGGCAGCACATGCTTGCCGGATGTATAGCATACTAGCCTCAATCTACTTTGCCGCATGAGTCTCACCCGGAAGTCATTTTGATGTATTTATGGATTCAATAAATTTACATCCATCCAGCTTGTTCAGTTCTCATCCCCACAAATCGTTTTTGTTCAGAGCGCCTCAAAGCCGAGATACGAGTAGCTAAACCGGGTTGTGTGAAATTGGTAGGTCTCCTGTCTTCACAGATTTTCATTCTATCTTTGAACCACTCGAACACCCCTAGGAGTGCGGATTTCGGAGAATTGTGATAATTTGAAGAATGCTTAATTTAAGAAATGTATTGGGGGTCGGAAAATTGTTTAAAAGCATCCGTTTTTCTCTAGAGCGCCCCAGAGCCGAGAGCCACAAACCCAAACACGTTTGCGTAAATTTTCATTGTAACTTTGAACCACTAGAACTCACTTACGAAAGCGAATTTCGAAAAATGGTAATAATTTGAATAAAGCTTAAACTTAGAAATGGTTTGGGGGCGGGAAATTGTTTGAATGTGTCAGTTTTGCTCTAGAGCGCCCCAGACTTGAGAGCCGCAAACGCGTTAACGTTTGTGGACAGTTTCATTCTAACTTTGAACCGCTCGATGTGCGAATTTCGAACAATGGTGATAATTTGAAGAAAGGTTAACCCAAGAAATGTTTTGGCGGTCGAAAAATTGTATAAAAGTTTCAGTTTTTCTGTTGATTGCCTCCAAACCGAGATAGCTGAACTGGATTATGAGAAATTGGGAGATCCTCTATTTGCATTCATTTTGATGCTAGCTGCGACCTACTGGAACATCCTTAGCAATGCGAATTTCGAAATATGATGATAATTAGAAGAAAGGTTAACCTAAGAAATGTTTTAGGACCGGAAAATTGTTTAAAAGTGTTAGTTTTGCTGTAGAGCGTCCCAAAGCTGCGACCACTAATGTTAACGCGTTTGAGTGAAGGTTTGCGTTAACGTTTGGGTAAATTTTCATTCTAACCTTTAGCCACTCAAATTCCCGTAGGAATGCGAATATCGCAAAATAGAAACACTTTGAAGAAAGGTTAACCTAAGAAATGTTGGCTCGGAAAACTGTTTAAAAGTGTCAGTTTTTCTCCAGAATGCTCCAGTGCTGAGAGCCGTCGACATAAACGCAAAAACAGAAGAGTTTGCGTTAACGTTTGCCGAAATATTCATTCTAAATTTGAATCACTCGAACTACCTTAGGAATGCGAATTTCGAAAAATGGTGATAATTTGAAGAAAGCTTCTCCTTAAAAACGGTGTCGGAGTCGGAAGATTGTTTAAAAGTGTCAGTTTTGCTCTAGAGCGCCCCAGAGCTGAGGGCCGCAAACGCATTTGCGTTAACGTTTGCGTAAAGTTTCATTCTGGTACAGAGAAGAGGAGCACTGAGGATTGCATCTTCGTATCCGACAGTCTCTGCTCCGGCGGTGAAAGTCATTGCAGGCGAGATACCTGTCGGCCTCCGGCGAGATACCTGTCGGCCGGCTTGCTATTTATCTGCGTCGAAACGAGGATGCGAGGGAGATGGTTGTCCGCGAAGAGAGATAGCACTCACTCACCGATTGGCAGCATTCCTGGGTGAATTACACGAAGGGAAGGTGGGCTGCGCCCCTCATTCCGAATTTCGAAGATTGGTGATAATTCGAAAAAGAAATGTTTTGGGGGTCGGAAAATTGTTTAAAAGTGCCAGTTTTTCTCTTGAGTGCCTCAGAGCCGAAATAGATGAACCAGATTGTGTGAAATTTGGAGATCTCCTATTTTCACTCATTTTCATTCTAACTTTGAGCCACTCGGAACTCTAACGCAAACGTAAACGTAATTGTAGTTTTAATTAATTTACCTAAAGTATTTTCATTTCAGATTCCAATTTAAAAATATCCGCAAATCACATTTAGTATATGAATCAAATGTTTTAACATTGATATTATTGGCCTTTTTTCTCTCTGATGGTAAATCAATTAATTTTTTGCAGTTATACATCGGCGGTGTACCATTTGTCCAAGAGGGGATGGTAGTCACTCAAAATTATTCAGGATGTATAGAAAATCTATTCTTCAACAATTCCAACTTTATCCGCGAAATGAAAGAAGCATTTGAACTCGGCGAATCACTACGATACGAGAAAATCAACTCAATTTATGCTTGCCCCTCTCCACCTATTTATCCTGTTACATTTTTAACCAAAAGCTCCTACGCTCGACTGAAAGGATACGAATCGCAGAAAACAATGAACGTTTCATTCTACTTCCGTACCTACGAAGAAGTTGGTGCAATGTTACATCATGATTTCGCATCACGCGGCTACGTTAAGGTCTATCTAGAATTTGGGAAAGTAAAAGTCGATTTGAAATTGGGCGATGATAAGCCCCGAATAATTTTGGACAATTATGATGAACTATTCAACGATGGAAGATGGCACTCGCTAGTACTAACGATTGACCGTAATAAATTGGTATTGGATATTGACCAGAGACCAATGTTGACTACAAAAGCTATCAATATATTAACTGGCAGGTATTACTACATAGCCGGTGGAGTAGATAAAGAAGGATTTGTAGGTTGCATGCGATGGATTAGTGTTGATGGCAATTACAAATTGCCTAAAGACTGGATACAAGGCGAAGAAGTTTGTTGTAATGATGAAGTTATTGTTGATGCTTGCCAAATGATTGATCGATGCAACCCGAATCCATGCAAGCATAATGGAGTTTGTTATCAAAATTCAAATGAATTCTTCTGTGATTGTCGCAATACAGGCTATGCCGGAGCAGTTTGTCATACATGTAAGTATGGAAGGATAGTATGTACGAGTACTTACCTCTATTTTGTGTTGAATTAATCATTGTAGCGTGTCATGCAAACATTACATTTTTCTGTTTTCAGCACAAAATCCTTTATCGTGTCAGGCATATAAAAACGTACAGTCCGTACAGCAAAGAGTTCAAGTTAATATTGATGTTGATGGTAGCGGCCCACTCACACCGTTCCCTGTGACATGCGAGTTTAATTGTAAGTACATACGAGTATGTTGTTTGGACGCAAACAAATAAGAGTCTTTTACATAGTATAGTAAAGTCGTTTTCTAGTTTTGATAATTATATAAAAAAACCATGCTGGAACACTTTATTTTTTCGAAATAAATCATGCGTTTGTTTACACAATCATGTTATATGTCCATTTCAGCTGATGGTAGAGTAGTTACTGTATTGCATCACAGCCAGGAGCACACAACAATCGTTGATGGATTCCAGGAGCCGGGCTCTTTTGAGCAAAGTATAATTTACGATGCTGAGTTACCTCAAATCGAAGCACTTTTGAATCGTTCTCAGCACTGCTGGCAAAGACTGACTTATGCCTGCCACTCATCTCGCCTCTTCAACTCACCTTGTAAAAAAAACTTTTTTTTTCTTTTTAAGAAAATGCTTAAAAAAACTATTTTCAATAGCTGAAATTAACAACTTCCGTCCTTTCTCATGGTGGGTGTCTCGATACAACCAACCAATGGACTATTGGGCTGGCGCGCTGCCTGGATCAAGAAAATGTGAATGTGGTATTTTGGGCAAATGCAAAGATCCAACCAAATGGTGTAATTGCGATTCGAATTCTATTGAATGGTTAGAGGATAGCGGAGATATTCGCGAAAAAGAATATTTGCCAGTTAGAGCTTTGCGGTTTGGAGACACGGGTACACCGTTAGATGAAAAACATGGAAGATACACTTTGGGATCATTACGTTGCGAGGGCGATGATTTGTTCAGCAACGTTGTTACTTTTCGTATTGCTGATGCTACTATAGATTTACCACCGTTCGATATAGGACACTCTGGAGATATCTATTTTGAATTCAAAACAACCACCGAAATGGCAGTTTTGTTCCATGCAACAGTGAGGACTATTCAGTTTTTTTTTCTTCAAATGTTCAATTAAAATAAATATTTTTATATTTCATAGGGACCAACTGATTACATTAAGCTTAGTTTAATTGGAGGTAAGAAACTTAAATTCGAATACCAGGCTGGTAGTGGACCATTAGGAGTAAATGTAGAAACCAGTTATCATCTGAATGATAACAATTGGCACACAGTTAGTGTCGAACGTAATCGGTATGAAAAACTTATATATCTCTTGTAGAACATTTTTCATACACAAAAAAATTGCAGAAAGGAAGCTCGTTTGCTTGTTGACGGATCACTGAAGGCTGACGTTCGCGAACCACCAGGTCCAGTCCGAGCATTGTATCTCAGCTCAAATCTCGTTATTGGAGCAACCACCGAATATCGTGATGGATATGTTGGATGTATTCGTGCTTTGTTGTTGAATGGTCAACTGGTCGATCTGAAGTCTCAAGCTGAACGCGGTTTGTACGGAGTCAGTCCTGGTTGTGTTGGGCGTTGCGAGTCGAGTCCTTGTCTTAACAATGGTACCTGCTATGAAAGATACGATGGTTATTCATGTGATTGCCGTTGGAGTGCATTCAAAGGACCTATTTGTGCTGATGGTAACCCCATCTATATGATAATGAGGAATCATCTTAACTCGTTTATTTTCTTACAGAAATCGGTGTCAATCTTCGTGCAAGTTCGATTATTAAATACGACTTCGAAGGATCTTTCCGATCCACAATCGCAGAGAATATTCGTGTTGGCTTTACTACAACAAACCCCAAAGGCTTCTTACTTGGATTTTCATCAAATATTTCTGGAGAATATCTTACTATTATGGTTTCCAATTCAGGTAGGATTTGATGATAATTTGTTTTTATTTTGATGAATATTTAATTTTAATTTTTTATTCACAGGCCATTTGCGTTGTGTATTTGATTTTGGTTTTGAACGACAGGAAATCATTTTCCCGAAAAAACATTTTGGTCTCGGCCAGTATCACGATATGAGGTTTTCGCGAAAGAATTCCGGATCGACCGTAGTTTTACAAGTTGACAACTATGATCCCGTAGAATATCATTTCGATATTAAAGCATCTGCCGATGCACAATTCAATAATATCCAATATATGTATATAGGAAAGAATTTGTCGATGTCTGATGGTTTTATAGGATGTGTATCGAGGGTACAATTCGATGATATATATCCGTTGAAATTACTATTCCAGCAAAATCCGCCATCCAATGTGAAATCGTTAGGAAGTAAGAGAACGATATTTATATAATCAATGGTTTTCATTAATATTTATTATTTATTGTACTTCACAGCCCCGTTAACTGAAGACTTTTGTGGTGTTGAACCAGTGACGCATCCACCTATCGAAAAGGAAACAAGGCCACCTCCTATTATTGACGAAGAGAAATTAAGGAAAGCTTACAATCAGGTGGACTCAGTATTGCTAGGATGTGAGTATTTTTTTTTTATTTTATTTTTATTTATATCACAAACTGTGACAAAATGTTAGCTGGTATTTTGCATACCAATTCAATTTCTTTACCTTCATGCGAGTGTTGTGCAAGTCATACAAGATGTATCTCAAATGTCCCATACATCGTGAGATAAATGTCCCATACCACATAAATCTCATTTGTATCACCTCACTGCTTTAACTCATTTTGCTCATATGAATATGAATGAGGTGCAGTTTGGTACAATGTATTGCTTGCATGCGACAAAGAATGATGAGGAGAAAGAAAATTTTTGAGACAAGTGAAGTTTCGGGGCAGGCAAAATGAGTTTGTATGAGATAAATGTCCCATTACCTCATAGTTATCACTTGTACCATGGGGGTATAGTTTGGTACAATGTATTGTTTGCAGGTGATCAAGAATGAGGAAGCAAAAGAAATGGTTTGCTGGTAAATTAAGGTTGAGGAAAAATGAAAAGTAGAAGAGTAAAGTGAAACAATTCGAATTGAAGATATACTTCGATAGATTCTCTGCATGTAAATGCGACGATAGCGTAGAGAAAAATTGTATGTTGTTTATTGTGTTAGACACTGTTGGTTATGTGGGAGAAAATTTGAAACCAGCGTTAGATTATATGAAGTGCTCCACCAACAAGTAGTAAGATAAAAGCTAATTCTGTGTAATTTTGAAGTAAGTTTTATATTACTATGATTGTTTAGTGCTTAGTGATGTTTATTTAACAGTCGCAATTACGAAATAAAGGTTTATTTAGAGAAAGGAACGTTCGAAAAAATTACGGTTTCGCGAATCAGTTTGTAGTGAAGTGAATGGATAAACGTGTCCGTAAAGGACTGCAGCTGCTTCGAGAACAATTCACAATTGTGCCACTCGACACGTAATAAGCGACTTTCTGGTGGTTACACCCGGCGAAATGTTTAAAAGCGAATAATGCCTTCACGCCCTAAAGACCGTGAATCAATTTAATTTTACGCGAACACTTTCTTTGAAAATCACTGTATAAACTGTCCAGAACAATAGAATCGGCACTGACTCGAACTTGGCTTGAAATTTTCGCCGCCTAGTGCGGAGTATGCGTTAAGTCGACACAATAGGTGTTATATCGCTAGATTCACTCGACATCTTCGACAATAACTTAACGCAGTTCTCCCGACGTGTTCCCGTGGCGATCGAAAGCAGACTCCTCGATCCGCACAAGCAGATTTGCTTAATTCTTCCGAACAGCCACCGTACGGTAAAACACCACAACGGAGGTTCTTGATGAGCCCCTCATCCATCCACTGTAGATTCCATTCGGCAATGCAATTCGTGGATGAGCTGCATTATAAAGGTGTTGCCATGTCCGAATTTTAATTGCAGATTTGTATTTTACATTGATCTTAGATAATAATATAGAAAAATTTAAATAATAATAAAAAGATAAATATAAAGAATATAAATGTAAAGAAAAATTTAAATTTAATATATGAAAAAAAATTATATTAATTTTATATTTACAGTAAAAAATATTTTTTTATAAATTCTATAATTTATAAAACTCAGGAAGGATATATAGCCCCGTAAAGCCTGGAGTAGAGTAGAGACTTCTTTACAATGACGAGTTGTATAATCTTTATAACAGCCCCCTGTATTGGCAAGCGTAAAGCTACGCAAACTACGATGGGCACGACATGGAAACAGAAAAGAACAGCACAGGTTCTCAAGACAATCGTTGAAGGGTAAAGAGTATGGGAAGTTCCCGGTTTGGAAATCGAGGAAATGGTGGGAAGATTCAATCAAAACAATTGGCAGCGGATCCCGGCTTGGGATTTCCAATTCGCGAACAAGGTCGTAGAACCGCGACGATTGGCTCGAATTGGAGCTAAGTCCATAAATAATGATCTCTTTGGAGAACAATACGAGTATATACAAAACATAGAACTTATTGACAGTTTATGTCTTATTGGGACTTTGTAAACTAAATTTTACAAAGATCTTCTTGTTTTCCATCCTGTTTCGCCATCTTCCTATGCATCACAGTAACTATTCTTAGAAACTGTAAAAGTTACAGTAACCTGACCGTGGGAAAGTTAGGAGTGGCGACCTCTAAAAAGTTTAGGCCTTATTAAAATTTTCGAGACCTCCTTCAAAACCTTTTAAATAACTCTTGAAATTGTTTTGATCTATGGTAGTTTAGTGGATAATCAAATGAAAGAACTTGTTTAGATCTTTTATAAATTGAAACAGGGGGATGGGAGGAGTTAAAATGTATAGAAAATTTGTATCCAACATTCCTGCAGTTGGACATATTAAAACCTTAAATATGGTCTTTATAAAAGTGGGTATAAGGGCAACAGGCTAACTCCCCGTCCCTGTTTCAAGTATGAGGTGTGAAATATTGACCCTAACCCAAGCATCCACAAAAATATTGAACATCTTTGCGAGACGAATCTCGAGGCAAATAATCGGAGCGAAGCTAGATGGGAACTAATGGCAAATTCAATACAATCATAGGTTGTATGAAATTTTTGCCAAGGCGGAGGTCTCAATGATTGCAAGACTGTGCAAGCTGCAATGGACTGAATAATTAAATTTTTCAAATCTGTATTAATATTTGGATCAGTGTTATGTCAGTTTTCGAGCTGTTTGCTTAGGCGACTGCTCGATTACTACGGGTTATACTTTAGCGAAATTACATTCAAAAAAATTTTTTCAATGGGAAGTAAACAAGCAAAGTAAATCAACTGATGAAAGAAAATTTTCCCTTTGATTATTTTTGACTCAGCAGCTGTACACTTGATGCTGGTAGATCTCAGACGGTTTAATTGTCTTTTATTTTGTATTATAGACAAAAATAGGTAAATACACTCATGGCTAGTAGAAATTCCCAGTTGTTGCCATATTTTCGAAGAAATGTGTGTATATTGTTAAGAAAGTGGAATTAATTTTAAATTCTACGGGAAAGCATTGCATTTTATAAGGCTTTTATTTTATATCAGTTCTTATAGTTTTGAAACGTATCCCCTAAATTGTGAGAGTACATTGCACTCAATGATGAAAGAAAAGGATGGATATATGTAAGCTCTATAATTAATGTTTTAACAATTATTGAGTTTACATATACTTTTTTCATACTTTTAATTGTGAAGACATCATTGCCAGCTACATCTTCGAGACACAGCAGTAAGCTCTAATAAAAAATCGCTACCAAAAGCTATGCTTACAATAAAAGTAATTGAAATTTCGTTTGTTTTAAAGAAAAGTATTTCCTTCAAAAAAGTGGGAAACCCACTGGAAAACGAGAATTCGGAGTGGCCTTAGTTGTGGATAGGGAGTTAAAATCGCACGTTATTGATTTTAAGCCAGTCAATGAACGGTTGTGTGTGATCCGTATAAAAACGAAACTCTTCAAAATCTAGCTGATTAATGTTCACGCCCAAACCGAAGAAAAGGACGAAGAAACGAAGTAAACGTTCTACAATCACCTGGAAAGATCAGTCGACTCATTGCCTACAAACGATCCAAAAATAATTCTGGGTGATTTCAACGCTAAGGTTGAGCGATCTTATCGCGGAACGCTTGGAGGATATCGCCTCCATGATGAAACATATGACTACTACCAGCGCCTAATTGACTGAGCATGTAGCAGAAATCTAGTCATACGATCAACTTGCTTCCCTCATTGACACATTCATAAAATGACCTGGGTATCACCGGATGGCAACACACAAAACCAAATCGACCATGTTCTGATCCAACAACGTTGGGCCTCGAGCATACTTGACGTCCGTACACACCGAGGAGCCAATTGTGACTCAGATCACTACTTGATCAAATTAACCTTTCGATGTCGTATGTCAAAGGCATATTCAGCAAAGACCAGCCAGCTACAAAAATTTGAAATCGGAAGCCTGCTAACGGCGTCTGTGGCCAAAATTTTCACGGAAACCCTCGACAACCAGCTGTCTCCCATCCTATCAGCCGCATCGTTAAAGACAAGCAACGATCTCTGGCTGGAAGTGAAAGCGGCTATTAAGACTGTGGCAGAACAGACGATCGGGCATCAAGCCGGGCGCAAGAGAAATGAATGGTTCGATGATGAGTGCCAGGATGCGTTATACAAAAAGAATCAGACATACAAAGATTGCATAGGTAGGAAAACGAGGACAAAGTGAGAATACTATGAAAATCTCAGCAGAGTAGCGAATAAGATAATTAGAATTAAGAAAAGAAAATACTATGACGGCCAATTGAGAAGTATATATGTAAGTTTAGCGAGCAACAACACAAGCCAAGCAGACAAAGTAGTGAAAAGCCTTAAACGATTTGAGCTGATCTCAAAACTACGCTCTGTCGTCATGACATCGGCAATATCATCGCTGATGAAACCAAGATTAAGGAAAGATGGGCATCATATTTCCAGAACCTCCTTAATCTTCCGCACAGCTCCCCAACATTGGTGCCTTATGATGTCGGCGGAGAGCGTCATTGGCCCCACCAATTCTGGATGAAGTTTGTATCATCATCAAAGCCCAAAACAATAATAAAGCGCCGGGCATCGATAAGATTCAAGTGGTGCTCATCAAATATGGTGGTAGCCATGTTCATAAAGCTATTCAATAAGTCATCTGGCACATTTGGAAAGAAGAGCATACGTCGAACGAGTGAAGCCAATCAATTATATTCCCTATTCACAAAAAAGGTGACAAGAAGGTAGATCGACAAGAGACCAATTGTTCACAGTCAAGCAGGTACTTGAAAAATGCTGGGAGTTCAACATAGACGAGCACCAAATTTTCATTTACTTTAAGCAAGCATACAACAGTATTGATCGTAACGTACTGTACCAAATAATGCTTTGCTTTTGCATCCCAGCCAAATTAGTCCGTCTTACCAAAATGATAATGACGTCGACAACCTCCCAAGTCCGCATCAATAACCAACTCACCGATGCCTTTGACACAAATATCCGACTAAAACAGGGAGATGGGATGGTCCCATTGCTATTCAATTTGGCTCGAGAGTACGTCATAAGGAAGCTACCTGTCGATATACGAGGTCCATTACTATACAAGTCGAGCTAAGTAGTAGTCTATGCGAACGACACCAACATTTTGTCACGGTCATTAACAACTGCCAAAGAACTCTTCTTGAAACTTGATAGCGAAGCAAAACTAGTAGGGCTACAAATCAATAAAACTAAAACAAAGTTCATGACGCAGTCAAGGAAAAATACCTCAAATTCACAAAATATCACCCTTGGCGAATTCAATATCGAAAACGAGAGCCAATTTGTGTATTTAGGCGCCAAAATAACGAGAACCGGTAGTGAAAGAGACGAAATATGTCGAAGAATACAGTTCGTAAATAAAATATTTTATTCAGTATTGACGATCTTGAAAACCAGCTGCATACACAGGAAAACAAAGCTCCAAGTATACAAATCTGTGATAAGACCTGTGTTATGCTATGGGTGTGAAACATGGACCCTAACCTAAGCATCCGCATATATATTGAACGCCTTTGAGCGACAGGTCCTCAAGAGGAAAGCCATAGGCTCACCATCCCTCAGAACTGAATTGTCTTCGGAAGAAACCACAGAGTCTGATCAGGATATGGTGGACTCAAACGAAAATTTGCAAGATTTTCCGGCTCTGCCACCTCCAAAACCGACCGTTAAATTTCCAGAAATGGCAAACACAAAAACCCTCACAAGTTTTCCTCCCCACTCCATCGACATTGGTTTCAACTCCCAAAAAGATAACCTCAAAAACAATCGGATGTTCCCGATGAGACACGCCCTAAAACTGTCCCCATTATCCTCCGCGAACCGGAGAAGTGGACAAAACTGGCTGCGCTTATGAAGCTGTTAAACATAAATTACGACTCTGCCAACACGTATATCTGGGCATCCAGATTATACCCCAATCCTCCACAGATCACAGAAAAATAACCAAGTTGTTAACGGAGCAAAAATGGCAGTATCACACGTACTTCCTCCGTGAGGATAAAAAATTAAATGTGATGATTCGCGGTCTTCACAGACTATCGGTGGAAAAAGTTAAAGAAGATCTCCAGCAGCAATGCTTCCACCCTATTTTAGTTTTCTATGTAAAACTTCGATCCGGTCCCTCTAAACTGGTAAAAGTCCTTCTGCCAAAAGCAGAAACTGAAATCTACAACGAAAGGTCTCTCTGCCATCTCATCTGCCAACTCGAATCAATGAAACCACGTAGCGGGCCGGCTATGTGTCATAACTGGCAACAATTCGGCCACTCATCGAGCAACTGCCACGTTCAAGCTCGCTGTGTAAAGTGCGATAGCCTTTATCACTTTACATACTGCAAAAAGCAAATTACTCGGACTTTGCACGGACTTTTCAAACGCCCCTCCTATATAATCGCAACTTCCCTAGATCCCAGATTTAAGGCAAGTTACTTGACAACACTTCAAACTGAAAAAGCTCGACAATATATAATATTCGAGCACATTAAAATGACTTCTGATGAATCGAACAGCAGTAGTTCGTCTTCGTCTCATGCGAATCCGAAAAAAATAAATTAAATCAAAGTGACCAAGATCCGAATCAAGAATCGCACGATACTATTTGGGATTGCTTTAAAGAAGTGGCGAATAATCACAGCAGTCAATTAGTTCAAAAGAAACAGCCAATAGCCAGTGAAAGCGATTATTTTTTGAAATCTATTCGAATTGATCGCAGTAAAAATCCTTACACATGGTGGTCAGCCAACTCACAGCAATTTAGGCATATGGCACCGTTTGCCAAGAAATATTTGTCAGCTCCTTGCACCAGTGTTTACAGTGAGAGATTCTTTTCTGAAGCCAGCTTGCTGTATGAGAGCAAGCGAACGATTATCGCTAACGAACGCTGAAAAGTTAGTGTTCATTCACCATAATTTACCGCTAGTGGATTTTAATTATTAATAATAATTTTTGTACATTTCGTTTCTATGAAAAATATTTCTTTTGAAGCTTCCTTAATTTATTTTTTTTAGAAATTCCTATTTAGAATTAATTACTATTGCGAATTCTGACAAATAGTATCAAAATTACCTACATTATATTCATTTACTTCAAAAAAAGCATTTATTGAATAAAAGTTCATTGCAAGAAAAATCTTTTTTCACTATCCGGTATCCGACCGGATAGTAAACAACTATCCGGTATCCGGCCGGATAGTAAATTTAGGCCGGATACCGGATAGTAACCGAATATCCGTTTCATCTCTAGTTCCCACTGTCCGTAAGGGCACGGATGCCCTATGTAGAACATACCTATCTTTCTCGCTAACTCGCGCGATATTAAGAACGGACCTCGTCCTTGAGTGTAGTTACAGCCCACAACAAGAATGAGGCAATCCGTTGGAAAAATAATAACCAAGCTGGCACTAAATCCGCGAGCACTCGAGGGAGTAGGTGTCCTGAAAACAAAAACGCGAATAATTATTTCACACGCACGCACGCACAGTTTCACACAATAAACATTAAAATAGATATATAGATAGATATTTTATTGTCTTTTTTCATACAAACATTTTTAACATGATAAGAAGGTACATAGCTTAACAACGGCACTATAGTCAAACAGCAATTATTACAGATTCGGTCGTAACCAATTCAATGTGATTGAAAGATTGATAAAAATAATATTACACCAGTGCTCAATGGATTATAACTTGAAGAATACAATTGAGAATTATTTGCAAAAAACAACAAGGAAGGAATTTACATGAATATGACACTTTGAACTTACAAAATATGATATTATCGCGTGTTATTGGTTCGCGGCCTATAATTTTAACGTTCCGGGAAAGTGAAAACGCAATGTCTTTTAATTTAAGTTAAAAGAGTTTATTTAATTAAATAAAATGCACAATAATCAGTTAACACTTTCACTAATTTTAATTGTCACTATTAAAATTCTACTTTACACTTGTCCATAAATTTATATCGCAATTGTCTTCTCAAAATCACCTCACTATTACTTGTTCGCTTTTCAATTCGCTTTTCACACACTATCGCAAGTTTTTATCGCGGTCGAATGAATGATGATGAAAACAATTGCGACAGTAGCTCGCAGAATTATTTGTACATGTAATTATTTGTACATGTAATTATTTGTACATGTAACACTGCCCCCACCTCAGTTCTTTTCGCCCCGAAAAGATGTGTCACTATTTGTAGTCAATTCTCCCTGGGTGTAATATGGGGCAAGACGGTCCAGATGCACGATTTTCATTTTAGCTCTCGGCTTACGATGTTCCTGTATTCGGTATACGACGTCGTTGATTCGCTTTGTAACTCGATATGGTCCCTCCCAATTATGTTGCAACTTTGGAGACCTACCCTTTCGCCGTTGCGGGTTATAAAGCCACACCAAGTCATCTTGCTGGAAGCCAGTAGAATTAGCCTTTAGATCATACCTGGTCTTCATGCGGTCAGTAGCCGATTCGAGGTGTTTTCGCACTGTTCCATGTATCTGGTTCAACCGTTGTCTTAGATCACTTGCGTACTCCGAGACCGTTTGGGGTTTCTCAGGGGGTGTTCCGAACTTTATATCGGCTGGCAAACGAATAGTCTTCCCAAAAATGACTTTGGCTGGGGCTTGGCCCGTCGATGCATGTTCAGCGGCTCTATACGCCATTAAAAATAGTGGGATATGTCGGTCCCAGTCCCTTTGGTTCTCGTCAACCATTTTGGCCAGGTGTTTATTGAGCGTGCCGTTGAAACGTTCGACCATTCCATCGGATTGGGGATGCAGCGGTGTTGTCCTCGTTTTCCGTATTCCGAGCAGCTCGCACATTTCGCCAAAAACTAGTGACTCAAAGTTTCGGCCTTGTTCCGAATGTAGTTCGCCAGGTACGCCGTACCTACTGACCCAATTTAACACTAGCTGTTCAGCTACAGTAGTTGCTTCCTGGTTGGGAATGGGGTAGACCTCGGGCCACTTGCTGAAATAATCGGCTACAACCAGCGTGTATCGATTTCCCCATTCAGATTCAGGAAAGGGTCCTGCGATGTCAACAGCAATCCTTTCAAACGGTACCCCCACGTTATAGGTTTGCATTTGTCCTCTCAGTCGTCGTTTCGGACCTTTGACGGAAGCGCAAATTGTGCATCTGCGACACCAGTCCTCTACGTCTTCTCGAGCGTGGAGCCAGTAGAACCTTTCCCGCAATTTCGCTAAGGTCTTGTTAACACCAAGGTGGCCTCCCGAGGATCCTTCATGCATTTCCTTAACCACATCGTGGATTCGGCTTTTGGGTAGTATAGTTTGCATCCTATAGGAGCTACCATCCGCCGTTTCCCATTTCCGCTTGAGTACGCCACCCTCCACCTGAAGGGAGTTCCATTGTGCCCAATAGCTTTTCAGGGTTGCGCCATGCGTTGAAACGTCCTTCCACTCCGGTCGCCCAGTTGTCTCCTTCCATACGAGCAATGGTCCGATATCTTCATCGGCTAACTGGGCATTTCGAATCTCCTCCGATGACCAACCTTCATCGAATTCGGCCGTTATCACTCGCAGATCAACGGGCGGCTCCTTTTCCTCAATCCGCCGGCAATGCTTGCAGTTAGCTGGACATGGATGACGAGATAGTGCGTCAGCAATTCCATGAACTCTGCCCTTGTGAAGCAGTTGGGGCCTCACTAGGTCTGGTCGGATCGTCGATCGGGTTGAACTAGTGTCGTTTGTTAGGGTGCAATGTTCTTCATCAACTTGACCAGGAAGGCATCTGTCTGCTTCTCCACGATGTTGCCTTGGCACGGTGCTGGGGATGTCGATACTCCTAGCCAACGTTCGCCCCACGAAGTTGGCGCTTGCAGTTTGATGGGCCTCCATTCTAGGCTCTTGACACGGTCTGGATCTCCACCACCCTGGACAATAGCTCGGTCTTCTCCCCTTCTTGCAGTCTCTTTGCAGGTGCCCTTTTCCCCCGCAATTCCAGCATCTAGGCGCACCATTCACCTGCAGCTCTCGCTCAATTCCCACGCGCTCACACCTGCAATTATCTGTCACTACCTCGCGAACCCGGGCAGTGGTACGGGTCACATTTTTGGCTGCCTCAAAATTTAAACTATAAGCCAATGCATCCTTGACTGTTTGCTTTTGAGCTAACCGCACGGCTTGTTGCAATTCCTTGTCCTTTAAGGCGCTGATGAATGCTTCTGCTGCTACGTCATCTCGATGTTCTGGGTCGTACGCTGGGTAAGCCAAAAGTGCCAATCGCTCAATGTCTTGTGCTAGCTGCTGCAAGGTTTCGCCAGACTTCTGCATCCGATGCCGTAGCTGTGCCCGGTAAATCTGCTTCAGATAATCGTCCCCATAACGCATGTCCAGCGCATTCATTATAGCAGCCGGGTTTGAATGCAGCTCAACGGGGATAGTCTGCAAAAGCTCGGCAGCTGGGCCTCTTAGAGCAAGAATTAACGCAGTTGCTCGTTCCTGCTCATCCCAGTGATTTATCCGAGCGGCTGCTTCAAACTGGATTTTGTAAATAGTCCAGACCGTTTGCCCATCGAATATTGGTGCTTGCACATTTCTAGATGAGCTTTGCGCTGCGGTTATAATTGGGGCTGGTGAGGCGGTTACTACTGCCTTCGCTGCTTCCAAGTCCTTTTTCACTTTTTCCATCTCATGGTTGACCTGGCTGATCTCAAGGTTGATTCTCTCCTCGACCTGGTATACCTTCTCCTCGACGCATTTAATTTGGCTGTTGAGACTACTGAGCTCCGCTTTTATTTCGGTTGACTGTTTTTCCAGCTTCTGTGCGATGTCTGCCTTGATTTCGGACGCTTGTTCATTTAGCTTCACAGCTAAACTGGATGTCTGTTCATTTAGCTGCGCTGATTTTTCATTTAGCTTCGCTGATTGTTCATATAGCTTCGCAGTCAGACTCGATGACATCAGCATTAACATTTGCATTAGCGCATTTTCTGGCTCCTTCGATTTTGTTGTTTCTACTTCTCCACCTTCTGCGCCTTTTTCCGCATCTGAGAACTCACCCGAATCCAGATTCACGCCTTCCGATTCGATCGCGTCACGCAAGCGTGCAATCAGTGTGGCCTTTGTACCTTGCGTAGCCAGGTTTCGCTGTTCCAACTCTTTCTTAAGCTCCGACATGGTCAATTCATTAATTTTTAAGTTTAAGCTTCGTGGCATTTTTAATGTTTCTTTAAATTTTACTATTGTGCACTATAAAAATGTTCAAATTTTCACTCTCAAAATTTTTCTTTCGCACTTCTTGACACCATTATCGCGTGTTATTGGTTCGCGGCCTATAATTTTAACGTTCCGGGAAAGTGAAAACGCAATGTCTTTTAATTTAAGTTAAAAGAGTTTATTTAATTAAATAAAATGCACAATAATCAGTTAACACTTTCACTAATTTTAATTGTCACTATTAAAATTCTACTTTACACTTGTCCATAAATTTATATCGCAATTGTCTTCTCAAAATCACCTCACTATTACTTGTTCGCTTTTCAATTCGCTTTTCACACACTATCGCAAGTTTTTATCGCGGTCGAATGAATGATGATGAAAACAATTGCGACAGTAGCTCGCAGAATTATTTGTACATGTAATTATTTGTACATGTAATTATTTGTACATGTAATTATTTGTACATGTAATTATTTGTACATGTAACAATATTTAACCGTAATAAATAATTACAAGTAATAATGAATTGAATAATGAAACCAAAAGCAAGTGATAACGTATACTGTAAAAAATTAAAAAAATGGTATTTATAGTATAACAATTAGGAAAAGAGGAAGAAATAAGTAAAATATAGAAACTAAATTATTAACCACGATCAAATGCGTAATATTCGAAACCCGGTTATGTGGTTCTAATGAGGAAGGAGTAATTAACAAGGAATTATCTACACAAAGTGATATGATAGGTGAGATATAACGATGACTAGCATTCTCTAAAGGTACGTTTCGATTAAATAATTCCCTTACAACTGGGTCAGGGTGAGACCCAAGAAGTTAAGTGCTTTATACTCTGCTCGATCATGAAAAATAGAATTGGTCTAATTTTGGTCTCATCGTAAAGTATACTGTTTCTGAAATGTTTTTTGCTTGGCCTTCTGTATTTTGATAAGCATTTTCTAAGGATTTTGCGTTAAAAAATTTGAATTTCATCAGCAACAATTGAGGAACCAGAATGCCAAACAGGAAAACAATAGGTGATAATTGGACGAATAAGAGTTTTATACATTAAAAGTTTAGTACTGCAACATGCAGATTTGCTTGAAAGAAGAGGTGACAATGCTACAGATGCACCAACTGCTTTTCTCAAAATTGACCGAACATGGTAATTTAATTTTAGCCTATGATGTAAGTCAATGCCTAAATATTTTATTGAAATTTTGAGAGGAATATTATGCCCATCAATTGATAAAGAGAGTAATTTACTTTCACCTGGAGAATTTCTGTGACCTTTCCCATAAGCATTACGAAAGCAAATTAACTCACATTTTTCAGGGTTAATTTTCGGAGCCCAATCAAACATCTAATTTTTTAGCACTTGAAGATGAAAATAATTTTATTTAAAGCTGTTAAAAGACTTGTGTCGCCTGCAAGAAGGATAATATCGTCCGCATAAAGAAATATTTTAAAATTGTCATTTATATTATTTTGATGACCGCAAGGAATATCAGCCAAACAAAAATTGAATAGAGACGGACCAAGAATAGAACCCTGAGGAACATCAGGATATAAACTTATTAAAGATGAGTAGAAATTACCTATACGAGCTAAAGGAATAGGGCAGTTACAATTTAAAAACTTGTAGATTAAACCTATTAACCAAACCGAATCGAAAGCCTTTTCAAGATCAATTGTACACACCACTGTAAGATTGCATGTTCAGTAGAAACTTATCCTTGAAACCAAATTGCTCAATAGGAATGATGGGTTTAGAAAATAATTTAAAAGATAGCAGAAGAATTTGTCCAAGAATTTTTCCTAAGTTCGAAAGAAGAGAGATTGGTCTCAATTTCTTAATATCACCATTTGATCTTGATTTTGGCAAAGGAACTAATGTGGCTGCTTTCCAAGCAGATGGAAAGTAACCCTTATTAATGCAATTATTTGCAATGACGACAAGAGGTCTAGAAATTGAGTTACTACACTTCCTGATTACTAAGTTGGGAATACCATCTGGACCAAAAGATTTTTTATTATTTACATTTACTATTATAGGTTGGATTTCATCAAAGCTGGTTAAAACATCCCGAAAATTTAAGCAAGTGGGATGTGAGGAGCGATTATTAGGAGAAAATATTGTCAAGAAAGATCCTCCAAAACCCAAACTAAAAGAATTGACTTTACTCTCTACAAGTTCATTTAAAGCATTGTTAGCAAAAGGTTTTTCACCGTAAAGATTATTGTAAAAGGAGGAGCAAACGTTCAATTTTTCATGTCGTAACATATGATCCCCAGAAATATTCCAATCATTTGATAACCGGCCATTCAAGTTATTTATTTCTTTAAAAACATGTGAGGATGGCTTCATAGAAGAAAGTCTCAGTTTATATGCCGTATTCAGTTCAAGACGCATCTTGTCTCTTATAATTTTACTTGGGCAATTAATTTGTGAACGAAGAAGAATATACTGTGGATTTAATCTATTATAATTTTGGTAAATATTCTTTTTAGTTTCTGTTGCCATTTACTTCTAGTATGAATTAAATGGAGTGTTGATGGGGAAAGATTGTCATATTTTGAGATATTAAATTTTCTGGCAGGTGCAAAAGAGTCCATGCATAAAGAAATCATGAAGAGAGAACACGGATTGACTCATCGATTTGCTGGTTGTTAAGTACACGCTCATCCGGGATTTGTTTGCCAAGAGATCAGATAACTGTTCGTCAAAACAAGGCCAATCAACATTCTTAAACGAGCGAAATAGAGAAGGATGAGGAATAATTGGATATAAGTTAGCAAAAGGAAGTGTAAGAAAAAGGGTATGATGCTCAGAAAGAGCTGCAATTGAGAAACAGTGATGTGTTACACAATGAGCATTTAGAAGTGAAGGCGAAATCAGGAAATTATCCAATGAAGAAGACCCTCTGGGAAAAGTAGGAATGCCTGCATTAATAATGGATTTGGAAGTGCTGTTGCCTGAAACTAACCAATAGTTAATAGTTCTACCGTTAATGTTAAAAGTACTATTACCCCAACTAGGATGTCATGTGTTTGTAAAAAAAATTTTTTACAAAGACCTACTAGTTTCGCGACCTGTCTGTCCGTCTGTTCGTCCGTTCTTCCGTCTGTCCGTGCGTCACAGCTATTTTCCTCAGAAACTATAGAAGCTAGAATGCTAAGACTTTGTGAAAAGGTCAGAAGTGATGGTCTCTCAAAAGTTAAGGTCTTAACAAAAATTTAAAAAATTGTTAACGGGGGTCCCCCCTAATAACGAATGAACCCTTAAAATTTTTTTTTAACCAAAGGTAGTCGAGTGGGGTATCAAATGAAAGGTCTTGATTAGAGCTTTTAGAGTCAGAAATAAAAAAATCAATTTATGAATTAGGGGGTCCAGGGGAAGGCAAAGTGTACGCAAAATTTGTGTCCCCCCCCCCCTCGCGATTGGACATCTTTGAGCCGAAAAATCTGAAATTGGTCACGAATGTGGAACTTTATGAGTACAAGGGCAACAAATACCTCAGAAATCGAAATTCACTCAACGTTGTTAATACTAGTATGATCTATAGATTTCACATTTTCGCCCATAAAATCAAAACGGCACCTTTAAATTTTTTGAAATTTTGCAATTATAAAGACTGATATAAAATATGTACGTTCACCAAATTTAATAGAGATCGAATGATAATCAAGTGAGTTATAGCGATTACAATTGTATGGAATTACAACAACAATAACAGGTGCATATGGTTGATACATATTTCAAATCGACCTAGGCACTTTTATTTTCTTTCCATTTTCATGAAAATTTAAGGAATGGTCTTGAACTTGAATATGTTCGATTGACCGAACATTCAAAACAATCATTTAAGCTAGATCAAAATGGTGGCTACACTGTGCTTATGAAAGAAACTGTTCATTTTTCGGATAAATTTGAACGATTTCATATACAAGTATTGGATAAATAATTCAAGTCATCGATTCACGCTATTAGAAAACTTGTTTCTAACCATAGGATGTTTACAAAGACCTTCCGGTAGGAGCACTCTCCTGCTTACTCAATTTGTTTATGAGGGTTACAGGAGATACGCCAAAGTGGAAAAGAGATTCATTATTTAATTTAGAATGGGAGTTTTCGGATTCATTATTTGAATTTAAAATATTCGAACAAAGCAAATTGTTATTTGATGGAGTGATAGAGGTACTTGGAATATTATTAGGTGGAATAAAATACGACATTGGATTTGCTTTTGCAGCACGTTTTCTGCCAACTTTAATCTTAATTTTACTCTTTCTGGACAGCTAGAAAAGTTAGTTGGATGACCAGTTGAGGAGCATAGCACGCAATACACAGGAGGAGTATCAGGGTTATTTAAAGTCTCACCAATGACAACTTTACGCGGGCACACATCATCTATGTGCTCCTTCCCGCAAGCAACACATCTTTTTTCATATCCACAATTTGAGGATACGTGTCCAAAACGTTGACATCTGTAGCATTGTGTCAAATCACCCCTCTTTGGTTTTTAACCAAGTTATTCTATGATGCAATAAAAAACGGATTTTATAATCTTCTTTAAATCGTCGTCGGTACTTAACTTGAATTTAAATATATTTAACTTCACATCATTACGGCGAGACTATGCTGTTGATAAATTGTTATCTCAAAATTAATTAGTTTTGGAATTTTTGACAAGACATCATCTTTTATTTCGGGAATAGGTAACAAAACGTTCAACCCCTTGAGAATTGCTATAGGGTAACGTCTGATAGAAGGCGTAAACGAATGTCCTCCCAGTTTCTTTTCCTTTATTCCATTTAGAATGAAGCCAAATGTTTCAATTTTGTCAACAATAATTTTGTGAAACGAGTCCGAAAAAGACAATTTGGTACCTGCACGTAGGGAATTGTTTGAAAATAAGTTTCACCGTTAGAGGGTTAATAGTGTTAATAAAAGTGGGTAAAAGCCAGGAAGATTTGCTAACAATAGGATTATCCTGAATACCGTTACCACTAGCTAAGGGTGAGAAGCTATTTGGTTGTTAGAGATAAATTTTTTTGATTAAATTTATCGTTATTTATTCGTTTAAAAACTAATTTACCTGTTGCTTTTTTGAATGTTCCAATGTCCTGTTCAATCGCTTTTTCTAAGTCTTGCTTTGAAGAACTTTCCATTTCCGACATGATGACCTCATCCGGGGATTTGTAGGTATACAATGATCTACCACTGACATTGTAACAAAGTCCTTATTTGTTGTTATTTCTTGAAGTTCCTTCTCGATGAATTTCTTAAAGCATCTATTTGTGAGAATCTTGCATTCTCGGGTCTTGTTTTTGTCGATTCCAGCTTGTGCCGGAATTTTGACAGATTCCAAGTTTATCATAATTTTGTTGAACTCATATTTCAAAATTTTTGACACGTGGATATTTTCTTTCACACGAGAAAATTGAAGTTGTTGTCCTCGATCGCAATGTTCTCGAATTTCTATTTGAAAATAATCGTTTTCCTCGATCGCAATGTTCTCGAATTTCTTTTTGAAAATAATCGTTGTTCTCGATCGCAATGTCCTTCTCACTGTAAATTATTATATTTGCAGGTGTATTTTCTATGGGCTTAATCTTATATAACAAGTTCCTTTTTCCAATTAGAACGGCCGATGGTTGACGTAACTCGAGCTGCCAAAACACTCCCGCGATGGAATTTCTCGACTTTTTCTCGTTCTCGACCGTTATTTTGTCGAACTACCTTTTCAACGTTAACGTCCGCTGCACTCAACCGTCACTGATCACAAATCACAAAATTCTCTAAGATTCCGTTATTTAACACATAGCAGCGAGGATGGAGAGGGGAGACTGATACCAAATCCAAGAGAATAAAACATCGTTCGCTTCGCTTCAAGTTCTCAAGCGGTTTCATCTGAGAAACTGCAGCTCGCGTTGCGCCGCTAAACCACCAGAGGCCTAAACCAACACTGAACCGTTAGAAAGCAAACATATTTGCTTTACGATACAAAATCAACGGGAATCTTGCCTGTCGGCTGGGTGGCCTTTCTTGCTCCCCTTCATCAAACGATACAGCAGAAAAACGTCACACTAAGAGCACGTAAAACCTCGCACAACGCTGTCGTCCTTGTTTCTCCAACTGTTCAAACGACGTCGGTGACGACAAACGTGACCAGACCAGATTTCCTCTCTCTGTCCCAAAATTTCTCGATAAGCGTTCTCGGCAATCGTCAATGTTTTACTCGTTTCCTCATATTGCAGCATGTCTACAAGAAAAACTAGTACTCCGTCAACTGCGCAAACCCCTGCTTTATTTGTGCTGCAATGTGCGAACAGGTTTCACAGAGTAGACAGTATTGACTGCAATGGGTGTTTGTTTCTCATGCAGCTTTTTTTTAGAGTAGTTACAGTACCAATTGCATTTAGCACTGTTTTGATGTTATCAGCTCGCCGCGAAAGGTTCCGCACAGGCGGAGCCGGTGATGCGGTGTAGCGTTGAGCTCCTCCAGTTTTGACTCCAATTGGATCACCCAATCCTGCGCAATCTCTTTCAATTCAATGTGCTGCTGCAAACTAAAGCCATACGCTTCAGGAGCATCGTGCGACTCAAAGATTTGCTGGTGGAGTTCGTCCAGTTGTTGCCAACCTCGTTGCATCGTTACGATCTTGGCCTTGCACCAGGCCTGTGTGACCTCCGGCTGCTTCAAGCGATCAATCGTCCTCCTAAGCGAACCTAGCATCGCCTTGGAAAATATTGCCGATAGCTTGAAGCACTCCTAGTTGACATATACGAGTAGCATGTCGATGCCATTCATCGATCCCCCACTTTAACTCGGCTTGACACGGGCCCGAAAGGATGACGATCTGGATCATCTGCAACTGTTTCTCTTCCTCGCCCTAGCAGCGTTTTAAGAATCCGCAATACTACATTATATGCTCGATCAGTCACAAGCTTTCACCTCCCGTCTTCCAGTCTGGATGGTAGTGAACAATATTATGCAGTGCTGTGGCAGCTCTTTTTCGGGGACCGGCATCGCTATCTGAGTGCATCATTTGGACAGCAGTGGAATATAGCCAGATTGACGAAGGATTGCGCATGAGTCTGGCGTATGAACCAAAATCACATTTATCGTGCCTAGGGTTGTTGTTACCCCTACTGACCAAAATGATACCGTGACAACTTGTTTATCTGTATTTGCTATTGGTAAAATAACATTCTATTTAAGAATATTGTAAATGTATTTTCGAGTCTCACATTTACTTAAATACATAACTATGCCACTAAACTGTAAATTAACCTATTCAAATGTATTGTACATTAACTTATAAATTTCTTAATATGAAATCGATCTTACTTTCAGGTTTACTTGCGTTGCTTTTCCTTCTTCTCGTCATTATGGCTATCCTCATTGGTCGTTACCTCTCACGTCATAAGGGTGAATATCTTACTCAAGAAGATAAAGGAGCCGATTCCGCACTAGATCCAGATGAAGCTGTTGTAAGTGGAACAACGGGGCATCAAGTCACAAAGCGAAAAGAATGGTTCATATAAAAACCTAAATATTAAATACACACACGTAAATTTCGCCTTCGTACACATCTGACATCTTAAAAACAATGCCTAGGATTATATACATATAAATATTTTAGTTGATGACGTTCAAAACAAAATGATCATTTTAGAGAAATAAAATAGTAACTATAATGTGTAGCTACGAATTGTTGAAACGATACAAAATTTCCAAAGATAAGGTAAGAATCCGTCCTGTCTTTGGTAAAATATTTTTTACACTTAGTTAATAAGAAATGTATTATGAGTAAAATGCAAGAATGAAAAAAAAGATTAAAATTGGTAATCTCAAAGTGCAAATCGAACGAAACGTGTTGATATGCAACTGCAAGTAGCTTTAATTGGAATTTCAAATTGAACGTTGTTATTGACGTCTAATACCATCAATTCGATGATTTTTTATTTTCTTCAATTTTTCAACAGCTTTTGTAATTAAAGATGAAATACTATAACACATATTCGCTCGAATTACTTCTTAAACGTGAACATCCGATAGTGTATATTAAGAGAATACCTGTATGTTTTTTTATGCCTCTGAAATTCCTTTTACAACTGAAACATCTCAGTATAGAAGCTACTTGCTAAGAAAATTCATAGATGAAAAGTTCTATCATACAAAAACTCGAAGAAAAAATAAAACTTAACCGACAAAATGCAAATGATAATTTTTCTTTATAAAAGGAAGTTGGCTTAATATATATTTCTTTTCCCGTCCATTTATGTACTTTACATTTTACAATTTTTTTGATATTTAATTTTTGAAGCTGATTTTATTTTATGCTGTAATTTATTAATTTGCATTAAGAAAATGAATTAATAAAATATATAAAAACTTAGAAACATAATTTGAATAACTTTTTTTTAAAGTATTCACAATAGAAAATGGTTTCCACCCAATTTCATGCCTCTATTGTACATATTAATGCAATTTTGATAAAATTGGAATGAATAAAATGATAATCTAATATAATATTAAAGATGAAAATTTTTCTATCTCTTGTAAAGTTGTACAAGTATAAGAAAAGGCTGATTGATTACACAGTTCTTATCTTATCATGTGTATCGCTGCCGTGTACATGTGAATTTTGTATCTGAAAGTAATATCAATAACAAAGAAAAGTGGAAATCTTAAGAATGTGAAACATTTTTCTTTGTCTTCCTTTCAAATGAGTGAACATTTAAGTGTTTCATGAGTTTGAAATGTTTTTTCAAACAATTTATAATTAATAAACATTCCATTAAATGTATGTAAATGATATGAATAAATTTTTCTTTTTGACTTTCGGGCAAAGAATCTATTTCGACAGAGTAATTCTTAATAAATTTTTGTCTTTTCGAAAAAAATATTGTACTAATATAATTTTGTTCTTTTTTTAATAAGAAATACAAATTAGTTGTTATTAGGCACTAGATAACTTGTCTCATTTAAGTACTGTTAATAATAAATATTTTTTCAATTATGAACTTATGATTTTAATTTTTCCGTCGGAAAAGTTGTAATAAACATGCATCGCAACAAGTTTCCAAAATGTCCTATTGAAGCTGCCAAAGGATGTGGTTAAATAAATGAATAGGAGATATGTTTGTGATACTCTTGAGCTGGATTTCCTATGACAATACTGTATGCAGCGGCGGTTCGTCGTTGTACGCAAGGGAAGCACTGCTTCCCTTATCAAATCAACTAATGCTTTAATGATGCTTTCAATATTATTTTCTAAAAGAAATAAAATTTATCAAACAAAATTCTTCAGGAATTTTTCTAATATTCTCAATTCTTAAATAGTGAATTCATAATTAAATCTTTCAACATAAAACCTACCAAAGACATGGAACCTACGCTAACTTCACTCCTATCCACCAATAAATCTCTTCACTCGGATGATCGCACACAGAAATTTTCATTCGTTTTATGCCTAAACAAAATTTTCTGAAAGGAAACACTCATCATCGACTCGCTATACAACAAACTTTCAAAAGTCACGAACAGCGCTCAATCGTTCATTCACATAGCTCGTTCAATATACTATTATCAGCTTTTATATAGTCTACTCGTATTATATATACAACTGTAGATTGCCCAGGGAAGCATCACAGCGCTCTGCGTACAAAGCCGAGTACCCTTGTCCCTTCAATCCCTCAATGTATCCAATAAAATTTTACATTTCATATAGGAAAAATGGTAAAATATACGAGAAAGACGCTATGTTAACAGCTGCTTCTGAATTCAATGTGGAAACCAAATGCTACTGGCCAATGTAAAATAACATTTTGTCGAGGATAATGATCGTGCTATGAGCAAGTTACGCTGGGATGACAAGAGTTACTGGTAAATCAATGCAAAAGCTTGATGGTGCTGTATGTTTCATGATATCAAAATTTGTTTACAGAGGCAGCATATGAAGGACGGATGAAAATGTGGGCGAAAAAGAACTTCCCAACGTGAGCGCACGCTTCATGGCGCAAACAGACCCTCGTCTCACGAGAAATCTTCGCCTGCCAGCCGATACCACATATCAGCGGCGCAAGCAATTCCCTCGAGAAAAAGGGAATTTTGCTTGAGCCGCTTTTTTAGCTTCTCATGAATTAACTTACATGAGAGAACTTAGGCAAACTTCCTAGTGGTTCGTAGCTAACATTATCCTCAACATCGTCATTAGCATGACCATCGACATCATCACCATCTCCATCATCGTAGCCGCCTACCTCGTCGTAAACAAAAGGAAGTAATAAATTCTGTCATTTCCAAAGAGTAAAATATAAATATAGAGTAAAAGCTAAAGACAAGAATTTTTACTTCCAAATAGCTAAAATCATAAGTTTCCACGATTGGGAAAACGCAATTCTGCAAGAATCAAAGTACAGCCACGAGCAAAAGTACTAGGCACCCTACTGAACTGCCAGTTTTAGGATAGTTTAACATATGTGATCTGAATAAAACATATTTGATAAATTGTATTGTTTATTATTAATATTTGGTCGATCCACCTTTTGCTTTAATTACAGCAGCCACTCTTTTTGACATTGACTTTACCAACTTAAAGCACTCTTCTTTTGTGATTTGTCCCCACTCATGCTCTAAAGCAGCTAGTAAGGAGTTCTTATTGCTGATTGAATTTCTCTTGATTTTTTTCTTCAAAGTACTCCAAATGTGCTCAATCGGATTGAGGTCCGGTGATTGTGGTGGCCAATCTAGGAGGTATATGCCGTTTCGTCTTGTTGAAATTTTATTCAATCACTATTCGTGTCGCCGAAGATTTTCGTCACCGACGGAGCTAGAGTTGATTCTAGGACTTCGGTGTTTTTTTTCACAGTTCATTCGTCCCTCACACAACACCATTTCGCCCATTCCATCGGCAGTCATGCAACCCCAAATCATAATTGAGCCTCCGCCGTGTTTAATGGTGGGCACTACACATTTTGGGTTGTATTTTTCGCTCACTCCAGGAGTTCCAAACACCAGTGCAAAGAAAAAAAATGGTTAAATTTATGATTTCAACATTTCGCTACAGAATCAGTTTTCGAAAATATTGAATTATTTTAATTTTAAAAATAAAGTAAATAATAATACCTCGAAGTTAGATTCGTCTGACCACAGCACGTTGGTTCAATCTTCCACTGTCCAATCTTTATGTTTGAGGGCCCACTCCAACCGATTTTTCATGTTGTGTTCCGAGAGCCACGGCTTGTTCCTTGCCTTACAAGCTTTTAATCCAGCTTTAGAAGCCTTCTTATAGTATGTACACTCACAGATTTGCATTTTTCTTCAAATATGCTTGCAGCGAGGTTAACAGCAGTTTTTTGCGATCCTGTAGAGACAGCCTAATTAACAGTCGGTCATCACGATCGGTAGTGACTCTTTTTCCGCCTGTTCTCTTTCCAAGGGATCCGGTCTCTTTGAAGAGATTTATTGCGTATTGCACTTGTCGGGATATTTTTACTTGCGAAATGCTTTGTTTATGCAAAATCTTAATTTTCAATTGAATAAGAATATGGAAATTTTGTATATGATGCTGGTTCGGCACATTGATGGCCGAATAGGTTTGTTGGATCATCTATCACGTGTGTTAACTTAGATAAAATGTAATGCTTGCACTACACCCACAATAAATTTGAACTCAATGTCTCAAATATTTCTGTGTTATTTTAATAGATAAAATTCAGTATGTAATTTTTTGGACAGATAAATCTTTTTGGATTTCCACACTTCAATTGTCAAACTATGAAAAATGAAATAGCTAGAATCTGATGTTAGAGACAAAATGCAAAGTAAAGAAAGAGCGAACTCCATTTTCGTTTGTGAGATTTTACTTTATAATTTGTCATCTAGTTAGGGAGTAGATTTTAATGTTGATGTAGATGTTTCGCGCAACCCGGGCAATGAAATCGCATACCCCAGGGGTCCACAGACTACAGGTTAAGAAAAACTGGTCTACACTATTTCTGAAAAATATCTCAATTCGGCAGCATAAACTAAATCGAATAAAAGAATCAAAGTCATTACTTGGCATAGTAACATTTTATTTACTCGTATAATACGTTTATCGTAGTTTTACGTTTCTAAAAAATAAAACAAATAAAAACTAATACGTACTACGTACAAACATTTGATTTCAGAAATATTTATTCAATAATTCTGTTTTTATTTTTCATTTATGTCTATTTATTGTAATTGTATGTATATTCTTTCTAATGCTTCACATTTGAAGGTTTCATACATTTCATTTAATAAACAATATCCAAACGAAGCATCGCAGGTGTTTCTTTTTATAATGGTTCTGTGATTTTTTGCCCAATATAAATGTTTATTTGATTTTATTTGTTATTAATGAAATTCAGGAAATGATTTTCATGCGAACGTGACTGAAATATGTTCAGTACTCGTCCATAAATAAATGCGAATCGGTTTGGAAAAAAGTGGAATTGCACAGTGGAAATAAGGAGAAAATTGTTGGAATGATATGTCTACTCTATTTCTAAAGGACTTTGGGTCCTACTTATGAATGAGGTTGGGTACATTGAATACTTAATTAGAAGTTAATGACATTTTACTCGAATGACATTCTTTATTATCCTTCGCTGCTTTCGTTTGGTTCAATGATAATTCCATTCAATAGCGCGTTTCTAATTCAATTCACATTTCAATCGTTTCGAAGATGTAAAACAGTCTTAATTGTGGAAGTTTTAAAAACATATTTTTTGATTATTTAGTAGAAATAAATGAAGAAATTCCTTTTTGGAGATTGAGTGTAATTTACCCGGTGGTTTCCACATATTAAGAAAATTTCCCAAATAAAATCGAATAGAATGAATTTTTCATTACTTGCAAATGTATTCTTATGAAAACCGTGGAAAAATTCATTTTCACTTTCCTTTGTTGACATTAGTGTTTCCTAACCTGCAGGCATGTTCTCGTATGACTAGGTGGGTTGGATATGATATGCAAAATGTTACCTACATGGAATTTCTTCATTATTTTTCCAAACAATCAATTTTAATAAAATACTTGGATTCTAATCACGATTATTATCAATAACATCACACAGTTCATTGTAACGTACAATGGTCGATTCAAAAACGATCATTTCTGTGTACCACTTGTTGTCCTTATCTAATTTTTATTTGGAAGTCAGCTTACACTTTCGTTTTGCGAAACGTAGTACTCGTCAATGAGCACTAAAGATTGATACTTGAATTCAAAGGATCGAACATACGGCAAATAATACAAAAACAAAAAATAGCATCGTTACAATATCCTTGTGTAGATTGCGATCTCGATGAAATGGTTTTGTGGTATAACATTCCCGGCGGGCTTGACGAAACAGCCAAAGTGGTATTACCAACTGAAACATATCTGGTATCATAAATCCTAAGTCTCTCACAACCTGATGTGCATATCCCTCGCCACGTATCACGTTCATTATAAATTGGTCGAAACTGCTTGCAGCAATGTGCAGTAGTGCAATACCAACTATGCATAGTACTTTTTTCGATGTTATTCCATTATCCGTACTTGCCAAGTGCATTACCATTATCGTTGATATTAGTTCGGTTATCTAGAAGGGAAAAATTTTTGGTTAATAATACTGGCATGATTGGGGTTTTTACTTTAAAAAATCGTTTAAGCGTGTGTTAAAATATTAGCTGAGCACAGTTGTTAAGCCTATAGTTAATGTTGTTGAAAGCTTAATTTGCTAAATCTGCTTTAGAGTATATAGAGAAAAAACACAGAAATATCTTGTCACTAGGTGGTGTTCGTTGTCATATATTGTAGCGGTTACATGAAGCGGAATATCATTTCAAATAAACACATGTTCTATAACAAAGAATTTATTAACAAAACATAAATGAAACAGAGTTTAGCGTGATGTCTACTTTAAGGACTGCGAACAGAGAGAGAATAATTTTAGTTCCGCATCCTTTTATAACGTCGTATGCGTCACATCCTAAAGATTGTACCCGCTGAGTACTGAATAGCTTAGCATACACCTGGTACATGTTGTGTAGTGCGTTATTTAGCTAATTCCTACACTACTCCCGTCCAAGTGACTCTATATCGCAGACGGAAGTGAAAACGTCACTGATTTTTGTTGTGCCTTCGAATTGGTCCTGCGTAGGTTTTCAAATTACCTCGAAACTGCCTGCTTGTTAGTCTAACGTTGGCGTTCGTTCTGCTTGCTGGAGTATCTTGCACGTCCGGGTTAAGCATGTAAGCTGGCTTAAGCCTCTCAGTCGAAACCGTGGTGATTTTATTGGCCAACTGAATCCGATATATAGAATCATTCAGTCGTTCAATGATCAGATGAGGACCTGAGTACGGTTGCTGCAGCGACTTTTTGCATCCATCCTGTCTCACGAAAACATGACTACACGTTCGCAGATCCTTGAAAATGAAACGCGAATCCTTATTGTGGTGCTGTATAGAAACTGGTCGCAGTTGCTGCACATCTCTCCTCAATTTGTAGACGAATTCATGAGCGTCGATAATGTTCGTGTCATGCTTGAGAAACTCCCCGGGCAGACGAAGTGAAGTTCCTAAAAGCATTTCGGCTGGTGAGCAATTGATATCCTCTTTAATTGCCGCCCGCAATCCCAGAAGTACGGTTGAAAGTGTCTCAGTCCAACGCTGCGTTTCATGGCACATGAGAGCTGCCTTCAAGGTGCGATGTAATCGCTCAACCATTCCATTTGATGCCGGATGGTAAGCTGTTGTTCGCGTTCTAGTACAGCCGATGAATTTAGCCAAAGCTTCGAAAAGCGCCGATTCGGATTGAGAGCCGCGATCAGTGGTGATGATATCAAGAGTTCCGAAACGTGAAACCCATTGATTATATATTGCAAATGCAACGACCTCTGCTTGTATATCCACGATCGGTACAGCTTCCGGCCATCTCGAAAATCGATCGATCATCGTCACAAGATAGTTGAATCCATTGGATGATGGCAAAGGTCCCACAATGTCGATGTGCACTTGTTGAAAACGACGATCTACTGCTGCAAATTGTTGCGGAGTGTTTTTAACATGGCGATGCACTTTGGAACGCTGACAGGGAATGCATGGTTTAGCCCATCTTGCAATGTCCTTGCGCATACTCGGCCAAATATATTTTTGTCGCATTAGCTTGCTCGCAGCTCGACCGCTCGGATGAGACATTCCATGGACCTGCAGGAACAGCTGGTGCCGTAGAGAACTTTGAACGTTCGGACGAATAATTCCCACTAATGTATCGCAGTACAAGGTAAAGTTGTCGACGGTAATCGATTGTAGCTTTAGTTTTCCTTTGTTGCGAAGTAAATTCTGTAGCTCTAGATGGTCCTTTTGTGCTTCCGCAATGTTAGCTGCCATTACGATGTTTGAATCCACGTCAAGAGAATTCGGCCGTGATAACGCATCAGCGACAAAGTTGTCTGGTCCTTTAACATGCACAATTTCTGTTGAAAACTGCGCGATAAACTCCAAATAGCGATGTTGTCGAGGCGATGCTTTATCCGAACGCTGCTGGAAAGCATATGTAATCGGCTTATGGTCAGTCCTTATCACGAATTGGCGTCCTTCCACCATGTAGCGGAAGTACTTAATGCTTTCGTAAATCGCCAAGAGTTCCTTTTCATAAGCGCAGTAATAAGCCTGCTTTTTGTTCAATTTTCGTGAGAAGAATCCAAGAGGTTTTCATGCATTTCCTTGGAGTTGCTCGAGAACTGCTCCTATAGCGATGTTTGATATATCCGTGCATAATCTTATAGGTGCATCGTTTTTCGGATGGGAGAGAAACGATGATTTGGCTATCAGATCCTTGCTTTTATCGAAAGCGCTAATCGATTCATCTCTCCAAGGAGCTGGGCGTTTATCGCGTTTGCGAAAATCCTTCAACATTTCGTTAAGCGGTGCAAGTATTTCTGCGGCCTTTTGTATAAAACGACGATAAAAATTTAAAACACCTAAATACCTCCTCAATTGAAGCAGCGTTTATGGTTTCTCGTAATTTTGTATGGCAGGCACTCTGTTAGGAAGGGTTTGATGCCATCTTCGCTTATTATGTATTCTAGATATTCCACCGTTGGCTCTCCGAATTTGCACTTCGCTGGATTGATTTTCAACCCGTACTTCGATAAGCAATCGAAAACGCACTTAAGATGCTGTTGGTGCTCGCATACGTTGCTGGAGGCGATGAGAATATCGCCGATATAGGCGAAGCAAAACGATAATCCTTTGAGCACTGTATCCAGAAATTGTTGGAATGTTTGTGCCGCGTTGCACAAACCAAACGTCGTTCGGCAAACAGCCCAAATGGTGTGATAACTGCGGTTTTTTCTATGTCATCTTCATGAATCGGCACTTGATGGTATGCACGTTCTAGATCCAGCGTCGTGAAGATCGTCTTTCCATGTAGGGAAAGTGTGAAATCTTGAATGTTGGGCGCTGGATATCGGTCTGGAATTGTAACTGCGTTCAAGCGTTTGTAGTCGCCACATGCTCTCCACTATCCAGATTTCTTTTGCACTAGATGAAGAGGGCTTGCCCATGGGCTACTGGATGGTCGGCAAATTCCCACGTCAACCATGTATTCAAACTCCTTCTTTGCTGCCAAATATTTGTCTGCTTGCAATCTTCGTACACGTTCTGCGATTGGCGGTCCGGTTGTATGTATTCGATGGCATATTTGTTGCGAGCGTCCGGATGTGAAATTGGATGAAGACGTTAATTCTGAAAAATCATTAACCATGGCCTCGAAATCCGTGTTACTGGTTAACGAAGTGACAACGCTTATTTCATCTTTCGCGAGCTCAGCATTTCTCGAAATATTTGTCTTTCCGTCGAGGAGCCGTCGATTTTTGACATCAACAAGTATCTCAAAATTCCTCAGGAAATCGGCACTAATGATAGCACGTGGGACGTCAGCGATGTGAAAATACCAAGGAAACATTCTCCGTAGGCTAACATCCACCTTTATTAATTTTTCACCGTATGTATTTATTACAGTATTATTCGCAGCAAAAAGTTTAAAGTCTGTAGGTTGGGATCGCTGATTCAAGTGGCCTCGAGGAATGACGGATACCGCAGCGCCCGTGTCTATCAGGAACAATAAGCCACTTCCCCTATCTCGAATGATCAACCGATGCTTTTCACTGCAGCCGTCGTCCATGACGCTTGTGGACGACGGTGATTCCAGTTTTCTGTAGGCTTGAAATCACACGGTTGTCGGCATTTGCAAGCTTTTTCCTTGAAGCGGCTGTGGTAGAAGCACAAATTCTTATTACGGAAATTCGATCGAGATGTGCTTCTTTGTGGCTGAACTCGGAGGTCCTTCAGTTGCTGCTCAATCCGTTTAAAGCGATCCTCAAGTGAATATCGTTGTTGATCCAATTTCGAATTTTGCACTTTTTCTTGCTGCGATTCATTGATAGCATCGACTGTTGGCCAAATGTTGTATTCAGCTAGAATTTTATCAGCCATTTCGGCTAGGACATCCGCTTTCACCTCCGACGTGACCGTGAGAATAGCACGCACACGCGCAGGCAAGCGCCGTAGCCAAAGCGATTTTATAGCATCGTTGGTGAGTTGTTCGCCGGCCAACATTTTCATTTCTCGCAGAAGCTGAGATGGTTTCCGATCGCCGAGCTCCAAATCCGTTAGCACTTTCGAGAGCTGATTTTCTTTTGACTCAGCAAACTGAACAATGAGGTGTCGCTTCAATTCATCGTATTTGTTTGTCAGCAATATTTTCCAAAATCGACGAATCCAACGCTGCCACTATGACACTAAACTTGCTTATGTTGGAAGTCACTTTATGGATTTTAAATTGGGCCTCAACTTGTGTAAGCCATAGCGTCGGTCTACGGCTCCGAAATGGCGACAATTTCACACTACTTATGGCCTCAACACTGAGTTCACTTTGGAATTGTTGATTTTGCACGAATGGATTTACGGTTGTTTCCAAGTCTTCGTTTTCACCATCACTCGCGATTAGTGTTTTATCGGCACTACTAGCCATATTTTCTGGTAAACTGTTTAAGTTCGAGAGTATGCACTATAAGTGTGACGGAAAACTAGCGTCCTTTTCGCGAGAAAGTTTTTATTATATCTTGGTCTTTGTTTAACGTTACGGTCACCAATATGTAGCGGTTACATGAAGCGGAATATCATTTCAAATAAACACATGTTCTATAACAAAGAATTTATTAACAAAACATAAATAAAACAGAGTTTAGCGTGATGCCTACTTTTAGGACTGCAAACAGAGAGAGGATAGTTTTAGTTCCGCATCCTTTTATAACGTCGTATGCGTCGATTCCTAAAGATTGTACCAGCTGAGTACTGAATTGTAGTAATTGAGGAGTATGGCTCTAAAAGCCAGCGCTGCCACAGGCACACAGCACAAACTCAATTTAACAAGGAGGGACGATTCAGTCACCTTCCCCATCGCAACCCTCACTCTTTTTCTTTTCGCGTGAAAAATAAAGCAAGAAAATTTCTTTTGTACTTAACTCCCGGGAAACAAAATTCTAAAACTGTTTAAAAATTTTAATGTGTAGTGATTTTATTACAATATCTTTTGAATATAATTTAACGAATTGCGGTGTAACGCGGTATACAAATGCTTAGAACGAAACGGTTAACCCCTTAAATTATATGAACGATAAAATCATTGTATCATTTAAACCCCTTAAAATTAGTCAAATTTTACCCATTCCCACCATAATATTAATTAAAAATTTTTGGTTGTCGGTGATTAACGTGTGCCTGTCTAATTCTTCCGATTTTTCTTCCACTTAATTACGCCTAATTCAACCCTGCACGAAGACAATTATGCGCCAATAAATCAACGATCCCAACATTATCAACTAAACGCGGCAAATTTTAACTCAACAGCCACTCTTCCAACAACCACATCAACAACAGCAGCATTTACAGCAACAACAGCATCATGTTCAGACAACTGAATTCGTACCGAAACAATCAACTTCCACCTCAAATACATGTTGTTTCGGCAAAATTTCAGTGAGTGGATGCTGAAGCAAGCTGCTCGGAGGAAGACAGTTGCCGGCGGAGCGTATTGGAAGTCATTTGGGGGAGTTGGTACGTTCTCGGTGAAACGCGCGGGTGTCATCTTGTAATTTACGGAGACAATAGTTTTCTCTGCCTACTAAAACTATTCTGTTCGTTGCTTTTTTGTGTTTACTTCACTGATTTTGCGCCGTTTTGTTTGGGTTGCATTCATAATATTTACACCAAGTGTTTCTTAATGTGGATATTTGCGAGCCTTAATTTTAATTTGCCAAACGCCAAGTGACCTGTGCCGTTTTGCTCTGCCGAAACGTAATTTTTGGGCGCGCTACTTTGTGAATTTGTGCTTTTTGGTGAACGCAATGAAACGATGTAATGGGAAGGATGAGAATTAGCGTAACGGGAAGATCGTGGTCGTGTCCTTATCGTTATTTTAGCGAGTTATTGTGCACAAGAGGAAAGAAACAGGCACTCCGCAACGCAAAGTGGTGTGTGGGTGTGGGACTGTTGTGAGAAATTGTCCGCGTAGTTTGTTATGAATCTTCCCGAAATTGTAGATTCCGATACAGCTTTATTATCAGTACCCCAATAGATCTTTCAAGTGATAATTTGTGTTTACGGGCCCACATTCGTCGTGGTAATTGAAGCGCTGAATAAGGTGGTGTGAAAATCGAGTAAAAGGAGTGTTTCCCCTAAAGAGATTGTGTAGATGGGCTATGTACGTCGACCGCGCGTGTGTTAGTGGTCCTCCATAAACACAGTGAACGAAACACGTTGTGTGGGAAAATACAGTTTTGTTTACCGTTTAGTATATAGGGAATCAGAAAGTGGACGTGTGAAGGGTGGAAGAAAGAGAATACGCAAACAGACCGAATGAAGGAGAAGGTTCGAAGCAAGCTAGGAGCTTCTATTTTTAAAGTAGAAGGTTTAGCACGACACTTTAAATTCAATTAATTAACACGAAGTGTAGGATAGGGAATGAAAGAAGTTCATTTTATGAGAAGTGTAGCGAGAAAAAATACAAATGGTTGTTTCCGTGAATTAGTTTTGTTGAGATTCATATATTATTTTAAAATCTGATTTGAAAGACGAAAGTACATGAATTGATTGAAACTAGTAATCGTGAAATATCGGTATTATTTACAATTTGAATTTCGTCCGCTAGTAATGGGCCCGATTTCATGCCGAGTTTGTCGTTTTTTTTTTGTCGCGATCAGTGTTTCCGAGCGTAGTTTACATCGAAACCAGTGAAATTCGTAGTACTGACAAAGTCACAGTTCGAAGATACAATAGAACTCTGAAATCTCAAGTGACGGAAAAGTTGGATCGCAAATTATATTCTGCAAGTGTCGAGAAATCGGAAAAGAAAGTATTTCCCACACAGGGCACGTATCGCGTATCATCGGACGTGAAGGAGCAAAAACATAAGTCAGAAGAGAACAGTCGTTTAGAGTATTGGTCAACTTTAATGTCGTGTAACTCGAGACAATTGCATGGGATCTGTATTCGAACCTCCTTTACTTTCGCTGCATGAACTTGTAAATTTTGTTTTTAAACAAAACATTTCTAGGACTTACACCCCGGCTTCGTCAACGAGCGCTCGTCGTCGGAAAAGGCTATGTAAGTACCATTTTAATTTCTTTGTGTATATATTATTAAAAATATGTTTATTACAAAACGAAACGAAAGCAAAATGATGGCTTACTAGAGTAAAGTAAATTAAATCAATGAACATTTGTAGATATATTGAGGGAGGTGTCTTGAATTAAAGTAAATGTTACACACAACACATGTGCATTATAACATCCATGCGATTAATTATAAACCAAACAATTGTTACAGTAGTTGAAATAAAAAAAAAATGAATTATTAAACGGTAAAAATCGGTCTTTCCCTTCCGGTCTTTTCCAATCGGGTATAGGACCCGGTACGGTGGCAGGCTTCCACCCCAAACTATGAGCCAGCCACCGGGTACTTAAAAATTTGTCTGTTTCAGGAGACTTAATGGGTTGAGTGGCCCAAGCCAAGTGCCTTTTTATGGCATAGAGTTATGCAATTCAATTGTATAATTCTATGACATAAATTGGTCACCGGGGTACTCCCCTTCTGATGGGAAAGCTCATATAATTCAAGTTGTATGAGTTTTCCACTCAGAAGAGGAATACCTGGCCACCTCAACGATTTAACATTGGATTTATTCCGGTTGGGTGGGCATGAAGGGGCTCCACCACCACCCGGTTGCCCCTCTTTCATTTGTGGGCCCTGAATGTATTTGGGTAAAGACGAGGTCAACCCCAAATTAGTCTTTCTTGTCAGGTTGCACTTGTTCTCGCAACAAGTCGTAATTCCTTCGTGGAGGTTATCTACTGATTTGCGACTTCGGTCGTCCTCTCTAACTCTGCAAGCAATTCGTGAATGCGAAATGTTTTGTAGTGAGTCCTCGTGCCGGGGAAACGAACCCGCCCCACGACACCGCAATGCTAGCCTGCCAGCGCATTCACGCGTCTCCGGACGAGGGCATTCTCGGCAGGAACCAACATCTTCCTCTGCCGAGGCAGCAGAACATCGCTGCAGTCCTTCACGGACATTATGAAAATCATTTATTCACTACAAATGGCGCCCAACGTGGGGCCCGAAATGCCCGGCTGGATCATCAGTCGTGAGCACGAGACAGTCCATCGTCTCTAGGTGTCCCCTCTAGGTGTTAGAATTATTGGCGGGTAGATAACTCCCGAGGGTTTTTGCACTGATCGTGCCCCAGCAGCCTAATAACTTTCGAACGTGTGTTGTCTCTGGACATCAATATCGTTTGGTCCTTCTTTTGATTTATACTTTGGTGGCTTACCACCATTGTATAACTAGTAAGGCCAAATGATATTAGAGTCCCTTTTTGTGTTCGGAAGTTATTATCCCAACATCTATTTTGCGGAGGATTCTGATCCGCTTCCCAAACCAGCGGTGCCTAAGTGTCTTAAATTACATGGATTTTGATTTCATGTGATTGGCTGATTAGCTAATCCATGACTATCCATGACAAGACACGCGCTGCTTGTGGATTAGAATCCCATCCTGGGCTGACAAGCTGTAACTTGAGAAGTTTGCTAATGAGGGATCACTTCGGAACCCTGATTTTCATGGTGCCACAAGAGAGTGTCCCTGAAACGTTTTAGAAGGATTGTGCCATGGTGTCCGTACTTGGGAGGAAGGACGGAAGGAAAAGACCGATTATTTTTTTTTGATAACGTAATTTTGAAAACTAATTAAACATTTTAGCATTTTTTTTTTGTGAGGTTCTTTGATAGTTCGCCACTTTCGGCCACTTTTATGTTTTTCCTTATTAATATTTAATCATTTATTTCATAGCGTCATTTTAGCCTTTCATCAACTTAGGTACAAATTCTAGGTAGAATAATTATGGACATCCAAAATGCATGCCGACTTTGTCTACGACTTGGCGAGGAAATGTATCCGCTGGGTGATAGTTTGGTCGATGAAGCGAGGAGAATTTTTATTGTCGACTTCCTGAAGGAGTCCCTCAACATCAACATCATATTGGAAGATGGCTCACCAGACCACATCTGTGGTGAGTGTTACACGGAAGTGGAACGGATATACTCCTTCATACGTCGCTGCAAAGAGACCGAGTCAACACTACAACGACTTAAATCAGCACGACGATCTCGAGATCCAGTTATCGACCAGCGGAACAGGATTCAAAGAGCAAACTACCATCCGTCTGAGGATCCGGATCCACCATCTCGATACCAGCCTTGGAACGCCTGGGATCTTCCGCCACGACTCAACCAAGTACCACCACCGACTCTAGGTTCAGTGGCTCCGCAGGAACAACCCTATATGCTGAAACCGAAGCATATCCCCATCATTGTACAGGGTTGGAACCTTCATTTTAGCGGGGAGCCAAACGACCTGAACGTGGAAGTCTTCATTGGTCGCGTGGAGTCCTTAGTCGGAGAGATGTTGGCCGGCGACTACACGATGCTGGCAGGATATCTACCAATGCTGTTCAGGGAAGCAGCACTCGAGACGTACTGGCGGATTCATTCGGCCCCACCATCAATACGCTGGACACGGCTGAAAGAGGTACTCCGCATGGAATACTCGACGGTCAACATGGATGAGAGTGTCCTGGACAAGATCCATGCCAGATGGCAACGTCCGGACGAGCCCTTTCATCAATATCGAGCCGATATCCTTAGGTTGAATGACCAGCTGTCAGAGCCTATGTCTTCCACTCAACTGCTGCGGGTGTTGAAACGGAATCTAAAGCCGGAACTTCGTTGCCATGTTGTAAACTTGGACCCGCAGAACCTGGAAGCACTACTAAGGGTCGTGAGTCGATTGGAGAGGCTTGAAGAAGACCTCCACGAACGGCCTTACCTACATGCAAGGACAGGTCCGCGACGTGAAATTGCCGAAGTGGCACTAAATTGCAACAACCCAGATCGGGAAGAAGGCACGGAGTCAAACACCTGTGTTCCGGACTACCCAGATGATGCCACACCAAAAAACGGACGACCGAGTACCCTACCACCTCAGTGGTACTCGAAAACCCCGCAGTAGCTCCTCAGTCAGCTGCTCACCCCTACAAACCTGACGTTAACCCACCAGCCATGACCACTACGACTGCGGATGTTCACTCTCTTCCGGAGACCTCACCAACGACAATATTAAAACGACCATCGCAGTCACTGCCAGAAGAACCGCGGCAGCCTCAATTACGCACTCTAAAACCTTATCATGTTAGACTGCAGGAATATCGGGTGGCTCGAGAGCGAATATTTGCTTCCGAAGTTGTCACTTCCCGTTCGTGCACGACAAAATGGTCAACCCGTCGTTGGCGGAATTTCCGCAAGAGAGTGCGCACCTGCCGTCAAACTGTAAACTCTTGTAACATCTCGGAGGTTGCTGAGAATGAGATCAGACCTTATCATCCAATTAAAGTGTTGGGCGAGACCGTGTTTGCTTTGATCGACACGGGTGCCAGTATCAGTTGTCTTGCCTCGAGCTTTGGCTCGAAGGTGCTCCAAGAATATCCGAACTTGATTAAATCCTGGCGCACTGAAATCAGTACAGCTGACGGCACCAAACACCCTATACGAGGTAAACTAACCACACCCGTGACGTTCAGGGGTCAGACGAAGGACATTACGTTCTACATTATTCCGTCTTTGACTCAGAATGTATACCTTGGTGTCGATTTCGTCCTTCGCTTTGGACTGGCCTCCGATTTATTCACCGATTTGTCTTTAAAAACCAGAAATGTCAACGAAATCACTTCTACTCCCGATAGGCATGACCTGACGCCTAACCAACGGCAACGCCTGGAAGCATCCATTGCTGCTTTCCCATCGTACGCCACCCAAGGCCTTGGCCGCACCACCCTAGTCTCACACGCCATCGAGGTTGGCGATAGTAAACCGATTAAACAGAGACACTACGCCATCTCACCGGCCATGGAGAAATTGGTGTATGCGGAACTAGATAGGATTCTCGAGTTAGGGGTCATAGAGGAGTCCCAAAGCGCCTGGTCATCACCGGTAACCTTGGTTGTAAAGCCAGGTAAAGTCCGTCTCTGTCTTGATGCCCGTAAGGTAAACGCGGTTACCATCAAGGACGCGTACCCTCTTCCACTCATCGATGGAATACTAGGGAGACTGCCGAAAGCCAATTATATCACCAGTCTCGACCTAAAAGACGCCTTCTGGCAAATTCCACTCGATGAGGACTCGAGGGACAAGACTGCCTTCACAGTGCCTGGACGACCATTATATCAGTTCGTCACAATGCCCTTTGGCCTGTGTAACGCGCCGCAAACGATGACTCGGTTGATGGACAAGGTCATCCCACCTCACCTAAAACACCAAGTGTTCGTGTACCTTGATGATCTGTTACTCATCACGGAAACGTTCGATCAACACCTCCTACTTCTACAAGAAGTAGCCCTGCACATCAGTAAGGCGGGACTCACCATCAACGTACAGAAAAGTAAGTTTGTCATGAAAGAAGTCCGATACCTCGGTCATGTTATAGGATATGGCACTATCAAAACGGATCCAGACAAAACTCGTGCGATTGATGAGTTCCCCTTACCAAAAACTGTGAAGCAGCTACGACGTTTCCTTGGTGTGTGCGGTTGGTACCGAAGGTTTGTTCGGAATTATGCAACAGTCTCAGCGCCCCTGTCAGACATGTTGCGGAAAGGGAAGTTCGTTTGGATCGAACTCAGCCGAAAGGCATTTGAAGAGCTTAAACAAGCCCTCACATCAGCTCCTGTCTTGCACAGCCCCGACTTCACGAAGCCCTTCTCCATTCATTGTGACGCAAGTCAACATGGAGTAGGAGCCGTGCTGGTGCAATTGACCGATGAAGGAGAGGAAGCTCCCATCGCCTTCATGTCCAATAAGCTGAATTCGGCCCAAAGAAACTATACTGTTTCCGAGCAAGAATGTTTGGCAGCGGTAATGGCTGTGAAGAAATTCCGAGCGTATATCGAGGGCCACCAATTCGAGATCATCACGGACCACGCGTCACTACAATGGTTGATGAACCAGGCAGATCTAAGTGGACGCCTAGCCAGATGGGCTCTTAAACTGCAAAGGTTCAAGTTCTCCATCAAACATCGGAAAGGAACCCAGAACATCGTACCCGACACTCTCTCACGGATGTTTTCCCCAGAGGGAGCCGAAATAACAATAAATGACGAGGACCCCATCGAAATAGATTTGGACAGCCCACATTTCGAATCAGATAGCTACAAAGAGTTGAGGCAAACCATAGCGACCCAACAAACACAGCTGCCTGATTTGAAGGTAATAGACGGCTATGTGTATAGACGAAATGAATACGCCACTGGTGATCCATGGCAGGAAGAAGAGTCTTGGAAACTCTGGGTACCGGAGGAAATGACACAACATCTGATCTTCCGCGCACATGACCATCCGTTAAGTGCCCACGGAGGTTACGGTCGAACATTACGGCGACTCAAGAAATACTTCTTTTGGCCTAAAATGGCATCCCAGGTCAAAGACTACGTGAGCACCTGTGAGACCTGTAAAGGCACCAAAGCACCCAACCAGCCTCTTCGACCTCCTATGGGTCAACTCAACGTCCCAGAACGCGTGTTCCAGCGTCTATACATCGATCTACTCGGTCCATATCCTCGGTCTTCCATGGGACACATCGGAGCTATAGTCGTCCTAGATCAGCTCTCAAAATTCCCAATGGTGGAACCTATCCGTAAATTCACAACTCCACCGATCGTGAAATTCTTAGAGAACCGGGTATTCCATGTGTTCGGTGTTCCAGAGAGTGTGTACTCAGATAATGGAGTACAGTTCCGGTCTCGGCAGTTTAAGAGCCTACTTGAGCAGTATGGCGTTGAACACCAACTGACGCCCATATACTCTCCTCAGTCCAACGCATCAGAACGGTTGAACCGCACCCTATTGGCCGCGATCCGTTCCTACGTCCACCCATCTCAAAAGGATTGGGATCGGCGATTGTCTGCCATCACATGCGCCCTGCGATCCTCGTATCATTCCGTCACCGGTGTCGCCCCTTACTTTGCCGCCTTTGGACAGCACATGATTTGCCACGGTAAATCATATCGACTGTTACGGCAATTAAAGTGTTTGGGAGACCCCGTCGTTGCGCTGGAGCCCCACGAACGTTTAGGAGACCTCCGCCAACAGATCGGACGGAAAATTAAGGCCGCAGGTAGTGCAAATGAAGCGCAGTACAATCTCCGGTCACGATCCGCTAATTTCAAAGAAGGAGATGAAGTTTTCCGGCGAAATTTCCGCCAAAGTGACGCCGCGGGGCATTACAACGCCAAGCTGGACAGGCGATTCTTGAAAAGCCGCATAAAGAAGGTAATGGGACCTAACCGTTACCTGATAACGGATCCATCGGGAAAAGAAGTGGGGATATACCACGCGAAAGACCTGCGCCGATAGATAGTTAGTCACGTCTGTTTGTCCGTCCGCATATATTTTCAAAAACGCGCAAAGTTTGTATACTTCCGGGCAAACATAGACATGAGTCAGTCCGTCCGTCTGTCAATTGTGTTTTTCTTTCATTGTCCGTCATCTCTAGTCCCGACGCCGAAGCCAACCCATGATACACAGAAAGATCCTTCAGCTCCTTTTTCGCAATCCGCATCGCCTTGGGATTGCGAGAAAACTAGCTGCCCTGTAGTAATTGAGGAGTATGGCTCTAAAAGCCAGCGCTGCCACAGGCACACAGCACAAACTCAATTTAACAAGGAGGGACGATTCAGTCACCTTCCCCATCGCAACCCTCACTCTTTTTCTTTTCGCGTGAAAAATAAAGCAAGAAAATTTCTTTTGTACTTAACTCCCGGGAAACAAAATTCTAAAACTGTTTAAAAATTTTAATGTGTAGTGATTTTATTACAATATCTTTTGAATATAATTTAACGAATTGCGGTGTAACGCGGTATACAAATGCTTAGAACGAAACGGTTAACCCCTTAAATTATATGAACGATAAAATCATTGTATCATTTAAACCCCTTAAAATTAGTCAAATTTTACCCATTCCCACCATAATATTAATTAAAAATTTTTGGTTGTCGGTGATTAACGTGTGCCTGTCTAATTCTTCCGATTTTTCTTCCACTTAATTACGCCTAATTCAACCCTGCACGAAGACAATTATGCGCCAATAAATCAACGATCCCAACATTATCAACTAAACGCGGCAAATTTTAACTCAACAGCCACTCTTCCAACAACCACATCAACAACAGCAGCATTTACAGCAACAACAGCATCATGTTCAGACAACTGAATTCGTACCGAAACAATCAACTTCCACCTCAAATACATGTTGTTTCGGCAAAATTTCAGTGAGTGGATGCTGAAGCAAGCTGCTCGGAGGAAGACAGTTGCCGGCGGAGCGTATTGGAAGTCATTTGGGGGGAGTTGGTACGTTCTCGGTGAAACGCGCGGGTGTCATCTTGTAATTTACGGAGACAATAGTTTTCTCTGCCTACTAAAACTATTTTGTTCGTTGCTTTTTTGTGTTTACTTCACTGATTTTGCGCCGTTTTGTTTGGGTTGCATTCATAATATTTACACCAAGTGTTTCTTAATGTGGATATTTGCGAGCCTTAATTTTAATTTGCCAAACGCCAAGTGACCTGTGCCGTTTTGCTCTGCCGAAACGTAATTTTTGGGCGCGCTACTTTGTGAATTTGTGCTTTTTGGTGAACGCAATGAAACGATGTAATGGGAAGGATGAGAGTTAGCGTAACGGGAAGATCGTGGTCGTGTCCTTATCGTTATTTTAGCGAGTTATTGTGCACAAGAGGAAAGAAACAGGCACTCCGCAACGCAAAGTGGTGTGTGGGTGTGGGACTGTTGTGAGAAATTGTCCGCGTAGTTTGTTATGAATCTTCCCGAAATTGTAGATTCCGATACAGCTTTATTATCAGTACCCCAATAGATCTTTCAAGTGATAATTTGTGTTTACGGGCCCACATTCGTCGTGGTAATTGAAGCGCTGAATAAGGTGGTGTGAAAATCGAGTAAAAGGAGTGTTTCCCCTAAAGAGATTGTGTAGATGGGCTATGTACGTCGACCGCGCGTGTGTTAGTGGTCCTCCATAAACACAGTGAACGAAACACGTTGTGTGGGAAAATACAGTTTTGTTTACCGTTTAGTATATAGGGAATCAGAAAGTGGACGTGTGAAGGGTGGAAGAAAGAGAATACGCAAACAGACCGAATGAAGGAGAAGGTTCGAAGCAAGCTAGGAGCTTCTATTTTTAAAGTAGAAGGTTTAGCACGACACTTTAAATTCAATTAATTAACACGAAGTGTAGGATAGGGAATGAAAGAAGTTCATTTTATGAGAAGTGTAGCGAGAAAAAATACAAATGGTTGTTTCCGTGAATTAGTTTTGTTGAGATTCATATATTATTTTAAAATCTGATTTGAAAGACGAAAGTACATGAATTGATTGAAACTAGTAATCGTGAAATATCGGTATTATTTACAATTTGAATTTCGTCCGCTAGTAATGGGCCCGATTTCATGCCGAGTTTGTCGTTTTTTTTTTGTCGCGATCAGTGTTTCTGAGCGTAGTTTACATCGAAACCAGTGAAATTCGTAGTACTGACAAAGTCACAGTTCGAAGATACAATAGAACTCTGAAATCTCAAGTGACGGAAAAGTTGGATCGCAAATTATATTCTGCAAGTGTCGAGAAATCGGAAAAGAAAGTATTTCCCACACAGGGCACGTATCGCGTATCATCGGACGTGAAGGAGCAAAAACATAAGTCAGAAGAGAACAGTCGTTTAGAGTATTGGTCAATTTTAATGTCGTGTAACTCGAGACAATTGCATGGGATCTGTATTCGAACCTCCTTTACTTTCGCTGCATGAACTTGTAAATTTTGTTTTTAAACAAAACATTTCTAGGACTTACACCCCGGCTTCGTCAACGAGCGCTCGTCGTCGGAAAAGGCTATGTAAGTACCATTTTAATTTCTTTGTGTATATATTATTAAAAATATGTTTATTACAAAACGAAACGAAAGCAAAATGATGGCTTACTAGAGTAAAGTAAATTAAATCAATGAACATTTGTAGATATATTGAGGGAGGTGTCTTGAATTAAAGTAAATGTTACACACAACACATGTGCATTATAACATCCATGCGATTAATTATAAACCAAACAATTGTTACAGTAGTTGAAATAAAAAAAAAATGAATTATTAAACGGTAAAAATCGGTCTTTCCCTTCCGGTCTTTTCCAATCGGGTATAGGACCCGGTACGGTGGCAGGCTTCCACCCCAAACTATGAGCCAGCCACCGGGTACTTAAAAATTTGTCTGTTTCAGGAGACTTAATGGGTTGAGTGGCCCAAGCCAAGTGCCTTTTTATGGCATAGAGTTATGCAATTCAATTGTATAATTCTATGACATAAATTGGTCACCGGAGTACTCTCCTTCTGATGGGAAAGCTCATATAATTCAAGTTGTATGAGTTTTCCACTCAGAAGAGGAATACCTGGCCACCTCAACGATTTAACATTGGATTTATTCCGGTTGGGTGGGCATGAAGGGGCTCCACCACCACCCGGTTGCCCCTCTTTCATTTGTGGGCCCTGAATGTATTTGGGTAAAGACGAGGTCAACCCCAAATTAGTCTTTCTTGTCAGGTTGCACTTGTTCTCGCAACAAGTCGTAATTCCTTCGTGGAGGTTATCTACTGATTTGCGACTTCGGTCGTCCTCTCTAACTCTGCAAGCAATTCGTGAATGCGAAATGTTTTGTAGTGAGTCCTCGTGCCGGGGAAACGAACCCGCCCCACGACACCGCAATGCTAGCCTGCCAGCGCATTCACGCGTCTCCGGACGAGGGCATTCTCGGCAGGAACCAACATCTTCCTCTGCCGAGGCAGCAGAACATCGCTGCAGTCCTTCATGGACATTATGAAAATCATTTATTCACTACAGAATAGCTTAGCATACATCTGGTACATGTTGTGTAGTGCGTTGTTTAGATAATTCCTACAATATCAGGCAATACTAATCAGATTGAGTCAAACTGACATGCGCTTGAAAGGTGACATTCCAGTCTACAATTTTCATATGGACAGTTTTGTATTTCGTCATTCGTATCAAAAGTTGTATTCGTTTAAAACTGAGTGGAATTTCTGAAAAAATTCGTTATATTTTACAATATTACTATGATCAAGGTGAGAATGCATCGCAAGCTCGTAGAAAAGTTTATGGTGTCTATGGTCAAGATACTTTATCAAAAGCCACATCCAAGAGATTGTTCGCTCCCTTTCGTTCTGGAACTTTTTGATGTCAAAGATGCACCTCGCTCAGGTCGACCAATTACTGAAAAAGTCGATAAAATCTTACAAAACATTGAAGAAGACCGACACCTAAGCAGCCATGACATTGCTAGGGAACTGAATATCCAAGAGCTTGACGTTCGGGTGCCGCATGAATTAACACAAAAAAAATTGATCGATCGAATTTGTAATAACTTAGTCCTTGACGCCTTATGCCACTGACGCCGATCGATGTACCCTACGCTCCTGACGTCGACGGTTCGTGAGCGACTTTTAAACTACTCGCTGTCATCGAACCGCGATTTGACATGTGTCAAAAATAAAAAGGGACGGAGATGACGTCCGGTTCGTGCTGGTTTTGAAGTTCCACGTTTCACAAAATCTCGGTGGTGCTGATTCTCGCTCTAAAATTTTTAGTAACAGTGGCAGCCACCCCATTTGTTGGATGCTTCTCGGAAATCATCCAGGATTGCGGATGACTGCACCTCCACAACCATTATCTGTCGCAAACGAAAATCCTGCAGTTCCCCATGACAAGCCGAAGCCTTTTAACTTTACCAATAAATTTTATAATAGATTTATAATACAGCTCGTCTAATGTTTCCGACCCCGCGTTAGTGACGTGGAACTCCCACCAACTATAGCTCCCCAACGGGCTAGGAATCGCAGGGGCTGCAGCCGGCATTGCGCTGCCAGGACGGGCCTACAGCATTTCATCTACAACTTGGCATCCGAAATGGAAGAAAGCACATTATGGCAACTATTTGGTCCCTTCGGAGCTGTGCAGAGTGCAAAAATCGATGACAAATTATGAGGAAGCGGCAATGGCGATACGGGCTCTTAATGGATACACGCTCGGCAATCGGCTGTTGCAGGTTAGTTTTAAATGAATCAATCCATGTAAGGAGCGCAAGTGACCGGCGCGTAGATGCATTCTAGTCATAGGAAGCTTGTGTAGTCTCTCAATTTTAATGGAAAGAGTAAACTATACATAATTAATACTACAATGTAGCATAGAAGTTCCAAGACGAGCATATCCAGCATTGATTGGATGCGTCGTTTTTCTACATATGGAAATATATCAGTTCAATGTGTTTTGGATTAATAATTTAAGATTAAAATCAAGAAGAGAAAAGACAGTTTAATTTAGTCTAATGTATGGATCTTTAAAAAAAATTTGAAAGGAAATCAGTAAAATGTGTTGAGAAATATTCGAAACAGATCCTCGAACAAAACCTAATCATTTTTATTGCGAAGGAGTGCTTTAAATAGGTTACCGCGATTGTTAGAACATATTACCCAAGAAAATACCCAGAGAAAAAGGAAAATTGCATCAGAATTTTCCAGTTAATTTTTTTCTGAAAATAGCCTGTAGCTATAGGAAATTTTAGGGTGTTGCTTTCTTTTGATGATGAATTGTCGACTGTAAAACTAAATTGGAGGCTAAAGTACACTTTATGCTCGAAGAATAATCAACATTTCTAATGCTAATTCAACAATAAAGTCAAAATGATTGGAAACATTTGTAAACAATAACACAATGAAACAACCTGATGCATAATGATCTAATAGACTTATTCATATATATACGTATATGCATTCTACATGTGATTTAATTTTGGCTATACGCATGAAGCTTAATCTAAATAGGGTGACAACGATAATGGCTGCTTTCGTTACTATTCATTACATATTTAGTGTCCTTTGAAGTTGCAATAATTTTTCAATATTTAAAAATATCGCGACTAACCTTTTTAATATAATAGTTTTCTTCTGGTCAATGAGGTAGAACAAATCCAAATTTGGTACTCACATAGCTATAGATTTTTATATTTTATGGAATAGACAAAAATAAATAATAAACGATTTTTTTCTAATAACCTTGCTACAATAAGTTTAAATCGAAACTTTTCTGAACTATTCAGTAAATATAGTTTCGACAATATACGTAGGTGTTCAGTGAGAAATTTACTAAATTTATTTATGTAATTTATTCTTAACAATACAAAACGGTGTTAAACAATTTAAAAAGATTTATTCGCAGAGACTACTATGTAATATAAATAAAGACTGATTTCTTCCCCAATAATCATTTCAAATGTTGTACAGGTATATGAATTTGTTTGCCTCAGCCAAAACTATATCGAGCAAGAAAGAATCTATAAAAAGAAACGGCAGGCCATTGAAAGGGATCTATTAAGTTTTAAAATCGCTAAATGTGGTTGTAATTTGTAAACGAAACTACAATAAGTATTTTCAAGAAAAAAATACCTTGATAATTTTAATTCCAAATACTAAAGTATAACGAGCCAAATTAATGTTCCATATTGATTCTTTTTCTGTCACATAAATGCATATCCAAAAATGTATCTCGCAATTCCACTGGAAAATTAATTTTAAAGACCGCTAAAAAAAATAAAAAAAAAGTCTTCAGAGCCATGGCTAGGAAGAGATCTCTTGCATTTACGCAACGAAGGAAATAAACTTTACAAGCTCCTTAAACGCAATGATAATGCGAGCGATGAGATCAAGAGTAAGTATAACGAGATTGCTCTCGAATTCAAACTAAAATCCCAAGAGGTATATCAATCGAACGTTAACGTTGTAGCGGAGGAAACTATTTCCAATCCAAAAAAGTTTTTTGACTTCGTAAACGTTAAGCGTAAAACTCATGGCTATCCTTCGATTATGACATACAAAGACTCGACGTCATCTTGTGTAGAACAGATCTGCGAGTATTTCGCATACCACTTTGGGCATGTTTACTCGAACTCTGCTACTCCATTAAATCTAGAGCCTCCGGAGCAATCGTCTGAAACCCTTATAGAGAACATGTCGATTTCAAAAGATGAAATTCTCCAAGCTATCGAGGATCTCAATTTAAATAAAGGACCTGGCCTAGATCTGATCCCATCCTGTCATTTGGCCCTCTGCAAAAGTCTCTCCATTATTTTCAATAAATCCCTATCTAGTGGTATCTTTCCTTTCCTTTCGTATTCTCAGCAGCTCACACATTTCACCAAAAACTAAGGACTCAAAGTTTCGGCCTTGATCCGAATATAGTTCGCAAGGTACGTCGTACCTACTGACCCAATTTAACACTAGCTGTTCGGCTACAGTAGTTGCTTCCTGGTTGGGAATGGGGTAGACCTCGGGCCATTTGCTGAAATAACCAGCGTATATCGATTTCCCCATTCGCATTCAGGGAAGGGTCCTGTGATGTCAACAGTAATCCTTTCAAATGGTACTCCCACGTTATACGTTTGCATTTGTCCTCTCAGTCATCGCTTTGGATCTTTGACGAAAGCGCAAATCGTGCATCTACGACACAAGTCCTCTACGTCTTCTTGAGCGTGGAGCCAGTAAAACCTTTCCCGCAATTTCGCTAAGATCTTGTTAACACCAAGGTGGCCTCCCAAGGATCCTTCATGCATTTCCTTAACCACATCATGGATTCGGCTTTTGGGAAGTATAGTTTGCATCCTATAGGAGCTGCCATCCACCGTTTCTCATTTCGGCTTGAGTACGCCACGGTCCACCTGAAGGGAGTTCCATTGTGCTTAATAACTTTTCAGGGTTTCGCCATGCATCGAAACGTCCTTCGACTCAGGTTGCCCTGTTGTCTTCTTCCATACGAGCAATGGCCCGATGTCTTCATCGGCTAACTGGGCATTTCGATTCTCCTCCAATGACCAACCTTCATCGAATCCGGCCGTTATCACTCGCAGATCAACAGTCGGCTCCTCTTCCACAATTCGTCGGTAATGCTTGCAGTTAGCTGGACACTCCGCCCTTGTGAAGTAGTTGTTGCCTCACCAGGTCTGGTCGGATAATCGATCAGGTTGCACCAGTGTCACTTGTTGTGGTGCAATGTTCTTCTTCAACTTGACCCGGAAGGCATAAGCCTGCTTCTCCGCGATGTAGTCTTGACACGGTGATGGTGGTGCTGGGGACGTTGATCCTCCTAGCCAATGTCCGTCCGATGAAGTTGGTCCCTTCAGTTTGATGGGCTTCCATTTTAGGCTTCTGACTCGGTCTGGATCTCCACCATTCTGGACAATAGCTCCATTTTCTTTGCTTCTTGCAGTCTCTTTGCAGGTGCCCCTTCTCACTACAATTCCAGCATCAAGGCGCAGCATTTACCTGTGGCTTTCGCTCATTTTCCACGCGCTCACATCTGCACTCGTCTGCCACTACCTCGAGAGCCCGGGCAGTGATACGAGCCACATTTATCGCTGCCTCAAAGTTCAGACTATAGGCCAATGCATCCTTAACCGTTTGCTTTTGAGCTAAACGCACAGCTTGTGGCAATTCCTGGTCCTTTAATACGCTGATGAATACTTCTTTTGCTGCATCATCTCGATGTTCTGGGTCATACACTGGGTAAGCCAAAAGTGCCAGTCACTCAATGTCTTGGGCTAGTTGCTGTAAGGTTTCGCCAGACTTTTGCATCAGCACAGCTACAGTGCCCGATAAATCTGCTTCAGATGATCACCTCCATAACACAATATAGCAGCCGGGTTTGAGTCTAGCTCAATGGGGACCGTTTTCAAAAGCTCGGTAGCTGGGCCTCTTAGAGCAAGAATTAATGCAGTTGCTCGTTCTTGGTCATTCCAGTGATTTGTCGTAGCAGCGGCTTCAAATTGGATTTGGTAAATGCACAAGACCGTTTGCCCGTCGAATATTGGTGCCTTCACATTTCTGGATGAGCTTTGCGCTGCGGTTGTAAGCGGGGCTGGTTGTGGTTACTACTGCCTTCGCTGCTTCCAATTCCTTTTTCACTTATTCCATCTCATGGTTGATTCTCTCCTCGACCTGGCTGAGCTTTTTCTCGACCTGGTAAACCTTTTCCTCGACGTATTTAATTTGTTTGGTCAGACTACCGAGCTCCGCTTTTATTTTGGTTGACTGTTTTTGAAAACCTGCCTTCTTTTCGATCGCTTGTTGGTCCAGCTCCGCAGTTAAACTAGATAACTGTTCATTTAGCTTCGCTGATTGTTCATTTGATTTTGCAGTTAAATTGAAAGACTGTTGTCGCTACTCTTGCTGCATCAGCATCAACATTTGCATCAGCGCATTTTTGAGTTCTTTTGATTTCGGTGTTTCTGCTTCTCCACCTTCTGCGCCTTTTTCCGCATTTGAGGGCTCACCCGAATCCGGATACGCGCCTTCTGATTCGATCGCGTCACGCAACCGTGCAATCAGTATGGCCTTTGCACCATGTAGCCAGATTTCGCTGTTCTAACTCCTCTTTAAGTTCCGATATGGTCAATTCATTAATTTTTAGATGTAAACTTCCTGGGAATTTTATTGTTTCGGCTATTTTTCCACCATTTCTACGTTAAATTTCACTATTGTGCACTTTAAAAATGTTTAAAAGTTTTCACTTCCAAAATTTTTCTTTCTCATTTCTTGACACCAATGTCGCGTGTTATGGTTCGTGGCCAATAATTTTAATGTTCCGGGAAAGTGGAAACACACTGTCTTTTAAATTAAGTTAAAAGAGTTTATTTATTCAGAATGCACAATCATTAATTTCACTATTTTACTTTTCACTTCTCAATCAATTTTTATTTCAACTGTCTGTATCACGAAAATCACTCCACTCTATCAATCAATATCGCCTTTACTTCACGTTCCACTCTATCGTAGTTTTACTATCGCGGTTTTACTATTCCCCCCATTCATTCAGCTCGGCTACCTGAAATATTCGAGCAAATCTGAATGGCTGCAGTGACGTCACTTTCAGATGTTGATCATGCTTGGTCGATTCTTGTGCTTTCGAGTACATTCGTTTATTGATCATGATGTTATTAATAGTTGCGATAACAATCGCGACAGTAGCTCGCAGAAATATTTGGACATGTAACACTGCCCCCACATCAGTTCTTTTCGCCCCAAAAAGATGCGTCGCCAGTTGTAGTTAAGTCTTCCTGGATGTAATATGGGACAAGACGGTCCAGGTGCACGATTTTCATTTTGGCTCTCGGCTTACGGTGCTCCTGTATGCGATATATGACGTCATTGATTCGCTTTGTAACTCAGTATGGTCCCTCCCAAATATGCTGCAACTTCGTAAACCTACCCTTTCGCCGTTGTGGGTTGTATAGCCACACCAAGTCATCTTGTTGGGAGCCAGTAGAATTTGCCTTTAGATCATACCTGGTCTTCGCGCGGTCAGCAGCAGATTCGAGGTGTTTTCGCACTGTCCAGTTTATCTGGTTCAACCGTTGCCTTAGCTCACTTACGTACTCCGAGATCGTTTGGGGTTTCTCAGGGGGTGTTCCGAACTTTCTATCAGCTGGCAGACGAATAGTCTTTCCAAAAATGACTTTGGCTAGGGCTTCATCCGTCGACGCGTGTTTAGTAGCTCTATACGCCATCAAAAAGAATGGGGTGTGCCAACCATCTTGGCTCTATATATACATATATATATATATATATATATATATATATATATATATATATATAAATATATATATATATATATACATATATATATATTTATATATATATATATATATATATATATATATATATATATATATATATATATATATACATATGTATACAGGCAAATTTCTCTCTTTTTAGTTTACCTAAAAAGCTTGCGAAGCGGAATGGATCAATTAAAAAGCAAATGGTAAACATCAATAACAGCTTCAGCCATCAAGACCAAAATTTTCCACCTTTGCCAACCCAGTTTGCAGAGACAACAACCCACGTAAATGGAAAGCTAAAAAAATTCCATCCCATGATCAAGTTTATAGATCTGTAAGAATAGTAATCAATATCGTCACACGGAACTTGTGATTTAACTTCTCTATTAATCTTACGAATAAAATACACGATGATGCTTAAATCAAAGATGGATGTACGATGCTTTGTCACCAGTTGCTGGGCCAAGCATGATCATGAATCTTCTCCAACTTATTTCTGTGTTCCAACCAACTCATTCCCAATTTCATCACACTTTCGACGTTCGTTCCAACTGCGCACGTACACACATACATTCGCTCCAATCATGCATGTACATACATCGTACAAAGGCGATTTCATCTAACTTTCGACGCTCGTTCCAACCGCAAATGTACACATATCGTACCAAATGAGGCCGATGACAGTCTTGCTACATCACTCCTTCCCAAGTGACTTTGCCAATAGACAATTGTCACGAGATGACTCAATGGCGATTCGTGTAATGGCTGCATCGTGCGTTTACTGGTGGATGAGTCCCATCCGTGTAGTCTAGCCGGGCACTAGAAACGGGAGGCATTTGTGCTGCGGAGGTAGGTTGCAGCCTCTTTCAGAGAGGGTATGTTTTCAGTCTCGGTGGAAGAGCATTGACGGGTGAAGATGCGCCTTTGAAGTAGTTTTAGCGGTGGGTTTCTCACCACTGTCTTCCAAAATTCTGTTGCTATCACTTGCGATATTTGTTTGACTGGCGATCTACTCTCTCTTGGACTATGATACGATATTTGCATCGGAGCCCCTTGGAGATGATGTGTCACTTGATTGGGAGTACATCCCATAAATGTGCGCCCATTAGTGTCGACAGTGTAGAGCAAGTTAGATAATCTCTAAGGACTTTATGAGGTCCAAAATCCGGCTAAGTTAAGGGTCGCTTTACTGCGTCGTTTCTGAGGAATAAATGCGAGCAATTACCGAGGGCCTTGTTGATATATGGGCTGGAGAGTTATGGTGTTTCGTGAGGCGAACCTGGTTCATTTTTTCACATAATTTGCTTATGAACTCGAACGGTCGAATGGCTGAATGATCGGAGACTATTATCCCTCCTATAAACGTAAGCGTTATTCCATACAGCATTAAGACGCTGACAGGTCCTATTTGAGTAGGAAGTACTTCAGGCCAGGAGTGATTTTTTTCGTGGCACATGATTGCTTCTTTGAGCAAACAATGCTATCTTTCGATTATTCTATTGGACGCTGGGGGTAGGGCGACGTCCTGGTTTGATCGCATCCGATGGAGCGAGCTATCACTTTGCATAGCGATGATTCGAATTGCGTGCGCTGATTGTTGTCATCGTGATTGGGACGCCAAACCATGCAACCCAATTATTGTAAAATGCCTTGGCGACAGTTTCTGCCATTTGGTTGGCCAATGGGATTGCCTCCAGCCATCTGGAAAAGCGGTCGATTAAGGTAAGGCAAAATTTCAATCCTTGGGATGGTGTTGGCAGGCCGACAATGTCTAGGTGCACATGTTGAAAGCGCTCGTCTGACATCGGAAGGTTTTGTATCGGATTTCTTTGGTGTCATCCGATTTTTGACCGCTGACAAGGCACGGAATTTCGGGCCCACACTCTGACGTCTCTTTTCATGTTTGTTCTAACGAACTTGTTTGCGATGGATTTGAATGTTGCACGGCCACTTGGAAATTTTATCTTTGCATTGATATTCTTTATAATATTTATCTTTTATTACGATTTAAATTTTCGATCTATTATTAATTTAATTAACTTAACCACGCAAATCTGCAAATTGAAATTTCGGACATGAGAACACTGATTTAGTACATGACATCCATGTATTGCATTGGCGAATGCAATTTAACTTAGCTGAGCTAGCAGCGGCTTTGGATTAACAGGTTCAGCAGAGAAATCACGAGGAGGTTTGGACGGATCTGAAAGTCTCGTGGACGTGAGCAAAGTGTGCGCATCAGCGGAAGAAAGGGAGATTATCGTCGTCGTGTTCGGATGCCATACGGGGCCGAATGTGTTTAACTTATAATAAAAGCTCCCATTCTCGGATCATAGAAAGTGATTAATATGAATCAGTGAAAGGGTTGTTTCGTCTTCGCTGATGACAATGGCAACGGTATCGGTTTACCCATCATTGGTTCAGACTTCGGATTGCTCACCATTTAGTGGAGAAAAAATGCAAATTCTTGGAAACAGTGCATTCAAATGTGTTAAGTGCATAACAGTCATAATCCAAATTGGAAAATGCATGAAAAACCAATACATCAGCGAAAATTGTGCAAGCGCATTTGAGAGATATGATACACATTGGCAAGTGTATCAGCAACCTTTTCTTCGGATCATTTGATATCAACGTGAGATCTCTACATCTTCACCTCCGAGCGTTGTGTTGGATAAATTATGGATATCGGAATATCTCGCACAATGCCACAACTAATGAAATGATTTGGTTTTTCTAGTTCTATGAATAATTCCACGGAACATTCTTAAGATAAATATGTACATTGCAGGTATTCGATTCGGAAGTGTTGAATTGCGTATGCGCGAGTTAATGAGTGTACCCGGTGCTCGTGGAATTGAGTATTTAAATATTCGAAACAGTTTTATTTATCTAGTCAGAGCTTTGCCCACTTTATTAGCGTTAATTGAGGCTACGAAATGCGCTCTTGGATAAATTTGCGAAAATTAAGAAGACATTGTAGAGTTGTGGAGTGTACCAATTGAAAACAGTGTCGCAGAGGGGAATATGTAATAAATATGGAAAATGCCAAGGATTTCGTGAACCTGTGATCAATTTGAGTATTTACAAACAATTAAAAGTGTGGTTTTTAAGTATCAGTAATACGCAACGGAGTCGGAAGGACCGTGAAAGAAACAGGCGGCGCCTGAAGCGTATGCGGTAGAAGATACGGGTGTAACACTGACTACGCATGCGCGAAGCTGTTTTGATTCACATAAGAGTGGCGGATTGGTCTTCAACAATATGTTTTATTGCTGGTTGAGTTTTTTTTGTGTTACCGTTTAAGCGCATACTGACTACGACTGCGCGAAGTTCTTTTCATTCATAAAGAGTAGCGCATGTGGCAATCGTTGTTTTTGTTCGTGGATATGGGATTAAATTTGTGCTGTAAATAAATCAGTTAGTCGTTGCATCATGTACTTTACGTCCATTAGACCGGATTTTTGACTTTTTTTGGAATCGCGCGTCTTTTCGCCTTTATACTGCCCAATCCAAGAATTAATCGCAAATCGAAGCAGAAAAGAAATTTCACAAGAAAAAGTTTTATATTGCATGAATTCCGTTACCAAGTGCGCGTTTTACATTTTGCCCCCTTTGTTAATGTAGATATTAAACTCGATAACCATTGTAATTGTTTCATCCACCCCGTCTACCAGCGCTCGTAAGGAGGTTGGGCAATTACCCCTTTTGTTTCTTTTTTATATTTTTTTAACCAACCATATTCGTATCTAATGATGTTTTTTTTAACTTGTCATTCCATGAATTATATTTAATTTGTATTTTGAACGATTTAAATAGGAAAAGGGGAAAATTTATTTGAAATTAAATTTAAACGTAAATTTGCATGTGTGTACGAGGAAGCTAAGGAAAACCTCGCTAATAAGAGTATATTGTATTTTGGAGTAAAAATCTTAATTAAAACAAATTATGGATTAAAAGATGGACTCAAAATATACCCTCGGTCTTTCCTTTTCATCCAACCTGACCGGGTATGAGATCCGCAACGATGGCCGGTCCCTCCATTAAAATGAGCTAGCCGTCGGGAGCTCTTGTCCGGGTAGAGTGGCCTTTCGCTCACGTGCCCTTTTATGGTATAGTGTTATGTGATTTCATCACATAATACTATAACATAAATTGGCCACGTTTATATTTCTCATTTAATGGAAAAATTCATGCAAATTATGTTCGTATGAGTGTGTCACTTAAATGGGAAATATATGGCCACATCTACATTTGCAGCTTGATACGGTTGGGAGGGTGGGAGGGGCAACGCTTCCACCTGGATGCCCCACTCTTCTTCGTGGGCCATAAGTATCGTCGGTAACGATGAAGTCTACGCTCAATTCCGTCTGTTTTCTCCCGGCCCAGTTTGTTACTGGCTATAGACAAGTTCAACCCTTAGTAGGTCACCTCAGCCTCGACACCAGTTGATCGGCATTAGATCGCTCCAATTCATGAATACGAAATTTTTTTGTAGTGGGTTGTAGTGCATAGGTAAGTATAAATGTCCATAAAGGACTGCAGCGATGGCCTGCTGCCTCGGTGAAGAAAGATGTTGATATCCGCCGAGAATGCCCTTGTCTGGGGACGCGTGAATGCGCTGGCAGGCTAGCATTGCGGTGTTGTGGGGCAGGTTCATTCCCCCAGCACAAGGACCCACTACAAAAGAATTTCGCATTCACGAATTCTTGGGTCTCAAAAGAAAGGCGACCGAAGTCGAAAAATTGTAGGTAACTACAAAGAGGGAAATGGACTTGTTCAGAGAACAAGCCGGACGAGTGAAAACAGACGGACATAGGGAAACTTCGTCGTTACCCGACGATTCTCATGGCCCACAAATAAGAATGGGACAACCGGATGGTTGGGGGGCCCCTCGCACCCGCCCAACCGGATCAAGATCCATTAACGTTGCAGTGGCCATATATTTCCCTTCTGAGTGGAAAACTCATACGACATAACTTGTATGAGCCTTCCCATCCGAAAGGAAATATAGCGGTGACCAATTTATATCACAGAGTTATGTGAGCGAATCACATTACCCTATGCCATAGAAAGGCACCTTGCTCGAGGCCACTCAACCCGCGAGAGTCCCTGAAATCAAAAGAAGGTTAGAGCGTGCCCGATGGTTTGCTCATTTTTGGTGGGGAAAGCCTTCCACCGTACCGGGTCCTGTACCTGGTTCTGTATTCTTTGTTAGTGGTTAGTGTAAGGAAAATTTTTGAGCTTGTAAAGAGTGTTTTTTAAGTGAATTATGATATACATTAGGCCATAGAAGTATTTTAAATTATGGGGGAGCTTTGTTTTCTCGAGCGCTTTTGCCAAAATATGCTGAAAGCTCCCTGGAGCTCGCCATATGCAGGCTGACTAGAACAAATGTAAATTTCACCTGAAAGGCTTGTTCCTTTGTAGAAAGCTTTGTTTGTAACTTATCAGATTAGCTTAATTGTATGTTTTGTTTAAATGCCGCTTTTCGTGGGTCTCCAAAATACGTTTTTAAAACCAGTAACGATAGGTCAAAATCAAAGCGATGTTCTATATAATTTCCCCTTTAAACGTATGTGGTATGAAAGCGAAAAGCAATCACGTTCAGCCCATTCAATTATAACACTTTAGTCTATTTGTTAGCAATTATTGTACATCCTCTTTTCATCAATTCAAAAGCACCCTTTTATTTTCTGCAATCGATTATTTCCCTCATTGTCTTGCCAATGACATGTTGTATTCTTATCATTAATCATTTCACTTGGTTTACGAATCACGAATCGATCAAACATCTATTGACGCTAAAAGAGAATCCATCAGAGAAGTAAAGTGTTATTCACTGTTGACACGCAACCAGACCATAGTCCTTAGTCCTTCGACGGAAAATATTGAAATATAATACTTCAAAATCATTATGGTACCATCTGGTATGAATTATATATACGAGTAACATCCAAGCAAAGTGATGGGTAGTTTGGTATGGAACAAGTGAGCGATGACAAGTTGAAAATTCGCATAATATTTTCGGTAGCCTGTTTCCTTGACGATCCTTCATGTTGAGATTTCGTTTATCTGATATGATTTAATTATATGGGAGTGTAATAGAATACCCACCTACAGTACTTCTAATTAAGTACGTAAGAGATTTTTGCATGAAAGATTTGTACGTATGTAATCCTTACTTGACGGACTAATTAAGCTTTTCAAATTGGCCGGTTAGCTGTGGATTTTAATGATTATTTTAAATTAGCCTGGAGATAATTAGCTTTTATATTAATTAGGCACACCTACGCAGCTCATTGCAGTTTTGGATAACTTGAAATAACAAAATTAGAATTAATTTCTGATGTGATATGTTGACACTATTTTATTTAGCTTGAATTTCAACAAGAGAATACAAATGCAATTTAATGTATCTTAAGATTCATTCGCGAGAATCAGCTGTACTCTAATTTTTTGATTATGCTTGGATTAGTCCGATTCTAAGGTTTGGGTCGTCTCCACGATTGTTATAATTGTGGTGCACTGAAGACTCTAGGCATTCTCTTGAAGAGCCGTCAGGGCAAGATGGACCGAGCGAGCAGCATAAGATTTTCGAAGCATTTTTATGCAAATTAAAATTTGCAAGAAATTGGAAATTCGGAGGAATTGCGAAATTTCGGAGGAACTTTGGAGGAAATAGAATTTGTGGAAATTGTGGAAAAAAAGGAGTTGAAGCGCCTGGGTAAGGCACGTAGAGCGAGCAAGAGTAGTAAAGCAAGTCAAATGATAGGAGTGGACAAAAGGAATTGAAGTATTTGGAAAAAACACAAAAATAAACAGATTATTATTAAGGCTTTTTTAAGTGTTATTATTTTTCTTTACAATATAATTATTTTGCCTTTTAGTCTTTTGATTACTAGGCAATAAGGATTTCAGTTTTTACTTTCTTTCATTTCCCCGCGACAGTATTCCAAGTTCTGTCTTGGAATCTGTGGGTATGAGGGGAAAATAACGAATATATGGGGAGCTCTCCACCGCTACATCTAGCTTCACGCGGAAAGCGAGGAAAAATTTGGAGCGTTTCTTTGAGAAATTCGATGGGAGGACATAAAGAGGAATTTATTCTGGACTTGCTTGCTTTCCAATGACATGGAGATGGACGAGGGTGGGAGTTCCGTGGACAGTGGTGACGTGAAGGAGACTATCGTAAAGCCAGAAAGAGGTCAATAGAGTCTCCAACCAGGACCCTACTTCAAACGTATCGAAGACCCTTGAAGTGAACGAGCGGGATTTTCCCCAGCTCAAAAAGTTAGTGAAAATAGCTTCCGCTAGTTTCTCGAGGACTATACCCAAGCTGGGTGGAAGGCCAGGTGTTGAGGATAATAAAAGGAAATCGAAGCCCCAGCAGCCAAGCGTGGTAGCTACCAAAAAATATAGGGTGCTTCCTATAGTGTGCTATACTTGACCTGAAGATTTTCAGGGATAGTGTCAAGAGGGCATGCGCATGAAACTCTGAAAAAGAGCAAGATCTCAACGTGAAGGCGAACAGCTCCTCACGAAGTTCGTTCCACCCTAAAACGGCTGAGGATCATACTAGCCTTTTTCATTTTCTGAAGTGTGCGAAGGCGGCTTGCTACACCTACACTCTTCCAGGAGAGAGAAAATTGACTCTCCTTTTCAAAGGCGTGCACAACCCATACGACGGGAACGATGTCGTGGCTGAACTGAAGGAACATCTCGGAGAAGATATCCTTGCAGCAACATAAAGTTCCTATTGTGTCAGAAGATACAATGGGAACGTATGCAGAAAAATTGCACTTCCCAGTGCTTCAATTACCACATCGCTGCGACAAACAGCATAAGTTCATTGAATGTCCAATTTTGAAGGATGAGAAAAAACACGAGAACTTCTGTGTGAACTGCAATGCTAAGGGACACCCTGCCAGTTTTAGAAGTTGTCCTAAAGCAAAAGAAGTTGAAGAGAGTAGGAAGAATCTCCAAAGAAAAAGGAGGAAAGGAGGGATTTCATCACCACCTCTATAAAAAATACTGTACGTGAAGGTGTCTCGTACTCTAGCCTGTTGCAAGGTGCAAAAAAGCAGCCTGCACCTCAGCCTAAATGGCAACAAAAACAGCAACCAATTTAACAGAATGACCGAAATACGGTTTTGAGCACTGACTGCCAACAATTTTTCGGACGTGACTTGTTGGCACTCATTCGAAAAGTAGACTCTTTCCTCCCCCACTATAGAAAACTCACTAATCCTAGTGAGCAAAAAGCTGCGTACTTAGAATTCACCCTCAAAGTATGTTGTCGGGATGAGTTCCATTAAATTGTCCATCCTCAATATAAGTTCACTAGCTCCACGCTATATAAGGAATTTTATTCAAGTATACTTGAACACCCATAGAGCAGGGCGTGATGATCCAGAGGGAAGTCTTGAATTTGCTTTGGCTTACAAAGATCACCGGAAAGTCCAAAGCCACCGACTTCCAAGTTTGAAATGTATTGAAGCAGAAATAATAAGCTCCATGCTGGGAGGGTGCATCTTTGCGTTCGTGGGGATCTATGCTCGACATGGATATTCGATGAGGGAAATCATTAACGACTTGGAAGCAGTGCTTACTCTGTGCGAAAAATCGATTTCTATGCTATGGGAGGTGATTACTACGCGAAGCATCCCTCATGGGGAAATATTACATCTAATGGCTATGGAACAGCTATCTCTAACTGGGTTGAATTAAATATGGATATCATACTGATTGCTCCAGAGCCTTCCATCGTCTATTATTGACTTCTTCGTTGTGTCTGCCAATCTGGTAAATCTCTCTGTATTAATCAAGCAGTCACACAATTAAAATGCTCGAAAACCTTCCTATCCCCTACTCAAAATTTATGTGGCAGATTTGGAAAAAATATGTAATTATTTTTATTCGTAATTTGTAGAATACTTTTTCTTATTATTATTTTTATTTAATGTTATTTCATATCAATTTTTTTTATATTAAATGTAATTTTATATCAATTTTCCTTTATGTTAAAATTTAAATGTTTCCCTTTAATTATATTCGTCATGAGATTTAACTTTTATTACTACATATTTAAAATCTTCATTTTCTTTACTTCAGTTAAATTTTCTTTACTTCAGTTAAATTTTCTTTACTTCAGTTAAATTTTCTTTGCTTCAGTTATATTTTCTTTACTTCAGTTAAATTTTTCTTTACTTCAGTTAAATTTTTCTTTACTTTAGTTAAATTTTATTTTAAAAATATTTTGAATCCCCCCATAAAATTTCGAGTATGGGAACGCTGATAAAATACAACACTCCACGGATTGCATTGCCAAATGCAGTCTACTGTGGCTGAGCAAGGAGCTTGTCTTCATCCACCGTAACGGCGTGACGATACGGTAGACGACGGACAAGCGAGAGGAAAATCTGCTTGGCCGCGAGAAAACCACCGTTGTGGCATGCAGACTCGGCTGGATTGAAAATAGCAGGGGAGTCTGTTATGCATCTTCACGGCGGTCACGTCGCGACGCGAAAAGAAAAACATGTCGACGGTATATCTTTTTTTGACTTATCATGTCGTAGGGTGTTGAAAGTGAATGTAAACTTTGCATTGTTTAGTCTTCTGTTTTGTCCGAGTTTATTTTTTTATTTCACTACCCCATTCTACAACCGGTTTTTATATCGAAATTTATCAAATACGCGTTAATGATTGCCAATTCGAATGCATATGTTATGAAATCGGAAAGTTGACGCGGGTGGAAATAGGACGAGAGCGGTGGTGTTCATTACCGTTGCCCAGAAAAAATGCTCGGGAATTTTATATTTGGATGGAATAAATGGAAGGAGATGTGGGGATTGATTTGATTATTGCTTGTAGTGTCCAGGAGCCCCTTTTGAAAGTGCAACTAGGCAGCCCGATTTGTCTTCTGTTCCGGATAACGGATCTTGATTCCCCATTCGTGAAATCAATTTGAGAAAAGATTCTTCACTTCATATTTAGCATTTCGCGTTCAAATGAGATTTTCGATGGAATCGCGTGAGTGACGAGATCGACGGAAATTAGTCAAGCACGCGCATGTGTGAAAGGTGCTTTAAATGTACGTAATGGGCGAATACAGATCTGGTTACGGAGCATTCTATGATATTTGACTGAACCTATGTGGATAGTTATTACTTGCATTGGTCCGGCTTTTGGGATATATCAACAGTTTTACTGAAGGCTAAGCGTAGCATTCATCTAAAGCCGGATTGAGTGGAGTGAACCGTTTGCTTTCACGACACAACCCACGACCAACGTTTCTTGACCGCCTTCTATACGACTCTTCAAATTCGGATATCATTGAAAAAGGTCCTTGGCCGAAGACGCTCATATCCGAAATCGTCAATCCGGAAGGCGAACTGCACTTTCTTGATGTCAACGTGATTGGATTGCCGCACGCGATTGCGCTTAATCGATAGCAACGTCTCGTGGATTTTTCACGTCCGGTAAATGAAATTCGCCATAAGGAAATTCTCTCTGATCATCGCAATTTGGATGTCCACATGCCCGAGTGATGTGACTCATGGTCGAAGAAGACGTGGTTATAACGGATATATGCTGTTGATAGGCGATAACCCTTCTGGCTACTTGCCGAGAAAAAATTTATGACCACAAGTAGATTACTAGAAAGTAGAATATTAATCTTGAGAATTTTGCAAATTTTGTCTACACTAAAAGTAGTTTTAGCTTAATCAGCGGGAGCAAGTAGAAATTAATCTATTAAACTATTGACTAAAATATTTCAAAGAAAGACTACTTAACCATTTCACTTCAAAAGTATTGCATGCATTAGATCTCCCACAGTTGGAGGGATTTCGAGTGTGGAGTTCTTGACGCCGAGTCTGACCATCTTTTGGTTGAGCTGACCTTAAGAGTGAAAAGGGTGTGAAACTTGAGGTTGCAGGACTTCAACTTTTTATTCCATACAAGTGAATCGATTGCGCAGCAGTCAGTGCTGACCTTGACGGAAAATTGAAAAATTTGGTTGAGCTGACCATAAGAGTGAAAAAGGGTGTGAAACTCGAGGATTCAGATACTCAACTTTTCATTCCATACAAACGAATCGATTGCGTAGCAGTAAGTGCTGACTTTGACTGAAAATTGAAGGAAATTTCGATCAATAGATCGTAAAATCTTTCTATTCCTGATATCGATGAGGGAGTTGCATGTATAAATTCAACCCTGGATGCGGTCATCTCAAAGATCTCCGATAAGAAATCCTCGAAGAATTATCTTTATCGAGATTTACCAGAAGACATCTTGGAGCTTCATCGTAGACGTAGTCGGCTTAGAACCTATCACCGCAATTTAAATATGGTCAACTGGGAGTACGAACGCATTCATCTAGTGATTACGTCTCCAAACCGAATGATCTCGAGGAGAACCACGGCTTTTGCTAACGAACGATTTGAACAGGCCCTGGAAAGTATCAAACCAGGTCCATGTATCTTTCCTCATATCAATAGGATAACTGGCAGAAAAAGGCTGCCCGGGGTCCTCACTTATGATGGATCCATGCGCATGGATGGCAAAGCTATCGCTGAGTCTATCGCAAAACACTTTGCAAAAGTTATTCAGGGAGAGAAAGCAAGTGGGGACTCTTCCATTACTCCGTTAGCAAGCAACACCACAACGAATTTCGACAGGGACAATGATCAGTTGTGCTTGACCAGGTTCTTTGATTCAAATCCCTCTGATGCACCTACTGGCCATGGTCTGTTTGTCAGTACTGAGAGACTTACTTGATGGCACTGTAGCGAAATTTCAAAAAATCAGTAGGGGCTGATGGAATCTCCAATTATATGCTTAAAAGGCTTCACCATGTTTTCTTTGTTTTCTTCGGGATCTTTTTGAATAACTGCATTAACATTTGCTACTTCCCTCAGCAATGGAAATGCGCAAAAATACTTGCAATACCCAAGAAGTCGGGCAGTACTGACCTAGTCGATACTCGTACAATTTCGCTGCTTTCAAATATTGGTAAGCTGCTTGAAAGGGTAATACTTGAAGGCATCATACAATTCTCTGCGGGGACAAAAATTGTGCTGGAAAGACAACTGGTTTCAAAAAGCCCACTTCACGGTGGATGCTATGGCCGTATTGCAAGCCGATATAACGAGAAGTTAGCGCAGCAAAAGTTGTAGCTTGCCTGATTGATGTGGAGAAAGCCTTTGACTCTGTTTGGGTCAATTTATAAAATGATTAATTTTGGCTTTCCGGCCCATATTGTAAATAGTATAAGCAGCTTCATGAGGGGATGAACTGCCTTTGCAGTGGCTGGTAGAGCTAGGACCAATTTTGTATTGAGTTGGCAGTCCCACAGGGGTCTATATTAGGCCCATTTCTTTTCAACATATTCACATCTGACGTCCAGGGCATAAGAGACGAATATAAGCCGGGGATCCAGGTGAACCTCTTCACTGACTACTTTTTGGTGCGGTCATCTGAGCACAATTTGCACTTTCCTAGGATGAGGTTCCAAAAATATTTGGAATCTCTTACTGCATTTTGCCGGAAATGGGGAATCAAGGTAAATGCAAAGAAAAGTAAAATTAATTGTGTTCAAGGACCCCCACAAAGACGTTGGTCGTCGCGCAAAAGGCACCTGTGACTCCAGGATTAAGTTGAATGGGGAGATGGTGCACTGCTCTAGGGAAAAGAAGTACTTAGGGGTCGTTTTCGTCAGGAAGGCTACCTTCAGTGCTCACGTGATAATATTTTGAAAAAAGTGACTTATGCGTACCATCTTCTTGTACCTCTTTTCGGGAAACCTTCAACAGGGAGCAAGCGAGTTAAGGTTTTGGCCTATAAAACGTTGATTTGTCTGATCATCCCATATGCGGTGGATTGGGGCTCTAAAAACAAAATGGAGCGAGATAAGATTAGTGGAGTGAAAAATCCTTCGGACTCGCACAGGCCTATATAGATGGGAGGGCTAACGATCTTATCTTAACGAAGTGCTATACCAGGAGTCAGGAATGGAGCCAATAAAATCGTATGCAGAAAAGCTGGTGGAATCGGGAATAAGGAAAGCCAAGGAACAAAAGGCGGGAGTACTCAGTAGAGCGACGGACAACCACTCAATGGATGCAAGGAATGAGTAGTTTTAAGCTAGACTTAAGGAGATAATGTACTTAATTTTAAGGAAATCAATTTTTAAAACTGTAGTTGTTAGAGCAAATGATTTTACACCGAACTTATTTTTATAACCTATTAATGTTTGATAATGTTGTGGGTGTCAACATTTTAAAGTTTTGTTTTATCGAAAAATAGTATTGTAATCTAATTAAAGTAAATTATTATTGCGCTTCGGTAAAAGTCCGCAGGCACAACCCGCATGAATATTGTTAGGTTAAGTTATTTATGATTTGTATATATGTAAAAAAATTAGAAATCACCAAATAAAGTTCTTAAATCTTGAACCAATGCTTACTCCAACTAGTTTGGTTTACCAATTAGCAAAATCATTAACATTTAGTCAAATCATTAAAATAGAGAAAGCTAAATTTATCTACAAAAATTTACAAATTAATAGATTGGAATGGATTGGAACGAAAACAAATAAAGGATGGATTGGAACGAAAACAAATAAAGGAAGGTATCACAGATCAACCCATATAATGCGAGGAATGCAGATGAATTCGTGATACCTTTTGCCTGAACTGATCGTATAAAGAGCGATGCTATGAATGATGCTCTGCGCAAATATAAAAATCTACCAGATATTGTTAAAAAAGCAAGCTCACTTTTGGTATTTAAGAAAAGACCTAGGGATAATTTAATGAACACTGAACACAGTACTTTAGGGCACTTTTGACCCTCTTGGCGCGGTACTTGAAGAGACAGTTACTCAGAGTCGTATTATATTGATTTTTTTAGGGTTTTGTACTAAAATACAAAACCCTATTGCAATTACGACCTGTGTCCGCTTGTCCATCCGTCCGTCCGTCTGTATGTCACAGCAGTTTTTCTCCGAAACTATAAAGGCTACAGCCATGAAATGTTGTGGAAAGGTCAGAAGTGGTGACTTCTTGAAAGTTCATTTGTCCAAAAAATTTTCAAAGGGGTTTAAGGGGTCTCCCCATATAGGGAGGTGACCCCTCAAAAAAATGTTTTCACCATTGGCAGTCGAGTAGGATGTCCTTGGAAAGGTCTTAATAAGATCTTTTCAAAACAAGTCTTAAAATTGCCTTATCGGTACCGAGGGAGGCAGGGGAAGATGAAATGTACGAACTTTTCTCGTACCCCCCACTCGCGATTGGACACATTTCATCCGAAAAATTTGAAAAAAATCATGAATGTAGGCCTCAATGAGTACAACAGCAACAAATACATGAGAAGTCGAAATTCACTCAATTTTGTTAGTAATAGTATGATTTACATGAAAAATGTGTTTCCTCCCTCGCGAATGGACACCTGTGATCTAAAAAATCTGAAAAAAATTATCACGGGATATATTTATGGGTATAACAGTGACAAATACCTCAGAAGTCAAAATTTGTCCAACCTTGTTAATAATAGTATGATCGACGAATTTCACATTTTCTCCAATAAAATCGCCTTTGACATGTTTCTTGATATTAAGAGAGCACCACTTTACACATGTGTGTAAAATTTGGTGTTTCTAGCTTCAGTACTTTGCGAGAAAAACTGCTGTGACACACGGACGGACGGAGGACAGACAGGTCGCGAAACTAGTACGATTTTGTAAAATTATTTTACAAAACCCTAAAAACCTAATGTATCTTAAGATTCAAGGCTGAGCTACAATCAACATAACCAGACATAAAGCAAATGTTAAAAAAGTTGAACCCGAATATTTTATAGGGTATAAGGGACATAAGGATGACATACGCAACATGAAAAGTTGAAATCGAACGAACTTTTTATGTCAGTATGACAAATACATTGTTTACTTTAAGTGACAATGATACATTGTTTTTCGCCATTTGAAAGGGTGAGTAAAATTTTATCCAGCTGTGAGGAATTATGCAGAAAACAGGTGCTCTCACCTGTTAAGCACAATTCCACTCTGGTATTGAAATTTAATTTGATATTTCTTCTACGCTGTTGAAGACTTTCATCAACAAAATAATAACGCATTGTCAAAAACATAAAAATTCAAAATCAATTCGAAATCATCCATTTTATTCAATTACTTTTGCCGCAATGACACTTTTTCGTATTTGTCAAGATCACATAAGCGCGAATCGTATGTAGGCGAACTATGTGCGCGCTACGTTACTTGACTTTCCCTATTTTGTGTTATGTTGATTGTAGCACAGCGGTCATTCGCGAGAATCAGTTTACTGAAGAGTTCCAAGTATATGACTTGTGATTGTTTTTGGAGAGATCAGATAAAGGTCTCTCTTTTCTGAAGTCATGACATAGTTGATTCTGTGTGTACTCGTCTCCACGATTGTTACAATTGTGGTGCGATGAAGACTGTGGACAGTCTCAGTGAGACCTGGCAGCAGATTGATACCAGGACTCATAATCTGGCAAACGTGGTGACAGAGCGTGAGCTATTGCTTATATAGGGAGTACTACTGGAGGCCAAGGCCCGATTTGAGATATCATGACAACAATCATCAACCCTAAGTACATTACGATAATTGAACGCAATAAATATTGGGTGTATTCATCTCTTCAGATTAAACTTTGTTTCATATTTAACACGAACATAAGTTCCATATACCACTTGTTTCTAAATTAAATGTATTTCAAGCACCAGAAATTGATTTTTCTATCCTGACAATTGACAGGAAAACAGTGCCTCGTTTGGCCCATGTAAATACATCAATTCATACTCAAATGCTGAAGGAAACAAGAACTTATCCATTAGTTCTATGAAACCTATAACCAAATATACTTGTAAATGCCACAAACGTCCTTACACATATGCACGAGTACGATGAACTATTTTTCGTACAACTCAAACTTTCCAAACAAACCATTTATCGTTCGACACTTTACGGAAATTTATCTATTCGTTATGTGAGCTTGCAGGAAATTTTTGGTAGAAGTTGTTTACAGCCTTGTTGAAGGAAGTATAAATAAATATAAGTATTTCGGTTCGCATGTATGAATATGGCATATAGTACATGAATAAAAACGGAGAGAGTTTCTTTTTGTTGTTGGTCATGTGCCGTTGAAAGGAAGAAACGATTTCGTCAAATATCTTCACTTACCGTAAAAAATAATTGATGATTCCATTGTTCGTAATATTCGTCGTTGTAATAGTTAATGTACGCCCACCAAGCATAGTAGTGCGAGAATATGGACAGCACAAACAGTAGGACCATGGACCATCGCACTCGATGTTGCAGAATTAATATAACCAATTGTTTAGTACATTCATACAACGCTATGATGCTAATAACCGTCAGCAGCCACATTTTCATCGTGTTTTGTGTTGCGTTGAAGTACATGTGTTTGTAGGAAGCAATGCCCGATTCGTAGGGTCCTTTGAAGACAGTGTCCCAGCAGGAGCACGAACAGAACCGTTTGTCCACATAGCGAGCGTAGTTTTGCCAGAAGAACCAAAGCACTGCTATATGGGCGGGTGGTATTAAAGCTGGTATAAGACTTCCGCATGCACTTGGTAACCATCGCGTATCTATCATAGTGCTATCTGAAAAGATGGTTTAAATGGTGAAATTGATTAGTTTTAGGTGGAATGAACGTATTGAAATTTAAAGGGCTTATTAAATGTAGAAAATGGAAGTTTTCAAATAGGAGAGTAAAATTAATTATTTTAGCTGAGTGAAACGTACCGTTTTCTTATGTTTTCTCAAGTTTTGATATAATTCACTTGAGCGAAAAGTTTCTACCGTGCTTGCATGGGCCCTTGAAAAAATCCCATGAAAACCAAAATCCTTTCCGGGAGTCTTTAAGTGAAATCTAGACCAAAGATTTACAATAGCTTGTTACAACCACGGAAGTCGCCGCAGTTGCAGAGATTAAGTTGTAGCAGAGGGGTACGTAGGCCGGGGTGGAATACCGAGGCCAGCTAGCGCTCAATCGTTTCGCAGGTCGTCTGGGACACCCTCTGCTCGTGCTGAGCCACCTTACACATAAAACTTACCACGTAGGGAAAAGGACGGGAGAGGAGAGAGTCATTATGAGAAATGAAAAATTTGTATATCTAATATTTCATGGTCTTATATTTTTACAAAACTTATGCTCCACACAACAATTTACCAAAGAAAAATAAGATACAAAAATTCAATTAAATAAAGCCCCCTCTTAGAACAAATTTTAATCAAATTCAAAAATGATATTATTAAATTGAAAATTAAAATACATAAAATCAAATATGACTCAAATAATATACAAAAAATTAATTCCTAAGTTCAAGTAGTGGCAGAAATATAAAAAGAGAAAAAAAAAAACAATTCAAAATTGCTCAGCCTTTATACGGTTGCGGAGCGTTCTGCAACTGGAAGGAGAACGGGTAAACTGCGAAAATTTATAAAGCTTATTAAACTGGTTTTCCTTTACTATATTGTCGCGTGTATGGTTCGCGGCCAATAATTTTAATGTTCCGGGGAAGTGAAAATGCAATGTCTTTTAAATTAAATTAAAAGAGTTTATTTACTAAAAATGCACAATCACTCATTTAACTATTTCACAATTTTAATTAGAATCTAACTTTCACTTGTCAATGAAATTTCTCTAACAACTGTCTTCACTTAACAATCAAGGAAAATCACTCCACTATTACTCGATCAATATCGCTTTTCAATTCGCTATCGCAGTTTTTACTATATCGCGGTTCTAATGAATAATCCCCCCATTCATTCAGCTCGCCTTTATATAGGGTCTCTACCCATACAACCCATTTCTCGTACATTGGCGAATGTTCTGCCGAGAGGTATCTGGTATATTCGAGCAGCTTAATGAATGGAGTGACGTCACTTTCAGATGTTGATCATGCTTGGTGGGTTCTCGTGGTTTCGAGTAAATTCACTTTGTTGATCATGAGGTTCTTAATGGTTGTGAAAACAGTTGCAACAGTAGCTCGCAGAATTATTCGTGCATGTAACACTGCCCTCACCTCAGTTCTTTTCGCTCCGAAAAGATGTGTCGCCAGTTGTCGAGTCAATTCTCCCTGGATGTAATATGGGGCAAGACGGTCCAGGTGTACGATTTTCGTTTTGGCTCTTGGCTTAGGATGTTCCTGTTTTCGGTATACGATGTCGTTGATTCGCTTGTCCCCCCCAATTATGTTGCAACTTTGGGGACCTACCCTTTCGCCGTTGCGGGTTATATAGCCACACCAAGTCATCTTGCTGGAAGCCAGTAGAATTTGCCTTTAGATAATAGCTGGTCTTCATGCGGTTGCTATCCGATTCGAGGTGTTTTCGCACTGTCCGATGTATCTGATTCAACCGTTGCCTTAGCTCACTTGCGTACTCCGAGATGGTTTGGGGTTTCTCGGGGGTGTTCTGAGCTTTATATCGGCTGGCAGACGAATAGTCTTTCCAAAAATGACTTTGGCTGGGGCTTGGCCCGTCGATGCATGTTCTGTAGCTCTGTACGCCATCAAAAATAGTGGGATGTGTCGGTCACAGTCCCTTTGGTTCTCGTCAACCATCTTGGCCAGGTGTTTGGGGATGCAGCGGTGTTGTCCTCGTTTTCCGTATTCCCAGCAGCTCGCACATTTCGCTAAAATCTGGTGACTCGAAGTTTCGGCCTTGATTTGAATGTAGTTCATCAGGTACGCCGTACCTACTAACCCAATTTAACACTAGCTGTTCGGCTGCGATAGTTGCTTCCTGGTTGGGAATGGGGTAGACCTCGGGCCACTTGCTGAAATAATTGGCTACAACCAGCGTGTATCGATTTCTCCATTTGGATTCAGGAAAGGGTCCTGCGATGTTAACAGCAATCTTTTCAAACTGTACCCCCACGTTATAGGTTTGCATTTGTCCTCTCAGTTGGACCTTTGACGGAAGTGCAAATTGTGCATCTGCGGCACCAGTCCTCTAAGTCTTCTAGAGCGTGGAGCCAGTAGAACCTTTCCCGCGATTTCGCTAAGGTCTTGTTAACGCCAAGGTGGGCTCCCGAGGATCCTTCATGCATTTCCTTAACCACATCGTGGATTCGGCATTTGGGTAGTATAGTTTGTATCCTATAGGAGCTGCCATCCGCCGTTTCCCATTTCCGCTTGAGTACGCCACCCTCCACCTGAAGGGAGTTCCATTGTGCCCAATAGCTTTTCAGGGTTGCGCCATGCATTGTGTTGTGGTGAACCGCACCAACCTCGAGACATTAGGCTCGGCCAATGTCTCGAGCATTACTAACGCTTCACATATTGGTTCGCGTAGGTATACTGCATCATGCGCAAAGGCTTGAGAAGTAAGTGTATTCGTGAGTATGCCATATAATTCGTGCTCGTTCAATTAGCTTGGCATTGACCAACCTACAAATCTGTGCTAAGTGGAAATAATACACATAGAAAATCACTTCTTGAAAAGCTTAAGCATTGTTGCTAGTCACCGAAAGATGGCCAGGTGAAAATTTCCCATAATAATCCACTGACCTAATTTACTATTAATTAATCCTTATTTTAGTTGAGGTAAATGCACGTATTATTTAATGCAAATGAATGAGAACGAAGGTAAACTGGAGGTAAGCATTATTTTTGTATAAATATTTATGGCCATCAACAAACCAAACACTCTTGATACTACGCTTGTCCTACTCAAGGCCTTTGTCCGAGTAGAATCGTCTCAAGGCATTTAGACTGAGGCTATAAATTCAAGAGAGTACCAGCCAGGATCCAGGTAACTGGACGGAAATCGCCCTACGCGCATCAGCCAGCTATTTTGCAGCTCAACATCGTTACTTGTCCTGCTCAAGGCATTTGCCCGAGCATAGTTTCCCTAAGGCATTTCGCCCAGGGACGAGCGAATTGAAGTAATTTCGATCCACCAATCGTACGGGCAACAACAACAACAATAACGGCAACCAATTGCCCTACGCGCATCGACCAGCTATTTTGCAGCCCAACTCAAACAGCGTTAATTGCCCTGCTCAAGGCCTTTGCCCGAGCAGTTGTTTCCCTAAGGCATTTCACCCAGGGACGAGCAAATTAACGGGATACCGATCCAGCGATAGCGCGGACATAGCAATTCGCGCCAAATCACCATCTGCAACGAATTTACTAGCTCGCATCGCCAGCAGCCACTATGACCGACACGCATCGCCAGCAGACCCACCGGCACCACACATTAGCATCGTGTGGACGTAACAATTGGGCCAAATCACCATCCGCAACCAATTTACCAGCTCGCACCACCAGCAACCGCCACAACCGACATACGTGGGCGGCGACTGGACAACCACCACCAGCAGCCTGTGATGACGACACAACCCCGTCCGTCGCTCGAGGAAGCAATTGCTGCGACGCCCGGAGCGGGTCCGAGACCAATCACAATCGACGAGTACCGGGCAAGCTTAATCAAGCCGCTCGATACGACGGTCGATGCGCCGGAAGAAAAGCGGCCAAGATGTAGGCGTATTATAGAGTTCCGCCGCAAGAGCAGTGATCTGCGCCCGTTGGCACGTATTGCGGTGACCAAAGTGGAGCGGGAGGCATTTCGAGCAGAAACCAAAGCGTTGGAGTCGGATTTCGAGGCAGAGCAGCGCCGTAAAAAAGTTCAAATTAGAAATTGTAGTTGTTGGATGAATAAATATATTTGATGGAGGAAACGTGTTTTTCATTAGGAAAACTTTAAAGTGGAGTTGAGTGTAGCTTACAGGTATTCCAGAGCAAGCGAGTGGAGACGCGTACGCACCAAATAAATACAAGTGGGTATTTTGGTGCCCCAAGTTGGTTAGGCCTCCGTAAAAGTCCTAACAATTGAAACGTCTTTCCACTCAGGTCGCCTAGTCGTCTCCTTCCATACGAGCAATGGTCCGATGTCTTCATCGGCTAACTGGGCATTTCGAATCTCCTTCGATGACCAACCTTCATCGAATTCGGCCGTTATCAATCGCAGATCAACGGGCGGTTCTTTTTCCTCAATCCATCAGCAATGCTTGCTGTTAGCTGGACATGGACGACAAGATAGGGCGTCAGCGTTTCCATGAACTCCGCCCTTCCGATGAACAATTTCGTAGTCGTATGACTGCAATCTTTCGATCCATCTCGCAACTTGTCCCTCGGGGTTTTTGAAGTTAAGTAGTCATCTCAGCGATGCATGGTCCGTTCAAAGAGCAAATTTCTGGCCATATAGGTACTTGTGGAACTGCTTGGTGGCCTCTATTATAGCCAATAGCTCCTTCCTCGTCACGCAGTAGTTCCTCTCACTTTTTGAGAGAACTTGACTGTAATACGAGAGAACTCTTTCTTCGCCATTGATCTGCTGGGAGAGTACAACTCCAATACCACCGTTGCTTGCATCGGTGTAAACTACAAACATTTTTCTGGGTTTCGGATGTACCAGCACGGGTGATTCACACAGCTTCTCCTTCAGGGTCTCAAAGACTGTCTGGCATTGCATTCCAGACATACGGACGATTTTTCTCGGTTAGCTGATAGAGACACTTGGCTATTTTGGCAAAGTCTTTGACGAATCTTCGATAGTAGGTTGCCAGACCCAGAACACTTCGTAGTTGGCGCTTGTTGTTTGGCGTTGACCAGCTTTTCACGGCTTCAATTTTGTCAGGGTCTGTTTTGACCCCTTCTGCTGATACGACGTGTCCCAGGTATTTTACTTCAGCTGCGAAAAGGGTAGACTTGTCGGGACTAAGTTTCAAATTTGCCAGTCGCAGTCGGGAGAAAACCTCTTCTAAGTTCCGCACATGCTCTTCGAACGTTCTCCCGATGACAATGATGTCATCTAGGTACACCAAGCAGGTTTTCCGGGTTAAGCTACGTAGCACGTATACCATCAGGCGTCCGAAAGTGGCTGGAGCATTGCAAAGCCCAAATGGCATCACCACAAATTGCCACAATCTGGTCCTAACTGAAAATGTGGTGTTCTCTCGGTCCTTCGTGTCGATTTCTACCTGCCAGTAGCCACTCTTGAGATCGAGTGTAGAAAACCATTTTGCGTCGGCTTAAGTATCCATGATGTCATCGATGCGTGAGAGCGGGTAACTATCTTTCTTAGTGACGTCATTAAGTTGCCTATAGTCGACGCAAAAACGAGTGCTACCATCCTTTTTCTTTACTAGAACTACTGGCGCGGCCCATGGACTGACAGAAGGTTCGATAACGCCTTATTTTTCCATGTCCGAGATCAGTGCGCTCACTTCTCCTTGTTTGGCTTAGGAAGACGTCTCGGCGCTTGTCGAATTGGCTTGGCTCCCTGTGTATCTATGACGTGAGCTACCATACTCGTTCGGCCTTGGTCATCCGGGCTTGTTGAGAAGATGCACTGTACTTGGTGACCAGATCAGAGGCTCACTTGAATAGCTGCACTGGCAATTTAACCTGCTTCAATATTGCATACGTGGACTCCCAGGCTTTGTCTGTGTCTTGCCTCCTTTTCCAATGATGGTCGTGAGTGTCTTCCAAAGAGGTAATGGTGGAAAGAGGCTTGCAGCTGCCGATGACTTTTCCCGCTTTGATGCTCGTGGTTGAGTCTGCGGTGTTAAAGACTCTAACCGGCACGTATCTGTTCCTTATAGGTCTTACAAGGCTTCGTCCTACAATCAAACTGCGCAATGCCGATGTCTTCTTGGCTCTATCAGATAAGACCGCTGGTCTCCAGAATCACCATCAAGCTTGGCCCATACAATGCTTTCAGAAGAATTCGGTACATCAGTGTCGGCACATACTACTACATTCATCTCGGGGATTTGGACACTGGAATCCTCCATTAATACTTCGACATTCTGCCATTTCAATACCCGTTTGCCCAAATCCAATGTGATTCCATGTGGTCGCAGAAAATCCATTCCGAGAATACAGTCATCCATAATGTTCACGACCAGAAAATTATGTCGGAACGCAAGGTCTCCCAACTGTATCTGGAGGTTAGTCGCTCCATGGACAGGTGCAGTTTCTCCCGTTGCTATCCGTAGTGAGAAAATTCTGGCTTTGTGAAGTAGTTGTTGCCTCACATTGTCTGGTCGGATAATCGATCGGGTTGTACCAGTGTCGATTGTTATGATGCAATGTTCTCCGTCAACTTGACCTGGAAGGCATAAGTCCGCTTCTCCACGATGTAGTCTTGATACGGTGAGGGTGGTGCTGGAGACGTCGATCCTCCTAGCCAACCTCTGCCCTACGAAGTTGGCTCTTACATGTTTCCCGACCCCTCTATTTGAAGGGCTTCTATTCTGGGCTCCTGACTCAGTCTGGATCTCCTCCTAGCTGCATACCCTGGACAATAGCTCAGTTTTCTTCGCTTCTTGCTGTCTCTTTGCAGGTGCCCCTTCTCTCCGCAATTCCAGCATCTAGGCGCACCGTTTACATGCGGGTTTCACTCAATTTCCACGCGCTGACACCTGAACTCGTCTGTCACTACCTAACGAACCCAGGCAGTGGTACGGCTCACATTTTTCGCTGCCTCAAAGTTCAGACTACAAGCCAATGCGTCCTTAACTGTTTGCTTTTGAGCTAAACGCACCGCTTGTTGCAATTCTTGGTCTTTCAATGCACTGATGAATGTTTCTGTCGCTGTGTCATCTCGATATTCGGGGTCGTACGCTGGGTAAGCCAAAAGTGCCAGTCGCTCAATGGCTTGGGCTAGTTGCTGTAAAGTTTCACCAGACTCCTGCATCCGATGCCGTAGCTGTGACCGATAAATCTGCTTTAGATGATCATCTCCGTAACGCATGTCGACCGCATTCATTATAGAAGCCGGGTTTGAGTGCAACTCAACAGGGATCGTCTGCAAAAGCTCGGCAGCTGGGCCTCTTAGAGCAAGAATTAGTACAGTTTCTCGTTCCTGCTCATTCTAGTGATTTGCCCTTGCGGTAGCTTCAAATTGGGTTTTGTAAATACTCCAGACCGTTTGCCCATCGAATATTGGTGCTTGCACATTTCTGGATGTGCTTTGCGCTGCGGTTGTAAGCGGGGCTGATGAGGTGGTTACTACTCTCTTCGCTGCTTCCAATTCTTTTTTCACTTTTTCCATCTCATGGTTCATTCTCTCCTCGACTTGATAAACCTTTTCTTCGACGCATTTAATTTGCTTGCTCAGACTACCAACCTCCGCCTTTATTTCGGTTGACTGTTTTTGCAAATCCGCACTATTGTGCACTTTAGATATGTTCAAAAGTTTTCACTTTCAAAATTTTACTTTCTCACTTCTTGACACCACTGTCGCGTGTCTGGTTTGCGGCCAATAATTTTAATGTTCCGGGGAAGTGAAAACGCAATGTCTTTTAAATTAAATTAAAAGAGTTTATTTATTTACTAAAAATGTACAATCACTCATTTAACTATTTCACAATTTTAATTAGAATCTAACTTTCACTTGTCTATGAAATTTCTCTAACGACTGTCTTCAATTAACATTCAACGAAAATCATTCCACTATTACTCGATCAATATAGCTTTTCAATTCGCTATCGCAGTTTTTACTATATTGCGGTTCTAATGAATAATCCCCCCATTCATTCAGCTCGCCTTTATATAGGGTCTCTACCCATTCAACCCATTTCTCGTACATTGGCGAATGTTCTGCCGAGAGGTAATTTTTATATTCGAGCAGCTTAATGAATGGAGTGACGTCACTTTCAGATGTTGATCATGCTTGGTGGGTTCTCGTGGTTTCAAGTAAATTTACTTTGTTGATCATGAGGTTCTTAATGGTTGTGAAAATAATTGCAACAGTAGCTCGCAGAGTTATTCGTGCATGTAACAATATTATTGTTTATCGTTTATAAACTTCAAGCACAAGTTGTTTTAGTTATTAACACCTTTTTGAAGTATTCCAGAGTAGATGTGCGCTATTGACACTCAATGAAGGGGCACAACAAGATCTATTCACAATAATTGCTGATAATCCAGAAATCTCGTCGTTGACATCTTCACACACTTTCTGATCACACCTTGATAATTTTCTAAAAATTCATCCGTTATTTACACGTTACTTTATTAACGTCTTTTTTTTTTTAGTACTCCCATACACGAATCGCAGACCTTGTGCTCTTGTATCAGACACGCGATGAAATCGTCTTTGGCTGGCACGGCCCGCGAAAATTCACTTTCGGCAAGATGAATTGCACTATCTTTCGCTATTAATTCCTTTCTAGTTACTTGTCTTTCTCCGACACCACCAAAACCAAGCACGCTTTTCTTTTGTTTTTCCTCAGACCTATTTGCGAATCGTTTTGTTTTTTTTTTAATTGGTACTGTCTTTTTTCCACTTCAACCAATTCGTTGTTATCATCCAAAACTGACTCTACACCTTTTTTCCTCCACAAATTCTCAATCAAAATATTTTCCCTGAATTATCAATCCCAAAATCACCTCGCATTGGTATAACATTTGTTAGTAGGGAGACCAGAATGAATTTTTGTTAGTATAACAAATAAAATTTTGTTAGTGGGAGATAAGGAATAAAATTAATTAGTATGAGGGAAGGAAATAGGCTTAGTTAGTGAAAAGGGGAATGGGGGGTAATGATTGAAATTTTGTTAGTGAGAAAGATCAGATTATTAATTTTCTTTGTAGTTAAAAATAGGATAGGAGATGTAGAATTAACATGACTGAGAATAAAAAATAAAGGTAAATGGTAAAATGTTTAAAGAAATTGATAAATGAACAAAGAAAAAGATATTTTTGCCCAAAAGAGAGTGGAGATGAATAGTTGGTAATTTGAATTGGTGAATTGAAGAATACCGGTACGGCCAGAATTCGCGGAAACGACCCAGACCCTGAGTGTCTCATTCAGCCGGGCAATGAAGGAACGTCGGCAGGGGTAATTAGGAGCCTGATCGAGTGTTCTTAGCGTGGAAGGTCCCGAGCAGCTTACCGGATTCATCTTCAAGCTCATATGAGACTTGCCCAGTACGGCGACGAACCACTACAGGAATAAACCGTGGAGCAAATTTGGCTCCAAATCGATCGTCTGCATTGCTCACAGCGAAATTTCGCACGAAATCTTTGTGACCCTGGAGTAGCTCACGGGGGAGTTAACAGAAGGTTCTAATGTTGAGCTCCCTTGTGAAAGGCTTCTTCCAATTTAACTCAAACGCGGTCTCGTACAGCTCGCAGACGACCACTGTTCACACCTAACTGTACTTTTCCATCTTCAAAAGCATTTAAGCTTCTAAGGAGGGCGTACTCAAAGCCATGATGGATAGGATGCTACCTAAACATAAAAAAATAGGGCGAAAATCCCGCGGACTTATGAATCACTTGTGAAAGGCAAAACATGATTCCGAAAGATTCTCGTCCCACTTTTTACAATCGGACCCAATGTAGGCCCTGATGGCTTTCAATTTCGACCGTTTTGACCTCTCCGTGGTACTCGCTTGCGGTAAATGATATGGAGTAAAGCAGCGCTGCACCTCAAAGCCACTCATAAGCTTAGCGAATACCTTGGAGACGCCGTTGTCCGAGTGCCGTTCGGGAACTCCAAAGGTTAAGAAGATTTCGCGCTCCAAATAACGTACGATTAATTCCGCAGTGGCTTTAGCCATATAAACTTAGTGAAATGGTCCAGGACCACAAACATTTGGGTATTTCCAGGTTTGGAACGGGGATGTGGACCCATGAAGTCCACAAACAGGTGCTGCATAGGTCTTGCCGAGTCTTGTGATGCGCCCATAGAGGGTCTCTAGGTGGAATTAGAAGGCTTGACCAGTTTGCATATCGAACAGCTTTAGATGCGCTGAATCACATCTTGACGCAATCGACGCCAATAGTACTATCTTTGTAAGACTAAGGCTATCTTACGAATTCTACATAGTGAGTCCCGGGGATTACCATAAGCTCGTACTATAAGAGTCTGTTGGTGACCCTCAGGAATCCATAATTTTGTTCGGGGGGTTTCCGAAGCCAGCGTAACAAGAGATCTAGTATTGATGTAAACTCGGCCATCAGCAAGGTGCAAATTCTGACACTTATCAGGTTGCTTCAGGTTGTGCTCCTTGAGGTACTCGTACTTGGGTTCCTGAAATGGAGACTCCAAAATCAAACCATCAATATGTTTGTGCTCCAGGAGACAAGCAATGAGCGAGGGCACCCGCTCATCCTGCGAGCAAGATCTTGACAACGCATCCAGTTTAACGTTGGGGACACCTTTCCGGTGTTCAATTTGGAAATTAAACCCTTGCAATTTCAGGCTCTAGCGAGCCAAACGGCCAGAAAGGTCTGACCGTTGCATGAGCCATTTTAGGCTAGCATGGTCGGTAATGATGGTGAAAGGTAACCTTTTGATATATGCCCTGAATCTGTTGACGTTTTGCACCGCAGCTAAGCATTCCAATTCGGTAATATTATAGTTGCGTTGTGCAGCGTTGAGCTTCATCGACATATATGCAATTGAATGCTCTCTATCCACATCGTCTTTCTGTAACAAAAAACTTCCAATACCCACTGTACTTGCGCCAAATTGAATATAGAAGTGTCTTGTAAAATTGGGATTGGCCAACACTGGAGCAGAAACAAGCACCTGCTTCACTTTGTTGAACGCACTGTAGCAGACCGCTTGAAGGAGTGTTTACTCTTAAGCAAATCCGTTAGAGGAGCGGTAACCGACGCAAAGTTCGAAAAAAAAACGTCGGCACCATCCAGCCATGCCCGTGAACTCTCTCACGTCTTTGGCCGTTCGGGGATCAGTATAGGAAACTATACCTGAAACCTTCTGCGGGTCAACGCGCAGGATATCATCACTTACCATGAAGCCAAAATATTTGATTTCCTTCTTGACCAACTTACTCTTTTCAACATTGATGGTAAAGTTGGGGTCCCTAAGCAGTTTTGCAATAGTACTTAGGAGCTCCATGTGCGCATCAAATGTTGAACTTGCAACATGCAGGTCATTTAGGTACACAAATATTTTGTCCTGCAGTTCATGCGGGATTACTTTATGCATCGATCAGCACATCGTTCGGGAAGCATAACATAAACCAAATGGCATAACCTTGAAATGGTACAAGGGCCTGACACTAAAAGTAAAGGCCGTTTTTTCCTTATTTGCTGCATCAAACGTACTTTGCCAAAAAGCATCCTTCAGATCCAAGCTAGTAATGAACCAAAGATAGCATAGCATACGAACGAGTTCGTCGTATAACAGTTTCTATATAACGGGCGAGGCAGCATAATGCTGCTGCTTAATGGGTCGACCAGAATCAGTGTCAATGTGATTAGACGCTAGACTGGTACTACCCAAGCCTTTTGCATTATACAATGGAAACAGTTGTTTGACGAAGTCCAATCGTTGTTGATCCTTTGGAGACAACAGATGAAATTGAGGGCACGGAGGGTCTGTGGCTGCTTCGATAGCATTGAACTGCATTGGTGCTATTTCGGAGAGATCCCAAAAGTCAATTCCAAGATACACTGCGTGCGTCAAGGAAGGTACACCTAGAAATCTCATCCATTTGCTGGCGTTGTTAAATCGCACTAATGTGGCGACGTTTCCCAGAACAGAATCTTTGTGCCCTGATGCAGTCTAGACATGTGCATGCATGAAATGTATATGCAAGCAGAAGTCAGACAGTAGGTCCAAGACTCCGGCTCCGAAGATACTGACACTGGCTCCACTTTGAAGTAACCTTTGACGAAAATCTCTACCTAGGTCCTATTGTTTCCAGGAGTTGCAACAATTGACTCCACGCAAGCACGCTTCAAGAGACGCCTGGTGAGGAAATACCTCCAGGATCTCCCTAGGCGACCCCGGGAGGGTCGTGCTCTAAAACACGCGGGTCGGTTGCAATTATTACTCGCCTTAATTTGACATTTCTTTGTACCAATGTTTGACAATTGGGCAGCGCGTTAAGGTTGTTGAAGCCTTTTATGAAAACGGGCAGTCAAATCAAAATGCATTTCGTGCACTTCGTGATTTTTTAGTCAGCATAACCCACCAAAAGTGTCCACAATCGAGAGAATCATGCACAAATTTTAGCAAACTGGGTTTGTAGAAAATTTGAAACCACCTGTGCATTCTCGCCTAGTTCGTTCTGCGGAAAATATTGCTGTTGTTCGCGATAGTGTGATAGAAGAGCCGTCAACCTCGACTCGTCGTTGTGCCCAACAATTGAACATCTCACGAACATCACTGATGCAAATTTTGAATAAAGATTTGAATTTACACGCTTACAAGGTTTAATTGACTGAAGAACTGAAGCCTACTGACCATTTCAAGCGTCGGCAATACTTTGTGAGTGACTGTTTGATGCGGTTTATGGGCTGGTGGCGTCATTGGGTCGTACTTCTTCGAAAATGAGGACGGCCAAGTAGTTACCGGGAATGGTGTTCGCTATTGCGAGATGATAATGGACTTCTTGTGGCAAGAAATTGAGTTATGGACCAAGACGATATGTGGTTCCAACAGGATGGTGCCACTTACCACACAGCCAATGAAACAATGGCTCTTTTGCACGAGAAACTCAATGGCCGTGTTATCTCACGTTGTAGTGAAGTTAATTGGCCACCACGGTCATGTGATTTGACACCGTTGAAGTTCTTTCTTTGGGGATATTAAAAAAACAAAAATGTACGTCAATAAGCCAAGAACAATTCAAGAGCTAAATGATGAGATAATTCAGCACGTTAATGTGCTGAGCCTCAATTATGTCTCAGGGTCATTGAAAATATGGACCATCGGATAGAAATATGGCCCTGTAGCCGTGGCGAGCATTTGGATATTTTGTTTCACAAATAATGGTCATAGATCCTTCTATTATAATAAAAAATATTAGCATAATTCTCTGAAAATTTTTTGTTTAATTTACAATTAACATCGTGCATATTGACTTCTGACGTATTTGTTGTTGCTTAAAAAGATCTATATTCATGGTTTTTTCAGATTTTTTGGGTGAAAGGTGTCCATTCGCGAGGTGGGGAGTACATTTCATACATTTCTCCTTCTCCTGCCTCGCTCAGCACCGATGAAGGAATTTTAAGACCTGTTTTGAAAAGATCTCATTAAGACTTTTGATCTGATACCCAACTTGATCACCTTTGATGCAAAAACTTTTTTTGAAGATCACTCCTGTATATCACCAGAAAACTTTCTGGAAGTCATAATTTTCGACCTTTCCGCAACGTTTCATGGCTGTAGCTTCTATAGTTTCGGAGAAAAACTGTGTAGTTACAAAATGAATATTTAAGATTATGTTTAAAAAGTCAATAGAGTATTTAATATGATGATGATAAATTTAAGATGAATTGCTAAATGAACTTAGTCTCCTTTTCAGCATGCATTTGCTCTTTTCAAAGGGAAGTGACGGTGAAGGTGACTATGCCATCGAGGGGAGAGGGTTTCAATAACCCGCGAATGGTCATATTCGTGTTGCAGATCAGTACGCGGTATCGTAATTTATCTTTGCGTTTTTAATTAGAGTAGATTGATTAAGTTTTGGGTTCGTGTAATTATTTCGGGGACTGGATATACTCTCGGATAGAGATGAAATTGAAGGGAAGAAAAGTAAAGCAGGCTTGAAGGAAGTTTTTGCCGCATTTTAAACCGGCATTTAAGCCGGCGGTTGATAACTTGTATTTTGGGACTTTGTAGTAATCGAGCTTTCACATTAGCAAACTGCTCGAAAACCTTCCTATCTCCTCTTCGAAATAATTTTAATGGCAGATTTAGAAAAATAATTACTTATTTCCAATCATAATCGTAATTTGCAAAATAGTTTCTTTCTTATTATTATTATTAAATGTAACTTTATATCAATTTTCCTCTATATTAAATTTAGACGTTTTCCTTTAATTATATTTCTCATGAGATTTAAATTTATTACAAGTTAAAATTTTCTTCATTTCTCTTTACTTCAGTTAAATTTTGTTAAAAAAAAAATTTTAATCTGCCAAATAAAATTTTGAGTGTGGGAACGCTGATATAGTACAGCATTCCACGGATTGCATTGCCAAATGCAATCTAAAGTGGCTGAGCAAGGGGCTCGTCTTCATCCACCGTAACAGCGTGACGCTACGGTAGACGACGGACAAGCAAAGAGAAAAACCTGCTTGGGCGCGGGAAAACCACCGTTGTGGGATGCAGATTCGGCTAGGAAATAATCAAAGCGGGGAGTTTTACTTGGACGGCGATACAGCGTGGACACGAGGAACGACCACCATATTTTCTTGGCCGCGTTTTTGAAGCCGGGAATTTTTGTTGACTCGAAGTGAGCAGTGAATTTGAGAGTTTAGAATCTCCGCAATCGTGTATTACTTTTATAATACTTCTACCCGTTGAGTGATGAATAGTGCAAAAGCCAAAATGCAATAGAATCGCAATCGGGAATGTTCACAAATATTTAATTGAGCATAATGAGGTTGAGTGGTGTCGGTGGACGGTAAAGTGTACGCGCTGCGGGCATTACACGTTTATTCGTAAATTTTTTGTACGCGTTTGAGTTTGGATTTCCTTCGACCTAGTATTGTAATGTTCTAATTCTAATCTCCACGCATTTGGTCACATACGCGACGGAGGTGGCGGTGCCATTTTATATCAATTGCTTTTTTTTGTGGTAGGTAGGTGAATGCTTTTTATGCTCAGAGTGTGGGACTCTCATGTGCGACTGGACTACGCACTAAATACCTCCCCTGTCAATCTGAGAACCCAGCCTGGAACCGTTTGACACATTACTTCAGGCCAGGTCTCGTTTTGTTACGCCGCGGGGCGCCTTCAAGCTGGGGAGTCCCTTTCCTAGCGGGAGGGGAGAGGGGAAGAGGAAATGCCAGAAGAGCGATCACCCAGCCCCAGCGCCCCAGGCTGCTGTGAGTCCCTTTTATATTTTAGGACTGCCCGAACATAATGTGCCACCTGGTTCCATTTGTCAACTGATTCGAGCATCACCGCAACTATATTATCCGAGGTGAGCTCTCCCGTCTCCCTGTAGTGTTCCCTTCGCAGCCTGACCCATTTTGTGCACGCAAAAAATGTGTGACAGGCATTGTCCTCCTCTCCTGGGCAAAACCAACAATCGGGGGACCGTGACTTACCGATCTTGTGCAGGTAAGACTGAAAACACCCGTGCCCGCTCAAAAGCTGGGTCAGATAGAAGTCAGTCTCACCATGCCTTCGATTAAGCCATGGTCTCACATCCGGGATGAGGTGTGCAGTCCACCTTCCCTTCGTGCAATTCACTCAAGACTGCAGCCAATCGTTGAGCGAGCGCTGTCTCTCCTCGCAGACAACTATCTCCCTCTTATCCTCGTTTCGGCGCAGGTAAATAGCTCGGCACTCTCTAGCAAGGAGGGCGACAGGTATCACGCCTGCAATCACTCTCACCGCCGAGTCAGAGACTGTTGGATACGAAGATGCAATTCTCAGTGCTCCTCTTCTCCGTACCTGTGCCAAACGTTTTCGGTATACCTCTTTGCTGAGAGCGTCGCCCCATACCTCTGCTCCGTACAGTAGCACTGACCCTACAGCACTCATCAAGAGGCGTCTTCTTGATGGGTTGGGTCCCCCTACGTTGGCCATAAGTCGACTCAGGGCCGATATTCCCGAAGCAGCCTTCTCAGCCGTTGCCCTGATTTGCTCAGAGAAACTCATCTTCGAGTCGATCAGTAGCCCCAAGTTCTTCACCGCTGGCTTCGATTCGATTTGTATGTCTCCAATACTGATCATCCTTACTCTAGGGATTCTCTTTTTTGTCAAGATGACCACTTCGGTTTTCTCCAGTGCTAAACTGAGCCCGCGAGCAGTCATCCAGTCCCTCACTCGGCGCATTAGCATACCTAGCCTAAGTTGCGCTTGTTCAACGGTGCGTCCAGCGACCAGAGCCGCAACATCATCCGCATAGCCAACCAAGCGCAACTCACCTGGCATCTCAAGTCTCAGTAGCCCGTCGTAAGAAACGTTCCATCGGTCCGGACCAAGAATAGATCCCTGGGCAACACCCGATGTAATTTCCATCCTTCGTTGGCCCTGTGTCGTGTCGTAGAGCAGGCTTCGGTCCTTTCGGTAGTTCTTCAAGAGCCGCATTAGATATTCTGGAACTTGAAAAGAGTTTTCCAGCGTGTCCAGAATATCCACCCATGCAGCGGAGTTGAAGGCATTCCTGACGTCGAGTGTCACTAACAGGACGATCCGTCGCTTGGTGCGATTATATGCCTCTGCCTTTTGGACCGCGCTCACCACCTCTGCAATGCATCAATGGTAGAACGTCCTGCTCTAAAGCCATACTACCAAGCAGATAGGTCCCCAGCAGCACGAATCGCGTCAGTGAGTCTTCCCTTGATGAGTTTCTCTAGCACTTTCCCAGTCGTGTCTAGCATGCATAACGGGCGGTATGCAGACGGCGATTCGGGATTTCCCTTCGCCTTGCTGATCATCACGAGCCTCGCCACCTTGCATCGTACCGGGAAAACCCCGTCCCGTAGGGAAGCGTTGAATGTGCTGAGCAGCAAATCAGGACAATGGTGATAGACGAGCTGCAACACCTCAGCTGGAACACCATCTGGACCTGGAGCCTTCCTCGCTTTCAAGGAGAGAACTGCCTCCTCCAGTTCCAGCTGTGTGAAGAGTGGGCACTCTACTGCTATTTCACCATGGACAGCGTCAACACGGACGGGATGGGCGTGGAAGAGTCCCCGCACTATCGCGTCCATCTTTTCCGCGTCACGTATACAAGGCTTCCGTAGGGCACCAAGTTTCCCCATGACCAGCTTGTAGCCAGGGCCCCACGGATCCTTGTTCACATTGTCCACTGGGTCTTGCTAGCAGCGAGCCTTGCGACTGTTGATCAGTTTGCGAAGGCATTTCCTGGCCGACTTATAGCTGCCACCTGGTTGCATGCCTCTTCACGGTTCTGCGCCCGTTGAGCCTCACGCCGAAGCTTGTGACACTCCCTCCGCTTTTCAGCGATTTCAGTAGACCACCAGTACACTGGGGGCTTGCCGTGCCGGGGTCTTCGACAGGGCATAGAAGCGCAGCAAGCAGTCGTAATGATGCTCATAGTAGAGTTCACCACGTCTTGAGCTGCCAGTTCTTCCGTCCCTTCCGAAGCTCCCTGCAGCGGCTCACCTGCTGTGAGAACCTTAACGAACCTCTCGACGTCCATTCTTCCAATGTTCCATCCAGTTGTAGAAGGCCGAGAGCACGGACGTCGGGAGACAGCATCACTTATCTCAAGCAGAATGCACTGGTGATCACTGGCTGAGTAGTCCTCTAATACTTTCCAGTTGTGTATCCTCCATACTAAGGACTCCAAGGCGAATTTCACGTCCGGTATGGTTCCCTCACAGCCAATACGGCGGAAAGTCGGCGTGTTTTCGGAGTTTAGTACAACAAGGGCCAAGGGCATTTCTAGGATTCGTTTTCCCCGCGGATCCGTCTGAGGCATGCCCCATTCGATTGCTTTAGCATTGAAGTCGCCTCCAACGAGCACCCTACCCTCTGCGTTTGAGACAGTGCCCTCCAAAGCATTAAGCTTGGCTTGGAAAGATGATATTGACTCGTTAGGCGTTAGGTACACATTGAAAAGGTGATCCCTGAGCACCGAACCCACACGAAACCATCCCCCCGTCCACAACTCTCCGCTTGAAAGTCACTGTTCCGAACCCAGATAGCGGCAGTACCAGTTTAATGGTAGTATTGGTGTCTTCGGGCCTTACGTTTCCCCTGATGTCTCGCAATAATTCCGCGTAGGATGTGCCATCTTGGGGCTTTACAAGCAGTGCCTGCTGCCGGGGTCTTCGTTGGGGCTTCTGCCTCTCCTGCTTTGCATCAGGTCCTTTTTGTAATTGGGCGTCCGTACGAACTTTACTTTCTGGTTTTTTTTGAAGGGGTTTCTTTGCAGCTTTCTTCGCTCCTTTTGTAAGCACTGTCTGGAACCCCTGATCTAGTGATCCACGCCCTTCAAGTGCCTCTTCCTTCCTTCTTTTATCCCGATCTCCTTCGATTGGGCTAGACGCCATTCTTTTATTGACGTTTAATGGTGGAGCTATCTGCGTGTCGCCTTTAGATTTTGCCCCAAGCGCCTCTTTAGCCTTCTCTTCGTCTTCGGCCCTTAACCAGCTTCTCCGATAGTGCCCTATGCGATCTAGGAGCTCCTCTAGTTCAAGGAGCCTTTCCTTTGCTGCTTTGCTGATTTTTGGGGAGTCCATGCAGCTTGTATTCTTTTCAGAACATCTCCCGCTTTTCGGAGTAGTCTTTCTTCTTCATATCGCTGGGCCGCAATTGTACCTTGCAACCACCCTTGGGAGAGGTTATCGCGTTCCGTTCCTGAGAGCAGTACTTCCGCCACATTTTCAACTTTGGCGGTGCATTCACGCGGTGTCTGGTCACTCTTTGCTTTTAGTGCCGTAATCTCCTCGTTGGCTTCTGGGTTTTTCGTTGCAATGTCGGGATTTGTGACCCTTGCATCGTTCGCTTCGGTAACGATCGCAGCAGTGACAATCAAATTTTCGGTACTCTTTATGTTATCTCCCACCACTCGAACACCTGAAGTGTCCTGCAGAGTTGCCCGTTTCTTCTTAATAGGACGCTCGGGCGTTCGCATCATTTTTTACTGCGCCCGAACGCCGCAGGAATCTCAGTCTGTATTCTCCGTTTTTCGTCCGTCTTCACTGTCGTTGTGTTAGTCTTCGTTTTTGTCGTTGTGAGTACCGCTCGCGATGTACTGTTGACATCGTGGCTGCAACCGCTGGTTGCGTCGTTGCTGTTATTCTTCGTTTCTTTTTCTGGGTATTTGTGGTCTTTTGATTTTGTTTGCTCCAGTTTTGTTGGGCCCCCCTCGGAGCCGCTATCTCCGTTCGTGTGTGTAGTCGCCTTTTTGGTCTCATGGTTATCTTTGCAGAGCAGGGAGGCTCTGGGGGACAAGTGCTCAGAGCCAGACCAGCGCTAATCGGAACCTTCACCACCAACCCAATAGTGCGAACTTCGAACGTACTCCGAGGCCTGCCAAGGTTTAACCGGGACGGAGACGGTATGATAGTTGAATTGGAGCCGTTCACACATGAGCTTCACCTCGGTGCTACTGTGCAAAGCAACTAGGTCCAAACCATCACATCCGCCAGCCCAAAGCGTCATTTCCAGTTCGTTGTCCAAAGCGTAGTCCAGATCCAATCAGAGTCGTTACCTGTCATCCCAGGAGGGAACGTCACGGCGCCCCCCATATCCTCGGGTCCGTGGGGCGGCGCTCCCCAAAGAATGCTAGCCTCCAAGAGTGCTCTTGTCGGCCGGCATTCCCCCTGCGGTGTATATCAATTTCTTAGTTGGATGTGGTGTAGTTGGGGTTTCATTTGGAATGCGTTATGAAGGATATAAATTTGAAACAACACTCGAGTATCGTGGCAACAATGGGATTTGATCTGAAAAGTGGTCCCAGAATTTCCATCGTGGATGATTCATATCTTCCGTGTGCTGTGCTAGCGGGAAAAGTTCGACACTAGTGAAGAGGGTTGTACTGCTAGGGTTGTGCCTGATAATGAGGGTATACAAAAGTTGAGGTTCCATAAAGGCAACGGAGGAGTGAACCGTACGGTTTCAAGACGCAGAAACGACAAACGGTGTCTCGAGCGCCTTCCATAAGAGTGTGTGTAAAGGGTGACTGTCGTGCGTCATTATTTATTGGAATTGTTGAATTTGTTCCGTGAATATGGGCAGTGCATTAACAAAACAAATCGAAGTTAATTTCATAGTAAACTTGAACATTAAATTTTCCCCTTTAATGAACGGAGTGTTGGACTGTGGTTGCTGCGATTAACACAGGAATACCGAAATTGAAGTGTCCGAGTATACAGCGCTGCGGGGCAACTCATTAGAAACTTTTGACGGAGCCATATAAAGTTTCTTTACAAATAGCTCTTCGAATTCATGGATTGTAAAGTCCAGAAAAGTCAAGCCTCTATAACGCAAATGTGTGTGACTGCAATGGCAAATACGCAGCAAGTATCATTGAAGGAAGGACGATCCAAGACAATATTTAGTAGAGATTACGATTTGGACGCTGTTAATCGTGAGCTTATGATTATGCCTTGGGAAACAGGAGTATTCATTAGACTGATTGCAAAAAAAATATTTTAGATTGCCTGCCGGTACAGTTAGGATGAGCGAATCGAAGTGATTTATTATTTATATTTGTTAACGTGAGCCTTGGGCATAAAACTTGGTCTAAGTTAAGATTATGTATTTGAAATGTAAGTTTCAAGGGCACGCTGTATTCAGTGCTAGTAGAATATTGGCAGTCGATAGGCCCAAGTATCAGTTGCAAGTTTCTAGTTATTATGTTCAATGCAGTGTGAACGCGGTGTTCCATAACTTAAAAGAGATAGTGCTCGGTGCCATCGTAACGGATGATGTACGATTTGTATTTTCAACTAATATCGCAAAATCAATTTCTGCTTCGCCTACCCCCTCGAGCGCTCGTGGACTTGGGTGAGTACTGTTTTGGATCTTGTTTTCATTATATTGCATTACTTTCTTTTACAAAAATTCATAATCAGCACAGATGAAGATTTTCCAGATAGAAGAACCACTTCATTTTAATATAAATTAAAGTTAAACCTCCAAACAAAAACAAATCATTTAGAGAGAATCAATCTTAAAACTTTTTGAGTAGTAATGGATCAAAAATAAGAAATAAATAATTAACGTATAAGGGAAAAGAAAAAAAATATTTTGCCGCTTTTAATATTATCACACACTTTAGAGGTGGGAAAAATTAAGAAGAAAAACTTTCGAGTAAGGAGTGCATACATTTCTAGCAAAAAAAAAAAACTTTAAAAATAAGTCAATGAGTGTCGATGACGATAATAAACATGTATGTTACTCTTGCATGTGAAGAGGAGAAAAGGGAAAAGATTTATAACAACAACAAAATAGCAAGGCTACGTACAGAGGTTGAAGCAGAAAATATTTTTATTGCCATTATATAAAGTCAATCTCATTTATATTTTGCATGTTTTCCCATTCTTTTTAGAAAATCGACTAATTTATAAAACAAAGTCACTAGACTACTTGTATATATTATAATAACACATTCATAGGCATAATAAGGGGATTACTAAATATTTCATTTGGATGTAGGATGCTAAATAAAGAATAAATGGATTGTTAAAGCTAAACCGTCGGTCTTTTCATTTCGTGCGACCTGACCGGGTATAGGACCAGCAACGATGGCAGGCTTTTCGTCTACTATGGGCTAGCCATCGGGCGCACTCCTTCGTTTTTTCCTTGTTAGCAGGGGCTATTGCCGGGTAAAGTGGCCTTCCACTCACGTGTCCTTTTATGATAAAGGGTTATGTGATTTTATATAACACATAACTCTATGGCATAATTTGGTTACCGTTGTGCTTCTTATTTGAGGGAAAGAGTCATACAAAGTGCTTTTGTATGAGTTTTTCACTCAAATGGGAAACGTTTGCATCTTGATACGGTTGGAAGGGTGGGAGGGGGCGCCACCTCCATCTGGATGCCCCACTCTTATTTGTGGGCTATAAGGATCGTCGTTGATGACGAAGTCGCCGTCAGTCCGTCCGTTTTTGCTCGTCCCGACTTGTTCTCTGAACAAGCAATTTCAACCCTTAGTATGTTACCTTGGCCTCGACATCAGTCGATCGGCATTCGATACCTTTAATTCGGGGATGCGAAATTTTTTTGCAGTGGGTCCTTGTGCTACGGGGAATGAACCCGCCCCACGACACCGCAGCGCTACCCTGCCAGCGCATTCACGCGTCCCCAGACAAGGTCAAACTCGGCGGATAATACCATCCTCTTTCGCCGTGGCAGTAGACCATCGCTGCAGTCCTTCACGGACATCTAAACATAAACATTTCACTACAACTTAGTCTGCTCGCGAAAGATCTGCGACCTTAATTCCTCTCCGAACTGGATAGCCTGGTGGCAGTCACCTCGGAGTAGACTAAGGGTGTCCGGACTTGTTGACCTGATGGATACAGTTCGTCGACACATCCAAGACTTCATGTCTAAAACCGATGAGAGGTCGGCTTAAATTTCCTTCGGGAAATCTCGAAACGAATGAGAACGGAGAAAAAATATTTACACATTTTAGATTGAGGGCTTTTGTCGAAGTGGGCTAAAAGCTCCCGGAAGCTTGCCACATGTAGACTGACTACTAAAAATGCAAATTATTCCTGGAGGGCTTTTAACTTACGTCCGTTTTGACACTTCATAGCGTCTTGCTGAATCTTTTCCTACAAAAAGCTGTGTAATTTCTTCGCGTTTCGAAACGTTCATAGAGGTAACGAAACGGCACCAACGCGGCTGAATTGTTCTCTTTTGTTGCACTGTTTATGACGCGAGCAGATTCAATTGTTAGATAGGAAAAGTAGGAGTATTCGAGCAATACTGGAGCTAATGTTATTTGTTCTGGTTGTAGAGCATCAATAGAAGACAAGAAATTAAAAACGAATAAGCTGAATCCAAACAATGGACGTTGAAGAACTTAAACGATGTACGAATGCCTGCTCAACGGCAAATATAATTTCAAAAAATTCTTCATAGAGTCACCAATTCTAACAACTGCCTTAAAAAACTGAGCTCTAGAAGCTAGACATTTCTAGGATCATCCACTATTACCTGCATGTTGTAGTAATCGAGCAGTTTGTTAAATGTACTTTTTTTTAAAAATTATTTGATAATCTTATGTAAAATTTAAATTTAATTATTTTTTATGTCAAATTTATAGATTTTATATTTTAAATATTCAAAATAACTAAAAATGCTCGATTCGAATTCAGCGCAGGCAAAGGGATAAAAGGAAATTCCTGCATAATATAGGCCAGATCTGTTAAATCACTACACAACCAGCAAACCATTTCCATATAGGAAATCCTACTATGACTGATAGTATGGAAATTACACATTCTCGCATTCCGCTCATCATACTCCTAGATATAAAAAAAAAAAAAGAAAAATACATTTACACTTATAGAACTGTTAGTAACAATTCTTATGAGTGTACAAGCTACTCAACACAACTTGATATCCCATGCATCCCATGAGTGGATGCACAGATAGAGGGGGAAGTCTTATACAGAACGCCAGGCAGTACGCGCGTCACGAAAACCGCGCCGGCAAAGGAAAATGTGAGTGCGGAATGCATTGAGGGGTACGCGGAACCATCAAGAGTAGAACGTTCACCGATACTTTTGTTGCGGCGCGAGTTCTGTATCGTCGTGAACGATTATATTGCCGGATTGTTATACCTCGCGAAGTGATATTCAGAAATTTCTTCTGATATCAATTATCAGCGGTGGAGCATTCGTTAAAATTGATTAATTCAAGAAATCCGTCTTGTGAAGTGTAGAAGTGCACGTCATGAAAAGATTTGCGTTTAAAGTGCAACTATCTAACAATTCAATGGTTAATGTCTCCGTAGTCGTGGATTATTTTTCAAAGTATTCATACCCCATTGCATATCAGATTAGGAGAGTTCGAAGACCTGAGATCAGTAGATATATTCGGGTTTCGAGGCGAGGCATTAAGTTCTCTGTGTGCGCTTTGTGATGGGAATGTTTGCAACGAAACATAAAACTGCTGAAGGAGCTACTACACTCTAGTTTGATCATACAGGACAAATAAAGACACAAGCATATTGCGCTCGAACAACAGGAACAACAGTAATTTTAACAAATATTCTTGGTACTCTGCTTGGTTTTCACTTGTCTCCTCTACATTTACCCGCCCTACATTTACGCTTTGCCGTACAAACCTACATCGGTTGTTCCACATTGGAATACACGAGTATATGTTTGTGCGGATGATTTTATAAAAAATATTTCCCTTTGAAATATTTCACTCCATAAAAATTGTTCACGTTGTGAAGCTATCAACATTCGGTCTATTATAATCAAAGGAGATCGCAGTGTTCCTGGAATGAGTTCAAATTTGGCCCATGACCTCGCTGTATACAATTTGCGATATGCCATTGTTCCCAAAAGTTATCAAATTAAAACAGCGAGGAGAGGTAATGAAGCGCAACAATGTCCAAATTAATTTCAAATACCGCAACAAAATTTTAAGGTAGTGTGGAGTAATATACAATATTTGGAACATTAGATTAAATCATGATAAAAATAACTATCTTTGCCGATCAGATAAACATATTAATTGGCATTATAAAAGTAGAAAACGATGTTAATTCATACAATCAAGACCAAGCCTAGCTCTCAGTGAATCTGTTCTCCAGTCAACAAAATTTACCCAAGATATTGTCGCGTGTTATTGGTTCGCGGCCAATAATTTTAATGTTCCGGGAAAGTGAAAACGCAATGTCTTTTAATTTAAGTTAAAAGTGTTTATTTAATTAAATAAAACGCACAATAATCAGTTAACACTTTCACTAATTTTAATTGTCACTATTAAAAAAAATCTAACACTTGTCCATAAATTTACTATCGCAATTGTCTTCTAAATTACTTCACTATTACGAAACACACTTCCCACACACAATCGCAGTTCTTATCGCGGTCGAATGAATGATTCTCCCCATTCATTCAGCTCGCCTTTATATAGGGTCTCTACCTATTCACCCATTTCTCGCACATTGGCGAATGTTCTACCGAGAGGTACCTGGTAGGTCCGAGCAAGTTCATGAATGGAGTGACGTCACTTGCAGATGTTGATCATGCTTGTTGGATTCTCGTGGGTTCGAGTAAATTCATTCGTTGACGTTCTTAATGATGATGAAAACAATTGCGACAGTAGCTCGCAGAATTATTTGTACATGTAATTATTTGTACATGTAACACTGCCCCCACCTCAGTTCTTTACGCCCCGAAAAGATGTGTCGCTATTTGTAGTCAGTTCTCCCTGGGTGTAATATGGGGCAAGACGGTCCAGATGCACGATTTTCATTTTAGCTCTCGGCTTACGATGTTCCTGTATTCGGTATACGACGTCGTTGATTCGCTTTGTAACTCGGTATGGTCCCTCCCAATTATGTTACAACTTTGGAGACCTACCCTTTCGCCGTTGCGGGTTATAAAGCCACACCAAGTCATCTTGCTGGAAGCCAGTAGAATTAGCCTTTAGATCATACCTGGTCTTCATGCGGTCAGTAGCCGATTCGAGGTGTTTTCGCACTGTCCGATGTATCTGGTTCAACCGTTGTCTTAGATCACTTGCATACTCCGAGACCGTTTGGGGTTTCTCAGGGGTTGTTCCGAACTTTATATCGGCTGGCAAACGAATAGTCTTTCCAAAAATGACTTCGGCTGGGGCTTGGCCCGTCGATGCATGTTCAGCGGCTCTATACGCCATTAAAAATAGTGGGATATGTCGGTCCCAGTCCCTTTGGTTCTCGTCAACCATTTTGGCAAGGTGTTTATTGAGCGTGCCGTTGAAACGTTCGACCATTCCATCGGATTGGGGATGCAGCGGTGATGTCCTCGTTTTCCGTATTCCCAGCTGCTCGCACATTTCGCTAAAAACTAGTGACTCAAAGTTTCGGCCTTGATCCGAATGTAGTTCACAAGGCACGCCGTACCTGCTGACCCAATTTAACACTAGCTGTTCGGCTACAGTAGTTGCTTCCTGGTTGGGAATGGGGTAGACCTCGGGCCACTTGCTGAAATAATCAGCTACAACCAGCGTGTGTCGATTTCCCCATTCAGATTCAGGAAAGGGTCCAGCGATGTCAACAGCAATCCTTTCGAATGGCACGCCTACGTTATAGGTTTGCATTTGTCCTCTCAGTCGTCGCTTTGGGCCTTTGACGGAAGCGCAAATTGTGCATCTGCGGCACCAGTCCTCTACGTCTTCTCGAGCGTGGAGCCAGTAGAATCTTTCCCGCAATTTCGCTAAGGTTTTGTTAACACCAAGATGGCCTCCCGAGGATCCTTCATGCATTTCCTTTACCACATCGTGGATTCGGCTATTGGGTAGTATAGTTTGCATCCTATAGGAGCTGCCATCCGCCGTTTCCCATTTCCGCTTGAGTACGCCACCCTCCACCTGTAGGGAGTTCCATTGTGCCCAATAGCTTTTCAGGGTTGCGCCATGCATCGAAACGTCCTTCCACTCCGGTCGCCCAGTCGTCTCCTTCCATACGAGCAATGGTCCGATGTCTTCATCGGCTAGCTGGGCATTTCGAATCTCCTCCGATGACCAACCTTCATCGAATTCGGCCGTTATCAGTCGCAGATCAACGGGCGGTTCCTTTTCCCCAATCCGTCGGCAATGCTTGCAGTTAGCTGGACATGGGCGACGAGATAGGGCGTCAGCATTTCCATGAACTCCGCCCTTTCGATGAACAATTTCGTAGTCGTATGACTGCAATCTTTCGACCCATCTCGCAACTTGTCCCTCGGGGTTTTTGAAGTTAAGTAGCCATCTCAATGATGCATGGTCCGTTCGAAGAACAAATTTCTGGCCATATAGGTACTTGTGGAACTGCTTGGTGGCCTCTATTATAACCAATAGCTCCTTCCTGGTCACACAGTAGTTCCTCTCACTTTTTGAAAGAACTCGACTGTAATACGAGAGGACTCTTTCTTCGCCATTGATCTGCTGGGAGAGTACAGCTCCAATACCGTCGTTGCTTGCATCGGTGTCAACCACAAACATTTTTCCGGGTTTCGGAAACGCCAGTACGGGTGATTCACATAGCTTTTCCTTCAGGGTCTCAAAGTCTGTCTGGCATTGTTCATTCCAGACATACGGACGATTTTTCTCGGTTAGCTGATGGAGACACTTAGCTATTTTGGCAAAGTCTTTGACGAATCTTCGATAGTAGGTTGCCAGGCCCAGGAAACTTCGTAGTTGGCGCTTGTTGTTTGGTGTTGGCCAGCTTTTCACGGCTTCAATTTTCTCAGGGTCTGTTTTGACCCCTTCTGCTGATACGACATGTCCCAGGTATTTTACTTCAGCTGCGAAAAGGGTACACTTGTCGGGACTAAGTTTCAAATTTGCCAGTCGCAGTCGGGAGAAAACCTCTTCTAAGCTCCGCACATGCTCTTCGAACGTTCTCCCGATGACGATGATGTCATCTAGGTACACCAAGCAGGTTTTCCAGGTTAGACCACGTAGCACGTATTCCATCAAGCGTTCGAAAGTGGCTGGGGCATTGCAAAGCCCAAATGGCATCACCACAAATTGCCACAATCCGGTCCCAACTGAAAATGCGGTCTTCTCTCGGTCCTTCTTGTCAATTTCTACCTGCCAGTAGCCACTCTTGAGATCGAGTGTAGAAAACCGTCTATCAGGTAAGATCGGTGGTCTCCAGAATCACCATCAAGCTTGGCCCATACAATGCTTTCGGAAGAATTCGGTACATCAGTGTCAGTACATACCACTACATTCATCTTGGGGATTTGGACGCTGGGATCCTCCATCAGTACTTCGACATTCTGCCATTTCAAGACACGTTTTCCCAAGTCCAACGTGATTCCATGTGGTCGCAGAAAATCCATTCCGAGAATGCAGTCATCCATAATGTTCGCGACCAGAAAATTATGTCGGAACACAAGGTCTCCCAACTGTATCTGGAGGTTGACCTCTCCATGAACAGGTGCAGTTTCTCCCGTAGCTGTCCGTAGTGAGAAAATTCTGCCCTTGTGAAGTTGTTGCTGTTTAACTAGGTCTGGTCGGATAATCGATCGGGTTGCACCAGTGTCGATTGTTATGGTGCAGTGTTCTCCGTCAATTTGACCCGGAAGGCATAAGTCCGCTTCTCCACGATGTAGTCTTGACACGGTGATGGTGGTGCTGGGGACGTCGATCCTCCTAGCCAACCTCTGCCCCACCAAGTTGGCTCTTACATGTTTCCCGACCCCTCTGTTTGAAGGGCTTCCATTCTGGGCTCCTGACTCGGTCTGGATCTCCTCCTAGCTGCACACCCTGGACAATAGCTCGGTTTTCTTCGCTTCTTGCAGTCTCTTTGCAAGTGCCCCTTCTCTCCGCAATTCCAGCATCTAGGCGCACCATTTACATGCGGGTCTCGCTCAATTTCCACGCGTTCACACCTGCGCTCGTCTGTCACTACTTCACGAACCCGGGCAGTGGTACGAGTCACATTTTTCGCTGCCTCAAAGTTCAGACTGTAAGCCAATGCGTCCTTAACCGTTTGCTTTTGAGCTAAACGCACGGCTTGTTGCAATTCCGGGTCCTTTAGTGCGCTGATGAATGCCTCTGTCGCTGCATCATCTCGATGTTCTGGGTCGTAGGCTGGGTAAGCCAAAAGTGCTAGTCGCTCAATGTCTTGGGCTGGCTGCTGTAGGGTCTCACCAGACTTCTGCACCCGATGCCTTAGCTGTGACCGATAAATCTGCTTTAGATGATCATCTCCGTAACGCATGTCGAGCGCATTCATTATAGCATTCGGGTTTGAGTGCAATTCATCGGGGATGGTCTGCAAAAGCTCGGCAGCTGGGCCTCTTAGAGCAAGAATCAGTGCAGTTGCTCGTTCCTGCTCGTTCCAGTGATTTGCCCTTGCGGCAGCTTCAAACTGAGTCTTGTAAATACTCCAGACCGTTTGCCCATCGAATATTGGTGCTGGCACATTTCTGGATGTGCTTTGCGCTGCGGTTACAAGCAGGGCTGGTGGGGCGGTTACTACTGCCTTTGCTGCTTCCAATTCTTTTTTCACTTTTTCCATCTCATGGTTGATTCTCTCTTCGACCTGGCTGATCTCATAGTTAATTTTCTCCTCAACCTGGCTGACCTTCTCCTCGACCTGGTAAACCTTTTCCTCGACGCATTTAATTTGATTGTTCAGGCTACCGAGCTCCACTTTTATTTCGGTTGACTGTTTTTGCACTTCCTTGATTACGATCGCTTGTTGGTCCAGCTTCACTGATTGCTCATTTAACTTCGCTGATTGTTCATTTAACTTCGCTGATTGTTCATTTAACTTCGCTGACTGTTCATCTAGCTTCGTCGTTAAGTTGGATGACTGTTGTCGCTGCTCTTGCTGCATCAGCATCAACATTTGCATCAGCGCATTTTCTGGTTCCTTTGGTTTTGGTGTGTCTACTCCTCCACCTTCTGCACCTTTTTCCGCATCTGAGAGCTCATCCGAATCCAGATTCACGCCTTCCGACTCGATCGCGTCACGCAAGCGTGCAATCAGTATGGCCTTTGTACCTTGTGTGGCCAGATTCCGCTGTTCCATCTCCTCCTTGAGCTCCGATATGGTCAATTCATTAATTTTTAAGTTTAAGCTTCGTGGCATTTTTAATGTTTTTTTAAATTTTACTATTGTGCACTATAAAAATGTTCAAATTTTCACTTTCAAAATTTTTCTTTCGCACTTCTTGACACCACTGTCGCGTGTTATTGGTTCGCGGCCAATAATTTTAATGTTCCGGGAAAGTGAAAACGCAATGTCTTTTAATTTAAGTTAAAAGTGTTTATTTAATTAAATAAAATGCACAGTAATCAGTTAACACTTTCACTAATTTTAATTGTCACTATTAAAAAAAATCTAACACTTGTTCATAAATTTATTATCGCAATTGTCTTCTAAATTACTTCACTATTAAGAAACACACTTCCCACACACAATCGCAGTTCTTATCGCGTTCGAATGAATGATTCTCCCCATTCATTCAGCTCGCCTTTATATAGGGTCTCTACCTATTCACCCATTTCTCGCACATTGGCGAATGTTCTACCGAGAGGTACCTGGTACGTTCGAGCAAGTTCATGAATGGAGTGACGTCACTTGCAGATGTTGATCATGCTTGTTGGATTCTCGTGGGTTCGAGTAAATTCATTCGTTGACGTTCTTAATGATGATGAAAACAATTGCGACAGTAGCTCGCAGAATTATTTGTACATGTAATTATTTGTACATGTAACAATATTATGTTCGTTTAGAATATATAAAAGTTTTAGCTAACGTTTTATATAGTTTGAGATTATTGAGTTGCACAGTTTTTTTTTGCTTTCAAGGAATATTTCAAAAGTTTTGGTAAATTCAATAAACACCTTCAAGTTCATTATGATTCAATTGAAACAGATTCTCAAATGTTAAGTCTAATTTTGGAACTGAAATTTGATAGAAGATAAAATAAATTCACCGGATTTAAATTCAATCGATTTGCAAATACAAGGAATGCATTTAGTTAAGGCGATAGGTTAGATCAGTTATCATTATTCAGACTAAAAGTGAATAAAGCAAGACTACAATGATCAGCTAACTACTTTACCCTCTAAGAATTATTTTTAAAAATTTGAGACTTGTAATGAATCATGCGACGCCGCTGGCGACCACTACTAACACACCTTGCTGCTAGGTGGCTTGTCATTTCACGTTGGTTGTGACGAGCGCACATCCTACGTCAATTTTGTCGTGGGATGTCAAGGTGAAGTGACAGCCACGTGGCAGTGGAGAGTGTGAGTGGTGGCCGTCACGCAAGAGCGGTCGGCGATTTTCTTTTGGCAATTTCGCGGCTGCTATCTACTCGTGAGCAAAATAAAGTGATTCTTGGTGTAGTTGCAAAATATAATTCCATACTTAGGACAATTGAGAAAATCGACGAAATTAATTTAAGCGGCATATTTAGTTAAGCTCAGCATACCAGAAGTAGGAAGTGTGTGAGCGGATACATAGGTATGATGTTCAGTTCGATTCAAATTATAATCAAATTTAAATAAATGCATCCAACACAGTCGCCATCGTCGCAAGCTGCATACTTTCGATTCCAATCACCTCCTAAGGCATCCGATCATCACTAAATGGACGAATATGGACCACTTTTCGCTGGATTGTTGGCCGCCTTCGTCAGAGCTGCAGAGACACAATCCATTAATAACGGATTACAGTTGTGTATTGAGCCATTAAGATCTCTTGACCAAGAAAATGATGAACATTTGGACTTAGCGTTGGAAACACTTGCTAAACCTGAAGGCTTAAAGACGGTTGATACTCACGTCTTGAGATTATTTACCGGTGTTTTATTGAATCGGCTATCAGGGGTACATAGAAGATATTCGATTGTACTTTGAATGAACAATCTGCCACCAAACTGTTGAGCATCACATCAAAATTAGATAGATTGTACGATGCATTAGCTATTGTCATCCAAGCAGTTCATACTCCTATCATACATATCATTTTACTGACAGACCTCAAAGTGCTAGAGCAGTGTTATACATTTTTTCAAAATAGCATTAATAATGTTCCTGCCCGCTTTGGTGAGGGCTCAACTGTTATATTTGGGAATTGCCAGAAAATTCAACAAAAAAGTCATTGATACCATTTTAAATAACATTCATATATTTGTACATAAAAATGACATAAACTATGACGATATTAATCCATTATTTCTGGGTTTATGCTCCGTTGGTAAGTTTATAGCTCTCGTGGATGTTAAAACAACTGCCGACACTTGGAAGTGCATTTCAGAACTAAGTACCGAGTGTTGCACTTTCGTCAAAAACAATAATATTCCAATTCCATGGATTAGTTTCACTGTTGATTTCCTTTGCGATGAAATTTATCAGAGTTTTCTGATAATTTTAGAAAACACAACAGATGATGATTTGCAATCTTATACCAAGATTGAAAGGATACTTAAAATCAATTCCATCTACTTGAAAGTTGTAACGAAATTCACTTCTGACTTTACGCATCAATTTTTCGATGGATATGAGTCATTTGTGAAACTTTGCGTCATAAACTCAAAAGTAGGACAAAACTACAAGCAGTACCTGACAGTAGGGGTGAATGCTCTTCTCACTCAAATATTCAAAAGTACTGGCTTTGGAAATGCCCTCTGTAAATTCGAAATAGTGGATTCACAGATATTCCAGGCATTTTGCTTACTTTTAATGGAAGTTTTAGAACAAATAATTATATCACCTGAATTATCAGTCGCCGAAGTATATTTTCACAGCAAGAAAGTTACAATTGTCAGCAAACTTTTGAAAGAAATCGGGCTTTTACGAATTCCCTTCAATAAGACCAACAAATTTCAATTCTTTACTCATTTTAATTCAGAGGTAATCAGTACGTATACGTGAAATAAAAAGTATATAAATAGTAAATATTGTACACCAAAACAATACAAAAAGAACTTACTAAACGAAAAAACACGATAAATTTTAAAATCCAGTCAAAGATAAGACAACCCTATTTCCTTATTTAATTATTAGATAGAATTATTAAAATAAAATATTAGGGATATTTATGTATATAAAAAAGGATATAAATAACTATAAGCAATTTATCAATCCTATCCTACTTAAATTAAGGACTATTTGTTAATCCGAATTATTTGTTTTATTTATTCTCATGATGAGTTAAAATTAACAAACGCCATTGATTCAAGCAAGCTTACTTTAATCAACACGGAATTGAAAATTGAAAAGAATAAACTTCCCATTGATGAGTTACTTACTTTACCCAACATTAACTTTGACTTTTGGATAAATTTGACTCAACAAGTAAATAAGAAAGAAACAATTCATTTCAGCTGGGAAAATTTTAGTTACTTGTTAAATTTATTTATTTTTCTTTCCAAACAATTAATATCTAAACATAAAACTTATTTATCGCATTGAAAACGCGCAAATGATTCTTTTATTTATTTTTATTGCGAAATTTTTGTAAATTCGGATTCGGGAGTATCTAAAGGTTATAACAATCACAAACTTTGTGTAAGGTACTTAATTTTTTTCCTTAGAACAATCGTGTTAAATGAATATGGGAAAATTAAAAGCAATCGATTAAGAAGAAATTAAAACATAACAAAGAACATTTATACAAGTAGAGGTCTAATGCTTTTTGAAAAACAAAAGAGGTTAACAATAAAATGAATTGCTAAAACATTAAAACACTATTTTCCTTTCCAGTTGTCCTTCCTTTCAGCGGGAAATAGAGTGCATGGTAAGTATGCCGTCACGAGGGTAGGGTTTAAGAAAATCCGCTGAGGTCGGTTTCGCGTCGCGCGCGGCACGCGGTACCTTTGTTGGTTTTGCCTTTTTATTAGCGTACCTTTCGTCGAGTTGAGTTAGCGTAGTATATTCTTCGGTACCGCGTCGGAAATTCGGGAACGCGAAGTAAAGATTAGATTTTTGTCCTTTGACTGGTTGTATGAAGAAATACGGAGTAACGTAAAGTAGGTTTCCTCTCCGTATGATTAGGGTTTTGTACTGAAATACAAAACCCTATTGCAATCACGACCTGTGTCCGTCTGTCCGTCCGTCCGTCTGTATGTCACAGCACTTTTTCTCCGAAACTATAGAGGCTTCAGCCATGAAACTTTGTGGGAAGGTCAGAAGTGGTGACTTCTTGAAAGTACAAGGGTGGAAAAATTTTTCAAAGGGGTTTAAGGGGGGTCTCCCCATACAGGGAGGTGACCCTTCAAAAAAATTTTCACCATTGGTAGTCGAGTAGGGTGTCATTGGAAAGGTCTTAATGAGATCTTTTCAAAACAAGTCTTAAAATTACCTTCTGAGTACCAAGGGAGCAGGGGAAGGGGAAATGTACGAACTTTTCGCGTACCCCCCCTCGCGATTGGACATCTTCCATCCGGAAAATCTGAAAAAAATCATGAATGTTGGCCTTAATGAGTAGAACAAAAACAAATACATGAGAAGTCGAAATTCACTCAACTTTGATTTATCGATTTTATGTTTTCTTGAACAAAATATAAACGGTACCCTTAAATTCAATAAAATTTGGCAAACAGATGACTATTTATAAAATTGATCTTTCCTGCAATTTTCATAAAGATCGAATAGTATTTAACGAAATTATAGCGGTTTGAATTTTCCTCTATTACTATGGAACAATATGCCCTGTATTACTATGGAAACATATGGCTATGGAGCCATATGCGCTTTTTACCAACTTAAATACTACAGCTTTGCTAGGATTTGCATGAAAATTTCAGGAATGACAGGTATCATGAAGATGAGTACATACAATTGAAACGCGTCGAAGAGGCAGGAGAGAGCTCCTAGCCAAAGGGCTTTGTAACCATTCTAGGATTCGAATAGGCCATGAATCGATGATTACAGTACAGAGGAGTGGCCCCTGAAAAAAAAATTTCAGGAAGGTAGCCGATATGAGTATCAACCGAAAGTTGTCTATGAGAGCTTTTCAAAACAGTTCTTAAACTGAAAGTTTTTGCTTCAGTGGGAGCACAGGGGGGGAAATACATGAAAAATGTGTTTCCTCCAAATCGAATGGGGATCTAAAATATCTGAAAAAATTATCAAGGTAGCTGCTTATGGGTATAACTATTAAAAAATACCTCAGAAGACAAAATTCTTTCAACTTTGTTAATAATAGTATGATGCTCGAACATGACGTGTTTCTCGATTTTATTCGTTGCTGGCTACTGCAATTTGTAAGTTGAGTACAAAACCCTTCTGACATGAGCATAGGTCTGTCTAGCCAACTTGTTGTGTTTCGTGACGCGTTTGGAAACGGGCATTTATTGGTGGCTGAAAATTGTAGATGAGCGGAATCCATTTGGAGACCCGCAACCGAAATCCTCTCCGATCTAGCTGGCCGACAAGCAGCCACCGCGAAAATGGATTACGGTGCACGGATTGGTTGACCGGTCGGTACCATCCGTTGGCACTACTCAGACTTAACGTCTAGAACCGATGAGAGGTCGGTTCCTCGTTCGGATCAAGACATTCAAAATCATTACAGACTGAATAAAATATTTATACACCTTTTGGTTAATTTATTCAGTTGATGGTTCTGAGTTTATATCTGGTTAGCCCGAGCAAATTAGCTTTGGTTAAGGGGAAAAAAATTCTACTTTGAACATCAAATTACTTGTAAAAGAAAGACAAAATACGTTCCAGTGAATTAAACTTAATGTTTATAAAGCTTAGAATGAAGCTTGAATTCGGCCAAATTAAGCAATCTTAACTAAATCTGATCTCATAACTGAAAACTCAGCCAGATTGTTTGTCATACTTTCAAAACCAAATCAAAAATGAGTAATTTTATCGATTAAAAAGAAAAACCCAATACATGTAGAAGAAAATGTTCATCTATTTAATAGAAAAGCTGTAATTTGTTATTGTTTCAAATACTGTTTCATAAAAAAAAGAAAACAGAAAAAAACTACTGTTATTATTATTGCTATTATAAATAAATGTAGTCATGTTTTCTATGGCTTTAAATATAAAATGCTGATCACTTAAATAAAATAAAAATTATACATACATATATACACAAAAATAGAAAACAGCAACATGAAAAATCCGAGAAATTTAACTTGTTTGTATAAAGATCAATAATAATTAGAATGTTGAATTAAACCATAAACTCGATCTTTCTATTTTGGTCCCTTTGACCGGGTATAGGACCCGGTACGGTGGTAGGCTCCCCACGCCACAAATGAGCCAGCCATCGGACGTTAAATAACTTCTTTGTTTCAGGTGACTTCGCGGGTTGAGTGGCCCGAGCAAGGTGCCTCTTTATGGCAGATAGTTATGTAATCGAATTGCATGATTCTATGGCATAAATTGGTCACCGGGGTACTTCTCCTCTCCTTGGATTTTGGTCCGGATGCGTGGGTCCGCGGGGGCTCCATCGCCACCCGGTTGGCCCTCTCTCATTTGTGGGCCATGGGCCTCACCGGGTAAGGACGAAGTTACCCTGATTCCGCCCCTTTTTACTTGTTTCTCTTATTCCATGAACGAGTGATTTACCCCTGCTGTAGTTGCCTACAATTTTTGCGACTTCGGTCGCATTGCTTTTGTTTGACCCCAGAAATTCGTGAATGCGAAATTCTTTGTAGTGGGTCCTTGTGCTGGGGAATGCCAGCGCATTCACGCGTCCCCAGACAAGGGCATTCTCGGCGGATATCTCCATCTTCTTTTGCAGAGGCAGCAGACCATCGCTGCAGTCCTTCACGGACATTTGATATTACCCTTACACTACAATGTACCTATCAGTAGACAGTCAAAATCCATTCTATTGCTATTCATTCTGATTATTATGGATTTCTGAATAGTTTTTCAGTTCATCCAATGCTGTTCTGAAGATGAATATAGTCACTTTTGTATTTCAAAATAGTCCTTGAAATTGATTAGGGTACTCTCTGCTCCAGCTGCCTGAATCTATCAATGATAAGGAAGATAAATACTTTCGCCGGCATTTACATGCATGCAGCATGTGATCCATTTTCATCTCATTCAATTTAATTATTGCTACGGTGTTATGATATCTCTATTTATAAATCTTCAGTAGCTACAGGCGCAAAAGATACAATAGAAAAATGTACGAATATGTTTGGCATGTATGTAGATTTCGAATGCCAAGATAGTTGCGCTTTCTGCTTTTTTGATTACACCAAATTGCCTGAGGCCTCTGCCTGCTAATTTCACGCTAAAAATAAAGTGGCATTCGACTTTTTGGCCATTTGCTGTGTCTTCAACAGCTCCTTTATTATATGGCAACAACCTATTCTTGTACTTGCTGATGTTACTCATCTTGATTCTAATCCAAATTGTGGTGTTTGCACCCAAGGGAAAATTACCACGGATATGTAATTCGACTGGTCATCGCCTGTACCTCCCAGGCGTCGAAATTAATAAACGAACAAAAAATAATGTTTTAAATTCAGTTCGGATTGTAGTCCCCTGAACTTCGTCAAACAATAACCTGCAATGCGAGACATATAATGAGATTTTTAAAACGGCAACACAATTGCTACAATTTCAATTGAAAATTAATCCTGCATTTTCTTCGAGTTCTTGTATTTATCCTCATTGGGCTTTTCATGACACGTTTAATTCAAACAACATCCAAAGGAAATCAAAAGAATTCCCCAAATCGTTTCCTCGATCATTTCAATCTCATTGTGCAATTGAAAATCAATGGGAAAGATACTGATGCCGGTAGATGCTTCTTGGAACTGATTACGCGCGTGTCAAGGATGCATCGAAACCGGGGGAAATGATCATGATGTCATTGATGAAAATTCGTTGCTCGTGACGTGATTGGAAATTTCAAATGAGAAATTTAATTTCTTTTTGTTTATGTTTATACATTGATGGTGTTGGTGGTGATGAAATTATCGCAAACATTTTTCAATGACAAGCTCTTATGGTTTAGTTGGAAATTTGTTGCGTTCTTGGATTGGATGGTTGCGTTAATTTTTATCGCGCTTGGAGTTTAATTTTAGATGCAAAGATATATTTAATTGCTTGGTATTATTAAATTTGCAGGTGTTTCCCATTTTTCGCTTGGTGTAGAATTAACTGAGTCGTTAAAACTGTGCGTGAGAGATATTGCGTGAATTTCGATTGTTTATTCATGAGTTCGAAATTTTTGGTAATGTTTACTGAAATAAAATCGATTGGAAAAGAAACGGAAAATGTGTGAATGTATTGGAAATTGATTGGTTGGAAGGCGCCATTCTACTATTTGCTTGATATAATTTAAGTTATGTACATAACATTTTGGATTTCGATCAAATTAAATATAAAAAGAACATATCTGAGAAAACTGTTTGTATGTTACCTGATTATTGTTACCTGATTTTTACTTTTCAGTAAAGGATAACGAACACCAATGATACTAAAGGTGAAATGAATTTAATTTTAAATCATAATCATGAAGTTGTTTATTTCAAGTCATTTTCCATTATCGCAATGTAGTAATCGAGCAGTCACCTAAGCAAACTACTCAAGAACCGACATAACATGATCCGAATTTTAATTGCTGATTTGAAAATTTAATCATTCCAATTTATAGTTTATAAATCATAAAATATTGTTTTTATTATAAATATAAATTTTATATTATCTTTTTTTTCTATATTAAATTCAAATTCTTTTTTTCAAATTAATATAAATTTTTAATCATTTTTTTCTCTATATTAAATTTAATTTTTTCTTTATAATTATATTCTTTATGATATTTATCTTTTTACTATCATTCAAAAATTGTTTCATTATTAACTTCTATTAGTTTAAAAATTCAAACCTTCAATTCGAATGCGGACATGGCAACTCCTTCACAACGGAGCTTATTCACGAATCGCCCGTCAAGTGCCTTTGCAAGTGGTCCCGCAAGGTGACAACTGGTAACAGGGGGAGTCTGTTATTGATCGTCACCGCGAACACGTCACGAGAACAGTGCCAGCAGGAGTAGCAGCAATCGGGAGGGCTGGCAGTCGTTAAAATAAATGAAAAGAGTGAACAAATCGAGGAAAGACTAGTGTTAGAACCATTATAAACTACAAGTAATCAATGCAATCAAATTTGTCACAAGTGCAACTTGCAGAAATTACTTAATTCCAATTTGGCGCGATTTCTTACAACAAAATATCGAACACGATTGTCGCGCGAATAATCGCAGTAGATCGACGATATTTGCTCGCTGAAACGATGAAAATTTGTCGCAGTCAGTTTAGTGCAAAAGAGCTTTGTCACATTTCACAACACAAGTGATTTTTTTAAGTATGCAAACCACCAAAAGTTGCATAGCAATTTCAAACACCAGATCAATATTGAAAATATGTGTAAATTTAATCAAGTTTCTCCGCATATTATTAAAAGATTTGTACAGAAACGATAATAATTGAAAAGTAATGCAAGCAGGAATTACCTTTAGATTCCTTAGCATCGGTTGGTGCAAATTAGTCGATATTCTAAGAATATAATATACACCATAGTAGCTTAAGGCGCCGTATATCCCGAAATGACAAAATCAATGGAATATGGCTATTTTTGTTCTCAACAAAGGAAGAAGTGTACGTAAAGGTTTTTTCACGTTATATTTATTGATACGTGCTCGAGAGATTGTATAGAACAAAATTTAAAAAAATATTTTAAGTGAGCATTTATCAGGAAAAGTGAGCATTTATCAGGAAAAGTATCGGAGTGTGGTTTCGAAAAAGAGCAATTTTCGTGTCCGTTTTCTGGCGATACATTATAAGATAACTGCATATTTTTTATATATATAGTTAGTTGGAATGTAATAAAAGGGATTGTATGGATTAAATTTTTGATTTTATGAATTTTTCGTAATATTAACTCAACTCAAAATATCACATGTTATGTGGGTTTCAATGCAAGTTTTTAACCAAGTTAGCTTCATTTTTTGAGAAATGTTTATTGACCATTGAAAAACTCATATCATTAAAGTGACTATTAGATTTAAAATACTAGAAGTTTTCAAAAACATTACCCTATAACAATTGGATCAAATATAGTATCTGATTCAATGTGAAATCGAATTCAGTTCACTCGCAGACAGCGAGCAGTACGCACGCAGTTTCCACGCCGTTTCTCTTCTTCATGATTTTGTTTTGAATTTTTCATTCTTCCCCTCCACGAGAAAGTGACAAATAAAACAATCAATGAATAATTATGAGATAGGTGAAATGACAAAATTCGATTATAATGTAAACTGCATTGCGTTTATGATACTCCAAGTCATATGTCAAGTAATAGCTGTTTCCCAGGAGGACAACAAAATATTCGATTCGTTATTTGTATTTATATTTTGTAAATACAATTTTATTTTTATTTCTTTTTCGTTGGTAAATATTTTTATTTGTTCTTTGTATATAATAAGATATAACCGAAAAAAAATGTTTATATTTTGTTTGCCTGGAAATTAGCGCTATCAGTTGAAATACATAAATTTACAATTTTGTAGTATCAACAATAAGTTAGTGATTTAGTGCGTTATGGGGAATCGTAAGAATCGAGCAAGATATTTTATAAACAATAAGAAAAATTGCCGAAAGGTGAATACGTCTCAAGCAAGGTAATTTTCCTTTTTAATAGGTAGGAAGGGGCACTAATGTAAATTGGGCACGAAATGTTTCCAATATGTTACAGATAAAATAACAAAATCGGATTAGCAGTCGGCCTGTCTATTTCAATATTTAAATTATTAAAATCTGTAGGTACTGAAATTTTATGATACATTGTATGGTGATTTTATTTAGAGAATCTCAAGGTTTCGTGATTAATAGAGGTTTATTGATACGTACACGGAGACAATTATAATTTGGGAACTATGAAGATTTTTTAAAGTGAAAACTTTTGGATTTTTTCGTCTGTGTAGATCTTGTGCGTTTGTGCTTCAGAGCAAAATTCACTTACAGGATATAGCTCATTGGCTTTGATTATGGCGTCTTTGGAAACCCGGCATCTCTGTCCCTGGCACGTGATTAGATTCGCCAGCTGAAGATCATTATCTTCGAAAATAAAATAAAACATATTTTGATGAGTCTGTGATGTAAATAGTTGTGTCGTTAATTTTTCATGTCCCAGCTATATATATATATATATATTTATATATATATATATATATATATATATATATATATATATATATATATATATATACATATATATATATGTATATATATATATATATATATATATATATATATATATATATATATATATATATATTGTTACATGTACAAATAATTACATGTAGAAATAATTCTGCGAGCTACTGTCGCAATTGTTTTCACAATCATTAAGAACGTCAACAAATGAATTTACTCGAACCCACGAGAACCCAACAAGCATGGTCAACATCTGCAAGTGACGTCACTCCATTCATTAATTTGCTCGAATCTACCAGGTACCTCTCGGTAGAACATTCGCCAATGTACGAGAAATGGGTGAATAGGTAGAGACCCTATATAAAGGCGAGCTGAATGAATGGGGGGATCATTCATTCGACCGCGATAAGAACTGCGTTAGTGTGTTTCGTAATAGTGAAGTGATTTAGAAGACAATTGCGATAAGAAATTTATGGACAAGTGTTAGATTTTTTAATAGTGAAAATTAAAATTAGTGAAAGTGTTAAATTGTTTATTGTGCATTTTTGTAATTAAATAAACTTTTTTAATTTAGTTTAAAAGACATTGCGTTTTCACTTTCCCGGAACATTAAATTATTGGCCGCGAACCAAAAACACGCGACAGGGGTGTCGAGAAGTGAGATTAAAATTTTGGAAGTGAAAACGTTTAAACAATTTTAAAGTGCACAATTGTGAAAATTAACGTGGAAAAATAGCCGAAACAATAAAAATGCCAGGAAATTTACATCTAAAAATTAATCAATTGAGCATATCGGAGCTCAAAGAGGAGTTGGAACAACGAAATCTGGCTACACAAGGTACAAAGGCCATACTGATTGCACGCTTGCGTGATGCGATCGAGTCGGAAGGCGTGAATCTGGATTCAGGTGAGCTGTCAGCTGCAGAAAGAGGCGCAGAAGGTGGTGAAGCTGAAACACCAAAACCAAAGGAGCCAGAAAATGCGCTGATGCAAATGTTGATGCTCATGCAGCAAGAGCAGCGACAACAGTCATCCAATTTAACTGCGAAGCTAAATGAACAATCAGCGAAACTAAGTGAATAATCAGCGCAGCTAAATGAACAGACATCCAGTTTAGCTGCGAAGCTAAGTGAACAATCAGCGCAGCTAAATGAACAGACATCCAGTTTAGCTGCGAAGCTAAATGAACAATCAGCGAAGCTAGACCAACAAGCAATCGAAATCAAAGCAGACATCAAGGCAGACATCACACAGAAGCTGGAGAAACAGTCAACCGAAATAAAAGCGGAGCTCGGTAGTCTCAACAAACAAATTAAAGGCGTCGAGGAAAAGGTTGACCAGGTCGAGGAAAAGGTTTACCAGGTCGAGGAAAAGGTCAGCCAGGTCGAGGAGAGAATCAACAATGAGATGGAAAACATGAAAAAGGAATTGGAAGCAGCAAAGGCAGTAGTAACCACCTCACCAGCCCCAATTATAACCGCAGCGCAAAGCTCATCTAGAAATGTGCAAGCACCAATATTCGATGGGCAAACGGTCTGGACTATTTACAAAACCCAGTTCGAAGCAGCCGCTCGCATAAATCACTGGAATGAGCAGGAACGAGCAACTGCATTGATTCTTGCTCTAAGAGGCCCAGCTGCCGAGCTGTTGCAGATGATCCCCGTTGAATTGCACTCAAACTCGAATGCTATAATGAATGCGCTCGATATGCGTTATGGAGATGATCATCTAAAGCAGATTTATCGGTCACAGCTAAGGCATCGGGTGCAGAAGTCTGGTGAAACCCTACAACAGCTAGCCCAAGACATTGAGCGACTAGCACTTTTGGCCTATGACCCAGAACATCGAGAAGATGCAGCAACAGAAGCATTCATCAGCGCACTAAAGGACCCGGAATTGCAACAAGCCGTGCGTTTAGCCCAAAAGCAAACGGTTAAGGACGCATTGGCTTACAGTCTGAACTTTGAGGCAGCGAAAAATGCGACTCGTACCACTGCCCGGGTTCGTGAGGTAGTGGCAGACGAGTGCAGGTGTGAGCGCGTGGAAATTGAGCGAGACCCGCATGTAAATGGTGCGCCTAGATGCTGGAATTGCGGAGAGAAGGGACACCTGCAAAGAGACTGCAAGAAGCGAAGAAAACCGAGCTTTTGTCCAGGGTGTGCAGCTAGGAGGAGATCCAGACCGAGTCAGGAGCCCAGAATGGAAGCCCTTCAAACAGAGGGGTCGGGAAACATGTAAGAGCCAACTTCGTGGGGCAGAGGTTGGCTAGGAGGATCGACGTCCCCAGCACCACCATCATCGTGTCAAGACTACATCGTGGAGAAGCGGACTTATGCCTTCCGGGTCAAGTTGACAGAGAACACTGCACCATAACAATCGACACTGGTGCAACCCGATCGATTATCCAACCAGACCTAGTTAGACAGCAACAACTTCACAAGGGCAGAATTTTCTCACTACGGACAGCTACGGGAGAAACTGCACCTGTTCATGGAGAAGTCAACCTCCAGATACAGTTGGGAGACCTTGTGTTCCGACATAATTTTCTGGTCGCGAACATTATGGATGACTGCATTCTCGGAATGGATTTTCTGCGACCACATGGAATCACGTTGGATTTGGGCAAACGTGTATTGAAATGGCAGAATGTCGAAGTACTGATGGAGGATCCCAGCGTCCAAATTCCAAAGATGAATGTAGTGGTATGTACTGACACTGATGTACCGAATTCTTCCGAAAGCATTGTATGGGCCAAGCTTGATGGTGATTCTGGAGACCACCGATCTTATCTGATAGAGCCAACGAAGGCGTCCGCATTGCGCAGTTTGATTGTAGGACGAAGCCTTGTAAGATCTTTAAGGAACGGATATGTGCCGGTTAGAGTCCTTAACACCGCAGATTCAGCCACGAGCATCAAAGCGGGAGAAGTGATCAGCAGCTGCCAGCCTGTTTGTACCATCACCTCTTTGGAAGCTACTCACGACCATCATTGCAAAAGGAGGCAAGACACTGACAAAGCCCGGGAATCAACGTCTGCAATATTGAAGCAGGTCAAATTGCCAGTGCAGCTATTCAAACGAGCCTCTGATCTGGTCACCAAGTACAGTGACATCTTCTCAACAAGCCCGGATGACCAAGGCCGAACGAGTATGGTAACTCACGTCATAGATACACAGGGAGCCAAGCCGATTCGACAAGCACCCAGACGCCTCCCTATAGCCAAACAAAGAGAAGTGAGCGCGCTGATCTCGGACATGGAAAAACAAGGCGTTATTGAACCTTCTGTCAGTCCATGGGCCGCGCCTGTAGTTCTAGTAAAGAAAAAGGATGGTAGCACTCGTTTCTGTGTCGACTATAGGCAGCTTAACGACGTCACTAAGAAAGATAGTTACCCGCTTCCACGCATCGATGACATCATGGACACTTTAGCCGACGCAAAATGGTTTTCTACACTCGATCTCAAGAGTGGCTACTGGCAGGTAGAAATTGACAAGACGGACCGAGAGAAGACCGCATTTTCAGTTGGGACCGGATTGTGGCAATTTGTGGTGATGCCGTTTGGGCTTTGCAATGCTCCAGCCACTTTCGAACGCTTGATGGAATACGTGCTACGTGGTCTAACCTGGAAAACCTGCTTGGTGTACCTAGATGACATCATCGTCATCGGGAGAACGTTCGAAGAGCATATGCGGAACTTAGAAGAGGTTTTCTCCCGACTGCGACTGGCAAATTTGAAACTTAGTCCCGACAAGTGTACCCTTTTCGCAGCTGAAGTAAAATACCTGGGACATGTCGTATCAGCAGAAGGGGTCAAAACAGACCCTGAGAAAATTGAAGCCGTGAAAAGCTGGCCAACACCAAACAACAAGCGCCAACTACGAAGTTTCCTGGCACTGGCAACCTACTATCGAAGATTCGTCAAAGACTTTGCCAAAATAGCTAAGTGTCTCCATCAGCTAACCGAGAAAAATCGTCCGTATGTCTGGAATGAACAATGCCAGACAGCCTTTGAGACTCTGAAGGAAAAGCTATGTGAATCAACCGTACTGGCGTATCCGAAACCCGGAAAAATGTTTGTAGTTGACACCGATGCAAGCAACGGCGGTATTGGAGCTGTACTCTCCCAGCAGATCAATGATGAAGAAAGAGTCCTCTCGTATTACAGTCGAGTTCTTTCAAAAAGTGAGAGGAACTACTGTGTGACCAGGAAGGAGCTATTGGCTATAATAGAGGCCACCAAGCAGTTCCACAAGTACCTATATGGCCAGAAATTTGTTCTTCGAACGGACCATGCATCGTTGAGATGGCTACTTAACTTCAGAAACCCCGAGGGACAAGTTGCGAGGTGGATCGAAAGATTGCAGTCATACGACTACGAAATTGTTCATCGAAAGGGCGGAGTTCATGGAAATGCTGACGCCCTATCTCGTCGCCCATGTCCGGCTAACTGCAAGCATTGCCGACGGATTGAGGAAAAGGAACCGCCCGTTGATCTGCGACTGATAACGGCCGAATTCGATGAAGGTTGGTCATCGGAGGAGATTCGAAATGCCCAGCTAGCCGATGAAGACATCGGACCATTGCTCGTATGGAAGGAGACGACTGGGCGACCTGAGTGGAAAGACGTTTCAACGCATGGCGCAACCCTGAAAAGCTATTGGGCACAATGGAACTCCCTTCAGGTGGAGGGTGGCATACTCGAGCAGAAATGGGAAACGGTGGATGGCAGCTCCTATATCCACGATGTGGTTAAGGAAATGCATGAAGGATCCTCGGGAGGCCACCTTGGTGTTAGCAAGACCTTAGCGAAATTGCGGGAAAGGTTCTACTGGCTCCACGCTCGAGAAGACGTAGAGGACTGGTGTCGCAGATGCACAATTTGCGCTTCCGTCAAAGGCCCAAAGCGACGACTGAGAGGACAAATGCAAACCTATAACGTGGGGGTACCGTTTGAAAGGATTGCTGTTGACATCGCAGGACCCTTTCCTGAATCTGAATGGGGAAATCGATACACGCTGGTTGTAGCCGATTATTTCAGCAAGCGGCCCGAGGTCTACCCCATTCCCAACCAGGAAGCAACTACTGTAGCTGAACAGCTAGTGTTAAATTGGGTCAGTAGGTACGGCGTACCTGGCGAACTACATTCGGATCAAGGCCGAAACTTTGAGTCACTAGTTTTTGGCGAAATGTGCGAGCTGCTCGGAATACGGAAAACGAGGACAACACCGCTGCATCCCCAATCCGATGGAATGGTCGAACGTTTCAACGGCACGCTCAATAAACACCTGGCCAAAATGGTTGACGAAAACCAAAGGGACTGGGACCGACATATCCCACTATTTTTAATGGCGTATAGAGCCGCTGAACATGCATCGACGGGCCAAGCCCCAGCCAAAGTCATTTTTGGAAAGACTATTCGTTTGCCAGCCGATATAAAGTTCGGAACACCCCCTGAGAAACCCCAAACGGTATCGGAGTACGCAAGTGATCTAAGACAACGGTTGAACGAGATACATCGGACAGTGCGAAAACACCTCGAATCGGCTACTGACCGCATGAAGACCAGGTATGATCTAAAGGCTAATTCTACTGGCTTCCAGCAAGATGACTTGGTGGTCTCCAAAGTTGCAACATAATTTGGAGGGACCATACTGAGTTACAAAGCGAATCAACGACGTCGTATACCGAATACAGGAACATCGTAAGCCGAGAGCTAAAATGAAAATCGTGCATCTGGACCGTCTTGCCCCATATTACATCCAGGGAGAATTGACTACAAATAGCGACACATCTTTTCGGGGCGAAAAGAACTGAGGCGGGGGCAGTGTTACATGTACAAATAATTACATGTAGAATTAATTCTGCGAGCTACTGTCGCAATTGTTTTCACAATCATTAAGAACGTCAACAAATGAATTTACTCGAACCCACGAGAACCCAACAAGCATGGTCAACATCTGCAAGTGACGTCACTCCATTCATTAATTTGCTCGAATCTACCAGGTACCTCTCGGTAGAACATTCGCCAATGTACGAGAAATGGGTGAATAGGTAGAGACCCTATATAAAGGCGAGCTGAATGAATGGGGGGATCATTCATTCGACCGCGATAAGAACTGCGTTAGTGTGTTTCGTAATAGTGAAGTGATTTAGAAGACAATTGCGATAAGAAATTTATGGACAAGTGTTAGATTTTTTAATAGTGAAAATTAAAATTAGTGAAAGTGTTAAATTGTTTATTGTGCATTTTTGTAATTAAATAAACTTTTTTAATTTAGTTTAAAAGACATTGCGTTTTCACTTTCCCGGAACATTAAATTTTTGGCCACGAACCAAAAACACGCGACAATATATATATTCTGTTCAGTTTTGAATGATAAAATAAATTTTTTTAAAACCTCTAGTAATCAGTGAGCCTTCTTCATCTGGATAATAGTTTATTTGCTCCACAAAGAAGCATTTCGTGCGTAATCAGTATATTCATGCATCCTATTCGTCCTTGTCGTTTTACTTTTTCTAATTTGGCAGCTTTAAAATGGATAGGTTACTGATGTGTCTTAATTTTACATTAGGCATAAACTAGCTGCAGAAGGAGACTCGCGTAGCATGAGACATGCAACTGAAAGTATTCCTGATAAAATTACGGGCATCACCAATGTCACCAATATTCTTGATGAAACTATCACAATTGAAGGTCGAAGAATTGTGGATTTTCAGTACTTTTTTGAAAAAATGAAAGAAATATCTAACCATTCTGCTCGCTTTGGATGTTCCTTATCATATCTGCATATAATATGTGAGGTAAAAAATGGTTTAAGATCGACTTTCAAACTAAAATATGAACTGTATTGCTCATAATTTGACCTGAATTCCACGGATTCAAAAAGCAACAGTGATATGGATATCAATTCATCGGCAGTGGCAGCAGTACAGTCCTTAGGAATTGGTTATAATTGCCTAGATGAATTGTTTTCATCATTAGAAATTCCTTTCATGGGTAAAAGAACATACAGCAAAATTCAAACCACAGTTTGCAACTGGTTGGATATAGTCTCTGAAAAATCTATGATCATTGCTGCAAAGGAGGAAGCAAATCACGCAATAGCTGAAGGAAGTGTCGATGAAAATGGAACCCCGTTGATAACCGTAGTAGCTGATGGATGCTGGTCGAAGAGATCTTACGGAACAAATTATTCGGCCCTTTCTGGCGTAGCAGCTATCATTGGCCTTTTTTCTAAAAAAGTACTTTTTATACAAACAAAAAATAAATACTGCTTGATATGCAAAAGAGCAGAAAACAAATACATAAATCCTCCTGATCACATTTGCTACAAAAATCATAATGGCAGTTCTACAAGCATGGAATCCAACATTCTTTTGGAAGGCTTTAAGACGTCAGTGCAGGAACGTGGGTTAATATATTCCCAAATAATTGCTGATGGAGATTCATCAACATATAGTAAAGTTTTACAAGCGCGGCCATATCAAAATATATCTGTGGAAAAAATCGAGTGTTAAAAATCACTTGCTGCGAAACTACTGTAGGAAGATTAAATTTGTTTCGTGCAATAAACTATTTCCATTAAATCTTAGACGAATAGTGAGCAACAACTTGGGTCGCCTTAGATTAGCGGTGAACGCAGCAATTAGGCACTGTAAGAGCAAAAGCTGCGATATTACAGGAAAAATTCAAAATTTAAACACCGACTTAATAAATAGCCCGTATCATGTATTTGGTGAACATCGTTAATGTAGGCTTTATTTTTGCAAGCAAAGGACAAACAAGCAAAACTATGTTCCAGACCTTGAAGAATACGGATTATGGGCACATATTCTAAAGTCTGTTTTTTATTTGGCACAACAATCAAGAAGCCTTATCCACGATGTTTAAAGCAATATCGTTGATTCGTTTAATAGTGTTGTTGCAAAAGCTCTTGGGGGAAAGCGAATTAATTATTCTCTAAGACGTGGTTACCAAAGCCGTTGCAGTGCTGCACTATTATCATTCCACACCAAGTGCACGCATTTTACATTGCAAAGAGAAATTTTCGGCAAAGACCCATCCTACAGAACAGGCCTAATGGAACGTCGTATGATGAAACAAAATGCTCAGCATCCTAGAAAAAGGAAGCGTTCTCAAACCCCCAGAAAAGTAATGGATGATTGTGAATATGGTGATGCCTACGAAAAACCAGATATGGGGCAAGATATATTCATGACTGCGAGATCTGAGTTGAAATTCGAGTAAGTGGTTCGAGTTGAGAAGATCTCTCTTGACAGCCTCTAATTTTGGACGAATATGCAAAAGGAAAAACAATATTAGCTGTGTGAATTTGGTAAAATCTTTGCTGTATCCAAAATTTTTCAGTACTGTTGCTGTAAAATATGGAATCGAAAATGAAGGCACAGTTTTGCAAACTTTTTCGAAAATTATTTCTAAAGACCTCACCAAAACTGGACTTTGTATTGATACATGTCACAACTTTCTAGGTGCATCTCCTGATGGTACAACTAGCGACAGTATCGGTGAAATCAAATGCACGTATTCTGCCCGCGATATGCATGTATCAGATGCTGTTAAAGCAAAAAAAAAATTAAATTTTGGAAATTCGTTAATAATGACCTCGTAGTAAATACAACTTCCGACTGGTATTATCAAATTCAAGGGCAGCTACATGCAATGAAAATTGATTTATGTGTTTTGGGAGTTTGGACTGCAGATGAGATTCCTATGAAAATTGAGTTTGTCAAAAGGGACGATTCATTTTTCAAATTGCGAATGGAGCAACAGCTGCCAAATTTTACTTTGATTGTGTCTTACCGGAATTGATTGATCCAAGACATACAAGAGGAATGCAAATCAGGGATCCTGATTATATATCAGCAGCAATAGAGGAAAGGCACGCAAAGCGAAAAAAATAAAATCTTATTCTTAGCAGCATATCAGTTATTGAATAAATGGATGATATGTTATATGTCATATCTCCCTAACATTTCATAAACTAACTTAAAGCGTATTAAAACATGTGAATTATTTAAATTTAATGGCCTTAAGGTCACGCTAAAGGTCACGCTAAAATTTCTAAGATATTTGTTGCCCATGTTCTCATGAAAGGCTACCTCAATAATTTTCTTTATCAGATTTGTTGCTCAAGGGAGAGACACAAATTTTTCACATATTTTGACCTCCACTGCACTTCCCCATGGTGTTACCGCATGTTTTGAACCTGATTTGAAAAGTTCTCATCGAGACCTTTTAGCTATTTATTACAAAAAAAAAATTAAAGGTTACATCTATATAAGAGGAGAGCTTTTTTAATGACCTACTTAAAAAATGGATGTTCCTAGCTTCTATAGTTTCCGAGAAAACTTGCAGTGACAGACGGACAGATGGACACTGTTTTAAGGCGGGTTTTGTTAAATTATTTTTCAAAAACAAAACAAGAGAAATAAAATAACTGACCCTCTAAACAAAATAATATCTGACAAAACGAAGTTTGATTTTACGGATAGTCTTGAATTGTCTACCTTGCTTCTTTAAAATTCAAATAAAATGATAGAAATATTTTTACTTCCAAGCTAATAGAAACGTTAAATAATATTTTTCATCAAGTTTCTAATATTTTACAGCTTAGATTTGTTCACGTAAATATATAAATTCAAAAAATTTATTCATCACCAACAATTATGCAAACCTAACAATAAACCTTTTTTATAGTCTGAACTATTTGACCAATCTCCAACATTACACAAATCAAGAAAACTGAACTCATAAATTCCATTAATAGATTCAGTCAAATTCATGCTGCCAGTGATATTTTCCTTGTCGATTCCTTCTTTCCATTTTTTGTTGGCATCAGTTTGAGCAATCTATCACTCAAAGGATTTTTCCCGACCTTGTGGGAATGTGCATATCGTTTTGAGGGGAAAATCCATGCATACGAAATCAGTTCAAAGTAAACTAGAAAGGATTTTGAATTTTCCAACCGAGCATACGGCGCCTTAAAGCTTTCAATTTCATAAAGGGGAAAAATATAAAGAAAGAACCATTTTTTTTGTTATGGAAATTGTCTGGAATGTGTTGCAAGAGAGGGGGAAAGTATTAAAGCGAAGAAGCTCAAGCCCGGATTTTGAAATTTTGAATCGCACGTCACTTGTACTGATCCATACGCGCCGAAAAGGTTTAATGTGTTTCGTGCTGAATTTTTCACGAATTGAATAAAGAAGCGTCATCAACAATTTCTTCAGAGTTTTCACCAAAAGTAAAATGTTGAAGTGGAGAGGTTCGGTGTCTCGCTGTGGAATCCTCAACAACTTAGAAAAGAATTCAGTGTCTTCGTAGACGACAAGTTAATATCCTTTCGCTGTGTTTGCGTATTTTGGAGCCTTTTTGCTGCTCGATCAAGAATTAATCGCAAATCGAAGCAGAAAAATAAATTCAAAAGAAAAACGTTTTGATTTGTATAAATTCCGTTACCACGTGCGCGTTTTAAAATTCACCGATTTAAAAAAAAAGGAATAGTGTTAAATGTTGGCTTAGTTATTTTTTTTATTCGAAAAAAAAAGAATTATAATAATTTAGTTTGCAAAGATATTGTAATACACCCAAATCACCAACGGACGCCCGGCGAGGATGTTGGGTAAGTAACCTTCTATTTTTGTGTATTTTTTTTGCATATCATTTTTTTATGTACTTATTGATACTTATTATATATTGTACATTCTATTTTTTCAATCAATATCGGGTGTTTAATGCACAAAATCATACTATAATTGAATTCTACAGAAATATTGAATTAAATTTAACCCACTTTTTATATAGACATGTTTAATGTAGAGATCTCTAAAGTTTAGTGAAAAAATAAACTACTGCAAACGTTTTTCAATGGAATTTCGTAAGGCTTTTGCATGTCAATCTGATTTCCAATTGGAGAATATTCGGGATCCCTTTTTATTTATTATTGTTGTATAGATAGGTGTTCAGTGTCACTCAAATGAGAAATAAATTTAAAATATGAAATAAGAAAATGTTTATAACAACAAATTGAAAATTCGGTCTTTCCGTTCGGACTTCGAACCTGACAGGGTATGGGTTCCGCCACGTTGGCTGGCCCCTCCACTATAATGAGATAGCCATCGGGCGAGCTCCCACCTTTTATGTGTTAGGGGCTCTTGCCCGGGTAGAGTGGTTTTCCGCTTGCGTGCCCTTTTATGGTATAGTGTTATGTGATTCCATCACATTATACTATAACATAAATTGGCCACGTTTATATTTTTTATTTAAGGGATTATTTGTTTGAGTTTTTCACTTAAATGGGAAATATATGGCCACGTCTACATTGGATCTTGATCCGGTTAGGAAGGTGCGAGGGGGCACCGCTTCCGCCTGGATGCCCCACTCTTATTTGTGAGCCATAAGTATCGTTGGTAACGACGAAGTCCTCTTAAGTCCGTCTGTTTTTTTCCAGGCTCGTTTTGTCCTCCGAGTCAGCAATTAAATGAACCTTAGAAGGTTAACTCCTTGTCGCCCCGGTCGATACTTATTTGCCTCTTTTGAAAAACGTGGATGCGAAACATTTTTTTGTAGTGGGTCTTGTGCTGGGGAAAAGAACCCGCCCCACGACACCACAATGCTAGCCTACCAGCGCATTCACGCATCCTCAGTCAAGGCCAATCTCGGCAGATCCTACCATCCTCTTTTGCCGAGGCAGCAGGCCATCGCTGCAGACGTATACGGACATTTTATCTAACCATTTCACTACAGCAAGTAACCCAAAACAGATCAAACCTACCTGTATCAAATATTCCTACGCGTTGTTTCGCTAGACGCGGTACATTATTGTTAAACGGTTTTCTTCTTTATTTCTCGCCAGTCAAATTAATTTCACAACTGAACGTAACTCTTCTAACTTTGCTAAGCCCGGGGTATCATTTATACTGTAAATAATGTAAGCAATGTAAGTCTAACAGCACCAATGAGCTGCTTCTGAAAATCGACCAAAAACTTAATTCTTAATCAGAAAGAGTCAAAAAACAAGATTTGAAAATTAATTTTTTTCGCAACGTTTATGTCTTTCAAATATCTCAAAATAACTTGCCATTAAGTTACATTACCATGGAGGTGCTTCGTCTCATCTCGATCAATGTCAACTTCATTCCTGCTCTACGTTGACGAGAGTACCTCGCTGAACTGAATGCTAAGCAAAAGCTTGATTTCAAGCTTTTCGCTGAAAGCCACCTCAATTCATAGCACTCAATGATGTTCAAGGATTTTGAGTTCATAGCAAACGATAAAGTAAACGGAGATGGAGGAGATGGGACCGGCGTATTAGTAAGAAGACACTATCGTTTCCTTCATTGTAATGTAGTCTCCACTCTGTTGCTTGTTTCACTTGGCCGTAGATTTTTCGGAGCACTTTGGGCTTAAACATGTATACTGCCTTCTTGGAATCGCTCGTCAGTTTCCATATTTCTCTTCCATATAACTGCACAGGTTTGACTAGGGTTTTGTAAATGTGGAGCTCATTTTGCCTGTACACCTTATAATAGAAGTACGGAGTAGAAGGCTTTATTTGCGGCGGTTATACGGCGTCCACAACCATCTTTTTCGGCGCCTGTTCTATTCAAGTTGGCTTCAAAATAAATAAAATTATCCATACTTTCAAGTTTATAGTCGGATAAGGTCAGGCTTTGTCGAATTGGAGTTTTCTTCCTCGTTTGGGTCATGAATTTACTTTTAGCTTCATTAACTCATAGGCCTCCTAAGTTTGCATCAATAACCAACTCACGTATGCCTTTGACACAAATATCGGACTAAAGCAGGGAGACGGGCTGGCCCCATTGCTATTCAATTTGGCTCTGGAGTATGTCATGAGAAAGCTACTTGCCGATACAAGAAAACATTACTATACAAGTCGAGCCAAGTAGTCGACATCAACATTTTGTCACAGTCATAACCACTGCCAAAGAACTTTTCCTAAAACTCGACAGCGAAGCAAAACTAGCAGGGCTACAAATCAACGAAAATAAAACAAAGCGCATAGCGCAGTCGAGGAAAAATAACTCAAATACACAAAATATCATAATTGACGAGTACAGTATCGAAAATGTTAGCGAATTTGTGTATTTAGGCGCCAAAATAATGAAAACGGGTAATAAAAGAGACGAAATACGTTGAAGAATACAGCTCGCAAATAAAATATTTTATTTTATTTTGACTATCTTGGAGATCAACTGCATACAAAGGAAAACAAAGCTCCAAGTAAACAATTCTGTGATAAGCCTGTGTTATGCCATGGATGTGAAACATGGACCCTAACCCTCTTTAATTTTCTCTATTCAATTTGTCCCCCTTTTTGTGTACAGGATATATTATACTATTCCGTCAGTCCTCTGGTAACAGCTCCTCTGACCAAATTCGGTATATTTGTCGAGGAAGAAGATTATTTAGATGGGGATTCTTGCTCTGGAGCAGTTCTGCTGGTGCTGGAATACACAATTGGAGAGAATTAGAGGACTACTCGGCCAGTGATCATCAGTATATTGTGCTTGAAATCCGTGATGTTGTCTCCTGAGGTTCGTGCTCTCGACCTTCTACAATTGGGTGAAATAATGGAAGGATGAACGTCAAGAGGTTCATCGGGGTGCTCATGGTAGGTGCTCCGCTGTAGGGTGATTTGCAGGGGACAGAGCTGACAGCTGAAGACGTGGCGGACTCAACTATGAGCATCATCACCACTGTTTGCAGAGCTTGTATACGTCGTCAAAAACCTTAGCATAATAGGCCCACAGTGTACTCGTGGTCGACAGCACGTAAGTTGGTCAGGAAATGCCTTCGCAAATTGATAAACAACAGCAAGGCTTGCGGCTAGCAGGATCTAGTGGACAATGTGAACCAGGATCCGTGATGTCTTGGCTACAAGCTTATCATGCGGAAGGTTGGTGCCCTACGTGACGCCTTGCATATATAATGTGGAAAATATGGACGAGCTAGTACGGGTACTCGTCCCCGCTCATCCTGTTCGTTTTGACGCTGACCACGGTGAAACAGCAATCAAGTGTCCACTCTTCACATAGCCGGAAGAGGAAGTTTTATCATTGAAAGCAAGAAATACTCCAGGCCCAGATAGTGTTCCAGCTGAGGTGTTGCAACTTGTCTATCTCATCGAGAGAAGACTCACTGATGCGGTTCGTGCTGCTGGGGACCTATCTCCTCGGCAGTACGGCTGTAGAGCAAGAGGCTCCTTCATTGATGCGATTGCAGAGGTGGTCATTGATGCGAATGCAGAGGCACATAGCCGCACCAAGCGACGCATCGTTCTTTTGGTGACACTCGACGTTAGGAATACTTTCAACTCCGATATATGGTTAGATATTCTGAATACGCTGTAAAACTTTTTTCAAGTTATAGAATATCTGATGCCGCTTCTGATGGACTACCTGAGGGACCGAAGGTTGCTTTACGATACGAAACAGACCCAACAAAGGGTGAAAGTCACATTTGGTGTTGCCGAGGGATTAATCCTTCATCCAGACCTGTGGAACATGTCTTACGACAGGCTACTGGGACTGGAGATCCAGATAGGTCGCACTTGATCGGCCATGTGGATGATGTTGTGGCTCCGGTCACTAAACTCACCGCTGTACAAGTGCAACTTTGGCTAGGTATGCTTATGTGCCGAGTGAGAGGATCGATAACTGCTCGTGGGTTCAGTTTAGCACTGGAGAAAGCCGAAGTGGTCATCTTGACAAAAAAGTGAATCCTTAGAGTAAAGATGACCAGTATTGATACTTTACTAATAAACTAATCGAATTGCAGCCAGAATTGAAGTACCTGGGCTACTGATTGACTCATAAATGAGTTTCTCTGAGCAAATCAAGGCAATGGTTGAGAAGGCTGCTTCGGGCGCATCGGCTCTGAGTCGATTTATGGCTAACGTAGGGGGACACAACGGGGGACGTGCTACTGTACGGATCAGAAATATGAGGCAACGGCACTTAATTATGAGGTGTACCGAAAATATTTGGTGCAGGTATAGAGAAGAGGAGCAACTAGGATTCCATCCTCATATCCGAAAGTCTCTGATCCGATGGTGAGAGTTATTACAGGCGTAATATCTATTGCCCTCGTTGCTGGAGAGTGCCACGCTATTTACCTGCATCGGTGCGAGGATGCAAGGGAGAGACAGCGCCCACGAGGAGAGACAGCGCTCACTCAACAATCAGCAGCAGTCTTGGGTGAATTATAAGAAGAAAAAGTGGACTGTGTGGCCCGTTTTGGGTTTGAAGCCGTGGATAAATTGAAGGCCCTGTAAAATTAACTTCTATCTGACCAAGTTTTTGAGTGGGCATGGATATTTTGAGTCTTACCTGCACAAGATTGGTAGGTCAATTGTCAATTTTGCCCAGGAGAGGAAGACGATGCCTGTCACATTTTTCGCGTGCAGGGAATGGGACAGGTTTTGACGGGACCTCTACAGGGAGACGGGAAAGCTTGCCTCAAATAATTTAGTCGCGGTGATGCCTGGACCGGTTGGTAAATGGAACCATATGGCACATTATATTCGGGCAGCTCTAAAAGATATAAGGGACTTATAGTAGCCGGGGATATTGGAGCCAAGGCATCGCTTGCCTGGCAATTCCTCAGCCCCCATCCGAAGCTCAAGACGCATTCGAAGAGAAATACCTTAAATGCCAAAAACTATTGTACTTGGCGAATACAAAATCGAAAATGTGGGTGGATTCCTATATTCAAGCGCCAAAATAACGAGAACCAACAATGAAAGAGACGAAATATGTCGAAGAATATAGTTCGCAAATAAATTATTTTATTCATTTTTGATGACCTTGAGGACCAACTTCATACACAGGAAAGCAAAAATCCAAGTCTGCAAATCTGTGGAAAGATCTGTGCTACGCTATAAGTGTGAAACATGAATCCCAATCCAAGTATCTGTAAACATATTGACCGCCTTCGAAAGACGGATCCTGAGGCGAATAATCGGAGCAAAGCTACATGGGGACCAATGGCGAATTCGAAACAACCATATGTTGTATGAAATTTTTGAGGTCTCAACGATTGTGAGACTGCAGAAGCTGCAATGGGCTGGCCACATAAATCGTATGGGCAAACAATGGACACGTAAAAAGGTATACGTTGGGAGAACTGAAGACTGGAGGCCAGTGGGGAAACCAAAGAAACACTGGTCTGACTCGGCCAATGAAGACAGTTCATTGCTGCTCAGATTTCGAAATTAGAGGACACGGTCAATGAACCAAGACAGTTGGAGACGCTTGTTTCAGGAAGTGATGCAACTGATCGAAATGTTCTTAAGTTCAAGGAGGAGCTCAATTCCTTGTTTGAAATAATCAAATTGAACAGGCTGCATAGTTATTATATTCTTGCTGGTGATCTGAATGCTAAGCATACATCATGGCTGAGCGCCACCAATAATTCAAAAGGTGTTTTCCTGAAATCGTAGATAACAGAGAGCCAAATTAAATACAGGTGTAATCTATATGGGTTGGAGCTCCCAACATACCCTAGGACAAATTCATATTTGGACCTCTGCGTTGCTGACGCAAGACTTGAATTCAGCTTTAATAATCCTCAACATAAACTGCAGGTGTATCTTATAATAGCGACCATAAAGCAATCATAATGGAAATCAATTATCAAAGGGATGATCTCTTCCTCATCCAGTTCAACATGAAAATCATCGTTTGAATTTTAAAAAACAACAAACTGGGGAAAGTTTCAAAAGAAGTTTAATCGGGAGTACCAGAAGCAATGTCTTCTTTCTGATAATGGCAACTCTTGCTGAATGGTTCCTAATGACAGGAGTCTAACTGACGATAAAATATATCTCTATGCGTCGAAGTTAGAGAAGCTGATGTTGGAACCGATTGAGAAAGTAGTTCCCAAGATGAAACATCGAAACAATATGGAAGGATATGAAACACCAACCATTGCAAGGTTGAAAAGATTTTCACACGCGTCAACAATATTTATCGACGATTTTCGGACTACAACCATCTCTTGTTGGCTTTGTTGAAATTACACCTGAAGAATGTCCGGAACTTAATCCGGTCATACTTTAGGAGTGAGGTCAGCAATCAATGGGTGGAAAAATTGAGGGATATTAGCCCACAGGACCCAGATGGCATTTCGCGAAAGTGAATAGCATACTTCACGAGAAGCCTCGATTGAAAGTATCGAATCTTGAAGTCGCTAGTGATGAGATAAATCTTCTCGATAGGGCTGGTATCAAAATTGATAGTACGACTCCGGATAGAAATGGAAATAGGATTATTTGTGAAGGATTGGATAAACTTGCCCTGATTGGAACACATTTTGAATTGGTTCATCTACCAAACCCTGAGAGAGGGAACGAAATTTTTTCAGAGGTCGTTGAAGCAAAAGTTTCCGACTTCAAAGCAAGCCTGAGCGGCCAATCAATTATTCATTTGAATGAAACATTGACATCTGACCGAGCTTGAATCTTATTGATTATTTTGCCAGCTATGAAGACTTGTGTCTCATATTTCGCAGGATAAACAACAAGAAATCATGGAGCATCGAAGGTGTCCCAAATGTAGTTCTCCGTCATTTGCCTGAGGTTGCTATTAGGAATTATTGCATATTGTTCAACATGTTGAGCAATTCATATTTCCCAAATGAGAGGAAAAAGGCTAAGGTATTTCCGATCTTGACGAAAGGAAAATAATCTTCATATCCTAAAAGCTATCGCCCAATCAGCTTGCTGCCTAACATCAGCAAAGGGATTGAAGTGATACTCAACAAAGCATTAAACGCCCACATTGAGAAATATGAGTTGATGCCGAATTGCCAATTTGATTTTCGTGCCAGGCATTTGACGACCCATGCAATAACGAAAGTAACCTCAGACATCTGTTGAAAACTAAATGATAGAGAATGTGTTGGGGCGTGTCTCATTGATATGGAGAAAACCTTTGATACGGTATGGTTAGATGGACAAGTTTTCAAACTCCTTCAGGAAAAGCTCCCCAAACACCTTGACACCATGATGTGTAATATATTATACGGGAAATCGTTTGTTGTAACAGATGGAAATCTGACAACAATACGCGACTTCAAGGTCTTGAATGGTCTACAGCAGGGAACAGTTACTGCGCCTCTGCTCTTCTCAATCTTCATTCGCAAGCTATTGAACTGCTTTGATTGTAACGTCTCGCCAACGCGATCATTGGTAGCGTTTACTGATAATCTGATCATCTATACGGCAAACCGAAAAGCTACAAAAGTTCAGAGCAATCTTCAAAAAATATTCAATGATGTGCAGCTGTATACTGACAATTTGCGAGTGAAAATCAATGCAGAAGTGTGAAACAATCTTGTTTCGGACAACGCTTCAGGGGGTCAGTCAAGACCTGAAACGTAATTGGAAAGATTTCCACATCATGGCTGGCGAGGGTAGTTCAGAACGGGATCCACATAAATCTTGTGTTCGATACCTCAGTGTTCATCTCGATCAGTACCTGTACTGTACTGAACATGTCAAAATCATGCTCAGTAAGGCACAAAAAGTAGTCATGGCCCTACGAAGACTCTCTCATTACAAGACCCTGGTTAGACCAGTTTTGACAAATGGAAGTCAGATCTGGTACAACCAGAGTGCTAGTACTATGGAAAAATTAAAAGTGCATGTACTGGTTTGTACAGAAAGCCTGAGATGGATTGGAAGCATTATACTCGTATATCGAATAGAAGAATTTATCAAACTGCTCAAGTGACAAGAGTCGATAGCTTCATATTGACACTTCTTCGGAATCGTATTGCAAGATCTGTAACTGTGAGTGAAAACCCTTGCATCTCACAGCCGTTCAACCCTGCAGACGGGTATATTGTGACTTACCTCGCTACTGGCTTCGTTCCTCCAGAAGCATTCGTGTATTTGGACATGAATCGATATGTTTTTGATTCTGACGGCGTCCCAATCATATATCACATATATCGATGGGCCACCGATAAGAAGATAAAATATCCTCCAAATTTGAGTTCACGAGACCAACGATTTGAATGAAGATACTCATTTGCTAGATTCGTTGAAGCTGATCGAGCTGGGATGGGGCAATCTAGGTATTGGTGGCTGAATGACAATGTCTAAATTCTTCGTGTTTATTGTGTTTTTCGTTACATAGTTTTTGAGTTTCAGGGCATTATTGCTACATTTAGTGTTGTTGTTTATTTGGGTTGAAAATTAGAGATAGGTTAGGTATATTTTATGTTTATTTTATAAGGTTTAGAGATAAGATTGAACGCGTAGGTTAGGAATATTGTGATAGAATTTTTTTAAGTATGAGATAAAGTTTTTTTTGATTGAATTTTTATTAGAATTTGGTTATAACATATTAGGTGTAGGATCAAAGTTGACTGTTGTGTTAAAATTATAAATAATTTTGAATAGTGTAGGTTGGTTTTTTCTCCTTTTTCCAATCAAATCATAATATATGTAATAACCTTAATTGATCTGAATTTGCTATAGTTTTTTTGATAAAATGTGTTTAACTGATAAGGTATAAATTTACAGAGCCACTTGGGCCATTAAGTTTTTGTATGTTTATTGTTTATTTATTTTTTTTAAATTCATAACGATTAGTATTGAATAAAGCGCTTTTGACTTTGACTTTGCCAAGAAGAATATAAGGTTACAAGGCTTAGGTATCTAGACCAAAAATTAAAGTCCTTAAGCTTTGTATTGATTGGCTTAATGGGCGATTAAATTAAATTTGATTAGTACTAAATTTAGTATATTCCTCCAAATCCGCTGCTCTATAAATTCTTGATTTCATTGTACCTTTACAGTGATATGGGAGAATCTTTGAGAAGTGTCATCCATTCGATAGACTCCTCATACTTTCTCCCAATCGAAAAACATAAATACGAGTACACACTTTTGCCAGCAAATTGTATCTCACAGAAGAAGTACTCAACGGTATCAGCATGACGGGAGCAAACTACGTATCATGAACATTTTTAAAAGAGGGTGGTGAGCAACAATCCCATTAAAACCTCCAACTTGGAAAACATACCTTATGGCAGACAGCGGTGTCGTAGAATTTAGCGACTGTACTCCCAAATGGCAGTGCCAACGACTTCAAAGATTCTCTTCGCTCCGCAAATGCGATATCTAATTGGAAACACTGAACTTTTCACACAACTTCCTCACCGCAACCGAACGAGTAGTCCTCACGAATTTTCACTCCTTTTCGCATTTTTCTTCATTCCGATTTTAATCGAATGCCACAGATAGTTACCAACGAAATCACCGGCGAATCCACATAAAAAAATTAATCCAAATATGTGTTAGCCATGTATCGACTTGGCACAAGGCGTTAGCCTGAGATGCCGGGACCGTAATGATCCTGGTCCAGATTTCAGGATGCTGCAAGTGTTTTGACTCGCGAAGTACTTCCTTCTAACACCTTTCAAATCGGCCAACAAGGGTGTTCCCAATTACATGTCTCTTGTCTTGAAGAAGAGTTGTGTAATTAGAGGCGGATTAGAGGAAAACTTGCGTTTAATTCGCGACGCGACGATAGCCACTAATCGTACAAGTGCACTACACGGTGGAAAATGGAAAACTCGGTGTCTATGAACGAAAGTACCATACGGGCGATGCTTTCCGATTTTTTCGTTGATCCTCCGACGTCCCGTTTCCCCCTGCGTGCATGCATGTGTTTTTGTTTATGCGCGAAAACCATTTGATTTCCATCAACAACGTGGAAAATCATCTGTTCGGCATGGTGGTCAGGGATAGGGAAATTTCGGAGAACCTGAGACAATTCGTTGCCTTGAGAGCGGATGTTGGGGCATGCGTAAAGCTGGTGGAGCTTGTTGTTTGGAAAATTTGTTTGGGAAATTCCGTGAATGAAGTTGGAGGAATCTGTTGGTTGGACGAAGTGAAGTGAAAATGAAAATTTTAGAATAGACACAAACCATGTTGGATAAAATCTTAGATATTCCATTGTTTCCATATTTGAACAAATTTATTGATAAAATAAAATTGTGGAACGCGAGTTTCTATAGATCTAATGTATGAATCATGGCTGAAGTGCGTTTGAGGTTCATAAAAAAAAAACTTCCAAGTAGCGTCATCAGCTAAAACACAAGATAGATAGTAATATCTGATTCAATTCGACAAGCCACTATCTGCAGCAAGCAAGTTTCTGATTCGTACCCTCGATTACAATCCAAGAAAATCATACGCTCAGTGAATCAAAAAAGACGTTTTTTCCAACCTATCTGATAATTTACTTCCGTTTTCAAATGACGCTTACGAAAAGTATTAAAGATCAAATCTGAGAATATGTACTTGGGGCTTCACTATCAAAATGTCGTTGTAATCGTTTCTAAGATCAACTTCTCTAAATTCCAGAAGGCTTTTCGATGCAATTTGCTACGGTTATAAAAGCACGTACGCGAAGAACGACAATAGATAAACGGCTGACATTCGTCTAAAGACATGAGGGCTGGTAAGATTCATTTATCGTTTATAGTTTTCTCATTCTACATCCTTTACTTTTAGCAATTTCTTTGCTGCTCGTGGCTATCTTCTTTGCCTCTGTTTGCTACGGAGTCTATCCTGGCTATACACCAGGCCATAATGGTCGTCCTGCTTGCCTAACTGATGCGGAGATGCTGCGACCATGGAAGAACAACTTTGATCCAACCAAATATTTCGTTTGTAAGACAAAAGGTGAACCAGGCGTTGAGCTACGGTGTCCACAATCTTCAGGATTTTTAGATTCGGCTCCGATCTTTGGTTGCGTCAACTGGGCATATTGGGTACCATGTCCACCTTACGATCCTCCAAGCTTGGCACCAAACAATGGATGCAATGATTGCACTGGCTGTGGAGGATGTTCATAGAAAGAATTCGCAAAATATCCAATCTTAATTTAGGAGGCACACAACCGTTTTATGCTTATCCTGGCTTACTCATAAGAAATATTATAACTAATCACATATAAATTATACTTCCTAAAGGCTCAAGACGATTTCTATTGGCACAACATTGTAAATGTCGTTTGTTTTATTATGAGTTAGTTTAATAGTATTATTTACTTGAATTATGAACCATCGACGGTTTCAAAAAATGAACTCGATCACAATTTTTTGAAAGCATCGATGCTTCATAATTCCTTTGTGAGTAATTTATAAGGACTCATCGCTGGAAAATAGGGATTAATCTGTATAATTCAGTGGTGTGGAAATCTGAGTGAATGAAAAATGGAATGGTTACCTTGAATACGAGTGCTGACTTATTCTCTTGACATTCTCTAATTAGGCAAGCAATGGTTGAGCCCCCGATGGGCCATAAATGGAGAGTCAGAGCCTAACAAGATACATCACCACAAGTCTAGTCTGGTTTCACTGCGAAGAAATCATTTATTTTGCCATGCAAGGCGTAATTACAAACGAAATACATATACATGAAATACAAAAAAAAAAAAATACAAATTTAATTTAATCATTTATGAGGAAGGGGCGTTGAGGGCATTTAAAATTTGCTTCTTAAAATTGGATTTGGAGGTGCTTGTGGAGTAATATACGCAAAACTTGTGGTATGCTGTAGTGATGGGTAATATCAAATGTCTGTAAAGGACTGCAGCGATGTTCGGCTGCCTCGGCAGAGGAAGGTGAAGATATCCGCCCAGGATGCCCTTGTCTGGAGACGCGTGAATGCGCTGGCAGGCTAGCATTGCGGTGTCGTGAGGCGATTTCATTCCCCCAGCACAAGGACCCACTACAAAAGAATTTCGCATTCACGAATTTCTGGGCTCTCAAAAAGAATGGCGACCGAAGTCGCAAAAATTGTAGGCAACCATACAGAGGGGAAATTACTTTTATTTATTTATTTAAATTCCATTTAACAGATAAAACATAATCCAATTACAAAATGGAACAAAACAAACAGAAAAGAAAATTAATGAAAAATTAGAATTAAGTGTTGAAGTAAATATAAAAAAGAAATTCAATGGTACTAACAATAATAAATATGCGTGTAAAATTAAATTAAAGCACACAAAAAAAAAGGAAATAAAGTCTTATATTTACTCCAGTTGAGTTTTAAGAATCAGGCTTCTAAACCTCAATTTAAAAACTAGGTATGAGTCGGAAAAAGGACCAAGCTCAAGCTTTTCATGATTCCTTACCATTCGTATAGTGGGAGAATGAAAATATAAATTTGTACGGGCATACGGTGGCACGAAAAAATTGTTTGCCCAAGAAGAACGCGATGATTGACGAAGACGTAAGTCTGCAAACAATGTTAATGAAATTTGATTGTGGCAGAGTTGATACAGAAAACACTGATCTAGATACATGCGACGGGACGACAGAGTAGGAAAACGTAGGAAGGATAATCGGCAGTCATAGGGTTGATACGGGATTTTGAATTTGTAAAACAAGACACGGGTACATTTACGCTGGACATTCTCTAACGAGTCAATGAGGTAGGAGTGTCGGGGAGACCAAACTACAGAGCAATATTCGACGATAGGACGGGCAAGACAGATAAACAAGCGGAGAGGGGTAGATATATTGTTAAATTCATGAGCATGCCTGAAAATAAGTCCCAATATTTTCGAGGCCCTAGTAGTCACGATTAGAACGTGTGCATCAAAATTGAGCTTAGGATCAAAAGTAACGCCAAGGTCCTTAGCAGAGCTCACAGCAGCGAGTGGGACTTCATTTAACATATAAGTGAAAGTCAGCGGGGAACGATTTAGATTAAAAGTCATTTTATAGCATCTGGCAACATTAAGACAGAGGTATTTAGACGAACACCTGTTACTAAGTGATATCAGATCCATCTGAAGATATCTTGTATAGACCTGGTAGCTCGAAAGACTTTAAAATCATCGGCATACAGTAGGCAATTGGAAGCGATAACCGAAGGAAGATTATTTATATAAAATAGGAATAGGTGGGGACCTAAAATGGAACCTTGAGGAATACCAGAGGACGGTTAAAATGGAATAGAGGTAGTTCCACAGTAACTAGCATAACATATACGAGAAGACAAGTAGGAGTCCATCCATGATAAGAGAGGGCCGACAACCCCAAAAGTTTTCAGTTTTTAACAGAGAAGTTGATGGTTGACCGTGTCAAATGCCTTCGAGAAGTCAGTGAAGATTACATCAACCTGCAATTGATTGTCTAGGGCGTTAGCAATGAAATCGATGCATTCAATTAAATTTGAGGTCGTAGAGCGACCTTTGAGAAACCCATGTTGTTCTTTCGACAAGATAGGGTTCAATGAAATTGAAAGCTGGTTGTGTACCAGACGCTCGAGTTATTTTGGGAAACAGAAAATTAAGGAAATAGGACGATAATTGGACACAGAAGAAGGATCACCACTTTTAAGAATAGGAACAACGTTTGCTCTTTTCCAATAAGTAGGGAAAATACCAGTCTTTAGACTGAGGTTGAAGAGAAATGCCAAAGGGATACAAAGTGAAGACGCTAATGACTTGACAAAAATATTCGGCAAGCCGTCAGGATCAGGTGATATATTAGGATTAAGTGAATTAATAAGGGATTCAACTTCGATATGGTCAGTGAAAAGTGAAGAAATGTCAATGGAGTGAAGAGAACAAGTGAAACAAGTAAAAATGGGCGGACTTAGGGTAACTTCGTCGTTACCCGACGAGGCTCATGGCCCACAAATAAGAGAGGGACAGCCGGGTGGTGATGGTGCCCCCTCACACCCGCCCAAAAGGTCAAAGTCCATGAACGTTGCAGTGGCCAGGTATTTCTCTTCTGAGTGAAAAACTCATACAACTTAACTTGCATGAGCCTTCCCATCAGAGGAGAAGTACCCCGGTGACCAATTTATGCCATAGAGTTATGGATTTTGATCACATAACCCTATGCCATAAAGAGGCACCTTGCTCGGGCCACTCAACCCGCGAAGTCACCTGAAACAAAAGGAGGTTAGTCGGTGCCCGATGGCTGGCGCATGTCTGGTGGTGTGAGCCTGCCCCCTTACCGGATCCTATACCCGGTCAGCACAGAAGGAAAGGAAAGACTGATTTCATTGGAAGTCTAAGAATTCATTGTATTTCTTTTCTTCTTCATTGCAAAGGAAAAACAGAAAAAGGAGATTTACAATTTGTTGGTCGACGTAATATTATAATGTTTTACTTCTAACTACTTTCAAGTATTGAGTGCATATCCTGTTCGGTAATATAAAAAAAATAAATCTCTTGTTATTGTTACATCTATCGGTCTTGGGAAGAATCTTCTGTATTTTCTTCTATACGGGTGGCTTCGTATGATATTGAAGACCTTTTTCTAACTCAAAACAAAAAAATATAGAAGATGCTCCTTTTACAAACACATAATTTCAATATAATGCGCTTTTTGGGTTTACCTAGTAATATTCTATTCTGGTGTAACGAAAACCACAAGAAACATAAAAAAAGGAAATATCCCAGTGTTCAATGAGCGCCTATTTTTGTTCATAAATTCTATGACGGTGCGGTATGGTAAATAACGCGCGTTTATCTTTCAAATTTAATTCCTAAATAGTATAAATAATTTAAAAACTTTATAAAACATATAATTTATACAATAATGTAATTTAAAAAAAAATTTATAAAATATATAATTTATACCATGAATTGTTTTGTAGGCAAGTGTTTTTTTTGTCGTTCTCAAAGTTGTATGTGAGAGAGAAACGCAAAAAAATTATTAATAAAACTAGGAACATGCTAAAAATACTCACAGGCCTTGACCGACGACGAGCGCTCGTTGACGAGTGCTGGCGATGTTAGTCCTGGAAACATTAGATAAACACGAATTTAGGATGCAACAACGGATGCTTAGAAAATGATGACAGTCGCCCGAATGACGCACAATACATAGATACTCCGGGATGAAAGAAAAACTGCCTAAATTCACAAATTATAAACGTATGGGTTCCTTCGCTTCCTATAAAATATGTTGACTAATGTTACATCCCCCAAAACACCTCACCACTATTAATAAATAATTGAGTCTATTTGGCCGAATGTAGCAAAAAAATTTTATCGTACGGATAATGACAAATTGAGTAACTGTACAGGGAGGACTGTGTGAGTCGACGTTCGTCCGTATTCGTACCTTGCACGCACATTCTCCCTAACACATGCTGCACAGCCAATTTAATTTACGACCTGAGTGTTGTGTGGCATAGAAATTAGTAAACATCTGTACAGATCGCTCCAATTCTGATGGCAGGTTGAATGATGAACTTTGATTAAACGGCCATGATCCGCTAGAGAGAACTTGAATTGTAAAGGCAACCTCAATAAGTGTGTTAGCTGCTTTCAATTGTAGTCTAAAGCGTTCGTTGAGATCTTTCGAAATTCCCATGTCCTGGAACGTTCTTCGTAGTTTTATTGTATACTCATAACCACAAGCCTGCTTCAATTTTGATATCATTGAAGCTTCCGTGTCATCACTGGCCGATGTGTGATGAACCAGTCTCTTGCGTCGCTTCATTGAGAGCCGCTATTGAAGAGGCATTCACCGAAATGGACCGTGGCGCATTAAAACGGGTTTTCGCGCGCTTCAGGCCGAGGATAGAGGCGGTTTTCGAAGCACAAGAGGGTTATATAGAGTGAATGTATTTTTTTATGTTATAAAACAATTTAGTAAAAGAAACAATTATAAACTTTCCTATTTTTGTAATAAAAATTATTTTTCAATACAATGTTTAACTTGTCCGGATTTCGGGGCTGCACCCTGAACAAAGTTTTAGTAGCTCAGATATTTCTGAACTCTTTTGCTCTACGTTTAATGAAACCTAGCATTTTGTAAGCTTTGCTCAGGATTTCATCATAATGGAGGTTAAAACGGAGTTTCGACAAGGTCGACAACTCTCTCGAGTCTTCTTAGTTGAGTGTTATTAATGTCATAATCATGTAAGATGATGTTCTTTTTTCTTGCAAAACTTATTATCTGGCATTTTTCTATATTGAGAGTAAGCTGGTTTCTATCGCACCGCTGAAGGAGAGCAGCTAATTTGGATTGGAGAAAAGATACATCGGATAAGGAGTGTATGCAGAGATAAAGTTTGAGGTCGTCGGCGTAAAACATGTTTGGAATATCAGACAGTACTGTACAAAGATCAGCGATGAAAATATTAAAGAGGAGTGGACCAAGGTGGCTGCCTTGAGGTACTCCAGAGGTGACACTGAACTCACTAGACAACTGACCTTGAAACTTAACGCAGTGTGTGCGGTCTTTCAAATATGACTGAATCCAGTGTAGCAGCGAACCGTAGATGCCAAAAATGCGAAGTTTATTCACTAATATTTCATGGTTCGCTCGATCGAACGCTTTACTGAAATCTGTGTATATAGCATCTATCTGACAGCCTTGCTCCATACTACAAAGATTATCTGACTTCAAGGTAATTAGATTAGTAGTGGTAGACCTATTTTTATGGAAAGCAGTTGCTGTTCATTCATATACGGTTCGATAATGGGTGAAATTTTACTGCAGATAATTTTTTCGAACAGTTTTGGCATGGTAGAAAGGATAGCAATACTGTTCGAAAAAATTATCTGCAGTAAAATTTCACCCATTATCGAACCGTATATGAATGAACAGCAACTGCTTTCCATAAAAATAGGATTCTGTTTCTCTGATGGCATTGGTATCACTCTGTATATTTCGTAAGATGAGGCACTGACTAGTGGAATCCTGAGCTCAAATAGGATGAACTCGCTATTTACCTTAGTCTTGATGGACGTTAATTGGAAAAGTTTCAAGAAGTTCTCCTGGGTCACCAGTGGGCGTTGATCTTCTGACAGATAGTCCCTGACATGAGCCATTGTGGTGCTAGCTACTCCTAAGATAGCAGCAGCGGTTTGAGCTTTCCGTGCTGAGTATCCGTGATGACACTCAGAATGGCGGTTTGCATTCGTTGCAGCCCGAGAATCGTTAACGTCATATAAACCGAAAGCGTCGTGATCAGGCCTGCGATTCGTCCCTCACTTCCCGCTGGCTTAGGAGCTTTGATCTCATTGTGGAGTTTGGCCAGCTCTTGCTCTATGGCTGCGAATCTTTTCTGGGATGCTTGTTCGGTTTTCCGAGGATGTTGAGTGTAGAGTCAATGATGGAGGTTTGGTTCCTCAGCAGGAAGTGTAGCTTGTTCCGATCCATCTGGACGGCTTTGATCGTTTGGGACATCTGGTTGGCGTAATCACCATCGAGAATGCCAAACAAGGATCTGGCCAAACCACCCACCACATTTATGGCTCCTCGCTTAGCCCACCTTCCCAACATCTGGTTTACAAGCGAAAATTGATCACTCCACTGCTGGAAATGCTGGATCAAGGTTGAGCACTCTGACTGCCTTGGCGCGCGGTCGCACAGCTGCTTCAGTGAGTCCGTACCATTTTGGAGCATATCCAACTCCCCCCAATACGATGCCAGATCGTAGTATACCAGAATCTTCTACTCGCTCGAAGATAAGAGGGCACGGGCCAGTGAGTGGAAATGCAGGTCAGGTTTTTCCCCAGTTGAGGTCACCTTGATGAGGTTGGTCATCAACATGGGACTCAGCAGGCAAAGCAACAGCAGTGACACAGCTGAAGTCTTCCCTCCTCCTGGATGACGCTTGAGCCGCTGGTAGCTGGATTCCTATGCTCCACTGGCTGTGTCAGCAGACGTGAGCGCCTTTGAGTTCCGGTCCGCTTCTTCAGCGAGGGAGCTCTGCAATATCGGTAGTGGGGCGAGGCGATGGAAAGGTTGCCTCACCGTGCCCGACGAGGTCTTGACATCAGCCACTCTGACGTATCTGTCCACTCCTACGTGCATTTGAACGATGCGTCCCATAGGCCACTTCATGGGTGGCGTGGTATCTTCCTTAATGATGACGATTGTCTTCGGAACTGCGTTCGGTTGTATCCGTTGCCACTTTATTCGATGTTGCTGTTGGGAGAGGTACTCGCTCGACCATCGCTGCTAGAACTCGCTCCTGAGTTTGTTGACCAGTTTCCATCTAGCTTGAAGCCCACAGATAAGCGGCTCGGCCAGAGTACTCACCATGGCCGTAATTGGTTCTCCGATAAGAAAGTGTCCCAAAGGTCTCGGATTGAGGATGGTCTCCACTCCAACCACCAACGTGTGCAACTCCTCGTAGGTGAGTGTTGCCGATGAAGCACCTCGTCGTAATAGATTTTTAGTCGACTTGACTGCTGCCTCCCATAAACCACCAAAGTGAGGTGCGCGGGGTGGAATGAAGTGAAAATCCATTCTTTGATCACTGCAGGAGTCGGTCACCTTCTTCTGAGCCTCCACCGAGTAGAGCGATGAGGATAGGTCGCGCAATTGGTTATACGCGCCCACGAAGTTGGTTGCATTGTCGCAGCATAAGTCCTTGCATCGCCCACGTCTTCCGATAAAACGCCACAATGCGCCCAGAAAGGTTTTGGTACTGAGGTTGCTTACCAGTTCGAGGTGGACGGCCTTGGTAGCGAAACAGCAAAAAATAGCGATGTACCCCTTCTGCGGAAGCACGCCTCTGCCACGATAATGTATCAGCATGGGCCCGCAGAAATCGACTGCTGATCTGTGCCGGTTGTACTAGTGGACCAGGAAGCCTTCCCATTATTTGCTCAAAGAGCTGTGGCTTGGCCCAAATACAGTGCACGCAATGGCGCACAATTGATCTGGCCAACTGCTTCCCCCTAATAGGCCAGAAATGCTGTCTCGTCATCGCGAGCAATACCTGCACACCAAGATGGCAGTTGTCGCTATGGATGTCTGCCATCAGCAACCTTGTAATCAGATTTGTCGCCAGCAGTACCATGGGATGTTCAGCCCTGAACGATATCTGCTAAGCCTCCAGCCTCCCACCTACGCATAGGATTCGGTCCGAATCCAGGAAAGGAGACAGTCCTCACAGGGGCTGCCTTTGTTGAACTGCTGATGGCGTCGAACCTCGCGCAAGTCCTCGTAAAGGCCATCTTGCTGGATGCACTTGATGATGACGGCAGTAACTCGTGCAAGCTCTTGACTTGTGACTGCTTGGCTGCATGTTGGAGGGGGCTGGGAGCTTGGTAGGCACCGATCCACAAAACGCCGCATGTAGGCGATGATTCGTTGTAGTCTTCAGAAGGAATTGCCGTATTGAACCTTATGCACGAAATGACTGCGTGCACTGGTGTTTGTTATGATCACTACCTTGCTGCATTTCCGCTCAACTTCACAGGATTTGGTACCCCTGTACGGAGGTGGCCAGTCCACCTCAGATCCGGTCAAGAAAAATGGTCCCTGTGACCAGAGCTTGCAATCCGTGAGCTCGGGTGGCACCAGGCCACGGGACAGCTGGATTATTGTGGGATGCCACATGTCGCCACTGAGTTGGTCTCGACAGCAATTGAATGGTCGAAACACGGTTTGCCACGAATCTGCTGTAAGATGACGCGGTTGAATTGATCCACGCCAATATGACCTCGGAATCGGACCAAAGAACGTGAAAAACATCCAGCAGTCTGAGCGCCCTCTTGACTCGACTTGTTAATTCCGCACTCAGCTTGGCGGCAGACAGCTCCAAACGTGGCACTGTCAACACCTTGATGGGTGCCACACTGGACTTGGCACAAAGCAGCCTAACGTTGACTTGTCCGCTCGATGATGTTGAGTGAACGTACACGACAGCACCATACGCCTTCTCCGAGGCGTCACAAGAGGTATGTAATTGCAGTTGGACCGACCTCTCGCAGCCTATGATATGTCGAGGAAAGCGAACTTTCTGCAAGGATAGGAGCTCAATGCGGAACTGGGCCCATCGTAAGTGTATTTCGAATGGCAATGCTGCGTCCCAGTCTAACTGCAAGCGCCATAATGCCTGCAGGAATAGTTTGGCAGTTACGGTAACTGGGGCAAGGATGCTCAATGGATCGAACATTCGGGCGATGTCTGATGCGGTTGTCCGTTTCGTGAATTTGACCTTAGCGAGGTCCAAGTTGATGCTGACTTGAAAGTGGTCTGCCTTCGGGAGCCAGATAACCCCCAACGTCTTGATGTAATCTTCGGACAGACTGTTGAAATCCAATTGGACCTCTTGGTCCTCGATGTTGATTTGCTGAAGAAGTTGCGGATGATTGGCACACCACTTGTGCAAATGCATTCCTGCACTGGCAAGAATCTGGCGCAACTCCTCCTGTATTTGAACGGCCTCCATCAATCTGTCTGCCCCTGTCATGATGTCGTCTATGTAACAATCATGCTGTAATGCGCTGCTGCTCAAGGGCGCTCGATCTTGTTCAGCCTGTGCCAGAACCTGGAAGCATTTGGTTGCCATATACGGGGCACACGTTGTGCCATACGTTACGGTCTTGAGTTGGTAATATCGCAAAGGCTGGGCTGGACTCGTTCTCTAAATCACCAACTGAAATTTGCGGTTGTCATGCTGACATTGTATTTGCGGATACATCTTGGTGATATCATCCGTGAATACAAAGCGTGGTAGGCGAAAACGGGTTAAGTTCGCAAACAGCTCGTCCTGAATCGCGAGTCCTGTATGTAGGATGTCGTTCAAGGAAACGTTGGTTGATGTCTTGCTGGACGCATCGAAAACCACTCTCAATTTGGTGGTGCTGCTATCTGGCTTCAGGACGCAGTGGTGCGGCAGGAAATAATGAGCTTCCTTACTCGCTGACCATGTGATCTGCTTCATGTGTCCCAGTCGCTCACACTTGTCCATGAACTCGACATACTGCTGTTTAAAGCAGGACTCTCCTCCAGTTTTCACTCGACTGCCAGGAATCTTCTTATTGCAATATTCTGCCAGTCGCCTAGCCTTTCTGGGTCCTCCTTGAAGGGTAGCTGCACCAAGAAACGGCCATCGGACTCACGTTGAGTCGTCTGAATGAAATGTAATTCACAGGATCTTTCATTTGCGGTGAATCCACAACCTCCCAGAATCACTTGATAGCCTGAGCCAGCTGTTCTGGAGTATGGGGAGTTCAGGACCAACTTAATTTGCCCAATGGCAAGGATTTCGTAGAACTGCTCTGCACGTCGATGCGCTCTGTATGATGGGATTCGGAATCCGCTAACCTTATGTTTCCAGGAGTATGCCATTCCGATATGTTGAGACTCTGAGAGGGTTGAGGAGATATAATTTTCTCCAACACGAAGGCTTCCAACTGCGTGTGGTAGCCCGATAATCTGGGTCTCAGGCCCAGGTTCACCCTGTGATATGCCTTCTTGGAGCCACCGTCCACCCTCTCAATTGTTGTCGGGTGGGAGGCAGACCTTAAACCAAGCTTCCTGACAATTCGCTCCGTCACCAAGTTGATCTATGAGCCCGGATCCAGCACCACTCGACAATCCATGCTCTTACCGGCGGGTGTGAATAACCTGACGGCTGTTGTGCTCAATAGTACGCATCTTCTTTGTCAGGGCTCGGTCAAAGTCGCTAAAGCCAAGGACGCCGGTTGCACCCACTGTTTAGGATCGTGTTTTGAATTTGGTGTGCTCCCGGGGTCATCTTGACTTGCTTGTGCTTGCTGCCCCCACTCAGATGGAGCTGGGTGTTGTGGTTCGTCGAGCAAACAGCTGGATCATTGATGTCCTTCTCGAAGGCAATTGGCGCACAGTTTCTTCGAGCAAGCGAAATTCAGCCTCCCTGATGCGTCAAGGTTTACGAAATCCGGGCAATAATACAGCGGGTGACTGAGAGCACACATTAGACACTGTGAAGCAGTTGCGGTGGCTACAGTAGAATTAACGGGATTCCGGCGACTGCTGTCCAGCTTTCCGGTTGGTAGTGGCTGCTCATAAAGTGCGTGAGTAGCTGGATCTAATTTTCGGACGAGTATGTAGAGTAACAGCGGATTCCAGTCGTGAATGGACACCTCCAGGTTCTCCAGGCCTTTAAGACATTCTCGGGTGGTGTCATGCAGGGCCCTTAAGGCGCCCACAGATGGTCCATCGTTTGCCTGGCTCGGCTGATTCATCAATTTATGTATGAGTGTGGATACCAGCAGCCGGTGGTTATTGAACCGTTCGTTTAACGTTGTCCAAGCCGAGTCGTAACTGTCATCTGACAATGCAAAGTTACGCAGCAACAGCTCCGCTGCTCACTAGACTAGACTTTAAGTACCAAAGCTTCTGGCGATTCGACATGGGCTGATTGTATACCATGCTCAAAAACAAGTCACAGAGTTGTTGCCATTTCAAGTAGTCCCCATCAAAGGTAGGCAGCTAAATTTTGGGCAATGGCAAGCTGGGCGAAGCCGTGAACGGAGCTGGCGAGCGAGATGCAGCGTCGAAATTATCCAACCGTGCCTCCAACTGAATCACCCGGTCCTGTACAAGTTTCTCCAGACGGATATGCTGTGGAGTATCAAATCCCTGTGTAGAGTCTTCAGCCTGTTCAGGTTCCATGCTCGCGTCATATCTTGACGATCCAAGCGAGCAATCGTCCGCTTCAGTGAATTAGCCGTGGCGTTGTAGTGTGTAGTGCATCGCTGAGGCCTCGGCAGCTCGGACCTTCTGAGGCTGATCCCGATGGGCTTTGGATGTCTCCAACACCGTGTCCACCGGCTCCTTCCCACTTAGCTCCTCGCGGAACTGTCGACTGGTAATTCCGCTTGGTTGTTTTGTACACCTCCTTTGCAAAATACGCGTGGGACGGGTCGACGTCCGGCAGGGATCTGGCGTGGCTGTCTGCACCTTTAAACGCTTCCCAAGCCGATTCTAAGCACCGCAGTCGCTCCTCATAGTACCCGGCCTCCTGCTTCCTGCTGGGTGAATCCTTTTTGTAGTTAGAAATCACTTGCTCTAACTCGTGCGCTAATCGGTGGAGATCATCCATAAGACGCTCTGTGGTGGGCATCAGGAAGGAGGATTCTCCGGAGGCACGGGTAACAACACGGGGAACTCACGACTTGACTCGACGCTGACACAATCAGCACCTCACTACACTGTTTGCACACGCAAGTGGAATCTTGCCGGGGCCTCCAAATGCTTGCGTCAGAACTCCTTTGTCCTGGCCTCGTCCTGTCACTTATTTTTCCCAACAGCAATCTTTCAAAATAATTTGAGTTTAATTCAATTGATATTTCATTATTCAATATTACACATTTCCTTTTGGATAGTTCAGTACCGAGCGTGTTAATTAATATTAATTGTAATATTTTAATGAAATGAACACTTTAGCCGCTACAAAATTTATTGCTTTCTATATTTATTAAATACAATGAATTATGAAATAAATGTTATAAGAAATTTTAAAAGAACGCGCAGCGGAGTAAATTACTTACGATTTCAGTTAATAAAACGCGACGACTCTTGATGACTGACTTGAAAGAACTCGCCAGACACCATACTTATGCTCGTTCACGAGCGTCAGCAGATTTGCGCTTGCAAACGGATATGAAAACCATCTCACATGCATGTGATACGCAAATCTGCTGACGCTCGCGAGTGCGGTCAACAAATTTGCTCTTGCAAATGGATATGAAAGCCATCTCACATGCATGTGATATGCAAATCTGCTGACGCTCGCGAATGCGGTCAACAAATTTGCGCTTGCAAATTGATATTAAACCATCTCGTATCCATGTGATATGCAAATCTGCTGACGCCTGCGAACGCGATAAGCAAATATGCGCTGGCACATGGACTATGTTGTTTGCTCATCGCATCCACAAGCCTCAGCGAATCCGCGCAGGCTAATGAATCTTACAGTTGTCTCTAAAAGTGAGAGGCCATCAAACAAGATAAAATTTACGAATTAAAAAATTTAAAAATTTACATTGAATGAAAAAATTGATTAAACTAATTTAACTATTGCTCGGCATCAACAGGCCGTAAGTATCGTCAGTAACGCCAAAGTCTGCTCTTAAGTCCGTCTGTTTTCTCCCGGCCCAGTTTGTTACTGTCAATAAGCAATTTCCACCCTTACCTATTAGGTTACCTCGGCCTCGACACCAGTTGACCCGCTTTAGACCCTTTTCTATTTATGAATGCGAAATTTTTTAGTAGTGGGTCCTTGTGCTGGGGAAAAGAACCCGCGCAACGACACCGCAATGCGAGCCTGCCAGCGCATTCACGCCTCCTCAGACAAGGCCAATCTAGTCATGTATGTATATGCCTACATCCGCATCATATAAAAATAAATTTGACACCATAGATTCTTACCTGGAATCATTGCAAACGCGAAATAGCATTTCCCGGATATAATACACGCGCATAGAAATGGAGAACATCAACACATCGAAATATTACTTTAAAAGTTAATGCGTTTAATGCGCGTAATCGTGAAAACAATAATAATTTTTGTTTCATTGAAATCGGGCCAGGATTTCCAATGTTACAACGTTGTAAAGTTTCGCCGCTTTTTTAAATTTGCGTTCCTTCGCGCGCTTCTACAATGACGTCACACTGCGAGTGTGATTTCTGATTGCGAGTGATACGGAGTGTTTATCATAAAATCTGATTTGTAAAGTGGTTTTAAGTGTGTTTAAGTGTTTGTGTTAGTGATTATTATTATTTTTATTAAATTGAAATAGTGATGGCAGAGGGTTTCGTGACAGGACAGTCGGATAACCTGCCAAAAGTCGACATTTTTATGGTTGCACGATATTTGTCCGAGAATGGCGATTATGTAGCCGCTGAAATGCGAGGAATAAAACTGAATAAGTAAGTACATGTCTGACTAGTCATGTATGTTAGTATTTCAATCAAGTTTTATTAGAAGGCAACTATTTGTTTTTGTTAAAAATGGCAGTGGTTACAAACATTTTTAGGGTTTTGTACTAAAATACAAAACCCTATTGCAATCACGACCTGTGTCCGTCTGTCCGTCTGTCCGTCCGTCCGTCCGTCCGTCCGTCCGTCCGTCCGTCCGTCCGTCTGTATGTCACAGCACTTTTTCTCCGAAACTATAGAGGCTACAGCCATGAAACTTTGTGGAAAGGTCAGAAGTGGTGACCTCTTGAAAGTTCAAGGGTGAAAAAATTTTTCAAAGGGGTTTAAGGGGGTCTCCCCGTATAGGGAGGTGACCCCACAAAAAAAAATTTTCACCATTGGTAGTCGAGTAGGGTGTCATTGGAAAGGTCTCAATGAGATCTTTTCAAAACAAGTCTTTAAATTGCCTTCTGAGTACCGAGGGGGGCAGGGGAAGGGGAAATGTACGAACTTTTCGCGTACCCCCCCCTCGCGATTGGAAACCTTCCATCCGAAAAATCTGAAAAAAATCATGAATGTAGGCCTTAATGAGTACAACAACAACAAATACATGAGAAGTCGAAATTCACTCAACTTTGTTAGTAATAGTATGATTTATCGATTTTATATTTTCTTGAATAAAATCCAAACGGTACCCTTAAATTCAACAAAATTTAGCAAACAGATGACTTTTTATAAGATTGATCTTTTCTGTAAGTTTCATAAAGATCGAATAGTATTTAATAAAGTTATAGCGATTTGAATTTTCCTGTATTACTATGGAACAATATGCCCTATATTACTATGGAAACATATGGCTATGGAGCCATATGCGCTTTTTATTGATTAAGACACTACAGCTTAGCTAGGATTTGCATGAAAATTTCAGGAATGATAGGTATCATGAAAATGAGTACATACAATTGAAACAAGTCGAAGAGGCAGGAGAGAGCTCCTAGCAAAAGGGCTTTGTAACCATTCTAGGATTCGAAAAAATAGGCCAACCATTCTAAGATTCGAAAAAATGATTACAGTACAGAGGAGTGGGCCCTGTAAAAAGTTTCCTGAAAGGTAGCCGATATGAATATCAACTGAAAGTTCTCTATGAGAGCTTTTCAAAACAGTTCTTAAACTGACAGTTTTTGCTTCAGTGGGGGTACAGAGGGGGAAATACATGAAAAATGTGTTTCTAAAAAAATCTGGTAAAATTATCAAGGGAGATATCTATGGGTATAAGTAAAACAAATACCTCAGAAGTCACAATTCTTTCAACTTTGTTAATAATAGTATGATCCTCGAATTTCACTTTTTCTCCAATAAAATCGTCTTTGACATGTTTCTTGATTTTATTCGTTGCTGGTTACTGCATTTTGTAAGTTGAGTACAAAACCCTTCTGACATGAGCATAGGTCTGTCTACCCAACTTGTTTAAGTCTGTCTACCCGACTTGTTAGATATTACATTTACAGACAAAAAGTTAATTTTATCCTTTAGAGCAAATCAACTGGGTGATGTTATTTAGTTTGGGTGGGATCCATGTGAAATATGTCTTTAGAATTTAAAGTATTGCGTATCTTCTATGTAAAAATAATAAAAGTTAATTCATTACAGATCAGGAAGAGAAAGTTATGGCGATGAAGCCATAGGATATGTGGAGGTTAAAAGGGAAGGCAATGTATGCACCGTGAAATGCCGTATTACTCCGGAGCATCGCGTGCGCGTTTAGCCGTATCATTGCACTTTAAAATGCAATGAAGTCGACAGCCAAGTACTAAGCGTAACATGCGAAGATTGCGCTGTATTTAGAGGTGGTTGCAAGCATTCGATCGCATTTCTCATGTGGCTGCATCGACGAACCGACGAGCCTGCATCGACTTCAGTAAAATGTTACTGGAAAAAATCGACTCTTTCGGGTAAAATATCTATATATACATATATTTTTTATTATTACTCTATTTGACAAAGTAACGCTGTTTATTTGCTTTATTTCCTCATGACTAAAGCACTCGTTTTATTGCAGGTGTTGGGATATCTTTAAAGTTTTTAAAAGCAAAAGATTTTGGTTTTCAACAACCAGAAAGTAAAATAAAATGTGATGGTGACATGTTTTATGAGAAGGTAAAGGAAAAGCTGCGTGAATCTCCAGTGAAATGTCAACTGGCTGCATATGTTAATGACACACCGGAAATACTCAGGCTATCTGTGCATTACATTATATGTGGTTTTTTGAAAAAAAAAATGCAAGCCAAGACTTTCACCATTTTATTGCTTTCTGCAAAACCATATTCACAAAAGAACGCTGTAAAATGGTACAAAACGCAACTATGGCACAATCCGAATCAACTCTATGGTATGAAATGCGTTATGGAAGAGTTACTGGGTCAAAAGCCTATGAAGCAGCACACTGCCAAACAGAGGATGGATCCCTGGTCGAGCAAATATTTGGAGCCAAGATCCTGCTTAAGACAAAAGCTGTAGAAAGGGGAAAAGCACTTGAAGAATCAGTAAGAAATGAAGTTGCTAGACTTAAAGATATTAAAATAAAACACTCTGGACTCGTACTAAATCCTGATGTGCCGTTCTTTGGAGCATCGCCAGATGGTTTAACTGAAGATTACGTAAAAGAAATCAAATGCCCTTCAAAATCCTCAACAATCACTTCTTACTTTGATGATGGAAATATTGGGAAAAAATATTATGCACAAATTCAGTCACAGATGTATGTAACAAAGAAAAAAAAGAGTTTGTTTTGTATAGCACTGCCTGATTTCGAAGTATCCAAAAATATTCAGATTTATGAAGTTCCTTACGATGAGACTTACTACGATGAACTATTTTCAAAGATAACAACCTTTTGGGAGAAGTACATTTACAAAAAATTAATCAATCCTGAGACACAATAAAACTCAGTGTTTTTTTTATTATTATTATTATATAACTATTAGTAAGCTTACCTTTGACATGTCATGTTTTTTTAAGAAAAATAGTAGTATGTACATATTATATCATGCTTGAAATAAAGAACGCCATTCTATATGGTCCATTTTACATTTTTCAAATATAATGCGATGAGTAGGTACATTTAGAATGTCTTCCTATGTTTATAAACCGAACATAAAATAACACTAAAACTTAAAAATGTGTATCGTAACTCTGATCAAATAGAGGGCTTTGTAAGTTGATGATGCCACATGCTGTAACAATAATAGAATCTAATAAATCGACTTGTTTATAGTCAACACAAGCATGTGGCATCAAAAATTCAAAGTGCCTTATTCTACCAATAGACCTCTCGACGTGAATACGTAAAGCGGCAATTTTTTTAGTCTCGATCACTTCATCTTTTATAAGAGTCACATTACTGAAGACGCTGGGTGGTCTTCTCAATGTAAATCCTTTTGGAAATGTCAGATGAGCTATGTTTTTAAATCCCCGATCGGTGAGAATAGCTGCATTTTTCGGTAGTGTTTCGAGTATTACGCAATCCTCAAATATTAAGGAGTCGGATGTCCTACCACCGTAACCTTCCGATATATAATTTATCAGACCATCTGCAGTAATGGATATGAGATAGTTAATCGTATTACAATCTTTGTGCTCCGACCATGTTAAAGCTTGCTGGACAGCATTGGCTGGCTTTTCAATTTGAATCTCCAGGCAATCTATTATACTTTGTACGTTACTGTATCTCTTTCTAAATGCCATTGGTAAGTTACCCATTACATCTTGGGAATCTGGAAAAAATATCAACCGTTTCATGCAAGTCGCCACTGCTGGCAAAGTTTTTCTAAATATCATCCCGATCGCGTTGCTTGTAAGACCAAAATCTAAGGCAAGGAGGGCATTACACTGATACAATCGTATTTTTTTAAAGTTATCATTATATCTCTATGTGAGCATTTACAATATTCATTAAGTAAGTCTATAGTGAAGTAGCATTGTTTAGGAAGACCTAATAGTAACTGAGGTTCCCGAGATATGCATAAAACCGCAGTTTTTTCCATATGATTTTTAAATGCGAGATCCTCACAATCCGTATCTTGTGAACTGTCACTGGTATTTGGCGTAAGCACAATACAATCTTGAGACGTAATGCTAGCAGATTTAAAAGAAATCTCGTTTGAAGATATCTCAAAATTGTCATTTACTTCTCGTTTTTTTGTTGCATTTGCTCGGCTTTTTCTTTTCAAAATTTTTTTATCAGTCATTGTGCTTTTGTTATGAGGTTTTTTTTTATACAAACTTGTATTTTCTTGCTACATTTTTCAATAAGAACTGGTTCTGGATTGATTTCGTGATTTGTTTCCAATGCATCAAAAGGATCCGTGTTGACGGCCTTATGTAGACCAGATTGAACAACAGAAACTTCTTCAATATTACTGTTCGACGTAGATGGTAAATCACCATGAAGTGTTTTATTAACTATTTCATTTTTACGACGCTTCTGAATAACAAGTCGTTCCTTTACTTCGCTTCGTTGTTTTTGACATAAAAATTTATGTGGCACAACGTCTTTTTAAGCTTGAGTATTCCTCCGACTAATTTATATTTGACATAATTTTCCATATCATTTTCAATCTGCAACATAAAACCATGTGCTTAAAATAATGCAGTCGAACTACTGTTTTTGTAATGATGAGCCTCCACTAAGATACCCAGTATCGACATGCCATGGCCATACATAAAAAACACACACTAAAAACGCTCAGACCCAGAAAAAGAAAGTTTAAAATCATCTACTAGAAAAAAATAAATCGTATTTGCTTTTGGTTTTGTTATATTTTTATTTATCAATAAAACTAAAAGTTTGTTACACTTCACATTACAGTCAGTATTATCGATACCAGGTTTGATCTTGGTACACATACTTTTAAAATAACTATCTATTACAAACAACATAGTAATAGCTTGCTCCTTACCCCTGACTATCAACATGCATATCCTCTTATATTAAGTACAGTGAAACCTCGATTATCTCTGCGGACAGTTGGATGAGAAAAATCTGTTAATCGAAAAACAGGTTTAACCGAACAAAACAATTTATCGCTTAGTGTAAAGTTGATTAAAACGCTACGTTACATCTTATCTTACGGTTCTTTTTTGCACAACCACCAATTTTGCAATCAGATTCTACAGATTTAGGGGTTTTCTAAATGTTTTTATGTTTTTAGTAATTTTTCAAAGTTCTTTTGACCTCCCCACAAAATTTCATCTTTCTACCTTCTATAGTTTTTGAGAAAAATTGCTTTGACACATGGTCGGATGAATAAATGGACGGACGGATAGACAGGTACAAAAACTAGTAGGATTTTGTAAAAGAATTTTTTTTACAAAATCCTCCAACTTGTTAATTTTTCTTCAAAATAATTCGGGCCACATAGCACGGATAATCTGCAAGCCGGTTAATTTGCACACGGTTAATCGAGGTTTCACCCTAACTACTACTGTAGTCTAGTCATGTGTGGCTAAGGTACGTAATAGGTACTAATAACTAAAATTAAAGACACTTTTGGATTTATACGAGTACATAATAAACACAAAACTTACGTCGAAATGATCTTCATAGCAATGTACGTGACCAGATGCTGTGAGAGGATCTGCTCTTTTCATCACTTTTAACCACTTTTTCCGAATGTTACTGTCATATGGTACAGAAAAAAACTATTTTTGGGGTGTTTTTTCACTGGAGTTGCTACACATAGGCATAATACAATATTTCTTCACCATTTTAGCGATCCACAATATGAAAAACAATTAAATTTAAAGCAAAACCACAAGAGCGCGACGAGAAAAAGTACATACATGTAGATAGAAGCAAGCGCCGACTCGCAGTGTGACGTCACACTTAGCGCGGTCGCTTGATCGGCTTTTGCCGCGGAGGACGTACTTTAACGTTTAATATCTCAGTGGTTTTTGAAGATAGAAAAAAAATAAAAACAGATTCTTTTTTCTGAAGATACCTATTTTTTAGATCTGCTGACAAAAAAAAAACATTGGTGTGACTCATTCTCATGAGCGTCAGCAAATTCGCTTTCACACGCATCGTGTAATTAATATAGAATCAGCAAATTAAAAATATGAAAGGAAAGCATATGCATCGCGTCGGCCCCCAGTCTGCTTCGTAAGTGCTAAGTAATTCATTGAATAAATGAAGTGTTAACGTTAAAATCGTGTAGTTCATTCCTATTATTTGGTTTGCAAGCATTTTTTTTATCATAAGCTCCCACGGCATACATAAATATCTCCCACCATCTTCCTTCGCCGAGGCAGCAGACCATCGCTTCTATCCTTTACGGACATTTTATCTACACCTAATTCACTACAGCCTCAGCATGCCACCCGGAGCTAAGCACCCCTCTGCTAGGAATTAATGTCTACAACTGCGGTGACTTCCGTGGTTCCAAAAGCATTATAATAATAATAAAAAGCTCTCATTCAATGCTCATGTTATTTCTGTCATGCAAAATTTCTGTCATATATGTAATTACTTGTTGAGCTGTTTTTCACCACAAACCTTTTATTAGATCGCACCCCAAAGTTTCATAATTCTGAAGTTTCCAGGAAAAACTACTGTGGTGCATGAATAGACAAGAAGATAAGGAAAAATATTACTGAATAAAATCTGTAATATTTTTCCGAAGCGGTCAGAAGTAAGAGAGTTCATCAAATTATATTGTTCTTATCAAGTAAAATTTTTCCACATCAATTATATCTCTAGTTATGACAGTCCAGGAAAAGAAACCAGAAAACCAAATATGCTCGATTCGTCATCCTTTTATCACCCCCCTAGAAACAAAAATTGTGTCAAATCTCACTATTAAAACATTGATTACAATTTAAATACTCATATCTTCTCTAATACACATTCAAACAGTATGTTTTCTAAGAACTCAACAAACATTTTTTCGCTCGACAAGTTTTAATTAGCCAATTGAAAAAAAACGTGAAATCGTAAGAAAAAAATCGTGTACATCTTTATCGACCGATTCGCGAATTAAAAATTAATCTCCAAAAATCGCATCCTTTTTTTAGTGTCGGAACAAATTTGAAACATTGTTTTATTAATCTTTTTCCTAGATTTACTAGACATTTGTAAAAAGATACGTGCTCAGATACATGGAAAATCGTTTCGTTATCAGGAGTCGCAGCGATAAGTAGATAAATCTATGTCGATTCTTTAGAACAGTTGTCACTACGTGATAGTGATTGAAAATCGATGACGGTGGATTTTCAGAATTCATTCTATTTTAAGCAACGAACATGATGGTAAACTGAACAAGGAAGCATATTGAAGGCATTGCGAATGGAAGTCATGATGCGTTTTCTGGACAAATTGATTTATCCTTTGGACGTGATATTGATGGTTTATGGCTTGATGACCTATTTTTTCGCGTGATAATTTCAGTGTATAAATGACATCAAGAGATTAGCGATAGAAAAATTGAATAATTATACACAAGTATACGCAGCATCTTTGATTCACCGGAAGATTAAACTATACAGAGAGTTTATTTTGGATTCCTTCTGTTTACATTTAATTGAAAGTTAAAAAAAAGAATCATTCAAGTTTTGCATAGTGTTTGAGACATACGAGTATATATTTTCATTATACATATGGGTATCTAAGTATGACGATTAAGGCGGCGTGTGCTCGCTTTCAAAATTAAAAATTCTTCCTGTTTTGTTTTAAGCTTATTGGTAACTTCTCCTCAAACTTTCATATTCACACACTCGCATAGTAGCCCAGTCATATTAGGGCTTTCACCTCAGAATGAAAGATAATAAGCTGCAAATTGGTATGAACCTTTGCTTTGTCATTCTAAATGTTGTCTCAAAAGTCACAATCGTTATCGTGTTCGCGTCTCAAGATATTCAAGGTCAAAGGTCACAAAAATCGGTTTTTCGCGAATATCTGGCTTCCTATCGGTTAAATGAGATTTGCATTTATTATAAAAGTTGTAGGCTATAAAATTCCCTACAACTTTTGTTTAAACTTTTTTTTCATACGACCAACCGTTTTGAAGGTAGAGCGCGAAGAGTGCACATCGTACAGTCATATACGGCCTAATGCAAGGTCAAGCGTGAGTTATGGTTATCAGTACGTTATAAAGTCAATTATTTACTTGGAAATTATAATTATTAAACAATGCCTATTATTTATGTACTAACTATTAATTATTTATATTTAATTAAAGTAAGTAACTTGATTATTTATATATAATTATTCATATTTAACTATTTAAGTATAAAATATTATTAATTCTGGATTATATATTTTAGTTTTATTTTAAGTTAAAATGATAGTAAGAGTATATATTTTACACATATTTTTATTTATTATTAAATACGGCATAATATACATTTATCAAAATGTGAGTTCAAATATCAAAAGTATCTTTGTTGATTTTAATTGTAATGAAATTGGAAATGGAAGCTAATTATCTTCTTCTTGTTCGTCGTCTTCTTCTTCTTGTCGCTCAAAAATGTTCGATTCATTGTCATCATCCTCATTATCTGTCATGTTCATCTCCAAACCTTCCAGAATATCGGGATCATATGTATTTTCTTCATCGGGATTACTTGGATACAGTGAAGCGTTGAGGCAAGCTTGTCCGTTGCACTGGCCGCAAGCTAAAGAACATTGTAGCCCTGATTTTCTGCATCCACAGCGGGAACCACAACCATTTTTGCAATTGCAAAATATTACGTTTAGTAGTTCGGCTGGTGCTGGAGGTAATAACGTTCGTATGGGCTCCAGGATTTCATTTTCAAGCATCCAGCCCCATTCTTTAGGTTCTAAGTCTAATATATAAATAATCAAGTTACTTACTTTAATTAAATATAAATAATTAATAGTTAGTACATAAATAATAGGCATTGTTTAATAATTATAATTTCCAAGTAAATAATTGACTTTATAACGTACTGATAACCATAACTCACGCTTGACCTTGCATTAGGCCGTATATGACTGTACGATGTGCACTCTTCGCGCTCTACCTTCAAAACGGTTGGTCGTATGAAAAAAAAGTTTAAACAAAAGTTGTAGGGAATTTTATAGCCTACAACTTTTATAATGAATGCAAATCTCATTTAACCGATAGGAAGCCAGATATTCGCGAAAAACCGATTTTTGTGACCTTTGACCTTGAATATCTTGAGACGCGAACACGATAACGATTGTGACTTTTGAGACAACATTTAGAATGACAAAACAAAGGTTCATACCAATTTGCAGCTTATTATCTTTCATTCCGAGGTTGACCCCTTTTTTACCTAATATGACTGGGCTATAGGCTCGGTCAAAATCGGTGAAAGGTTGATGTGCCTATTGCCCAAGCTCATTTAAAAGAAAGATAGAATGAAGGAATCAGAAAATAAAATTTATTGGGCATCTGCTAGTTATGACTGATTATCGCGACTATGATAAAAAAGAACACTTTCGACCTTTACATCAAATTTATTGGTTCACAATTCACTTTTAACTTTTATAATAAACTTATTCAATTAAAATGTGCTTCCAACTTTTACATACTGGTTCGATAGTCGCGGACAAAAAGTACTCGATTCAAAAACTCTCTACTCCTTATAATAAATTAATTAGTTTACATAGGTGCATTTGCATCGTCTTGCGTACCAAAGTTCATCATTGAACTCATCAGCAATTAAGCAATAATGTAAAATAAGGTGCAATAATCATAGAACTGCAATTATTGTCATCAGCGATATGTGTATAATTAGTTAGGTCAAGATATGTGAAGAAATGCGAGTGAAGCATTCGCAGGAATGGTGATAACTCTTAGGTGGTATCTGCGATACGGGAACTGGAGGCGATAAGGGCAAGGAACGTACTCTACGCAAGTAGACTATTAAAAAATTGCAACAAGGGCTAAAAAAAATAAAACTGCGTCTGAGGAGACTGAAAAGATATTGTTAAGCGGTACTTCGTCTAGTTTTTCTACGTTGTCTAAGTGGAGTTTATGTAAGAGGTGGAGATCTAATTTAGTATTTCTCTCAGTCAAATTAGGGTTAAGGACTGATGATAGAATTTGAAGTGTCATAATCTCCCTGCTAAAATACTCCCTATCGTTCTGAATGTTGATTGAGGTATGTTCCATTTAGAACTCTAGTAACATTTTCGTGCGAAGGCTCCTGTTGAAGTTGGTAGGATAAATAGCAGGGGTGGCGGAACAGGTCTGAAGGGTATGTTGAGTAACTGAGTACAGTGAGGGAGGGGGGAGGGGAGGCTCCTTCGTAAAATTTTTCTGTGCATTTTATTTCAATGTTATCAAAAATTGTGTGGCATAGTTTACGATAAATATTATAGACAGTAAAAAAAATTGTATATTCGCTTGAAATTCCATTTTATTATTAACTGTCTCTTATCATACATGTAAGTACAATTTTATTACTTATTTATCCGAAGTCATCGCAAACACATTGGTGCGCTTGGCATTTCTTTGAATGAATTCATCGATCAGTCGTTCGTCATCAATTTTGTCAGCTAAGTCATGATATATGTGTAAAATTGCGATGTAGTTCAGACGCTTCTGACCCATTGTTGAACGGAGATAATTCTTCAAATTTTTTAAAGTTGAAAAACTTCGTTCGTTAGTACAAGATGAAGCAGGAATTGTCAATAATAATTGAACAAATCGAACATATTCCGGGACAAGGCCCTTGCACCATGTTCTCGTAAAAAATTCACAACCTCTTTCAAATTCTGAACCTTTACATTTTTCTTTGTTGTCACCTCTAGAAACATATCCCTATCAGCGACTAGAGAATTTTTGCCGAAGTCATCTTTGTAAAATTTAACAATCTCTTCCCCATCCAAATTTTTAGAGATTATGAAACTTTCAAGGGATTTAAAAAAAAATTGCAGATTCAGTCCCAAACCTCCAATTTAAAGATGAAATTACCTGGTCATTTCTTTCGGTGACTCGAAAATATGATCTCTACATTTTGAGTCAGGATTTAACCGTTTTGGGGCGTTTCGCACTCGCGGAAGTTTTGCATCTTCAATATCTAATTCCTTGACACTTGCTTTTGTTTTGTCCCAAATCGTGTCAAATTTAGATTCGCGAGTTAATTCCAAGACATACTGTACGGCATCAACTTTTTCGAACGCGTCAACAACACTGAGTTGAGAATTTTGCAACTCCCTATTCAAATTTTCAATTTTATGAAATATACATTGTTAAGAAAAACGAAAAATCGAACGGTTCCATTTTTGAAAAAATCCAGATGCTTTGGCGGAGGCAGTGGCATTTACAGAAGAGTCTGATCCTAGCTCATATAGAATCGTCATTATCGCTTTGTAATTTACACGGACAGTCCTGAGAGAACCTATTCTCATGGTAAACCTGAAACAATCAACGTAAAAATAATACATATAATTTGAGTAGCTAAGGAATTCAATTCTGAAATGAAGTTCAAATATTAACCTGGTTGGGCAATAAGCAGAAACGGCAACGCTTTTTTCTTCGTTGTCTTCACGCAGTTTTTCCTGAATTTCTTTGAACCGGGCACAGCGTTTCGGTGAATCTCGAATAAAGTTAATGAGTCCCTTGACAATACCGACGAAGTATTTCACTTGCATGAGTTTTTCCAGTGCATCTTGGACGACCAGATTTAAATTATGTGCATTACAATGCACAAAAAGTGCTCGGGACTCAATTTCTTTCACTCTCGCCTGTAATCCAGTCAAACCACCAGAGACGTTTGCAGCACCATCATAGCATTGACCTCGACACTTGCTGGATGAAATGCCAAAACGAAAAAAAACATCCATGACGATTTCTATCAAGGTTGCCGCACTCGTGTTTGTCGTTGAATAAAAACCAAGGAAGAATTCTGATGACACGAGGTCTTCGGATACGACTCTAATGCAGATGGAAATTTGTTCAGTTCTTGAGCAATCGGGAGTTTCATACAACAAGAAAGCAAAAAACTCGCAATTTTTTATCTCTTGGATGTTTGTCAACAAAACATTTTCTGCCATCATTTCAAGAATTTCATTTTGTATATCGTGATGAAGCCATTTATTTCCAGAACGTAGAAGCCAGGATTCCAGCTCAGGAACATCTTCCGCGCGCGCTTTTAAAATTCTCAGGAAGTTTGAATTCTTATCATCGTGGCCACGTAGCGGCAAACCTTGTTGTCCTAATAGCTTGATGGTGCCGAATATTTTTCACAGAGCTGTGCGATTGTCTCACATTTGTTTTTTCGTTGCAGTCCATAAATACTGAACAACACTGATTTTACTGTCTTTCTGAAGGGTTTCTGCGTTTCTGATGTGAAATGTGCTTGTTGAATGTTTCTTGATTCTGCAAGGTGCATTAACCCACGTGGAATATCCGTTTTCCACCCAAGTTTTGCGTGAGCGTGTATCGTTGGCATTACATGATTGTGCTAAGTTTTTAGCACACGCTTCTGTGCATATAGTGCAAATTGCCTTCTCAAATCCATTGAGACCTAGCCAAGGATTTTATTTCTTCCATTTGCTGTATGCGATCGGTACTGTTGCTGGCAGTAGCGTGGATGCTGGAAAAAAGTTCGATGATTGTAGCGTGAATTTAAAAAAATAATAAAGTTTTTATTTATTTGTTTATCTGTTGCTATTGATACGGGAGAAAACGGAGTAAACAAAACAACTGACGATTTTTCGATTTCTCGGGATTTTCAGTCTCAATTATTGGATGTTTTTCCCCGGATTTTTCTTTCGACGAGTTGGTTGATCCGGAATCATCCTGTTGGCGCGTTTTCTCACTCTGGCTTATTTCAATTTCGTCCATTCTAGTTTCTTCTCTCTTCCGCTTCACTCTCACAACGAACTTATCCATTTTTCTCGCAGCCACACAAACACGCAGTGTGTTTCTCCGGTCTCCACGCCTTCTCCAGTACACTTCAGTACACTTACCATCAGCTGAAATTAGCCTTAGCTAGCACTTATTGGTGTAAGTGGGGGAAAGTGCAGTCTCCGCCACCAGCCCGTAGCTGTTTTAAAATGACTCGAAAGACTTTATCTATTCATCCTTCTTCCTGCTCTCAACCGATGTCCACATTTGGGTGGATCGTGCGTGGTCTATATAGATATAATAGATGCGACTATATGCGCTAGAACAGTGTTGCGCATGAGTGTTACATGAATTTGTGAACGCGAGAACTTGTGTACTCAGTGGTGCTAATTCTGATTCCTCAATTCAGTTTTGTCTTTTGGGGCATGTTGAACTCAACATGCCAAAAATTTGGCCTGTACTAAGCTCAACATACTCAACATGCCTTCCGCCGCCCCTGATAAATAGTATTTACCTCTAAAATCTTGATTATTCGGTTATCAATATCTAGATAATCGCAGACCGCATCAAAGCCCGTTAGTAGTTGGACGATGCAATCTGATAAAGATATACTAATCAGTTGCGATTTCTTACATATAGTTATGTCCTGAATGTAAGGACAGTCATAGTTTAGAGCGAATTTCCTGGAGTGGGCTAGGAAGAAGTTGGAGTGCTCGAGGTGGATCATTTTATGGTTCCTTATGTTATAGTGAGACGTATAAGTACATGATTATAATCAATGTTACTTGTTTTTGGGAGACAAATGACGTACAAGAGAATGGATCCCTTTGTAACTACCATGGGGTGGGCAAAATCAATAGCCTGAACTTCATTTTAGTACGGAAGGGTCTTGATTTGGGCTATTAACTCATTAATCTCAGAAGCGTCTAGCAGACTGGAATTAACTATTCCACTCTTAGCAAGCTGGCAAGCCAAAACTATTTCGTGAATTTCGGTTCTAAAGATAACCATCTTATTGAAACGAGATTGCTCGAACTTATCATTGCTTAAGGTATTGACTTCAGCTACTATTCGGTTATAGTTATCTGTTAGCTGGGTAGTCACTTCAGTCATATAACGGTTTATCTTTGTACTGCTTATTACTGTTCTGTGGCTTGATAACCTTATCCCAGTCCATGGGTTTCGGGGGTCCTGACACCCATTTCCAGACTGATCCAATCCAATTGATTGAACGTGGAACCCTTTCCTTATTACTGCCTCGCAATTGAACTAGCAATGATTCTATCTTGTCAAGCTGCTGGTGATGCTAAGGTACGAGAATGCTGGACTTATTGATAGGGCGCTGCACTATAGATCTCATATTAACCATAACATCGTCGAATCTACCCAGGTCTATCGAATGAATTATTTTGAAATCCCCATTTACAATTCTGCCAATTCCACGCCTTAAGGTAACCATCGGACCCGTATATTCATAAGTATGTACCAAAGCCCGCGCCAATGCAACGATCAATCTGAAATAAGAGATATATTTTTCAGGTGCGATTTGTAAACCCGGATGCCTGAATCAGTGGTAACAGTTACTTGGTTATCTTAGCCACAACGATTTCCTTAAAAAGGGGTTTGTTTTTAGTTTTAATCTGCTTGTCCCTTCTAAAAACCACATCTCCTGCCTTGTAGGCATTGGGTTTCGAGCTCCGCTTATTTTGAGACCTTATTTGGTTCTTTTGGTCGTGGAGAATTTCATTTTTGAGATTGCTGCTTAGTTTTGTTTTAAAGTCAACCATGTTTTGATAATTTATTCGCTGCAATCTACCATCGAATACATCTACTGGTTTTACTTTTGTCACCACGTGAAATGTGTTGTTATACCTATCGGCTACTATGGCCACAATTTTTTTCAGAGAAAGCTTTGTATATTCACTCTGAAGGTACCTCACTTTTTCTATTATTGTCGAGTGAAGTCTCTCAATCGGGCCATTAATTTCACTTTTCTGACGAGGGGTCAGATAAACTTCTATCTCCAATGCTTCCAGCAGGTTTATAGGCACTGGGCTCATGAGCCCACCCTCGTCGTCTGTAACCAGGACCTTGGGCACGGTGAAATAATGCAAAACTTTAATAATTTTTTCTCGAAGGTGTAGTGCTGATTTATTGTTTATTTGAAAAAAATTTAGCAAATTTACTAAATTTATCAATACGGGTTATGTATTTCCAATATCTCCGATGGATAATCCTGTACTGGTGTTTCTTGCAGCTCGGGTTTAGGCGGATGGCGATCATATTTAGAATTGTTACGAATGTCATAAGCCCGCGTATATCTTTTTATCAGCTTACTCATTTTAGGGAAATAATATCTTTTCAATATTTGGTCCTTGTTTTCCCTCCAACTCCTATGCGCACGACGGTGTTCTTCTTCTATAATACGAACCTTGTTGTCTTCGTTCGCGATATCCTCAACTTCTCGGTGAGTTAGACGAATTTTGAGCATCGAGAAATGCTCCCTATAGACATCTTGAAGCAATTGTATAAATTTCTCGGGAATCTTCATGCCATGGATCACTTAATGTTTCCTTTAAAACTCTGATCAACCTTTCCTTATCGATAGTTGTAAGACGTATGTAATGCCTATCGAAGCCAGGATGAGGCTGCTCATGAGCAATTACCTCGTTGCCTTCGGAAAATATAAGTTGTTTCCTGAAAACATTAATAAGTACCTGCTATGAGTCCCGAACTATCCTCCATAGCACTATGCGCGGTTCCTGAAGATAAAATAAGAGTATTTACTTCCAGCGGTAGCCTCAAAAGAGCATCGGCTACTAGGTTAGTCTTACCGGGCCTGTAGATCATTTCGTAGTTAAACTCCTCTATTCCCGCCTTCCACCGCTTGAGTTTTGCGTTGTGATTGGTATTGCTCAGTGCAAAAGTTAGTGGCTGATGGTCCGTCGAAATTTTCACTTTCTTCGCACCATACAAATAAGCCCTCAATTGTCCAAAGCCCACACGATGGCCAGCAACTCCCGCTCAATTGTGGCATAGTTCTCCTCTGCCATATTTAATGATCTTAAAATATAAATAATCGGTCGCTCTCTGCCGATGTCACCTTGCGATAGTACCACTCCAATTGCATGCTTGGAAGCATCCGTGGTTAAGTTAAATGGTTTTTCGAAATTAGGGTACGCTACCACCTCTGATGAAGTCAGAAGTTCCTTTAAATCGCTAAGAGCCTTGAATTTGAGCTCTCCCAGTGAAACTTCCTTTTTCTTTGGTTGGTTAGCTTTAACCTGCGCATTGTCGCCCCTAGTCAAGTTTGTCAAGGGCATTGCTATGCTCGCAAAGTCCTTGATAAATTTCCTGTAGTAAGATGCTAAGCCAAGGAACGCTTTCAAATCCTTTAAATTCGTAGGTGGCTTAACGCTAGTTATAGCGGCTATTTTCGTGGGATCTGGAAGAATGCCCTCCTTTGATATAATGTATCTCAAATACTCTACCTGAGTCTTCAAAAATGGGGATTTCTCCAGGTTTACCTTTAAGTTTGCGCGCTCAAGCTGGGAAAGTATAGTTTCTATGCTTCGCAAATATTCGTCCTCCGTTTTCCTCAGGATGATAATGTCATCAATGTACACAAAACACAGCCGTCCTATAAAAAATTTTAATTCATCGTCGATCATCCTTTGGAAAATGGCTGGCGCATTTTTAAGGCCCAAAGGCAGCCTCGTAAACTCAAATTTTCCGTTTCCGATAAAAAAAGCCGTTTTTGGATTATCCGTTTCCAGCATTCTGATCTGATGAAAACCGGATGTCAGATCAAGAGCAGTAAAATATTGTGAGCTTTCAAAGCTGGCAAGTGTATTCGTGATATCCGGAATTGTGTACGTATCCGATATTGTAACTGCGTTTAACCTTTTAAAATATATAACTACCCTGTATTGCTTCTCACTCGCTGAATTCACCTTCTTAGGGACGACCCAGATTGTAGAATTATAAGGACTCTTCGAAGGTCCAATGATTCCATCCTCTAGCTATTTCCCTATCTGACTATCAACTTTTGACCTTAAATTAACTGGGCAGCTATAAGATTTCGTGTAGATTGGGTCCGATGTAGATGTCCTAATTTCGGCCCTCACGCTTGTTTTGACGACCTCTCTGTCACTTATTGGTCCAAAAACCTTTGCCTTAATTTTCAGAATGTTGTTCTTCCTGTCAATTATTGCGTCCAATTCAATAATACCAGCAAATGATTTTAAACCTGACAGCACATAAAAATTAAATAAAGTATTATTGCCAACACTTTTGAAGAGCTTCTCCGGCACTTTTTCCCTATTGATATCTCACCCACGGTGGACTGAATTTTGAAGGGATTAAAAATTGAATTAGCGTTCGAAGCATGCTTAGCTGCGATAAAATTTTTATTGGCACCAGTATCAATTAAAAATTTCATGATCTGACCATCGCGTGTAGTATACTCTATGTATGGAACGCTAGAGAGGCGTCCATCATAAAATTTTGATGCCCCTCTTCTGACTCATCAATAAATTCTTCGTATAAACCTCCGTCCGCACATATCTCAGTGCTATTTTAAGTCGAAATTTGGCTGGTACTGCATCTCTAAATGAAGTGTTTTGTTTAGAAATAATAGGCTCAACTTATCAGCAGAAGTAGAAATTCAAAATCTGCTAACAACATCCTGGTAAAGTTTTCGAGCTCTCATGACGGTTCACACACCATTTCCGTGATCATTTTCTCCATTCCGTGCCTAAAAACAATCTCAAATTAGATAAAACATAAGCACCTAAACAATCAAACCCTGCCTGTTTTATCCGTCTACTATCCTTTCTTCACACTTAATAAAATAGGAAAAAAATCAATTAAGTGAAAAATGTTGTTAAACTTTCGTCTCTAAAAGGCGAGGTGTGCAATTAAATAATATAACACATATAGTAGAAATAGTTTATTTAGCAGTTCCAGCTGCGGTTGACGGCTGTCATCCACCATCTTCGTTGTCGTCTTTTCTTTTTGTTGTCTTGAATTAAACAATAAGCCATAGCAGCAAGTTGCACTTCCTTCGTGTTTGACATATCACTCTACACTGAATATAGACGAATGTATAAACGGGTCTTTTCGTGGTCATATTCGTCCATTCCACTCAAAGTTAACAAGACCACAAATTTTTTGTGACATAATGAAATAAATTCCAAGTTTGTATGTGTATTACAATTAAGATTACGATTAAAACTATATTTTGTATTCTTTTATTTACTTTTAATATATAGTGTGATTTTTGCCTTACATAGCTTCATGTGTTCTCGCAACTTATCAATTATTGCCCGAAGCATAGAGTTCGCAAACTATCGATGGCACTATCGACACTATCGATAGTCTAACACTATCTCGACTATCGATGGTTTATGATAGACTATCGATAGTATTTATATTAAATTTTTATTCGAAAATTTGTTTCCTACTGTCGATGTTCGATATCAGAGAACACCCCTGTGTCAGTGTCATTGTGATTTCTTCAAATGAGTTGGTTTTGACAAAGTTGCAACATCGTTTAGTTATGTCAAAGTGAAGCTCTTGTTCGTTGTTCTATTTGTTTATAAATTATGGCGTTGTGAGTGGAATTTAAGTATGGTCAAATTTTTAACTAAAGTAACAAAAGGTAATGTATTTACTGCCTATAATATATGTTTTTCTTATAAAATTTTCATTTTATGTCGAAATAGGTCAAATTTGTACTAAAACTGCCTCCACAGAAACTGGTATAGAGATGTGCTACTGTTTAGTGCCTGATGAAGAAAATGGAGAAAAAAATTGTGGAAAGCGAACGAAAGACAAAAAATTTGCTAAGTGTTTGCAGTGTGGCAAGGAATGCAAAACAAGTGGCAACACAAGAAGATTGCTTGTGTTGCCACTTGTTTTGCACCTAAATCGTTTTCATCCAAATCTGGAGAAGATTGCTTGTGCTGCCACTTGTTTTGTACCTAAATCGTTTTCATCCAAATCTGGAGAAAGACGAAGAAGAAAATATTTCTAATAATAGCCGGCAATCTAGTCTTAGGTATGCTTAAACTTTTGAAAAAATGTATGTGTGTCATATATTTGCTTTTATTTCTTAGGGCCTTTTGACTCTTATTTTAAGCATGCGATACAAAACGAACAAAATTTCAAAAGAAAAATAGACATTGATTCTGCATTGGTTGAATTAGTGGCACAAGACTCAACATCGTTTCAAATACTGGCTTCCGGCATTTTGTGCAGGTTCTACATCCTAGATACGTCTTACCTAGTGCTAATCATTTGCGTGATAAATTTTTCAAGGACTATTGTATGGATTTCAAAGAAAGGCTGGAAGATATTCTGCGCAATATTTCTCATGTCGCCTTAACAACGGATGGTTGTACATCAGCGGCAAATGAGGGTTATTTAACCATAACATGTCATTTTATTGACAACTATTTTGATTTGCGCTCTGCGGTTCTATTCACAAACAAATTAGAGGATGTAACCACTCATAAAGCAGAAAATGTTGCCAATAGTATAAGAACTGTTATGTCAGAGTGGGATATAATGAATAAAGTGGACTGAATCGTTACTGATAACGCAGCGGTTATGATAAAAGCTTGCGAGTTGTTGCCAAAAAAGCATTTGCCATGTTACGCGCATACAATCAACCTGATTATTCAAGACAGCTTAAGCCACCATGTAGAACTCGGAAAAATAAAAAAAAAAAAATGCAATACCATCGTGGCATTTTTTAAAAGTAGCACGATAGCCTATGAAAAATTCAAACTGGTGCAAAATACTGAGAAGCCATATACTCGTAGTTTGCTACAAGAAACACCAACGCGCTGGAATTGTACATATTTCATGGTTAAACGTATATTACTTACCAAAGATTCTATCGCTCTGGTGCTTTTGGAAACTAGAAAAGCTCCTGCACCACTTACAGCAGATGAAATATCAGTTTTGTCTGAGGTACAAAGTTTGCTTGAAATATTTCAGGAAGCAACAGAAAAGGTGAAAAAGTATAATTAATGTTTCTCTTACAAACTTTTATCAAATATACATATAATTTATATTGCAGGTTTCTGGAAGTAATTGTGTGACAATCTCGTTGATGATAAACGAGAACACCATCGCGGGTGGGTAGATTACTTGACCCTCCATTTAAAAAAGAAGGGTTCGAATCAGTGTCTACTGCACAACAAGCTGTTGTTTGCTTAGAACATGAAGTGACCTCTATATGCAAAAAAACAATGAATAGTGCGGTCTGCTCAATTAGTGATAACTTCAGTTCGTCATCATCTTTGTTGGACTTCGTAGACATGTGCGTGACAGGAAAAGTGAAAACTTCATGGGCAGATGCCATTATAATGTGGAGCAATATTATGAAAGGGCCAACATAAAGACCAGTGCAGATCCACTTTTATTTTGGAAGGTAAAATTAGTATCGATTGAATTGTTCTGACCCTGACCAATTATACCTTCAGATTGCAGGCGATGAATTTAATGCAATAAAAGATTGTGTGCCTAAATACTTGTGCATCCCAGCGACATCTGTCGAATCAGAGCACATTTTCAGCAAGTGCAGAAGGCTTATTACAGACCGGCGAACGTGTTTAAAAGCGAAAAATGTAAATATGTTAATATTTTGCAATGGAAACCAATGGCTTAGTTAAAAATAAAGAATTCCTTTTTAGGGTTTTGTACTAAAATACAAAACCCTATTGCAATCACGACCTGTGTCCGTCTGTCTGTCCGTCCGTCCGTCTGTATGTCACAGCACTTTTTTTCCCAAACTATAGAGGCTACAGCCATGAAACTTTGTGGAAAGGTCAGAAGTGGTGACTTCTTGAAAGTTCAAGGGTGGAAAAATTTTTCAAAGTAGGGTATCATTGGAAAGGTCTTAATGAGATCTTTTCAAAACAAGTCTTAAAATTGCCTTATCGGTACCGAGGGGGCAGGGGAAGGGAAAATGTACGAACTTTTCGCGTAACCCCCCCTCGCGATTGGACACCTTCCATTCGAAAAATCTGAAAAATAATGAATGTAGGCCTTGATGAGTACAACAACAACAAATACATGGGAAGTCGAAATTCACTCAACTTTGTTAGTAATAGTATGATTTATCGATTTTGTGTTTTCTTGAATAAGATCTAAACGGTACCCTTAAATTCTATAAAATTTTACGAACAGATGACCATTAATAAGATTGATCTTTTCTGAAAGTTTCATAAAGATTGAATGGTATTTGACGAAGTTATAGCGATTTGAATTTTCCTGTATTACTATGGAGCAATATGCCCTGTACTACTATGGAAACATATGGCTATGGAACCATGTGCGCTTTTAACCGACTTAGACACTACAGCTTTGCAAGGATTTGCATGAAAATTGCAGGAATGATATATATCATGAAGATGAGTACAAACAATTGAAACAAGTCGAAGAGGCAGGAGAGAGCTCCTAGCAAAAGGGCTTTGTAACCATTCTAGGATTTGAAAAAATAGGCCATGAATCGATGATTACAGTACATAGGAGTGACCCCTGAAAAAAAATTTCATGAAAGGTAGCCGATATGAGTATCAAATGAAAGTTTGCTATGAGAGCTTTTCAAAACAGTTCTTAAACTGACCGTTTTCGCTTCAGTGGGGGCACAGGGGGTGGGGACTACCTGAAATATGTGTTTCCTTCCTCGCGAATGGACACCCGTGATCTAAAAAACCTGCAAAAATTATCAAGGGAGATATTTATGGGTATAACTGTAGCAAATATCTCAGAAGTCAAAATTCGTTCAACTTTGTTAATAATAGTATGATCCTCGAATTTCACATTTTCTCCAATGAAATCTTTGACATGTTTCTTGTTTTTATTTGTTGCTGGTTACTGCATTTTGTAAGTTGAGTAAAAAACCCCTTCTGACATGAGCATAGGTCTGTCTACCCAACTTGTTATATCTCTGTAATATGGATAGTAACTCGAATTGAATTTAAATAATTTTTCATTGAATTTCATTGCAATAAGTGGGGATCATACTATCGATGGTAAGTGAAGAAACTATCGTCCACTGTCGATGATCACGAATATCGATAGTTTGCGAGATTTACCGAAGCATTTCTGGTAGCATTGATGATATGAACTGTTTTGAAACTCTGAACAAGTACATGAGAGTCATAAAAGATTCACCTGTGGCCAAATATCTTAATGATATTGCAAGCTTGATTTCTGCAGGAATAGCTTGTCTGAAAAAAGTTTCACTCTTTTTAGTTTTCGGCTCTATCGTTTTCAAAAGCTGATAAAAACTTTTCTATGTCATTCTTGTGAAGTTCTTAAATAAAATATCACCATCCAAAATTTCGAACTTTCAGGTACTTGTTCATCGAAATCTTTCTTTGTTTTCGCTTGCTACGTGCTATTTTTTTAACATAATCATGGCCGCACTAGCACCGGCTAACATCACAGCATTGTAATAACTCATTTTATAATTTTTTATTTATATGAAAATATAACACGTTTTCACTTTATAAAGAGTAAAACTCGATTGTCATCTTATTCCACACAAATGTTGAATGCAACAGACGCAAGTATGTGGACTGGTTGACGCATGCATCTCTAAGATGCGCTATGATGCATGCGCTAGCGTGTGTTGAAAGTGAATGATGAAGCGCATGTTGAAAGGGAAAACGAAAGGGAAAGCGCACGAGTGTGATCATAGCTAGAAGCGATTTTATAGATCAAAATGAGGTTTTGGGTAGTTCTTTATAACTTTTTGGTAAAATTTTAGATTGCAGTCAACACTATCTTGATAGTTGCTAGAACCATTTACCATGTTCTTACCTTAACAAGGGGCTGTTATCGATAATAGCAAATATGTGTCTTGGTTTGTTCCATTGGTGACCATTTGTAAAGCTTTCTCGTAATTTTAAAGATGTTCCAATGTGGAACATAGGGGAGCTGCTACAAAAATAGGTTTTGTTCGAAAGGTAGCCTGCTAGGAAGCTATAACTGCGCTTGCGTTTCCTGCGAAATATGGAGTGTGAAGACTGTTAGGGAAATTCAATTTCAACATTTAAATTATAAAATTTTAAGTAGAATTTATCTCATTACGAAAATTCTACATTTGTGAAGTATGTACACGTCAAATTGTAGTCTCTAGTATGTTTGCAGTGTGACGGCAGCTTGAAAAAAATTTTGATGTTTGGGGTGTGAATTGGCTGACATGTCAAGCAGCAAAAATACTCAAAGTAAAGTTTAGCTGTGCAAAGTGATAATAATCTCAGCAATCTACCAAGTCCATATCAATAACCAACTCACCGACATCTTTGACACAAATGTTTGAATAAAAATAACAAATCTTACTAATTACATGAAAAGTTTCATTCGAAACAAAGTTAAACAAGTTGGGTAAACAGACCTACGCTCATGTCAGAAGGGTTTTGTATTCAATTTACAAAATGCAGTCACCAGATCGAATCAAATCAAGAAACATGTCAAAGACGATTTTATTGGAGAAAATATGAAATACGAAGATGATACTATTATTAACAAAGTTGAACGAATTTCGACTTCTGAGGTTTTTGCAATTGTTATACTCATAAATATCTCCCTTGATAATTATTTCAGATGTCCATCCGCGACGGAGGAAACACATTTTTCATGTATTTCCCCCCTGTGCCCCCACTGAAACAAAAACTGACAGTTTAACAACTGTTTTGAAAAGCTCCCATGAAAACTTTCATTTCATACTCATATCGGCTACGTTTGATGAATTTTTTTTCAGGGGCCACTCTCCTGTGCTGAAATCATCGATTCATGGCCAATTTTTTCGAATCCTAGAATGGTTACAAAACCCTTTTGCTAGGAGCTCTCTCCCACCTCCTTGACTTATTTCACTTATGAGCATTAATTGTAGGTACTCATCTTCAGTCATTCATTAAATTGAATCAAGTGTTCAAAGCATGCACTTTAAACGTTGAAGTTGGGAAAAAATAACTCAAAATTATTCAATCTTCGCATTTAAAACAGCCATTATTTTGTTTTACGATTACTGATACCACTAGCTGAACTGATTCTCAAAGATATTCATGACACCTATCATTCCTGAAATTTTCATACAAATCCTAGCAAGACTGTAGTGTCTGAGTCGGTCAAAAGCGCATGTTGTTCCATAGCCATATGTTGCCATAGTAATATTGTAAATGCAGCGCATATTGTTCCATAGTAATACAGGAAAATTCAAACCGCTATAACTTCGCTAAATATGATTCAATCTTTATGAAGCTTTCAGGATAGATCAATCTTATAAAAAGTCATCTGTGTACTGAATTTCATAGAATTTAAAGGTACCGTTAAGATTTTATTCAAGAAAACATAAAATCGATAAATCATACTATTACTAACAAAGTTGAGTGAATTTCGACTTCTAAAGTATTTGTTGTTGTTGTACTCACCAAGGCCTACATTCCTGATTTTTTTCAGATTTTTCGGATCACAGGTGTCCAATCGCGAGGGGGGGACACAAATTTTTCGTGTATTTCTCCTCCCTGTGCGCCCTCGAAGCAAACTTTGCCAAACTAAGACCTGTTTTGACAAGTTCTCATCAAGATCTTTCATTTGATACCCATATCGGCTACCTTCAATGAAATTTTTTTTCGGGGGGCACTCTCCTATATGGGGAGACCCCCTCAAATACCTTATAAAATTTTTTTGTAGCTGAACTTTGAAGAGATCACCACTTTGCACCTACACACAAAATTTGATGTTTCTAGCTTAAGTAGTTTCCGAGAAAAACTGCTGTGACACACGGACGGACAGACGGACCGACTTGTCGCGAAACTAGTAGGGTTTTGTAAAATTATTTTACAAAACCCTAAAAAATAGACGAAAAAACTCTTTCCTTATATTCAGGTATCCAGGTATCCTATTTATCGATAGGCTTTCAATGACATCCATTACCGCATTTCTTGTACCTGAGTGATAGAACAGGCAGTGCGGTGACCTCTTATCTAAATATGAGAGCTTTCTCTATGTTAGCCATGCTAGTTATAAATTCTTTTTTAGCTTCGTCTACTACTTCTGCAAAGTGCTCCTAATTCAGTGATTTTTTAAGATTAAAATACTTGTTGTATTGGTTTTGGCATGCATTTAATTCAACTATGATAATTTTTACACTAAAATGATTTTGAGTTTCGTTCCCACAAATTTATTGGTTTTCCATTAGATTCTGTAAGAGGGTATGTTAGGGTATTTGTGTCATTTAGGAAGATTTACAGCCACATCCAGCACTTCCGCTCCCAGATCCAGAACCGGATCCACAGCCAGCTCCAGCTCCAGATCCCCCACATCCGGCACCAGATCCGCTTCCAGATCCACTTCCGGGAACAGTGCAGGCTTCACAACCAGAGGCATCAGTGATCATCCTTTCGGGATCACATGGTGGGCTCCAGATCCAATCAGCAAAGCATACACAATCATTCACCTCCTTGCCATCTGCGTCTTTTACTGTGAACAGAAATTCAACTGGGCAAGATGCACATTCAGCAGGTTGGTCAGCAGCAGTACAGGTCCAGTATTTAGTTGGGTCATTGTTATTTCTGAATTTTTTTCCAACATCACCAGCTGCACAAGTGAATCTGCCGTTGTGACCTTCTGTGTAGAGGCATTCACGCTCGTAGCAGCAGGCAGCGAGAGCTGCTGAAAGGCAGCCAAGGAAGGCCAAGACAGTGACTAAAAACAGAAGAAAGAAATCCAATTAGTTCAAGTTACTCACAAGCTAATGCTGTTATCCTTGTTTTACCGAATTTCATGTTTGCACTGATGTGTATTCGAATTTGATACCAAGTAGGCTCTGGAACAGCTTATATACGAAATTCAAAATTTATTGAAGCGTGTGAGCCATGTACATATCTGATAAAGTTGATTAGAGCTCGGGCCACTATCGAGGCCCGAATCAATTCTGGGAAGAAATTAATCAATTTGGAACATGAATACGGAAACAACTTGCGACAAATTGGGTGTGTTATCTATACGATTTTAAAATGTTTATGATAAAATTAGTGTCAACTTAAAGCGTTGATTCTTTAGCGGGATTCTGCAGCGTAAAAAAATATTTATAATCGTGAAATTGAGAACTAAGTCTGCTCTTTAGGATTTGTGACTGAATATTCGGAATGGAATTTTTTAGCCTTCATTATTTACCTAAGTATTTTGATAGTACATGTCTTTAAAAATGAATGGACATACAAATATTCGCATGAATCGCTACTTCAATATTGCCTTTATCATTGTTGTTGCTTGTACAATATGGCTAGTTCGACAATCCTTGAGCCCTCAGATTATGGTATCCAAATAAGTGATCATTCAGATATATCCTGATATATTGGAGAAATGCTAAATATCTTCTAGGTTATAGACTATAAACGGATTCTAGTGGTTTTAGTGACACTAAATACTTTCATAGTTGCAAATCTAGAAACTAGACATTCATATACATTGGTTTGTAGATAACAAGCGCTACCTCTAACCTGGAGCCCCATTCAGTAAACAATTAATGCTGCTTATATGCCACAGCTTCATCATCCCGATTGTCATTAGTAGAGTTTCTTCAGTTTAAAATCCAAGCCGGTACGTCAACTCAAGATATTTTCCAATTTTCTTTATGGAGATGCCTGATCTTCAGAGGACTTACTCCTCAATCTTCATTGCTTAATCCTGACTATAATGCCGGACTATTGCAGAGGAAGTACTGAATTGTTTCTGCTCCTTTTATGTCCTCACCACAACAGCAAGTTTTTTTGTCATTAGGAGATGAATGCCAGTCACGCACTGAGTGTGGGGTTGCCATTCTCGCGAGCGACTATCCACTAAACACCTCCCCTGTCAACCTGAAAACCTAGCCTGGTACCGTTTGACACAGTACTTCGGGCAAGGTCTCATTCTGCTACCCCGCGAACTGCCTTCAAGCTGGGAGATCCCTCCTCTAACGGGAAGGGAGAGAGGAAGGAGAACTGCCAGACAAGCGATCTTCCAGCCCCGATGCTCCCGGCTGCTTTGAGTCTATTTTTAGGATTCCGGAACATTATATGCCACGTGGTTCCACTTTTCAGCCAATTCAAGCATCACCGCGACTATACTCTGATCTCCCTGTAGAGGCCTCGTCTCAGCCTGTTCTCTTCTGTGCAAAACCAAAAATCGGGGGATCGTGATTTACAAATCTTGTGTAAGTAAGACTGAAAACACCTATGCCCGCTCAAAAGCACTCGGAAAGGTGATATGATCAGTACCATGCTTTGGTTGTTTGTCCATCGATCCAGCTGCGATGCGTTTGATTTTAAACCAGAACGTATCATAACTGAATGGGCTTGTAGTTCGTCCGAAGAATCACTTAAACTGAATTTCGTGGCTGCTCTAACCACTATACCACGTGAACTAGGTACTTTACCACTGGCTTTTATTCGATTAGTATGCCCAAATATTGGTCGTCCTTATTCTATGGGTACAATTTGTTGTCAAAATGACCAGTTCGGTTACCCTCAGTGCAAAACACAACCCCCGTGCAGTCATTCAATCTCTTACTCGGCACATTACCTAACCGAATTGTATGTAATACCCATGTAGGCTGCATAGGTTCCAGTTAGTCAATAGCCTTTACTAGCAGCGGTAGGCTCGAATATTAGCAATCAAGTTATCTGAGCAAAAAGCAACACTCTTGCTGCTATGTGAATGATAGATTCTTTAGTGACGCGCACTTTTATTGAATGACTAGAGTCAAAGTCAATATTCAATATTAATCGTTATAAATTTTCAAAGAATATTAATCAAATTCCAACCAACAAAAATACTAAAATTCAATGGCTGAAATGGTTCTCTAAATTTATACATGATTAATCAAAAACATTTAGTAAAAAAACAACAAAAACTCAGTTTAATAAAAATTATTATTATCTTACGATTCAATTGGGAAAAGAAGAAAAACCCCAAGCAAACTTTATTCAAAATTTCTTATAATATTAAGACAACAGAGCAGTACACTTTTACTCTATATCGTATATATTATAAGCTAACTCTAATCAGCTATAATAAAAAAAACATTATCTTATTCTGATACAATGTAATCACAATATTCCTAACCTAAACGTTAAACCTTATCAATAAACCTAATACAAACATCACAAGATACTTATCCCTAATTTTTAACATAAAGAAACCCCCGTAGGAAGAATGCTGACCGACAGGATTACTCTTGGAGGCTAGCATTCTTTGGGGGGTTTCACCCCCAACTACCCGACCAAATTTCCGCAGGGGGAATGCCGGTCGACAAGAGCATTCTTGGAGGCTAGTATTCTTTTGGAGTGCCACCCCCACGGACCCGAGGGTATGGAGGGCGCCTTGGGGTCCCTTCCTGGAATGACATATAACGACCCTGATTGGATCTGGACTACGCCTTGGACAACGAACTGGAATTGATGCTTTGGGATGGCGGATATAATGCTTTGGACCTAGTTGCTTTGCACGATGGCCAAGGTGACACTTGTGTGTGAACGAGTCCAATTCAACTATTATACTGTCTCTGTCCCGGTGAAACCTTATCAGGCCTTGGAGTACGTTCGAAGTTCACACCATTGGGTTGGTGGTGTAGGTTCGATTGAGACGGAATTCCGATTAGCGCTGGTCTGGCTCTGTGCACTTGTCCCCATAAGGGCTTGTGCCAACCCAACTGGAGCAACCGAAACCTTAAAAAGGTGAAAAGAACCAGAAAATGAAAGCAAAAATACCAACAACGATGACGCAACAGCGACTGCAGCAACGATGTTAACAGCATATTGGGAGGGGTACTAACGATTACCAAAACGACGAGTAATACAACGATAGTGAGAATGGACAAAAACAGAGACTGAGATTCCGGCGACGTTCGCGCGTAGCAAAAAAATGATGCGAACGCTGAAACGTCCCGAAAATGAAAAGCGGAAACTCTGCAGGACGCGTCAGGTGTTCGAGCGGCGGAGCAAAATATGAAGAATATCGAGAGTTCGATGGCGACTGCTTCGATTGCTTCCGAAGCGACCGATGCAAGGTTCGTAAATCCCGAAATAATAACAAACCATCCTGAAGTCCATGGGGAGATTACGGTAAAAAAATACAGTAGTGACCAGAGAAATAAAGCGACGTTGCGTGATTTCATCGCCAACGTCGCAAATGTGGCAAAAGTACTGTATTCGGAAACGGAAGCTGATAACATCTCCTAAGGACGATGCTCGCAAAGTACAATTCCCACCCAGCGACATGAAGAAGAAAGGCTATTTCAAAACGCGGGAGATGTTCTAAAAAGAATACAATCTGCATGCCACTCACCCAAAAATCACCAAAGCAGTAAAGATTGGGCCTCTTGAACTAGAGGAGCTCACAGATCACATGAGGCATTATCCAATGAACTGGCTGAAGGCCGAAGAGGACCAGAAGGCTGAAGAAGAGCAGAATGCTTAAGAAGCTTAATTTAAAGGACACGTGCAGATAGCTCCGCCATCAAAAATCAATAAAAGAATGGTGACTAGCCCAATCAAAGGAGATCGGGATAAAAGAAGGAAGGAAGAGGCACTTGATGGGCGTGGGTTCCAGATAGTGCTGGCAAAAGGAGTGAAGAAAGACGCGAAGATACTCCTGCAAAAAGTGCCAGAAAGTAAAGTTCGCACGGACGCCCAACAAGAAACAAGTCGAGTAGACAGACCTACGCTCATGCCATAAGGGTTTTGTATTCAATTTACAAAATGCAATCACCAACAACGAATAATATCAAGAAACATGTCAAGGAGATCTGCTCGCTTAAATGAAAATCGTATGTGAAAAGTTCGTTCATTCAGGCGGAGAGCTGTGGTTTTGTGTGTGTTCAGTGTTCAGGGACCACCTTCTTTAGTGCGTGCCTAACGCTGAACGAATCGATATCATATTTCGAAGCCAAACTTAATGCTTTGGGGGGGCTTTCTCGAACGCAGAGTGCTCGTGCCCGTTGGAAGATCGCTCAGGCAATCAAATGGAGCATGCCTCAAACTGATCCGCGGGGAAAACGAGTCCTGGAAATGGCGGCCAGGATGGTGTTCGTCGTACTAAACACCAGAAATACGACGACTTTCCACCGTATTTGTTGTAAATGAACCATACCGGTATTCGCCTCGGTGTCCTTAGTACGGAGGATTGTTGCGAGTTCCGGCGTACCAACTTTCTCCCATTCGCAACATTAAATTGCCGCCGTAACATCCCCACCTTCCTTTGGGTCTTTGTACCTTTGCCCTGTTATTTATTTAATTTTATTAAAATTTTACCAATTTTCCTATAATTTTAATTTTCACATCATTACAATCCTACCCTTTTCCCTTATTTCTAATTATAACAAACTAGTAATATAATAATAATTTTAATCTTCCCACTAACAACACTCCCTACATTAAATCCCATTAACAAAATTTCATTCTATACATTTTTTCCTAACAAAACCTAATTCCTTCCTTCATACTGACTAATTCTATTCACTAGTTCCCACTAACAAATTTTATTTTTTATACTAACGAAAATTCATGCACGTTTCCCTACTAATAAAATTCAATCTCATACCCAGATGCATAGTTGAAGTTGGGTAAACAATAGAACATGGCTCCATTGGTTGCGTCGCGAGTTCTCGACGGGGGGTCTGCTGGAACCATGGGTTCAAGTTCCCCGAGCGCAGGGAAGCACTCTTTTTGGTGTATCGGCAATAGTTTCCGTATATGTATATGTGACACTTTACATCTAATCAAGGGCTTCTTGGATTTTGCAAATTGCCATATATGCAAAACAATGGATATTATTGCGTTTGTCGATATGAAAAAAAGATGTGTGGGTAGCGGAATCGAAGTGTAATGAACCTCGATTACGTTACCCAGATGCGGCAGCGGTAATTGAAAATGAAAAGATCTGCGGGATCGGATTTGCTGGAGGTGAAATGTTTGATTGGGTTCTGGAATTTGGGCAGTCAGTTTTTGGCTTGTGAAGGAGAGTAAAATTCTTTGGCGGTTTCGGAGAAAGTTTTTTTTATAAACTTGAGGAATAAAAGGTTTTTAAGTTATTGTAAAGTTTAATGTATCGATTAAATACGTTGAAATAAAGTTGAATTTTTGAGAGTTAAACAAGGAAACAGTTGAGTGAATAAAAGATTTTTGGTAGCAGAACGGTTTCTTCCTAGTGGTTGTGATACGGATGAAAAAGTAATTAGTGGATACGAGAAGTGGAAACAAAAACCCAAAACAACAAAAAAAAGGAAACGAGAATTAGATCGTGAGAATTGTGACAAGTGAAAGAGTTGATCACCTTCTGATCCTACAGTGAAGTTAGGAACTGGATTTTCTCGGAAACGGAACGGAAATATTAACTAACTTATGCGAATTACTAGATGAAGTTACGATAAATTAAGACGGTAATTAACGGAAAATTACGGGCGGCTTGAATATTAAGATGAAGTGGCCGCTTATCGGTAGTTAATGTGTTTTAATTTAAAGTCAATTAAATTTTTCAGTGACCCCACCTCTTTATTTTTGTGTCCTTCGCCGAGCGCTCGCAGATCCACGGAAAACGAAGAAACAAAGTAATAATTAATATTTTTCCTTGTTTTTTTGATGTCCTTTTATCGATTACGTATTTTCCCCAGCTTATTGAAATTGGCTATTTTTCTTTTGATTAATATCTTATTTAATTTATTTTGCATTAAAAAATTATTGAGGGGTCTGTTTGTTTTTGTTTTGATTGCTATCTTTCTTTTTGTTGAGTTTGTATATTTTTCATTTTTGAATTAAATAATCGGCCATGTTTTGCTAAGCTATTAACTATTCATTTCTCAATATGACCTCCTTCTCTCCCTTCCGTTTCCTTCCGTGTTAGTGTTTTTAAGTAAGGTGACTCAGCACGAGCAGAGGATGTCCCGGAAGTTCCACGACACTACTGAGCGCTAGCAGGCCTCAGTATGCCACCCCGAGCTACACACCCTTCTGCTAAAACTTAATGTCCGCAACTGCGGTGACTTCCGTGGTTGCAACAGGATACACAATTGAAGAGTATTAGAGGAATACTCAGTCAGTGATCATCAGTGCATTCTGCTTGAGATCAGTGATGTTGTCTCCTGACATCCGCGGTCTGGGCTTTCCACAGTTTTATGGAACATCGGAAGGTGCGTTGAAGTGCTCACACCAGGTGCCCTACTGCTGGGAGATTTCTAGGGGATGCAAGAACTGGCAGCTCAAGACGTGGTGAACTCAACTATGAGCATCATTACGACTACTTGCAGTGCTTCTATGCCCCATTGAAAACCCCGGCACGGTTAGCTCCCAGTGTGCTGGTGGTCATTTGAAAGCGCTGAAAAGCAAGGGAGTGTCACCAGCTTCGATTTGAGACTCACTGGGTACAACCAGGTGATAGCATATAAACCGGCCAGGAAATGCCTTCGCAAATTGATTAACAACAGTAAGGCTCACTGTTGGCAAGATCTATTGGACAATGTGAACAAGGATCCGTGGGGGCTTGGTTACAAGCTTGGTACCCTACGGAACCTTGCATATATGACGCGAAAAAGATGAAAGGGATAGTGCGGGCACTCTTGCCCGCCCGCTCCGTCTATGTTGACGTTGTCCATGGTGAAACAGCAGTCAAGTTTCCACTCTTCACGCAGCTAGAGCTGGAAGAAACAGTCCTTTATTGAAAGCGAGGAAGACTCCAGGTCCAGATGGTGTTCCAGCTGAGGTGTTGCAGCTTGTCTATCACCATTGTCCTGACTTACTGCTCAGCACATTTAACGCTTGTCTATGGGACGGGGTTTTCCCGATACGGTGGAAGGTGGTGAGGCTTGTGCTGATCAGCAAGGGGAAGAGGAATCTTGGATGGCCATCTGCATACCACCCGTTTTGCATGCTAGGCACTGCTGGGAAAGTGCTAGAGAGACTCATCAAGGGACTGCTGCTGGGGAGCTATCTCCTCTGCAGTACGGCCTTAGAGCAGGACGTGCCACCATTGATGCGATTGCAGAGGTGGTCAGCGTGGTCCAAAAGACAGAGGTATATAGTCATACCAAGCAACGGATCGTTCTGTTCTTGACACTCGACGTCAGGGACCCCCTCAACTCCGCTAGACGGGTGGACGTTCCGGATACGCTGGAAAACCCTTTTCAAGATCTAGAAGATCTAATGCGGCTTTTGAGGGGCTTCCTGAAGGACCGAAGCCTGCTCTGCCACACGACACAGGGCCAACGAAGGATGGAAGTTGCTTTGGGTGTTGCCCATGGATGTATCCTTGGTCCAGATCTGTGAACCGTGGAGATGCCAGATGAATCGCGCTTGATTGGCTATGCGGATGATGTTGCGGCTCTGGTCGCTGGACGTCCCGTTGAACAAGCGCAACTTAGGCTAGGGTTGCTAATTCACCGAGTTAGATACTGAATGACTGCTTGTGGGTTCAATTTAGCACTGTTGAAAGCTGATGGGGTCATCTTGACAAAAAAGAGAATCCGTAGAATTAAGATGATCAGTATTGGAGACATACTAATAGAATCCAAGCTAGCGGTGACTCGAAGATGAGTTTCTCTGAGCAAATCAGGGCAACGGTTGCGAAGGCTGCTTGGGGAGTATCGGCTCTGAGTCGACTTATGACCAACGTAGGGGGACCCAGCCCATCAAGAAGACGCCTCTTGATGAGAGCTGTAGGGTCAATGCTGCTTTATGGAGCGGAAATATTGGGTAGCGCTCTCAGTAAGGAGGTTTACCGAAAACGCTTGGCACAGGTATTGAGAAGAGGAGCAATGAGGATTGCATCTTCGTACCTGAAAATCTCTGATACGCTCGTAAAGGTTATTGCAGACGTGATACCTGTCGCCCTCGCGCGTCGCGCTATTTATCTGCGTTGAAATGAGGATGCGAGGGAGGTGGTTGCCCGCGAGGAGAGACAGCACTCACTCAACGATTGGCAGCAGTTCCGGGTGAGTTGCACGAAGGAAAGGTGGACTCCGCGCCTCATCCTGGATGTGAGACTGTGGCAAAATTAAAGGCATGGTGAGACTGACTTCTATCTGACGCAGCTTTTGAGTGGACATGGCTGTTTTCAGTCTTACCCGTATATCCGCAATCTTAAATTCTAGTTTACAGTGGTTTTAAGTTGGGAACAGTGCAATGAACGAAGAACCTTCCTTCCTCAATTTCATCAACCAATGTATCTTCTTTATCTCTCTCCTTGTTTCTATCACTCTGTTCACTGTCGCAATTTAATAATATCCCTAATGCTAATTGTCGGGTAGTTGACCTTGTTCTTTCTAACTTTCCTCTTTACTGTCTATCTGTTTCCATAGTATTGAATCCTCTGGTGAGCATTGATAGTCACCATCCACCATTATCGCTTGACCTCTCAATTGCACCTTTGACACATCGTACTTTTGCTTCTTCTCCAAAATTCAACTTCTTCAAAGCGAATTACGAAGCTCTAGCCTCCAAACTGAATTTGGTTGACTGGCACGAGTTTTTTGATAACATAAAGAAGCTCTGAGTAAGTTTTCTAATAACCTCTATGAGTTGGTTAAACACTTCACACCTTTACAAGCTCTTCGCAAGGTAAAGCAGAAACTATGGCAAACTAAACAAGTACTTTGTGCCTTGAATGCTAAAAGTAAAGCATACCATCGTTTCAAGCGTTATGGTACTGAAGGATCCAGATCCCGCTTTTATGATCTGTGTGTTGTAGCAAAAAAAGAACTGAAGACTACAATGAAAAACTATTTAGTAGCTTGGAGAGTTCCCTCATGGTGAAAAGTGTGAAACCATTCTGGTCATACATTAGATTCTTCAGGTTCTCCTCTTCTGTTCCTCCTTCAGTCCACTGGAATAATATCGTTAGCTCTTCTCCACAAGATATTTCCAACTTGTTCTCTCAGTTCTTCTCGTCAACTTTTATTCCTTCTTCTAATGTTTTCGATCCAGTTATTTACTAGATCGGAAACATGACTTCACTCCATTGAATTTCTTCACGTTTCACTGCCCATATTGAAGTTGAATCCCTCATTAATTCACTTAATCCTGATATTTCGCCTGGTTCTGATGGCTTACCAAATATTTTTGTCAAGTCATTAGTGTCTTCATGGCTTTTCTCTTCAATCTCAGTCTAAAAACTGGTACTTTCCCTACTTATTGGAAAAGAGCAAACGTCGTTCCTATTTATCTTCACTGACTTCTTGAATTTGTTTGACATGGTCAGCCAACAACTTTTGTGTTAAAAACTGAAAGCTTTTGGAGTTGCTGGCCCTCTCTTATCATGGATGGATTCTTACCTGTCTTCTCGTCTATGTTACGTAAATTACTGTGGAACTATCTCTTTTCCATTTTATCCGTCCTCTGGTGTTCCTCAAGGTTCCATTTTAGGTCCCCTCCTATTCCTTTTGTTTATAAATGATCTGACTTCGGTTATTGCCTCCAATTGCCTATTGTATGCCGATGATTTCAAAGTCTTTCGAGCTGTCTGTCTGTCCAAGATTGTCAATATCTTCAGATGAACCTGATTGCACTAAGTAACTGGTGTTCATCTAACTACCTCTGTCTTAATGTTGCCAAATGCTATAAAATGACTTTTAATCTCAATAACTCTCCGCTGACTTTAATCTACCGTGGCGGACAAAAGTCTACGACAACTGCTTATATTGAGATTCTGGTTGATTGGAAGCTTTAATCATAAATCCAATGATGTGCATTTTTCAGTAACGTGAATATATTTATAAAAAACAGACAAAAAAATTTCATAACAAACTCAAGGAGAAATTCTTAAAAACATAAAAAACAAGTTGGGTAAACAAACCTACGCTCATGTCAGAAGGGTTTTGTATTCAATTTACAAAATGCAGTTACCAGATAGAATAAAGTCAAGAAGCATGTCAATGACGATTTTATTGGAGAAACTATGAAATTCGAAGATCATACTATTATTAACAAAGTTGAACGAATTTAGACTTCTGAGGTTTTTGGTATTGGTATACTCATAAATATCTCCCTTGATAATTATTTCACATGTCCAGCCGCGACGGAGGAAACACATTTTTCATGTCTTTACCCCCTGTGCCCCACTGAAGCAAAAACTGGCAGTTTAACAACTGTTTTGAAAAGCTCCCATGAAAACTTTTATTTCATACTCATATCGGCTAAGTTTGATGAATTTTTTTCAGGGGCCACTCTCCTGTACTGTTATCATCGATTAATGGCCAATTTTTTCGAATCCTAGAATGGTTACGAAACCCTTTTGCTAGGAGCTCTCTTGTTTCACTTATGAGCATTAATTGTAGGTACTGATCTACAGTCATTCATTAAATTGAATCAAGTGTTCAAAGCATGCACCTTAAACGTTGAAGTTGGGAAAAAATAACTCAAAATTATTCAACCTTCGCATTGAAAACAGCCCCTATTTTGTTTTACGATTACTGATACCACTAGCTGAACCGATTCTCAAAGTTATTCATGACACCTATCATTCCTGAAATTTTCATACAAATCCTAGCAAAACTGTAGTGTCTGAGTCGGTAAAAAGCGCATGTTGTTCCATAGCATATGTTGCCATAGTAATACATGCAGCGCATATTGTTCCATAGTAATACAGGAAAATTCAAACCGCTATAACTTCTCTAAATATGATGCAATCTTTATGAAACTTGCAGGGTTAATTAATCTTATAAATAGACATCTGTGTACTGAATTTCATTGAATTTAAGGGTACCGTTAAGATTTTATTCAAGAAAACATAAAATCGATAAATCATACTATTACTAACAAAGTTGCGTGAATTGCGACTTCTCACGTATTTGTTGTTGTTGTACTCATCAAGGCCTACATTCCTGATTTTTTTCAGATTTTTCGGATGGAAGGTGTCCAATCGCGAGGGGGGGACACAAATTTTTCGTGTATTTCCCCTCCCTGTGCGCCCCTTGAAGCAAATTTTGCCAAACTAAGACCTGTTTTGAAAAGTTCTCATCAAGACCTTTCATTTGGTACCCATATCGGCTACCTTCAATGAAATTTTTTTTTCGGGGGGCCACTCCCCTACATGGGGAGACCCCCCTTAAATACCTTATAAAATTTTTTAGTAGTTGAACTTTGAAGAGATCACCATTTTACACCTACATACAAAATTTGACGCTTCTAGCTTAAGTAGTTTCCGAAAAAACTGCTGTGACATACGGACGGACGGACGGACGGACAGACAGACAGACGGACAGACGGACAGACAGGACGCGATTTTAGAAGGGTTTTGTAAAATTATTTTACAAAACTCTAAAAATGAATGGACAAAAGTCTACGACAGTCAGTGCTAGCTGTCTGGTACACAAAATATTTTCAACTAATATTGGAATTTTAAAAAAACTTTTTGCTGGCTTAATATTTGGTTGGACCCCTTTCGGATCAATTACTGCTTATAGTCTTCGGGACATAGAGCGGACTTAATTACCAGTTTCTGAAGATGCAATTTTCTCCCATTCTGTAACAAGCGCTTCCTTCAACAAATTTTTATTTTTAATGCAACATTTTCGAATTTACCGTTCCAAAAGCTCCCATGCATGCTCTATTGGGTTTAAATCCGGACTTTGTGGAGGCGTATTAAGTTGCCTGGGAGCGTAGTACACAACCACTTCTTGACGAAAAGTGTTGTGTGTTTTGGATCATTGTCTTGTTGGACAATATATCTCTCTAAGATTCAACTTCTCCACTGATGGCTTCAAATGTTGTTCTAACAAGTTCATAGTTTCTAAACAGCCGATCTAACATACTCAAATGCAGCGAAGACTCCCCAAACTATCACATGGCTTCCACAGGGCATGACAGAAGGAACCAGCCGTGTTCTTTTTCCTCCATACTTTACTGTGACTATCACTTCTCAAAATGTTGAGTTTGGACTCATCGATGAAAAGGACGCGATTCCAAAAACCATTATCCTTGCCAATATGGGCCTTGGCGAACTGTAGACGCAGAAGTCGGTTTTTGGCGGATATTAATCGCTTTTTAAGTTGAGTTCTGCTTTGAAACCCATTAATATTTAATGCGCTCGTGATGGTTCTTGTATGGACATCCTTATTCCCTTTCCGTAGCCACTTGTGTTGCCAAATTTGGAGCAGTTATTTTAAGATTACTGTTCACTTCTTTTAGAATGAAACTAATGTTTCTGCAGGACATCTTTTTCGGTCGGCCAGTTTGCGGCTTATTTTCAATGGAACCACTGTTTTCAAAGTTTTTGATGATTGTATACATAGAAGTTTGTTAAAGCTTCAGTAATTTCGCCATTTTCGAGCACGATTTATTGAAGTTTTTATACTGTACGATCAAATTTCGGAAATCATTAGAAATTTTTTTCGCGATGACATTTCGCGGTCCTTACAGTTAGAAACTAGCAATAAAACTAAAACAGAACTGCAGCAGCACATATACGGAATGACAACAAGAGCAAATAAACAAATACTGATAACATTCCGATACGTTTAGTTGGAAATTTTTTGTGTATAACTGAGCCAGCACTGACTGTCGTAGACTTTTGTCCATTCAATTTTGTATGTTTTTATGAATTTCTCCTTAATTCTGGTATGAAAAATTTTTCTCTTTCGTTTTTAATAAATATATTTACGTTACTAAAAAATATGCATCAATGGATTTTTTATTAAAATTTCCAAGTAACCGGTATCTCAATATAAGGAATTGTCGTAGACTTTTGTCCGACACTGTATATGTTGAATGAAGTCCCATTCGCTGCTGTGAGCTCTACCAAAGATCTTGGTGTTACTTTTGATGCACACATTCTAATCGCGACTACTAGGGCCTCGAAAATATTGGCTTATTTTCAGGCATGCTTATAGATTCAACAATATATCTACCCCCGCCCGCTTGTTTATCTGTCTTGTCCGGTCTATCCTTGAATATTGCTCTGTAATTTGGTCTCCCCGACACTCCTACCTCATTAACTCGTTTGAGAATGTCCAGCGAAAATTTACTCGTGTCTTGCTTTACAAATTCAAAGTCCCATATCAACCCTATGACTGTCGTTTATCCTTCTTACGTTTGCCTACTCTGTCATCCCGTCCCATGTATGTGTTTTCTATATCAACTCTGCCGCAATCAAATTTCATCAACATTGCATGCAGACTTACGTTTTCGCCAAGCATCGCGTTCTTCTCAGGCAAACAATTTTTTCGTACCACCGCATGGCCGTACAAATTTATATTTTCATTATCTTATTATACGAACGGTAAGAAATCATGATAGGCTTGAGCTTGGTCTTTTTTTCGACTCATACTTTGTTTTTGAATTGAGATTAAGAAGTCTGATTCTTACAACTCAATTGGAGCAGATATTCGACTTTTTGTGCTTTAAGTTAATTTGGCATGCATATTTGACTAAATACTTACTATTGTTAATATCATTGAATTTTATATTAACTTTTTCATTCAATTCTAGTTTCCATTAATTTTTTTTCTGTTTGTTTTGCTCCATTTTGTAATTGGATTGTGTTTAATCTGCCCCCCCGATTGTTGGTATTGCCCAGGAGAAGAATACAATGCCTGCTGCACATTTTACGGGACAGGCTGCGAAGGGACCTCTACAGGGAGACGAGAAAGCTCAACCCCGGATAATATAGTCGCGGTGATGCTCAAATCGGTTGACAAATGGAACCAGGTGGCACATTATATTCGGGCAGTCCTTAAAGATAAAAGGGACTCACAGCAGCCGGGGGTGTTGGGGCTGGGGGATCACTAGTCCGGCACTTCCTCTTGCCCTCTCCCCTCCCGCTAGAAGGGGGATCCCCCAGCTTGAAAGCACCTCACGGCTTAACATAACGTCACCAGGCCTGAAGTAATTGTTCAAACGATCCTAGGCTAGGTCCTCAGGTTTACAGGGGAGCTGTTTAGTGGGTAGTCCAGTTGCCTTCTTGCGAGCATTGGAGTCCTACAGTTTTTGCGTAAATGGCATTCACCTTCCAAACACAAGAAAGCCATTCAGCTGGTTGGAAACTTTGTATAGGTGTGACAGATCTCTGCGGAATATGGATCAGCGGTTTTTACACGAAGCATCAATTCCAGTTCGTTGTCCAACGCGTAATCCAGATTCAGTCAAGGTCGTTTACCTTTTATCCAAGGAAGAACCTCATGGTAACCTCCGTTTCCTCGAGTATATGGTGGGCGCTTCCCAAAGAATTCTTTCGCAGGTGCAAACCTTGGAATGCATGAAATTTGAATGAACAAATCAACAAATTAACCGATATTAGGGTTTTTACTTTTATTTATGTGCACAGAGTATGAGGCTAAGAAGTGTTTATATGACTTCAGAAACATTTCGGTCGCACTTTTCTGTGATAAATCATGGTCTGAAAAATATTTGTTTTATCATTGTGTGTTGCATGTTTTGTATGTCTACCGCAAAACGACTTCACTAAACCATCAACTTCCTCTATCTTGTCTATATAATCTAAGAATATAAATAAAGTAAAGGGCAAACTGTATTACACTTTAACAGTATTCTTTTAAAGAACGTTAGCAACCTGTAGATTAAAGCATATATTTCAGAGTTCATTTTGAACGTCAATATTCTCGGAACTTATAAATTCCATAAGCCGAGGAACCACAAAGGATAAGGCCAGAAATGAAATAAATATTTCAGCTTTGCTTGTGCATTTTCTATTTTTACAATAAATACTTTTGATGTGTTTCGTTGCTATAACAATTAGGTACAAATATAGAGTTCTTTCGGATTTGTCCATAAAGATTATTCACGTGTAAATTATGCTATAGTCGTAGCCAAATTTTCTTCAGCAGTGTCACTACGTGCTAGTCCTTTCGTTGCATAAATTGTCATTTCGTCATTTTGGCCGGCGATTTTCGGTTCGAGCTCATTCGGTTCAGGAGCAACACGTCGATGAGTCGAAGACCTTGTGTATGTTGAAGATTGATATGTAGAAGCTCGTCGTAATGATGCTGGTGCCTCCTTACAGAATAGGCGCGCCATTTCCTTGCGAAACCTGGGATGCGTCACCGCATATACATAAGGATCAATCGCTGCTGCTGATTTACAGAATAAGGCAGGAACTATTGATGAGAAGGGGGTGAGGACGGACTCGTTCCCGGTTATTCCGAGCAGAGCTACAATTGAATATGGCGTCCACGCGAAGAACCAAAGCGCGATCACAGCCACAATCACCATGGCCAACTTGATTTCTGTTTTATTTTTATCTTTGCTCGACTGTATGCTGTTCGCGGAGACCACAACACGGAAAATGTAGAAGTAGCAGTAGGTAATCACGATAAAAGGCACACACCATGCTGCAAACCAGTAACAGACCATGAATATTCGGGCGTCGCTTTCCTTAGAGAGGTAATCAAAGCTGCAAGTCGTTAGGTATCCCTCCGGGACGTAATCACTCATGCCTATGTCCAAGGCCGGCATGATAGCGAAGAAAAGGGAGTAGCACCAAATGACCGCAATCATTATCCTAGAGCGGCGATTCGTGGTGGATTTAAGTGGATCGAGTGGATACACTACAACGTTGTATCTATCGATTGATATTGCTGTAAGAGTTGTGATTGAGGCGGTACCAGTGAGACCGCCACAAAAAGCATACATCTTACACCCTGGAAGAAGAAGAAAGTTTAAATTAAACATTTCTGATAACATTCTAAAAACTCTTCCCAACTTACATAAACGTCCTAAAGCTGGCCCACAATGGAAGCAATCGTATACCGCGATGGGCGATTTAGCTATCATGAAAAAGTCACTCACAGCTAAATTCAAAACAAGTTTATTTGCTGGAGTCCTTAGAGACTTGCACCTAGAAAAAATGAAATCCGTTAAGACATTCACGTGAAAAAGTCGTCCAAATTCCATTCTCACCTTAAAAACATAAAAATCACAAATGCATTACCCGAACAGCCTATAATGGTTAACAACACATACATCATTCCTAGCGTGTAATGCGATGCGCGACTAGGAGGATCAAATTTCAACCAAAAAGGATTTATCAGCTTCACATATTCGGGATCTATTTCGCCTTCAAAACGTCGTAAAGCTGGATACTGGCTGGAAGGCACGAGAAAGGCATAAAGTAAGCGAAGGTAACATCATTAGAACTACAAGGACTGGGTGTTATCCTTACCTAAAGTCAAACGATTTTTGGTCCTCATTTATGCTACTGTTAAGGGCCGCCGACAATGTGGTGAAGTTAGTCTGCGTGGAAATTGTTGCCATAGTCGACGAAGTAATCCAATAGTCCATCCTGTTCGGTGGAATATTGTCTGTTAGCTTGTATTGCATTTAGCTGTTCTCACTGTCCATTTGTTCTGCTGGAAAAAAGAGAAAAACGCACAGATGGTGAGTGGCGAATAAAAAAGTCAATCATTATCAAGAAGTTTATGACGTAATCTACAAAAGATTAAGTTGGTAAAATGTTCGAGGTTAGCGTTCATGCGGACCCGAAACTTCTTTAATTAAATAAGTTTGAAAGGATCCTGTTTTGGGGATGCTTTTGATTTTTTCTAGGTCAAATAATGTCGGTGCAATGCAATTGAGTGTATGTTACTTTTGTGTTAATGAACATATTTAGTTACTCTTTCATGAAGCAGAAAAAGGCTTGCTATTAATCTTTTTTGTATTTTGGGAATACAATTATATATCATAACATATTTCCTAAGAGCTTTCTCTGAAAAAAATCTTTAATGGCCGAAATGGAAGGACCCAAAAAACTTGTTGAACATTTTTCAATTTCCTTAACTCAAAAAAATTCCCGTGGGCACCATCAACCGAAAAGGCAAATTTTTTTAGCCATCTTTAATTTCAATAAGTAAATAATAATTTGACTGACCGTAAATAATATAATCCGTCGAGGAAGTTAGCCGCTAGGGGGCCCCAAAAATCTGAAAAAATTGCAAATTTGAATCGCTGCCATTTTGAAGCTGGCACCTTATTGATAGATAAACTGACAAAATCATTAGATTTTAGTCAATAATTTTGTGTATTTGATATCCGCAGGCTAATTCATTTTTTTCTTTAAAAGCCGTCGGGCCTTGCTTAGTTGTGTGAGCAGATGCGTTTCGACTATTTTGAATCAACTTCAGTGTCTAAAGGATGTGTTGAAGGGAACGACTTTATATAGTCGTAGGATGGGTTAAGCGAATGGGTAATTAGCGGATGAGTAATGAGGTCAGGAAGTAAATTACTTAAGTGCTAAATTATACCAGGTAGGGGATATTAGGTTTTTGTTTTTTTGCTTGTTGAATGTCCGTTTATTCTGTTTCATCTCGTTTCCGTTTTCGTCTAAGAGTGTGGTCTAGGACTGAGAAAATTGCGTCGAAATTGGTAACAAGTTGTTCGTTGGTAATGTCACCGTCTGTCTTTCAATGTTTATAAATTTCAAGCCTTTCTAGGATGTTAAGTCTCGGTCCTTTGCTTTGTTTGTGTAGCAATTTCATAGAGTTTGTGATAGCGTCAGGCTCATGTGCGTAGTTTTGTAGGTGCGTCGCATAATTGGAGTCTGCCTTGTTGTGTAAGAAATATCGTAAGTGCTCTTTGTATCTTGTCGTTAGTTTTCGTGTTGTCCTTCCTATATATATATACCATGTCGCAGTCCTTGCATGTCAGTTTGTATATGCAGCTGTTTTTGTATATTGATGTGTCATTCAGTTTTGGTTTCAGTTTGTTTTCAATGTTGTTGTCCGTTTTGAATGCAGCTTGCAATTTGTATTTCCTAAGGAAGTTTGATAGTTTGTATGTCTCTTTGCCTACGTATGTTAACGAAACCACTGTTGGTCGTTCTTATGAGTTTCAGTCGATTGGCGTTCCTGTTTTTGTTTCAAGTCAAGTCAAAAGCGCTTTATTTAATACCAATCGTTATAAATTTTTAAAAGAACACAAAGCAAATTCCAAACAATAAAACTATAAAAAATTTAATGGCCCGAATGGCTTTCTAAATTTAAACGTTATCAGCAAACACATTTAGTGAAAAAAATACACTTGCAAATTCAAATTAATTAAGATTATTAGATATTTTTTGATTCAATTGGGAAAAGGAGAAAAAACCAACCAGCATTATTCAAAAATTACTTATACTACTAACAAAACAATGAACTTATATCCTATACCTAATATGTTACACCCTAATTCTAAATAAGTTCAAACAAAAAAAAAAAAAACAAAAAAAAAACGTTACCTTATATTGAAACCTATACCTAATTTATAATACAAACAAATGACAATACTAGATGTAGCAATAACGAGATGAATCTAAAACACTAAGTAACGAGAAAGAGCACAAAAACAGAAAATAAACACGAATAATTTAGACATTGTCATTCAGCCACCAATACCCAAATTGTTCCATCTCAGCTCGACCAGCCTCCACGAATCTAGCAAATGAGTATCTCCATTGGAATTGTTGGTCTCGTGAACTCAGATTCGGAGGATATCTTATCGGTGGCCCGTCTATATACGAGTATGTGATATATGATTGGGACGCCATCCGAATCAAAAACATATCGATTCATGTCCAAATACACGAATGCTTCTGGAGGAACGAAGCCAGTAGTGAGGCAAGTCACAACATACCCGTCTGTAGGGTGGAACGGCTGTGAAATCCAAGGGTTTTCACTCACAGTCACAGATCTTGCGATATGATTCCGAAGAAGTTTCAATATAAAGATATCGATCCTCGTCACTTCAGCAGTTTGATAAATTCTTCTATTCGATATACAAGTATAATGCTTCCAATCCGTCTCAGGCTTTCTGTACAAACCAGTACATGCACGAAGACATTTCCTTTCGGAAACTCTTAATTTTTCCATAGTACTAGCACTCTGGTTGTACCAGATCTGACATCCATATGTCAAAACTGGTCTAACCAGGGTCTTGTAACAGATAATTTTGACCTTTTGATCAATGTATTTGGAATGAAAGAGTTTTCGTAGGGCCATGACTACTTTAAGTGCCATACTGAGCAGGATTTTCACATGTTTAGTATAGTACAGATACTGATCGAGATGAACACCGAGGAATCGAACACAGGATTTATGTGGAACTCGTTCTAAACAACCGTCGCCAGCCATGATGTGGAAATCTTTCCAATTACGTTTCAGGTCTTGACTGACCCCCTGCAGCGTTGTCCAAAACAAGATTGTTTCACACTTCTGCGCACTGATTTTCATTCGCCAATTGTCAGTGTACAGCTGTACATCATTGAAAATTTTTTGGAGATTTCTCTGTACTATTGTAGCTTTTCGGTCTGCCGTATAGATGATCAGATCATCAGCAAACGCTACCAATGATCGCGTTGGCGAGACATTAAAATCAAAGCCGTTCAATAGTTTGCGAATGAAGATTGAGAAGAGCAGAGGCGCAGTAACTGTTCCCTGCTGTAGACCATTCAAGACCTTGAATTCGTGCATTGTTGTCAGGTTTCTATCAGTTACAACAAACGATTTCCCGTATAACATATTACACATCATGGTGACAAGGTGTCTGGGGAACTTTTCCTGAAGGAGTTTAAAAATTAGTCCATCTAACCGCACCGTATCGAAGGCTTTCTTCATATCAATGAGACATGCTCTAACGCATTGTCTATCATTTAGTTTCCAACAGATGTCTGAGGTTACTTTCGTTATTGCATGTGCGGTCGAATGCCTGGCACGAAAGTCAAATTGGCAATTCGGCATCAACTCATATTCCTCAATGTGGGCGTTTGTTTAATGCTCTGTTGAGTATCACTTCAAACACCTTGGTGATGTTAGGCAGCAAGCCGATTGGGCGATAGCTTTTGGGGCATGAAGATTCTTTTCCTTTCTTCAAGATCGGAAATACCTTAGCCTTTTTCCACTCATTTGGGAAATATGAATTGCTCAACATGTTGTTGAACAATATGCAATAGTTCCTAATAGCAACCTCAGGCAAATTTCGGAGAACTATATTTGGAATACCGTCAGCACCACATGATTTTTTGTTGTTTATTCTGCGAAATATGAAACACAAGTCTTCATAGCTGACAAAATAATCAATAAAATTCAAGGTCGGTATGAGGTCAGATGTTAATGTTTCATCGAAATGAAGAATTGATTGGCCGTTCAGGCTTGATTTGAAGTTGGAAACTTTTGCTTCAACGACCTCCGAAAATATTTCATTCCTTCTCTCTGGGTTTGGCAGATGAACCAATTCAAAATGTGTTCCAATCAGGGCAAGTTTCTGCAATCCATCACATATAATCCTGTTTCCATTTCTATCCGGAGTCGTACTATCAATTTCGATACCAGCCCTATCGAGAAGATTTATCTCATCACTAGCGACTTCAAGATTCGATACCTTCACTCGAGACTTCCTGCGGAATAAGCTATTCACTTTTGCGAAAACGCCATCTGGGTCCTGTGGGCTAGTAACCCTCAGCTTTTCTGCCCATTACTTGCTGACCTCACTCCTGAAGTATGAACGGATTAAGTTCTGGACATTCTTCAGGTGTAATTTCAACAAAGCCAACGAGGGATGGTTGTAGTCCAAAAATCGTCGATAAATATTGTTGACGAGGGTGAGAAGAAGGCTTTTCAATCTTTTCAACCTTGCGATGGTTGGTGTTTCATATTCTTCCATATTGTTTCGATGTTTAATCTTGGGAACTACTTTCTCAATTGTTTCCAATGTCAGCTTCTCTAACTTCGACAAATAGAGATCTATTTCATCGTCAGTTAGATTTCTGTTATTAGGAACCATTGAGCAAGCGTTGCCATCATCAGAAGAAGGACATTGCTTCTGGTACTCCCGATTAAACTTCTTTTGAAACTTTCCCCAGTCTGTTTTTTTGAAATTCAACCGATGATTTTCATGTTGAACTGGAATGAGGAAGAAATCATCCCTTTGATGATTGATTTCCATTACAATTGCGTTATGGTCGCTATCGTAAGGAAGCACCTGCAGTTTCCGTTAAGGACTATTAAAGCTGAATTCAAGTCTTGCGTCAGCAATGCAGAGGTCCAAATATGAATTTGTCCTAGGGTATGTTGGGAGCTCCGACCCATATAGATTGCACCAGTATTCAATTTGGTTCTCTGTTATCCATGATTTCAGGAATACACCTCTTGGATTATTGGTGGCGTTTAGCCATGATGTATGCTTGGCATTCAGGTCACCGGCAAAAATATAATAACTATACAGCCTGTTCAATTCGAGTATTTCAAACAAGGAATTGAGTTCCTCCTTGAACTTGAGAACATTTGGACCAGTTGCATAGGCAGAGATAACGAAGAGGTTATCCCCACCTGGCAGTGAAATTTTGATGACGGACACTTCAAGAAATTCAAAGTTTTTGAGTTCGACTTTTTCAATATTTTGGAAACAATAGGGCCTTCGAACCAATATCCCGGTGCCACCTCCCCCATCACCTATTACCCTATCGTTTCTTACGAATGCAAAATCTTTGAATTCCATGGAATGCCATGAATTGAGGTGGGTTTCAGTGAAAAGTATGATGTCAGGCTTTTGCTTAATAACAAATTCAAAGAGATAATCACGTCGATGTATAGCAACGATAGAGTTGACATTGATCGATATGAGGCGAAGCCTATCCATGGGAACATGACTGGATGACAAGTTATTATTAGGCATTTGAGAGACCTAAACGCTGAAAGGCAAAGTTAATTTTTGAATCTTGTTTGTCGATTCTCTCCGATAAAGAATTAAGTTGCTGGTTAAATTTTGAGAAGCAGCTCATTATTGCCACTTACATTATTTCCAGCATTTTCTGCTGGTCCTCTAGCGGCGAGTGCAAATGATACTCCGGGCTTGACGAAGTTGGAAGGTATGATATTACGGTGTACTTGTGTTTGCTTTGGAGCAAATTTAACTTTTACATCTTGATATCGGGAGCATCCTCGATATGATGCTGGGTGACTAAATACACCGCAGTTAACGCAGTATAATTTTTCTTTAGGCTCCGCCTGAGCCAATTTGCACTCACCGGGAGCATGAACGTCTTTGCATTTAATGCAACAATAGTGCATGGCACAATTGGCAGCCGAATGTCCAAATCTTTGACACCGGTAACACTGGTTGACTTCTCTTTTCTGGAGGTGTTCCCACCTCACCACTCTGAAATTAAGGTACCTAATTTGTTGAAGGGCACTTGGACTGCTCTTATTTGCAATTTGTACCAGGTAAAGTGGTAAATTCTTCCTTTCTGTGGTCGACCTTCTTGTCGCAAAGGCTTTGACTGAAACAAAATCAATATCTGGTGTAGCCTCCTTGAGCACCTGAAGAAGATCGACTGTATCCTCTCCGCTGTCCAAACCCTTCAACAAGAAGGTCTGATTCTTTTCTTTTTTTGGGGTAAAGGTGAAGTGTGGAACCTCCCCAGAAATCAGCGCATCTTTGGCTGACTTGGAAACAACCAGTGATTTCGTCCTTATAGTTAATTTTTCGGCATTAACTTATTTGATTTCGAAATTGGCCAGTTTATTTTCGGCTGCCAATAGCCGAACCATATCTTTCCCGGTTTGTCCGAACACGTTGATTGGCGGAACTTTTTCTGTCTTGTTGTAAGCTTTTTCAGAGGAACAAGCAGAACTGCGGGCTGGTTTTTTCTCCTTATATTTGTTCTTTAAATATTGAAAAAAATTAACGTCATAATCTTGATTAAAATTACCTCCGATGTTTTCTTCGATTTCCATATCTTCGGTTAATCCCTCCAGCGCTGCAAAAGAATTTTGGCTTTCGTTGGTGCCACCAGCACTTAGAACTTCCTCTGGTATTTCTTGCTTTGTACTTTCCTTCGGCTTTGTTACCTGTTGCCATTGATTTTGTGGCTGCGTCTTTTGAGGCTTCATCCCTGCCTTGAAAAGATTCTTGAGAGACTGTATCTCTTGCCTTAGTTCATCATTTTCTTTCTGCAATTTGGCCATTTGTTATTTGTCCGCTATTATTCGCAGCTTGCACCCTCCATCTACGGAGTTTTCTTCGTTATGTTTTCTTTTGGTGATTATCGCCAGTTTTGTATTCGTCGTTTCCCCAGGTTGCCCCAGCGGTGGGAAGCCGTCGGGCTCCTCCATACCAGCGGCGAAATTTTCTTTGTGAATTTGTTTTTCGTTACCAATCGAAGTAAAAATATTCGATAGAAATTTTCTGAGTCGATTAGTTCGACAACATAGGATTTTTTCCGATAAGACTTAACTTTGGACTAACGTTTTTAAAAAATTAATTTAATTTTTGAAAACTTTTGACAGGCGCGATTTAACAGACGTCTATACGCAAAGACTACTACGATCCATCTCTCCTGTTTTTGTTTGTACTGTGTGACAAGTTTGTCAACGTTGCATTGTTTGTATCCGTTATTACTAGCTATTCTGTAAATGTTGTTTAGTTCGTTTGAGTAGTCGGTAGGAGTCATGCGGATGGAGTGAAGCCTCTGCACCCTTGATTTGTACGCTGCTAGCTTATGTTGTGTGGGGTGGTTAGATGTTTCATGCATGGTATGATCAGTTGTGGTTGGTTTTGTGTATATTTTGTTGTCCAATCGTGTTTGTTCACATGTCACAGTTAGGTCCATATAGTTGAGTTGTCCGTTTGTTTCTTTTTCCATAGTGAACTTTATATTCAAGTGAATTTCATTTATATAGGTAAGCAGTTGGTCTTGTTTATTTTTTTGTGAGTCAATAACGATAAAACAGTCATCCACATATCGTCTGTAAAATATTACATTGAATATTTTGACAACTTTGGGTAAAAAGACTTCATCCAAAGATTGTAAGAATATTTCTGACATTATTGAGGACATTGGATGTCCTATACCCAGACCATCCTTGGCAATGTATGTGTTGCTGTTGAACTTAGATTTTATCAATATTGTCACGCGTTATGGTTCGTGGTCATTAATTTTGATGTGCCGAGAAAGCGCAAACGCACTGTTTTTTAAATTTAGTTCAAAGAGTTTATTTATTAAAAATGCACAATAATTTGAAAAATCGCATTTTAATTTATTTTTCACTGTCTATCAATTCATTGTTTATTCCAACTGTCTTTCAAATAGTATATCACAAAAAATTACTTCACTCTCAATTAACATCGCCTTTAATTCGCGCTCTACTGCTATGGCTGTTTCACTATCGTAGTTTTTACTACTACTATATCTCCTCAATTCATTCAGCCCGGCTTTATATAGGGTCTCTAGTCATTCAATCTATTTCTTGTACTATATATTGTTGAAGTTTCTGACGAGAATTACCTGGAATTCTCAAACAAGCAATTCAGAATACCCGTAGTGACGCCAAAAACTAGTGACTCAAAAATTTGGCCTTGATCTGAATGAAGTTAACAAGATACGCCATACCTACTGACCCAATTTAACACTAGCTGTTCGGCTACAGTAGTTGCTTCCTGGTTGGGAATGGGGTAGATCTCGGGCCACTTGCTAAAATGATCGGCTACAACTAGCGTGTATCAATTTTTCCATTCGGATTCAGGAAAGGCTCCTGCGATATCAACAGCAATCCTCTCAAACGGTACCTCTACCTTATAGGTTTGCATTTGTCCTCTCAGTCGTCACTTTGGACCTTTGATGGAGGCGCAAATTGTGCATCTATGATACCAGTCCTCTACGTCTTCTCGAGCGTGGAGCCAGTAAAACTTTCCCGCAATTTCGCTAAGGCTTTCTTAACACCAAGGTGGGTCTTTCGCGCATTTCCTTAACCACATCGTGGATTCGGATTTTTGGAAGTATAGCCAATGCAGTCGTATGGTTGCAATCTTTCGATCCATCTCGTAACTTGTCCCTCCGGGTCTTTGAAGTTAAGCAGCCATCTCAACGATGCATGGTCTATTCGAAGAACAAATTTCTGGCCATATAGTTAGTTGTGGAACTGCTTGGTGGCCAATAGCTCCTTCCGGGTCATGCAGTAGTTCCTCTCACTTTTTGAGAGAATTTGACTGTAATACGAGAGGATTCTTTCTTCCCCATCGATCTGCTGGGAGAGTACAGCTCCAATACCGCCGTTGCTGGCATCTGTATCATCTACAAACATTTTTTAGGGTTTTGGATATGCCAGCACAGTTTCTCCTTCAAGGTCTCAAAGGCTGCCTGCATTGTTCATTCCAGACATACAGACAATTTTTCTCGGTCAGCTGATGGAGACACTTGGCTATTTTGGCAAAGTCTTTGACGAATCTTCGATAGTAGGTCACCAGGCCCAGAAAACTTTGTAGTTGGCGCTTGTTGTTCAGTCTTGGCCAGCTTTTCATGGCTTCAATTTTCTCAGAGTCTGTTTTGACCCCTTCTGCTGATACAACGAGTCCCAGGTATTCAGCTGCCAAAAGGGTACACTTGTCGGGACTAAGTTTCAAATTTGCCAGTCGCAATCGGGAGAAAACCTCTTCTAAGTTCCGCACATGCTCTTCGAACGTTCTTCCGATAACAATGATGTCATCTAGGTACACCAAGCAGGTCTTCCAAGTTAGGCCTCGTAACACGTATTCCACCAGGGGTTCGAAAGTCGCTGGAGCATGGCAAAGCCCAAATGGCATCACCACGGATTGCCACAGTCCAGTTCCAACTGAAAACGTGGTCTTCTCTCGGTCCTGCTTGTCGACTTCTACCTGCCAGTAGCCACTCTTGAGGTCAGGTGTAGAATACCATTTTGCGTCGGCTAAAGTGTCCATGATGTCATCGATGCGTGGGAGTGGATAACTATCTTTCTTAGTGAGGTCTATAGTCGACATAAAAACGAGTGCTACCATATTTTTTCTTTACTAGAACTACTGGCGCGGCCTATAGGCTGACAGAAGGCTGAATAACACCTTGTTTTTGCATGTCCGAGATCAGTGCGCTCACTTTTCCTTTTTTGGCTATAGGAAGATGTCTCGATGCTTGTCAAATGGGCTTGGCCCCCTGTGTATCTATTACGTGAGTTACCATACTTATTCGGCCTTTGTCATACGGGCTTGTTGAGAAGATGTCACTGTACTTGGTGACCAGATAAGGGGCTCGCTTTTATAGCTGCACTGGCAATTTGGTCTGCTTCAATATTGCAGACGTAAATTCCCGGGCCTTGTCTGTGTCCTGCTTCCTTTCCCAATGATGCCCGTGAGTAGCTTCCAAAGAGGTGATGGTGGAAACAAGCTGGCAGCTGCCAATGACTTCTCCCGCTTTGATGCTTGTGGTTGAGTCTGCGGTGTTAAGGAGTCTAACCGGCACGTATCTGTTCCTTATAGATCTTACAAGGCTTCGTCCTACAATCAAACTGCACAATGCCGACGTCTTCGTTGGCTCTATCAGATAAGGTCGGTAGGCCCATACAATGCTCTCGGAAGATTTCGGTATATCAGTGTCAGCACATGCTACCACATTCATTTTGGGAATTTGGGTGCTGGGATCCTCCATAAATACTTCGACATTCCGCCTTTTCAATACCCGTTTGCCGTAATCCCGCGTGATTCCATGTGGTCGCAGAATGCAGTCATCCATAATGTTTGCGACCAGAAAATTATGTCGGAACGCAAGGCCTCCCAACTGTATCTGGAGATTGACCTCTCCATGGATAGGTACACTTTCTCCCGAAGCTGTCCGTAGCAAGGAAATCCTGCCCTTGTGAAGTAGTTGCTGTCTCACTAGGTCTGGTCAGATAATCGATCGGGTTGCACTTTTGTCGATTATTATGGTGTAATATTCTCCGTCGACTTGCTTTGGAAGGCTTAAGTCTGCTTCTCCAGAATGTAATCTTGACACGGTGATGGTGGTGCTGGGGACGTCGATCCTCCTAGCCAACCACTGCCCCACGAAGTTGGCTCTTACATGTTTCCTGACTCCTCAGTTTGAAGGGCTTCCATTCTGGGCTCCTGAGTCGGTCTGGGTCTCCTCCTAGCTGCACACCCTGGACAATAGCTTGGTTTTCTTCGCTTCTTGCAGTCTCTTTTCAGGTGCCCCTTCTCTCCGCAATTTCAGCATCTAGGCGCACCATTTACCTGCCACTCTCATTCAATTTCCACGCGCTTACACCTAGACTCGTCTGCCACTACCTCGTGAACCCGGGCAGTGGTACGACTCACATTGTTTGCTGCCTCAAAGTCCTTAACCGTTTACTTTTGAGCTAAACACACGGCTTTTTGCAATTCCTGGTCCTTTAATTTGCTGATGAATGCTTCTGTCGCAGCGTCATCTCGATGTTCTGGGTGATGAGCTGGGTAAGCTAAAAATGCCAGTCGCTCAATGTCTTGGGTTAGCTGCTGTAAGGTTTTGCTAGACTTCATCCGATGCCGTAGCTGTGATCGATAAATCTGCTTCAGATGATCGTCTCCATAATGCATGTCTAGCCCATTCATTATAGCAGCCGGGTTTGAGTGCAATTCAGTGAGGATAGTCTGCAAAAGCGGGGCCTCTTAGAGCAAGAATTAATGCAATTGCTCGTTCCTGCTCATTCCAGTCCGAGCGGTGGCTTTAAAGGGGGGTTTTGTAAATACTTCAGACCGTTTGCCCATCGAATATTGGTGATTTCACATTTCTGGATGTTTTTCGCGCTGCGGTTATAAGCGGGGCTGGTGAAGTGGTTACTAATCCCTGCACTGCTTCCCATTCCTTTTTCATTATTTCCACCTCTGATCTCATGGTTGATTCTCTCTTCAACCTGATAAACCTTTTCCTCGACGCATTTAATTTGTTTGTTCAGGCTACCAAGCTCCGCTTTTATTTCGATCGACTATTTTTGCAAATCTGCTTTGAAATTGGTTGACTGTTTTTGCAAATCTACCTTGATTTCGAATGCTCATTGGTCCAGCTCCTAGTCTAGGTTTGATAATTGTTCATTTAGCTTCGCAGTTATGTTAAACTAGATGACTGTTGCTGCTGCTCTTGCTGCATCAGCATCAAGAATTGCATCAGCGCATTATCTGCTTCCTTCAATTTTGGTGTTTTCGCATCTCCACCTTCTGCGCCTTTTTCCGCATCTGAGGGCTCATCCAAATATAGATGCACACCTTCCGATTCAATCGCAACACTCAAGCGTGGAATCAGTGTGGCCTTTGTATCTTGTGTAGCCAGGTTTCGCTGTTCCAACTCTTCCTTAGGCTCCGACATGTTCAATGTATTAATTTTGAAATGTAGGCTTCGTGACATTATTTCGACTTTTTTCCACCAGTTTCTACGTTAAATGTCACAATTGTGTGGCTAATAGTTTTCACTTTCAAATTTATCTTTCTCACTTCTCGACACCACTGTCGAGTGTCATGATACGCGGCCGATAATTTTACTATTCCGGGGAAGTGAAAACGCACTGTCTTTTAAATTAAGTTAAAAGAATTTATTTTTTAAAATGCACAATAATTAATTTCACCTTTTAAAATTCGCATTTTAATTTACTTTTCACTATCTATAAATTTAGATTCCAACTGTCTTTCAAATATGTCAAAAAAAAAATCACTTCACTATCAATCAACATCGCCTTTGATTCGCACTCTACTCCTATCTCCGTTTCACTATCACAGTTTTTACTACTACTATATCACCCCTATTCATTTAGCTTGGCTTTATATAGGGTCTCTAGTTATTCAATCTATATCTCGTAATGTTTTGACGAGAACTATCTGGAATCTTCGAGTAATTCTGAATACGCGGAGTGATGCCACTTTCAGATATTGATCATGGATCATTCTTGTGCTTTCGAGTACATTCGTTTACTTTTAAATCAATATTGATCATGATGTTATTAATAGTTGCATCAATAATTGCAAAAGTAGCTCCCAGAATTATTTGGAAATGTTACAATATCTACTCTAATATAGAAATCAAATAAATATTGTGACTTTTAAAAGCGTTTAAAATATCCGACTTTGACTTGCTGCCATCTTAAAATGGCCTTGAAATTTTTAATTATTCTCTCGAAGTTTACAGCATCTACCAAGATTCACCATCACTGGATGAAAAGTTTTCATGCCGCCATCTACAAAACTCGAGCATGTGTACATAGACATTATCACTATGCCCGCTCAAAAGGAAAATGTCATTGCTTCACAACGCTATTCACGATAGCGCGAAGCACCCTATAGAAGACCAAGAGGCAGAGACAGTCACACGAGCCTTCGAGGAAAACTGGATCGCTAGTTGTGGCTAGCCACACCGAATCACAGCCGACCAAGGATGAAAGTTTGAATCGCACCTTTTCAGGTCACTAAATCGCTAAGCAACCACCACACATCTACACACTTCTGCTTACCACCCACAAGGAAACTGGATGGTGGAACGTTTCCCTCGGCACCTCAAGGCCGCGATCCGAAGCTGTCAGAATGGCCAATGGACGAAATTCATACCAGACGTCATCATACGTATACACGCAAGTTTCAACGAAAAGTTGGGGTACTCGCCGGCTGAACTACTGTTAGGCCAGCTGATACGTTTGTCAGGCGAATTTTTCACCCCAGCACCATACGATCAAGAACCGAGCGATTTTATCAAGGAAGATTCACCCAGTGCCCGTCACTCTTCAAGGCTCAGCCGAATAATGTATACTGTCATAAACCGAATTAAAGAAACCAACTCGAGATAATTTTAATTGCATTTATTTGTTTGATACCACTTAATGCAGACTAACAACTGATTTCTTACATTCTACCAAGTTTAACATCGGTTCGGATATTGTTGCTAAATTAGCAATATTGCTTGGCGATATTGCAATGCCATGAATCGTATATTCTGGCGTAGATAATTGTTGCCTATTACCAGTAGATTTTGCAGCATATGATATTTCACCAGCATCTGAGTTCGATTGAACTTGATTTCGGTTGCCATCCATTGAATTTAAATGAACGTTATTTGGGGTGCTATTGACTGAATGAGATTTAGCTTTGTTGGGAGCATTATCATATGTTTTTCGTGGGCCATTTCAACTTGGCAACGACTATACACGTTTTTGACACCGTAAAAATGCACTGCAGATGTCATATGAAAATGCGGTGACACGACATTTTCGATAAGAGTGCGCGGCAAAGAGGTTACCGCCTCGATTGACAGGCTGAAACCTGCATTTATGTTCGTCGAATCTTCACCAGAAAACCGAGAGGCAACCATTCACAAATGAACAGCACCGGTTTTGAACAACCAATAAGTGGCCAATGTACAACAATTACAAGAACGACAACAACACGGCCCACATAACGAGAGGGTTAACAGCAGCTGCAGGGGCAGTGACAACAAGAACTCCCACGTCAACCAGGCCGGCTCTAATGAAGAGCGATTCGAAAACATGCATACACAACGCATTTATGTGTCTCAATCACATTAACCAATACAAATGGCGCATCTTCAGTTTTTTTTTTTTTTCAATTTTTAGGATTTTGCAAAACCTGTTTTACGATAACCTATAATATCGGTGCCTGTTCGTCAGTGCGTCGCAATAAGTTTTCTCTGGAACTATAGAAGTTACAGTTATCAAATTTTGTGAACAGCTCAGAAGTTTCTGTTTAATGAATGTTCCGTAGTCAAAAAGAAAATGCAAACACTTTTAAGGGGGTCTCTTCATATGAAGATGTGAACCCTCAAACAATATTTCCACCAAAGATAGTCGAGTAGGTGGTCCAAATGAAAGGTTTTGATGAGATCTTTTAACATCTGTTATAGAAATTGCAATATTGATGACGAAGTAGGCAGCGAAAATGAAAGAACACGAAAAAATTGTGTCCCCCCTCACGATTGAACACCTGTGGATCGAAAAATCTAAAAAAAATCATGAAGGTATTGTATTAATCGAGTAGTCACATAAGCAAACTGCTCGAAAACCTTCCTATCCCCTACTCAAAATTTTATGTGACAGATTTAGAAAAAATATGTAATTATTTTTAATCTTAATCGTATTTCGTAAAAAAAATTTTCCTTCTTATTATTAAATGTAATTTTATATCCATATTCCTTTATATTAAGTTTAATTACATTCGTTATGAGATTTAACTTTTATTACTATTTCAAATCCCCTTCATTTTTCTTTTAGTTCGGTCAAATTTAGTTTCTTTTAACAAAATTCAAATCTGTCACATAAAATTTACAGTGTAGGAACGCTGAGCTAATACACTCCACGGTGTACTAGATTGGCGAGCGGAATGGAATTCAGTGGATGGAATGACGTTTACGTCAGTTGGACGTACCCGGTGGTGGTGTATGGGTTAGACGCATCCTCTAATTGTGCGACCAAATAAACAGCAAAAACAAACGGACGTTGTGGCCTTCTTTAATAAGGGCAAAAATATTCTAGGGAGTAAATCGTTGCAAAGATAGGATCGAAGTCAGGTGAGTTAGTGCGAAGAAAAGCCTTCATCTTTGTCGAGAGAAAAATAACTGTATACGTGATTGTTTGTTCGTAGGGTGGAGTGTTGCATCGATTGGTCTTGAGTCGATTAGTCGAGGTTTGGAGCTCGTTTTCCGACAAAGAAAAGTAGTGGGGTGCACTGATCGAAATAGCGGTGTCTGGTTGACACTGGAAGGAGATCGATAGGAGTCGTTTGCTGCAGCAGTCTCAGTAGTGAGTATAGCACCAAAGGACAGTCCCGTTGAAGTTAGCCGAGACCCAGAACTGTCAACACAAACACCAGCGAGTGTGCCAGCGTTAGCGATAGGCACAGGTTTTTATCAATGCAACAGCTACTGGCGAACTCTCGGCCACGTGATTGTCCATGTCGAACGTATCATCAGCGCAAATCCCACATCAAAGTCTTGGACAGCAGTGTCGATTATTGGAAGGTATTTAAACAAAGAAGCACAAACTCTCAAAACTCTACTTTTAAATGAAATTCAAATGTACCTTTCGGTCTTCCGAACATTTATAAGGAACCCTTTACTGAACTCACAACACAATCAAGCATTGCCGTGGGTTGTAACGCCTCCCCTAGCAAACAACTCGGCCTTTGCATTTCAAGTGACATTCGTCACGCAGAATTTATTGCTCAATGAAATATTTCGAGACGAGTTTATTGACCCCTTTCGGATTTGTCCATCGATAAAATAGAGCTCCAGCCGCGTTTTCATGCAAATAGCATTCCACATCGGAAACACTGCGTCGATCTCTGAAGTCGTTTTCCGGTGTCGAATAAGCCTTTAGCGCATTGTAAACAATTGGGTTTCTCGAGATGAAGTCGTGAAGCATACTACTAGTTTGTGTGTGGTTTAATAATACGATTTTTAAGATACCGAAAAAAGCATCAAGAGAAAATATTTCTTAGCGGCATAGTTAAGTAGAAAATTGATGCAAAGAAGAGTGTTCGTGAAGTCGAAAGGAAGCTGAAATAATTTCAAAGAAAACGTAACTAGTCCATGTGTCTTATAAATTCAAATTTCAATCTAAGGCGGTCGTTTAATTTGAATCAAGCAACTAGTGCAACTCAAAGCGAACGGTCCCAAAATTGTTCAGAATGCCGTTCAACGCTAGAATGTAATCCGTCTTTTCGAAGGCTCAAATTCATCGTGCGAAAATGAAACTCGAAACCCGATCCCGATATGCGGCATTCAGAAAAACGATTAATTACGGAACAAACTATTGCCTTCGAATTTTAAAGAAAAATTTAATTTCTAAAGAAAACATTTATATTTTTTTTTAAGGAAAAAGCATTTCTTTTATTTAACTGATAATTGTTCATGCATACTTGCCCTATTTGAAATGGGCAATGTGAGATTAAATGTATAGAATACATTTTTTTAGGTCTTTGTAAAAAATTTTTTTACAAAGACCTACTAGTTTCGCGACCTGTCTGTCCGTCCGTCCGTCTGTCCGTCTGTCCGTCTGTCCGTGCGTCACAGCTGATTTCCTCAGAAACTATAGAAGCTAGAATGCTCAAACTTTGTGAAAAGGTCAGAAGTGATGGTCTCTCAAAAGTTAGAGCCTTTACAAAAATTTAAAAAAATTTTAAGGGGGGTCCCCCTTAGTAAAAAATTGGCCGTTAAAAATTTTTTTTGATCAAAGGTAGTCGAATGGGGTCTTGATTAGAACTTTTAAATCTGAAAAAAAAAATCATTTTATGAATTAGGGGGCCCAGGGAAAGGCAAAATGTACCCAAAATTTGTACCCCCCCCCCCTCGCGATTGGACACCTTTCAGCCGAAAAATCTGAAAATTATCACGGACGTGGACCACCATGAGTACAAAGGCAACAAATACCTTAGAAATCGAAATTCACTCAACTTTGTTAATAATAGTATGATTTGTAGATTTTACATTTTTGCCCATAAAATCAAAACGGTACCTTTAAACTTCTTGAAATTTTGCAATTATATAGACTGACATAAGATATATATGCTCACAAAATTTAATTGAGATCGAATCATAATCAAGTGAGTTATAGCCATTTCAATTATATGGAATTACAACAACAATAACACGTGTTTATGGTTGATATAGGGTTTTCCAATAAGAGCTGTTATTTTGATATTAAAAGAAAAATGCCATTTTTTAATACAAATGATCGGATATTTATTTTATTATAAAGAAGAAGATATGCCGTTAATAGCAATAACTAACATTGGGCAAATAACGACTACGACACGCTTACAGGACCATATCCTCTTCATGAAATTTTTTATAACCAAATCGCAAAGTGGCTGCCCTATATCCTCGATAGCCTCACGAATTTCATCTTTGAGGTCTTTAATCGACGCTGGGCTATTGGCATAGGCCTTCTCTATCACGTGGCTTCAAAGGAAGAAGTCGCAAGGTGTTAAATCAGAAGATTTATTCAAAATAACACATCTTATTGGAAAACCCTATATATATTTAAAATTGACTTAGGCACTTTTATTTTCTTTCAATTTTCATGAAAATTTAAGGAATAGTGTTTAACATGAACATGTTCATTTGGCCGAGCATTCAGAAAAATCATTTAAGCTAGATTAAAATGGCGGCTGCACTGTCCTTATGAAAGAAACTGTGCATCTTTTGTATAAATTTGAACGATTTCATATCTAAGTATTGGATGAATAATTCAAGTTATCGATTCACGCCATTAGAAAACTTGCTTCTAACCCTAGGATGTTTACAAAGACCTTCTGGTAGGAGCACTCTCTTGCTTACTCAACTTGTTTGGGATCTTTTTTTGGTGATTTATATCTAAAACTTTCATCCGGCTACTCCTAACTGGTCCACCTACCAAAAGCAGAAACTGAAATCTACAATGTTAGATCAATCTGCCATCTCATCTGCCAAGTCGAATCAATGAAACCAACTAGTGGGCAGGCAGGTGTCATACTTGCCAAAAATTTGGCCACTCATAGAGCAACTGCCACACTCAAGTTCACCGTGTAAAGTGCGATGGCCTTCATCAATGCACACTGCAAAAAACAAATTACCGTAAAAACCCAAATACATCAATTGTGGAAGAGGACACTCCGCTAACTAAAGAGGATGTCCCAAAAACCCGGAAAATGTCACAAAATCTTTCGCGCGAATTACCACCCAAAACAAGCAACAACCCAGTGTGAACTCACCACAACCAAACACCAATAGAGCCCCTACGATTTCTTTCCGCCCACAAACCACATTAACTAAGTAATTTTTCATCAAAATGCAGACACAATGGTGCAGGGCTTCTTTGCGCCAAAAAAAAAAAACGAAGTAAAAACACTAAGTGACTTCCCCATGGATCACATTTTCGTACTCACGTGGAATGCACGCTCCCTGCAACAAAGGACTCGTGAGTTTAGGCAGTTTATAGTTGACGATAAATTTGATATTATTCTCATCCAGGAAACCATTTTGAAGCCGGTAGTCTGTCCCCGCTTCTCAAACTATTATCTACACAGAAATGATAGACTGACAGGAAGGGGAGGTGGAGCGGCCATTCTTGTGAGAAGAAATGTGAATCACTACCTGATTGAAACCCAACAACTACAATGCGTGGATGCAACAGTAGTTAAAATAAAAACAAGTTGAGTAAGCAGGAGAGTGCTCCTACCAGAAGATCTTTGTAAACATCCTAGGGTTAGAAGCAAGTTTTCTAATGGCGTGAATCGATATTATATTAATTATTCATCCAATACTTAGATATGAAATCGTTGAAATTTATACAATTGATGCACAGTTTCTTTCATAAGCACAGTGCAGCCGCCATTTTAATCTAGCTTAAATGATTTTTCTGAATGCTCGGCCGATTGAACATGTTCAAATTAAACACTATTCCTTAAATTTTCACGAAAATTGAAAGAAAATAAAAGTGCCTAAGTCAATTTTAAATATATATAGGGTTTTCCAATAAGAGGTGTTATTTTGAATAGATCTTCTGATTTAACACCTAGCGACTTCTTCCTTTGGAGCCACGTGATAGAGAAGGCCTATGCCAATAGCCCAGCGTCGATTCAAGATCTCAAAGATAAAATTCGTGAGGCTATCGAGGACATAGGGCAGCCACTTTGCGATTTGGTTATGGAAAATTTCATGAAGAGGATATGGTCCTGTGAGCGTGTCGTAGTGGTTATTTGCCCAATATTAGTAATCGCTATTAACGGCATATCTTCTTCTTTATAATGAAATGAAAATCCGATCATTTGTATTAAAAAATGGCATTTTTCTTTTAATATCAAAATAACAGCTCTTATTGGAAAACCCTATATCAACCATAAACACGTGTTATTGTTGTTGTAATTCCATATAATTGAAATGGCTATAACTCACTTGATTATGATTCGATCTCAATTAAATTTTGTGAGCATATATATCTTATGTCAGTCTATATAATTGCGAAATTTCAAGAAGTTTAAAGGTACCGTTTTGATTTTATGGGCAAAAATGTAAAATCTACAAATCATACTATTATTAACAAAGTTGAGTGAATTTCGATTTCTAAGGTATTTGTTGCCTTTGTACTCATGGTGGTCCACGTCCGTGATAGTTTTCAGATTTTTCGGCTGAAAGGTGTCCAATCGCGAGGGGGGGGGGGGGGGGGCTCACAAATTTTGGGTACATTTTGCCTTTCCCTGGACCCCCTAATTCATAAAATGATTTAAAAGTTCTAATCAAGACCTTTCATCTGATACCCCACTCGACTACCTTTGATTAAAAAAATTTTTTAACGGCCAATTCGTTATTAGGGGGGACCCCCCTTAAAAATTTTTTAAATTTTTGTTAAGGCCTTAGCTTTTGAGAGACCACCACTTCTGACCTTTTCACAAAGTTTGAGCCTTCTAGCTTCTATAGTTTCTGAGGAAATCAGCTGTGACGCACGGACAGACGGACAGACGGACAGACGGACGTACGGACAGACGGACGGACGGACGGACGGACAGACAGGTCGCGAAACTAGTAGGTCTTTGTAAAAAAAAATTTTTATAAAGACCTAACAAGCTCATTTGAATTTGCATTCATGCCTCTCCATAACCCCCTCAAGCCTCACCCAGCTTCTAAATTCAGCCAGTGATATCGATGAAAGTATAGAATAACTTGCCAGATAAATCCTACTTACTAAGGAAAATAATACAGCCCAAACTCCGGTAAGGGAACACAATCCCTATAAACTTCCTCAAGTTATTAGGCTCCTGATAAGGAAGAGGAATCAACAACGGAGACGAGCTAGGAACACGGGTGATCCCAAGTTAAAAACCAAAGCCAACCTGTTAACCAGCAAAATACGAATTTGCAACACCATTTGGGAAGGATTTTTGCAAAGTCTATAACCCTTATAACTTCTGGCTCCTCTCAAAATATTTTAAATTAAAAACAAACTAAATATCCCCCCTATTCACGGACCGAATTGCCTCAAATATGACAGCACGGGTAAGGCCGAAGCCTTTGCAGACACTCTTGAACGGTAATTCCATGAGAATAACTCCTCTGAGGAGACCCCTGAATCTGAAGATGAAATTGAGTCCTCTGTGTAAAGACTGCTAGCTTCCTAGACGCACGCACTAACGTAATTCGTCCAATAGGCTTATCGGAATTTAAAAACATGATAAGCACAAAAAGCCCCAGGCCATAAATCTTTGACGAACACCATACGGGAATGGCTACCCTGTAACAAACTGCAAGCCCTGACGGACATCATCAACACCATCTTTCGCCTACGTAAATTCCGCAAGTCGTGAAAAATGGCAATTAAAATCGTCATCCCGAAATCAGATAAGGATCTTACTTTTCCGCGGCATTAGCGGCCAATAAGTCTACTGTCTTCTCTCTCAAAGCTCACAAAGAAGGCACTTTTAACTTGGTTTGTCAAATATATTGAGAGCAATGAAATCATACCAGATGAACAATATGGCTTTCACGCTGGAAACTCCACCGGACTTCAACTAACAAGGGCAGTCAAATATATTAGAAATGGGTAGAATCACATGACAAAGTCTGAATATTCTATTCCACTACCTTTAATAAAAATTATCAGCTCTTTCTTGCAGGGCCGATCTTTTCGAGTAAAAATTGATATCATACTATCTAACATGCGACCAATTCAAGCTGGAGTTCGACAAGGACCACCACTCTCCCTATTACTGTACACCCTATACACGGTGGACCTTCCACGCCTACCTAACAGCGTTCAAATTTCCCTTCGCCACAAGCAGAAGCCAAATCTTCAAGTCTGCAATGATCCACCGAAATTCTTCTGGGTTACTTACTGGTGGAAAATAAGAATTAACGCTGACAAGACATAAGCCATTTTCATCACAAGAAGACAACGACAACAACCTTCTGAACTACAAATCAACTCAAACTTAGTACCTTGGAATAGAAAAACAAAGTACCTAGGGCTAACATTTGACAATAGACTTACATGGACTGACCACAAACATAACAAGAGACAACGCTGTTTAGGTATCTTATCCTCCTTGCACCCCATCTCAAGATCGGGAAAACTGAACGTGAAAAACAAACTCCTCATCTACACACAAGTTATAAGAAATTCTTCTGTATGGCTGCACAGCCTTCTGTCCGATCTCAAAATCCAACAAAAAACTGCTTCAATCCCTGCGAAACAAGGCCCTTAGGAGAATCTTTAGAACCCCCCGGTACATTAGGGACATTGACATTCATAAAGACCTCAAACTAGACACTATTGACAAATATACAATATACTAGACCGCGTACTAAAACTGTTCGACAGGATAGACGAACACCCTGATAATACCCTGAATCCCCTAAGACCAACCAAAAACGAGCAGAGGCTCACCTACCCTAGTCTCAGGTCAATAAAATTGTCATGTAGGACTGACAAAATCTAGTTTATTTATTTATTATTTCTACTTAACAGAAAAAAATCCAATTGCAAAATAGATAAAATAATAGCACAGCAAAATCAATTAAGAAATAGCACAACATGCATATAGCAAGATTAAAAATAATAAAAAATGCAAAAACTAGGAGAAAATAAATAAAAAAATCATTAAGAGTTGAGAAGAAGACAGCTGACATTTCTTTTATATACTAAATACGAGAGGGGGAAGACCCAAGCTGAAGGTCATCATGGTTACGAGGTAATCGGAGCATGGGTGAGTGAAAATACACCAAGATACGTGCGAATGGAACACAAATATATTCGACGATCTTTTAGAACGCATAACGTGCCTCACTTGACAAGGCGAGTATCGAGCAAACCACGGCAAAGCCTCTAAAGGAAACATTTATCAAGGTAGAGTCGACGCTTTTGCAGCGAATATTGAGGATAGCTAAGCTTCATTCATAAAAAATGTAGGGAGTCTGGAATTTCAAGAAGACGATCCTGGTAAATCTTTTTTGTATAGCTTCTAGCGTAAACTTCAAACACTTCAAATGAGGTGACCAAACTGGCGAAAAGTACTCAAGGATGGGACGAACCAAACTAGAATATAATTTAACACTCGACAAAGGATCGGAAAAAATATGGGAATATCTTAAGATCAAGCCAGAAGTGCGAGAGGCTTTAGAAGTAATTTCAGAAATATGAACGTCGAACTTTAATTTAAAGTCGAAAGTGACACCGAAGTCCATGAAGTGTGTCACCGTATATAGGTGCGAACTATTTAACGTAAATTGAAAGCTATTAGGGCAAGAGTTATTAGTAAATGAACGATGGATGCACTTAGAAACATTTAGTGTAAGTTGGTTATAAGAACTCCAAAATAAAATGGCATTCAAATCTTCTTGAAGCAAGGCTCAGTCATAGATTGACGACACTACTTTGAAAACTTTGACGTTATCTGCATAAAGAAGGCATGAGGAGTTGATGAGAATGGATGGTAAGTCGTTTATAAATAGAGTGAACAATAGTGGGACAAGAATGGACCCTTGAGGAACACCTGAAGACAAATGGAAGGGGGTAGAAAGACAGCCTTGAAACGATACCTGACTGACACGATTGGATAAGTAAGAGGAAAACCAGTGGAGCAAATAACTAGCAACGTTAAGAAATTTAAGTTTGCTAAACAAAATATTGTGATTTACTGAGTCGAAGGCTTTAGAGAAATCCAAATACAAAGTTTTGACTTGTAAACAGTCCTCCATGGCTTTTGAAATAACGGTCATGAGTTCTAACAAATACGTTAACGTCGATCGCCCTTTGATAAAATCATGTTGTTCGGGACCGAACAAATCATGAGTAAGTGAAAAAAGGTGCAAGCTCATGATTTCCTCCACTAGTTTGGAGAAACAGGGTAATAAGGAGATAGGTGGATAATTGGCAACGTCTAAGGTACTACATATGATCTTTTCCAACACGAAGGAAAAGAGCCTGAAGATAAGCTAGAGTTGAAAAGAAAGGAAAGGGGGCACAAATAGAAGTAGCTAATGATTTCACAGAATGATTAGGAATATTATCGGGGCTTGAACTAACAGAATCATCAAGTTTTGAAATAAACTTCATAACATCTTCCGGATAGCAAGTAAAAGGAAATGAAGATGGCATGTGTATGAATGGGAACAAAGGGCTATTGCTGGGAGTATTATTTAAAATAGAAGAAAACTGAGTTCTGAAAAGTTCACAAATCTCAAGAGGTGAAGTTGCTAAGTAGCCATTCAAATGAAGTGAGGATGGGAAACTGGAAGACGATTTAAAGGAGCATATATATTTCCAAAATGGTTTTGAATGATTTGAGATCAGAGAGCCTTCGATACCACGAAAATAAGAAGCTTTAGCGATCTGCATCTTTTTCTTAGCTATCGACCTCAGATGACAAAAAGCTGTACGCGACTCAGGGGATCTGTCACGTGAAAAACGTTGATGAGCTCAGCCTTTAGCTTTTAAGGCTCGTCTCATATCGAGAGTTAACCAGGGACAGTTAGAAGAGTTCCTTATACTGACAAGTGGAGTCGAGTTAGAAATAGCAGTGGTTAAGAAGTTATAGAAATTGTTGCAACAAGACCGCGAAAGAAGGAGGACCAATCAACAGAGCAAATTATTTCGAAAACTCGTACAATTTGCTATAGATCAATTGGGTACAAAGATACCCACAGATGGAAATGGAGCTGACGCCACACCTCAAGACGGTAGGGTGAGGAATAAGGGTCACTCATAACAAACTGCTTAGAATGATAATGGTAGGGAATGTTTGTTGTGAAGTGGATAGATGTAATGTCCATGCAGGACTGCAGCGATTGTCTGCTGCCTCAGCGAAAGAGGATGTTGAGATCCGTCGAGATTGGCCGTGTCTGGGGACGTGTGAATGCGCTGGCAGGCTAGCATTGCGGTGTCATGGGACGGGTTCTTTGCCCCAGCGCAAGGGCTCACTACAAAAGAATTTCGGATCCACGAATTCCGGGGTCAAAGGAATGCCGATAGAAGTTGAGAAGGAGGTACCCTCCTAAAGGTCAAAGAGTATTGCTGAATCAGAAGGCAAACTGGACCTGGGGAAAACAGACGGACTTAAGAGGACTTCGTCGTTATCGACGATCCTTATGGCCCACAAATAAGAGTGGGGCATCCAGATGGTAGCGGTGCCTTCTCGCACCCTCCCAACCCGTTCAAGATCTAAACGTAGACGTGGCCATGTATTTCCCATTTGAGTGAAAAACTCCTACAAAAGTACTTTGTATGACTCTTACCCTCAGATGAGAAATACAAACGTAACAGATTTATGCTATGGCGTTATGCAATGAAATCACATAACCATATATCATTCCCAATCATGAAACAAAGGCACTTGCCGAATATTTAAATATACTCTTGGAGTGTGAGTGTAAATAGAAATTCTATAGACCCTCTCTGAATCTATCAGATTTAATTCAAATAAGATATGCTTTACCTACTTATAGAAAGCTTAAAGTTGGCAATCATTGTTAACAGATCTAACGTCAGAAATTTCTTATTTTTATCGACTGAAGTTGACATAAGATTACCGCCAATATTACGTAGTCTGAACATTTAATTTCATTTATGAAACTGACCATGACTTCCTTGCGCCAGAGAGGAAACCTTCCAAGACTAGGTCTTTAAAACGATTCGCCCTACCACGCTTAATTTAGCGTGTATATAATGTATATACTGAGATCGTCTTTGGATCAAATAAACGTCTTTTATGTAGTTATAAAATGCCACGAAATAAATCATTCCACGAAAAAGGTCGCCCTAAGTGACACTTAACATAGCAAGAAGCTGACGAGACTCTTCGTTTCAAGGATGCGTTGCGAAGTCTTCACTTCCTTTTTGGCAGTCTGTACATGTACAGCTTCATTCACGGATGTAATGCTAAGGCGTTGAAAGTATATTTCATAGGAAATAAATCTTCCAAACATTTCCCCGCATTTATTCAATTTTCCCGCAAAATATATACATTTAGAGTGATTTCCTTCAAACTATTTTTCTGGAATTAGATTTAAACTTTCCCACCACAGAATTTCATGTGGCTCAGATATTTTTTTTTGTTGAGTTTACTGAATCAAATTTTACTCGTAAGTAAATTACACCATCGCATCCTTCCAACTGTAGAAAATTGTGTTCTATTCGTGCGTTGAAAATTCATAGTATGTTAACGTAAGTGAATTTCAATGCTTACTGGTGTTGTACGTCGCATAGACTTTTAAGGGAAATACGAAAATGAAAGGGGGTTTGTAAACTAATTTGATATTCGTGAGGCAAAGCGCCAGAATTCAAGGGTGTGTTTGGGAAAAGAATGTGAGGCGCATCAAGTTGAGCAGACTTATGCCAAATACGACTTTTGGATCCGTGTCGGAAAAGAATTCTTTGTCTTTGAGGAAGGAGAAAATATATTAATAGGTAATATATTAAGCTTTTGCTCTTGACTCGGATCTAATTTAAGGATTGACTTGGCATGCGATGCGAGAAAGATCAAAATAGAACTCCTTCAGGCAATTCACTTCATTTATGTCAAACCAAAGTGAGCTCATGAATGAGCCTTTCGTTATGAAATACAGTTCAAATTTAAATAAGGGCTACAAATGAATGATAATGTATTAGGCAGATAAAGGCAATACAGTAGTAATAATGAACAGGATTTCATATGATTGGTTAGCGAACAAAAAATTAAATATTGGTAATTTTCACGCTTTACATACAAACCCGCTACATGATTCTATTAAACAATTAAAAGAGTCGAGAAAACACTGAGGGAATACCAGTCACTTATAGGAAATATGTATATCACTTCCAAGAGTCCATGGCACATTATGCTCGGGTAGCCCTAAAAGATAAAAGGGACTCTTAGCAGCCGAGGACGTTGGGGCTGAGGGATCGCTTGTCTGGCAATTCCTCCGCGAGAAGAGGGATCCCCAGCTTGAAGGCGCCTCACGGCGTAACAAAACGAGGCCTGGCCGCAAGTAACGTGTCAAACTGGGCTGGGCTCTCAGGTTGACAGGGGAGGTGTTTAGTGGGTAGTCCAGTCGCCTTCTTGCGAGCATGGGAGTCCCACACTCTGTGCGTAAATGACATTCACCTCCCAACCACAAAAAGAAAAAAACAAAAGAGTACCGAATCCCATCTTGTCTAGAATAAAATGTCTCCCAAAAATACACAAAGGTGGCAAAGAATTGCGGGAGATCATTGCTGCCACAATGACATTTCTAGTTACATTCATATTGGTATCACCGATATTTTCTGATGAGGCAAAAGAAATTCCATTCTCGGAGAAAATAGTTTTGGTTTATACTGGTTTTCTTGGATTCCAAATAAAAGCGAAACAGAGTCTGGTTAATGAACTCGTTATCAATTCAAACTAACCACACAACCATTCGATTCAAAATGGCAACACAACGATTGGGCTCTTTCACACGGGAATGGCAAAAACCCATATCCAAACAGGTTTCACGCTTACGCCCCTATGTTTACACGTTGCATAGTTCAGCCAACCTATTTTTGTATACGATACATGTCTTGCGAGTGTATGTGTCAAAAGGGTCATTTGATCGTTAAACATCGTGCGAACAACATGAGAGCGAAGACAGAGAGATAAGCGATTGAGAATTTATGTTTTAGCCTTGAATTATGCACGAGGTAATAAAAACTGGAATGAAAAATGTATTTTATGATTGTTAAAGTTTGTCGATTCAAACTTCTATTGGATTTATTTGAATCCTCCGCGTTTTTCCGCTTTCTGAAAAATATATTCCAAATTCGAATATCTTTTTTAGTCGCATATTTTTCTTGATGTGTTGTAAACATGCTTATTATAATGTGATTCTATGAAGATGATGCGTACTGTTAATTTTCTATAGATTTACAGTAGGCAATTTATCTTCATTGAAATCGTGATATTCGTCGTGTTGTTTCCTGAAATTGAACATGGCCTCCGCTTTCATAAATTTATTACATAACGCGTAGCTTCTCGCATCCACGCATCCATTTTTGCACGCAAATTAAAGAAAGGCAATCGTTTCATGACGACTACCATCTTCACCGAATGTTCAATTCGGAATGATTACCTGCGTTTGTATAAAATTTCCCCCACCAAATGATCAACAAAATGCGTTTGTGTATGTGCGTTACGCTCGTTCACCCTACAAAATGTTGGCTTGTTTTTACCATCAGGTCCCCTCAATGCCTCTCACTCTTCTTGCCCATATAACCTGTTTAACGCTCACTTTTAACGCTGCGTCTGAAAAAGCCCATTGAATATTATCTAAATTTTATTGGGTTGTCTCATTTCGATAATGCTTGCGACAATAATAATCTTATAATCTACTTACGTCTACTTTTATATTTACAAAATATGGCAAAATCTGGAGAACAGGTGTGTAATAAACCCATTATCAAAGATTTTATCCTGTGTGCACGGACCGGCAGTAGTTTGGTCGTTTATTGCACCAGTACATGGTAATTATCCCTCGAGTTCGAGAAAGAAAGGGTACGTTTTATCGCACCCGCGCATGGTAATAATTTTTATGGTGCCGGCATGGAAACGGATAATTCTTATTATTATTTTTATTGGTTTCCTCGGGGTTTCGTTACAGGCGGTTGCAATGATTAGTGCCACAGCACCCCATTACCAGTGATTTGAATCACAAAATTTCAACTTGCAAACGATCTGGGAATCGAACTTACCTTCCTGAGCGTGTAGGCCTTGATTAGGATTCGTCAGCATAAATCCTTGGTGTTTGAGCCTCAGTAGCCAACTCTTTTCTCGCTTGCGATGGCATTGAACCTATGTGCCACGTATATTCTTGTTGCTCAGTATCTTCATCCTCGCTTATAGTTTTCTCCACAATGTACGCTGATTTCAACCCATTAATTGAGATGGTAGCATTTTTGCCTCAAATTTTTACCACGAAGTTTTATCGGCTCAAGATACAACTTTGAAAGGACCGCTACACGCCATTTGAAGCTGCTTTTTCATAGAGCAAGTGCAGATAAAACGTGTTGCGTTATAGCGAGATCTTGAATATGAACGTTTTCTTCTCACCATATCGAGTTAGGCTTTTAGGTCGTTTACCCTGGATATGCTCTCGGGGGACTTGGACAAAATTGCTCTGCAGTATTTGGTCCTTGTTTGATTCTACGGGAAGTTCAGCTGGTATTCTTAATGGTTCACCATAAATAAGCTCTGCAATGGTTGGCAATGTATTCCTAGGAGTACTGACGGTAAGACTTATGTCCATTGATTGTTCTTGTGACATTTGATTACTGCTTTGAGTCGCCTGTGGAATCGCTCGATCATGCTATTTGCTGCTGGGTGTTATGATGTTGTCCTGAAATGCGTGGTACTAGTTAGGTTGTTCAATTCCCTAAACAAGCATGACTCAAATTGGCACCTCAGACTATTGTAACTCTTAAAGGCGCCCCAAACCTTGAAATCCATTGGGAATAGAATGCTCTTGAAATGGTCTCTGCTTCTTGATCTTCCATGGGAACTGCTTCCGGCCAGCATGTAAAACGATCTATGCATGTTAAAATATAGCTGAGTCCTTCTGAGATAGGTATGACGACGATGTCAATGCTCAAATCTACCAGTATGTGGTGAAAATGTGCCTGGCGTAGTCCTAATGTGTCTATAAATTTGCGCTTGCTGGCACTCAATGCAGCATTTTGCCCATTTGCGGCAGTCTTTATTCATTGATGACCAAACATAACACTGTGAGAGACGTTTAAGGATGGCCTTGATACCCGCATGAGACAGTCTCTGTACACTGTTGAACACAGTTCTTCGAAACTCTTTTGGCACGACTGAGCGTGCTGTTGCTGCGGAAACGTCGTAGAGTAGGGAATCTTCTGATCCTGGTAGCTTGATCAACTTCAGTTGTGTGCTGATTTATCATTTTGTAGGCTTTTTAGCTCATTGTTGTGCTTGTGAGTTACTGCTGAGCTTGGAAAGTTGACTTCTGCTTCGATTTCTTTGCTAGACGTAGGCATATTGCGTTTCGCACTGCCCCTCATAGAAGGAGAAAATTCTCATATTTAATATGCAAAACTGTCTGTACTGTTTGAGCAAACTTAGTGCAACTTTATTAGAAATCTCTTCCATTCTTGTATTCATCCAATTCATTCTTTGCAGCGCGGAGGACATATAAGGTATAAGGTATCACTAGGCATAAAACAAGTTCACCAGTTTTAGGCATTACATTTTTTGTCGTTTTTATCGCCTACTCTAGATAAATGTTTAGTTTATTTTCTTACGCTAGCAACTTCTCTGTGGAGTCCTTTGATGAGTTTACTCATACATATGACGGATATATAGGAGAATGTGTTGGTAATTACCAGTTAGTCATCTGTTCACTTTAAAACCCCCAAAATTTTGTGTGTTTGTTAAACATTCTTCGCCTCCCCTTTATAAATCAGTTGATTTTATACTTGGAAGTGCTCCGTGTATCACAAACACAATAATTTATAATTTTCCTTAGAACTTTGCATTGATTTCCAGTTAACATTTTCATTTGCTTGTTATTGTACTTCCATTTCTTACAATTTCCGCGGAAACATATATTCAATAAGTATGACATGAATACAAATACAACAAGTTGAGTAAGCAGGAGAGTGCTCCTACCAGAAGGTCTTTGTAAACATCCTAGGGTTAGAAGCAAGTTTTCTAATGGCGTGAATCGATATTATATTAATTATTCATCCAATACTTAGATATGAAATCGTTGAAATTTATACAATTGATGCACAGTTTCTTTCATAAGCACAGTGCAGCCGCCATTTTAATCTAGCTTAAATGATTTTTCTGAATGCTCGGCCGATTGAACATGTTCAAATTAAACACTATTCCTTAAATTTTCACGAAAATTGAAAGAAAATAAAAGTGCCTAAGTCAATTTTAAATATATATAGGGTTTTCCAATAAAAGGTGTTATTTTGAATAGATCTTCTGATTTAACACCTTGCGACTTCTTCCTTTGGAGCCACGTGATAGAGAAGGCCTATGCCAAAAAAATTTTTAACGGCCAATTCGTTATTAGGGGGGACCCCCCTTAAAAAATTTTTAAATTTTTGTTAAGCCCTTAACTTTTGAGAGACCATCACTTCTGACCTTTTCACAAAGTTTGAGCATTCTAGCTTCTATAGTTTCTGAGGAAATCAGCTGTGACGCCCAAACAGACGGACGGACGGACGGACAGACAGGTCGCGAAACTAGTAGGTCTTTGTAAAAAATTTTTTACAAAGACCTAAAAAACGGTGATTTGAAAACAAATTCGCTTTCTAAGAAGGAAAATTACTATTCAAATTATTCTTGGAAACATTGGTTGATTATATTTATAATAATATGTGGCATGGAGCCTGAAATGTCTAATTTATAAATTTTTTTGATTTACTCGTACGTCGTCTTTTTTCTGGTTGATAGTTTATAGCAGTCTTTCTAAAATTCATCCGTTAATAAGTTGAGTTGGCAGGAGTTCACTCCTACCACAAGAATTTTGTATCTAACTTATGATATATAAACATTTATCTTAGCCATTTAGGTATTTCGGATATCACTGGTTGAAGAAACCCTTAAAGATATTCATGTTATAGATACTTTCAGAAATTCTTCTAATTTGCCATTTGGATACCAAGAGGGGCAGATAATCAGCTGATGATAACTGTAATCTACATCATATATTGGGGTCAACTTACTCGTACATGTGATAGTTCGAGTGCTTATTTCGATACCTCTTTGGGTACCCGTTGCTCATCCAGACGATTTACGTGACCAGTCCATTGCAGCCTCCGCAGTCTTACCTTCAATGAGACCTTAGGCTCGCCAAAAATTTCATGCAGTTCATTGTTGTTTCGAATTTGCTTATTTTGTTTCTTTCAATACCGGAATATCTCATCGTATTGTGATCAAGGTCTGACTCTATCAGGCTATGGACCCAGACGACGCGTGTGCTTTTCAATACAAGAGTTATTTAAATTTTCTTTAAAAATAGTTTAAATTGAGAATTTATTCAGTTCACCGTATTCAAAAAATGGGTTCCCTTGATGAACTGAAATTCATTGGGAAAAACTATCGCCAGCGAAGATTTCAAATAAACTATGCCTTAAAAGCAAGAGGGCTAAATGTGGCCAAGCAGGAGCTGCCACCGGACAACGAGACTGCTGAACAAAAATCTACGCGAGAATGAAATGGTGCCAAAACTATGTTTGTCATAACCTCAACGAAGGAATCCGACCAGATTTTACTTATTTAATCTTACACGACAGCAAAGGACATTATTGATAAGCTAAATGCTATGTCCGACAAAATGAGTGATGTGTCAAAAATTATGCTCTGCAGTATGCAAATGAAACTGGTGAATCTATGTTGACATATATAGTCAAAGTAGAGATTGTAGCTCGTCAGCTCCGAGATTGTGGTCAATCTCTCAGCGAAGTAGCAATCATCACAAAAATTATTGAGAGTCTTCCAGAAAGGTACAAGTCATTTTGCCATGCATGGCTTTCCTTGGGTGAGGAAATGCAGATCATCCACAATAAAATGACACGACTAATAGATGAAGAACCTAGTCTCTCAAGTCACGAAGAACCTGTAGCTCCTTCAGTTGCCAAATCTAGGTGTAAAATATGATTCTATAATTGCGACGAAATTGGGAATTTCGCAAGAGACTGCAAGATACCAAAAAAACTAGACCGGCTTCGAAGGTCCTTATTTAGTGTGAAAAAACATCACTTATTATTATTGTTTTGAGCGAACAAATACAACAAATATACTTACGTTTTATCACTGAAGTGGTTACGAGCGAGCAAACACTGCCTATATACTCGGGCTTGGCCAATGAAATTAGGCAAGCAAGCACATATGTCCGTTTTTATCGAAGCATGTTCTTGTCGTCCAACTATCAAGCGAAAAAGCAAATAAGCAAGCGGGAAAGTAAATAAAAAAAGATTAACCCGCAATGGGCTTTACACGAATTATTACATCGTGGACGAAATGCTTCGGGTGTGCTTTCAAGACAATAAAGCTGAAAGTTCAGACACAAACGCTCTCTCGTTCAATATCCCCAGTTTCGCTAATTTGCCTCAAAAGATCGTGAGAAAGCCGAAAGTTTAAGCGAAAAGGACTCTTTCGCCCAATTTCCTCAGTTTCGCATATTCGTCTACTGATTCTTACCATCCAAGCAAGCGAGATGGAGTGGGGAGGAAGAACTTTCGTGGAACGAGAGTACACGTGTTTGGCTACTCAGCAGTTTGAGGCGAATTAGAGTAAAATCTCGTTTCGCGACCAAATATAAGCACTTGACGGAGTACTGGTAAGGCAGTTTTGTTCGAAACCAGTAGGGAGCGTTCTGCTACCTATTTATTATTAAAAAAGTTCGAATAGTTAGAAGTGCTTTTCAGTGTTCAACGAAATGGTGAGGGGTGAGATGTTGGCTTAAGCAGCGATCCTCAATCGGCCTTTTGGCGTTTCACGCCGTGTGGCCTCCCTGATCAATTAGCTCGTCTAGATGATTCCTTCTACAGTCTGGCGCTCACCTGTGGACCGCGACAAGACAAGGTGAAAATGAAAAGCACTTCATTCAATATTGATATATGTTTCCAGTAATGTAATACGTGAAAATGTAATTTATAAATGTTAACACTTGCCTTTGTTGTTCTAGTTTAGATAGATACAGCAGCAGCTAAGTGTCATACAGAGGGATCTCTCCCCGGCAGCCATGATGTTGTTTATAGGATACACATCAAATTGAGCTCCTAGTTCATACCAGTATACATGGGGTATACAAGATATGTAACACTGTCAACCCTATCATCAGCAGACAGTAATATTTGTGCATTCTCAACAGTGGCACTTCAGCACATATGACTTTTAGAAAAAAAATAAATAAATATATATATGTACCTATGTACATATATATATATGTATATATATATATATATATATATATATATATATATATATATATATATATATATATATATATATATATATATATATATATATATATATATATATATATATATATATATATATATATATATATAGACGAGGTGTGACAGTAAAGTAATGAGACTGATTTTATTGCCTTCTAGCTTGTTTAGTTCGCCTCCTGTGTCGAAGGGGTCGCATGTGCTCACGAAATTTCTCGACAAAAAAGGTGGGATCGGCTGGTATTTCCTCGTTTGTAAAAAATTAGCGCGGAACACGTAGTTGTTCACCGTAAAGTAATTCGGCGGGTGAAGCTCCCAAGTCCTCCTTGAGTGACGTTCGCAATCCTAGTAGAACAGTTGGAAGTAGTTCTATCCATGATGTTGGTTGACTGCACATAAGAGCTGATTTGAAGGTTCATTTTGTTCCGGTTAAATTGATAAGGGCTCGAAAAAATGCGCTCTCAAACTGAGCACCTTAGTCGGTTTTCAACGTTTTGGGAGTTCAAAAACGCGCAACCCAGGTGTTGCAAAAAGCGTTGGCTACTGTGTCTGCAGTCATGTCTTGCATGGGGACTGCTTCTGGCCACCGTGAGAACCTGTCTACCATGGTAAGATAGTATCGATACCCGCTCACCAATGGCAGAATGACGATGTCGATGTGTACATGATCGAATCTTTCGTTCGGTATGTTTATTGCGATGGGCTGGTTGCTGTTGTGTCGTTGGATTTTCGAGCAATGACCGGAGATGCAGTTGTGGGTCCGTCGTATCGTGTCCTTCTGAATGCTGGGCCATACGTACTTTTGGAGCAGTTGGTGAAGGGTGGCCTTGCCGCTCGGGTGAGCGAGTCCGTGAACTGAAGCAAAAGCCTGTTGACGAAGTTCCGGTGGGACATAAGGACGAATGTGCCCCGTTAAAATATCGCAGTAAACTGTTGCAGTACCGATTGACAGCTTTTGTAGTTGTAATCCCGTGTTGTTGCTTTTGTCTAGGAGCACACGAGCTCGTCGTTTTCTAGTTGAGTTGTGTCTAAGGTGAATGGCATGTTGATCGTATTCATTCTGGAGAAGGCATCGGCTACCAGATTCTCCGAGCCGGAGATGTGGACTGTCTTCATCGTAAACTGAGAGATGAAGTCCAACTGTCTCAATTGTCTCGAACTGGCTTTGTCAAGACTTTGAGTGAATGCGTAGATTAAAGGCTTGTGGTCGGTTTTAATAATAAAATGCCGACCCTCCAGAACATACCTAAAAAACTTGATTGCGGCATAAATAGCTAGTAGTTTGCGATCATACGTACTGTATTTAGCTTCCGTTCGGCTCAGCTTACGAGAGAAGAAGCCGAGTGGATGCCACTGTTCACCATCGTGCTGTTCCAAGGCTGCTCCGATAGCAATGTCAGATGCGTCAGTGACAAGTTGAAGTTGTGCCTTGTGACCTGGATGGACGAGTAAGGTGGCGTTTGCACATTTGAAAATCTGATTCCATTTGTGGTGTCCAAGGAACTTTGTGATTATCTTTTCTCTTGCTGTTGCTTAAGAAAGCGTTCAACGATGCCTTATGGTGGGCTGAGTGTTTAAGACAACGTCTGTAGAAGTTGCAGGCCCCAAGAAATCGACGCCGCTCGACGATGGTCTCAGGTTGCTTGAAGTTCAGCAGCGCAGTGATTCGCTCTTGTGTTGGTTGTGAACCGTTTTTGTTAATTGTGTAGGCCAAATACTCTATCACCGTTTGACCGAAAGCACACTTAACAATGTTATTATGCAAGTTATGTTGCTCAAGTCGTTGACAGACAATTTTGAGGTGTTCTCGATGTTGATCAGCATTGTCTAACATGATGATGATATCGTCTATATAGCAGAAGACGAATTCCAGTCCGTAGAGGATGTTGTACATGTGCCTTTGAAAAGTTTGTGTGGCATTTCTAAGACCGAAAGGCATGAACGAAAATTCTAACAACCCGAATGGTGTTGTAACGGCTGTCTTTTTTACGTCGGCTTCGGACATCGGGATCTGATGGTAAGACCATTCTACGAAAATATAGTCCCGTTCTTCGAAAATATAGTTTTATGGTGAAGCCGTTCAGCCACGTCGTGGATACGAGGGTCATCCAACAAGCACTTGGCCTCACCACCCGATGGCGCTGCTAGTACAAAAGAGTTTTACCATCGTGCAATACATTCTTTTAATAGCCTACTGCCGTACTGTACTGTAGTTTTGTTTTGATAGCCTTTGGAAGCGAGCGTGTCGGTCAGTTGTACAAAAATGGAAAAAGAACAATATCGTTCAGTGATTAGATTCTTTTTTTGGAAGGAAAAACGCGCAGCTAAATCAAAGATCGCTTGGATGCTGTGTACGGTGACTCTTCTCCTTCAGTGGCGACCGTCAAGAATTGGTTGAATGAGTTTGTTCGTGGCCGCACGTCGGTTTTTGATGAGCCACGCCCAGGTGCCCCGAAAACGGCTGCTACGGAGGAAAACTTTAAAAAAATTCACGATCTCGTGTTGGCAGACCGTCGATTGAAGGTTCGCGAGATAGCTGAGACTATGGACATCGCAGAAAGAACGGTGCATTATATTTTACACGAAGACCTGGGCATGAGAAAGCTGTCGGCCTGATGGGTGCCGCGTTTGCTCACACCGGAAAACAAACGCAACCGTGAGACCACATCGGCGACGTGTTTGGCGCTGTTTCAGCGCAATCCGGTGGAGTTCTTGCACCATTTCGTGACCGTCGACGAGACATGGATTCACTGGTATACACCAGAGACCAAGGAACAGTCGAAACAGTGGACTTCACCTGGCGAACGTGCTCCGAATAAGGCGAAGACTGTTCGATCGCTCGGAAAGGTGATAGCTACCGTTTTCTGGGATTCACAAGGTGTGATCCACATCGATTACCTCGAGAAGGGCTAATCGATCACGGGGCATTACTCTGCAGACTTATTGGGCAGATTTGACGTCGAAGTGAAGAAAAAGGGGTCCCACTCGGCGAAGGAAAAAGTGCTATTCCACAATGACAACACGCCGGCTCAAACCTCCGCCGTCGCCATGCCCAAATTGGTCGAATTGCGCTACGAGTTGCTGTCCCAGCCACCGTACTCTCCAGATTTGGCCCCCTGTGTCTACTTTTTGTTTCCAAACCTGAAAAATCACTCGCCGGGAATAGATTTGGGTCGAATGAGGAGGTCATCTTCGCCACGGAAGCCTATTTTGCAGCCCTCGAGAAAAGGTTTTTTTTTTTGGACGGGTTGAGAAAGTTAGAGCATCGCTGGGCCAAGTGTATCGGGCTTGAAGGAGATTATGTGGAAAAATAAATTACCGCCTTTCCAAAATTTTCGTTTTTCTTCTGTACGCTAAGTTCTTGTTGAATGACCCTCTTATCTGCATTGGATATCGATCCGGTACTGCCTGAGCATTAAGTTTGCGATAGTTGCCACAAATTCTCCAGCCCCCGGATTTTGTGGCCACCATTTGGATGGGACTGGCCCAAGGACAACTCGATGTACGGCAAATGCCCATTTTAAGCATCCGATCGAATTCTGCTCGTACTACTGTCAGTTTTTTGCCTGTCAGACGTCGAGACCGCTGAAAAACTGGTGGTCCAGTTGTTTCGATAAAATGTGCCACTTGGTTGGCTGGTGCTGATGTGTGTATTGTTGTTGTTGAGGAGGTGTCGTGAGTCGTAGGTTGAATGATAGTTGCCGTTGTGGTTGCCTTTGTTTGTATCGTAGACACCCAGAAAACATCAACCAGAGCGATTTGTCCCGGGCTGGAGCAGATAGAATTGTCATCTAATAGCCTTCTGTTCTGTTTTAAATCGATCAAAAGCCCGTAATGTGTCAAGAACCCCGCCCCGATAATTGGTGTAGTGACATTTGCTACAATAAAATTCCACGCAAATAGACGCTTGAAACCTAAGTGTATCTTTAAGGGTCGTTTGCCATACGTGGTAATTGTGGTGTTGTTGGATGTTAGCATTTGCGGCGGTTGAAGTTGAGCGTAGCGTTTAGGCTGAATTGAGATGGGCGATCCGGAGTCGATTAGGAAATTTAAGTGTGACTGCTGATTGGCCATGTGTAGTCTGAATTCCGGAATTTTATCCATGTTGTCTACCACTTCGGTGAAGGAAGGCAACTGTCTCAGTTTTCCTGATGCTGATTTGATTGAAACGAGTAAGGCTCCGAGCACCGCTTCGCTTTCACGCCAAATCGTTTATGGTAATGGCAAGCCTTGTTGTTAGTTGAAGTGCGGTGGCCTCTTGCAATACCTGTCGAACCGTGCAAATCAGAGGGGTTGAAATTGTTTGTTGATTTTGTCATCTAAACGACAACTTAATTAAGCTGACGATCGATTTTTTCAAGCCGTTTGTTGAGCTCCGACATATCAGGCGCACCTGCCTGTGATAAAGTGGCCTCTGTAGCCAATACGTAAGCCGGAATACTGTTTTCCACTATACTGTCTGCTATTTTTGCGAGTTTGTAGAGTTCGGAATCCTCGCTAGCAGCCAGAACGCACCTGACGCTCACTGGTTGCTGTTTCATCCACAATGTTTTGAGGATGTCCTCAGACAAATCCAACGGTGCAAAATTTTGCATTTCTTGAACTAGTTGTGTAGTTCGTGACTGGTGGCGAACGGATAATGTCAGATACTTGCTGCAGGATATCGATGTCCAGAGCAGCGATAATCGTGTAATAATGAGCGTTGTCTGACGTTATTTTATTGATGAAAAGTTGTGCCTCCACCTGCACAAACCAAAGCGTCAGTTTGCTTCGCCAAAATAGTGGCAATTTCACGTCTTTGATAGGAGCAACTTCCGCAGACGTTGGAAAGTTTGTTGCTGCATCAACCGGTGGTAAAAATTTGTGTGAAGATATCATGTCCTGTAGAGCAACGTGTTGTTGTTGCGCCTTGCCGGCGGCGGTGTATGTTGAACGAACATGCCGGTTGTCAAATCCTCTGTCGACATTTTAATGGGTGCTCCCCTAGCCGGGGTCACGTCACTGACAGGGTTACTAGTTGTGGCTGCCTTGAATCCCGTGGATTAAGACGTGCACAATGCAATCGTTTAACTCACTTAATGTGGTAAATAATAATTTATTGGTAAAATCTAAATATATAACAGTTCGTTAAATGAAACTAAACTTATCTGCTTCGCGACCAAAAGCCCAAGAGAACAGCTGATGATAAGCCTTCTTGTTGCTAGCTGATTGGTTGCCAGATGTGTAAAGTTAAACTTCCTCGAGATGATGTCAGCGCCACTCAGCGGTGGAAATAGTTTTTATGATCGCCTCACCCGTGGTGATGTCAGTGCCATCTATGAGTCGAGTCATGTCTGATTATATTTGAGCTTGTCTCGAATTAACCGCTGCACAGCAAACTAAGACAATAGTAAGTTTGTCTAAGAAATGTAATTTTATTGCAAAGAATGCAGAAATAAGTGAGGGTGGTAGCGGAAATAAGTAAGGGCGGTAGCTTAGGATCACCAGATCAGCACATCCAATAAAAGGGACCACTAAGTCAGTACACTGAATTAGCTTATGATAAATGAACTAAAACTTTACTATGAATTTACTAATGAAGACAGGTACAACCACACGATGTGGCGTTTCTCGGTTGATTTATGCATTGAAGTCACCCAGAACAATATTTGAATGTTGCTTGACGACAGTGCATTGCAGGGTGCTGTGAAATTCATCCTTGATTGCTTCCTCTTTGTCTCCTGTGGCCGTGTGACAGTTGCCTAGCCAGACATGCTAGCTAATATGGCACCGCACAATTTTAAGATAATTACGAGTATACTTCTCTCTTTCATGCTTGTCCGTCCAAGTTTGAAGATGTGTTTTTAATTTTGCTCAATAAATCTCTTGAAACAATATCTCATCGCATTGTTAAATCAGTCGGACTCTGTCACACTTGTGTTTCAACCTTCTCCAAATTTTCAGATAAGAAGATTCCGGTTAGTTAATCGATTTAGTAATATGGCAACAAAGTTGTAGTCTGTTATAACAGAGCAGCACTAGTTTTTTTTTCTGAAAGGAAGAATGTCACTAAAGCTTTTCTTTAGATAAATCATTCCATCTGGCTACGTATCGTCGCTTAAGTACAAAACTCATCTGACATGAGCGGAGTTAAGTCTACCCAACGTGTTCAGAATTAAAGATTATAGCAACCAAATAAGTACGTGAAATACTCGTAGTACATATATCTCTTTCTCTTCGCCGGTACTCATTGAAATGTTTCCAGATATCACTTGTTGTGAATCAAACGTTTCAGCAAAGTCATCCCTTCTTGGAACATTCCAATCTCTTGAACGCCAATCCGTTACACGTGAATTGGTAGAATGCCTGATGGAATTTTGTTTTGGTGTTAAGGATACGCTTTTTCTGTATCCAAGGCGAAGCATTTGACACGTTCTAATTCAATTATTGTAGTGCCCCCTTTTATGTGGATAAGTTATTGTTGGTTGAATATGAGTCTTGAATGAGCAGCCGTGCAGAAAAACCTTATTATGCACATACAAATGAATGAAATTTCATAACTGGAAGCCCTATTTTATAAAAAAAAACCTCTATTTTATAATGATAGCCCGGATATGAAAACATTAAGCAAAATTTGGCGAACATTATGCCCAGGACGTCTTATTATTCCTGAGATTCATTCATATACACAGAAGTTCATTCACTACAGCGTTGCAGCGCGGGAAACATTTGTCACAAATTTCTTATTCAATCACTTTTAATTAGTAAAAGTATTTCTTTTATCATTTACATCGAATTCAATTTATTTATAAATCAAAGCATCCAGGGACATTTTCTAAGAAGAGCATTATTCCACAATACCTAGAAAAAATTTGCTTTTCACTTCTCCTTGGAGGATCCGTCTTATCAAGTGAATTTTCTCCTATTGTGTTTCCATTATATAATTGACTTTCTTGCAAAATAAAGAATTCCAATGGAAAAAGCAAATGCCAAGAATAATGTATCATTAGTTGAAGAATTTTAAGGATTTTGTTTGATTGGTTAAGACAAATAGTTAACAGGAACAGGAAAATCACGGAAAGTAGTCCTTTAAATATTCATGCGTCGCTCTTTAGACTGTCTTATTATTAGACAAAATTGCTTTCAGATTAAAGTTCATATACAGTGGCCTCATCGCATAATCGGACAAGCTCTTTTTGAATGTTTGAATGAGTTTAAATTACGTAGAAATAAACTTTTTATGCTTTTTTTCGCATTTATATATATTTTAGGTATTTACCTAACTTGGTGTAAAAAAAAAAACAAAATATTTATCTTCAAGTAATATAATACAAGAATAAAAACAAAAATAAGTCAATTTGTGGCGCGAGTTACATCCACCTGACTATTCAACCCAACAAACGTGAGACACCTCTCACGTGGCCAGGTACAAACTCGGAACGCGGGAAGGTCAACAAACAAGAATGCAGACAGACAAGAATGCAGACGAACATGAATCCACACGACATCCGGTGAAGTACTATATTTCACAAAACTGTAAAATCGCACATTTTGTACTTTTGTGTTTTAAACTTAAAAATGTTAAATGAGTTAGTTGTGTCTGAACCGCTAAGTAAAGCAGTTGTCTTTTAAATTCGTAAACTTGCGTTTTTTTTAAGTAATTAATTAATAAGAACCTTAATTGGTGCAGTCGCGGTGAAAGTGAATTAGTAAGTTTTGGCAATCAATAAAACAAATCGACGGATTATCGATTATTGTACAACCTGAAATTCGACGGTATATCGTGTTTTCGGAAAGGCAAAAAGTTTTATTGCGAAAAGTAAAAATTATCGACTGTATCGATTACCTCAAAATAGTAACAAGACGGTTTATCGGGTTTTGTAGTGAGGAACGATTCTGCGAAAAAGGAATTTAGTGTTGTGTCGGGCAGAAGAATATGGTCAACGACTACAACGAAGGATCATCGTTGGATCGAGCACTATGGTTGGGCTCATAGTATCCATTGTATACATGTAAGTCCTTTCTATCCTTTTTCATGTCCTTTTTAAAATCACGCAAATTTCATCGCTCTTATCCCCTTATTAAAAGTAGGCATAGAATTAGTAATCCAAGTTTAGAAAGTATTCAGGAATTTAACGACACCGAATCATACGACGGAATTAATTTAATCACAAGTGAAAATCGAAGTGCAAATTGAGTTGAAAGTGAAATTACAGTGATATTACTAATTTAAAAACCGGTATTAAAATGGCAAACTAAGATTCGAACTCGGTTACCATAGGATCCATAGATTCATTTAACTCACTTCGCATTCCCGACGCGAGAAAAGATTTACCGAAATTCGACGGAAATCCCAGACTGTTGTATGATTTTCTTGGGAATGTAGATGAAATTCTCGAGCTAATAGCTATTACAAGTGGATCCCCATATGGCCAACTCTTATTGAGAGCAATAAGAAATAAAATAGTAGGTCCCGCAAATGAGGTATTTTTTTTTGTGGTAGGGAGGTGAAGGCATTTATGCCCGCCGAGTCTAGCAGTGTGGGACTCCCATGGAGGATACCTTTGGACTACCCATTAAACACCTCCCCTGTCAATCTGAGAACCTAGCCTGGAACCGTTTGACACATTACTTCGGGCCAGGTCTCGTTTTGTTACGCCGTGGGGCGCCTTCGAGCTGGGGAGTCCCTTTCCTAGCGGGAGGGGAGAGGGGAAGAGGAAATGCCAGAAGAGCGATCCCCCAGCCCCAGCGCCTCCGGCTGCTGTGAATCCCTTTTATATTTTAGGACTGCCCGAGCATAATGTGCCACCTGGTTCCATATGTCAACCGATTCGAGCATCACCGCAACTATATTATCCGGGGTGAGCTCTCCCGTCTCCCTGTAGAGTTCCCTTCGCAGCCTGGCCCATTTGGTACACGCAAAAAATGTGTGACAGGCATTGTCCTCCTCTCCTGGGCAAAACCGACAATCGGGAGACCGTGACTTGCCGATCTTGTGCAGGTAAGACTGAAAACACCCGTGCCCGCTCAAAAGCTGGGTCAGATAGAAGTCAGTCTCACCATGCCTTCGATTTAGCCACGGTCTCACATCCGGGATGAGGCGCGCAGTCCACCTTCCCTTCGTGCAATTCCTCCAAGACTGCTGCCAATCGTTGAGCGAGCGTTGTCTCTCCTCGCGGACAACCATCTCCCTCGCATCCTCATTTCGGCGCAGGTAAATAGCGCGGCGCTCTCTAGCAAGGAGGGCGATAGGTATCACGCCTGCAATCACTCTCACCGCCGAGTCGGAGACTGTTGGATACGAAGATGCAATTCTCAGTGCTCCTTTTCTCTGTACCTGTGCCAATCGTTTTCGGTATACTCCTTGCTGAGAGCGTCGCCCCATACCTCTGCTCCGTACATTAGCACTGACCCTACAGCACTCATCAAGAGGCGTCTTCTTGATGGGCTGGGTCCCCCTACGTTGGCCATAAGTCGACTCAGCGCCGATATTCCCGAAGCAGTCTTCTCAGCCGTTGCCCTGATTTGCTCAGAGAAACTCATCTTCGAGTCGATCAGTAGCCCCAGGTACTTCACCGCTGGCTTCGATTCGATCTGTATATCTCCAATACTGATCATCCTTACTCTAGGGATTCTCTTTTTTGTCAAGATGACCACTTCAGTTTTCTCCAGTGCTAAACTGAGCCCGCGAGCAGTCATCCAGTCCCTCACTCAGTGCATTAGCATACCTAGCCTAAGTTGCGCTTGTTCAGCGGTGCGTCCGGCGACCAGAGCCGCAACATCATCCGCATAGCCGACCAAGCGCGACTCATCTGGCATCTCAAGTCTCAGTAGCCCGTCGTAAGACACGTTCCACAGGTCCGGACCAAGGATAGATCCCTGGGAAACACCCGATGTAATTTCCATCCTTCGTTGGCCCTGTGTCGTGTCGTAGAGCAGGCTTCGGTCCTTTAGGTAGTTCCTCAAAAGCCGCATTAGATATTCTGGAACTTGAAAAGAGTTTTCCAGCGTGTCCAGAATATCCACCCATCTAGCGGAGTTGAAGGCATTCCTGACGTCGAGTGTCACCAACAGGACGATCCGTAGCTTGGTGCGACTATATGCCTCTGCCTTTTGGACCGCGTTTACCACCTCTGCAATCGCATCAATGGTAGAACGTCCTGCTCTAAAGCCGTACTGCAGAGGAGATAGGTCCCCAGCAGCACGAATCGCGTCAGTGAGTCTTCCCTTGATTAGTTTCTCTAGCACTTTCCCAGCCATGTCTAGCATGCATAATGGGTGGTATGCAGACGGCGATTCGGGATTTCCCTTCCCTTGCTGACCAGCACGAGCCTCGCCACCTTCCATCGTACCGGGAAACCCCCGTCCCGTAGGCAAGCGTTGAATGTGCTGAGCAGCAAGTCAGGACAATGGTGATAGACGAGCTGCAAAATCTCAGCTGGAACAGCATCTGGACCTGGAGCCTTCCTCGCTTGCAAATGAGGTATTAAACATGTACGGAACTCCACTTGTTTGGGATAATATCATGGAGAACCTCATCCTTCACTATTCCGATAAGCGAAATGAAACGTCGCTTATAAAAGACTTGCACAGTCTTTGTCAAAATAACAATACAGTGAAAAAATTTTATAGTGACGTAATTGAAATCCTTTCTAGTCTAAATAACCACATAAATATCCACGAAGAAGATAAAAATGTCATAAACGCGAAGAAAGCGCTTTATTCTGAAATGTGTTTGAATACATTTCTTTCCGGACTTAAGGAACCGTAAGGATCCACAATTAGAGCTATGAAGCCAAAATCACTGGCACTTGCTTTTGCATATTGCATGGAGAAATAAAACATTTTTTATTCACGCAATGAACAAAATAAATCAATTTTCAGACCATTAGATCACACCCCACTCAAAACACCTACTCAAAATTTTATTCTGAAAAATATACCCCAACCATTAACACCACAAGTGATACCCAACATTTTCAAGGCCAAATCTATTCCAACCTATGCAAAGACAACCATTTCCGATGCTGCACAGACAAAATCAGTTTAATAATTTTCAAAGACGATTCCAATTCAACCAATCTGCAACACCGGCGCAAAATAATTCAAACTTCATGTCCCGACCAACGACCAATTTCTTGCCAAAACCTGAACCGATGGACATTTCTTCCGTAAATGTTAGACAAAACCCCCAAAATACTAACAAATTTTACCCACAAAATCAAGCAAGACCGACAAACTTCCCAAAATTTACAAGTAAAGAACTTTTTAATTTATCTGAAGTGAACCCAGAATACTATTACGACGATGGAAATTCCACACATTATTTGGATCTACAATCTAATTCGAACCATCATCAAAATTGTAATCCTTATAATGATGAGGCACACCAATGTGAGTACGATCAAGAACAAGTAGCACATCCCTGGGATAAAACAGCAAATCCCGAAGTAAATCTCTCGTCCAATAAAATTGAGTTAGAAGACGAAAATTTTCATTCAAATGCCTCGAACCCTGCACAGGATATTTAGAAATAAATAAACATGGGACGACACTTCCATACATAAATATTTCCTCACCATTTGGGCGCCCTCTTCGATTCCTAATAGACACTGGCGCTTCATCTTCATTTATAAACCCCGAATTCATAAATCCAACCCAAATTTAAAAGATTAAGCCCATCACAATAACGACTGTTTTGAATAAATACGAGTTAAATAAAGAAGCGAAAATTCCCCTTTTTATTGAATTTAATCAATCGGGCTAAATGAGATTTCTAGTGTTTAAGTTTCACGGATATTTCGATGGGCTGATTGGGCTCGATATATTAACAGATTTAGATGCAAAGGTCGATCTAGCCGACAATGCGCTAATCACAAGGAACTCTCGGATACAATTAAATTTCAAACCCAATATCACTTCTCAAAAATATTCAATACCCCCAAAGTCAATCAAACTCCCGGTTGATGTTAAAGAGGGTGAAGTACATGTGCAAACAACGGAAATTAACAAAAGTATTGTGATCCCAGAAGGGATTTGTCGCGCAAATAATTGGCATATTTTGACAGAAGTAATGAACTGTTCAAACGAATCCAAAATTCTTTTCCTTGATCATCCCCTCAAAGTCAATAAACTCTCAAACTTGTACTTAGAATTGAACAACTTCAACATAAGTGGCCATGACCTTGACCACACAGAACAAGCCTCAAAGTAGGACATCGAACCACTTATTAGGGCTTCACATCTGAATTTGGAAGAACGAAAATTTATGTTCAAGGTTTGTCGAGAGTTTGAGGATATTTTCCTTACAGAGGGACAAAAAATCATCTTCACGAACCAAATCAAACACCATATTCGAACACATGGTGATATTCCCATTTACACGAAATCGTACCGCTATCCCTACGTACATAAAGAAGAGGTTCGTCGTCAAATCAATGAAATGCTCAATCAAGGAATAATAAGACCAAGTTATCCCCCATATGGATTGTCCCTAAGAAAAAGGATGCCAGCGGCAAACAGAAATGGCGACTTGTGGTTGACTATCGCAAGCTCAACGAAAAAACCATTTGTGATAAATACCCACTCCCTATCATTGCCGATATCCTTGACAAGCTGGGCAAATGTATGTACTTCAGTACAATAGACTTGGCCAGCGGCTTCCACCAAATTGAAATGAGCCCAACGGATGCTGCAAAAACAACTTTTAATGCAGAAAATGATCATTTCGAATATATTCGCATGGCTTTCGGATTAAAGAATGCTCCTTCAACCTTTCAGCGTGTAATGGACAACGTACTTGGTGAATTACAAGGCGATGTGTGCTTAGTATATCTGGATGATATTAATTATCTTCTCAACATCATTGCAGGAACATGTCGAGAATCTCCGGAAAGTTTTCGCCCGGCTTCGGAAGGCAAATCTTAAAATTCAACTGGATAAATCAGAATTTCTCCATATAGAGATTGCTTTTTTAGGGCACCTTGTTACCACCGAAGGAGTCAAACCCAACCCCAACGAAATTAAAGCCATTAAAGATTTTTCCCTTCCTCAGACACAAAAGGAAATTAAATCCTTCCTAGGATTGTCGGGTTATTATCGCAAATTCATCCCAAATTATGCAAAACTGACGAAATCGCTCACCGAATGTTTAAACAAGGGTAGTAAAATCGATCTTAATCCAAATTACATTCAGACATTCAACCATTGTAAATATCTCTTAACAAACGACCCCATATTGCAACATCCTGACTTCACTAAACCCTTCGTCCTCACCACCGATGCAAGTAATTTTGCGATCGGGGCTGTTCTGTCGCAAGGCCCAATTGGAAGCGACAAGCCAATTTGTTATGCGAGTAGGACTCTGACTTCTTTCGAAATAAATTATTCAACGATCAAAAAAGAGCTTCTTGCGATCGTTTGGGCCACGAACTATTTTCGACCTTATTTGTTTGGCAGAAAATTTAAGATCCTAACAGACCATAAACCACTAATGTGGTTAATGAGTTTAAAGGACCCTAACTCTAAACTTATTCGATGGCGCCTCAAGTTAGAAGAATACGACTACGAGATTGTGTATAAAAAAGGTACACAAAATTCAAATGCCGATGCACTGAGTCGTGTAAAGTCCACCCCAGGTGGCGCAAATTACGAGTTAAATGCAAACGAGACCTCATCATCCATAGCAGCTGCAATGATACCAGACCAAACTGATAATAGCATACATTCCGCCGATGAGGCTGATTTTGATGGGATCCCGATCTCAGAGAGACCTCTAAATGAATTCAACATCCAAATGATCCTGGAAAAATCCGATAGAGTATCCCCTACAACACTGCACATCATATTTCGAAATAAACAACGAAGAAAAGTCTGTCTCCCCAAATTCACTGAAGAAAATCTTTTAGAAACTTTCAAACGTTTTCTAGCCCCCAGTAAAAGGGGTTCTACACGATCAGTTCAGTTGTCCGTTCAGTTGAACTGTCAGTTCAGTTAAATTTTTGCTTTGCTTCCAGACGATCAGTTTCATATCAGTTCAGTTGTCATTTCTCAATCTTGAACATCGCGCGGTTTTATTGCTATCATGGACGAAGATTGTGTTATTGCAGTTGCGCTATGTGTATCACTGGATAAACCTAGAAAAAAAAGAGCTAAGTGGAGTAGAGATTGGTGCCTTAAACGAAATTCGCTGTCTCATGTAATTAATTAATTAATTAATGAAAGAACTTCAATTTGAACCATGTGATTGGTGTAACTATTTACGTATGAGTGAGACTGCTTACAAAGAACTATTGAATTTAGTAACACCGTTTATAAAAAAGCAGAATACGGTAATGAGACAAGCCATACCACCTCATGAAAGGCTCAGTGCAACATTAAGATTTTTGGCCACTGGAAATTCGTACAAATGTCTTCAATTTAGTACTGTTATATCAAGTCAAAGTTTAAGTGTCATAATTCCTGAAACTTGCAAAGCCATAAATATGGTGCTGAGAGATTACATAAAGGTAAGTGAACAAGAATCAAGTATTTCCTTTTTATATTTTATTCATTAAATAAAAATAAAAAACTCAACAAGAAAAACAATTGCTGCATTAAAAAAAGGAAAATAATAGAATGAAATAGTAATACAACATAGTAATGTGGTGTTTTTATAGAGAAAAACATTGATACCTATTCGATAGGTTATAAATCCAAATGATTAATTTCATTATAATAATCGGTAGTTGAAATAAATTGTGTTAGGTGCTCTGATGATGTAGGAGTACTTGCTACCACATATCGTGTTTTCGGGTCTGAAGATGTAGGATGTGAGCGTGTTACTTGGGTTTTGATATGTGAAGTTATATTCAACGATTGCATCTGTCCTTGAAATAGTGCATCATTAATAAGTTTTTGAACAAATGGTACCATTTCAGTGGTCATATTGCTTAGTTCTTGTGCAATTTGCATGCCAAATGATTGGTATTTTAGTTCTTCCTTACGACCATTCTGCAGTCGATTGGCAACCAACTGCAAAACTTTTGATTTTGATACGGGTCTTTCACTTCCTGGTGACCTCTTTCTTCTGCCAGTAAAGGATGCTGAAGTGTTAGGACGTGTGAACTGATTGTCACTTGAGTTTTCTTTGCCTATATCTTCAGTTTCTAAAATGGTTGACTCTCCTTCATCCTATAACAAATACATCAGCATTAGTTTATTGACGGAATAGTACCTAACCATTTATTTATGTTTTTTTAGATGCCCAGGAACGAAAGTGAATGGAGATTACTTGCAGATGGTTTCAAAGACAGGTGGCAATTTCCAAATTGCTTGGGGGCTGTTGACGGAAAACATTTTCACATAGTACCTCCAGAAGGAAGTGGGTCCTTAATTTGGAACTACAAAAAGTTCAACAGCATTGTCTTCATGGCAATAGTGAATTCCAACTACGAATTCATTATGTGTGATGTCGGAACCAATGGGGGCATATCAAATGGCGGAGTTATTAACAACACTACATTTTATAAAAAATTACTTAATAATAATTTACAATTACCACCCGATGATATAACAACTTGCGAAAATGCGCAACTGCCATATGTATTTGTGGGAGATGAAGCGTTCATGTTGAGGCGGAACTTTTTAAAACCGTTTAATAAAAAACAGTTATCGTACGATCGCATGGTTTTCAACTACAGGTTATCAAGGGCAAAACGTATTGTTGAAAATGCATTTGGAATAATATCAAGTAGATTCCAAATTTTTCAGTCTGCTATCAATTTAAAGAAGTTCCAAAACGTGGACGTAATTGTCTTGACATGCTGCTATCTACACAATTTTTTGAGGAGAAAGTCTAGTCATTCTTATACACCTTCCCAATTGAACGAATCAATCAGAGATCCAATAATTGAGGTACATGGGCTTGAACCACTTCAAGTAGGCAACAGAATCAATATGAATGTTGGTGTGGAGGCAAAGGCAGGTGAATTATTTTACAAACGATGGTAAACTTGATTGGCAGGACGAAATAGTTCAAAGTAGGTATATGCCGTAATTTATGTTATATTCACTTTATTAGATGTTAAAATTTATAAGAAATAAAAGGAAATAAAAAAAGTAAAATAATAGTTTACTTACCTCATCTCCTTCATTTTCAGCATCACTGCTATGGTTAGTGTCAATGGTGTTCATACTACCTCGGTTAGTTCCTTGATCGCGAAGAAATGAGAAAAGAGCTCATAATACCACAATGTTGGTATGTAGATTTCATCAGCTCCAGCTCCACTTTTATCAGAATCCTTCACTTTTTTCAATTCCTTATTGTAAGCTGAGCGCAAACTATTAATTTTTTTTTACCATTTAAACTGTTGCTTGTTTATTTTGCTCTTTGAACTTCTCAAGCAAAACTTGGTAGCAAGATTCTTTCTTGATTGTGTTGTGGTATTGAGGATCAGATTTCTTCCATAAGCATGGAAAATTTTGATATATTTCAATGAAATCTGTTATAAATTCGTTATCTTTTCGCAACATTTTTAATTAACAATGTGTAAACAAACTTATTACAATAAAAAAACTGAAGCGTAAACGGAGAAGTCTTACTAGACTTCAGTTTCGTTTAATTTCAACTGACAACTGAACTGAGCTTGATGGGATTTCCATGGAGCCTCAGTTCAGTTTTCAGTTCAGTTTTTCCTTCAGTTTTTGCAGTCCACACGTAAGTTTAACTGACAGTTCAACTGAAACTGAAACTGAACTGATCGTGTGGAACCCCTTTAAAACGAACGCAATTCTAACTGACGGCGAAACGTTCAAACTTGTTCAAAACGTCTACTCTAAATATTTTTCCAGGAGTAAAACATTTAAAATTATACGCTGTGTGGAAATTTTCCAAGACATAACAGACAATGACGAACAAGACAGGGTCATCCAAAATTATCATACAAATAACAACCATAGAGGAATTAACGAAACAGTCCTACATCTTAAAAAACATTATTAATTTCCTTTCCTCAAGACAAAAATTACCAAAATTATTAATAATTGTGAACGTTGTCAAACCCTTAAATATGATCGTCGCCCTCAAAAAATTAAATACCAAACTCCCGAATACCCTTGTAAACCTTTAGAAAAAATTAATATCGATGTTTACGCCATCAACAAACGACCAGTTTTAACAATAATAGATAGTTTCTCCGAATTCGCGGCAGCTTACTCACTTACGTCTAAAAACAGTCTTAATATTACTAAATTTCTCCGAGATTTTATTAACATACATGGTATTCCCAAGAAAATTATTGCAGATCAAGGTACGGAAATGACGTCAATTCTTTTCAAAGACTTCTGTCAGCAACACTCCATTGAATTACACATAACATCATTTCAACAGACCAGCAGTGATGCATATGTAGAGAGGCTACACTCCACAATGACCGAAATATACCGTATCATACTTGAAATGCGTAAGGATAATAACATTGATATTGATCATGACGATATCTTCAACGAAGTCATGATCACATATAATAACGCCATCCACTCAACTACCGAACTAACCCCTTACGAAACAACCCATACATTCAACAAAACTGTGCAATTCAATCAAGAGCATGAATACCTAGAAGCACTCAATAAGTTTAGACCAACTATATATCCCATTATCAAAGATAAAGTAGACAAATTGGTAAATCGGAAGCTCGACAAAATCAACACAAATCGCACTGACCCCTTACAGCTTGAAGAAAATGAAATCGTGTTTCGGAAAGAATGTAGGCACAATAAAATGACCCCCCGGTTTAGTAGGCATATCGTTCAAAAAGACAATTAAATTACACTTATAACCACACGACATCAAAAACTGCATAAACTAAAATTAAAAGAAGATGCAAATTTCAGGCTAACACTAGCAGCGCAAGGACAACGCATGGAAATTCAGGACCTGACCAACAGTAAAGGATTTCTACCTATACAATTTGGGACGGCAAGGACAATACACTCATATAAAAACCTTCTGCATATAATAAGACTCGAACCATACGAACAAACACTCCTTCAGATCTTAAACTCATTGGAAGCTTTTGAAAAACTTAACATTATGACTGACTCCCTGGAAATAACGAAGGCCAAATTTAGAGAAACTAAACATAAACTGACAGCTCTAACACCAGATACAGAACGTGACGAGGACCAATAAACGGACTAGAAAGTGTCATAAAAGCGATAACAGGTAACCTTGACGCAGACGATGCGATTCCATAAATACCGAAATCGAGAAGATTCTTAATAAGGGAAACGAGTTCGAACAAGAAGTCAATGGCCAATCTAAATTAAATAATCAAATGATTGAACGTTTTAACAATATCACCAAACATGTTAACCAGCAGCAGAAAAGCATAACATCCTACCTAGAATACTTGGAGAAAACCATAAAAAATAAAATTAATTCCGAAGATCTTTCTATCCGCTATTTGCAATACTTGAATCAAATTAACTACAATCTTGAACTTCTTGACAATCACCTAAGCAGTATATCCGAAGCGATCACCCTGGCAAAATTAAAAATTATTTCAAAACATATCCATAGTCCATCCGAAATTGTAGAAGTAGACGATACCTTTGCAGAAAATTATGTTAACATAACATCAATAGAAAACCTTTACAAGTTACTAGATCTCCAAGCCTACTATAATAGCACAAATATCATTTTTAACATCCAGATTCCCTTGATCTCCACCCAAATATATTCCATCCACCATATCATACCGCTTCCTACAAATGAAGGTAATTTTACCCACTCCAAACCCTACCTAATAATGAGCCCCAACGAGATCCAGTACCTAGACGAAAAATGCCCACAAATTGAGCAAATCTTCTATTGTCGAGAATCGATCCACAAGGAAAAAACAGACGCTTCGACATGTATTGGAAATATTTTAAACAATAAACCTGCGTTCTGTACATTTTACGATCGGAGCATCAAAACAGAAATCTTCCAACCCGAACACCATTATTTTATCCTGATAAACATAGCTGAAACCAAAGTCAACACTACGTGTCAACGCAACGAAATATCCGTAAAGGGCCCAATCCTTATATACTTCGAAGGCTGCGAGATCATGATCAACGATATAGTATAAACTTCCCAGGAAGAATCATTCGTCGAACAAACAATTGTTCATCCAAAGCTGTTTAACAAAATTAATATCTCATCCACAGACATTAACCCATTTCATCTCAAGCAGCTGGAAAAATATCAATTTTCGGAAAAAAGTCCCGCAATACTCACCAAACCATATCCATCAGTAGAGATATTATCAGTACCGTTATCAAAGCATCCATAGTAATCAGCATCATAATGGCCACCTACCTTTGGATCTGCAGTAGGCTTCGGAACCGATTCGTCATCAACCCGAATCCATCAACAATAATTGCTCCTATCACGTGGCCAGGTACAAACTCGGAACGTGGGAAGGTCAACAAACAAGAATGCAGCCAGACAAGAATACAGACGGACATGAATCCACACGACATCCGGCAATGTACTATATTTCACAAAACTGTAAAATTGCACATTTTGTACTTTTGGCTTTTAAACTTAAAAATGTAAAATCAGTTAGTTGTATCTGAACCGCTAAATAAAGCAATTGTCTTTTAAATTCGTAAACTTGCGTTTTTTTTAAGTAATTAATTAATGAGAACCTTAACTCGCGCAACGAATAATCGGACAAAGCAAAACACCAATGAAAAAGTTCCCTTGTTTTGCAAGTTCCTTCCTGGAACTTGGATTTTGTTTGTCGTTATGAGTTGTGGTTAGTCTTTTCAGTGCAACATATTAGAAAGACAACTGATAGTCAGGCTGAATTTCGAAGGAAAAACTGTCCGAGAAATTGCTGAACTGGCCGGTAGAGGCAAATCAATTGTACAAGATATTATTAAGCGATTCCGTGATGAGTTCAGGATAGAAAATAAGAGTCGAGAAGGGTAAGGCACTATATTAAAAGAGCGAGAAGAGCGAATGATAGTAAGAGAAGTTAAACAAAATCCTTTCAAAACGGCGAAAGAATTAAAAACAGCCTTGAAGGGCCGCACTGGAAAGGATGTGTGCTTAAATACTGTGCGAAACACGTGGCACAAGTATGACTACCATGGAAGAGTTGCCAGAAAAAAACCATTTATAAGCCCTAAAAACAAAAACTTTCGAGTGCGATTTACGTAGGAGTACGTGTTAAAAGCAGCAGATTTTTGGAATCAAGTGATTTCCTGGAATACGTATATAAAATCTCCTTTTTTTAATATTTTGCAATATTTTCAGGTTTTGTTCACTGCTGAAAGCAAATTTAATTTGCTTGGGTCGGATGGTAAGGTTAATATGTGGCGTACGCCAAACACAGAATTTGATTCAGAAAATACTAAGGCGACCATATAGCACGGAGGGAGCTCTAACATGGTTTGGGGCTGTATGTCTAGTGCTGCAGCAGGCAATTTACATTTTATAGACGGTAAAATGGATAGATTTGTCCACATTGACATTAAAAATGCGGAGAAATTGGGTATCGCCAGCAACTTTGCTTTCTACCAAGACAATGATCCTAAACATACTTCTAGCGTAGCGAAGCTTTGGTTGATCAGTAACTGCCCACACCTCATTCAACCGCCTGCCCAGAGCCCCGAACTCAATGTTATTGACCATCTCTGGAAAGAATTGGCCAGGAGAGTCTACAAAAATAAATATAATACAAAAGACCAACTAAAAGTTGCATTAGTCGAAGCCTGGAACTCCATTGAGCCGGAAGTGTGCTAAAACTTGGTAAAATCAATGCCAAGGCGTTTGCAAGCTGTTTTGGCAAGCAAAGGGCTTGCAACCAAATTTTAATGGTTTTTTTGTTTAATTTTTTGATTAATTAAGACGCTGTCAAATTGTTCGTTGCGCGCCAGAAATGGACTTATTTTTGTTTTTCTTCTTGTATTATAATAATTGAAGATAAATGTTTTGTTTTGTTTTAAAACTAAGTTAAGTAAAAACCACAAAATATATTAATGCGAAAAAAAAGTTTAAAAAGTCTATTCCTACTTAATTTAAACTCACTCAAACATTCAAAAAGAGCTTGTTCGATTATGCGATGAGGCCACTGTACTTGTATATACAAATATATAAGTAAGTATTACGATTCTTGTTTCTACGAAATACGAGTATACATCGTCTTACGAGCATAAAAAGTATCTTTTTATGATGACAATCGAGTCAAGCATCCCCACTCAAATGAAGGACTGAAAATGAGACATGGATAAAACTAATAAGGCATCTAGTAAATTCAGAAATAGGTGAAAGAACAATATTCGTTGATACTTCACCCACAATTTTGTGTACTGATTCTGTAGCGAGCTTACTTAGAACAACGGTTGTTGAGAATTTCGTTGATACTTTCTTGTGAAACAAATGGTGGATGTGAGCTTTCAGCTTTTTTGTTCTGAATATTATTAGAAAAAACGATTTGTAAGTATGCTTTTATTTTTTTTCGACGAAAAGATGGATTATCGACAAATGACTCTAAAACTGACTTTCAGAACATCTTTCATATTTTCGTCGAATATTTTTTTTCAATTTTAATCTTTGAAGGGGTTTATTCTCGAAATGTGAAGAACAAATTAAAAAAGAGCTTTTAACAAAAATGATATCGCAATTCAATGAAAGCATCTTAAAAAGGCATTTTTAAATAAGAATAAAAATTTCAAAGGCTGCCTTTTTCGACTATATTTGTTTTTATTGTGTGTATATGCGCATTTCGACCACAACATGCGGTCATCCTCAGTACACTACTTCCTACCTATCTTAACCTACCTTTTTATACTAGAGGGTTTTTAGAAAACTAATTACATTCTTTGCACAATAGGATTTTTACGTTCTAACATTCATAACTTAATCCTTATCACCTAATTAGATTTATGAGTTTTGAACTATTATTACCTAGGCCGGTGTTCATTCTTAAATTTTCCGGTACTTTCCTAATCGGTATGCTTTCGCTGCAATCAAGTTTTTGCCATTTATCGATATCTTTGACTACTTCGACGTCGTTCATTGTTATTTCGTGGCCATTTTTAGGATTTTGTAAAATAATTTTACAAAACCCTTCTAAAATCGCGTCCTGTCTGTCCGTCTGTCCGTCTGTCTGTCCGTCCGTCCGTCCGTCCGTCCGTCCGTCCGTCCGTCCGTCCGTGTGTCACAGCAGTTTTTCTCGGAAACTACTTAAGCCAGAAACATCAAATTTTGTATTTAGGTGTAAAGTGGTGATCTCTTCAAAGTTCAACTACAACAAAATTTTTGTAAGGTATTTAAGGGGGGTCTCCCCATATAGGGGAGTGACCCCCCGAAAAAAAAATTTCATTGAAGGTAGCCGATATGGGTATCAAATGAAAGGTCTTGATGAGAACTTTTCAAAACAGGTCTTAGTTTGGCAAAGTGTGCTTCGAGGGGCGCACAGGGAGGGGAAATACACGAAAAATTTGTGTCCCCCCCCTCGCGATTGGACACCTGTGATCCGAAAAATCTGAAAAAAATCAGGAATGTAGGTCTTGGTGAGTACAACAACAACAAATACATGAGAAGTCACAATTCACTCAGCTTTGTTAATAATAGTATGATTTATCGATTTTATGTTTTCTTGAATAAAATCTTAACGGTACCCTTAAATTCTATGAAGTTCAGTATACAGATGATTATTTATAAGATTGATCTATCCTGAAATTAAAAGACACTACAGTTTTGCTAGGATTTGCATGAAAATTTCAGGAATGATAGGTGTCATGAATATCTTTGAGAATCGGTTCAGCTAGTGGTATCAGTAATCGTAAAACCAAATAGTGGCTATTTTAAATGCGAAGATTGAATAATTTTGAGTTATTTTCCCCAATTTCAACGTTTAAGGTGCATGCTTTGAACACTTGATTCAATTTAATGTATGACTGAAAGTGAGTACCTACAATTGATGCTCATAAGCGAAACAAGTCAAGGAGGCGGGAGAGAGCTCCTAGCAAAAGGGTTTTGTAACCATTCTAGGATTCGAACAAATTGTGTTTCCTCCCTCGCGGATGGACATCTGAAATAATTATCAAGGGAGATATTTATGAGTATAGCAAAAACAAAAACCTCAGAAGTCGAAATTCGTTCAACTTTGTTAAAAATAATATGATCTTCTTATTTCCTCCAATAAAATCGTCTTTGACATGTTTCTTGATTTGATTCGATCTGGTGACTGCATTTTGTAAATTGAATACAAAACCCTTCTGACATGAGCGTAGGTCTGTTTACCCAACTTGTTAACTATATGCTCTGCCACTGATGATTTAAAATTTGTTCTACTTGTATTCTTCGCTGCCACAGCTTCTTTGAAGTGTTCCTCGCATCGAACTACCGCTAAACGTTTCGTGAATCATACCACATTCTAGACACGTCACGTTGTACGCTCCGCATTTTTAGGGTATTGTAAAATCATTTTGCAATACCCTACCAGTTTCGCGTCCTGTCTGTCCGTCCGTCCGTTCGTCCGTCCGTCCGTGTGTCACACCACTTTTTCTCGCAAACTACATGAGCTAGAAACATAAGATTTTGTAGGTAGGTGCGAAGTGACGCCCTCTTCAAAGTTTTAACAAGAAAAGAAATTGATAAGGTATTTAAGGGGGGTCCCCCCATATCGCGGAGTTGCTCCAAAAAAAGTTTTCATTGCATGTAGGCAATATGGGTATTAAATGAAACGTTTTAATGAGCACTTTTCAAAACAGGTCTTAAAATGACAAATTTTGCTTCGAGGGGCGCAGCGGAAGGGGAAATGTACGCAAATTTTGTGTCCCCCCCCCTTGACCCGAAAAATCTGAAAAAATCATGGATATAGGCCTTTATGAGTACAACAACATCAAATACATGAGAAGTCAAAATTCACTCAACTTTGTTAGTAATCGATTTTATGTTTTTTGAATAAAATCTTAACGGTGCCCTTAAATTTTAAAAAATTCAGTACAGACTATTCATAAGATTAATCTGTCCTGAAAGTTTCATAAAGATCGAATGGTATTTAATGAAGTTATAGCGATTTGAATTTTCCTTTATTACTATGGAACAATATGCGCTGTATTACTATGGAAAGAAGAATATGCGCTTTTTACTGACTCAGACACTACAGCCTTGCTAGGATTTGCATAAAAGTTTCAGGAATGATAGGTATCATGAATTTCTTTGAGAATTGGCTCAGCTAGTGGTATTAGTAATCGTAAAGGAAAATAGTGGCTGTTTTAAATGCGAAGATTGAATTTTGAATTTTTTCCCAGCTTCAACGTTTAAGATGCATGCTTTTAACACTTGATTCAATTTAATGAATGACTGAAGATGAGTACCTACAATTGTAACTCATACGTGATACATGTTGAGGAGGCAGGAGAGAGTTCCTAACAAAAGGGCTTTGTAACCATCCTAGGGCTCGAAAAAAATTGTTTTATGCTATGAATCGATGATCACAGTACAGGGGAGGCTCCTGAAAAAAAAATTTCATCAAAGGTAGCCAACTTGGGTTTCAAATGAAAGGTCTTTACGAGAGCTTTTCAAAGCAGTTCCTAAATTGACAGTTTTTTTTTTAGTAGGGGCACAGGGGAAGGAGGAAACACACGAAAAATGTGCGATTGGGCACCTGTGATCTAAAAAATCTGAAAAATTATCAAGGGAGATATTTGTGAGTATAACAATAACAAATACCTCAGAAGTCAAAATTCGTTCAACTTTAATAGTATGATCTTAGAATTTCACATTTTCTCCAATAAAATCGTATGAATGCCTTTAAAGCTTAACAAAGTCGATATTTAAGTAGCCTTACGCAAGGTCCTAATACTCTGAAAGTTTGATGAAACTCGTATCATATTCACGGAAGTTATATCCATTTGAAATTTCTCCAATTACAAAAGCAATAACATACTATTTTGGTATTTTATGGACTTTTCATCGAATCAGACACTGCAGTTTTGGTTTGATCTTCTTAAAATTTTCAGATAAGATCGATGACATAAATGCTTTTGGATTTCATGATTTGAGTGAATTGATTGAATTGGAGAAATAATGGATTTTCTTTTAAACGAGCAAATCTCTTTGACATTTTTCTTGATTTTATTCGTTGCTGGTGACTACATTTTGTAAGTTTAGTACAACACCCTTCTGACATGAGCGTAGGTCTATCTACCCAACTTGTTTTTTTTTGTTTGGTGTTTTCTGTTGCATAGTTTTGAGTTTCAGCTCATTACTGCTGCATATAGTGTTTGTGTTAAAAATAGGAATAGATGTCAATATTTGGGATAGGTTGTTACGGATGAACATTGAGATACACTACCATACGCGATTTCGTAAGAGTTAACCTACGCAATACCGAGCCGCACTTTATTATCTTTTTTAGATAACCTAATAATGTAAACAACACCGAATAATTTAAATCTTCATTCATAAAGTGGCTACTTGTTAGATTACGGAAAGAAAGCCACATAATAATTTTTGCTTTGTAACTTTATGTAATTAAACTTAAGTAGCTGGGTCGCTTCCAATTTACATGCCACATTATGGACAATGCAAGCAGTAACAAGCACTGAAAGCATCAAAAACCAACGCGAGCTCGAAACAAAACGCAAATTGCCGGCACTACGACTAGGTAGCACGGTAGCGGAAAGTTTCGTCATCCAATCAACATATGTGGCAGCATAAAACATATAACCCCTTGAAGCAATCGGAATTGCGCCCCAAACAAAATAACATGCAACTCTGTCAGGAAACCCGAATTTGAATCGATGCTGAAGTGTTTGTGTTATGTGCGATAATCTGCGGGCATTTACATCATTTCCTCAAATTAAGGTTTCATATTGCCTGTGTTTTCATTGATTCTGCTTTCCGACATAGACTCGCAATGAATTCTGATGCAGTATATAGTTCGATTAATTCAAATTTGAACTTGAACGCTTTTGAATCCGGATCTAAACGTGAAGCTGTCGTCAAACCCGACATTCCTATCAGGTGTGCAGCCCCTGAGCTTCCGGCCAAGGACACAAACTTTCACACTCACGCAGATCCAGCAGAGATGCCTACATGCCACCCAAAGAGGAACGAGCCAAGTAACGAAGCCAGAGATGCTGCTGAGGCAGCAATGGCACGCATACCGAAGAAGGGCACTCACGAATTTAACACTTCATTAGTGGCAGGCACAGGGCGAGTGAAGTGCAAACTCAATGCGTAACGCAAATTTAAAGTAGCAGCAACACGAAAACGAAAGTGCTAAGAAGGAGGTGACAGGAGTACTTCAAGCTCTAGAAGAATTGACTGTTAACTACGATCAAAAATCACCAGGAATCTAGACCAAAAGCAAAGATATTGATACTATGAACGAGGAATTGCAATAGAAACAGGCCACATTGAATGGCGTTACATCGGAGTAGCAACAAATGAAAGATATGTCAGCGCATCATAAGAAACGAGTTCATGGAATGCTCTCAAATCTTTTGCGTGATCTGTCGAAAGTTGGACAAGCCTAATGCACGGATAGTATCAGTGAGATGGAAATGAATAAAACCTGATCTAGGTGGTAAGGTTGAAGAAGAATTCACTACGGCTCGACTATATAGCAGTAAAATCAAACCGGAAGCTCAAAATATCGCACAAGATATCAGAATCTGGAGGCATTACAAACAAACTCAAATAAAAAGGTTTTTGAATGTGGAAAGGACTTAGGCGAATGCCGCTTGTGAAATCACAACATGAAGCCAGAATGAAGTTATTGTAGGAATCAATGCAAGAGTTCGAGAACAAGAAGCGAACTCTTGAAAAACAAATTGATGGTCTTCGGGAAGAATGTGTGAAACTGAACAGCTTAGCATGCTTCAACAATTAATGCTGAAGTGTTACGCCCAATATTCGATATCAAATAGCTGAGCTATGTGAAGCCCTCATAAAACAACTGGCAGAGCTTCGTGATGAGTTTTCAGCCAAACCAGACGCTATGAATGAGTTTAAAAATATCAAACCAAATCTCACTTTGGCACTCCAACAAATGACTCAAATGAGGGGAAGCTGATAAATCCACTAAACTACATGAAAGAAATACGGATACAACTGTTGAATTTCTTACCTCCTCTCCTAATGACATTGTGCCGAAGCGTAGCATTCACTTATTCGTACCAAACTCACTATATTTCACCACGGACATCGAAATGAAGTAAATCGCGACATGCCTACGATGATTGAACGGCCGAAATTAGTTAAAACGGGTGGATGAATATACACACACGACACCCCACGTGTTAGTAAAGCAATTAAACTACCGGCGGGGACAAGAAAAACTGAGAAATATTAGTGCCGGCTCAAGATAAGAAGGGAAAAGCGAGGATTATTGCGAAATCCTCATCTCGCATCGCGATGTAAATAAACTTTACTGACTGTTCAAACTTTCAGTCAGATGCATTCAGCGCATTATACACTAATGTTATGAGTGAAATCAAGCGAGTGGAATTACTCAAACCAATGGAAAAAAACACTCCAAAACATGATTTTCCCGGTAGATGGGAGGAAAAAAATGTTAACCCGGAGGTTATTTAAGCCCGGGAAGATTGGCGCGCTTTCTTTTATTTTGTGGAGTTTTTCGAGCAACCGGCGGAGATATAACAGAACGTTTATCAGCGACAAAATTTTTTCACGAGGAATTGGAGACGCACTCTGGATTCCGGAACATTAAAATTGGAGACGAATGTTAGATACCGGGACATTAAATTTGGACGAGACAACTGTGGCGAAAATCACGAAAACGGAAGATCGAATTTTTAATGAAGTGCAGAGTATTATTCAAGTCGAATAAAGAAAATTGTAGATTTTACTTTCCTCGCTACCATTTGACATAATAACTGTCCTTGTCAGCTGTGAAAGGTGTGGCTCAGGAATTCTTTTGCCGGGACGTTGACCAGGCAGGAAGACCTGGAGAGGTTAATTGAGGTGGTAGTGTTTGCGGGTGCAGTGAAAGTTAGTGGCGTTCTAGGTAATTTCGGTTGCCCTGTTGTGGGAAACTACGAGTTTTGTGTAGTGGCGGAACACTTTAACTAGTTCTGCGTGGTAGAGTTTCTTTTGCAGGTGATTTTCGCGGCTAAATGGCGGGGAGCCCAAAACTTGTATATTTGTTAATTTCGCTCCAGACGGTCGTTTTCTCGTTCGGACGACCCCTTTAGGGGCTCGAAGAATTGAACGAGTGACGCCCACGCCCGTCTTCGGGTGAGTTAGTTAGTGGGTAGAACCTTCACCGGAGTAGCCCCAGTATAACGATGGGGCAGCTAGGGAATCGGTAATAAGGTATATGTTATGTTTATCATATTAGGTTTAGAAATAAGGTTTAAAGTTTGGATTAGGAATATTTTGTAAGCATTTTTTAGTATAAGGGAAAGTTTTTGATTGAATTTGATGAGAATTAGGTTATAACATATAAGGAATAGGATAAAATTTCACTGTCACTGTGTTAAAATTATAAATAATTTTTAATAGTGTTGGTTAGTTTTTTTCTCCTTTTTCCAATTGAATCATAATAAATATGCAATAATTTTAATTAATATTAATTAGATATTTTTTTTAATTTAATGTTTTTAATTGATAATGTATAAATTTAGAGAGCCGTTTGGGCCATTCAGTTTTCGCATTATTGATGTTTGGAATTTGCTTTAAATTTTTTTAAATTGATAACGATTCGTTTTGAATAAAGCGCTTTTGACTTTGACTTTATCCGCTCTAGATCAAGCGTTCAGCACTATTCTCTCCCTTTTGAATATTAAAACAATAACAGTCGAATAAATTTGATTAAAGAGCATCTCCCAATTGTTCCATCTCTTAAGTAGGCTTAAGAAAGTAAAATTGCTTGCCTGGAATAAGTACTTAAGTGAATTAAACTACCTCATAAAACATCACACACACGACCCATGGACATTTTCGCCCGAATCCATTCATTTAGGACGGGATTGGATGATTTTATTATTATTGCAGGCATTTTATCGATTCAAAAGGCTTCATATGTAATACTCGTACATTCTTTTTATCTGCTTGAAGACTTCCAGCATAATATACTCAGTGTTTGGTTTTTCACGCAAAAGTTGAGAGTATAGGTCATTAAATTGTTCTATTGAATATTAATTTACATTTCAGCGGATTGCTCTTGAAAACAAAAGTACATTGGATAATCTGCTTTAGATTAAATTTCAAATGAATAATTAAAATGTCATCTACAGCTTTTATAAATACTCACATGTTTGAAATTTCTGAAAAATATTCGGTCAATGAATATAAATTAGATTGATGCATACACCAGTTCTTGTTGTGTCCTTCAACAAACATACTGTATACATATTTCATATGGACGGGAAACATTTTGAAAAGCCTTGAAACTGGTAGATTGAGACAGAGTTAATTCATAAATTAACATTGAATAACGAATAAATTTTTTGTAAGCAAAATACAATTGGTTATTGCCAAAAAGACAGTCTTATTAAGATGTTCTTCATGAAAATGCTGAATGGAAAATAAAACGTTTTCAAAGAACGCGAAAATCACAATAAGCTTCGATAACTTTTCAATCTATCGCCATGACAGTTGATTGAGACCAAAGTTCTTCTGAATAATCACTTCATACAAAACTGCTCGCTGTCAACGTGATTTGAACTATTGACTTTTGGCATAAACAGATAGCGCTCTATCTATTGCGAGCCACGGATAAAAATTGAAAATTTCTCGATATCATTCAACCTTTCTGGTGGTTGACAAAGTTGCCTAGATCTTGTATCTTAAAGATAAAGTATTGCCCTCTCTGGAGTTCCACATCTCGATCCACTTCTTTTCAATATTTTCATATCTGATCTTTCAGAGGCATTATCCGATATGTCATACCAGTCCAAATTGAATATTCGCCTTCATTGGTGCAATGACAACCAACTTTTGCTGAACTTGGACGAATGTCAGGTAAGAAGTTTTTCCAGGAAAAAGTATATCATTCTCGACGATTACCATATTAGTAATTGTAGTAATCAAGCCTAAGCAAACTGCTCGAAAGCCTTCATATCACTTATCCGAAATTTTAATTGCAGATTTTAAAAATTTAATAATTTCAATTTGTAGTTATACGAGTAAATCATTAAATATTTTTCTTTTTATTTTATTTTTATCCAATATAAATTTTAGGTCATTTTTTCTATATTAAACTTGAACTTTTCTTTATAATTATATTCTTTGTGATATTCACCTTTTTCTATTATTATTTAATTATTTTTTTTTATTATTATTTTTCATTAAGATTTGAATCTGCAATTGAAATGTGGGCATGGCTACACCTTTCCCGCTGCACATGCAAGTATTGCATTGGCGAAGGCAAGAGTGTAGCGGAATAAATGAAAAGCGGATCGAGTCCCAGTTCAAAAGATAGAGCATGGGACGACTGACAACAACGGGGAGTCTGCTTGAGATCGCAACCCAGCACGGACGCTGCAAAAAATATAGGAGGAAGCGCGCGTGGTCATATTTTTTGTGATCTACTCGGGAAATAGTTGGAAAATCCTGGGATCGTCGAAAGTGGTTTGCAACGTATCTTCCTTGAGTGTGTGGCCTTGGCGTGCATTCGGAAACGTGAAATTTGTCTTAAAGATTGTGACGGCCGAGTGTGGCGCCCGACAGCAATGGTGAGGTTCTCATGTCGAAGCTTATTTCAAAAGACTGAAGGAAAATAGAATTTGTTGGATAAAGTCCCACGAAAAAGTGCCGTGAATTAGGGATGCAACATCGTTCATAAAAACATCGATGTTTTGTAAAAGTGAAACATCGATGTCGAAAACATCGCTGTTTTAGGTCGATATATCGATGTTTTTGGAATACTAAAATAAATTGTAAAAAAAGATGAAAAAATACGAATATAGGATTTTTTTTCCAATACTATATCGACACATACATGTAATTATTATTTGACAAATGAGTTTAGAAATAGTAATTTGGATAGTCTTGTACCAAGTAATCGGTTTCTTTCTTGTGTAATTATTGGTCCAGCTTCGGAGAATAACCGCTCACATGGTACTGAGGTTGCCACGATTGGCGAATATTTAATCGCAATTTTATGCAATGATGGAAAACATAGCCGCATATCTTCCCACATTTCAATCGCATCTCCTTTGATAGGAGACACTGGCGCAGATATGTACATGTGAAACTCGGTATCAACTTTACCTTTTTCTGTATGTATGGTTTTTACATTTTCATGTGTTAGTTTTTGATGATAGTTCCAAATATCTCCTGCATTTTGGTCTCAGATCCAGCATCAGTTTGTTGCAAACTGTTCAAATAATTATTGATATGATTGAATACTTCATTTTTGGCAGTGACATCTTTAAAATGTATAAGCTTGAACCTTGGATCCAAAGCAGTTGCAATTGCCAAGATTGAGCATTGCTCTACTTTTTCAAATCGCTTTGTTATCTGCATTAAAATTTCTGCCTTCAATGCAGCAGCGCTATCAAATGAAGGTGCAAAATTGTCCAGCATTTCTCTTAAACAGCTTATTAGAGGAATGATTTTGCTGACAGTTACATAATTTTGGCCTGAAATTTCTTTGGTTTCAAAAGCTGCTCTATTTCGCGTAAGCAGCCCACCTCGGTTGATGTTATCATCGTTGGACCATCAGAACGGCTTAACAATGTTGCACCTATTGTTGGTAATAACTCCAGAAAACGTTGCAACATATAAAATGTTGAATTCCAACGGGTGCGTACATCAAGGACTAATTTTTTTATTTGGCCTTCCTTTACTCCAAAATAATTCATCACTGGCATTGACACTACGCTTGATAAACTTAACAATTTCTCTTACTTTTGTAATGAGTACTGAAGAGTCTTTAGCTTTATCTAATGAGTTAACCACGATTAAGTTTATTGTGTGAGCGAAGCATCGTACTATTTTGTTTTCGCCAAACATTTCCCTGTTCACCTTCATAACTGTACTGTCATTGTCGGTTACTATTGCAGTAACTATACCAATTGCAACTCCCCAGTCGTCAAAGATTTCTGTAAGCCGCCTTTGTATATATTCTGCCGTATGCTTTTCAAATAATTCAAATATTCCAATATTTCCACTCACACACAAGCTTAGATTTTTCTAAAAAATGAATCGTTATTCCAACAAAAGATTTATTCTGCATGGTCTCGGTCCAGATGTCATATGTTAGGCAATAATATTCCGCAGCTTGTATGTAATTCTTGAACACTATGGATAAGGCTTTGTATTTTTCATCTATGTGTTTTTTAAATATCTCTCTAGAAGGAATTTTATATAATGGCTGTCTAAATCCTTTGCCTTCTACTGTCGAAAATGGTTTATGATCCATTATGATGTAATTCACGATGGCGTCCGTAATTTTTTTGTGTTTCGTACCTTCAGTACTTGTAATACTTTTAATATTACCAAATAGTTCGTTTAAATTTTGTTGCTGCTTATCGACTGTTTTTGAGGTACAATGAGAAGTGCTGGCTCCTTGGTAAACAATTTCAATATCAGGAATATCATCGGATAACGGATTTGGAGTTTCTTTCACTGTTTCATCAGTGTGCTTAGTTTTCTTATTTAAGCAGTCTTTCTCCTCTATAATATTAGGATGAATCTTTTCTAGGTGACCTCTAAGATTAGTTGTATTGCCAGACGTCTTTAAACTTTTCTTACAAATTATGCAAATAGCTTCTTTGTCACTAGCTTTATTAAAGTAGTTCCAAATTACACTCTTTCTTTTATTTGGTGGCATTTTTCTGAAAGGAAAAAGCAATATTGTGAATAGTAGCCAAATCGCCTCGCCATAGAATGTTGGCTAGTTACTAATATCGACCACTGACTATGTCTAACCAAATCTATATCATAATATTCAAATCAATTTCCGATAGGTTGAAAACAGATGCATCGCCTTAAAACGTTTACAATAAAAATAAACCTTACAAGTAAAATTGCTTACCAATAATCAATATTTATCACAACACAACCCCTTAAATCAAGTTTCTGTTTCTGTCGCAAAACACTCGCACTAGAACTGATACGTTGTTGACGAATGACGAAATTAATTTTCAGTCGTTTGGCACAATAAAAATACCAAGAAATAGAAGCAATATTTCACAGTTGCAGTAGCATCATGCACACTAGGGTGAGTCACTTCAGTATTAAAGCTGTAACAGACCACCAGATTTGGTCCGGGCGGACCAACGGACGGTTCGGTCCGCTCTGTGCAACACACGATCGGACCATCCAGTCGTTCTTAACTTTTGGTGCACAAAATGTCTTCAATTTTGTCACTTTAAGACAAAATCGCTTTTGGGACAGCAATCATTTTTACTATATTCTCACCATACCAAATTTGGCAACACTACATTCATATGGGACTAATACAATAACTCATATCAAGCTAATAAAGTAACGCAGTGACTGCCGAAAAAAGGTTGGTTGCAACACTAAAATATCTTGCGGCAGGCAGATAACTGACAACTTGTCCGGTCGAACTGCACACGACGAGTTGATTTGGTCCGGTCGAACCGTCTACACGAGCAGATTTGGTCCGCAGCGAACCGAGTCCGGTCTGGTCCGGTGGAAAATCCATCGAACTCGATCGGACTCAAGTTTGGTCCGTGGACTGCTCTCCACACGAGCAGACTTGGTACGCAGCGGACCAAATCTGATGGTCCGGGCGGACCAAATCCGGTGGTCTATTAGCACTATTAGAATACACAATTTTAAAAAAGCGTTTTCTGACCCACCCTAATGTGCACACGAGCTAAAGTTTCACTGATCTTCCTTTCATTCTGAAAACTAAACATCGTTCATAAAACATCGTTCATAATGACCGATGTATCGATGTTTTGCGGATTGTAACATCGATGTTAAAACATCGATGTTTAGAAGCGAAACATCGATGTTTTCACAAATTCGATGTATCGCTTGCATCTCTACCGTGAATACGAAAAGCGTAGGATGGTATTGACGTGGCGGTAAAGAGAATACGGAAAAGTGCTTCGAAAATTTGATGTGAAAAAGAAAAGGAAATAGCATAAAACTGAACGGTGAGATGATTGTAACATTTCCGTTGATTGTTGAAAATCGAAGTGTGAACTAAACAATAATTTTTTATGAAATAATTTATCCCCATTCCGACCCTTTTTAGGGTTTTGTAAAATAATTTTACAAAACCCTACTAGTTTCGCGACCTGTCTGTCCGTCCGTGTGTCACAGCACTTTTTCTCGCAAACTACTCATGCTAGAAACATCAAATTTTGTATGCAGGTGTAAAGTGGTGCTCTCTTCAAAGTTCAACTACAAAAAATTTTATAAGGTATTTAAGGGGGGGTCTCCCCATATAGGGGAGTGGCCCCCGAAAAAAAAAATTCATCAAAGGTAGCCGATTTGGGTATCAAATGAAAGGTCTTGATGAGAACTTTTCAAAACAGGTCTTAATTTGATACGCAGGGAGGGGAAATACACGAAAAATTTGTGTCCTCCCCCTCGCGATTGGACACCTGTGATCCGAAAAATCTGAAAAAAATATGATGGTAGGTGTTTATGAGTACAACAACAACAAATACCTTAGAAGTCGAAATTCAATCAACTTTGTTAATAATAGTATGATATTCGAATTTCACATTTTCCCCAATAAAATTGCATCGGTACCCTTAAACTAAACGAAATTCGATATTTGCGTATTCCTACTAAGGATTCTTAAACTTTGTAAGTTTGATGAAAATTGCATGATAAACACGGAATTTCTCCAATTACAACAACAATAACACATGATTTTGGTATTTTATGGACTTTCCATCCAATCAGTCACTGCAGTTTTGACTTGATCTTCTTCAAATTTTGCAATAAGGTCAATAACATTAATATTTTTGAGAATTCATGATTTGAGTGATTTTTGTTAGTTTGCAACAAAATGACGACCGTTGAAAGTAGAAAAACAATCGATTTTCCTTTGAACGTGCACATCTCTTTGACGTATTTCTTGATGATATTCATTGCTGGTGATTGCATTTCTGAGAATTTGGGTACAAAACCCTTCTGACATGAGCGTAGGTCTGTTTACCCAACTTGTTCATTCATGCAGTGTTTTGTCACACGTTCCGTTTTGTGGTCAAATTGAACTGCGGATAGTAAAAAATTGCAGCTTCTTGGGCTGCGGCTGCACTCCCTTCTAACAACCTTAACTCCAACTCAGTTTCGGATACGGAATTAGGGTTCGGCCAGATTGCGATTTTCCTGTCGTAACCAGCGATTTTTAGACGCAAATACGAACACACTGCGACAAGATTTGCAAAGGAACTTCAGGCATGCGCAGATTATATGCTCATTTGAAGGTATGTCTTTGCCAGGAACACATGCGCTAACTCATTTGTGCGCTTTGCAAGAAACCTCCGTGCACGTCAGCGTCATATGTCCAAATGATGTGCGCCTGCCCGAGTATCTATCAAAAAACTACCTACTAAACTGGTTTTAGGAAAAATCGCAAATTCCTGCGACTGCCGACCTGGAAAAAATTGTCGAAAATCGCAGTGTGCGGGCTTCCATTTAACCATGTGTAACTTGCGACAGAAGGTCGACCATATAGTCGTAGTCTGATGCATCCCTTAGTGTTCTAAAATTGCATGGTGCAGCCTGCTGCCTTTGGGTTTGTTTCCCGGTCGATAAACGGTTGTTTAATCGTACAGGAAATCTTTCTGCGTCTGCTGCAAATTTTCAGGCGGAAGGAACAAAACGAAATCATTCGATTCCAGTTGTGCAGACATATCGGTTTCTGGCATAGTTGGTCGCATTGTTATGTGTTGCGACTTGCTCGCGGTTATGGGCTATTGTGGTTAAGTCAGCGGGCGGCTTGCTCGAAGGATTAGAGAATCGGCTGTCTCAGATTATTACTGCCCAGGATTTGTCGTAGAGCGCTGTCGAAATGGCTTGAATGGTTGAGCTTTCCGTTATGCTCACGCGCGTTTGAATGACCTTGAAGGAAGGGTTGAAATTGGTTGCGCGTCTAGCGAATGCATTTTTGACCAAGCCGTATTGCGAGGTAGGCTCCATGTGCGCCTTCTATAGCGAAAATTTTCAGAAAACGAATGTAGCACTTACGATTGAAAAATGGGATCGTGCAAAGTGATGCAAGTCCAAAGCAAATGCATAATGAGTGTGAATGATCGCGAAGTTGTCAACGAAGGGAAACGAAATGAATAGCAATCGTATGGATTAGCTAGGAAACGTTAGACGTGTGGCATGTAGGAGTTTTGTTCGCGCTGGTCGCCCGTACATTGTCATAAATTTTTGAAAGAAAGCAAGTAAATTGACAGTGAGAAAGAAAAAAAGAAGGTTATAAAAAGTGTGCCCTTTAGTGAATGCAGAAGTGATCCTTTAAATATTTACATGAAAATGAAAAAGTTTATTTGCAATCCAACGTTAATGAAAAGCGTTGCATTAGCGAAGAATGAAAGTGACAAACTAGTGAAAACTGTGACCTTGTCGTTTGCCTTTGCATTGTCCTTGTCAGTTGAGCCAATTCTCATACATTGACCGAGTCCTAATCGAATTCGAACAAGTTTTGAAGTATCCGTTCGAGAACTAGACAAACAATTTATTGGAGTACATTCGAAAAGATCCCATCGACCATCGATTAATAAATGTTCTTGCTTTGCACGCGTCATCGCTACGACATCCGTTTTCACCTTGTCGACAAATTTATGTCGAGGAAGCATTGAACGTTCACATTATAAGCGAGGGTATCTTTCTGAGAATTGGTACAATACCTAAAAGGACCCCATTCGACTGTGTGACCACGGAATACACGCTGGCATGAACTTGGAATTACTCTACCATTAACTGAATGCACAGTTATTCTTTTTTGTTTTATGTAAAAATAGTCCCATAACGAATAAGCTTAAGAAAAAAGTGTAAATGTTAAATACTACTCGGAGCCAATAATGAAATTAATTTATATACACTGCAAAAGTGTGATTTGGATTTTTCCTCCCCATTTTAATTAAGAGGGAAACGCAATAATTTTATTCAAGTTCGTTAACTTAATCTACAGAATTTCCAGCCATATCATATCACCGCATCACCAGCGAGCGCCCAGCGAGGATGTCGGTGAATACACCGTTTTGTTTTCTTCTTATATTTTTTGATATTTATATGTATACATTCATTTAAGCGAAAAAAAACAAATAGGAATTGTATAAAACAAATTTGCGAAAAATATTACAAGGAAATCCTAAACTATTTTGATGAATGGGTGTTCCGGCAAAAAATAAAAATAAAACAAAAAAAAAAGATAAAATATCCTGCTTTGAAGAAACAAATGAAAAAGAGAGGAAAGCTCTAAGCTTCAGGAATAGAAAAAAGGAAAAACTAGAACGTTTTCCTACAAGCACTCCTCTTCAAACTAGCAGTTGTTAGAGCACGACAAATGAAGTCAAATTAATTAGTGGGTGCTTGTTGAATGACTTGTTAAAGCCAGATGTCTTGGAAAGCTACTGTCATATAGTTTCAGAATCAGTATGTGTCATTTAGCTGAAGCGTAAACAACAATACTTTTTTTACTCTGAAAATGTCGAATTTTGTGCCGAATAAAGTGTTTTGCGGGGAGTACTTCATTACTTCAATATGAAGAAAAAGGCTACCGAAAGACATCGTTTTTTAGTGGAAGTGTATGGTATGCATGTTCTAGCTGAGCGTATGTGCCAGAAGTGGTTTGCATGGATCAAAAGTGGCAATTTTGACTTGGAGGACAATGAACGGCCCGGACAGCCAAAAAAGTTTGAAGATCACGAATTGGAGATATTGCTCAACCACGACCCATCCCAAACGCAAGAAGAACTAGCAAAATTACTTGACGTCACTCGACAAACCATGTCCAATCGTCTAAAAGTAATGGGAATGATCCGGAAGGTAGGCCATTGGGTGCCATATGAATTGAAGCCAAGAGACGTCGAACGCCGATTTTTCACGTGTGAACAACTGCTTCAACGGCGCAAAAGAAAAAGTTTTGTTTCATCAAATTGTCACTGGCAATAAAAAGTGGGTCCATTACGACAATCCAAAACATCGGGCAACGTATGGATACCCCGGCCATGAATCATCATCGACGGCCGTTCAGAACATTCATGGCCTGAAGGTTATGCTGTGTATTTGGTGGGACCAGCTGGGTGTGATCTAATATGTGCTATTGCAACCGAATGAAACAATCACAGGGAAATTCTACCGACGACAATTGATGCGTTTAAGCCAAGCACTGCGCGAAAAACGGCCGGAATATGAACAAAGGTACGGCAAGGTAATTTTGCAACATGATAATGCTCGGCCACATGTTGCACAGGTCGTCAAAACCTACCTTGAAACGCTCGAACGGGATATCCTACCACACCCGCCGTATAGTCCAGACCTTGCGCCATCCGATTACTATCTCTTCCGATCAATGCCACATGGCCTGGCTGACCAGCACTTCTCCAATTATGAAGAAGTCAAAAATTGGATCGATTCGTGGATAGCGGAGAAGCCGGCCGAATTTTTCAGAGAGGAGATTCGTTAATTGCCAGAATATTAAATTTTTCCTTGAATATTAAATTTGTAACCATTTTTTCACAATAAATTTCAATTTTCGAATTAATTACACCTATTAATATATATAATATAAAAATTTTCAAAAAAATAGCTAAATGTCCAACACTGAACTTATTCTTTCGGTTTTTTTGGCTTTGCTTTGAAGCCGTCTCCGATGATATTATACTCATTTTGTTATGTACATAAATCCATTGTATATGCATGAAAATGCTCCGCATAGTTTTTCGTTACTTACAGTAGACTTTACTGTGCAAGAAAGGATTTAATTGAATTGCTCTTAACGCGATTGGAATTTATATTTGAAGTTGGTATGCAAAGTAAATATTCGAACTTATAAGCAAAATAAAGAAAATGTAAGAGAACTACATTCGGTCTTTCCTTTCGCTGGAAACTTGACCGGATATGGGACCCACTACGATGGCCAGCCCCTCCACTATATTGAGCTAGCCATCGGGTGAGCTCTCCCCTTTTTATGCGTTTCAGGTGCGCTTGCCCGGGTAAGGTGGCCTTCCACTCGCGTGTCTATTTATGGCATAGTATTATGTGATTCCCTCACATAATTCTATGACATAAATTTGCCAAGTTTATATTTTTCATTTAAAAGTAGAATTCATTCAAATTACTTTTGGTATGAGTTTTTCACTTAAATGGAATATATATGGCCACGCTTACGTTTGGATCTTGATCCGGTTGGGTGGGTGCGAGGGGGCACCGCTACCACCTGGATACCCCAGTCTTATTTGTGGGCCATAAGTATCGTCGGTAACGACGAAGTCCTCTTAAGTCCGTCTGTTTTCTCCAGACCCGGCTTGTCTTCTGAGTCAGCAATTTAATGACCCTTAGTAGGTTACCTCCTTCTCGACGCCGGTTGATCTTCCTTTGACCCTCGAAATTCGTGGATGCGAAATTTTTTTGCAGTGGGTCCTTGTGCTGAAGGAAAGAATCCGCCCCACGACACTGCATGGTTAGCCTGCCAGCGCATTCACGCATCCTCAGACAAGACCAATCTCGGCGGATCCTACTACCCTTTTTCGCCGAGGCAGCAGATCATCGCTGCAGTCCTATACGGACATTATATCTACTGACCCACTACATGATACACTTCTGAGTAGAGTCAAGAGTGTTGTGGACCTTGGCGTAGACCTAGATGCTAAGCTCCGATCCAACTTTCATTATGATGAAGCCCTTTCTCGAGCATAGGCTTTATCAAAAGGAGAGCCAAAGAATTTAAGAATATTTGGGCCACAAAATCATTGTATGCATCACTGGTATGTCCTATCCTGGAATATGCCTGCTTCATTTGGAACATTGTTTTTGACGCTCACGGCAACAGGTTGAAGACAGTGCAGAAACAGGTTTTACTCTTTGCTCTAAGGTCCCTGTATGACTTCAGATTTTTCCATAATTTATCGACTCCAATTGTTAAATTTGTCTTCACTCTCTTCGCGTTGGGCCCATGTCTGGTTTTGGATGTCTTGAGGGGCAATATTAAGGTGAAAATCATATCGGATAAGATCCGTACGAACGAGTCTGCTAGAAGCACAAGACATACTCCCATGCTTGCCATTAACAGACACCAAACTATTTACGCAGACAATGAGCCAATTAATAGATGTTGTCGAAATTTCAACGGGTTTAGTGAACATTATTCCTCATTCACTTCCCAGGTCCTGTTTAAATCCAAAATAAAAGATTGTAAATTTTTTATTATAGTTCATCTACCTTGTTTTGGTAAATAAATAAATAAATAGTTACTGTTATTGAGGAAGCCTTATTCTTCAAGAAAAAATTCAAAGAATTTCATTCGTCAACATAATCCAAATGGCTTTGACTACTGTACAGTGTAATTATATTGCAATCGATTTCTATCCTAGAACTGAAGTAGAAATCTCTTTCACCAGCTTGTGAATAAATGGCGATATCTTTGAGTAAAATGTATTCTATTGATATCAATTTCCTACTTGTACATCGTTACATTCAAAATTTCAGCGATTCATTCGCTATACCAATTGTTTGATGGAATTGCAAACATTGTTACATGTTACTGTCAGTATCCTGATTGGTTTATTAAATTTCGAAAATTTCCTTGAAATTTCAATGAAATTTACAGCGAAACATTTGTTTATCAGCAGGTACCTGTAAAATAAATAAAAAATTGTTATATTTGTGCATGAATTTGTGATCGATTTAGAAGGAATTAAATACATAAGTGTAATAAGATAACCTGTAGGCAAAACAAATTTTTATTAATATTAATTAAAGTTATGTTATAGTCCTCCCGGCCCCATCCGGGGTGCCCAGAATTATCTGCACAACACAACCTCGCAGCCCAATAGCCTACTTTTCTCACCTCAATCCTCTTGATTCGTACAAATAAAACACCTGGAACAACGAATACCCAAAAACGTATTCCTTAGGAGAACTAAAGGCCGGAGAACAGTGGGGAAACCGAGAAAACGCGGGTCTGACTCGGTCGACGAAGACAGGTTATCGCTGCTAAGATTCCGAAATTGGAGGATGCGTTTAATGAAATTGGAGGTGCTATTTGCAGGAAGCGAAGGCCCGAGAGGAGCTGTATTGCTAAGAAGAAGAAGCGGTTAATTTATTTGATCTTGGTTGGCTCTATTATAATTGTTTGATGGAGTAGTTCATGTGTCCGGTAAAGCCCGTAGCCGGGTCTCAGCGTGCAACTGGTCCTTGATTTCTGCCTTAATCCCTCGACGCAGCTCTCTGATTAGCCTTCGGAAACAGGCCCACTGCGCTGCTCTGATGGAGATGTAGGCGGACCGTTTCAGGTTATGAAGTTGCTGCCTTGTCCACTTCTGTCATCCTCCATGCCGACACTTGGGGTTAACTTCATGGGAGGTAGTGTCCGATGATGCTTCCATCCTGGTTAGGTCCTCCTCATGAGTGATTGACCGGGACCCAGCCCTAGAGTTTGACCGGAGCGCCTCGTCCAAATTTCTAATTGGTGACTGTCGGGAGCGATCAACTGGTTTGTTCGCAGTAGTTCCACTGACTGTTAACGGGCACACTGGTCTGGAAATAATTGACGGGTGAATGGACCGGTTACTACACGGTTCCCTACGCCTTCAAGTATGGTGCTTCACCATTGAACTCAAAACTGCAGCAAATCAAAACTTGAAGATGTTGTAGATAGACAGCTAAAACAAACTGGAGACTGTTATAGAATACGGCGTCGACAGCAATATGGGGTACGTAATGTTGGAATACAGCTCATTGCTAAATACTCGATCAAGTGCTTATGCCTGGTCACACAGTGAACTTTTACCCCAATTTCACCCGGAAAGCTGATGAAAAGGCAAGCACTTGTTCTCCCATTGAACATAAGCTCTTCCTCTCTACATTGTATAATAAACGATATTTCGCAGCGAAACTAGGAGAAACACAATTGGCAAAGGAGCAAGAAGATATTTGAATCCGATTATTGTGTGCAACATTCTCTTCTTCGCAGCTTTCCGTTGGCTGTCTTATTTTTGCAAACGAGATATATTTAGATGCTGATTCCCCCCTATTATTGCTTCATACTTACTGTGCTTGATGCTATCGGTTGACTTATGACTTGATGATCGTGCTTATCACTTGATGCTAGCACACGATGCTATTGGCTGACTTATGGGCGCTAAGCTGAACATAACACTTACAGCAAAGTAGTATGAAGTCAAAAAGTCAAATGACCACCAGTCAAATACTAGTCGGGAAAAATATGCTATTGTATAAATGCTTCTGATGTGAGCAATCTAGCGTTTGTGTCTGGTTAATTGTCTGTGAAGGACTTGCAGCAATGTTTGACTACCTCAGTGAAACAGGCGTTCATTTTCACTGAGAGTGACTTCGTCCAGAGATACGAGTATATGCTTGCAGGCTAGCGTCTGCAATTTCGTGGGGTAGGTTCTTTCTCTTAGCGTTGTTATGAATGGGTAAACACTCCACCTTCCGCTTTGCGAGTATAAGTCCGCCATTCGTATCGTACACTATCATCAATGAAATCGGGAATAAACTTCCGATAGTAATTGGCTAGTCCTAGGAAGCACTGAATTCTACGGAACTTTGTATGGACAGAAAAATCACATACGCAACCCTTTGCCCTAAATATACCACTTTATGTTCAATGGTTGCTATTTAAGGTTTTTCGATCTCAGTCTGACAAGGATTTTCCATAGTTTGTTCAGTTGATCTTCCAAGTTTTCTCCATAAACCACTATGTCGTCTCAATACACAAAACAGTCGAAATTGTGTAGACTCGTTAGTATGTAGTTTATTAGCTTTTGAAAAGTGGCTGGTCCCCCTTTCAAACCAGAAGGCATCCGCTTGAATCCTTAGGGCTCATAACTGGTGCTGAAAGAGGGTTTCGGCCGATCTTTTGGTTACACCAAAACTTGTTGATAACTACTGGCCAAATCCACGGTGAATGAACATCCTCAATACGGGGTAATGAAAAAGCATCTCCTATAGTCTTCTCATTCAGTTTCCTGAAGTCAACGACTACTCTCTTTTTCCTTGCTCCATCAGCTTCCGCTTTCTTGGGTACAACCAAAAGGGGGGAGGACCTACGGCTTTTGCTCGGTTGGAAATGTCATTGCCTAGCATTACTTTGATCTGCTCATTAATAATGTCTATCTGGGGCTGACTCAAACAGTATGTTTTCTGATTTACGGGAGCTTGGTCTATCACCAATAGAATCTCGTATGTGATAGCCTTCATGTAGCTTAACTTGTCCCTCGGCAGGGGAAAAATGTCGCTAAACTCCTGATATAACTGAGTAATGGCGGATATATTCATAATACGCAAGTTCTTGCTCTGACAATGCATTGCACATACCATCTAGAAGGAGAGCCAGATGCACCGGTTCAGTTCATTGGTTCCCTAAACGACCGATTACTAACTTCTGAGATCTTTCTGTAGCCACGTTAAATGTTTTGTCAGGGGGTAAGATGTTTGCCGAGACTCTACCTCCTTATTTATACATTTAAGACAGTCAACCAAATATTTATCATACCCCTCGAGCTCAACGACAAATTTTTCAAGTATGACTGGTACCTCACTCGAGTTCATAAAGCCTATTACAACGCTGGCTAGATTTAGAAGGGTATTGACTCTAAAAATCCCGCCCGATATGGATTTTGCGGCACATAGTATTTCTTGAACTTATCTGATCAGAACCTCCACTAGATATTGTATCCGCGGCAATAGAGAGTAGAGTATGATATACATCATAGCACCGTAAAGAGTACTGTTACATCAATCAATAAGATTCTTCTGAAAATTTCAATGTTTATGTTCAATTTAGAAGAGTATATGATGATTGCTATTCAATTTGGCTCTAAAGTACGTCATAAAAAAGCTTCCTGTCGAAACCAGCTGCATACACAGGAAAACAAAGCTCCAAGTATACAAATCTGTGATAAGACCAGTATTATGCTATGGGTGTGAGACAAGGACTCGAACTCAAACATCCGCAAATATTTTTGTTTACTTGATATCCGCAGGCCAATCCTCTTTTTCCTTTAAAAGCCGTCGGGCCTTGCTTAGTTGTGTGAGCAGACGTGTTTCGGCTACTTTGAGTCATCTTCAGTGTCTAAAGGATGTGTTGAAGGGAACGACTTTATATAGTCGTAGGGTGGGTAATGAGCGAATGGGTGATTAGCAGATGGGTAATTAGCGGATGGGTAATTAGCGGGTGGGTAATTAGTTGATGGGTAATGAGGTCAGGAAGTAAATTACTCAAGTGCTAAATTATACCAGGTAGAGGGATATTATGTTTTTTGTTTTTTTGCTTGTTGGCTGTCCGTTTGTTCGGTTCATCTCGTTTTCTCGTCTAAGAGTGGGGTCTAGGACTGAGAAAATTGCGTCGGAATTGGTAACAAGTTGTTCGTTGATAATGTCACCGTCTGTCTTTTTATGTTTCATCTATGTCAAGTCTCGGTCCTTTGCTTTGTTTGTGTAGCAATTTCATAGAGTTTGTCATAGCGTCAGGTTCATGTGCGTGGTTTTGTAGGTGCGTCGCATAATTGGAGTCTGCCTTGTTGTAGAAGAAAGATCGTACGTGCTCTTTGTATCTTGTCGTTAGTTTTCGTGTTGTCCTTCCTATATATACCATGTCGCAGTCCTTGTATGTCAGTTTGTATGAATGAAATTCACCCGAATATAAAGTTCACTATGGAAAAAGAAACAAACGGACAACTCAACCATATGGACCTAACTGTGACACGTGAACAAACACGATTGGACTACAAAATTGTAATGAATCATGCAACGCCGCTGGCGACCACTACTAACACACACATCCCACGGCAATTTCGTCGTGGGATGTCAAGAGGAATTGACAGCCACATGGCAGCGAGGTGTGCACGTAGTGGCCGCCACCCAAGAAGAAGCAAGAACTGAAAGAAGTAATATTATGACAGATTTCATTTCAATCCCCGGTGGAAAGGAATAACCGGCTAAAAGGTATCGACCGATAAATTAGAGTATTACTTCAAATTCAATGACAAATTTGAGATTCATGATGATTTGGAGGTGTATTGTGTTATTGATTGAACTGGACAAAGGGGAATGCACAAAGGAAAGGAATCGAGAAGGCAAAAGTGTTGCTGCCAAAAGGTTTTTCCACATATGTATATAGAAGCATACGGTCAAGGTCAGGACAATATTGACATAGATGAATGGGACTCGGATTCAAATATTGAAATTTTGGATCATCTTTCGTTGTCAGTACGATCGTTTGATCAATCATCGGATCAGGTTAGCCTTGTTGATGAAGACGATTTAATATCAGAGTGAATTTTTATCGATAAACATACACAAGCTTAAATCGCATTCGAGACTTAAATATCAACTTAATCACTATAAAAGCAGAAAAGTATGAAGTCGTAACAAAAATCACGTGAAAGTGTTTGATAAAGGATAATTTATTTTTTATTTTAAATTTGTATTTATAAAATTAACGATCGTCAGTTGAACAAACGCTCGCACATACAATCAATTATGTTTCATGTCCGCTTTACGCTTTTTATTATATTAATACAAAATGAGGATAAAACTGTAGAAAAAAAAAATACTATTACTTTTAGTAGAATATCTTAGTTAGAAAATTATATTGTATCGAAGGAATCGTTAGTTAGAATGTAGAGAAATTAGAGACTTGTTTAGCGTTAGTTATACGTTACAAACACACACGACAAAATCAGAAGCAACTGTGAAACAAGGAAGAAACCTGCGTAACATATAAATATGACTGGTTTAAATGCTCGAGTTTTAGGATTATTTTCTTTCGCGGAAATAATCTACATAATCCTCTAGGAAATACTTAAAAAGTAAAGAGCACTTATAATGAGGACTAATTTATACTTTAGTATACTTACGTATATAAAGTCAATTTCCTTGATACAACTGCAGAATCAAAGCCACCAAGACCCTTTTTATGGCAACTTCTAAGGTACAGTAACATACGCTGATTTCAACCGATGTGTTGAAATTATTTATCAAATTTTTAAACGGAAAGTTTTACAATACTTCCGAAGATCAAGCAAAGAGTCTAATAGTCTTAAGCATAATGTAAAAGGGGAATGGTTCAATCTTAATTTCATGTTAAAAGTCAAACCTATTAAATGATTCCATTTACAAATCTTTAAATAGAAATTTCCTAGATACAAAAAACGGTGTGTGAAATATATAAAATTACTTCCATGCCCTCTACTGTCAATTAGATAGCTCCGAATAGAGCATTCGAATATTGAATTCATTGTCAACACATACTCTCCATTCTTCGATTTTTAAATTTCGAACCTTTTTTTCGAACGTTGAAATATTTACTCTCTATGCTAGTTAAAATGCACGCTACAATTTTGTTCTGTTAAATAATTGTACAATTATTTTTTAATGATTAAATATGGTTGAGCGCTTCGGAAATGAAATTATAAAATTCATCCAATGTTTAAACTTAATCAAATTAGCATGATACTATATAAAAGTTAATAGTAAAAAAATTATTAGTACGAAGTCGTAATATAATTTACAATTAGATTTCGAGAATAGTACGAAAACAACGCTTGTATTAATCTTAAATACTTAGTTTTTAAAATATAACGTATTCCTAAATAAGACAATGAAAAAGAATATCCCAACCGAATGCAAACAGCATGAATCCTTGTCATGTTTCATGAATATTTAATTTACATTTAATGATCTAACATGCTGGCATAGGGAAAAAAACAAAAAAAAACCACATGAATTAGTTACAATTAAATTATTTATAAGGCCATAACAAAAAAAAAATCTTAATAAAAATCAGCACCACATTGTTAAGTAGATTAGAATGCATCTACGTAGGGAAGAAAATGAAATTTAAAATATATAACAACATAATTGCTAAACACTAATAACGACTTTCCTTTCCAGTGGTCCTTTCTTTCAGCGGGAAATAGAGTGCAGTGTCAGTATGCCGTCGCGAGGGTAGGGTTTGAGAAAATCCTCTGAGGTAGGTTTCGCGTTGCGCGCGGTACGCGGTACCTTTGTTGTTTTGCCTTTTTATTAGCGTAGGTTTCGTCGGGTTGAGTTAGCGTAGCATATTTTTCGGTACCGCATCGGAAATTCGGGAACGCGAAGTAAAAATTAGATTTCCGTCTTGACTGATTGAATGAAGAAATACGGAGTAAAGTAAAATAGGTTTCCTCTCCGTATGGTTTGTTTTGGTGACGCGTTTGAAAACGGGCATGTATTGGTGGCTGAAGATTGTAAATGAGCGCAATCCATTCGGAGACCCGCGACCGAAATCCTCTCCGATCTAGCTGGCCGACAAGCAGCCACCGCGTGAATGGATTACGGTGCACGGATTGGTTGACCGGTGGGTACCATCCGTTGGCACTACTCAGATTTAACGTCTAGAACCGATGAGAGGTCGGTTCCTCGTCCGGACTTAGACATTTAAAATCATTACAAAATATACAGAAAACCAACTGCAACTGATCATACCATACATGAAATATCTAACCACCCTGCACAACATAAGCTAGCAGTGTACAGATCAATGATGCAGAGGTGTTTTTAATAGCACTCGTTGCGTGTAGACGTGTTTTTAATTCGCTCCTGTCAAGAATTTTTAAATTAAAATAATTTTTAAAAACGTCAATTACAAAGTAATTTTATAAAGAAACTTATTACATCGTCGAACTATTCGAACAATTTATCGAGTATCTTGACTTTACCTACGAGAAAGTTTCAAGAAAGGAAAAAAGTTTTTTTCACCGGGGGGATGGAGGAGCCCGACGGCTTCCCACCGCTGGGGGACCCAGAGCCAGGCATTTTGAAAATTACAAATGATAAAATAAACAAGCGGAAAAATGAACAAGACAATTGTGAGCATGGAAAGCGAATTACGATTTCAAGCGAAGATTATGAAAAAGTAACCATGGAGAATTCAAGGGTTACGAAACAAAATGACGAATTAAAACTCCGGATACAGAGTTTAGAAGATATGGTCCGGACGTTGTCTAATGGGAACAAACAAAAAGCGAAGCCACAGAATACGTCCGGCCAAGAAGAGCCGATACTAACTAAGAAGAATGAAAAACAGGAAACAACAAGCAAGACCAACGGGAAAGGAGTACCAACATATAAAACGAAATCGCAAGATATGAGCAAGACAATCCATGATGCGGAAAATATCCTGAGCGCAGGAGGAGCGAACGACAGCGCCAATTATTATGCGGTGCTGTCTGCAATGCACGAAGAAATGGACGTCGAGATAGAGAGCAACGATAAGATAGGTAATATTGATAGCGATAATAATTTCATTAAATAGAAGAAGCCAACCGGTGTGTCTGCTGGTCCTCCTAATAAAATTAATGTGGTAAATGAAAAAATACCTCCAATAAACGTTTTTGGGCAGCGTGGAGGAGATATGGTTCAGTTATTGGCAGCCGAACATAAAATCAAAAACTTTGAAATTAAGAGAGTGACCGGTGATAAGCCCTCGATCAAGACAAAGACACTGGCTGACTTCAAACAGCCAAAAGATGCTCTTAATAGTGTCCAAGCTCCCCACTTTACATATACGCCAAAGGCGGAAAAAAATCAGACCTTCCTGTTGAAGGGCCTGAACTGTGGGGAGAATAAAGTTGATCTCCTTGAGATGTTGCAGGAAGCAGCACCAGCTGTTAAGTTCATGTGTGTGAAAAATTTTGCTACAAGGAGATCAACTGTAGAAGGTAAAATATTACCATTTTATTTGGTCCAAATTTCCAACGACAGCAGTCCGAGCGCCCTCCAACAGGTAAGGTACTTAAACTTTAGAGTTGTGAGGTGGGAACGCCTCCAAAAAACTGAGGTCAACCAGTGTTACAGGTGTCAACGATTCGGTCATTCGGCTGCCAATTGTGCAATGCACTATCGCTGTGTTAAGTGCAAAGATATCCACGCCCCCGGTGAATGCAAATTGGCTCAGGTGGAGCCAAAAGAAAAATTGTATTGTGTTAATTGCGGTACATTTGGTCATCCAGCATCATACCGAGGATGCCCTCGGTATCAAGATGCAAGAGCTAAATTTTCCCCAAAGCAAACCAAAGTAAATCACAATCTGTTACCTCCCAACTTCATCAAACCCGGGGTATCATTTGCACTTGCTGCCAGAGGACCAGCAGACAACAATATAAATAAAATAAATAATGTAAGTGGCAATAATGAGCTGCTTCTTAAAATCTACCAGCAACTTGAATCGCTTTCAGATAGAATTAATAAGCAAGACCAAAAAATCAAATTCGTTTTTCAAAGTTTAGGTCAACATGCTCCAAAATAGTTTGTCATCCAGTCACATTCCCATGGATAGGATTCGTCTCATCTCAATCAACGTCAACTCCATTGTTACTATACATCGGCGTGATGATCTCCTTGAATTCATTGTTAAGCAAAAGCCTGACATCATGCTTCTCACCGAAACCCACCTCAATTCATGGCACTCCATGACATTCAAGGATTTTGAATTCGTAAGAAACGATAGGGTAATAGGTGATGGGGGAGGTGGCACCGGAATATTGGTTCGAAGACCCTATCGTTTCCAAAATATTGAAAAAGTCGAATTCAAAAGCTTTGAATCTCTTGAAGTGTCCGTTATCAAAATTTCACTGCCAGGTGGGGATAACCTGTTCGTTATCTCTGCTTATGCAACTGGTGGAACTGTTCTCAGGCTCAAGGAGGAACTCAATTCCTTGTTTGAAATACTCGAATTGAACAGGCTTCATAATTATTATATTCTTGCTGGTGACCTGAACGCCAAGCATACATCATGGCTGAACGCCACCAATATTCCAAGAGGTGTATTCCTGAAATCGTGGATAACAGAGAACCAGATTGAATACAGGTGCAATCTATATGGGTCGGAGTTCCCAACATACCCTAGGACAAATTCATATTTGGACCTCTGCATTGCTGACGCAAGACTCGAATTCAACTTTAATAGTCCTCAACGGAAACTGCAGGTGCTTCCTTATGATAGCGACCATAACGCAATCGTAATGGAAATCAATCATCACAGGGATGATTTCTTCCTCATTCCAGTTCAACACGAAAATCATCGGTTGAATTTCAAAAAAACAGACTGGGGAAAGTTTCAAAAGAAGTTTAATCGGGAGTACCAGAAGCAATGTCCCCCTTCTGATGGTGGCAACTCTTGCTCAATGGTTCCTAATGACAGGAATCTAACTAACGATGAAATAGATGTCTATTTGTCGAAGTTAGAGAAGCTGACTTTGGAAACGATTGAGAAAGTAGTTCCCAAGATAAAACATCGAAACAATATGGAAGGATATGAAACACCAACCATCGCAAGGTTGAAAAGATTGAAAAGCCTTCTTCTCACACGCGTCAACAATATTTATCGACGATTTTTGGATTACAACCATCCCTCGTTGGCTTTGTTGAAATTACATCTGAAGAATGTCCGGAACTTAATCCGGTCATACTTCAGGAGTGAGGATAGCAATTAATGGGCGGAAAAATTGAGGGGTATTAGCCCACAGGACCCAGACGGCGTGTTCACGAAAGTGAATAGCATATTCCGCAAGAAGTCTCGAGTGAAGGTATCGAATCTTGAAGTCACTAGTGATGAGATAAATCTTCTCGATAGGGCTGGTATCGAAATTGATAGTACGACTCCGGATAGAAATGGAAACAGGATCATTTGTGAAGGATTAGATAAACTTGCCCTGATTGGAACACATTTTGAATTGGTTCATCTACCAAACCCTGAGAGAGGGAATGAAATAGTTTCAGAGATCGTTGAAGCAAAAGTTTCCGACTTCAAGTCAAGCCTGAACGGCCAATCAATTCTTCATTTCAATGAAACATTAACATCTGACCTCATACCGAACTTGAATCTTATTGATTATTTTATCAGCTATGAAGACTTGTGCTTCATATTTCGCAGGATAAACAACAAGAAATCATGTGGTACTGATGGTATTCCAAATGTCGTTCTCCGACATTTGCCGGAGGTTGCTATTAGGTATTATCGCATATTGTTCAACAACATGTTGAGCAATTCATATTTCCCAAATGAGTGGAAAAAGGCTAAGGTATTTCCAATCTTGAAGGAAGGAAAAGAATTTTCATGCCCGAAAGCTATCGCCCAATCAGCTTGCTGCCTAACATCAGCAAGGTGTTTGAAGTGATACTCAACAGAGCATTAAACGCCCACATTGAGGAAAGTGAGTTGATGCCGAATTGCCAATTTGGTTTTCGTGCCAGGCATTCGACCACACATGCATTAACGAAAGTAATCTCAGATATCTGTTGGAAACTAAATGATAGACAATGTGTTGGAGCATGTCTCATTGATATGGAGAAAGCCTTCGATACTTTGTGGTTAGATGGACTAGTTTTTAAACTCCATGATGTGTAATATGTTGTACGGGAAATCGTTTGTCGTAACTGATGGAAATCTGACAACAATGCGCGAGTTCAAGGTCTTGAATGGTCTACAGCAGGGAACAGTTACTGCGCCTCTGCTTTTTTCAATCTTTATTCGCAAGCTATTGAACGGCTTTGATTTTAACGTCTCGCCAACGCGATCATTGGTAGCGTTTGCTGATGATCTGAGCATCTATACGGCAGACCGAAAAGCTACAATAGTTCAGAGAAATCTCCAAAAAATGTTCAATGATGTACAGCTGTACACTGACAATTGGCGAATGAAAATCAATGTGCAGAAATGTGAAACAATCTTATTTCGGACAACGCTGCGGGGGGTCAGTCAAGACCTGAAACGTAATTGGAAAGATTTCCACATCATGGCTGGTGAGGGTAGTCTTGAACGGGTTCCACATAAATCCTGTGTTCGATACCTCGGTGTTTATCTCGATCAGTATCTGTACTATACTGAACATGTGAAAATCATGCTCAGTAAAGCACTTAAAGTAGTCATGGCCCTTCGAAAACTCTTTCATTCTAGATACATTGATCAAAAGGTCAAAGTTATCTGTTACAAGACACTGGTTAGACCAGTTTTGACATATGGATGTCAGATCTGGTACAACCAGAGCGCTAGTACTATGGAAAAATTAAGAGTTTTCGAAAGGAAATGTCTTCGTGCATGTACTGGTTTGTACAGAAAGCCTGAGACGGATTGGAAACATTATATATCGAACAGAAGAATTTATCAAACTGCTGAAGTGACTAGAGTCGATATTTTCATATTGAAACTTCTTCGGAATCATATCGCAAGATCTGTGACTGTGAGTGAAAACCCTTGGATTTCACAGCCGTTCCACCCTACAGACGGGTATATAGCGACTTGCCTCGCTACTGGCTTCATTCTTCCAGAAGCATTCGTGTATTTGGACATGAATCGATATGTTTTTGATTCTGACGGCGTCCCAGTCATATATCACATATATCGACGGGCCACCGATAAGAAGATAAAATATCCTCCGAACTTGAGTTCACGAGACCAACAATTCCAATGGAGATACTCATTTGCTAGATTCGTTGTGGCTGATCGAGTTGAGACGGGGCAATCTAGGTATTGGTGGCTGAATTACAATGTCTAAATTATTCGTATTTATTTTCAGTTTTGGTGTTTTTCGTTATTTAGTTTTTGAGTTTCAGCTCATTATTGCTACATTTAGTGTTATTGTTTATTTTTGTTAAAAATTAGGTATAGGTTAGGTTTATATTATGTTTATTATATTAGGTTAGAGATAAGGTAAAACGCTTAGGTTAGGAACATAGTTATAGATTTTTTTAGTATAAGATAATGTTTTTGATTGCATTTATTAGAATTAAGTTAAAACATATTAGGTGTAGGATCAAAGTTCACTGTAGTGTTAAGACGATAAATAATTTTAGAATAGTGTTGGTTGGTTTTTTCTCCTTTTTCCAATTGAATTTTAAAAATATGTAACAATCTTCATTGATTTGAATTTGCTATAGTTTTTTTTTTTAAATGTGTTTAATGATAACGTACAAATTTAGAGAGCCATTTGGGCCATTAAGTTTTTTATTGTTATTGTTTGGATTTTGCTTTATATTCTTTTAAAATTTATAACGATTAGTATTAAATAAAGTGCTTTTGACTTTGACTTTGACTTTGACATCAATGATGCAGAGGCTTCACTCCATCCCCATGACTCCTACTAACTACTCCAACGAACTAAACAACATTTACAGAATAGCTAATAATAACGGATACAAACAATGCGACATTGGCAAACTTGTCACACAGTACAAACAAAAACAGGAACGCCAACCGACTGAAACTCATAAGAACGACCAACAGTGGGTATCGTTAACATACGTAGGCAAAGAGACATACAAACTATCAAACTTCCTTAGGAAATACAAATTGCAAAATGCATTCAAAAGGAACACCAATATTGGAAACAAACTGAAACCAAAACTGAATGACACATCGATATACGAAAACAGTGGCATATACAAACTGACATGCAAGGACTGCGACATGGTATATATAGGAAGGACAACACGAAAACTAACGACAAGATACAAAGAGCACCTTTAGAACAAGGCAGACTTCAATTATGCGACGGACCTACAAAACGACGCACATGAAACTGACGCTATGACTAACTCTATGAAATTGCTACACAAACAAAGCAAAGGACCGAGACTTGGCATCCTAGAAAGGCTTGAAATTTATAAACATAGAAAGACAGGCGGTGACATTATCAACGAACAACTTGTTACCGATTCCGACGCAATTTTCTCAGTCCTAGACCACATTCTTAGACAAAAACGGAAACGAGATGAAACAGAACAAGCGGACAGTCAACAAGCGAAAAAACGAAAACATAATATCCCTCTACCTGGTATAATTTAGCATTTGAGTAATTTACTTCCTGACCTCATTACCCATCCACTAATTACCCATCCGCTAATTACCCATCCGCTAATCACCCATTCGCTAATTACCCATCCTACGACTATATAAAGTCGTTCCCTTCAACACATCTTTTAGACACTGAAGATAACTCAAAGTAGTCGAAACGCGTCTGCTCACACAACTAAGCAAGGCCCGACGGCTTTTAAAGAAAAAAAAAATCCGCAAATATACTGAACACCTTTGAGCGACGGGTACTGAGGCGAATAATTGGAGCGAAGCTAGACGAGGACCAATGGCGAATTTGATATAACCATGAGCTGTATGAAGTTTTTGACGAACCAGAGGTCTCAACGATTGTCAGACTGCGAAAGCTGCAATGGGCTGGACATATGAATAGTATGGACGAACAACGGATACCCAAAACTGTATTTGTTGGGAGAACTGAAGGCCGGAGACCAGTGGGGAAACCGAGGAAACGCTGGTCTGACTTAGTCCACGAAGACAGTTCATCGCTGCTCGGAGTTCGAAATAGGGGGCGCGGTTAATGGACTGAGACAGTTGGAAGCAGTATTTGCAGGAACCGAAGGCCCCAGAGTACTTTCCTATATCATTAAAACAATTTTTAAATTAGTCTTACTACTGGTCTTTTTAACGTTTCCCTTCAAGTTGAGACTAGTGTCACTGGTATCAGTTAATACCCGCTTGCTACCTTCACCTTTATGAAAGTGTCCTTCAAGTAGAAATTTACTTGCAGTATGGTCGATATCTGTGAATATATCATGATACATTTTGCATTGACTAGTTAATGAATCTATGCGAATTCAATCGGTTCCAATCATGCACATCATAGAACTGTAGGATTTAGTTGACTGATTCCAAGAAATCAAATCTTCCAATGATGGAAAGGGCTTTTATTTCAAAATTAACTAACTAACCACGCAACGTAGAATATGATATTATATCAATCGTAGCAATTAAAGCAAGGAGCGCCCAGGCTGGTTATTAAAGCTAATCGATTGCCCTAATCCATCATAATATCTTATCAAGTTCAACTCATGTCCTTGCCGTTATATGTCTCCTCACCTCTTTGTGAGAATATTATATTCTCTCCAGGCACTGTAGCATATTAAAGAATAATTCTCATCAGCGAAGGTCCTTCATCAAAGAATCATTGTTTCTATTTTTTTCTTTGACGCTAATAAATGAAAGTCCTGCTAATGAAGACAATTATATAATTGATCCCGCAAGCCAAAGGACTTAACATTAATGAATCGGCGTACATATAGCAAATATAATGCAGATATTTTTTCATTATTTTGGTAGACCGTACATTTGATCTTTAACAAACTGAATTATTTTTTTCGTCCTTTTTTTGGAGTTGGCATGTGATTGTGTTCACTTTCTTTCCAAAATTGTTTCACATATTTATGACTTTGTAAGAATATCGTTTTGAAATACAATCTGAACACTCAGCACGAGTTAGTTTTATGAGTTTCAAGAGCGACGCTTCGTCTGAGTGGATTAGTATCGATTAAATCATTGCTTTGTTGTTCTGCATTATTGATGAACATTTAAAAATAGCTATCGATGCCGGAAGTGAAACAAGTAGTAATTGATGAAAAAGATGCGGAGCTCTGATTCCAGTTCAGCGTTTGATATTATATCACTCGTTTCGGATCGTGAGTAGAAATTGCAGCTAAGCTTGTATTCTGTAGTATTAATTATTTCTATTGGAATTCATATAATGTTGCTTTGTATGAAAATTGAAATCATCATTTGTAAAGAAAAAAATTATTTCACTAATAATCTTTTGGATTTCCAAAGATCCGATTAAAGTTAAAACGTAAAAAAAACTTAAGCAAATCCTTCGATTTTGAATAAGATTATCACTTTGCGCCAGCATTTTTCGAAAAATCAGTGGTATATATTCTTGGTGAATATTTCAAAGTTATAACTATATGAACTTGAATAATACCACAAGTTTATGCCAATCTTTGCGTCTGATTTTTCGCTTTCAATTTAGGGAAACTGCTATGCAACCAATGGATCACTGTCGCCACATCAAGTTAACATTTTTTTATCAAAGGTAGTCAAGTTGCATATCAACTGAAAGGTCTTGATTAGAATTTTTAAAATCTGAAACAATTAAAATCATTTTATCGATCGGGTGGGCCAGGGGGAGGCAAAATGTATCGAACATAATCAAGAAGGTAGGCCTCTAAGTGTATGAGCACAAGGGCAACTAATACCTCAGAAATCAAAGTTTTCTCAACTGCTCGGTCTTCTCATGACAAAGCAGCGGCGAGCAATATTATTATAGTTCGAGCCTCATATACATACACACATACATGTAATATTGCATCATGTACAAGCTACTCTCAGTACTGGCATCACCCCAGTACATACTTACGACAACAGTAAATCTTTCTTCTATCGGGAGTGATGCTAATACTGCGGATAAGTCTTCCCGCTGTTCAAATTTGTCGTTATCATAGTGCGGACATTGGCAATTTACCCTTTTCGTTTGTAGCCTTTTTCTCGGCCTTTGTTCCGCTTGCATTATCGATTTAACTTTAAATAAATTCTCGAAACAAATTTCAAAAACGCTTGAAATTTCCACATCAACTTTGTTCATTGTATTATGATTTGTAGATTTTACATTTATGCCCATAAAATAAAAATGGTATAATTAAACTTTTTACAATTTTGCAAACTCAAGTCAGTTATAGCCATTTAAATTGTATGCAATTACAACAATAATAAGACGTATTGATGGTTGACACATACTCGTATTTCAAATTGACCTAAGCACTTTCATTTTCCTCCAATTTTCATCAAAATTTAAGGAATTGTGTTTAATTTCTTATTTTCTTAAGTGAATCAATCCATTTATCAAGCATTGAATTAGATGAGTCGTTATCCTCTTCAGTTTTGTCTTGATCAATTGGCAAAGTTTTTCTTTCAAATAATAACTCTTCTGCTGATATACCAGTTCCTTGACTAACACACTGATTGAAATATAAGCTTGCCATGCCTAATACTTCTTGTGGTCCTAAGTCTATTTCATTGATGACACTACGCAAAAATTGATCTATCTGCAGAACCTTTAGATTGTAGATGTCTGGAGCTAATTAAGATCATTTCTATTCCAAGTCTTTCACAAAGCCCGGTGACAATTTTTCCTGTAAGGACATTACTATTCTCCGATAGGATTTCATTCGGAATATCAAAGTATGAAATCCATTCTTTGAATAAAGCGTTAGCAATATGTATGCTTTATTCTCTTTTTATGTATGTAAACTTCAAATATTTCGATAAAATTATCTTGTATCGTCAATGCTTTAAAATCATTATCGTCTTTCCATTTGAAAGATACGACATCCATTGATATCCAGTCAAAACGTTGTTTATTCAATTGTAATTGGAGTTTTGAGGTTTTTGCGGGTGATTTTCTGTCTCTGACATTTATCACAACTTTTGGCAAAGTTTCTGATGTCTTCCTCATACCTTTCCAATGATAGCTTCTTCGTAGAAATTTTTCGAGAGGGTTAACACCTCTGTGGCCTCTAATAATTCCTTTGTGACAATTTTCGACTAATTTTAATCTTTCCTTTTGGTCAGTTACCTCGATAATTTCATAGTTTTGATATTTTCCATTGCTTTCTTAATTATTACCCTCCTCTCCCTCTATGTCAAGAATATGGTCCTTAATTTCTTCTGGTTCAGTCGGATTGTTTAGTTCATCAAGATTTATTTCTTCGAATTTACCACTTTTGAAATGCCTGATTATTTTATTTCCGTTTTTGCAATCCAGGTCTCCATGCTTATTAATTGTGTAATCCTTAATAATTTAAAAAATGTTTGTATCGCAAAATATCATTTGATACATTATTATCGTGATCACCATCTACTTCTCGATAACTACCCGTTCCGGTTGGTATTATTGCATTTATAGGAAGGTTCCTACTATCTTCATCGGCAACTTTGTTGCCCTTACCAGACTTATATACAATTTTGTACTGGTATTCCACTCGTTTTAGGCACCAGCGTACAAATCTGCTACCTGGGTCTTTTACGTTAAAAAGCAATACGATAAAGGTCGGTGATCGGTACGGATAATGAATTCCTTTCTATACAGGTATGGTCTACATTGTTATACAGACCACACTATAGGAAAACATTCTTTCTGTGCAGTCGATTAGTTTCGCTCAGCGTTATTTAGTGTCTTGCTAAGAAACATGACAGGTCTTTTGTATCCCTAATCATTTTCTTATAATAAACCTACTCCTATCAGGTTATTTCTTGCATCAGTAGTAAGTATTAACCTTTTATTAAAATCAGGACACATTAGGGTAACATTCTCCCTTAAAATTTTCTTAATTTTTTCAAACGCAAACTGACACCCTATTAACCAACTGAATTCCGTGTCTTTTCGAAGGAGTTTGTTTAAAGGCTCCTAAGTTTTCACATATTTATGGAAAAATCTACGATAGTAGCCAGTCAAACCCAAGAATGATTTTATCTCATTCGGATTTGGAGGCGCTTTTAGCTTGTCAATTGCCTCGAGCTTTTTGGGACCCATGCTGACACCATTGTCCTAGATATGCTACTTCTTTGCGCAAAAACTCGAATTTATTGGGCTGAACCCTGAGGTTATTCAGCTTCAGGCGTTCAAATGCCAATTTTAATTTTTCGTTGTGATTCACCATCGATGATAATGTCATCTAGGTAAACGAAGCATTTTGATCCTTGCAGTCCGGAAAGCACAGTATTCATCATTCGTTGAAAACATGCCGGGGCATTTGTCAAACCAAATGGCATCAGTGTATATTCGTAATATCTATGGAGAGTGCTGAAAGCAGTTTTGATTTGATCTTCGCGTTTCACAGGCATTTGGTGAGACTCGCTTATTAGATCTATTGTTGAAAAATATCTCGCTTTTCCCAATTGATCCAATATTTCTGAAATATTAGGTAAAGGATAATTATCTGATTTCATTTAGCTTCTTTGGTACCACCCAAAGAGATGAGTTCCATGGACTATTGCTTTGCTTAATAGTTCCCTTTTCCAGAAGTTTATCAACTTTTGATTTAACTTCCTCTTCATGAATCTTCAGGAATCGATATATCTTTGTATGTATCAGTTTTATACCAGAAATAGTATCGGTAGAACGTTCTGCTGCTTCTTTGAGTTGATTTGGATCGATATCTCTGAATAAACAGTGATATTTTTTTATAATTTCCCAAATGCTATCTTTTTCCTCTTGATTCATATGATCATCTCTAATACATATTTCAGTGGGTTGAAATTGTTGAAATTTTGCATATGCATATTTCTTCTGAATTCAACTTTCATTCCTGGTTTCCTTATGACTACAGGAACTTTCCTATTCATATTCACTTCAACCAGTTTCATTTGACTCTTCTAAATTCCCATAACTAAAAGGCTTTCACCTAGGTTTTCATTGACATGTAAATAATACATCGTTACTGTACGCGGTCTACGGATGAAGTTTTTCCTTAATGACCGCAATTTATTATCCCCAATTACTAACGTTTGGTTACTCGAGTTGGGCAAAGCCTTTTGTTCAACTTAAAATGGAGAACCCAATATTTCATCGAATTTATTGAAGAGAGGATTAGTTGCCACTTGAAATGAAATATCGTATTTTTGATGACCAAAATATAGATATAGCGATGAAAGTCCAAAAGTGTTCTCATCTACGGCTCCTATGCATCGATACTTTATACACTTTGACTTATCGATATTTCTTTCAAAGAGATATTTTGCGGCAATCAAATAGAGTGAACTTCCTGTGTCGACAAGAAAGTTCAAATATTTGTTACCTAGCCTAAGAAAAAAGAAAAGGACTATCTTCTATATCTAATGAGTTTATTCTATATTTGTTATTTACATTCTTATTTTCATAATAAGTATTTTGCTTGCTGGAACTTTTTGACGAATTCTCGCTATTTGATGTAGAGGCTCCATTTTTCTGTGATACTCCGTTCAATTTTTATTTCTTGGCTGTCCAGGTTTATTTATTTGGTAGCTTCTGCGATCACGTTGAATGTGTCCAATTTTACCACACTTGTAAAACTTCTTATCTGAGTGTAACTTGTGAACTCTTGGAAGAGTATTCGGATCTGTAAAATTGTTCTTACTTGACGCTTCAACTAGTGCAAGTCGCTACTCATCCTCTTGAGCTAAACGGCTAGCTTCCTTCAGTATCTTCTGTTTTTGCGTTATCGCATTCATTGTTAACGCATCCTTCAATCCGTTAATAAAGACGTTCCGCACTTGTTCTTCTATGAAGCTGTTTTCTCCTATTGTTGACTGATCTGATCGAGCAGTCAGTATCCTACGATGAAGGGCTAATAGCTTTGATGGTATTGAGCCACCGTTTCACTACTATTTTGTTTAAAAGAAAACAACTCCCTTTGTAGTTGCAGCATTGAGAGTGGTTCAGCATAAACTTGTTTAAGTTTAGCTTTCAAAGCGCTCTAACTACCAAATTTTTCGTTTAGAATCATGGTTTAAGCCTTTTCCTTTTAACTTTTGAGCAAACAAATTTACTATATCAATACCATTTTCAGCATATATGTTATCAAGATGGATCGAGGAGGGTATAGAATTAAAACTACTCAAAGAATTAACATACTTGAAAACGTTTTTTGAATTAATACCAACAGATCTCTCCATCCCTTCCAAGTAATGTTTTTCATCTCTGATCAATAGTAACTTGCAATAAGCTCTTTCTTTCTTAAACTGAGTATAATAATAAAGATTTAAATTGTTTAAAAAGCTTATCAAGTTTCTTTTTACTAATCACTGCTGCTTTAAGCTCATTAGAGTGCCACATCGGAAACGATCTATTTTTTAGTCTAACTGCAGAAACCAATTCATCGATTTATTGTTTAATTTCGATTTCAATTTTATCAACAACATTATTTAATTCATCGGAGTTGGAAATATTAGCAGGAAGCACGACCTTACTAAAATTTAAAGACATTTCATTGAAATTAGCATGCTTATAATCAGGAATAACTTCTTCGAAATTGATATAATTGATCTTATCAATTAAAAGAGAAACTAATAACGGTTCGAGAGATTCATCACATTTGATCAAAAATTCATCGCTTACTTCAGAAAATGAATTGTATAAATTTGTAAATACTAAATCTAAAATATTACCAGCATTATTTTTAATATTATTCAATTGCTTAAGTTTATACAGTCTTGCCCAATCACTAATAATACGTGCAGCTTCTCTATACTGTACATTCCTATGATTTCCAATCGCTGTTGAATGGGAAAGTGCTAGAGAAACTCATCAAGGGAAGACTCACTGACGCGATTCGTGCTGCTGGGGACCTATCTCCTCGGCAGTACGGCTTTAGAGCAGGACGTTCTACCATTGATGCGATTGCAGAGGTGGTGAATGCGGTCCAAAAGGCAGAGGCATATAGTCGCACCAAGCGACGGATCGTCCTGTTGGTGACACTCGACGTCAGGAATGCCTTCAACTCCGCTAGATGGGTGGATATTCTGGACACGCTGGAAAACTCTTTTCAAGTTCCAGAATATCTAATGCGGCTTTTGAGGAACTACCTAAAGGACCGAAGCCTGCTCTACGACACGACACAGGGCCAACGAAGGATGGAAATTACATCGGGTGTTGCCCAGGGATCTATCCTTGGTCCGGACCTGTGGAACGTGTCTTACGACGGGCTACTGAGACTTGAGATACCAGATGAGTCGCGCTTGGTCGGCTATGCGGATGATGTTGCGGCTCTGGTCGCTGGACGCACCGTTGAACTAGCGCAACTTAGGCTAGGTATGCTAATGCGCCGAGTGAGGGACTGGATGACTGCTCGCGGGCTCAGTTTAGCACTGGAGAAAACCGAAGTGGTCATCTTGACAAAAAAGAGAATCCCTAGAGTAAGGATGATCAGTATTGGAGATATACAGATCGAATCGAAGCCAGCGGTGAAGTACCTGGGGCTACTGATCGACTCGAAGATGAGTTTCTCTGAGCAAATCAGGGCAACGGCTGAGAAGGCTGCTTCGGGAATATCGGCTCTGAGTCGACTTATGGCCAACGTAGGGGGACCCAGCCCATCAAGAAGACGCCTCTTGATGAGTGCTGTAGGGTCAGTGCTACTGTACGGAGCAGAGGTATGGGGCGACGCTCTCAGCAAGGAGGTATACCGAAAACGATTGGCACAGGTACAGAGAAGAGGAGCACTGAGGATTGCATCTTCGTATCCAACAGTCTCCGACTCGGCGGTGAGAGTGATTGCAGGCGTGATGCCTGTCGCCCTCCTTGCTAGAGAGCGCCGCGCTATTTACCTGCGCCGAAACTAGGATGCGAGGGAGATCGTTGTCCGCGAGGAGAGACAACGCTCGCTCAACGATTGGCAGCAGTCTTGGAGGAATCGCACGAAGGGAAGGTGGACTGCGCGCCTCATCCCGGATGTGTGACCGTGGCTAAATCGAAGGCATGGTGAGACTGACTTCTATCTGACCCAGCTTTTGAGCGGGCACGGGTGTTTTCAGTCTTACCTGCACAAGATCGGCAAGTCACGGTCTCCCGATTGTCGGTTTTGCCCAGGAGAGGAGGACAATGCCTGTCACACATTTTTTGCGTGTACCAAATGGGCCAGGCTGCGAAGGGAACTCTACAGGGAGACGGGAGAGCTCACCCCGGATAATATAGTTGCGGTGATGCTCGAATCGGTTGACAAATGGAACCAGGTGGCACATTATGCTCGGGCAGTCCTAAAATATAAAAGGGACTCACAGCAGCCGGAGGCACTGGGGCTGGGGGATCGCTCTTCTGGCAATCCCTCTTCCCCCCTCCCCTCCCGCTAGGAAAGGGACTCCCCAGCTTGAAGGCGCCCCACGGCGTAACAGAACGAGACCTGGCCCGAAGTAATGTGTCAAACGGTTCCAGGCTACGTTCTCAGATTGACAGGGGAGGTGTTTAGTGGGTAGTCCAAAGGTATCCTCCATGGGAGTCCCACACTGCCAGACTCGGCGGGCGTAAATGCCTTCACCTCCCTACCACAAAAAAAAAAAAAAATCGCTGTTGAATAATTTTCATCTAATACCCACTCATACCCAGGTATATTGAAATCACCGACTAGACATAAATTACAATCGTTTTCTGAATTTATACTACATACACTATTTTGCACACAATTGATAAATTCTAAGTAATATTCAGACTTTAAATTAGGTGGTATGTAGCAAACGCCAAGAACAAAGTAATTATCATCAGTGATAACTTTAATGTACGCAAGTTCAAAAGAGTTATCAGTTACTAATATTTTGTTGAACTTAAATTTCTTGTTAATGGCAATTAAAACTCCACCACCATCACGTTTCATACTGGAAAAAATTGATCGATCACAACGTATAATATTGTAGCTATGTAATCCTAATTTAGAATTATTAATTTCGTCGATAAGCCAGGTTTCAGTTAGAATAATAAAATCATAATTAGGGATAGTATTTATATTAGACCTCACTAAATTTAGCCTACCTCGAATGCTATATACATTCCGATAAAAAATACTTAATTCGATGGGGTTCACATTATCCTATGCTGCAAATGAAGAACTAGCTAACAAAGTGTTCGCAGATGATGTATCAGCATTGTTCGTATTTGGTTTTACTTTAGAAATAGTCGGCACATTACTAATATATTTTATAAAAATGTCTTTGCCTCCACTATCTTTACGTTGTTTAAATTCGTTCACTACTTTGGCACGATATTCCCTTTGTTTGCGAGTTAGGTCACCAGAAATTGTTATTGGGTCTTTGCAAATGCTTTTCTTCCGATGATATATCCAGTGAACATGCTCCGTAGATGGCAGGGTGATTTTAAGTGGGCGCGAAGTATCTCTATTGAATTTATTTCCAAGCCATGACATTCTTATGTCGGTAAGATTGAATGGAGGAACATCAGAGCAGCCATTAAGCATTTCACCAAAATTGTTTTTATCAGTAGAGTTGGCATTGACAGAGTCAGGCATGTTGTAAACAATAATATTGCTTTCACGGGACTTTCTATCCATTATTTCAGAAATAATATCTTCTGTTACATAAAGAGCATTTTCTTCAATGACATCAATTCTTTCTTCAATGATGGGAATTTTCTTCTTAATATCATTGATAGACTTATCAAGTTTTTCTTCCAGTTTGTTGATTCTTTTCGATGAAAGATTATACAATATTTTGGAATTATGATTGAGTTTGGCGAAATCATCATCGATATCAGCACTTTCATCGGTTGTAGTGTTTCCGCGGGAAGAAATATTTTTTCCGCAACATGAATTGAATACATCGGTAGAATCAGGCTTAGCCTTTTAGCCGCAAGAAGGATGGTAATGAACCCCACATTTAGAACAGGTAACCGAATTATCATCTGTTAAGGTGGGATTTTTTTCTGGACACGCAAAGCACTTGTACGGCATGATAGCACACGTTAATACACCTTTTAGGTTAGTAGATAAAAATACACGGAAAAAGGGTACACACACAGTTTTTGATAGAAAATAAATGTACACTCACAATTCAACTTATTGAATAGATCTGTACTAATTATTTAAATATCCTGTTATCTCAAACTTTTAATTAACCTTTATTATAATAGATGCCATACGAAAAGCTGTTCCTCTAACCGCTGCTACACCTATTTATTATTGGACATTTTTGTACACAAAAATCTGAAAAAAATTATAAAATTCGATCAACTTTGTTAATAATAGTTAATTTCATGAATTTTACGGTTTCATCTATGAAATCGAAAAGTGCTCTGCAAATTTGCCAAACATTTGCGCCTGAGCTTTCTAATGCATAAAGTACATTTTCTGAAAGTTTCATAAAAATCGATCGGCAAAGAGCTTAGCTATAGACGATTGAAATTTATCAAATCCGACAGCAATTACATGTGATACTGTGTAAGTACAAGTTCGCAAAGGACCAAACCACTACAGATGTTTTGATGAAAATTTTAGAAATATTTTAAAACATTGATATGTTATCATGACTACTCAAACATTGAGATCAACATATTGAAAAAAAAGATGGCGGCAAATTAAAATATGTTGCATAAAAACCATTTTCCGAGCTCAATTCATGAAATATATGTGTGTCAAGTTTCGATATTTAGGGACGTCTATTGCTACTTTTACTTGTTCTATTTATTTAAGATAGAATGTACGTTCACTTGTTCACCACGTGCAGAAAACTGATGTAAAATCCAATAAATTATGTGCCAGCGGAGTAACGTCAATATTTATCCACGTGATTGCTTACACTCATTATCAATTCCAAGATAACATTTTTCTTAAAATTTTTCAAAATTAGATATGAGGAAATAATATAGAACGTGTAAACACACGAGTCCATCGCCCAAAGTCCAATATTTCATGTAAAACAGACGAAGCTTTAAAAACTACCTCGGATAAGTATGCCTTTTATTTTAAATCTCCCTGATAAATTCGTTGTATTGTTTTCAGAGTGGAAAGTATCAAGAATTGAATATCCTCCAAGCGAAATAAAATCGGATGTTGTCCAATTTGGCAAGCTTAATAGTCACTTAAGAAGAAATTATTCCGAAACATAAGGCGAATTCTTATTGCAAACAAATCGATGATTCTTTGCTGTATTTGGTAACCAATAAAAATTTCTTGTCAGTATTTTAGATACGTATGATTTAAAGTTATTGTAACAAAAGTAAGTGAAATAAATTAAAGATACTATGAGGGTAGAATAAAATTCATAAATTAGTTGATATTAAGACTTTAAATTAACCGTAAAAAGATAGTCTACGTCTGCGAGACGTATGGCACGTGATAATTTTTCCAGATGTTATTTAATGTAAGCCTAACCAACTCAGTCGACAGGCAAAGTCCAGTTTCCAGGGATAGACATGTTGTACGTGTGCGAAATGCATGATTACCTTTTACGATACTTTTAGGTATACGAGTATTTAAGAAAATGGTTTTCCATTGGTTCTGATATTGTACTATTACTGTCAGGTACTTATTATTATGGTCCATTATTTTGCTTATTTAGTAATTTTTTTTCTTGCAAACCCTCGGGCCTTGCTTTGTTGTGTGAGCAGACGCGTTTCAACTCCTTTGATTCATCTTCAGTATCTAAGGATGTGTTGAGGGGAATGATTTTGTGTAGTCGTAGGATGGGTTAAGCAGGTAAGTACTAAATTAAGTCAGCTAGAGGGATATTAGGGGTCTGATTTTGGATTGTTAGATGTCCGTTTGTTCTGTTTCATCCGGATTCCGTTTTTTATCGGAGAGTGTGGTGTTGTACTGAGAAAATCGCATTTGAATTTGTAATAAGTTATTCGTTTATAATATTACCGGGTATTTTTCTTAGTTGATATGTTTCAAACTTTTCTAGGATGTCAAGTCTCTATCCTTTGTTTTGTTCGTGTAGCAATGTCATAGAGTTTATCACAGCGTCAAGCTCGTGTGCATAATTTGGAGTCTGCTTGTTTTATAAGAACGTTCATATGTCGTCTTTGTAACTTGAAGTTAGTTTCTGTGTTGTCCTTCCTATATATACCATGTCACAGTTCTCTCTGCCGCTGTCTTCGTATATTGATGTATCATTCAGTTTTGGTTTCAATTTGTATTGTGACTGGGTGATGGAAGTGACTAGTTGGTATGATGAGACAATAATAATACACACGTTAATTGATACATATTTGTATTGAACTCAATAGACATGTTACATCGGGAAAGGCCGATACGAGACTGACTGTCAAAGGAACGGCACATAGAAAATAACGATTCACAATAGTCTCCCCCACTTAATTAAAACATATTGAAATATAATTTTAATTCTATTATTCGGTGAGATAGTCTTTCACGAAGTTTGGAGGACATCGTTAACGAGCAGATCTGCGTGGTGGTAGCGTCGGGTTGTTTGTGTTCCCGTCTGCTGGTGTCTGTTGGTCAGGAGTGCCAGTAAGTGTTTCTGGCTGATTGACACTTGGCGCAGTCAATGGCGTAGGCTGTGTGTCCATTGGTGGTAACTCATCAGCTGGCATGTGTCGATATGGAACACCTGGGCTTGGGGCTGGTCTTTGCCGAGATGAAAAGGTGACTTGTTTCTTCGGGACCATTGTTGAAATTAGTTGGTCGATGTGCCTTTTTGTAGTTCGGCCTGAGTCTAAGTCAATGATATAATGGTACTGACCCAGTTTTTGTTCGACAGTCCCAAATTGCCAGCTATCTTGAGTGTTCAGGTGCATTCTTACCTGAACTCTCTCTCCCATTTGGAATGAGCGGATGTGATAGCTGCTTCGGCTCGTTGGCATTACTGCTTTTCTGTTAGGCAGGAGAGCATCAAGGCGTATTCTAATTTTCCTTTTCAGGTAAAGTTCTGCTGGTGACCGTCCGGAGGCTAATGGTGTGGCACAGTATCGAAAAAGGATATTTTATACTTTTGTGGCTATTGGTGATGAGTCTTCAGTTGCAGCTTTCAATCTTCTTTTCAGGGTTTGTATATTTCTTTCTGCAAGGCCATTAGTTGATGGGTGACCTGGCGCAATAAACTTCTGAAACGTTCCCCTTTCTTTACAGTGTGTCTGGGACTCTTCACTTTTAAATATGGCAGCATTATCTGATACTAGGACAGATGGGTAGCCATGCACAGAGAATATGGTTTTTAGGAGTGTGTTAGTTGATGCTGATGATGGTGCTTCTTTAAGTATTCGAACTTCAGCCCACTTGGATTTTGCATCGACACACATTAAGAAATAATGGTTGTTAAGGGGGCCTGCATAGTCAATATGTACCCTCTCCCAGTTGTCATCTCGTGGGTCCCATGGATGAATAGCGGCTTTCTGTGGATTGTGCCGGACTTGGGCACAGGATTCACAGGTTTTAACAATTTGCTCGATGTCCTTGTCTAAACGTTTCCAATATACATATCGCCTGGAGAGTTGTTTCATTTTGGTAATGCCCAAGTGTGAGGCTTGCAGTTCTTCCAGGATTTGGCGTTGTAGAGATTTTGGTATGACTAGGCGGTCTAATCTGAAAAGCAAACCGTTAATGATGGTGAATGGTTCATCTCTTTGACTGGTTCTGAAGCTGAGGTTCTGAGGAAATTTTTCATCTTTGGCTGTTTCTTCAATAATAGTTTCTGAAGTTATAGCTGGGCTGGAGATTTGAAGTATAGTTTCAGCATACAACGCATTGACTTCTTCATTCATTGATGTTTCAGATGTTCTGAGCAGTTGGGGAATTGGAGCCTATGTTCTACGTTCTCGTTGTCTTTTCCTTTTTTACAGCGTACCGTGAAGTCCAATCCACTTAGAAAGGAGGCATAGCGTAAAAGACGGGCATATGTCATCCGAGGTAATGCTCGATGTGGATGAAAGATACGAGACAGCGGCTCGTTATCGGTGACAAGGGTGAAGTTTCTGGCATAAACATAGTTGTAGAAGTGTGTGGCTGCGTAAATGATAGCCAAGGCTTCTCTATCAAGTTGACTGTAATTGCATTCAGCTTGGGTCAAAGCTCGAGAGGCATAAGCAATAGGCTTTTCATGACCTTCCACTTCATGACTCAAAACAGCTGCAATACCGGTCGGGCTGGCGTCTGTTGTGAGGATCAAGGGTTTTGTTGGATCAAAAGGTGTTAATACCCTTTCGCTACCCAACTCCGACTTTAGGTTTAAGAAAGCAGCTTCAGTGGAGGCTGACCAAACGAATTTTCCATCCTTTTTGAGTAGGTGTCGTAGATGAAAAGATTTTGTAGAGAAATCAGGAATGAATTTTGCGTAATATGTCACCATACCCAAGAATCATCTTAATTCCTCTACATTTTTAGGACGTGGCATGTTGAAGACGGCTTGAATTTTCACAAGTGACATTTCAACTTTATTAAATGAGACTATGTGACCAAGATAGCTGATACTTTCTTTGAAGAAGGAACACTTATTTTTATTTAGATGGAGATCGTTTTCCTTGAGTCGTTTTAAACAAGCAATCAGGTTTCTTGTACATTCTTCCATTGATGAGCCATGGCAGATAATGTCATCAAAATATGCTTCAACGTTTGATAGGCCATTGAGAATTTGTGAGAGTATTCTATAGAATTCAGATGGTGCTGTTTTGATACCAAAACTGAGACGATTCATTTAAAATGTGCCCTTGTGTGTCGTGATTGTTTGGATAGTCTGTCCTTCCGCATCCACTTTGAAGTGAAAATATGCCTTGTACAGGTCGAGTTTGCAGAAGTACTTTGAATTTCTGAGGCTGTGCAAGACTTCATCAATGCGACGAATTGGATGATTAGCTGAGACTAATTTTGCGTTGACTCCACATTTGTAATCAACACATAAACGAACCCCTCCTTCAGGTTTAGGTATTACGACGAGTGGTGATCCCCAGTCGCTTGAGGATACTGGAGTAATAATACCTTGTGATTCAAGAGTTGCAAGTTCTTCCTCAACTCACTGGCGCAGTGCAAAAGGGACATCGCGTTCCCTAGTAAAGATGGGTTTTACTCCTTCCCTGAGCTGAAGTTTTATTTCTAGGTTTGGCACACAACCTATGCGTTCTTCGCAAATAGTTGCATATTGTCTGAGTATGTCTTCAAGAGGAGTGACGGCGTTGCTTGTAACTACATGATCTGAAGTGAGCCGTTCTTTATCGATTTCTCTGAGATCAATTCCGAGAGTGCGAGTCCATATTTGACCCAGAAGTGTATCAAATCCTGCAGGAACAATGAATAGGTCCGCATCAATTTCTCTATTTTTATATTTTACCGACAGTGAGACTTCCCCTAAGGGCTTTATTATATGAGCTGAGTAAGAGCGGAATGATACCTGTGTTGGTAGTAGTGTAGCATTGAAACCAAGACGTTTGAATGCTGTCTCTGATAGAAGTGAGAATTTGGCTCCTGAATTGACTTCAAATGCCTGTGGCTTGCCCTTGAGAAACACTTTGACGATAAATTTATCAAAACATGGGCTGAGCTCGTATTAGTCTTCAGTGCAGTGAATGTGACCAATACCATATTCTGAGTCAGAGTTTTGATCATTCTGAGAAGACTGTGTTGCGATGATGGTATGTGTCTTTGAATTTCGAAGAATGGTGGTGATACAGACCTTGGACACATGACCAATTTTCTTGCAGGAAGTGCATTTAAGCGCGTTGCGGTCGATTTTGCATTGATTTGCCTTGTGGTTTGCCCTACCACATTTGAAACAGAGTCCATCAACGCCCAAAGAACGATAGTCAACCCGTGTCATGTGTTGGGGCTGTGAGCGTTGGTGTAAACTAGGACTTGTATTTTGACTTTGGTTGGGTTGTGATTTCCTATGTGACCTGTTGACCATTGAGATATTGTTTGTGTCACTACTGAGATTGGTGAAATTATCTGGGATTTTGGTAAACTGGTTGCTTTCAAAACGTGATGCTTCCAATGCTGTGGCTTTGTTGAGCAGCTCATCGAAATTTTTGAACGCATAGTGTTGTAAGAGCTGTTCTTGAATCCAGTTGTCTTTTACTCCTCAAACAAATTGGGCGCATCAAAAGGTGTCAGCAATGGAAATCACTGATTTGCATTTACATTCAACATAAAAATTACAATCTTTCGATTTCTCCTCCAGGGATGCAACGAATTCTGAGATTGATTGTGTTGGCTACTGGGTGACATTTAGGAAATAATGCTGAGTGACTACAGTTGAGACAGGCGGTGACAACATATTTTTGAAAAGTTTGATTAGCTCAACAAATGGAATGTCTTTCATGGGTTTCTCAGGACCCAATAATGCAGCTAAGTTGTTATAATACGTAGAGCCAATTGATGCACACAACAATTGAGACATTGTGATAGAGGAATCTACATTTTTGAGACAACAGTAATTGTCAAAACGATCTAAACAAGAAGTAAATCTTTCCTTCTTGGCGTCATATGATTCAAATGGTGAGACTTGTGGAGCTGAACCGGATCCACTTGTCCCCAATGCGGCAGTGAAGACTGAGAGAAATTGTTCGAATTGTTGTTGATCCATTTTCCCAGCTGGAGCTGTCTCGGAAACGACCCGAAAATAATAGCGGCTGAAAACGTGGCGGCTACGCGGCGGAATCTAACTGTTTCACTGTGTCACACTGGTTTTCACTGGCAGTTGCAAACGTTTTAATCCTCGTCGCCAGCTTATTGTGACTGGGTGATGGAAGTGACTAGTTGGTACGATGAGACAATAATAATACACACGTTAATTGATACATATTTGTATTGAACACAATAGACATGTTACATCGGGATAGGCCGATACGAGACTGACTGTCAAAGGAACGGCACATAGAAAATAACGATTCACAATAATTTGTTCACAATGTTGCTGTTAGTTTTGAATGCAGTTTGTATATACTTCCTCAGGAAGTTTGATAGTTTGTATGTCTCTACCTACGTATGTTAACGAAATCCGAAATACACAGTTGCTTGTTCTTATACTTTTCAGTCAGTTGGCGTTTCTGTTTTTGTTTGTACTATGCAATAAGTTTGTCAATGTCATATTCTTTATATTCGTTATTACTAGCTATTCTGTAAATGTTATTCAGTTCATCGGAGTTGTTAGTAGGAGTCATGGGGATGGAGTGGAGTCTCTTCAACATTGGTCTTTACGCTACTAGTTTATGTTGTGCGAGGTGGTTAGACGCTACGTGTATGGTATGATCAGTTGTGGTTGGATATCTGTATACTTTATAGTCTAATCGTGTTTCTTCTCATGCCACGGTTAGGTCCATATAGTTGGGTAGTCCGTTTGTTTTTTTTTTTTTCTATAGTGAAACTTATATTTGAATGTATTTCATTCATATAGGTAAGTAGTTCATCTTGTTAATCTTGTGAGTCAATAACGATAAAACAATCATCCATATGTCATCTGTAAAATATTACATTAAATCGTTTGACAATTTTGGGTATGAAGACTTCCTCCAAGGATTGTAAGAATATTTCTGACATTATTGAGGACATTAGATATCCCATACCCAAACCATCCTTGGCAATGTATGTTCTTTTAATGAACCTAAAATAATTCTGTTTGAAGGTGATCTTTATGAGATTGAGTAGTTGATCTGTGAATCGTCGGCTGTTATTCAATGAAGATCGGGCTTTTAGCATGATCAGTGTTTCATGATAAAAGTCGGCAAGTGCCAGTCAACGTTAGAGAGGTGGTAGAGTTTGCTATATTCCGGCTGCTGTTTTATGTGTATTTTTCATCAAGGTGCATCACATCAGCCATTATCATTGCCAAGTACCGTGCCAATTAGCATGCAGGAGCTGGGCGGCAATTGATAACAGACCGGATAGGGATATTGGATTTTTGGAGCTTGAGTTATGGTTTAAGGGGTGATTTCGATGGATTTGGGTTTATATAGCAGTGCTTTATATTAAAAGAAACGATCAGTGGGGATTGTATAATAGCAGTACGTGAGTCTGCTTGGAACTTATAAGCGGGTCTTTGTTTGCTAGTTCGCAGCCGTTGGCGTTAATTAAGTCTGTTATTTTTTGTACGTAGTTCATTGTCTTTTTGATCATCGTTGTATGTCTTTTGTCAGCCTTTTTCACTGTTAATAATTTCCCCCTAAGTTTTTCTGAATGTGTCTTGTATTGTCACGAATACCCTGTGCACTCTTCCATGCGGTCGTTGAAATACCGCCCGAGCCAAGGTCATAAATCTAAAATAAAAATGTTAAAGTAAAAATAAACAAAAAAAAGTTGAAGTAGCAGGAGAGTGCTCCTGCCAGAAGGGTATTGTAAACCAATTAGTAAATCAAACAATATATTCCGCATATCAAAACTTGACTAATATACAGATTCCATAAATTGAGTTTGAAAAATTATTATGGTCATTATGATTTTAAGCGCGCCACCATTTTGTTTCAAGTGTTTTGACCCCGTTGCTTGATCAGTCATGATAAAAAATCAATATTGCAAACCATTTCTAAAATTTTATCAAAGTTCCTAAATATTTGTAGTGTCTAGGTCCGTTGCAAATGTGTATCTCCCTAGTATCACGTGTTAATGTTGTTGTAATCGTTAAATATTTAATCGGCTGTAACTTAGCTGTTAATTATTCAATTAATGTGAAATTTTCGCAATACATACAATTACTTTTAGAAAAATTAAATTTTAGGTTCTAGGAAATTTAAGGGTCCCATCTTGATTTTATAGGCAAAAATGTAAAATTTATAAAATGTCCTATTATTCACAAATTTGATCGAATTTCGACTTCTGAGGTATTTGTTGCGCTTGTACTCCTTAAGTCACACTTCTTTGGTATTTTTCAGATTTTTGGGTCAAAGGTGGAGGGACACGAAATTTTCGTACGTTTCCCCTTCTCCTGCACCCCTCAAGACAAAAAACTTGTCAGTTTAAGAGCTGTTTCAAAAAGTTCTCATTAAGGCGTTTCACTTGATACCCATATTGCCTATATGCAATGAAAACTTTTTTTTTGGGCGCAGCACCCCTATATGGGGAGACTCCCCTTAAGGACCTTACAAATTTCTTTTCGTAGTGAAACTTTAAAGAGGGCGTCACTTTGCATCTACTTAAAAAATCTTATGTTTCTAGCTTATGTAGTTTGCGAGAAAAAATGGTGTGACCCAAGGACGGACGGAAAGACGGACAGATAGGACGCGGTTTTAGTAGGGTATTGTAAAACGATTTCACAATACTCTGAAAAGAAAAAAATTAAATGATTACATTCAATAAAAAAAAGATAGTTGAATAAAAAAGAATAGATAGTTGAATTAAATATGTTCTTCGAGAAGTCGGAGATTGGTTGAAGGATAAAATGAATACATCTCAAAATGTCAACTCTAACACCTCACAACTACCCAACAACATTTTTCGCTTGATTAACGTGAGCACCTACCCTTTACGAGCTATATCTCACGGTCACCATTAGACAGCGATTGGTTTAACCGCCAATCATTCGCCCCCAAGTTCGGTACCAGTTAACATTGAGGGATCTCTCAACTTTCATACTGGTGGATCCGAGACCTAGCTATATCTGACGCTATAAGGTCAACGCCAAGCTTTGTTTGCACCACTAGCCAACACGATACTCCCCGAAGGGCCGCAACCAATCAGCTGACCATCTTTAAGATGGAGGCTCATCAGCTGTCCGTGGTACCTGAATACCCCCAGGGTTGAGGTTCACAGGAATGATTTGATCTTGTTATCGAACAATCACAAAGCCACTATGTTTCAGATCCAGTTTCAATTCTTGTATTTTTACTAAACGGTTCGGGTACCCCGGGAACGCCAGTCCCCGTCGGCTTCACTGAAATCGGAGATGACAATCCAACAATAGCAGTTGCACCCCTTTGAATTACCAGATCAGTTGCGTCGTGAGGGCAACTACCCAACAACAGCTCGAAGTCACAGATACGTGAAAAGAATCTTAAAGAAACTCAGACGAAACTGGAAATACCAAAGGAACTCCTGAATTCACTCCGCCAACGCCTACTAGGCTGAATTGGGGCCTTACATAATGTCTTCACCAGATTGAGGAAGCTACCATTGATGCCACTAAATTGTTAAATGATGTTGATTTATTATCTATATACACAATAAGTACGGCAAAGGTTTTATGAAGATTCGTGGAGTAGCACTTGATGCCTATATTGGAATTGCTCTACAATTAGCACATTACCGAGGCGCCAAGCGATTTTCATTAACACATCAAGCTTCAACGACTCAATTGTATCGTGAAGGTCGAACTGTACTAAGGAATCCTGCATATGAGTTAATTCGATGGATGACCCTAATGCTTCGACCAATGAACGAGTAGCTTTATTGCGTAGGGCCTGTCAACAACAATAACTTCTACACCAAGATGCCATGTGTGGAAAAGGAATCGATCGGCATCTATTCTGCTTGTACGTCGTTGCAAAATATCTCGAAGTCGAATCACAATTCCTGAATAAAGTCATTCACCCCATGGTCAAACACCGAAAATGGATTTGAAGGAAAACCCCAATTTTATCTGTCAAGGCGTTGGTTTCGGACCTGTTGCTGATGACGGTTATGGCGTTTTGTATATTATCGCTGGAAAGATTGTCTTCCATATTTCTTCAAAACTAAGCTGTTCAACGACGAGCTCCGATTACTTCACACAAAATGTCGATAAAACTCTAGGTGACATTCGATCTCTATTCGAAGATTGTCGCGCTTTTAGGAACAGAGTACCAAATGGAACATCTAAATGAATATCGTGTCGGATGCAAAGTGATACCTCCTCATAACCTTATCAACATGTTCCAAGCAATGTGGATTAGTGACTAAAGAAGCAATTTTTAATAATTTTAGGGATGCATCAGACTACGACTATATAGTCGCACTTCTGTCGCAAGTTACACATGGTTAAATGGAAGCCCGCACACTGCGATTTTCGACAATTTTGGCCAGGCCGGCAGTCGCAGGAATTTTCGATTTTTCCTAAAGCCACTAAACTGTTTTTGTGATACTCGCGCAGGCGCACATCATTCGGACATTTGACGCTGACGTTCATGGAAGTTTCTTGCATAGCGCAAAAATGAGTTAGCGCATGTGTTCCTGGCAAAGACATACCTTCAAATGCGCATATTAGTTCTGCGCGTGCCTGAAGTTCTTTTGCAAGTCTTGTCGCAGTGTGTTCGTATTTGCGTCTTAAAATCGCTGGTTACGACAGGAAAATCGCAATGTGGCCGAACCTTTAAGTTGAAAAGTGGAAGGCAAAAGTATTAGAAGACACAAAACTGAAGCTAAAAATGATAAGTACCCAGACAGAACTAAGAAGGAAGCTCACAAAGAAACAAGTTCATCACCAAGCATTTTAGTTAAACAGTTAATATAAAGAAGTTGCAACCCGTTAGTACTGTAAACTAAGGGTCTTCAGGGATGATGATTTTGAAAAATCATCCACTTTAACGAAAGCGTATTGGCTACGGATCAAAAAGTAAAAAAAAAACGATTTCAGAAAAACTTCCGTAATCACCCCTTGCAAAAAAATGTGTCAACTAAAAGTATGCATCCTCAATCCACTAATGACACAACGCCGCGAAAATTTGATTGGGATAATTTAGAGATAGATATTTAACAGAATGCCAAGTATAAATTGGCTATGGAAAAGATAAATTCGAGTATTTTTAAATTGTCCCTAGTATCTTGGCTTCAAAGTACAATTAAGAACCTAATAGATTCACCTTCTCCTGTGAAGCCACTCGAAAATAATATTTTCCAAAACTTTGCTAACAGCATCAATAATGAAAAGGAAATAAACAGAAAAATAGAATGGATACACAGCATAAATAATGGAAGGAAATATGTTAAAGCTGTTAATGAGAAAACTGCAACGGCAATGAAGAACCTTCCTGTGAAAGATTTTCGAACTATGTCGACCGATATGTCCATATATCCACACAAAAAAAAAATATACTGCTAGTGTTTTAGTTCAAACCGAAGAAGCATTTATTACTGACTAAAAGTAATTTAAAAAGCGTCCTGTGACTTTCGATGAAAGTATGGGAGACTACCTCCGAAACTTGATGAAAGCATCTGCAACAACGAGCAAAGATCTGAAAGACGAAGTTGCTTTAAAGGCCAATCTAGCATTTTGTAAGAAACTTACATTGAACTACTCGAAAATTTTTGTACTGTTGTTGATCAAATCCCTGCCGATTACTATAAACCCATCGAAGGGTTTAAAACTAATAAATTTCTCAAAATAGTCAGACGAAAATCTAAAGCAAAAATGAAATAAGCAAAAAATACATTGAAAAAGTTAGAAGTAGAGAAAAAAACTTACGAACCATCGCCCGAATCAAAACAAAAAACAGCAATGATAGATAGGGGGAAATTTGGATTTCAATTGCCCGATGAACACCAGTTGGGGGATTGCTGACGCAAGTCCGCACCGCAATCGAACGTTAAATGATCCCGAAGTAAAATTAACGGCTCGCCGGTTGAAGCCGAGCCTATAAAAAACCTGGAAACAAAGAGCGGGGCCCTCTTTTAGGTGAACAAGGATCAACGACGAAGGATGGAGTGCGACGAGCAACAAGAAATTTTATCCTGGAATTCATCAAAGGAAGAAATTACACCAGCGACAGAGTGACGCAATTTACCACAGCAACAGCGAAGTAATTAACATCAGAAACAGAGAAGATTGGCGGTAAAAGTTCAACAAGTAGCGCGCTGGAAAGAGAACTTCGCGAAGGAAATTACTTCGGGGCCCCCAAATAGGAACAGTAGACGTAAGTTAAAGATTTGTATTTATATCGAGCTTTTAGTTAACTAAAGTTCATATGTTAACTTGTGAATGGTGTTTTGTAATTTATAAAATCGTGGATTTTATTAGAAAAGAAATTTTGATTCTGAAGTGAATTGTACACCTGGCTCGGGTATGTTTTAGATTTCAGCTTGGGTGTGTTTTAGATTTTAGCTTGAGTTCCCAGTGTGGGTTAAGTCAGGTAAACTGATACGGGCGAAATAGTGCATAGTAGTCCCTCCGGCTTGACTAGTCCTGTTAGAGAACAATAGTATGTCTTATTTCGAGCTGTGTAAGGGATATTCTGCGGCCGCGTTTCTCGCTTGGCGGCTATTTAAGACCAGCAGATAAGTGAGTGGCCCTTCCTACGACCGTTTCCGACGGCAAGCTGGGTCCGGGACCTAGCCGGAGGAACTCTCACGCAGAGGGTAACAATATCTTATGGTCTTCGTGGAAATTCGTTTTGTTAACGCTAGTGTGTATTTTATGTAGTATATCTTCTGCAGTGTATCCTGCATGTATCTGTCGCTTCTGCGGCAGTTTGTTAATGGCTTGTTCAGTGTCGATTACTCGATCTTTGTTGCTGCTCGTGTTACGATAATTGTGTTTCATTGTTTTTCGTTGACTGTTGTATTTCTTCTGAATTATGACAGAAAATTAAGCAGACTAACTTCTCGAGAGTTCTTGAGTTGACTTAATGCATCTTATTGAAGTTTAACCTGTTTATAGCTCGCTTAGAGCAGAGAATACTTTGATAGGGATAAAAGGGACCTTGCAAAAGAAATGAATGGCTCGATGATGAGTGCCAGAGTGCGTTGGACAAAACAAATCAGACATACAAAGATTACATAGGTGAGAAGACCAGGAGGAAGAGGGAACACTATGAAAGTGTCAGAAGTGTAGTGAATAAGGTAATTAAAATTTAGAAAAGAAAATACTTTGACGACCAATTGAGAAATACAGATGTAAGTTTAGCAAGCAACAACACAAGATAAGCATATAAAGCCGTGAAGCGCCTGAAAGACACGCTAAGTCGTGATTACCGGCAATATTATCGCTGATGAAACTAAGATTAAGGAATGGTGGTCATCATATTTCAAGAACCTCTTGAATCCTTCCCACATCTCCACAACATCGGAGCCAAAAGGTGTCCGCGGAGAGTTTTCATTGGCCCCACCAACTTTGAATGAAGTTCGTTCCATCATCAAAGCTCAATAGAATAATAAAACGGCGGGCATAGATGAGATTCTAGTGAAGCTCACCAAATACGGAAGCAGCAATGTTCGTAAAGCTATTCGCAGAGTCATCCAGCACATTTGGCAATGGAAAATTGCCCGCAATCTTTTAATCCTTATATCGTCTCAAACTATTTCCCTTCTTCCTTGTTTTAGTAAAATTCTTGAAAAGATAGTTTTTGATTTGCTGTATCCACTTGTCCTCCCATCTTAAGCAGACCAAGAGCATGGTTTTGTCAGAGGTAGATCTACCCTTACAAATTTACTTTCTTTTACCCTTCATATTGCAGCTGCCTTCGATAAACAACAACAAGTGGGCGTTCTTTTTACGGATTTTTCTAAAGCCTTTGATTCAGTGGATCACTCTCTCTTATTTAAGAATCTTTTAGGCTTCAATGTACCTTGTTGCCTCTATCCTTGGCTTCTCTCCTATGTCCTAAATCTTCAATGTGTAGTCACTTTAAACTCTTGCTTCTCGTCTTCTTTTCACCCGAGCTCGGGAGTTCCGCAAGGTTCAATACTTGGCCCCATACTAATTTTTACTTTTTATCAATGATCTACCTTCTGTTATAGCATCCCCCTGACTCCTTTATGCTGATGATTTCAAGATTTTTCGAGTTATTGATTCCCTGTTAGATGTGGTTATCCTTCAAATCGATCTTCAGCGTCTAAGTGACTGGTGTGAATCCAACTATCTCTCCTTAAATGTTTCCAAATGCCATCAGATGATATTTTCCTGTAAAAAATGTCCTCTTCTTTCAACGTATAGGCTTTTTGGTATCCCTTTGAGCGATGTAACCTCCTTCAAGGATCTTGGTGTACTTTTAGATTGTAAACTAAAGTTTGATCCTACATTGCTCTAATTATTAAGAAAGCCTCTCGCTTAACTGGATTTATTTTACGATCCGCTTCGACATTTCAACATATCACATCGTGTGTGTCTTTTCTTTCTCACTAGTTCATAGTCATTTGTAGTACTGCTCCCAAATTTTGAGTCCATACCACTGGAAGCACATCGATGCGCTTGAGTTAGTTCAAAGCAGATTCAAACGGTCTCTATTCTTCAAATTCAACCTTCCTTACTCCCCTTATGATGACCAACTTCATACTTTGAACCTTCCTACCCTTGAGTCCAGATGATCTTTCCTTGACGAATGTCTTTTGTTCAAGCTTCATCATAGTCCTTTACCTCAAAATGTATGCAGGCAAATAAATACATTCGACGCGGCTCACCCTAATAGATCCGCGCTTTGATTTCAGGTTCCGTATACACGTACTGACATCTTCTTCCACTCTCCTTTGCTACACTTACCTCGTATGTACAACAGCAAAGTCTTAGTCTTCTTCCACAGTCTCTTGGCGTATTCAAAACTTCAATGAAAAATCAAATTTATAAATATTCCTTTAAATCTTAATTTTTATATCGTATTGTGATATTTTTTCTTAATTTCTGCCATTTTTTGAATTCATATGTTTGTATTTATATATTGTATTCATTACAAGTCCATTAAAACAATATATAAATACTACTAGTCTGTAAGTTGATTTTCTGAAATGAATAAATAAATAGATAAACAAGAGCATTTGCCGAAAGAGTTGAGCCAATCAATTATACTCCCTATCCACAAAAAAAGGTGACAAGCTACAGTGCGAAAATTATAGAGGCATATCACTACTTTGTATGGCGTACAAAATATTTTTAAGGAACTTGGAAAATGAAATTGGATCGTATGCCAACAGTATTATTGCGGAGTTTCAAGGAGGTTTTACAGCAGCTAGATCGGTGATAGACCAGTTGTTCACTGTCAAGCAGGTACTTGAAAAATGCTGGGGGTTCAACATAAACGTACACCAAATTTTCGTTGACCTTAAGCAAGCATATGACAGTATTAATCGTAACCTACTTTACCAAATAATGCTTTGCTTTGGCATAACAGCCAAATTAGTCCGTCTGACCAAAATGACAATGACGTCGTAGACCTCTTAAGTCCGCATCAATAACCAACTAACCGATGCCTTTGACACAAATATCGCACTAAAGCAGGAAGATGGGCTATTCCTAATATACGAGTAATTCTCTGAGACTTGTGAAAGATTGCTATTAGAAATTATTGCATATTGCTCAAAAATTTTTTGATCAATTCATATCTCCCAATGATATGGAAAAAGCTAAGGTCTTCTCGGTCTGAAAGACAGAGAAGGGCTCTTCTTGTGCTAATAACTATTGCGCAATCAGCTTACTGCGTGACTTCAGCAAAGTTTCTGAAGTGATACTCAACCAGCGCCGAAGTGCTAGTTTAGATTTCACACCAGGCATTCGACTATACATGCGATAACTTTGAAAACTATTTTTTACGTTGAGAAACGTGAAAAGACGACATTAATTATCGAACAATCCAGTTGAATGGTTCAAATGGCGATGTGTGTCCGGCAGACCCTACTAGGCATACCAAGGGTTATGACATCACAAAAATTAAGTTGTTCATATTTTTGCTCGGATCTTTCCAAAAGAGAGCTGATCATTAAATTCACTAAACAACATTTATCTTATTTTGAATGCTTTTACTGAAATTCGATTTTACAAATATTACCCCCCATTCCGAGAAAATTTATCCATCAAATACATCACGAAGTGGCAATTTTCGTTATATCAGCCGCTCTTCTTTAAGAACCGCTTTGGGTCCAGAATACACAAATATTTGCTAAGCCTCGAAGAAACGATTGCTGTTTTCTGAAAAGGTAGTCTATGCACCATTCAAACAAATAGATTTGGGTTTGAATGAAACAATTCTGATGACATAAATCATCTATCCAATAGGCACGGTTTTTTCAAAGGGCGTCTAGACAGAATGAAAATGGATAAATTTATTCATGTTCGTTTCAGAATTATTCCATATTAAGTAACACATCAAAAGAATTTTCAAACGTAATAAACGCCTTGGCCGATTTGTATCCCAAATTAATGCAAAAATGTCCCAGGACCTTTTACATAAATATCCTAATTTTTTCACAATCGTATCATAGTTCAAGGTCTGCCTTAATTTGATTTCCAAAGAAATCCCTAAAACTTTTGCAACAATTACACCACGTCTCGTTACCTTCCAAGAATCCATCAGCAAGTGTCGCTTGTACAGGAATATTAGGCTTCAGTTCGCGTCATAATGGCCATTGAAAAATGAATAAAAGATATGAAATCAGTTGTGTCAGCCGTGAAACGATTTCTCCCTTAATAAAACATTCACGATTACAAACAGCAGTAACCAGAGCTTGCTCTTTTGCAGAGTTTCCAATATAAAATCCTACATCCCGCGAATGCTGGGAAAAGGAAATTGGGTGAAAAATGGAAAGGAGGATGATATTCCAAGAAAACAATTATAAATTGCGGGTGACAGGACAACTGAGCGTGTTTTAATTTGCATGCGAAAAATAAATCAATTTCGGTCCTGTTATCAAGTGAACATTAATTTGAAGCCACAGAAAAGTTTTAGATATGACACAATTGATACAAACAAGTCGAACAGGCAGAAGAGTGATCCTACCAGAAGGGCTTTGTAATTATCCTAGGGTTTATCGCAATTTTCTCGATAACGTGAAGTGATGACTGAGTAATACATAAATCCATTGTGCATATAAGAAATCGTTCAAATATATCCGAAAGAGAGGTGGAGGAATGTTGTTCCAATTCAAATCAATTAGTTTATATACTTTGTATTCAATGCTCATGTTATGTAGTCTCAATGAATGAAATATAGTTTTTATTTTTAAAAGTAAGAAAAAATTTCTTCAAGTTAGCTTCACCATTCAACTTTCTAATTAAATTTAGTATATTTTTCGAAAAAGAAACCTTTCAAAATTATTTATACCATTAAAGTATATCCGTGTTAAAATATATATTCAGCTCTTACACTCTGCTCTCATCTTTTCATTCACATATACACAAATACATGAATTGTTCTCATTTTGTTCTATTAATTTTTTTCACAATTAAACCTGAATTTAAACGCATCGGACGTGTATAATTTTATTTCGCTGATATTTTCGCTTGGGTCCTTTATTCCTCGCCATAATTTTTGGACTCCTGCGTTGACAAGTTATAGGCCCAGGCACAACAAATGCTTGCGCGTGGAATAGTATAAAGAATATTAAATACCGCGGTAGCAGAGGTGGTTTCTTCAAAACGGCGCAAAATTTGGTCAACTCCGCTCGTCTGGAGATGCTATCTTGTTATCGCTATTACCTGGAAAAACCAGGAAGAAGCCATTCTGGTGAAAAACGATACCTGGAGCTACGTAAGTCGCAAAACCCCGGACCAAGCAATACAAGGCACCGGCAGTGAATTAATAGTGTCGCAAAAAGCACATGCGGTCTGGCACGCGCAAGACAGAAAAGCGAAATCGTACATCATCCTCACTTTTTCTCCTTTGGAATTAAAACAAATTCGTTGCTATGTCACATCGAAGGAAGTTTGGGAAAAACTCGAGTCAATCAAAGCACCTTGTCGAAACAACTCACGCAGCATAACATAACGGATGGGGGAGATGTGAATGAGTACTTCGCATAGTTTTTTGACATTGTGGATAAATTGCAGTCAATGGAGGTAGAAACCAATGGCGACCTGTTCAAAATAATGTTGCTATACAGCTTGCCAAATAACTTTGAAAATTTTCAATGTGCGATTGAAACTCGAAATACTCTCCCAGATATCGAGTCTCTGAAAATTAAAATAATCAAAGAGAACAGTGCGAGAAACCATCATCACGAAAGCAAAACCGCTGCTTTGTTCATAAAGCACCATGGAAATAGTAGCAAAGAAAAGAACGTGTGAAAAAAAAAACACTCAACAACACAAACAAGACTCAGAGCAGCGCCCCAAATCCAAGTGCGAGTATTGTAAAAAGAATTGGCATACCACATCATTATGCTGGTTCAAGAACAAGAGAAACGCGGAACAAATGAAATGCTTTGACGAAGCATTCTGTACACACACCAACAACAATGCCAAATACGCATCCACACTAAATGGTGTTTAGACAGCGGTTGCACGACACATATACACATACTCAAACTGAATTATATGTTGGAATCGTATGAATCAATAATGTGATCTTGATTTAATCATTTCGATAAAAGAGCCTAAACTGCAAGAAATGTATTGAAGCAGGTTTGTTTAAAAAATTCCCAAAATTATCGAACATATAGTAATTTCAATACTTGGAAGTCTGTGAGCAGCCCCAAAAAAGTCTGCGTACACATCACAAAATTTGGGGATTCCCCAAAATGTGCAATGTTGATGCCTTCATTAGGTCTTTGTAAAAAATTTTTTTACAAAGACCTACTAGTTTCGCGACCTGTCTGTCCGTCTGTCCGTCCGTCTGTCCGTCCGTCCGTCTGTCCGTCTGTCCGTCTGTCCGTCTGTCCGTCTGTCCGTGCGTCACAGCTGATTTCCTCAGAAACTATAGAAGCTAGAATGCTCAAACTTTGTGAAAAGGTCAGAAGTGATGATCTCTCAAAAGTTAAGGCCTTGACAAAAATTTAAAAAATGTTTAAGGGGGGTCCCCCCTAATAACGAATTGACCCTTAAAAATTTTTTTTAATCAAAGGTAGTCGAATGGGGTATCAAATGAAAGGTCTTGATTAGAACTTTTAGAATCTGAAATAAAAAAATCATTTGATGAATTAGGGGGTCCACGGGAAGGCAAAATGTACCCAAAATTTGTGTCCCCCCCCCTCGCGATTGGACACCTTTCAGCCGAAAAATCTGAAAATTATCACGAATGTGGACCTTTATGAGTACAAGGGCAACAAATACCTTAGAAATCGAAATTCGCTCAACTTTGTTAATAATAGTATGATTTGTAGATTTTACATTTTTGCCCATAAAATCAAAACGGTAACTTTAAACTTCTTTAAATTTTGCAATTATATAGACTGACATAAGATATATATGTTCACAAAATTTAATTGAGATCGAATCATAATCAAGTGAGTTAGAGCCATTTCAATTATATGGAATTACAACAACGATAACACGTGTTTATGATTCATATAGGGTTTTCCAATAAGAGGTGTTATTTTGATATTAAAAGAAAAATGCCATTTTTTAAAATAAATGATCGTATGTTTAGTTCATTATAAAGAAGAAGATATGCCGTTAATAGCAATAACTAACATTGGGCAAATAACCACTACGACACGCTTACAGGACCATATCCTCTTCATGAAATTTTCCATTACCAAATCGCAAAGTGGCTGCCCTATGTCCTCGATAGCCTCACGAATTTCATCTTTGAGATCTTGAATCGACGCTGGGCATAGACCTTCTCTATCACGAAGCTCCAAAGGAAGAAGTCGCAAGGTGTTAAATCAGAAGAACTATTCAAAATAACACCTCATATTGGAAAACCCTATATATATTTAAAATTGACTTAGGTACTTTTATTTTCTTTCAGTTTTCATGAAAATTTAAGGAATAGTGTGTAACTTGAACATGTTCAATCGGCCAAGCATTCAGAAAAATCATTTAAGCTAGATTAAAATGGCGGCTGCACTGTGCTTATGAAAGAAACTGTGCATCTTTTGTATAAATTTGAACGATTTCATATCTAAGTATTGGATGAATAATTCAAGTTATCGATTCACGCCATTAAAAAACTTCCTTCTAACCCTAGGATGTTTACAAAGACCTTCTGGTAGGAGCACTCTCCTGCTTACTCAACTTGTTTTTTCATTGTTCTGCGTGACAGTACTTCATTGGAAAATTGTCTGTTTGTTTTGCGTGAATAAAAGACTATTCTTTAATATGGAAGTAAAAAATAAGGAAATCAGTGTTAGTGAGCGTAAAATCATAGTAAAATTGCGTGAAAACGGGAAAAGTTTTCGTGAATTCGCAAAATTAGTTGGAAGAACCTATTCCTCGGTCCAAAGGGTTGTTGCTAATTACAAAGAAAGCGGTTTGATTATTTCACGGCATCGGTCAGGACGTCCTCCCAAACTTACAGCACGTGAACGTAGGAGTATTATTAATGCTATGAAACAAAATCCCCGATTAACTGCGTTCCAAATTGCGCAGGATATAAGAAAGAAATACAATAAAACAATAAGCGATGAAACAGTGCGCATAATTCTCAGAAAAGGCGGTTACCATGGTCGAGTCGCACGTAAAAAGCCGTTCATATCGGAACGGAATCGCTAAAAGAGAGTGGAATTCGTCAAAAATTATGTAAATATGCGAAAAGAATTTTGTGAAATCTTTTTTTTTCGGACGAAAGTAATTTTTGTATATTTGGGATAAAAGGACGCAAATTAGTATGGAGAAAACGCTCGACAGAATTCAATAAAGAAAATTTGATTCTCACTGCAAAGCATGGTGGCGGCGATGTGATGGTTTGGGGGTGTATGGCAGCCAGTGGAGTGGGGCAACTCGTAGAATCATAGAATCTACAATGGATAAATATGGGTACCTTAATATTTAAAAAAATAATACTAAGCAAAGTGTCGAGAAATTGCGGCTGGGGAACGCATTTTTCTTTCAGCACGATAATGACCCCAAACATACAGCTGAAATAAAAAGGCTTTGGTTGGCCCACAACGTCCCAAAACTCCTAGGCACACCTCCTCAATCACCAGATTTAAACTCAATTGAGCATTTGTGGAATTTACTTGAAAGAAAAATTCGAGAGCATGACATAACTAGCAAAGAGTCATTAAACAAGTTGGGTAAACAGACCTTCGCTCATGTCAGAAGGGTTTTGTATTCAATTTTCAAAATGCAGTCACCAGATTGAATAAATTCAAGAAGCATGTCAATGACGATTTTATTGGAGAAACTATGAAATTCTAAGATCATACTATTATAAACAAAGTTGAAAGAATTTCGACTTCTGAGGTTTTTGTTATTGTCATACTCATAAATATCCCCCTTGATAATTATTTCAGATGTCCATTCGCGAGGGAGGAAACACATTTTTCATGTATTTCCCCCCTATGCCCCCAATGAAGCAAAAACTGACATTTTAAGAACTGTTTTGAAAAGCTCCCATGAAAACTTTCATTTCATACTCCTATCGGCTACGTTTGATGAATTTTTTTTTCAGGGGCCACTCTCCTGTACTGTTATCATCGATTCATGGCCAATTTCTTCGAATCCTAAAATGGTTACAAAGCCCTTTTGTTAGAAGCTCCCTCCCGCCTCCTTGACTTGTTTCACTTATGAGTATTAATTGTAGGTACTCAGCTACAGTCATTCATTAAATTGAATCAAATGTTCAAAGCATGCACCTTAAACGTTGAAGTTGGGAAAAAACAACTCAAAATTATTCAATCTTCGCATTTAAAACAGCCACTATTTTGTTTTACGATTACTGATACCACTTGCTGAACCGATTCTCAAAGTTATTCATGACACCTATCATTCCTGAAACTTTCATGCAAATCCTAGCAAAACTGTAGTGTCTGAGTCGGTGAAAAGCGCATGTTGTTCCATAGCCATCTGTTGCCATAGTAATACATGCAGCGCATATTGTTCCATAGTAATACAGGAAAATTCAAAACGCTATAACTTCGCTAAATATGATGCAATCTTTATGAAACTTACAGGGTAAATCAATATTGTAAATAGACATCTGTGTACTGAATTTACCATTGAATTTAAGGGTACCGTTAGGATTTTATTCAAGAAAACATAAAATCGATAAATCATACTATTACTAACAAAGTTGAGTGAATTGCGACTTCTCACGTATTTGTTGTTGTTGTACTCATCAAGGCCTACATTCTTGATTTTTTTCAGATTTTTCGGATCACAGGTGTCCAATCGCGAGGGAGGGACACAAATTTTTCGTGTATTTCCCCTCCCTGTGCGCCCCTCGAAGCAAATTTTGCCAAATTAAGACCTGTTTTAAAAAGTTCGCATCAAGACCTTTCATTTGATACCCATATCGGCTACCTTCAATGAAATTTTTTTTCGGGGGGTCACTCCCCTATATGGGGAGACCCCCCTTAAATGCCTTATAAAATTTTTTTGTAGTTGAACTTTGAAGAGATCACCACTTTACACCTACATACAAAATTTGATGTTTCTAGCTTAAGTAGTTTCCGAGAAAAACTGCTGTGACACACGGACGGACGGACGGACAGACAGACGGACAGACGGACAGACAGGACGCGATTTTAGAAAGATTTTGTAAAATTATTTTACAAAACCCTAAAAAGGTTATTTTGAACGAGTGGAACAAAATAACGGCCGAAGAAACATCAAAACTTGTTCAATCCATGCAAAATAGGCTAAAGGAAGTCATTTATAGGAAAGGCTGTGCTACTAGATATTAAGGTTCAAAATCTGAAAGCTAATATAGTGGTTTTCAAATAAAATGAATAAATTTTTTCAGTTGTACGCAGACTTTTTTGGATTGATTTTCATGACTTTTTGGTTATTCTAAACAGCGAACGGGTGATCAGTTACATATTTATGTACCATATAGTTTAATGAATATAATAAAGAAAAGATTTTAAGTTATAAACAAATGGCAAAGGTTTTTATATTGATATATTTGCTACGACCAGCAAGTGTACGCAGACTTTTTTGAGTATGTGTATGCAAACAACAAGTCAATGTGAACAAACATGAAAATAGTCAACACTTGAGTTAGGTTGGCTAGCAGTGCTACAGTTCAAGCAAAAGCACGCGGAAACGTCATGATCTCTCCGACAGACGCTTTACGTTCCTGAATCTCACGCTAATTTAATTTCAATCGAAAATCGTCAACATAAGTCACGTAATTTTGTTTCGCCAGGACTGTGCAATAGTCAGAGACGAGCGAGGTATCAATAAAATAATCACCGACCATGAAGGACATTTGTTTTATCTTCGTAACGTGGACCACCAGGTTTGTGTAGCAGGCATCGAAGCAGCGAAGTCCGATATAGAAATTTGGCATAAGCAGCTCGGCCACATAAATCTGTACCATTTAAAGAAAATGTCATAAATTACGATTGGGTGCAATTTCACGAGAAATGCGGACCAGCTACGAAATTGTAAAGTATGTGCCGCTGGTAAACTCACAGGGAAACCATTTCCAACTTGTATTGATAGATTTCCAAACATTCCTGGAATCATACACACAGATTTATACGATCCTATGCCTTCAACTTTCATTGGCGGAGCACGATATTTTATGGCATTAACGAACGATAAAAGTCATTATGTGAAGTCTACTTTCTTTGAAGTAAAGACGAGGCGGTTTTAAAGTTCATCGAGCATAAAAACTGTGTGGGGACTAAAAACATTCGAAAAATTCAAGCTATTCAATCGGACAATGTGAGGGAATTTTGCAATTCAATGACAAATTTGATTTTCAAGGATTTAATCAACTCCAAATACGCATCAGCAGAACGGCGTTGCTGAATGCAAAAGCCGCACACTTGTGGGACGTGCCCGTTGTATGCTGATCCGATCCGGACTTCCATCATCCTTTTGGGCTGAAGCAATTGCTATGGCAAATCGCGTCAGGAAACGATGCAACACACATAACCTCAAAAAATGTATCCCATTTCAAAATTGGACAGGAAGAAAACCGCACATCAAACGCTTCAGAGCATTTGGAGCCAAAGTTTATGGGCTGGATAAATCTCCAAGAAAGGGAAAATTTGATGCCAGATATGTTGAAGGGACATTGGTGGGATATTTGAATGCATCGAAAGCATATCGGGTTTGGATTTCCAGCGAAAAAAAGATCCGGTTACCAGAGATGTAAATTTTTTTGCCGAATTCGAAACCAAAAATAAATATGAACGTCTCCAAAAATGACACAAAAGCTCACAAAATCATAGACAGACTGCAAGGAAAATTCAAGACCAAGAACCTTGGAGAGGCAAAATATTGTATCGGCATCGAGATCAATCGCCAAAAGCACTCAACATATTTATCGCAATCTGGCTATATTCAAAATATCCTCGATCATTTTGGAATGACTAATTGCAAACCCGCACGTACCCCGCTTGCAACCGGAACTAACTTAGCAGATATTTCTGACGATGAAAATGTGAATACAGAAGAAGCAGTCCTTATCGTGAGCTTATCGGTGCGCTTATGTACCTGGCCATGGAAGTTTGTCCAGATATTTCTCATGCAGTAAGCGATTTGAGCCAATATACAAACTGTCACAAGAAAGTTCATTGGACCGCCGGTATATGCATTCTAAGATATCTCGCTGGAACAACAAATCACGGGCTATGTTTTAAAAGAACTAACCAAAAGCTCGTGGGATACGTGGACTCTGACTGGGGAGAATCCACAAAAGACTGAGGCTCATACATGGGCTCAGTTATTATCCTTGCTGGATCTTCTATTTCTTGGGGAACGGACGTTTGCACTATCATCCATAGAAGCTGAGGTTATGGGGTTCACAGATACATTAAAGGAAGCAGTTCACCTCATCGGATTCTTAAAAGAACTTGAATTCAGCAAACTCTTCGATGAAGTCATGTACAACGGCAATCAAGGTGTGGAGAAACTTGCTCTCAACCCAAGATTCCACACTCGGTTCAAATACATAGATATCCAACACCACTGCATCCGACAAACTCCACAAGAACATCCAATCGAAGTCCGTTACACCTCAACCAACGCGATGATAGCCATCATCCATACAAAATCTTTAGCGCCATCGAAGCATCAATAATGCATTTTCGGACTCGGAGTCGCCGCCGTGACACTCGATCGGAGTTCGACTTAGGGGGAGATGTTAAAATATATATTGTACTCAACTCTTTCACTCCACTCTTATCTTTTCATTCACATGCACAAATACTCCATTATATTTTCTGATCCCTTTTCTTGTATTAAGTTATTTGTACGTTTAGTTCGTTCTATCCTTGAATACTGCTCCCCAGTCTGGTCTCCTCATTTCGTTTACCTTAAATCCTCGATCGAGTCTGTTTAGCGTAAGTTTACGAGAATTTTACTGTTAATATTTCGTATTCCTTATTGTTATTATCATGTTCGTTTGTCTATCCTTGGTATTCCTTCTTTAGAACACCGCCATCTTTATCAAGATGAGTGTTTCCTTTATCGTCTCTCCCTTGGTTACCTTAACATGAAGTTGGTAGCTGAACTCCCGGTCAGAAATGCTGTCCGTCCCACAAGAAGTTCCAAAATCTTTGATGTTCCGTTTGCCAGGAGCGTGACTTATTTTCACTCTCTTCTACTGGGGATTAGGCGTAAACACGATGATCTTCAGCTTGGATCTTTCTCCACTTAGTATCTCCATTTTAAAAATAGAGTAACTTCTGCACTCGCTAAGCTTTGAATTTTTTCTTATATATTTTCTATGTCTCTCTATCTTTTACTATTATTACTATTTTTGTAATTGGATTATATCTGTAAAAATAGCAATGAATAAATAAATAAATACATGAATTGTTCTCTTTTTGTTTTATTAAATTTTTCACTATAGTAAACCTGAATTTAAACGCATCGGACGTGTATAATTTTACTTCACTAATTTTTTCGCTCGGATCGATTATTTTTCACCTTAATTTTTGGCTCCTGCGTTCGAAATCCGAAATACACCAAATCTTTCCATGCCGGAGAAGGCTTCGCGTTACTTTGCTAACTTGGCATACAGTGTATATAATTTGTATACAAAAAGGAAAAAAGTGATCATCAAAAATATAAAATTTCTTTTTTTTCTTGAAAACCCGTAGTTCCTTTCTTTGTAGTTTGAACAGACGCGTTTTGACTCCTTTGAGTCATCTTCATTCACCAACACATGTTGCTGGTATAATTCCATACAATTGAAATCCCAAAATCTCACGTGATTAGGCACGATTCGATTTCAATGAAACTTTGTGCACATACAGACGATACATCGATCTGCATAGTTTTATGGGGAAAATATAAAATTTAAAAAATTTAGAATTGAAAAAAAATTCTTTGTCTTTATGAGAAAAATTACAAACGCGAAAAACTCATCTAAAACTTAATGGCCCAAGGGCACTATGAACTTATACATCTCTATTCAAAAAATTTAAATTTTATATTATTGTTGGAGCAAACAACATAAAATGAATATTTTTAGTATCCTTGAGGGGAAAAACGTGTGGAAAAACTAACCAACTACATTACAAAAGTTACATATAATCCGATGAGGGGAAAAACGTGTGGTAAAACTAACCAACTAAATTACAAAAATTACATATAATCCAAAAGAAACAAAACTTAATTTTCACTTATAACTTAATTGTTCCACACTTAATCTATAAATTTATTTAAAATAGTTTAACTTATCCTACACTCCACATTTTAACTATATATACCTCATTTGATATAACACAATTTTACAAATATAAACATACAATAGTGCAACTTATATCTTATGATGTAATCTATTTGTGCTTTAATCTCCAAATGGATAAATTACATATATCTTAAGCTATTGAAAAAAAGGCTAACAATAAACCGTATCTCTAGTTTTACCCGTAATTCTAACCATTAATATTAAACAAATTAACGAAAACAAATCTCAACCTAAGGATGAGTAGCCTAACCAAAGACAAACAAAATGTAAAACAACAGTAAATTTTGACTACTTTTATAAGTAACCATCCAGCCAACCGAGTATCCGCTCCATTTATTTCAACAAATCTTGCTACAAAATATTTTTATCGCAAATATTAAAATCGGAGAGTTTTCTATCTTCTTGTTTGTGACCCGCTTATATTTTTTTCATTCAACACTACAGCTCTTTCGGGCCTTCTTTTAGAAATAGTTAGAATGTCTCATTATTTTGACCCAATGCATCGGCACTCGAGAAGGTGATATGGTCAGTAACACGCTTTTGGCTGTTGAACTATCCACCCAGCTGCGATACATTCTAATTTTTCGAGTACATATCATGATTGAACGGACTTATAGTCCGCCCGAAGAATCACTCAAAACAAACCTTATTGCAACCAAGAGATTTCAAACTAGGGGTGTTTGGCTAGCGCAGTAAACACTCTAAGCACTACACCACGCACCCACCTATATACATGATTTACAATCGGAACACTGTCCAAATCGAAAGCATAATGATTTTTATCTAGATAACCAAACTTTTCTGGAGGAATGAAACCAGTTGTGAGACATATCTCAATGTACCCGTCAGTAGGGTGGAATGGCTTTGAAATTCAGGGGTTTTCGTACAGAGTACCAGAACTTGCTATATGGTTCCGAATAAGCCTCAATATGAATGTGTCAATTTTATGTACCATAGTAACTTGATACGCTCTTTGGCTGAAATCAAAACAAAACTGGTATGTCGAAAAGGGTCTCAACTAATAAGTACCTGGATTCAAAGAGTCTTGTGAGGGCCGTGAAAGCTTAAAACACTTTCATAAGCGCAGTTTTAACATGCTTGTTAGAGAATAGATCATGATCTAGATGAACACATTAATATTGAGTACAGGACTTATGGGGCCCCGTTCTGAACCGCCTTCACCATCCATAATGTGTCAATCCTTCCAATTACATTTCAGGTCTTGATTTGCTAACCGCAGCTTCGTTTGAAATAAAATTGTTTAGCATTGCAGTGCATTGTCTATCATCAACAAATGCCACTAATAATCGTGATGGCGAAAAATCCAAATCAAAATTGTTCAATAACTTGCACATATCGATACAGAAAAGCAGAAGTGCAGTTACCGTTCCTTGGTATACCTGAACTAAGATTTATGATCGCATGTATAGTTCGGCAGTGTTTGAGTATTACTTAAGGAACTTTGCTGTTTTACGCAGCAAGCTGATTGGGCAATAGTTTTTAGCGCAAGAAGATCCCTTCCCTATCTTTAAGACCGAGAAGACCTTAGCCTTTTTCCATATTGTTGGGAGATATGAATTGATTAAAGTATTGTTGAACAATATGCAATAATTTCCAACAGCAATCTTTAACAAATCTCAGAGAATTACATTAAGAATAAGTTGTTTATTTTTTCAAATATAAGATACCAATTCTCATAGCTGACAAAATAATCAAAAAGATTACAACTTGCTATGAAGTTAGAAGTTTATGTTTCATTGAATTGAAGCAAGGATTGGTTACTCAGACTATATCTGAAGTCGAAAACTTTCTTTTGTATGGTTGTAAAAAGCAATTGTGTCCTTCTCTCAGGATTCGGTAGAAGAACCATTTTGAAATGAGTTTCGATCAGAACAAATGTATGCAAGTTGAATTTTGAGAACCACTTTCTCAATATTTTCCATTGTAAGCGTTCGTAGTTGCGATAAATAGAAATCTATTTGATCGTTCGTTAGATTCTTCCATTAAGCAAGCATTCCCATCATCAAAAGGTGGACATCGTTTACAGTAGTTTTGATTGAACTATCTTTGATACTTATACTAATCCGCTGCTTAGAACTTAATCCTGTGGTTTTCATTGGAATGAAATTTACAAATCATGGTATTACTACCAAAGTCAATAGAATGTTGATTTCTGAGGCATTTGTTGCCCTTGTACTCTCAAAGGTCCATAAATTTCCCCAGACTTCCAGCCCAAACTTGTCCAAGCGCGAGGTAATTGGAACAAAAATGATCTTGTTCTAGAATTCAAACTTAAATCCCAGGATGCACATCAATCGTATGTTAACGTTGTAGTAAAGGAAATTATTTCTAACCCTAAAAAGTTATTTGAGCTTGTAAACCTTAAGTGTAAAACTTATGGCTACCCTTCGATAATGACACACAAAGACTCGATGTCATCTAGTACAGAATAGATCTGTGAGTTTTCCCAACATGTTTACTCCAATCTTCCAACTTCACCAGACCTAGAGCCACCGGAGATAGCGTCAAGGATACTTATAGAAAGCGTTTCGATTTCTGAAGATGAATTTCTCCAAACTTTTGAGGATTTTGATTTGAATGAAGGATCTGGCCTAGATCTGATTCCACCCTGCTTTTTGGCCCTCTGCAAAAGTGAACTGATTAGACCCCTTTTCATAATTTTTAATAAGTATCTTTCCTAAGCTTTGGAAGCCACCCTTTATAATACCAATCCATAAAAAATATGAAAAGCGGCTTGTGGTGAACTACAGGGGGATTGCCATCTTGTCTGCGATGGCAAAACTGTTTAAGAAAATTATATGTAGTAAAATTTCTCCCCTTATTGAACCATTTCTTAATATAGAGCAGCATGGCTTCCGTAAAAACAGATTAACTACCACTAATCTATCACTTCGACGTCAGATATTCTTAGTGGAATGGAACAAAGAAATCATATTGACGCCATATACACAGATTTCAGCAAAGCATTTGATAGAGTAAACCATGGAATTCTGTTAAACAAACTCCGTAGCTTTGGCATATCCTGTTCGCTTCTCAGCTGGATTCAGTTCTATTTGAAAAACCGCACACAATTTGTCAAACTTCAAGGTCAGTTCTCACATGAGATCAATGCCGCCTCTGGAGTTCCTTAGGGAAGTCATATAGGTATACTTCTATTCATTATTTTCATCTCAGATCTTTCAAAAGCACTATTTGATATCCATGCCGACGACCTCAAACTGTATCACAGAATACAATCTTTAACTGATGTATCTTTTCTCCAGTCCAAATTAACCACGTTCCAACAATGATGCGATGTATATCATCATGAACTTAATTTGGAAAAATGTCTCGTAATTAGCTTTTCAAGAAAAAAGAATGTCGTCATACACAATGATGAAATGAATAAAACGCAACTGAGAAGAGTTGTAAGACCTGTTGACCTTGGCGTAGTCTTAGCCTCCAAACTCAAATTCAACCTTTACTATGATGAAGTACTGTGTAAAGCTAACAAGCTGCTAGGTTTTATTAAATGGAGAATGAAGGAATTTATGAATATTTGGGCAAAAAATCATTACTCACCTCGCTAGTTGGTCCTATTCTCGAATACGGCTGCATAATCTGGGACCCTATATACGAAATCTATAGCCACAGACTTGAGTCTGTACAAAAACAATTTTTATTTTTTGTCTTAAGATCTCTGCACAACCCGACTTCTTTCCTTAATGTACCATCTTATGAGGATCGACTTCAAACCTTAAACCTGACCTCACTCGCTTTCAAAAGTGTCGTTTTGTCTGCATTTCTACCTTTTGACGTCTTAAGGTGTGATATTCGAGTTCCGTTTTTGTCAGACAAGATTCACTTTCAAGATCCTATCAGAGTCGCGAGGCACACTCCCATGTTAACCACAAGTACGCACCACACCACTCATGCAGACCATGAGCCGGTATACAGATGCTGTAAAATCTTCAATAAGTTTCACGAGCGTTACTCTCCAACCACTTCCAAGTTCTATTTTAATTCCAAAATATTACAAATCCTCAATTCCTCAACAACCTAGATAATATTTTTGTGTGGTTTGTATTTTTGTTTTTAATTCAATTTGTTATGTATTTGATTTTAAATTGTGCCTTGTTTGGCGAATAAATAAATAAATGAATAAACACTTTTCACCCATTTTGCTTCCCCCTGGATCCCTGTACAAACACCCTCACTCAGATTGTAAGAGTTCTAATTAAGTCATTTCATTTGAAACCCTACACGTTTCAGTCCAGGATACGGAAGGACCCCGCAAAAAAGTCCAAATTTCCGATATTACCTAACCTTTTGAGAAGTCACAGCTTCCGGCCTTTCAGGAAACTTTGATGGGTGTTCTTCTTCTTCTTCCCTGCATTACAGCCCTTCTCAGGCTATCGCTTCCTGCAACAAACGCCTTCAACTATCTCGGTCCATTGACCGTGTCCTCCAATCCTGAAATCCAAGCAGCGATGAAGTGTCTTCGTCGACTGGATTAGACCAACGTTTTCTCGGCTTTCCCACTGGCCGCCGGCCTTCAGTTCTACCAACGAATACCTTTTTTGGTTTCCGTTATTCGTACATACGATTCGTATGGTCAGCCCATTGCAGCTTCCGCAGTCTCACACTCGTTGAGACCTCCAGTTTGTCAAAAATTTCATACAGGTCATGGTTGTATCGAATTCACCATTGTCACCCATCAAGCTTCGTTCTAATTGTTTGCCTCAGGACTCGACACTCGAAGCTGTTCAATAAAATTGCGGGTGCTTGTGTTAGGGTCCATATCTCACACCCATAGCATAACACAGGTCTTATCACAGATTTTTATAGTTGAAGCTTTGTTTTCCTGTATATGCAGGTGGTTTTCAAGATCGTCAATTCAGAGTTGAATATTTTATCTGCGAGCTGTATTCCTCGGCGTATTTTTTCTCTTTCATTAGCGGTTCTCATCATTTTGGTGCATTAATCCACAAATTTGCCCACATTTTTGATACCATATTGGCCAATTGTTATATTTTGTGTATTGAAGATATTTTTCCTCGATTGAGTCTGGAGCTTTGTTCTATTTTTATTGATTTGAAGCCCTACTAATTTTGCTTTTAGTTGAGTTTCCCTGCTTTAGTCCGATATTTGTGTCAAAAGCATCAATGAGTTGGTTATTCATGCGGACTTCGGAGGTCATCGACGTCATTTTCATGTTGTTAAGATGGACTAGTTTGGTTGGCATGCTAAAGAAAAGCATTATTTGGTACAGTACGTTACGATCAATACTGTCGTATGCTTGCTTGAAGTCAACGGAAGCTTGGTGTACGTCTATGTTGAGCTCCCAGCATTTCTCAAGTACCTGCTTGATAGTGAACAATTGGTCTATCGTCGATATACCTGCTCTAAAACTACCTTAATACTCCCCGAACAAAGCATTGATATGCCTCTGTAATTTTTGCACTGAAGATTGCCACCTTTTTTGTGGATAGGGAGTACAATTGATTAGCTCCACTCTTTCAATATATGTTCTTGTTGCCAAATGTGCAGGATGACTTTGTGAATAGTTTTATGATCACTGCCGCCACCATGTTTTATAAGCTCTAATGAAATCTCATCGATAGTTGGCGCTTTATTCTTCTTTTGGGCTTTAGTGGTGGAGCAAACTTCGTTCAGAGTTGGTGGGGCCAATGGAAGCTCTCAACTGACATCTATAGGCTCCGATGTTGTGGAGCTATACGGAGGATTAAGGGTGTTCTTGAAATATGATGCCCATATTTCCTTAATCTTGGTTTCATCAGTGATAATACTGTCGAAGTCATCTCGACCGAGCGTGGTTTTGGGCTGATATAAACTTTTCAGGCTTTCCACTACTTACATCTTTACTTGTGAATTCGTCGTCATTGTATTTAGTTTCCTTAGTTCTAATTATTTTAGTCGCCACTATCCTGAGATTTTCAGAGTGCTCTCTCTTCATCCTGGTTTCCCTATCTCCGTGTTCTTTGTACACCTGATTCTTTTGATCCAACGCATTTTGGCACTCATCATCAAACCAATCATTTCTTTTGCACCAGGCTTGATGTACGATCGTCTGTTCTACCATGGTCTTAATAGCGACCATAGTATACTCAAATAGTATCCACACTCCATCAACCCTCCGGGAAAATCCGAACATAAGCCGAACAGCGAGTCATAAATCTTTGGTAGCAGGTAGGTAGGAAAATGCTGACGTGAGGATTGGCGCGAATCAAAGACATATAAACAAATGGACGAGCAACGAGAATCTGTGTACTCGTCCATGTGAGAAGCAAATTTGCCACATAAATAAGTTATAAATAACTTACGCTCTCAAAACTATATGATTCCCTCTGCTTCTCCTTCCTCTTTTTTTCCAGACAAGTTTTTGTTTTCTCTCTTCAGAAGAATCGCTTCCCCCACTGACACCCGCGCACACCAACGAAATTTCATTTCAGTTTGAGTATAAACAACAAACAACTCTCACGGAAAACTCGAACGTCAAAGCAAAAGAAAATCGAAAAGAGCGCGAACCACGCGGGAAAACTCATGTGTCAAAGCGGATGGAAATTTCGTAAATTTTTAATTAAAACTGTGAATCAAAGTTCCGATTACGTACGCGCGATCTTTAAAATTAAAAACTTTTTAAATGTGAACGTGTTTCGCCGTGAATAGAGTGCTAAATTAAAAGCATATCGCCTCAAACCTCAACTTCACACAACTTTAGCGCGGGTTGCCAATTGCTTCGGCTCTCACGACCAGTTGCGGATCCAGTACTTTCTATATCTATGGCGCGAATATAAACATATGCTTCGGTAAGAGATTTCAGGATTACCAGATCTCAAAAAATCAACAACTTAGCAGAAAAACAAATTCGTTTAATGTAATCTTTTAGTTTTTTATTAGGATCTGGCAGCACTCCTATGTTCTGGAATGCGTAAAAGAACACGTGCGTCGGAAATGTTATTTGCTTTGTTTCTTGAGCGCGATAAGCCTGGGCTCAGCTGACGTGCCCCGGATCAGCTGACGTGCCCCTGGGAAAATTCAAAAAGTGTGCAACACAGGGTAATTGAAAGGTGTGGGTACTAGGTGAATGTCCTATGATAGCCACTGTCGCTTCCATCCAGAGCTCGTTGCTTGTTTTCAGCAATGCGTCTGATAAGATGGGAGCTAGCTGATTGTTGAGTGTCTCCGTGAAATTTTTGTCACCGACGCCGTTGGGGCTGTCTTCGCTATATACGCCTTTGACATACGACATTGTAGGTTAATTTGATCAAGTAATGATCTGAGTTCCAATTGGTTCCTCAGTATGTACGGGCGTCGAGTATGCTCGAAGCCAAACGTTCTTGGACCTGAACGGAGTTTTTGACGGGTACTTGGACTGATTGTATAGGAAACTTGTACGAAAAACGTTGTCAATTTTTCTTTCTGACGCTTGATTTCCTTGACTAAAGTGAGTTCAATTTTTTGTGCAGCTACTTACAGCACAACAGTGTTGCCTCCGCAATCTTAACTCTTCAATAGAAAAGTCCGATATTTTTCGCTTTCTGGGGTATAAGTCAAAGCGAAACTTTCCCTGTATTCAAAGCATCTTCACCTGACTTCATTTTGTTTCAATTGTAAATTTCTCGACGTTTACTTCTTGAATTTAAAATTTTGCTTTTATTATTTTTGGGTTCCGAAGGAGCCAGCAGAAGCGTGAGTTGGCTTGGTTTTCCTTGTTTGTGTTTTGTAAATATTGAATGAAAAATACGTTTTTTTTCTTCGGAACTACTTTCGCCAACTTTTTTAATTTTCATATCTTCTGTTATTCTTTCCAGCGCTGCGAAGTAGTTACGACTGTCAGTACTGCAACTAGTACTTAAAACTTCTTCCGCAGTCGTTTGCTTGACATTCTTCCTCACCTGTTGAACCGGTTGTTGCTGCTACGATTTTTCTGTATCTCTAGCCTCTAGTTTTCTTTTCGTACTTTATTTATTTGTTCATTATTGGCGATTATGTGTAATTTACATCCGCTATCTATGGGGTTTTCTTTATCATGTTTCCTTTTTGTAATAATTATCGCCAGCTTACTTTTTGACTTTTCTCCGAGTCCATTCAACGGTGGAAAGCCGTCAGGCTCCTCCATACCAACACTCCTAAATTTTGAATGAGATACTTCTTTTTCTTTGCGTGCCGAAATAAAATTATGATATCCGATATAAATTGCTTTAATAAATTGCTTCGACGATAGGATAAGCTGTATCCAATAAAAATTAACCACCAACTGACGTTTTAAAAAAAATTTGGTTTTTGAGAGCTTGACAGGAGTAATTAGAAAACACGTTTTGTACGTAATGAAAGCTAGAGACAGAAATTAAATCTGTTTCAACGTGTTATGACTTCTTGTGAACTTAATTGTAATTTCTGACATAGTTATTTGAATCTAAAGCTAATTACTACACATATTTTGAACATAGTGAACGTTCGTATATTAAAGATACTTTTGCCTTGTCAACTGCTTCCTTCCACTGCGAAAATGACGATTTTATATTTTTTTATTTTATCTAGAAGTTGTCCCAGTGCACTTGATCTGTTTAATGATACTCGTAGAGCATTCTAGATAAGTTCTACAGTAGTTCATTACTTTCTGCGAAAGTCGTTGCAGTTCACCAATCTGATCTGTCTCATGGCAAGTGGGATGCTTCAATTTAGTTGATTTTCGTCCACGAGTATGATTTTATTTCCATCCTACGCATCGGCTTGCCGGGTAAGGCAGGCTTCAATCCATCACCCGGGACGCGTCCGATGAAGAACCGAAAGCTTCGCACTTTGTACCATATTTATTCGCTTTTTTGAACTTTTGGGTTATTGTTGCCAATTAATTCAATCATAAACCTTCATTCTCTGAAAAATTATTAAAGCTTTCAAGGATCTGTATCACTTCATGCTTCTGTTGAGCGTTTAATGTTCGAATTCATTAAAGAAATACCTGTAAACTCTGCTAAAGATTAAATACTTAAAATTCATCAAACTATAAATCAAATTAGCTATCTGCAAGGAGCACAAAGGTATTCCTTTTGAAATTACTTTGTCGCTAAGATAATACGATTAGAACACTTTTAAGAGATATCGTATTCTTATTGCGCTTTCCTGTGTTTAATTGAACTTTAGACATTTGAAGCAATACTCTACCTTTGTCTTAAAGGGGGTCTTTAATCGAAACTAATTATCTTTGTCTTTGATAATCATTAGGTTGTTAATAATTCCTCCATCATGATAAATTGACAAAGAAAGCTTGTGCCACTGTAAAATTCATGGAGATATCCTTGATTTTAATGAATCATTAATTAGCTAATTTAAATCACCGGAAAGCGTAATCACTCAGTAGAAAACTAAATTTCTTGGCAAAATTATTTGTTAGGTAAGTTTTGTAAAATATATAATACAACGACTAGCAAATTAAATATATAAGTCTGCTTGGAATAAATCTTACCTTTGCAGATTAGATAAATCTTAGTCAAAGTCAAAAGCACTTTACTCAATACTAATCGTTATAAATTTTCAAAAAATATAAAGCTGATTCCAAACAATAAAAAATATGAAAACTTAATGGTCCAAATAGTTCTTTAAATTCATACATTATCAATGAAACATATTTAAACAAAAAAAAAATCAAATTAAAATTAATTAAAATTATTGCATATTTTAAGATTCCGTTGGAAAAGGAGAAAAACTAACCAACACTATTTAAAAATTATTTGTAGTTTCAACGCTACAGTGTACATTTATCCTACACCTAATTTGTTATAACCTAATTCTGATTAAAATTCAATCAAAAAAAAAACTTCATGTTATACTAATACATTGCTAACACAATATGCCTAACGTAAGCGTTAAACCGTAACTCTAAACCTATCCTAAATATTGAAATCTATCTTTTATTTTTAAAACAAATAAACAACACTAAATGTAGCAATAATGAGCTGAAACTCAAAAACCAACTAACGAAAACACAAATAATTTAGACATTGTCATCGCCACCAATACCTAGATTGCTCCGTCTCAGCTCGACTAGAGGAGATGGGCATATTCGAGTGGTAATAATCGAATTGCTCGTTTATACCTGATCATTCAAGTGATCGATTACACTGTGCAACAATGAAATTGTTTCGGTCTCAAAATTAGTCCTAACCTATGTCTTCTCCTTTACAGAATGCAAAAACGACCATTAAAAGAACCGATTAGCTTTAGTTTTAGAGATACAAGTTACTTTTTACATTTTATAAATTCTTCTTTTTCAATCTGCGGAAAATTTGTTTTTCGAAATTAGCAACATAGTTAATTCTCAAAATACACATAAATTTTATTCGTCAAATTATAATTTGACTGCCAGAAGATAACTGAGTGTGATACTATTGCGGTAAAGATGAAATTTATAGTATTTCGTGCATATCATCTTGTTTTGGAGTGTTTCAAGGAGAGAAATCAAAATGCCACGGAAATGTGTGTTAAGTAAATAATTTTTGTTGCATTTGTGGCAAAATAACGTTTGCCTCACAAAAACGCAATTTGACGCCTCTTGTGAAGACTCTAGATCAACATTATTTTGGTATGAAGGTAGGAAAACGAAAAAAGCCATGGATTCCCCACATATGTTGCAATTCGTGTTCACCTAAATTACGGGAACGGCTGAAAAATAAAAAAACGATCCATGGCTTTTGCTGTGCCTACGATTTCGCGGGAGCCCACTAACCACACAGACGATTGCTACTTTTGCTTGACTTCGTCTATAAAAGCAGGATTGTCAATGAAAAAAATGAAAACTGTTAAATACCCGAGTCTTCCATCAGCTACTCGAACTATTCCACATTCAGACAGCTTACCAGTTCCTACACCACCCCAGACTTGTGAGTTGGAAGCAGAAAATGAAGACAGAAAGAGAACAAAAGAGCGTTCAACATCTTATGACCCTGATTTTAAAGAAGAAAAAGATTATCAACCGCATAAATTGGGTCAATCGGAGTTGAGTTATCTCATTAGGGATCTTGATTTGTCACAGGAGAAGGCAGAACTTCTAGGATCAAGGTTCCGGTAATGGAACCTCCTGTAGAATTATGTCAGGGTCACCAAGTACAGACAACGTCATAGGGATTTGATTCCTTTTTTTAAAAAGAAAAATAACCTTGATTTTTGTCGTAATATTAATGGCTTGATGGAAAGTTTGAATATGAAGCATGATCCCACTGAATGGAGACTTTTCATAGACTCCTCCAAGGTTAGTTTGAAAGTTGTGTTGCTTCAAAATGGCAACCGTCTACCTTCCATCTATATTGGTCATGCGGTTCACATGAAGGAGACTTATGCAAACGTGGCAGACCTCCTAGATTCAATCAACTACCTGGACTATAAGTGGAAAATCTGCGGTAATTTAAAAGTGATTGCTATACTCTTGGGAATGCTATTAGGGTATACAAAATACTGTTGCTTTTTATGTATGTGGAATAGTAGAGATAGAAAATCACATTATATTCAAGCAGATTGGCCTGCAAGAAACCTTAATCCTAGTGAGAAAAAGTAATTGCCGAGCCGCACGTAGATCCAAAAAATGATCTTCTTTCACCCTTACATATCATGCTGGGCTTGATGAAGAATTTTATCAAAGCCATGAACCGAGAAGGCCAGGCTTTTAAATACCTATGAGACACATTTTCTAAATTAAGTGATGCAAAGGTCAAGGAACGCATCTTTGCTGGACCATAAATGCGTCAAATTGTAAAGGACATTGTATTCGATTCAGTTTTGGAACGAAAAGAAAATGATCGAATGCGTGTGAAAGTAGACTCGACCCTTCAGTAGAAGAATCTCTCGAATGAAAATATCCAAGTGATTTCTCGCCTCAAATGTTTATCTCACCCATGGAAAATTTGCCTTTCTGGCAGGTCGTGTCAACGGGGATTTTTTAGAAATCAGTTGTAAATATTAAAGCAAAATATCTGCTGTATGTTGTGGGTATTGTGATCTGGATTTTTTATAAAATGAGTCTGCTTCAAACTTTATGAACGGATTAAGTTTCAACAATACCAACAACGGATCATTGTTGAAAAGGAAGTTTTTCAATCGCTTGAACCTTGCAACGGTTGGTGTTTCATATCCTTTCATACTGTTGCGATGTTTAATCTTGGGAACTACTTTCTCAACCGTTTCTAATATCAGTTTCTGTAACGTCGACAAATAGAGGTCTATTGCATCATTAGTTAGGTTTCTGTCATTAGCAACTATTGAACAAGCGTTGCCATGATCAGAAGGAGGACATTACTCTGGTAATTCCTATTAAACTTCCTTTGCAACCTTCCCCAATCCGTTTTTTTGAAATTCAACCGATGATTTTCATGTTGAATTGGAATGAGGAAGACATCATCCCTTTAATGATTGATTTCCATCATGATTACGTTATGGTCACTATCGTAAGGAAGCACCTACGGTTTCCATTGAGGACTATTCAAGCCAAATTAAAGTCCTGTGTTCGCAATATAGAGGTCCAAATGTGAATTTGTCCTAGGGTACATTCGGAACTTTGATCGATAGAGATTGCACCTGTTCACAATTTGATTCTCTCTGATTTTAGGAATACACCTTTTGGATTATCGGTGGCGTTAAGCCATGATGTATGCTTGGATTTCAGTCACCGGCAAGGATGTAATAGTTATGCAGCCTGTTCAGTTTGAGTATTTCAAACAAGGAGTTGAGCTCCTCCTTGAACTTGAGAACTTTTCAACCAGTTGTATAGGTAGAGATAATGAAGAGGTTATCCTCACCTGGCAGTGAAGTTTTAATAACGGACAATTCAAGAAATTCAAAGTTTTTGATTCGACTTTTTCAATATTTTGGAAACAATAGAGTCTTCGAACGGATATCCTGGTATCACCTCCCCATCATCGTTTACCCTATCGTTTCTTACGAATTCAAAATCGTTGAATATCATGGAGGGCCATGAATTGAGGTGGGTTTCAGTGAGAAGGATGATGTCAGGCTTTTTTTTTTTGCTTGACAAGGAATTCCAAGAAACATCACATCAATGTAGGCTCACAATAGAGTTAACGTTGATCGAGATGAGATGAAGCCTATCCATGGGAATGTGACTGCATGACAAGTTATTTTGAGGCATATGAAAGCTCTAAATGCTAAAAAGAACAAATTAATTTTTGAATCCTGCTTATCGATTCACTCCGATAAAGAATTTGCATTGCTGTCTGCTAGTCCTCTAGCAGCAATTGCAAACAACGTCCCGGACTTGATGAAGCTGGAAGGTACGACACTGTGGTGTACTTGTGTTTTTTTTGGAATAAATTTTGCTTATGCATATTGATACGGGGGGCATCCTGTTACACCCAAAAGGAAATAGGGTGCTCCAGCAGGGCTTGCGGACCCAGTTCAGCTCGTCCGGAGACGGGTGTTGGGTGCTACTCGCTTGTCCACCGAGGCCCCAATAAACCGCCAAGCGAGAATACGGCTTGCCGGTTTCTTTTTCTTGCAGCACGAAAAAGGGCATTTCACCACTACACTTTTTATGTCACTGAGAACAATCATTTAACTTAGCGCAACCGTTTTTCGGCCAGAAATTGAGAATGGCTAGAAATAAACACACTTTCCTTGGAACTCCCTAACGATGGAACAAAAGCTATTTTCAATGCTATACAACTCGTCAAAATACCAGTTTTGTAAAATTCTTCTTTGTTTACAATTACGGGATGTGCAAAGGCAACTTAATATCTCGAGAACTAGCCATCCTCTACACACGTCTCCTGAACACTAACACTCGACTCTAAATTTTCTCCCCGTGATATACCACTCAAACCGCACCCGTTACAACCTGAAACTCAAATTCAACAGTGTTATGTAGGGTGGCCCAACCAAAACGCACGATGTTAATTGTAAATAAAACAAAAAGTTTTCAGAGAATTATGTTAATATTTTTTAGTATAATAGTAGGACCTATGACAATTAGGCGTAAAACAAAATATTGCCCAAATTCTTTCCACGGCTACGGTGGCATACTTCTATCCGGTGGTCCATATTTTCAATGACTCTGAGACATAATTGAGGTTCGATGTGCTTAATGTGCTGACTTATCTCATCATTTAGCTCTTGAATTGTTCTTGGCTTATTCACGTACACTTTTTCTTTTAAATATCCCCAGAGAAAGAAGTCCAACGGTGTCTATTCTCATGATCGTGGGGGCCACTTAACATTGCCACAACGTGAGAGAACACGGCCATTGAATATATGCGCAAAAGGGCCATTGTTTCGTTGGCTGGAACAACATATCGTCAATTTCTGGCCACAAGAAGTCCGTTATCATCTCGCAATAGTGAACACCATTCATTGTAACTGCTTGGCCGTCCTCATTTTCGAAGAAGTTGACGCTGCCAGCCCAGCTGTTGACGCCGCCAGCCCATAAACCATGCCAAACAGTCTCTCCTTGTAGATGCATCGGCTTTTCAACAATTACTCGTGGATTCTGATTCACCCAAATGCGGCAATTCTGCTTGTTAACAAATCCACCGAGGTGAAAGTGTGCCTCGTCGCTGAAGATGATTTTTTTTATAAAGTCACCATTCCCATCTGTCTGTTCAACCAACCATTCGGCGTATTGCCGACGCTTGAAATAGTCAGTAGGCTTCAGCTCCTGAGTCAATTGAATCTTATAAGCGTGTAAATTCAATTTTTTATTAAAAATTCGCATCAATGATGTTCTTGAGATGTTCAATTTTTGGGCACGACGACGAGTCAAGGTTGACGGCTCTTCTGCCACACTATCGCAAACGACAGCAATGTTTTCCGCAGAACGGACTGGGCGAGCATGCACAGATGATTTTACATTTCCTTCAGACCCGGTCTGCTGAAATTTGCGCACAACTCTCCCGATTCTGGACACATTTGGTCGATTATGCTGAACAAAAAAATCACGAAATGCACGAAATGCATTTTGATTTGAACGCTCATTTTTGTAAAAGGCTTCAACAACATTAGCGCGCTACTCAATTGTGTACCTTTCCATGGTTAAACTTGTCAAACACTGAAACAAAGAAATGTCAAATTAAATTGGGCGAAAAACTTGACGTCAATGTGTGACTCATAATTAACATTATAGACATTATAGTTGGACCACCCTTTATAAAGAAAATATAAATTTTTACTGGATTTTACCTTTAATCACTTTTTAAAATAAACTTCTGTTACACAAACTTATCTTTCGTTTCGAATTTCCTTTATGTGAATAACTAATTTAAATTCACAATTGTAATAGAGTAAAAAGAAGAAGTCTTCAAAAGAAAAACTTACTGGTCTACCAGTTATAAAGGGGCCCCTTCTTCGCCGCTTCCATCGACGTTATTGAAATTGCTTTGCCACTTGCTGTTCCAACTAGTTCCTCCTCGCTTTCTTTCGTTCTGATGTTCCACAATGTGGCAATCTGCCCTCCGCCTAGTACACACTTGCTACCATTGGTTTCAAAATCTTGCCGACGCTCATCCTCTGTCTTATCCGCCATCGCTTCACTTTTCCACCTTCGAGTTGCCAATCCCAAGAAAAAGAGGAAACACGTCATTCGTGGCCCTCTTATATAGCCTACCTCTAACGGCCACTTTACCGCTCTCCGACCAAGTTCTTTGTCTCGGGTTCAGCTTCCTCTTTAGAGTCCTGTTCCCAAGGAGTGGTTTCACTCAAACTCAGCGTGATTTCCACTCTACCTTCAACCACTCTGGTTGTGATCACTACAACCCCAGCTGAATCGGCTGAATATCTTCTCTGATGTCAGATTAAATTGTTTATCAATAACTAGTGATGTCGCGGATAAAATTGCGTGAATTTAAGAAGTGGATTTTATTCCACGTGATTTAACTAGTGCTACTGGTCGTACGACGCTCCGTCAAGTACGCATGGAGGAGAATATCCGGTAAAAAGAATATTTTGCTAAGTTATTTTATTGTTTACGTTTTTTAAAAATTGTATAAATAACTAGTCAAGGGCAATGTTCATTTGCATGCAACGTTTCAAGTCATTTGAGAAAGTTAAATAATTGATACCAAATTTTACACTCGTATGTTTTGGAGAACAGACAGACGGAAAATGCCATATATTGGATTTCGTTCCTTTCATCAGATTAAAGTCAACTTACTCATGCATGTGACAGGTGATCAACTGCACTGTGAGAGTAGCATGAGAAATTCAGAATAATGGGAATCATCGAAGCGAAACAGAATCCAACATAATGTTTAAAATTATGCTACACGCCTACAATTAGTAATTATGGTACTGATCGGAGATGTTAGCAATTTTCAAGAACTTGTTCAAAAAGGTGTCCTAGCCTATTTTTGTAGTAGGCATGTAAAAGCTTTTTCACTTTTCGGGTTCTCCTTTGACTAAGTTGTACGATATTGTGCGACTTATCTTTTAATCAGCTTTTCGCGTTTTCCGTTTTCTTACCCTTTTCACTTACGTTGTCTTTATTGTCATCGTTATCGCTGCCGGAAATTTGATCAGCCTCGGATGTTGACTCGCCTCCCTAATCTTTAGCTGCAGGCAATCCTTAGTCATGATGCACAAAATTGTAATGTAGTCGGTCGGTAAATCTCCGCAACTTGTCTCATCAGTGCACTTTCGGTCTCTAAAGGATGTTGAACCCTGGTGTTCATTTGTTGAACGAAATTTCGATACCATTAGGATATGTGGCGATATACTTCTCGTTCAGGATGTGAATATTGCTGGCCGGTGATTCAAGACATTCCGTCCAAATAAAGTTGTTCTTCGATTAACGCCGGACCTAATGAGGCATATTCTTTTGCAGCAACCGACCTATCTACCAGTATGGGTTATATTTATTAAATTTTTCTTTTTAAAAGTCCTACTACAATTACTCGTACTTAAATTACTGCTACGGGTACAATAAAAAAGTATGACCCAAAACCCTACTCGAGTGCGGTTCAGGATCGTTTAACGAGTCACGTGGCTGATATGGTAGTCTTTGGGATGTTGATGCCTCTCTACTCTATCGGTAACAATCCTCGATGCTGGATGACCAAAGACACCACAGTTCACAAATATAGTTTTTTTTGTGTCCGTCTGAGCCAATTTGCACTCACTGGGGGGCAAGGACATCTTTACACTTTACACATCTGTATCTTATGGCATAATTGTCCAAGTTTTTGGCATCTAAAGCACTGGTTGACCTTACTCTTCTAGAGACGTTCCCACCCCACCACTCGGAAGTTCAAGTACCATGTTTTTTCAAGGGCACTTGGACTACTTTTGCTCAAAATTTGCACTAAGTTAAAAGGCAATTTTTTAACGTTCAACAATCGATCTCCTCGTTGCACAGTCTTTAACAGCAATAAATTCTATTTCTGGTGCAACTTCTTGAAGCACCTGAAATAGATCGACTGTGCAGTCCAGCAGTCCAGATCCTTCAACAATAGGGTCTTGTGGGTGTATGCAAAGTATAGAATCTCTCCAGAACTCAACGCAGTCAACCAGTGACTTATGTTTAATCATCAGTTTGTCGGCATTCACTCTTTTGATCTCAAAATCATTTAATTTATTTTCGGCTGCCAAAAGTCCAATTACATTTATTGTTGGGAATTTTTATTAATATTGATGGATGGACAAGCAGGTAATACTTTTGGTTTTTTCCCCCACTTTTTAATTTTTTAATATTCCGTGAATCTATTATCACGTTTAGTAGAACAATTTTCAGAATGTGGCACCACATAATAGTTTATAGGGACGTTTGCTCCACTTACGCTGAGGACATCTTCTTGATTAGGTTCCTGTTGTGGTTTCTTTGGTTTTTTATCTTTGCTCGACTTTCCTTCTTTTTCTTTCTTGGTGGTTTGTTTTCTTTTTTGAAAAATCATTTTCAAATTAGCTCTTCAACCGACTGGATCCCAAGTCTGAGTTCATCATTTTCTCTCTCATACTTCTCCACTTTGTCATTAGCTCTGATGACTGGTTGCTTGATTTCTACGACTGATAAAGTTTTCAGTAAGTGTTTTTCTTCATTGGTCTCGAATCTACTTTTAAATAGTTTCTCGCTCGTCATTGTTGTTGATGGACATGATCGTTCTATTTGATGGCTGAAGCCATCGGGCTCCTTCATCTCGTTGCTTTCTAGCGAGATGAGAGGGAATGTTCATAAGCCGGAATTGCCCTTGAATGCCTTTCCGCTTTTTGAGATTTCTTCAGAAGTGAAATAAGTGAATAATTCGACGGTGATGATTTTCTATTAATAAATTAATTTACAACTGACGTTTGTAAAAAGTTATTTAAATTTTCAAAATTATTGACTGGAGCGATTAAAATCACGTCTGTTCGTAATGAATGCTAAACGTAGCTAAATAAATTCCTATTTGACGGCCCTTTTCTGTCGAACACTAGGAAAACAAATTGTAAGGATTATTAAGCGAACAATTAATGTATGTTATGTCACATTCGAATTGTTTGTTTGAATGTGTATATGCTAAGACTTGAATTATCCTAATTTCAGTGCTTCTTCAATGCCTAATCTATCTATAAGTAACAAGTTTAAGTGATTGAATTTCTATGAAAACTTCCATCCTTTTCGTGTCAGAATGGAAATTTCCAAGTTGGAAATGACATTTTTCAGGAATAACTTTTTAATTAACAATCAAGGTCCCTCGTAATGTTCTTATGAAATGAACTTCTAATTGATAAAAACACCTACTCATTATAAATCAGTTTACAATAAAAGTTCATCTCTTCCCGTAGCAACATAATAGTTACTGAGCTTTTGATTTCAAAGCAGAATCTCGTTTTTCATTCAAAATTTACCAAGACTACTATTTAGTATATACTCGAAACATGTTACTCTAAGTAATTGAGATTTCCTATTAAACTCTCTCACGGATTTGTAAAGTGAAATGGAATTTCAATTCAAATGGTAACCATTGACAAAGTAGAAACGTATGGGTTTAGAGGCGGTATATTAAAATACTTTGAGTAATTTCCACTTCATTATATGAGAAATGGAAATTGAAAGGAACTTCATTTGCATGGTAAATATTGGTGATGCCTCACCTACACTTTGCTCATTAAGCTGAATTATGAAACATGACTTATTTACAGAAGATAATTAAGTTGAATAAAGTTTTTTGAAAGTTACCAGACTAAAGGTAAAACTTTTAATTACGTTGGTGTTAGCAAAATACATTGTAATGATTTTCACCAAAGACTCTTTAAATGCGATTCACGACGAAATGATGAAATCGAAGTGGAGCCCAGCAATCGGCTTAAATGTAGAGTCTGGAGAACGTGACAACGACCCTTCTTTCAGAGGTCAGCTGTTTGGACACTGTGGTCAAGGGTCGGACGATAGCAGACATGACACTCCATTACGTTTTTCAGCTACCGTAAAATTTGCTCGATTTAAAACGCGAGTTTCAGAGTCGTTTGTAGTAAAAGATCAAAAAAATAAATAAATAAACCAACACAATAACAACGACAGTTTCTACGCTTGTGATCAACTTTATTTTCACTCGTTTTGCTCGCTTACATTTCCGGTGTGCTAGTCGGGGTGACGCCTTGGATACGGTTTTTCAAAATAGAGGAAAATTGCTGACACTATGTCTAGACTCGACATATGTCGTTTTAGAAACGATCTCGTTGCATTTTCCAGAATCAGGTAAATGCAACGTCTGCACAACTTCATCTATAGTTTTTTGCAACCACGGAAGTCATCGAAATTGCAGACATTAAATTTCGGCAAAGGATTCGTAAACCCGGGGTGGCATACTGAGGCTGGCTAGCACTCAGTCATGCTGTGGGACTTTCCGGGAAATCCTACAGTGCTACATGTATCAAAGATTTACTCATCCGTCTGCCAAATGCGCCACGCACCATCGGTGCGTCAAATGCAAAGACGTCCATGCTCCCGGTGAGTGCAAATTGGCTCAGATGGAGCCAAAAGAAAAACTATACTGTTTTTGGCCATCCAGCATCATATTGAGTATTCTCCCGATAAAATTTGTTCCAAAAACAAACACAACTAAACCTCAGTGTGATACCTTCCAACTTCATCAAGCTCGGAGTATCATTAGCACTCACCGCAAGAGGACCAGGAGCAAATGCTCCAAATAATGTTTGTGGAAATAATGGGCTGCTTCTTAAAATTTACCGGCAACTTAATTCTTTACCGGAGGGGATCGATAAACAAGATTCAAAAGCTAACTTTGTTTTTCAACGTCTAGGCCTTTCAAATGCCACAAAATAAATTGTCATCCAGTCATGTTCCCATGGGTAGGCTTCATCTCACCTCGATTAACGTCAACTCCATTGTTACTCTACACCGATGTGATTATCTCCTTGCATTTGTTGTTAAGCAACAGCCTGACGTCATTCTTCTCACTGAAACCCACCTCAATTGATGGCACTCCATGACATTCAAAGAATTCTAATTCATAAGAAAAGATAGGGTAAACGATGATGCGAGAGGTGAAACCGGAATATTGGTTAGAATACCCTATTTCTTCCAAAATATTGATAAAGTTAAATTCAAAAACTTTGAGTCTCTTGATGTGTCTGTTATCGAAATTCCGCTGCCCAGTGGGATAAGCTCTTGGTTATCTCTGCCTCCACAACTGGTCGAAATGTTCTCAAGTTGAAGGAGGAGCTCAATTCCTTGTTTGAAATACTTGAATTGAACAGGCTGCAAAATTATTATATTCTTGACGGTGAGCTGAATACCAAGCATAAATCATGGCTGAACGTCAACAATAATCCCAGAGGTGTATACCTGAAATCGTGGATAACAGAAAACCAAATTGGATACAAGTGCAATCTATACGGGTCGGAGCTCCCAACATAGCCTAAGACAAATTCATATTTGGATCTCTGCATCGCTGGGGCGATCATCAAAGGGATGATGTCTTCCTCATTCCAGTTGAGCATGAAAATCATCATTTGAATTTAAAAAAAACAAAGGATTGGGTAAAGTTTCAAAAGAAGTTTAATCGGGATCACCAGAAGCAATGTCGTCCTTCTGATGATGGTAGCGCTTGTTCAATGATTCCTAGTGACAACAATATAACAAACGATCTCTATTTGTCGAAGTTAGAGAAACTGACATCGGAAACGATAGAGAAAGTAGTTCCCAAGATTAAGCATCGAAACAATATGCGAGGATATGATACACTAACCAACGCAAAGTTAAAAAAATTGAAAAGCCTCCTTCTTACACTCGTCAACAATATCTATCGGCGATTATTGGACTGCAACCATCTCTCGTTGGCTTTGTTGAAATTACACCTAAAAAATGTCCGGAACTTAATCCGTTCATACTTCAGGAGTGAGGTTAGTAATCAATGGGCGGAAAAACGATTATTATCAGCCAACAGAAGCTAGATGGCGTTCCCGCGAAAGTGAATAGCTTATCTCGTCAGAAATCTCGAGTAAATGTATTGAATCTTAGCGTCGCTAGTGATGAGATACATCTTCTCGATAGGGCTGGTATCAAAATTGATACGAGTAGTACAACTCCGGATAGGAATGGAACAGGATTATATGTCATGGGTTTGAGAAACTTTCCCTGATTGGAACTCATTTTGAGTTGGTTCATCTACCAAATCCTGAGAGAGGGAATCAAATACTTTCAGAGGTCGTTGAAGAAAAACTTTTCGACTTCAAATGAAGCCTAAACGGCCAATCAATTCTTCATTTCAATGAAACATTAACATCTGATCCCATATCGACCTTGAATTTTATTAATTACTTTGTTAACTGAGAAGGCTTGTGTTTCATATTTGGCTAGATGAACAACAAAAAATCATGTGGTATTGACGGTATTCCAAGTATAGTTCTCCGAAATTGCCTGAGGTTGCTATTAGGAATTATTGCATATTGTTCAACAACATGATGAGCAATTTATATTTCCCAACTGAGTCAAAAGAGGCCAAGGTATTCCTGACCTTGAAGAAAGGAAAATAATGTTCGTGCCCTTAAAGCTATCGCCCAAACATCTTGCTGCTTAACATCAGCAAAGTGTTTGAAGTGATACTGAATAAAGCATAAAACGCCCACATTGAGCAATATAAGTTGATGTCGAATTGCCAATTTAGTTTTCGTGGCAGGCGTTCGACTATATATATGTGATAATGAAAGTAACCTCAGACATCTGTTGAAAGCTAAATGATAGAGAATGTGCTGAAGTATGCCTCATTGATATGGAGAAAGCCTTCGATACGGTGTGGTTAGATGGACTAATTTTGAAGCTTCTTCAGGATAGATTCCCTAGACACCTTATCGCCATGATGTGCAATATGTTTTATGAGAAATCATTGGTTGTAACTGATGGAAATCTGACAATTAAGCGCGAATTCAAGGTCCTGAACGATCTTCAGCAAGCTACTGAATTGAGTTTGCTGATGATCTGATCATATATACAGCAGATCGAAAAGCTACAATGGTTCAGAACAATCTTCAAAAATTTATTGAAGATGACAAAACGACAATGGGACATCGATTAGCCGGAGTAAATTGATAGGTCTCTCGATGCTTTAAAAAATCTGCTCGAACAACAATTTGAAATTTTAATGGGAAGAAAAGGAACACATTTTGTTAAAGTTTTCTTAGTGGGTAGGTATTTTGGGGAAAAATTGAATGTTTCAATAGAACACCATCACTGAACGGGTAGAAATACTATAAAAGTAATTTGAGATTGCGGAGATTCTAAACTACTCAAATCCACTGCTCACTTCGAGTCACTGTTGAGAATCAAATTTTTCAATTAATGAAAACACTGATAATCCTAAATGCAATGTCTTGGGCCAAAAATGTCAGCAAAATGTTCAATAGCCAAAGCCGTCATTTACCTCAGTCTCTGCGTTCACGCAAATTGAATTAGAGACGTGATTATCCGAAAATGGTGGAAGTAGGTCGAGGCAGCACTTGAAGCACAACACTTTGCATTTTATGTTTTCGCAATTTTTGAATCGAATCCTCACGTAATGGCACTGAACGAATAATCTCCGCAATTTTACAAAAATTCAATGGGGAAAAATTAAATGTACGTTTTATAGACTTTAAAACAATTTGGGAATCTAATTCGATCTAATTTTCTAAATATCCCCGACTTTAAACGCGGCCAAAAAAATATGGCAGTTGTTCTTCACGTCATCCCCATGGCGCGGTCCAAGTGAAACTCCACGATACGTCCTAAACTTGTCTTTCTTTCGTACCGGTAAATCCATCAGCTGCTCGCTCCGCCTAGTTAGATTGCCTTCGGTAATGTAATGCACCGTTGGGGTGCAGTAAATCAGTGCTCCCATGTTCAAAATTTTGATTGGCAGATTTAAAATTTTTCAGAAAAATTAACTGAAGTAAAGAAAAATTAAAAAGATTCTAAATAGTAATAAAAGTTAAATCTCATGAAGAGTATAACTAAAGGAAAACGTTTAAATTTAATGTAAAGGAAAAGGAATATAAAATTACATTTAATAATAAGAAAGAAAACTATTTTACAAATTACGATTATGAATGGAAGTAATTAAATATTTTTCTAAATCTGCCATTAAAATTTTGGATAGGAGTTAGGAAGCTTTTCGACCAGTTTGCTTGTGTGACTACTTAGTTACTATAGGGCAACTAATTTTCTCGCGATGCCAAGGCAACGAGGATTGCGAAAAAGGAGCTAAAGGATCTTCAGTTGAAGAACCGATTGTTTTCAGGGTCGGAACGCGGAGTGGGATGATTGAAGAAAACGATTAGCGGACGGACAGACTGACACGTATTTTTACGTTTTGCGGTGGGTATGTAAACTTTGCGCGTGTTTGAAACTGAGTACGGACGGACAAAACAGACGTATATATGTAACTATCGACGCAGGTCTTTTAGGTGATATACCCCGACTTCTTTCCCAGATACGTCGGTGAGGAGGTAACGACTGAAACCTACAACCATCTGCATACGGTTTTTTAGAAAATGCCGGTCTAGCTTGGCGTTGTAATGCCCAGCGGCGTCGCTTTGGCGGAAATTGCGATGAAAAACCTCATCTCCTTCTTTGAAATCGCAAGGCCGAGACCTGAGGTTGTAATGTACCTCATTTGCACGTCCTGTGGCCTTTAAGTTTACACACTTATGAATTTAAAAATCTACTTTTGTTTTTTGTATAGATTGATTGTACCGAGGAGCCAATTGTAACTCAGATCATTATTTTCTCAAATTAACCTTTCGATGTCGTATGTCAAAGGTATATTCGGCAAAGAACAGCCCGTGGCAAAAATGTGACATCAAAACGCTCCAAACGGTGGCTGTGGCCGAAAATTTCACGGAGACCCTCGACAATCAGCGGGCTCCCATCTTATCAGACGCATCGTTAAAGACGGGATACGAGCTCTGGATGGAAGTGAAAGCGGCTATTAGGACCGTGGCAGAACAGACGATCGGACATCAAGCCTGGCGCAAGAGGAATGATTGGTCCGATGATGAGTACCAGAATGCGTTAGATAAAAACAATCAGGTGTACAAAGAATACGTAGGTAGGAAAACCAGGACGTAGAGAGAACACTGTGAAAATCTTAGAAGAGTAGCGAATAAGATAATTAGGACTAAGAAACGAAAATATTATGACGACCAATTGAGGGGCATAGATATAAGTTTAGCGAGCAACAACACACGACAAGTATACAAAGTAGTGAAAAGCCTGAAACGCGGTTACCAGCCCAAAACCACGCTTTGTCGTGATGACATCGGCAAAATCATCGCTGATGAAACCAAGATTAAGGAAAGATGGGCATCATATTTTAAGAACCTCCTTCATCCTCCGCACAGCTTCAGAGCATCGGAGCCTATAGATGTCTGCGAACAGCATGCATTGGCCCAACCAAATCTGGATGAAATTTGTTCCACCATCAAAGCCCAAAAGAATAATAAAGCGCATTGGGAGCAACGTGATTTAGTTCAGGGGATTTTTCGGACAGACTACAAGCGTTCACTCAGTGCTGATATGTACTGATTTAATCAGATCATATCATAGCTGAGCAAGCACACGGGAACATGGTACTGGCCAAACCAACTTCCAAAAAAAATCAATACGGTCATGAAAATGAGATACTCTAACTATCTCTAAGCGTAGGCCCGAGAGGGGCTGTAGTGCTACAAAGAAGAGAAGAAGAAGTCTTCATAAGGCGTTTCACAAAGTCATCCAGCACATTTGGCAACAAGAACATATGCCCAAAAAGTGGAGCCAATCAATTATATTACCTATCCACAAAAAAGGTGACAAGCTACAGTGCGAAAATTATAAGAGGCATATCACTACTTTGTACGACGTACAAAATATTTTCAAAGATCTTGGAAAATAAAATCGGATCATATACCAACAGTAATATTGGGGAGTATCGAGGTGATTTTAGAGCAGGCAGATCGACGATAGACCAATTGTTTACACTCAAACAGATACTTGAAAATGCTGGGAGTTCAACATGGACGTACACCAAATTTTCGTTGACTTCAAACAAACATACAACAGTATTGATCGTAACAAACTGTACCAAATAATGCTTTGCTTTGGCATCCCAGCCAAATTAGTCCGTATTACCAAAATTACAATGACGTCGACAACCTCCCAAGTCCGCATCAATAACCAACTCACCGATGCCTTTGACACAAATATCGCACTAAAGCCGGGAGATGGGCTGGCCCCATTGCTATTCAATTTGGCCTTAGAGTTCGTTATACGGAAGCTACCTGTCGATACGCGAGGTACACTACTATTCAAGTCGAGCCAAGTAGAAGCCTATGCGGACGAGATCAACATCTTGTCACGGTTATTAACATTTGCCAAAGAACTCTTCCTGAAACTCGACTGCAAAGCAAAACTAGTAGAGCTACAAATTAATGAAAATAAAACAAACCTCATAACACAGTCGAGGAAAAGTACCTCAAGTACGCAAAACATCATACTTGTAAGCAAATTTGTGTATTTAGGCGCCAAAATAACGAAAGTGGGTAATGAAAGAGACGAAATACAGCTCGCAAATATAATATTTTATTCAGTATTGACGATCTTGAAGACCAGCTGCATACACAGGAAAACAAAGTTCCAAGTATACAAATCTGTGATAAGACCTGTGTTATACTATGGGTGTGAAACATGGACCCTAACCCAAGCATCCGCAAATATATTGAACGCCTTTGAGTGATGGGTCCTGAGGCGAATAATCGGAACGAAGCTAGACGGGGACTAGTGGCGAATTTGATACAACTATGAGCTGTAGGAAATTTTTGACGACCCGGAGGTCTCAGCATTGATAAGACTGCGGAAGCTACAATGGGCTGGCCACAAGAATTGTATGGACGAACAACGGATACCCAACAAAGGTATTCGTTGGGAGAACTGAAGGCCGGAGACCAGTAAGGAAACCAAGGAAACGCTGGTCTGACTTGGTCGACGAAGACAGTGCATCGCTGCTCGGATTTCAAAATTGGAGGACGCGATCAATAGACCAAGACAGTTGAAGGCGATGTTTGCAGGAAGCGAAGGCCCAAGAGGGGCTGTAGTGCTAAGAAGAAGAAGAAGATAGGTTGTTTGCCAACTAAATGTTTTGATTTTGATAAATTTTATTAGTTATTTATTCCGTTAAAATTTCCATTAGATATAAAATTCCAATGTGATATCTTGTATTCATATATATGGTAATTTATATATGTAAACGATGCATCCACACATATGTTTCGAGTATTGCGTCCCCTATAATTGGTTTGGCAGATGAATGATATCAGGTTAGAACTTTTTGAATTTGGAAATCGGATGTCTCGTTAAAATTTTGAATTAAATTTTTGTTGTAATTGTCTTAGTTTTCTTCAAATCATTCTTATAAAAAATTGATACTTCGACATTTACTTATTCAAAAACAAGTTGAGTAAGCAGGAGAGTGCTCCTACCAGAAGGTCTTTGTAAATATCGTAGGGTTAGAAACAAGTTTTCTAATGGCGTGAATCGATAACTTGAATTATTCATCCAATACTTGGAAATGAAATCGTTCAAATTTATACAAAAGATGCACAGTTTCTTTCATAAGCACAGTGCAGCCGCCATATTGATCTAGCTTAAATGATTTTTGTGAATGCTCGGCCGATTGAACATGTTCAAGTTAAACACTATTTCTTAAATGCAAATTGCAAATTGAAAGAAAATAAAAGTGCCCAAGTCAATTTTGAATATATATAGGGTTTTCCAATAAGAGGTGTTATTTTGAATAGATCTTGTGATTTAACACCTTGCGACTTCTTCTTTTGGAGCCACGTGATAGGGAAAGCCTACGCCAATAGCCCAGCGTCGAGTCAAAATCTCAAAGATGAAATTCGTGAGGCTATCGAGGACATAGGGCAGCCACTTTGCGATTTGGTTATGGAAAATTTCATGAAGAGGATATGGTCCTGTAAGCGTGGTCGCAGCAATTATTTGCCTGAAATTAGCTTTTGCTATTAACGGCATATCTTCTCCTTTATAATGAAATAAACATCCGATCATTTAAATTAAAAAATGGCATTTTTCTTCTAATATCAAAATAACACCTCCTATTGGAAAACCCTGTATCAACCATAAACACGTGATATTGTTGTTGTAATTCCATATAATTGAAATGGCTATAACTATATATATCTTATGTCAGTCTATATAATTTCAAAATTTCAAGAAGTTCAAATGTACCGTTTTGATTTTATGGGCAAAAACGTAAAATCTTCAAATCATACTATTATTAACAATGTTGAGCGAATTTAGATTTCTAAGGTATTTATTGCTCTTGTACTCATAAAGGCCCACGTTTGTGATATATTCAGATTTTTCGGCTGAAAGGTGTCCAATCGCGAGGGGGGGGGGGGGGGGACACAAATTTTGGGTAAATTTTGCCTTCCCCTGGGCCTCCTAATTCATAAAATGATTTTTTTATTTCAGATTCTAAAAGATCTAGACCTTTCATTTGATACCCCACTCGCTTACCTTTGATAAAAAAAATTTTTAATGGCCAATTCGTTATTAGGGGGGACCCCCCTTAAAAATTTTTTAAATTTTTGTTAAGGCCTTAACTTTTGAGAGACCATCACTTCTGACCTTTTCACAAAGTTTGAGTATTCTAGCTTCTATAGTTTCTGAGGAAATTAGCTGTGACGCACGGACAGACGGACAGACAGGTCGCGAAACTAGTAGGTCTTTGTAAAAAATTTTTTACAAAGACGTAAAAACAGAAAATATAAATAAGCCTATTTTGTTATGATTTTTAGAGAAATTCAGATCTACGAGTATTTTATTTGATATTATATTGTATTTATTGCTCGTTATTGAAACCAAAGACAATGAATTGTTAAACTTAACCAATCTTCCCTTTTCAGTCAATCCGTACTTTTTTAGAGCAAAGCGAGGGCAAAGGTGAGTATGCCACTTAGGAGGTGGGGTTGAGATAATCCGCGAATGGTCAGTTTCGTGTTGCAGTTCGGTACGCGGTGCCGAAGTTTACTTTTGCTTTTTAATTAGAATAGATTGATTCAGTTTTGGATTCGAGTAGTGTATTTTGGGCACCGAATCGGTGAATATTCGGGGACGCGTGATTTTGGTTGCAGAGTTGCCCTTTTTTATTTTTTTATTTCTCTCTTTCTGACTGGACGTATAGTGGAAAAGAGATGAAAGGTAAAATAGAATAAGGTCGAATGGTTGGAAGTTGATAGAGACCTGTGATTGAAATTACTCCCCAAACTAGCGTTGTCATTGGTTTCATCGTAAAGGATATGTCTTCCAGTCATTTCCCGATGAGATAGCTCATTGCCAACCGTAGCATTGAAATCACCCAGAATAATTTTTGTGTCGTTTGTAGGCCATAAGTCGACTAGTCTTTCCAGTTGATTGTAGAACGTTTCCTTCATTTCTTTGTAATTTTCTTCAGTCGGGGCATGTACATAAATCAGCCAAATTTTAAAAAATTTCGCTTTAATACGGATCACTAGCAACTTTTCATTGATTGCCCTAAAATCAATGACGTTCGATTTGAAGTCCCTATTCACAATGAAGCCAACTCCGAATTCTCGCTTTCCAGCAGGCTTCCCACTTTTGAATATTGTGTACGATCTCATGTCTTGAATATCATTTCTAATCCAGTTTGTTTTCCGGCTTGCTAGTATGCTTTATTTATATTGATTGGCCTGTTTAGCAGCACCAGGGTAGTTCAGTGATCAGACATTCCAGGATCCGATTCCTTAGTGCATTTTTTTGGTTGTGAGGTGGTTAACGTAAGTTCAATCCATTCCAAGGCTCTGTTGTAGGTTTCAAAACAATGTAGGGTTTCTCAGGGACCGGGAGTAAGCCTATCGTCCAGCGTCCATTCTGGTGGCATGATTTTTACTTTTGGTTTCGTCATCAGGTGCGAAAGACACGCCTTCACCATCTTACGTTGCCAGAAAGGAGGTGTAAGTAGCTGCAAGTGTATTTGCAGCGATTGGCATTTCTCGGCATTTAGTGTCCCATCATTCGGGAACTATTAAATCCGATATTCAACCCCGAGACCATTTACTATCATTTGTTCGTGGGATTTAGGATGAGGAATTATAGAAGCTATGGGTTGGGGAAACAATAGAAACCCTAACTCCTTTATCAACCAGACTTGGGACCATCTACGGTGGCCTACTGGCTTTTGAAATTGGATGAATTTTATTTCATGGTATACCAATGTTATTATGCAATGAAAAAAATTCATCCGATTTCAAAAGCCGATGCATAAATAAGAAAATATATGACCAATTTAGCTTGTCTGCATTTAGTGCCCGTAATTCCAAATAATGTCTTGGGATTACATTGAATCTGAAATAATCATAAAAAGTCAGTAGATAGAAGTACACTTCGGTCAGAAGGTTTTGTACTAAACATATGAAATGCAGATATTTACGTTACATAACTGATGTACAAACTTACAAAATACTTCTATGATATGTGTGTTTAATCATAGGTTTAAAGGGAATTATTGTATTGAGTGTACGACTTAATAACCGGAATTTGACGCTAGATGTCCGTACTAACAAATATCGTGTAAGCTCGAACTTTATATACATATATGTCATTTTGAAGGTACATTTGACAGCTATCAAAATCAGTCAACAAAAAAATTTTACCTTGTGTGCATCATGATTATTTTTCATGATGAATAACTTCGAAAATTGGAGAAAAAGACAGAATTTGCGAGAAGTTCCGTTGGGTCATTTTTTGCAAAGAAAACTGCTGCGGAAAGTCATTGTTTGCTTGTAAAAGTATATGGTGATGATGTTTTAGCAAAAACACAGTGTTTTGAATGGTTTCAACGCCGATTTTGACATCAAAGACAAAGAACGCCTAGGACAACCAAAAAAGTTTGAAGACGAAGAATTGGAGACGCTACTCGATGAGGATTCATGTTAAATGCAAAACGAACTTACCAAATCGTTGGAAGTGACTCAGCAAGCCATTTTGAAACGTTTGAAAGCCGCCGGATACATTCAGAAGTAAGGTAATTGGGTCCTCTATGAGTTGAAGCCGAGAGACATTGAACGGCGCTTCTGTATGTCTGAAATGCTGCTTGAGCGCCATGAAAAGAAATCATTTTTGCATCGAGTCGTAATTGGGAATGAAAAATGGATCCATTATGACAATCCCAAGCGCAAAAAGTCATACAAGAAGCCCGGCCAACCAGCAAAATCAACGGCAAAATATGCTGTGTATTTGCTGGGATCAGAAGGGGCCATTATATTATGAGTTGTTGAAATCGGGCCAGACAATCACAGGTGACCTGTACCGAACACAATTAGTACGTTTGAAGCGTGCCACCATCGAAAAACGCCCGGAATATGCGGCCAGACACGAGGCTATAATTTTTCATCATGACAACGCTCGGCCGCATGTTGCAAGACCCGTGAAAAGCTATTTGGAAAATAGTGGATGGGAAGTGTTGGCCCACCCGCCTTATAGTCCGGACCTTGCTCCGTCTGACTTTCATTTATTTCGCTCGATGCAAAACGCCCTCACCGAAATACGCTTCACTTCAGAGCAAGGCATCCGAAATTGGATAGATTCTTTTTTGACCGCCAAGCCGGCGCAATTTTTTCGGGATGGAATTCATAAATTGCCTGAAAGATGGGGAAATCTAGTGCTTCCGATGGACAATCCTTTGAATAAAATATTTTGAAAGATTTTTCCACAATAAAGCATCAAATTTCGCTACACCTACTACTGTCATTCAGCTGCCCACCATTTTTTTCATGTTATTCTGCTTCTCCAACTTATCCTGTAATAGATATTGCCATGATAACAGCCGATATTGGAAGATCTTATCAAGACCTTTTATTTGATATCCTATTCGACTATCTATGGTGAAAAATTTTTTAAGGGTTCAGATTCTTACGTGGGGAGGCGCCTTTAAGATCATTTGAAATTTTTTCGACCATTGAACTTTTATTAATCAGAAACTTCTGAGCTGGCCGCAAGATTTGCTGACTATAGCTTCCTTAGTTCCTGGGAAAACTCACTGTGATGCACTGACGGACGGACTGACAGCTACCGATTTTAATATATATCGTCAGGTGTTATGGTTCGCGGCCAATACTTTTTAATGTTCCGGGAAAGTGAAAACGCAATGTCTTTTAGATTAAATTAAAAGAGTTTATTAAATCGATTAAAAATGCACAATCACTTATTTTACTTTTTCACACGTTTAATTAAAATCCTTCTTTCACTTGTCAATTCATTCCTCTTACAACTGTCTTCTTAAAATCACTTCGCACTCAAACAATCAATCGCCTTTACTTCGCGTTCCACTATCTGTATATCGAAGTTTTCTATCGCGGTTGTAATGAATGATCTCCCCATTCATTCAGCTCGCCTTTATATAGGGTCTCCATCCATTCAATGCATTTCTCGTACATTGGCGAATGTTCTGCCGAGAGGTATCTGAAATATTCGAGCAGATGAATGGAGCAGTGACTCACTTCCAAATGTTGATCATGCTTGGTGGGTTTCGTGGTTTCGAGTAAATTTATTTTGTTGATGTTCTTAATGGTTGCGAAAACGATTGCGACAGTAGCTCGCAGAATTCTTTGTACATGTAACGCTGCCCCCACCTCAGTTCTTTTCGCCCCGAAAAGATGTGTCGCCAGTTGTAGTCAATTCTACCTGGATGTAATATGGGGCAAGACGGTCCAGGTGCACGATTTTCATTTTGGCTCTTGGCTTACGGTGTTCCTGTATGCGGTATACGACGTCATTGATTCGCTTTGTAACTTGGTATGGTCCCTCCCAATTATGTTGCAATTTTGGAGACCTACCCTTTCGCCATTGCGGGTTATATAGCCATACCAAGTCATCTTGTTGGAAGCCAGTCGAATTTGCCTTTAGATCATACATGGTCTTCATGCGGTCAGTAGCCGCTTCGAGTTGTTTTCGCACTGTCCGATGTATCTGGTTCAACCGTTGTCTTAGCTCACTTGCGTACTCCGAGATGGTTTGGGGTTTCTCAGCGGGTGTCCCGAACTTTATATCAGCTGGCAGACGATAAGTCTTTCCGTAAATGACTTTGGCTGGGGCTTGGCCCGTCGATGCATGTTCAGCAACTCTGTACGCCATCGAAAATAGTGAGATATATCGGTCCCAGTCCCTTTGGTTCTCATCAACCATCTTGGCGAGGTGTTTATTGAGCGTGCCGATGAAACGTTCGACCATTCCATCGGATTGGGGATGCAGTGGTGTTGTTTTCGTTTTCTGTATTCCCAGTAGTTCACACTAGTGACTCAAAGTTTCGGCCTTGATCCGAATGTAGTTCACAAGGTACCCAATTTAACACTAGCTGTTCGGTCACAGTAGTTGCTTCCTGGTTGGGAATGGGGTAGACCTCGGGCCACTTGCTGAAATAATCGGCCACAACCAGCATGTATCGATTTCCCCATTCGGATTCAGGAAAGGGTCCTGCGATGTCAACAGCAATTCTTTCAAACGGTATTCCCACGTTATACGTTTGCATTTGTCCTCTCAATCGTCGCTTTGGACCTTTGACGGAGCGCAAATCGTTCATCTAAGGCACCAGTCCTGTACGTCTTCCCAAGCGTGGAGCCAGTAAAACCTTTCCCGCAATTTCACTAAGGTCTTGTTAAGACCAAGGTGGCTTCCCGAGGATCCTTCGTGCATCTCCTTAACCACATCGCGGATTCGGCTTTTGGGAAGTATAGTTTGCATCCTGTAGGAGCTGCCATCTGCCGTTTCCCATTTCCGCTTGAGTGTGCCACCCTCCACCTGAAGGGAGTTCCATTGTGCCCAATAGCTTTTCAGGGTTGCGCCATGCATTGAAACGTCTTTCCACTCCGGTCGCCAAATTGTCTTCTTCCATACGAGCAATGGTCCGATGTCTTCATCGGCTAGCTGGGCATTTCGAATCTCCTCCGATGACCAACCTTCATCAAATTCGGCCGTTATCACTTGCAGATCAACAATAGGCTCCTTTTCTTCAATCCGCCGGCAATGCTTGCAGTTAGCTGGACATGGATGACGAGGTAGGGCGTCAGCATTTCCATGAACTCGGCCCTTGTGAAGTAGTTGGGGCCTCACTAGGTCTCTTCGCATAGTCGATCGGGTTGCACCAGTGTCACTTGTTATGGTGCAATGTTCTTCATTAACTTGACCCGGAAGGCATAAGTCTGCTTCTCCACGATGTTGCCTTGACACGGTGATGGGGGTGCTGGGGATGTCGGTCCTACTAGCCAACGTCCGCCCCACAAAGTTCTCCCCTCCAGTTGGATGGGCTTCCATTTAGGCTCTGACACGGTCTGGATCTCCACCATCTTGGACAATACCTCCGTTTCCTTCGCTTCTTGCAGTCTCTTAGCAGGTGCCCCTTCTCACCGCAATCCCAGCATCTAGGCGCATCATTTACCTGCGGCTCTTGCTCATTTTCCATGCGCTCACACCTGCTACTACCTCACGGAACCGGGCAGTGGTCCGAGTCGCATTTTTTGCTGCCTCGAAGTTTAGACTATAAACCAATGCGCCCTTAACAGTTTGCTTTTGAGCTAAACGCATGGCTTGTTGCAATTCCTGGTCCTTTAAGGCGGTGATGAAGGCTTCTATTGCTGCGTCATTTCGATGTTCTGGGTCATACGCTGGGTAAGCCAAAAGTGACAGTCGCTCAATGTCTTGGGCTAGTTGTTGTAAAGTTTCACCAGACTTCTGCATCCGATGCCGCAGCTGTGCCCGATAAATCTGCTTCAGATGGTTGTCTCCATAACGCATATCGAGCGCATTGATTATCGCAGCCGGGTTTGAGTGCAACTCAACGGGGATAGTCTATAAAAGTTCGGCAGCTGGGCCTTTTTTTTTGTGGTAGGGAGGTGAAGGCATTTATGCCCGCCGAGTCTGGCAGTGTGGGACTCCATTGGAGGATACCTTTGGACTACCCACTAAACACCTCCCCTGTCAATCTGAGAACCTAGCCTGGAACCGTTTGACACATTACTTCGGGCCAGGTCTCGTTTTGTTACACCGTGAGGCGCCTTCAAGCTGGGGAGTCCCTTTCCTAGCGGGAGGGGAGAGGAGAAGAGGAATTGCAAGAAGAGCGATCCCCCAGCCCCAGTGCCTCCGGCTGCTGTGAGTCCCTTTTATATTTTAGGACTGCCCGAGCATAATGTGCCACCTGGTTCCATTTGTCAACCGATTCGAGCATCACCGCAACTACATTATCCGGGGTGAGCTCTCCCGTCTCCCTGTAGAGTTCCCTTGGCAGCCTGGCCCATTTGGTACACGCAAAAAATCGGTGACAGGCATTGTCCTCCTCTCCTGGGCAAAACCGACAATCGGGAGACCGTGACTTGCCGATCTTGTGCAGGTGAGACTGAAAACACCCGTGCCCGCTCAAAAGCTGGGTCAGATAGAAGTCAGTCTGACCATGCCTTCGATTTAGCCACGGTCTCACATCCGGGATGAGTCGCGCAGTCCACCTTCCCTTCGTGCGATTCCTCCAAGATTGCTGCCAATCGTTGAGCGAGCGTTGTCTCTCCTCGCGGACAACCATCTCCCTCGCATCCTCGTTTCGGCGCAGGTAAATAGCGCGGCACTCTCCAGCAAGTAGGGCGACAGGTATCATGCCTGCAATCACTTTCACCGCTGAGGCGGAGACTGTTGGATACGAAGATGCAATTCTCAGTGCTCCTCTTCTCTGTACCTGTGCCAATCGTTTTCGGTATACCTCCTTGCTGAGAGCGTCGCCCCATACCTCTGCTCCGTACATTAGCACTGACCCTACAGCACTCATCAAGAGGCGTCTTCTTGATAGGCTGGGTCCCCCTGCGTTGGCCATAAGTCGACTCAGGGCCGATATTCCCGAAGCAGCCTTCTCAGCCGTTGCCCTGATTTGCTCAGAGAAACTCATCTTCGAGTCGATCAGTAGCCCCAGGTACTTCACCGCTGGCTTCGATTCGATCTGTATATCTCCAATACTGATCATCCTTACTCTAGGGATTCTCTTTTTTGTCAAGATGACCACTTCGGTTTTCTCCAGTGCTAAACTGAGCCCGCAAGCAGTCATCCAGTCCCTCACTCGGCGCATTGGCATACCTAGCCTAAGTTGCGCTTGTTCAACGGTGCGTCCGGCGACCAGAGCCGCAACATCATCCGCATAGCCGACCAAGCGCGACTCATCTGGCATCTCAAGTCTCAGTAGCCCGTCGTAAGACACGTTCCACAAGTCCGGACCAAGGATAGATCCCTGGGTATTACCCGATGTAACCGCCATCCTTCGTTGGCCCTGTGTCGTGGCGTAGAGCAGGCTTCGGTCCTTTAGGTAGTTCCTCAAAAGCCGCATTAGATATTCTGGAACTTGAAAAGAGTTTTCCAGCGTATCCAGAATATCCACCCATCTAGCGGAGTTGAAGGCATTCCTGACGTCGAGTGTCACCAACAGGACGATCCATCGCTTGGTGCGACTATATGCCTCTGCCTTTTGGACCGCGTTCACCACCTCTGCAATCGCATCAATGGTAGAACGTCCCCAGCAGCATGAATCGCGTCAGTGAGTCTTCCCTTGATGAGTTTCTCTAGCACTTTCCCAGCCGTGTCTAGCATGCATAACGGGCGGTATGCAGACGGCGATTCGGGATTTCCCTTCCCCTTGCTGACCAGCACGAGCCTCGCCACCTTCCATCGTACCGGGAAAACCCCGTCCCGTAGGCAAGCGGTGAATGTGCTGAGTAGCAAGTCAGGACAATGGTGATAGACGAGCTGCAAAACCTCAGCTGGAACACCATCTGGACCTGGAGCCTTCCTCGCTTTCAGGGAGAGGACTGCCTCCTCCAGTTCCAGCTGTGTGAAGAGTGGGCACTCGACTGCTGTTTCACCATGGACAGCGTAAACACGGACGGGATGGGCGGGGAAGAGTCCCCGCACTATCGCGTCCATCTTTTCCGCGTCATGTATGCAAGGCTTCCGTAGGGCACCAAGTTTCCCCATGACCAGCTTGTAGCCAAGGCCCCACGGATCCCTATTAACATCATCCACGAGGTCTTGCCAGCATCGGGCCTTGCTCTTGTTAATAAGCCTCCGGAAATATTTCCTGCCGGACCTGTATGCTGCTAGCCTAGTGTCTGCCTCCTCCCGTGTTCGCGCCCGCTGGGCCTCTCGCCGAAGTTTGTGACACTCGCTTCTTTGTTCGGCGATCTCGTTTGACGACCAGTATACTGAAGGCTTACCATGTCGGGGTCTCCGACGGGGCATGGAAGACTCGCAAGCAGCTATGATGTTACTCATAGTTGAGTTCACCAGATCCTTGGCTGTAGGCCCTCCACTCCCTGGCAGAGCTCCCAGCAACAGTGCGCCTGCCGTAAGCGCGTCAGCAAACCTCTCAACGTCCATCCTCCCAGTCCTCCATCCGGGGATTGAAGTTTGGGCATATGCACGCAGAGTGGCACCGTCGTGAATCTCAACAGCTATATACTGGTGATCACTAGCCGAGTAGTCCTCTAGTACTCGCCAGTTGTGTACTCTGGGTACCAGGGACTCCGAAGCAAGTGTCACATCGGGTATGGTACCTACGCAACCCGAGCGGCGGAAAGTAGGGGTGTTACCAGTATTTAGGACAAAAAGCGCTGTTCTGGCCGCCATGTCCAAGATTTGCTTTCCCCTTGGGTCGGATTGTGGCATACCCCATTCAATGGCTCTAGCGTTGAAGTCTCCCCCGACCAGCATGTGGCCCTCTGTGTTCGAGACAGCGTCCTCCAGGGCATCGAGTTTGGTTCGAAAAGATCGCATTGCCTCGTTAGGCGTCAGATAAACACTGAAATATGTTATCCCTGAACACCGCACCCACACAAAACCATCCCCGCATCCATGGCCCTGCACCTGAAGGCGGGCGCTGTCTCGAACCCAGATGGCCGAGGTACCAGCTGGGCCCCTTAGAGCAAGAATTAATGCAGTTGCTCGTTCCTGCTCATTCCAGTGATTTATCCTAGCGGCGGCTTCAAACTGGATTTTGTAAATACTCCAGACCGGTTGCCCATCGAATATTGGTGCTTGCACATTTCTGGATATACATCGCGCTGCGGTTATAAGCAAGGCTGGTGAGGTTGTTACTATTGCCTTTACTGCTTCCAATTCCTTCTTCATGTTTCCCATCTCATGGTTGATTCTCTCCTCGACCTAGCTGATATCATGGTTTATTTTCTCCTAGACCTGGCTGATCTCATGGTTAATTCTCTCCTCGACCTGATAAACCTTTTCTTCGACGCATTTTATTTGTTTGTTCAGAGTACCGAGCTCCGCTTTTATTTCGGTTGACTGTTTTTGAAAATCTGCTTTGATTTCGATCGCTTGTTGATCCAGCTTCGCTGATTGTTCATTTAGCTTCACTGATTGTTCATTTGGCTTCGTTGGTTGTTCATTAAGCTTCGCAGTTAAGTTGGAGGACTGTTCATTTAGCTTCGCAGTTAAATTGGAGGACTGTTGTCGCTGCTCTTGCTGCATCAGCATTAACATTTGCATTATTGCATTTTCTGGCTCCTTTGATTTGGGTGTTTCTACTTCTCCACCTTCTGCGCCCTGTTCCGCATCTGAGAGCTCACCTGAATTCAGATTCACGCCTTCCAACTCGATCGCGTCACGCAAGCGTGCAATCAGTATGGCCTTTGTACCTTGTGTGGCCAAATTTCGCTGTTCCAACTCCTCCTTGAGCTCCGATATGGTCAATTGATCAATTTTTAGATGTAAGTTTCCTGCCATTTTTATTGTTTCGGCTATTTTTCCACCAGTTTCCAAGTTAATTTTCACTATTGTACACTTCCAAAATTTTTTTTCTTACTTCTTGACACCACTGACACGTGTTATGGTTCGCGGCCAATAATTTTTAATGTTCTGGGAAAGTGAAAACGCAATGTCTTTTAGATTAAATTAAAAGAGTTTATTAAATCGATTAAAAATGCACAATCACTTATTTTACTTTTTCACAATTTTAATTAAAATCTAACTTTCACTTGTCAATTCATTCCTCTTACAACTGTCTTCTTAAAATCACTTCGCACTCAAACAATCAATCGCCTTTACTTCGCGTTCCACTATCTGTATATCGCAGTTTTCTATCGCGGTTGTAATGAATCATCTCCCAATTCATTCAGCTCGCCTTTATATAGGGTCTCCATCCGTTCAATGCATTTCTCGTACATTGGCGAATGTTCTGCCGAGAGGTATCTGGTATATTCGAGCAGATGTATGGAGTAGTGCTCACTTCCAGATGTTGATCATGCTTGGTGGGTTCTAGTGGTTTCGAGTAAATTCATTTTGTTGATGTTCTTAATGGCTGTGAAAACAATTGCGACAGTAGCTCGCAGAATTCTTTGTACATGTAACAATATATTGCATAAGATGAAGAACATTTTTCGCCACATTGGTCTTCAATATTGTAAAATAACTGAGTAGATAATCCAGCATATGAGGATGTTACCTATATACCTGTATAAAAAAATAGAATAAAATTAAACGTTTCTTTTGTAGGATCTAGACCCACGATGCACAGTCAAAAAATCTCAGTTGGTTACTAGGTGAAAAACAAATCAATTTGCTGATTAGTTTTAGCTATTTCTCGATTGATAAGGTTTCATGGTTATAGCCATAAGGAAGCCTCATTTTTGACCAATTGCAATATAGTTTTCAATGAAAATATAATCCCATAGGCATCATTTTTGAGCTGGGAATTTGAACTACATAATGACCTAGAGCTATGGAGTATGAAGACTCCTCCAATTTTCAATCCAAACTCAAAATATAACTTTAAAGGCAGCCAGAAATTTTTTAATTTCTCGTGATAAGTTATAAACCTTACAGGATATTTCAGTTGACACTTCTCTCATGAAATCAATTTTTTGGTCTTAAAACTTTTTCACAAAAGTTTTCTCAAATCTTTTTGAAGAAATTCAAATATTTTAAATGAACTCCATGTATACTTTCTTCCGCTTCAATTTACATTCAGTCCTAGAATACAAAAGGAAATCTGAATATTAAACTTTCAAACAGATTTGCAAGCTGCTCTTTGTTACAAAGTTCTAGATAAAAATCAAATTTCTCCCCTGAAAAGAGCACATCCAGCTTGCATGTATCATATCAAACCAAGCAAAAGAGAAAATAAATGAAGTAAACATCTTCACGTGCATTTATTCCAAGTTCACGTTCGCAATCTGCAAGCAATGTACAAATTAAGGACAAAATATTTTTCAAGACATATTTCTAGATACAAAGTTTCACAAGATGAATACCTTTTCAAAATATTTTACGACTTGAAATGAAATCTAATAAAAATCCCTAAAACGTATGACTGTGCGTGGCAAACAAATTTCGCACGGTTTTCGGAGAAATGTGATATTGTGTGATAAGGAGCACTCGCAAATTTAGGGTACATTCATCTTATTGGTTGCTCCTTTATGGGAAATTCAATGGTTTAGGATTTATTCGTCACTCTGGTTAAGATATACAAAGATAAAAGCGGCCTATCTGATCAATATCCTTTGCATTTATTCAACCATCACATTCCATCCCAATATTTGTTCTGGTTCATATGGATATACCTTTTAACTTGCTTTTCCTTTTGTCCTATATTGCTTCTGCCTTCAAATTATTCTTGTCGCATGCGAAACTATGTCAGATATTTGATATTTCCAAGATTGGTCGATTTTAAATGTAATTTAAAGAGGATTTACAAGTTTTGACTCCATGGCTTCTGAAGGATATTTTCTGGTGGTTTTGAGAAATAATTTAATCGATTGGTCACAATATTTTATTATTTAATCCATTGTGACTTTGGCCATTAATTATATTTGTTTTTAAAAATTTACAATATTATTTTGATAACAATGGATAACTAATAATATTATGTCATTGAGTATCGTAAAACTTATGGTAGTCAATAAATTTTCAGTTATTTTTTACTAATTCAAAAACTCCCAAGCAAGTAACAATGAATACATGACCGAACGTGAGAAAGGCTCCAGATCCAGATGGTGTCCCAGCGTCTATCACCATTGTCCTGACTTGCACATTCAACGCTTGCTTACGGGACGGGGTTTTCCTGGTACGATGAAAGGTGGCAAAGCTCGTGCTGATCAATGAGGGGAAGGGGAGTCCAAGATCGCTGCCTGCATACCGCCCGTTATGCATGCTAGACACTGCTGGGAAAGTGCTATAGAAAATCATCAAGAGAAGACTCGCTGACGCGATTCATGCTGCTGAGGATCTATCTCCTCGGCGATACGGCTTTAGAGCAGGACGCTCCACCATTGATTCGATTGCAGAGGTGGTGAGCGCAGTCCAAAAGGCAGAGGCATATAGCCACAACAAGCTACGGATCGTCCTGTTGGTGACACACGACGTTATGAATGCCTTCAACTCCGCTAGATGGGTGGATACGCTGGAAAACCCTTTTCAAGTTCCGAAATATCTAAAGTGGCTTTTGAGGGACTAGCTGAAAGATCGAAGCCTGCTTTACGACACGACATAAGTCCAACAAAGGAAGGAAGTTACATTCGGTGTTGCCAAGGGATCTGTCCTTGGTCCAGACCTGTGGAACGTGTCTTACAACGGACGACTGAGACTTGAGACGCCAGATGAGTCACACTTGATCGACCGGACCGTTGAACAAGCGCAACAAGGCATGCTGATGCGTTGAGTGAGAGACTGGATGACTGCTCGCGAGTTCAGTTTAGCACAGGAGAAAACCGAAGTGGTCATCTTGACAAAAAAGAGAGTCCGTAGAGTAAGGATGATCAGTATAGGAGACGTGCTACTCGAGTTGAAGCCAGCGACCAAGTACCTGGGGCTACTGATCGACGCGAAGATGAGTTTCTCTGAGCAAATCAGGGCAACGGCTGAGGAGGCTGAATCGGGAGTATCGACTGTGAGTCGACTTATAGCCAACGTAGGGGGACCCAGTCCATCAAGAAGACGCCTTTTGATGATTGCTGTAGGGTCAATGCTACTGTATGGAGCAGAAATAAGGGGTGAAGCTCTCAGTTAGGAGGTTTACCGAAAATGCTTGGCACAGATACAGAGAAAGGAGCACTGAGGATTGCATCATCGTATCCAAAACTCTCTCATTCGGCGGTGAGAGTTTCCCTCCTTGCTAGAGAACGCCAGTCTATTGATTTGCATCAAAAAAGGGGCACGAGGGTGATGGTTCCGTGTGAGGATATATAGCGCACACTCAACGATTGGCAGCAGTATTGGTTGACTTGCACCAAGGAAGGGTAGGCTGCATGCCTCATCATAGATATGAGACCATAGTTAAATCAAAGGTATGGTGAGACTGACGTTTATCTGACCCAGATGCTGAGCGGGCATGGATGTTTTCAGCCCCGCACAAGATTATTATGTCACGGTGCCCCGATTGTTGTGCTTTGCCCAGGATGGAAAAACCCCTGCCACACATTTTTGCATGCACAAAATGAGACAGGTTACAAAGGGACCTCTACAGGGAGACGGGAGAGCTCCAAGGATAGTATAGTCCCGGTGATGCTCGAATCAGTTGACAAATGGAATCAGGTGGCACATTATGTTCGGGCAGTCCTAAAAAATAAAACAGACTCACAGCAGCGTGGGGTACTAGGGCTGGGGGATCGCTTGTCAGGCAATTCCTCTTTCCCTCTCCCGTCCTGTTAAAAGAGGGATTCCCAGCTTGCAAGCGCTTCACGGTGTAATAAAACGAGGCCTGACCTGAAGTAATGAATTAAACGCTTCCAGGCTGAGTTATCGGGTTGACATGGGACGCGTTCAGTGGGTGGTCCAGCTACTTGTGAGCATGATTCAGCCTCCCACACTCTGGGCGTAAATGACATTCATCTTCTAATCACACACAAAAAAAACACTGATCACTATTTACGTTAGTGTAAAAGGCTACTTACGGAAAAAACTAGAAATTATTTCCCAAGGGCTCCTTATGAGACTATGAATAAGGGGATGGACTAGCATAAGATCATTACTTTCGTATACCCCAGGTGCCCCATTTTAGTATTATGCGCAGACAATACTGCTTGGCAATGGTGCCTGATCGAGACACAACATGGGTGTTGGACTAAATCTGATTCTCATGTGTTGCAGCTGTAAGGAGATGAAACACTAGTTACACATCCTTTGTATTCGTAATCACTGATATGATCAGTAAATCTTGCACTTGAAATTTAGTGGAATTTTTTTTTATCTCATATAAATTTGACTAATTTAATCACTGCAGATGGCCCAATTTATTAATCTTAGTAGTCCGTATGGTGTAGTGGTTGTAGCACATATCCCGTATGCCGAAGGTCCCTGGTTTGAGTATCGTTGGTGACAACGAGATTTAGTTTAAGTGATCCTTCGGACGGACTATAAGCTCGTTCAGTTATGATACGTGCTGGTTTAAAATCAGAACGTGTCGCAACTGGGTGGACAAACACACGAAAGTGTGGTACTGACCATATCACCTTGTGGAGTGCCGATACAATTGATCAAGATAAGAGATACTCTAACTCTGCCCAAGCGAAGGCTCGACAGAGGCTGTACTGCTAAAGTAAAGCTAAAGCAAGTATTAATCTACTAGTGAAGCTATGACCGCTTGGAAAAATTAAGATGAAATTTTCACTAATTCTACGTTAGAGATTAGATGAAATTTTCCCTTATTCTACTTTAAAAAATGTATAATACACTATTCTATTTTGAAATTTGAATGGAAACCAACAAACATAAGTTTGACATAAAATTGACTAATTTTATTCTTTTTAAAAAAGAATGTCCAAAAACTCAGAATAGATAAAAAATCAAAAATAGGGTGAATGAGAAACACCTTTTCTGATTACATGAATGAATGAGTTGAACTGTGAATCCTTTGAATATACAAAAAATTGTTCAATTAAACTGAGGGTTTTATTCATAAACACAAAACAGGCGCCTTTTCGTTCCATCTTATATCTTTTGAATGTTTCGCCAATCGAATATATTCAAATATAATAGAATTTTTTTTTCTGAAAAAGCCGTTGACCCTTGCTTCATTGATTGAGCAGACGCGTTTTGATTCCTTTGGATCATCTTCAGACACTGTAGATAATATAGCAAGACGATAAAGCAACTTCGCCGCAGACAGTCCCATGCCCGGTTGACAAAAGAGGCCTCGGGGTCGCACATTGGGCTTACTGGTTCTCCAATGATCGGATATTTAATACCAAGAAATGCCAATTACTGCAAATGCACCTGCAGCTCTGCTACTAAATTCTACTTACACATCCTTTGTGGTGATGTGAGAGGACAATGGCGAGTCTGTCGTACCTGAGAATGAAATCAAAAGTAATAACCATGCCGCCATAATAGTGATTCGGTCATAGACTAGCTCTCTGCCCCTGGAAACCCTACACTGTTTCGAAACCTACAACAGAGCCTACCATTTGATTTGACTCACAGCAACGACCTGGAAACCAAAAAAAGGACTATGGAATTTTATCCTAGAATGTCAGATCACTGAACTATCCTGGCATTGTCAAAGACCCTTGCAAATAGGCCAGAAAATATAAATTCAGCGTACTGGCGATCCAGGAAACGAATTCGATTGGAAATGATATTCAAGATATGAGATCGCGCACAATATTCAAAAGTGGGAAGTCTACTGAAAAGCAAGAATTTGTAGTGGCCTTTATTATGGATCCCTATCCCCAAATCACACGTTATTGATTTTAGAGCAATCAATGAACGATTGTGTGCGATCCGTACAAATGTAAAATTCTTGAACATTTCGCTGACAAATGTGCGCGCAAGGACGAAAAAACTTACAAATGGCACAAAAATTACTCTGGGTGGTTTTAATGCTACGGTTGGCAATGAGCTATTTCATCGGGGAATGACTGCAGGATAAAGCCTCCACGATGAAACGAATGACAACAGCCAGTGTCTGGTTGAATTTGCATACACTAGAAACCTAGTCATACGTTGGACTTGCTTCTCACATCGACGCATACGTAAAATGACCTGGGCATCACCGGATGGCAACTAACGAAACCAGATTGATCATGTTCTGACGTCCATACATACCAAGGAGCCAATTGTAACTCGGATCATTACTTGATCTAATCAACTTATCGATGTCAAATTTCAAAGTTGTTTTCGGCGAAGATCAGCCTCCAAAAAGTTTGATATTGGCTCCTATCCTAACAGACACATCGCTGGGAACAAGCAACGAGCTATGGGTAGAAGTGAAAGCAGCAATTAAGACCATAGCAGAACAGATGATAGTACATCAAGCCCGGCGCAAGAGAAATGATTGGTTCAATGAGTGCCAGAATGCGTTAGACAAAAAGAATCAGGCAAACGAATGGTATTTAAGTAGGAAAACCAGGATGAAGGGAGAACGTTATGGAAATTTCAGAAGAGTAGCGAACAAGATAATTAGAACCAAGAATATAAAATACTATGAAGATCAATTGAGAAGCATCAATGTAAGCCTAGCGAGAAACAACACACGACAATCATACAAAGTAATGAAAAGTCTGAAAAGATGTTATCAGCCAAAAACCACGTTCTTCCGTGATAACATCGACAACATCATCACTGATGAAAACAGGATTAAAGAAAGATGTATATCATGTCCCAAGGACCTCCTTAGTTCTCCACACAGGTTCAGAACGTTGAAGCTTATAGATATTCTCGGAAAGCTTCCATTGGCCCCACCTTCTCTGAATGCAGTTTGTCCCACCATAAAAGCTCAAAAAAAGAATAAAGCACCGGGCATCGATGAGACTCCAGTGGAGCTCATCAAATATGATGGGAGTGGTGTTAAGAAAGCCATCCATAAAATCATCCAGCACATTTGGCAACAAGAAGATATGCCAAACAAGTGGAGCCAATCAATTATAGTCCATATCCCCAAAAAAGGTAACAAGCTCCAGTGCGAAATCTATAGAGGCAGATTGCTATATTGTACGGCGTATAAAATATTTTCAAACGTCTTAGAAAATTAAATCAGATCATACGTCAGCTGTATTTTTGGGGAGTATCAAGGTAGCTTTACAGCAAATAGATCGACGATATACCAATTGTTTACAGTCAGGCAGTTACTCGAAAAATACTTGGAGTTAAACATATACCTACACCAAGTTTTCTTTGATTCTAAGCAAGCATACGAAATATTAATTGTAAATAGTACGTTAAAAGTACTGTTTTGCTTAGGTTTCTCAGCCAAATTACTCCGTCTTACTAAAATGCCAATGACGTCGACTACCTCCCAAGTCTGCATTAATAACCGACTTATCGATGCCTTTGATACAAATATCGGACTAAAGCAGCGAGATGGGTATAGTGGCATTTACACTTACAACATTTGTAACATGCAACAAATAACATGTCCCAAGACAATTTAAACATAAAACATTCATTAAACATAGTCACATTGTTAAATATGCCATTAAATCTACAAAATTTATGAAAATCAAGGATTGGCTAGGTTGACCCACTTTTTGACGATTTGAGAGACACATGCAAACTACATATCTGGCCTAATAGCGCTCTCTTGTACACATATTCCACAATATATTGGGTCACCCTCTTCAATGGAAATTATTGGCTTTGCGGACGCATCGGAATTGGCATACGCTACAGTGGTGTACTCTAGAACACAAACTGGAGACGCACATGAGGCTTTTCGAGTCACATTGCTAGCAGCTCAAACTAAGGTAGCACCGATCAAGCGAGTCACCATTCTTCAACTTGAACTATGTGCAGCAGATCTACTTGCCAAACTTACACGGAAGATTGCATCCTGGAGGAATGTCAATCTGGACAACTGCCACTGCTTTACAGATTTGCAACTGACATTAGCTTGGATATCGGACATCCAACATTATCAACGTACTCCCACCTGAGAGATGGCATCACATTAAGTCTAAACTAAGCCCAGCGGATTGTACATCACGCGGCCTGGAACCAGCACAACTATGTCAACATCGTCTCCGGTGGAACGGGTCAACATTTCAAGCTTCAGAAAGATATTTTCATTCACGGCCAGTGCCCATCATGAAAGAATTGGTCATGTTGGAAGTTCGGCATGTTCAAGTTAACCTCATAACGGTTGATCGCGACCTACCGATTCATAAGTTCTCGGATTGAAAAAAAAATACTTCAGATCACCGCCACCTGCTTGAGGTTCATCAACAATTTACGAACATCGATTCGATTTCATCGTGTCATTGGTCCACTTATGAAGGCAGAACTTAATCAAGACTTCATAATTTTGGTACAACAGGCTCAGTCAGAGTCTTTCCGCCAGGAAATTCATCTTCTTACGTGGAACTGTCTGTCTCCTAAGGCGAGCGAAATACGCGGGCTAGACCCGTTCTTCGACACTGATGGCATTTTGCAGATCAAAGGCGGATTAGAAAATGAGGAATTACCCTTCAATTAGCAGTATCCAATCCTGCCAAATCGGAATCATCACATCACTTCACTTCTCATCACCCATGAGCGTCAGCAACATTTGCATGCGGCTTATCGATTACTACAAACAATTTTACTGCACAAATGTTGGATAATTGGATCACGGATCGCCATCAAACAGGTCATTTGCAACTGCATTCCGTGTACACGACATCAAGCGAAGACATTGCATCAGAAGATGGCCCCATTAGCAATGGTAGGAGTTACGCCTGCAAGAGCCTTCGCAAACTGCGTCAACTTTGTAGGACCACTCATTGTCAAATCATGACATGGACGATCAGCCAAGCTGTACAAGGCCTACATAGTGCTCTTTGTCTATTTGGCTACGAAGGCCATTCACATTGAAACAGTCACGAAATTGACTACGGAATACTTTATAGCAGCTCTAAGGCGGTTCATTTCTCGGCGCGGCTGTCCTGACAACATTAATAGCGACAACGGAAACACCTTTGTACGAGCGAACAAGGAAATAGCATCAATGTATTGGATGCTCAAATCGTGAAAGGCGGTGGACAACATTATGAATGTCATGTCTTTGAAGAGCATCACCCGGCACTTCATTCCTTCGGCAGCCCTTTACTTTTCAGGACTTTGGGAGGCAGGAGTCAAACCGGTTGCGTTCGAAGAACTCTACATTCTGCTCTGTCAAGTGGAACATTGTTCGAACAGTCGGCTACTATGTCCTCTTACAAGTGATCCCAGCGATGTCGCTCCTTTGACACTAAATCATTTCCTCATTGTTATCGGTGGCAGACTTTTATTCGACTCAGAAGAGCAGTCATCTCACATCAACCACCTGCGAAGATAGAAATATACTCGTATTCAGAAGCTACACAACGATTTTTGGACACGTTGGACAGACGAATATTTGCGGCAACTGCAATCACGGAACAAATGGGCTTCCCTTACCCCAGACATCATACGCGGAAGCTTGATCATCGTAAAGGCGGACAACACACCACCGGCTACGTGGCATTTAGCACACATCATTAAGTTCCACCCAGCCAAGGATCATCACATCAGAGTAGTCACCCTTCGGAACCACCCCGGATAATTTAAGTGGCCCATCAACAAATTGACTTTTCTGCCAGTATCCACGAAAATGTATATTGACAATTGACTAATGTGGCTAGGCGGGCGGCATGTTTGGACATTTTCATACCTCAAGCGACAATCTTCAAAATTACATCAAGGTTACACACTTCTTATGTTAGTTTACAGGCTTCGCACTTTTGGAGTCTCGGAGGGACGTCAAACTTGAATTTATGCTATTGTTATCTTCTTTCAACTCACCGCACACTGTATCTTGTTACGAGCGGAACGTTAGAAAGAAATAAAACGCACTTTCAAATCTAGAACCATCAGCCATTTTTCTCAGTATAAATTCCCATCAGGGATATTTGATTTCCTCGACTGCCTCATGGGATTTGTTTTATTGTCATTAATTAGTAGCCCTACAATAGTTTTGCTTCGTTATCGATTCTCAGGAAAAGTTCTTTGGTGGTTGTTATCCACCATGAGAAAACGTTGACGTCATCCGCATAGGTAAGTTTGGCTGGTTATGAATAGCAATGGGGTGTTATATTCTTTACTTCCCACCTGGGGTTCTGCCGGCCACTTCCGGGGATCCCTGGGGTGTTACCTTTTAGAAACACTCACCTTCGCACCTGAATTACTCTTGAAGCTGAAGACCCCTCTGAAAAATTGTAACTAAAACACCAAATGTTGCGTTTCTTTTTTTTTTACTTTATTTCTTCAGCAAGTCCTATTACAGGTTTTATTAAAACAAGTTGGGTCGCTTCCACGTGGCTTGGTCCGATGACGTGACTGGATGTCCTTCCGTATTTCCCGGCGCAGTTCCTTTGCTTTCCGTCGGAAGAAAGCCCGCTCAGTGGGTGTGACTGGCAAGCGAGCTAGCCGCCTCAGCTCGTCCAACTCCCGCCTCTTTCGTTCCCGCTGCCCTCCGCGCTGATGTTGTTGCTTGCGGGGATGGACGGTGGTGTTCAAGGGAGCCTTCAACCTCCTGAGGTACTCCTCTTTCGATATGGGTCGGGGACCAGCTCGGGGCTCTGCCTGAAGCGCCTGATCTAGGGTCCTAACGGGTGCCTGACGGGGGTGGTTCGCTGGCCCGAGGTCCTTAATTATCCTGGAGGCTAGCGGGTAGAGCGGCACGCAGGTACTGGCGAGCTTGGGTCGCGATGACGGTCCACCAGGTGTTGAAGGGCACTTTCCACGCCATCCTGAAGGGGCCACTGCGGCTGCTGGTTGTCCACCTCTTTGGGTTGCCTGCAAGAAGGAAAAATTATATTACTTATGGTGGCCACACAGCGCTTACACGCTAAAAGCCCTGGAGGAACACGGCGCTAAGAGCCAACACCTCACCATAAGTAATTCGTTGATCGACTTGAATGAAAAAAATCGTGTTAAGACCCGGAACTTGAACCGTGCTTTATTGTCGCAGCACGTATCACGACTGACTCACTAATGTTTGCCCAAGTACTTTAAATACCGTTCTCTCGTAAGCTTTTAGCCTCGATTCTCGCAAAAAGTGCTGAATAGCCGAACACGTGCGTTCTCGTTCCACGAAGCACTTTTCCTCCCCGCTCCGTTTCGCTTACGAATATGTGAAACTGGGGAATTTGAGCGAGAGAACGCTTTCGCTTAAGCTTTCGGCTTCTTGAGGTGAATTGATGGAGCTGGGGAAATTGAGCGAGAGAACGGTTTTGCCTGAACTTTCAGTTTTCCCTTCAGCTGGGAGTACACCCGAAGCAAGTCGTCTACGTGGTGATCATTCGTGTGAAGCGAATCGTGTATTGATATTTGCTCGAGCTTTTGCTCGCTCATTAAACGACAAGTATATGCTTCGGTGATAGTGGCCTATGTGCCTGCTTTAAAAAGTTGATTGGTGAAACGGGAGTATATAGGCAATGCTCGCTCGCTTCGTAAATACGTAGGCGGTATTTACTCGCTCACAACAGGGGCCAGCTCATCTTCCTACTTGAGTCCGAGATTTATATCAAAGGCGTTGGTGAGTGCGTTATTGATCCGGACTTTAGAGGTAGTTAAATTGATTATCATTTTGGTAAGATGGACAAGTTAAGTGGGGATACCAAAGCAAAACATTCTTTGGTGCAGTAAATTGTGACAAATACTGTTTTTTGCTTGTTTAAAGTTAACAAACATTTGGTGTACATCTATGTTGCTGCCTGACAGTAAACAATTAGTTGATTGTCGATCTACTTGCTCTAAAGTCACCTTCATACTCCTCAATAATACTGTTCGCCTATGATATAGTCTTAATTTCTATGATCTTTGAAAATATCATATATCTGAAGCTTTAGCACTATTACTTGTCACCATTTTTATGGATAGCGAATACAACTGATTGGCTCCACTCGGTAGCCACTTGTTCTTGTTGCTACATATGCTGGACGTCTTCATGAATGGCTTTTAAACACCACTGCCACCATATTTGATGAACTCTATACGAGTCTCATCGATGCCCAGCGCTTTATTATTCTTTTGGGCCTTGATTTTCGAACACACTTCATCCAGAATTGGTGAGGCCAGTGGAAGCTCTCCAGCCATATACTCGTATTGTAGATAGGCTGGGATGTTCAAGAGCTGTGTAGAGAATTTAGGACGATTTTGAAATATGATTCTCATCATTCTTTTACCCTGTTTTCATCAGCGATGGTGTTGCCGATGTCCGGCTGATAACCTCTACCCAGGCGTTAAGTGAAAAACTTGCCTTATGTTGTTGCTCGCTAGACTTTCATCGATGCTTGCCAGCTGGTCGTAAAAGTATTTTCTTTTCTTAATTCTATCTTATTCGCTACTCTTCTGAGATTTTCCTTATGTTCTCTCCTTGTCCTTGCTTTTCTACTTAAATATTTTAGTTCGCCTGAATCTTCTTATACAACGTATCCTGCCACTCATCATCAAGTCAATCATATTCTTTGTGCTGGGCTTGATGTCTGATCCACTATGCTGATACGGCTTAAATTGCTGCTTCATTTCCACCAAGTTTCGAGGCTTGTTTTTGAAAAATTTTACGAAGACCTTTCACTTTGCATCCTACACGAGAATTTGAAGAGCCCCCTTAAAAATGTCTGAAAATTTGTTTGGTACCCGAACTTACCAGGTTTGGTCTGCAGCTGCTATATTTTCGGAGAAATACAGACACTCATGGGCTGACAAATACGATAGTGTTTGGTAAGTAGTACAAAAAAGGAATAAAAAATATACGTTTGAAACTGATAACCTTCTCTCCTATGGAATTTGGTTAAAATAACAAGTAATCCTCTGATGTGTAAAGGCGGCAACATGAAAGGGCTCTGCATTGTTAAAAAGTGGAAGTCATGATATTAATGTTAAATATGCGTAGATAAAATCCAAGTGTCACTTCAATATAGAGAATTACGCAGAACGCATTTTGTGGTAAATGTGTTCCACGTCATAGCTTTCGTATCCTTTAACCAAATCCTGGAATATTTTATGCTCTACATCACAACTGCGTCGTCAAGCAAAAAAGGATTTATACGAGTAATATGTAGGCATGTACTTTAAAATACATTTACCAGGAAGTCAAGTGAGAATGTGGTTAAATTTTTGAAATGTTAATGCAGGACGAAAATAAAAAACAGAACAAATCAATTCGATAAGAGTAATCGTGTACGACAAAGGAAAATATGTTTAAATATTTGTTAGGGAGGAAACCTTTCAACAAATTGATTTTTTAAATGAAGTGAAACGAAATGTCAAGTGAATACTTTGTTACGAGTATATTGATGTTGGTTTAAATGGTTGATTTGAAGCAGAAAATGTGCTATTTTATTTTGCATTTAAAAATTGATCTAAGGCTGGTAGGCAGAAAAGTGCTCTAACCAGAAGGGGTTTGTAGCCATTATTGGGTTTAAAACAATTTTTCTGACTACATAAAACAATAAATTGAGTTATGCATACATTGCATGTATGAGAAACCGTTCAAATATGTATACAAAAAATATCGGAGGGCTCTGTTACAAATACAAACATGTTAAAGTATCAGGAGAGTGCTCCTGCCAGAAGGGTTTTGTAAACTAACTAGTAAATCAAACGACGCCTTATGAATATCAAAATTTGCAACATGTATAAATTTCATAAATTGAGCTTAATAAACTAAAGTATGGTTGCTCTGTATTTCAGTTCACCATTACTTGGGATGTCATGAGAACATATGAAAGCCACAAACCATTTCCTACGAGTATACCTATGTCTTTAGCGTCTGGGTCGTTTGGAAGCGTGGATTGTTGTAATTGTTAAATTTTCAATCTAACTTAGTTATTGATGACTCCATTGTTGAGAACATACATGCTACATACTGGTATACCCCATACATACTGGCATGAACTGGGAGCTTGATATTATGTGTGTTCTATATACACATCAAGGCTCCCGGGGAGGGAGGGGACTCACTGTACAACACTTACTGCTACTTCATATTTGTCAACCAGATCAGTGAAAAGATACGTTTGTTTAAAGACTTAATTTTTATTTCGTTCTTTGCTGGGTTATACAATCACACGTTCAGTTGAATATATAATATTAATACCATACTTTAATAATGAATTTTGCGAAGCTTACTACTTTATAACTGAACAAGATAATAAGGACCTATGTCTGGATATCAATAAATTCAGAGTTTAAATGGAGCTACGACTTCACGGGATTTCCGCCTAATGTAATTATTTTTATTACTTGAAGGAAATGAAATGTATGATATTAATTGATATCATATTTGAAAAAACCAATCATTTAAAGCTATAATTGCAGCATCCGGTTGTAACTCCCTTCTTCTTCTTAGCATTACAACCCCATTCGGGCAGCGATGAACTGTCTTCGTCGACCGAGCCAGACCAGCGTTTCCTCAGTTTCCCCACTGGCCTCCGGCCTACAGTTCTCCCAACGAATACCTTCTTGGGTATCCGTTGTTCGTCCATACGATTCATGTGGCCAGCTCATTGCAGATTCCGCAGTCTGACAATCGTTGAGACCTCCGGGTCGTCGAAAATTTCATACAGCTCATGGTTGTATCAAATTCGCCACTAGTCCCCGTCTAGCTTCGTTCCGATTATTCGCCTCAGGACCCGTCGCTCAAAGGCGTTCAATATATTTGCGGATGCTGGTTAGGGTCCATGTTTCACACCCATAGCATAACACAGGTCTTATCACAGATTTGTATACTTGGAGCTTTGTTTTCCTGTGTATACAGCTGGCCTTCAAGATCGGCAACGCTGAATAAAATATTTGATTTGAGAGCTGTATTCTTCGGCGTATTTCGTCTCTTTCATTGCCTGTTTTCATTATTTTGGCGCCTAAATACACAAATTTGCTCACATTTTCGATACTGTGTTCCCCAAGTATGATTTTTTGTGTATTAGGGGTATTTTTCCTCGACTGCGTCATGAGCTTAGTTTTATTTTCGTTGATTTGTAGCCCTACTAGTCTTGCTTCGCTGTTGAGTTTCAGGAAAAGTTCTTTGGCAGTTGTTAGTGACCGTGATAGAATGTTGATGTCGTCCGCATAGGCCACTACCTGGCTCGACTTTTGGAGCAATGTACCTCGCGTATCGACAGGTAGCTTCGTTATGACGGACTCCAGAGCCAAATTGAATAACAATGGGGCCAGCCCATCTCCCTGCTTTAGTCCGATATTTGTGTCAAAGGCATCGGTGAGTAGGTTATTGATGCGGACTTGGGAGGTTGCCGACGTCATTGTCATTTTGGTAAGACGGACTAATTTGTCTGGGATGCCAAAACCAAGCATTATTTGGTACAGTTCGTTACGATCAATACTGTCGTATGCTTGCTGGATGTCAACGAAAATTTGATGTACGTCTATGTTGAACTCCCAGCATTTTTCAAGTACCTGCTTGACTGTGAACAGTTGGTCTGTTGTTAATCTACCTGCCCTAAAACCACCTTGATACACCCCAATAATACTGTTGGCGTATGATCCCATTTTATTTTTCAAGATTTTAGAAAATATTTCATACGCCGTACAAAGTAGTGATATGCCTCTATAATTTTCGCACTGTAGCTTGTCACCTTTTTCGTGGATAGGGAATATGATTGATTGGCTCCACTCTTTCGGCATATGTTCTTGTTGCCAAATGTGCTGCATGACTTTGTGGATAGCTTGATGAACACTACTGCCACCATATTTGATGAGCTCCATTGGAATCTCATCAATGCCCGGCACTTTGTTATTCTTGTGGGCTTTGATGATGGAACAAACTTCATCCAGAGTTGGTGGGGCCAATGAAAGCTCTCCACAGACATCTATAGACTCCGATGTTCTGGATCTGTGTGGAGGATTAAGAAGGTTCTTGAAATATGATGCCCATCTTTCCCTAATCTTGATTTCATCAGCAATTATATTGCCGCTGTCATCACGACAGAGCGTGGTTTTGAGCTGATAATCACGTTTCAGGCTTTTCACTACCTTCTATGCTTATCTTGTGTTATTGCTCACTAAAATTACATCTATACTTCTCAATTGGTCATCATAGTATTTTCTTTTCTGAATCCTAATTATCTTACTCGCTACTCTTCTGAGATTTTCATAGTGTTCTCTCTTCGTCCTGGTTTCCCTACCTTCGTATTCTTTGTACGCCTGATTCTTTTAATCTAACGCATTCTGGCACTCATCATCGAACCAATCATTCCTCTTGCGCCGGGCTTGATGTCCGATCGTCTATTCTGCCACGGTCCTGATAGCTGCTTTCACTTCCATCCAGAGCTCGTTGCTCATCTTTAACGATGCGTCTGATAAGATGGGAGCCAGCTGGTTGTCGAGGGCCTCCATGAAATGTTTGGCAACAGATGCCGTTTGGAGCCTTTCGATGTCAAATTTTTGAAGCGGGCTGGTCTTCGCTGAATATGCCTTTGACATATGACATCGATAGTTTCATTTGATCAAGTAATGATCTGACTTACAATTGGCTGCTCGATATGTACGGACGTCAAGTATGCTCGAGGCTCAAAGTTGTTGAATCAGAACATGATCGATCTGGTTTTGTGTGTTGCCATCCGGTGATACCCAGGTCATTTTATGAATGCGTCGATGTGGGAAGCAAGTCAAACGTATGACTAGATTTCTGCTACGTGCGAAGTCAATCAGGCGCTGGCCGTAGTCATTTGTTTCATCGTGGAGGCTATATCTTCCAGTCGTTCCCCGATGAGATAGCTTATTGCCAACCTTAGCGTTGTAATCACCCAGAATAATTTTTGTGTCGTTTGTGGGCAATGAGTCGACCAGTCTTTTCAGGTGATTGTAAAACGATTCCTTTGTTTCTTCGTCTTTTTCTTCGGTCGAGGCGTGAACGTTAATCAGCCAGATTTTGAAGAATTTCGCTTTTATACGGATCGCACACAACCGTTCATTGACTGCCTTAAAATCAATAACGTGCGATTTGAACTCCCTATCCACAATGAAGGCCACTCCAAATTCTCGTTTTCCAGTAGGCATCCCACTTTTAAATATTGTGTGCGATCTCATGTCTTGAATGTCGTTTTCAGTCCAATTCGTTGCCTGGACTGCCAGTATTTTTAATTTCTATTGATCGGCCTGTTGTAAAAGGTCCTTAACCGCGCCAGGGTAATTGAGTGATTTGACATTCCAGGATCCAATGCCAAAGTCTTTTTTTCGTTTGCGAGGTCATTGCCGTGAGTCCAATCCATTCCGAGGCCTATTTGCAGGTTTCGAAACAACTAAAGGTTTTCCAGGGACGGGGAGTTAGCTACACGCCCAACCTCCATTCCGGCGGCATGGTTATTACGTCGATTCCATTATCAGGCGTGGAAGATTCGCCTTACGTCCTCACAAAGGAGGCATAAGTAGGATTTAGTAGCAGAGCTTTAGATGTATTTACAGTTATGAGCATTTCTCGACATTTAATGTTACATTATTGGGGAACCAGTAAACCCAATGTGCACCCCGAGAGCATTTACTACCATTTAATGGGGGGGCTGACGCCTTGAGTACGCTGTTACATTTATGAGTTAATTGCTTAATAATCCAACTGCTGGCCCCAGGCATAATGCCTTGGGACGCTAATACTCGGGCAGAAGCCTTGAGTACAAAGCTGAACGTATTCTTATTCACTTATCCCGGGCTATGTGCCTTGGGATAGATTAAGCTCGTGCGCACGCCTTGAGCTAGCAAGTGGGGGAATGCTTCTTGATATTCCTGCTTATATAATTTTCTTATATAGCATTACTATGCTGACTAACAATATAGACAATGTAAACTAGTATATGATCAAAGTTCAGTTATTATTTTTTGCCAACATCTCTCTGTGACTGGTGCAACCACAAAGCTCAAGCTTCCACTGGATTCGCCTTATTGCGCATGCGTGTAACCAATTCGTTCCACTGAGGTGGTACGGTTGATAACATAACGAGGTCTTGTGTGTATATTTTAATTCTTAATACGAGTATGGATACACACCCACTTCTGTTAACGCAGGATACGACGGCCCCGCTCACAGTCGTTTGATTACGATTTGAAGCTTTCCGCATATGTTGCCATTCAAAGTACACAGAGAGGAACAACGAGACGTGGGCCGAGTCATAATGGCACTGCGGCTTCCATAACATACGCTACGGCTTGTTTGGTGAATTTGAAGGTTCGCTTTTGATTTGATGGACTAAAGACGTAAAATTTATGAATGTAAAGTTGATCGATATCCGGCTTTCGAAGTATTTGCTGGCCTCACGTTCATAAAATCCTACTACTACGGTTTTTTCAGAGTTTTTGGGACAGATGTGTCCAATCGCGAGGGAGTGGGTCACACATTCTTCGTACATTTTCCCTGTCCTGCGTCCTTCGATGTAAATAGTTTTAGTTAAAGACATGTTGCGAAAAGTTCCTATGAAGAAGTTTCATTTGATTTTTATACTGGCCATGCTAAGGGTGACCCCCAATATGGAATGACTCCCCTATAAACTGCTCTATTTTTTTTTTTATTCTGAAAATTTGAGGAGGGTACCACTTTACCCCTACCTACATAAGCTCATGTTCCTAGATTATTCGGTTTGTGAGAAAATTTGCTGTGAAGTATGGACGGACAGCCGGATGGATGAACAGGCAGATAGACAGGTAACGATTTTAGTAGGGTTTTGAAAAATTTTGTTGACAGAACTCTAAAAAGCCAACATTATGTTCCAGTTAAGATCAATGTTCTGGCGGCTCGGGAAATATCTTTTTATATCAAACACTATTTATAGAAAATTTAGTAGAAATCGGACCATAGTCAAGAGACATATAGCCATTTTAATTATATGGAATTATAACAACAACAGCAACATATGTTGATGATTGATATTTATATTAAATCGACCTAGACACTACAAGTTTCTTTCGATTTTCTTGAACATTTCAAGAATAGTCTTGAAAAACTCTTGAATCGAAATACTGAATCAAATTAAGAATTTGTATGAAAAATTTCACTTGAATGAAAAAGTTTATCATTGGGAAAATGAATTTGAGATGCGCTTATATTCACTTCAGGTATCAACACATAGGTGCATCGATTCAGATTGCATGAAATTCGTCATGAATATAATTTGTGAATACAAAAACTAGTTGAATTTTAATTGAATAAAATCAAATAAACATTCTTGGTCGTCGTATCAGTCGATGCACGCATGTGGTATATCTAATGGAAATATGAGTTCATTGTATGAAAACCACTTTCAACACAATCAAATTTTTTCAAGTTAGATTTCCCGTGCAAATTTCCAATTTAATTTGAAATTTCGAATAAAAAACTTTCCCAGACTATTCCTGAAATTTTTAAGAAAACCCGAAAAAATTGTAGCATCTAGACCAATTCTAAATCTACATCAACAACACTAGTTTACAAAATTTATCTTTTCATCTGTTGCCGTGAATATTCAGGTTGACAACATTCATTCATGACATGTTTTCTTTGAATCTAACGTCAAAAATTTTTATGCAGCTTAAGTTCATTTGTTATTGATGTTAAAAGTATTGATGGAAAACGTTGATATTTTGAATTCAAAATTATGTTCCTTTAACCTAATGCTACAATTGTCATTTGTTAATCTGTCTGTCAATAAACATTGTGTTAAAACGTTGGCTAATCAAAATCATATTATTGTCCATCAAACAATAACATGGTAGCAGAGCGTAGTTCGATTTGAGTGGACCAACGTTTTTTCAAGAGGGTTGAGAAAAATAAATAGTGTTTTTCGAAGAGATTTTCTCGAAACTTGAAGGTGATAGTTGCTGGAATTTTGGTGACTGACAATCATGGAATTTCAAGGTATTGAGAAGTTAAAAGGTTCGGAAAACAGGAATATTTGGAAGTTCATCGTGCGCAGTTTATTGCGAGCAACTGAAGAACCATACGAAGTGAGTATTGGAGAGTTGGTTCCACCGGTGGTGGCGGCTAATGCTAATGCGGCTGCGATTGATGCTCAGAATGCGGCAATGAAAATTTGGGATAAGACAGATCGCGCCGCTTGTCAAATCATCATCAAGACAATTGATTCGAGTGTCATGACTTTGATCGTCACTTGCGAGACTGCTCATCAGATGTAGAACAAATTGCATGGTATTTATAAACAACAAACAAAGCAAGCCGTTCATTCAGTTCTGTCTGAGTTTTTCAGTTCTGACATGAATTTAGCGGCTGATATGATAAGTCATATTGCTAAATTTGAAGGTTTGATTCTACGCATGCAGCAGTTGAAAGTTAAGCCCGACAAGTCAGCTTTGATGTTCAAGTTGCTGGAAACGTTGCCTGACAGTTTTGAAAGTTCCAGGCAAGCTTGGTGGGCCAGGTCGAATGATCAGCAGACCCTCGATAACCTGATCAACGTGTTGACATCTGATGAGCACAGGCGGAAACTTTGACAAGAAAAGGAAACAATCGGACGGCACTGATGGCAACCAAGTTGAAAAACCAGTCCAAAGTGCTAGTGGAAGTCAACAAGGTGCAAGTGGAAGTCAACAAGGTGCAGCTGGTAAGCAGGCCAAAGAGTTGTCAAGTCCAACTAGAAGGGAAAGAAGTCGGCTTTCAATTACTACAGTTGGCACGGAACTGGTCATTTTAAAAGAGATTGTCCAAACAGGAAGGAGAAGAGTGATGGGACATCTGAAAGTAAGGGTTCGTAAGCGTTCGTTAGCGAAGTGTTCAGTACGGAAGGCAAGAACGAAGCTTGGATCATCGATTCTGGTGCGACGGACCACATGACCTTCAAGAAAGAGAGGTATTCATTCTTTGAGGCTTTCTCTATTCCAGCAAAGATTCGTATCGGAAACAATTCTGTGATGAGTGCTTTTGGAAGAGGAAATATTGACTTTGAGGCGCTTGTAAATGGCCGTTGGACTTCTTATCACATGGAAAATGTGCTGTATGTTCCGGAAGCTAGGAGAAATTTATTCTCGGTTACGCGTGCACTGGACAAAGGTATGACTTTGAGCTCATGCAAGGATAGCTGTGAATTCCTGCTTGATGGTGATGTCAAGGCTCAAGGTGTGCAATCTGGTCAGCTGTTCAAGATGATGCTCAAGGTCAAGGAACCGTACACTTGCTGTGCGAGTGAGGCTAATCTGGCGGTCAAGGACTCTCTTCAAGTCTGGCATGAGCGTTTAGGTCATCAGAATAAAATACATGTTGTGAAGATACTCAAGAATTACGGAATTGAAGTACAACAGGACGACGAATTCTTTGGATCGTGTGTAGAAGGTAAACAACATGGAGAACCGTTCAAGTCACGTCAACAGCGTTCATCTGTGTAGGAGAAGTGATCCATGCTGATGTTGGTGTTTCACTTGGACAGGAGTCTATTGCTGGTGCCAGGTATTTTCTCTGCTTCACGTGTTACTCTTCAAGATTTCGTATGATTTACTTCTTGAAGGAAATATCTGAGGTGTTTGACAAGACCAAAGAAATGTTGCAGCTGGTGAAGACTCAATGAGGTCGACCGGTAAAGGTGTTCCAGTATGACAGAGGAAAGGAATTTGACAACAAGAAGATGCGAGAACTCATGGATTCCGAAGGTACGAAGATAGTGATTACGAATCTTTATACGCCTCAGCAGAACGGTTGTGCTGAACGATCAAACCGGACCATTGATGAGCTAGCACTAACCATGCTTGTTAGCAAGGATCTGCCGGAGTTTCTGTGGGCTGAAGCTGTCAACGCTGCGGTTTACATTCTCAACTGAACTGGTCCAAGCTCTGTAGAGGGCAAAACTCCGCACGAGTTGTTCGTTGAGAACAGTGTTCATTTGAACAGGTTTCATATTTTTGGAACCACATGCTGGGTGATGGTGCCTAAAGAACGTCGTAAGAAGTGGGATGCTAATGGCGTCGAAGCAGTTTTTGTTAGGTACTCGGAAGACATCGATGGTTTTCGTGTGTGGAAGAAAGATACAAAGCAGGTGATCCGAAGTCGTGAGGTCGTTTTTGGTCCAAAGCATATCAGTCTATATAATTTCAAAATTTCAAGAAATTTAAAGATACAGTTTTGATTTTATCGGCAAAAATGTAAAATCTATTTTTAACAAATTTGACTGAATTTCGATTTCTGAGGTATTTGTTGCCTTTGTCCTCAAAAAGGCCCACATTTGTATCCATTTCCAGATTTTTCGGCTCAAAGATGTCCAATCGCGAGGAGGAGGTTTTTGAGGAACTTAGCTGTGATGCACGGGCAGACGGACAGACAGGTCACGAAACTTGTAGGTCTTTGTAAAAAAATTTTTTACAAAGATCTTAAAAATGAAAAGTGTGATGAAAAACTGAAAAAGCTGAAACAGCAAAAAGAGTATAACTTAGAGGAAGCATCTCTTAGGTATGCTTTAAAAAGAGAGGACAAACGCAATGCCAAGGAAAGTGAAAACAGAAAAGTTATTGCAGCAGATCTACAAAAGTGCCTCCCTATACAATCATTAACAAATTCACAAAGCTTTTATTTGAGAAGCTATGGACACTGAACTATACAGTATATGACACAAAAGTAAACAAAACTCATTGAATGATTTGAGATGAGACTACTGGAAGAAGAGGAGGAAGTGAAATGGCTTCTTGCTTTTTTGCTTGGGCAATTTAAGAATTAACAAACGCAAAGAACCTCACAGTGTGGACGGATAACTGCAGTACGCAAAATAGAAACCTGAATATGATCTTCATGTACATGTGGCTAATGGAAAAGTCCCCACGTTCCTTCTTGCTAGTCACAAACTCATGGAGGTTGGTGGGAAGCACAGCATCATTAAGAGGGCAAAGAAAAAAGTTCAGAGAAACACTATTTATGCATCCAATGACTGGATAAATTTCATTTCGAGCTGTGAATTGAAAAATCCATTTGCAACTAAAGGAATGGCTTTGAAAAACTTTCTTAATATTCTACATATAAAGCAGAAAAATGGTCCACTTATATCAAGGAAAAGGAACACAGATGAATAACCATTTTTGATCTCTGAAGCAGTGTGGCTGCAGTTGTGAAGAGAAATAAAGGTGTTGTTTACTATAAAACCAATGTCAGTGAAGAAACTTTCAAAAAGGTTGATTTGAAGAAGACTAAACGGATAGGCATGACATTACCTGAGATTCTGCCTCTATTAAGAACACCAAGAAAGAAAATATATAATGAAAACTTTTGGGACATACAGACTCTCATGCAGTGGGTTCATCTAACTGAAACTTGTTTCTTTTAGCGACTGAATTATATTAAATAGCACAGTAAATTATTATTGGGTAATTTTTACTACGAAAGTTTAAATAATGTTATTATTTTATTACTAGGCCTTAGTACTATTATTGCTGTTACTGTATTATCAATAAAATTAATCAATCAAAACTATTATCAATTATTCTTTCATTTTATTAACCACTACTACAATTTTTAACATTATGGCACAGGAGTGTCAGTCCATATTAACTGCTTGTATTTAGAACCACATCATTGTAAGTCCATATATATATAATTTCTTTATTAGAATGTATGCGGTACAGAGGCCTTATAATATAGTAGGTGTTCTGACAAAGTCATTTCACCATCGTTTGAACATTACTTAAAACTATGCATATTATCGTATTCCTATGTGATTATTACAATTAGCTAGAGGAAAATTTAGGCAAAAACCTCTACTGAACTTATACACTAATAAAACTAGCTGAATTAAAAAAAATTCTTTTAATTCTTCACTGCTGAAAAAGTTATAATAAAGCTTCTCTATTTTGCTCTGAAGCGTGAACAAAGGTAGATTATGTTTTCGGGCTCTCCTGAAAATTTGACCAGTTGTGACTTACGATACTATCGATCTGGGGTACAGATTTTATAGTGCAATTTTCAAGAGGGCACCACTTTTAACCTAGTCGCCAAAATTTATGATTTTGGCGTATGTGGTTTGCGAGAAAACTTGCTGTGACAAACGGACGGACGGACAGATAGGTCACGATTTTAGTGGGGTATTGTTAAAAAAAATTATTTTTCAGTACCCTAAAAATTGAAAAGCACGTGCAGGGGATAAACTTCAATGGATTATTTAGCGCCTAACACAACAGAACCTCAAGCAGGCATTCCGTGCCATATAATAAAATGTCAACACCGATTAGATATTATTACATCCTACAATCTCAAGCATCGCTAAGGACGATGACATTAGAAAGTTTCATACTCGCAGTAACAACAACCGGCAATCGGTTGAGTATTGTCCTTGCTTGCTACCCGCATACGAGTAAAGCTGACAGTAAGAATATTTGTTGAAGTAACTTCTCACAGCTCCTCAATAGGGTATTTATATTTATTGATCCCTTTTTATGGGTTTTATGTGTTGAATCAGGATTATTTGTTTCACAAAAGTCAATAGCAAGCAGTAAACGAAATTCGACCACTGAATAGAATGTTTTACGCGCTAACTGAAAACAGGATCATCATTAAGTTTACTTTGATACAGAGTTACTTATTGAATGCTCTCTACTCTGATACAAATATAATAAACAACAATTCGTCCATAACAGAAGGATAAACTCAACGCACAAACTAGAATAGATAAGAGAAAGTTAACGAAAGTTGAATGAAAGATGTTTTTTCTTGTTTACGTATATTTCGAGGGAGACTTTAGCTTACTTAGACATTTTCTGGGGTTAAAAAGCACGCGTGTTTAGTACATGTGTAAACTATTAAATTAATAAGATAACTTAATTTTGTGGATACACCCTTATCATAGACATGTAGCTAAGAATTGATTGAATGTGAAATGTACGTTTGTAGCCACAGAATATTAATATACAGACGAAAAAATTTGAATAAATATACTTAACAGGTCTGCCTGCAATTCAAATTCAAATGCGCTTTATTGAGCAAGCTTTAAAACATTGAAGTACTAAACAAGTTGGATAAACAGACCTACGGTCATGTCAGAAGGGTTTTGTACGCAGCGTGTGAAATGCAATCACCAGCAACGAATAAAGGCAAGAAACCTGTCAAAGGGATGTGCGCGCTGCGAAATAACAAAATTTTGTTGCGAAATAACAAAACTCATTCAAATCATGAATTCCCAAAAATATTTATGTTATTGATCTTACTTGAAAATTTTACGCAGATCAAATCAAAATTGCAGTGTCTGATTCGATGGAAAGTCCATAAAATACGAGGTGTGTTCAAAAAATATCGCGAATTTTGTTTTTTTTCAAAAATTATTTATTTATTCATGAATATCTATTTTGTCCCCTTCAAAGTAATCTCCATGAGATATTATACACTTGTGCCAACGGTTTTTCCAATCTTCGAAGCACTTCAAAAAATCATTTTTTTTAATCTTGTTCAGCTCCTCCTTCGATGCCGTCTTTATCTCGTCAAGCGAGCGTAACGTCGTCCTTTCATGGGCCTCTTCAGTTTAGGAAACAAGAAAAAGTCACAGGGGGCCAAATCTAGGGGATACGGTGGCTGCGGCATCATTAGTGTGTTGTTTTTGGCCAAAAAGTCGCGCACAAGCAACGATGTGTGAGCAGGGGCGTTATCGTGGTGCAAAAGCCAATTTTTGTTCTCCCACAATTCCGGGCGTTTCTGGCGGATTGCTTCACGCAAATTGCGCATAACTTGCAGGTAATATTCCTTATTGACCGTTCTTCCCTGTGGCAAGAACTCATGATGCACCACGCCCCTGCAATCGAAGAAAACTGTCAGCAAAACTTTCACATTCGACCGAACTTGGCGCGCTTTTTTCGATCTTGGTTCATGCGGCAGCTTCCATTGAGATGATTGAGCTTTGGTTTCCACGTCATAACCATAAACCCACGATTCGTCACCAGTTATGACCCTCTGGAGCAAATTTGGTTCGTCGCGGACAGAGTTTAACATCTCATTAGCAATGTTCATGCGTTGCTGTTTTTGGTCGCAATTGAGCAATTTTGGTACGAATTTCGCGGCGACCCGTCTCATGCCCAAATCGTTGATAAAAATCGAATGGCACGAGCCAATCGATATGTTTAGGTCCTCAGCAACTTCTCTAACGGTGATTCGACGATTGGCCAATACCATTTTCTCCACTTCATTAATTTTTTCGTCTGTTGTTGAAGTGCTCGGGCGTCCGGCACGCTCTTCGTCGTTCACATCTTCTCGGCCTTCTAAAAACATTTTGTACCACCGATAAACGTTGCTTCGGTCCAAGGTAGCTTCTCCGTATGCCACAGTTAACATTCGGAATGCATCCGCGCACTTAATTTCGTTTTTCACACAAAATTTGATACACGTTCTTTGATCCATTTTTTTGAATAAGTAAAAATCGAAGACGATTGAAAACACGTGCAAGTAAAGCAGCTATCACCAATTAAGTGAACATTCAAAATGGCTGAGCTTGTCGGCATAAGTGACAGACATGAGTACCAACATAACGCCACAAAAAAATCGAAATTCGAATATACGTAACCCACGAAAATTCAAAATTCGCGATACTTTTTGTACACACTTCGTATCAAAATCCTGTGTCATTGTTTTTGTTATTGGAGAAATTTCAAATGGCTATAACTTTCGTGTATATCATTCGATTTTCATCAAATTTACAAAGTATGAGAACCTACTTAAACATCAAATTTTGTTGAGTTTGAGGGTACCTATACGATTTTATTGGAGAAAATCTGAAATTCGAAGCTGGTACTAATATTAACAAAGTTGAGCGAATTTCGACTTCTGAGGTATTTCCTGTTATTGTGTACATTAGAACATACCTTCATAAGTTAGTTTGCGACAAAAATTGCTGTGACACACGGGCGGATGGACGGGCAGACGGAAAGGCAGGACATGTTTTTGTAAAATTATTTTACAAAATCCTAAAAAAAACTATAACTTATCCTAACAGAACAATATTATGATATTCCTAACCCACATGTTAAACTTTATTACCCATGAACTTGTACCGCACCTAGAGGGGGACGATTCTGGTGGGGCTTTCGGTAGCCGGTGTGCTCATCCGAGACACGCATGAGGTGCCACTTGCTCAGTCTGAAGCCCCGTGAGCCGTCAAATGATACTACAATCCAACTTACTGCGGGAATCCAGCTTTCCACTCACTAATTTCTTTTGCCGTGCTGTAAGGAAAAAAGAAAAAGCTGAACCTTATCTGCCTGTAGAAAACATCACCAAACCAAACTATTCAATCCTACAGAAAAAAACTGAGCCTTTGTCCTTTTATAACTCCAACGTACGAGAGTGGTTCAAATATGATGGACACAAACGCTGTAGATGGCGCGCATATATGTTTTGAAGGTCATCGCTTGAGTATGTGAAAGCTTACCTTAAAAACAGTGTGACATAATTTTCGTAGGGAGTGCTTGTTTTACGCGCGTGCTACGACCATAAGTGAACGTCAAGTGCCGACCGCCGTTGCGCAACGTATTGTCATTCGTTCTTTATGTGTTAAAAACATGGGGATTTTCCTGCGTTTGGGAAATCAGTTTGGTAGTGAGTGCCTGAGTAGGGCTGCTGTGTTTAAATGGGCCAAATTATTCAAACAAACCGTCGAGAATGAGCCGCATGATCATCAAGCGGGAACCAGCATCACACCAGATAACATTTGCCGCGTAGAACAACTCATTTTGGAGGACTATAGGATGAATGTTCGTGACATTTTGGCTGAGCTTGGCATCAGTATTGATAGTGTAGATTCTATCGTCCACAAACACCTTCAATATCACACAATAACGCTCGAAACGGAGGAGCATTCCAGCACGAAGTGCAATTCTTCTCCAGAATAACATGCGCCCTCATACCGCGTGTCTCACGTTCGATACAATATCGGAATCGCGGTAAGAGGTACTGGGACATCCCTCCTACAGTCCCAATTTATCACCCTGTGACCACCATATGTTTGGACCGCTGAAAGGAGCCCTCGGAGGGCAAAGATTCAACACCGACGACGAGGTAGAGGAGTTCGTGCGCACATGGCTGTCCGAGTTGCCTTAGGAATTTTTCGATACCGGCATCAAAAAGCTTTCGGAAAGGTGGGCGAAACGCGTAACTTGTAAGAGGGAGTACCAAGAAAAACTGTAAATTTTAGTAAATTTTTTGTCTCGATCATATTTGAACCGCCCTCGTTTTATCAGAAATTTACCGATTTTACTTCTTAGCAGATTATTCAATACTTTTCGATTTTAATCACTCGATGTGGGCCACTCTGAAAACTAGTCCCCTACATGATTCTTGCCACGTACCATCCGAGCCAAGTGCACACCATTACCATACACTGATTTACAAAATTCAAGACTGTTCATTTTTCAATTTTGACTTGAAGTAAAACTTTTGAGTTTTATATGTACTTTACATATACTCATATGCATTCAATTTATGTTGTAAAATGTAAAAAAAGTAATACAAGGAAATCATTGCAAAGTAAACCTTAAATCTACTTTCAACTTTCTTACTCCTAGCTTCTGGGGGTGCCTCTGATTTTATCGATGAGGATTTCTGAAGGGTCTCCACTTTTCCTCCGTTAATCTCAAATATTTGCTCCTTCTAATGATTTTCCGCTGCTATTCAAAGTTCGAAGACCCAAAAAATCCATAATGTTGTTCAAATTTCCAGCTTTACAATCTCTGTTGTCGATGATCATCAGCCAAAAGATCGTTCGACCATGTCCCTTTTTGGCTGGAAAATAACCGTCTTTTGCAAAAGATTTCTTTTCCCGGGCGATTGACCTAGCTTCATTGGAATGCAACACAAGCATTCTGCCAGCGGCCTCTGAAGTAACCACATTACTTAAAAAAAGTCTAGTACATTTATGTGAGTGTCAATATCGTTGAGTTTATGCCGACGTGATATTTGTAACAAATATTTAAGAAGTAATTCTAACATAATATCTTCGTAGTGTAGGCTAAGCAATGTAATCATGCAGAGATTTGGATCAGCTATGTTCAATCTTTCAATAAGCAATTTATCTTCGTCAAAAAGGTATGAATGGAGAGACTATGCTCATGTAAATTGCGTGGGAAATGATATGACCACATTCCTGAGCCTGGTTGTCATTTAATTTTCAATAATTTCCAATTTCTTCTCCTACCAACAAAAACTCAGTCACGCTTCCCTGCTAACAAATTTCATTTCAATGCCCATTAAGAAAGGTTGACAGTTGACGTTGCTAAATAAATGGATGGGAGATCAAAGGAAGGTGGCGCCAGTGTTGCGGCGCAAACTCTCGACCGTGGGGTCCACCGGAACCCTGGGTTTAAGTTCTTCCGAGCGTAGGAAAACACTATTTTTGGGATATCGGCAAAAGAAATTATTTCCGTGTGTATGACGATTTGCATACAACCAAGCGCTGTCATGGTTATGCAGATCGCCATATATGCAAAATGGAAATTGTTGCATTTGTCGATATGGAAAATAAGTGTGGGTAATGGAATTGAAGTTTATTGAACTTTGTTTACGTTAACATACCTCATTGCAGCAGCGGCAATTGGGAAGGAAAGAATTGTGCGATTAGGTAGTGAAATTCTTGATTCGGAAGGGGAGTCTGGTTTTAGTTTTCAGAGAAAAGGGAGTTCTTTTGAGTTTTCGGGGAAGTTTTTAATTTGATCCGTGAGAAAAGTCTTGATTTAGGATTCGGGAAGTGAGTTTACAATTCGGGAAGAAAAGTTTTTTGAGTTTGAGATAGAAGGTTCCTTTTTTTCGGTCAATTTTTGGCGGTGACGGAAACGGTGGGGAAGAATAGTTTTATGAGGAGATGGGAAAAAATGTTGAGTGATGGCGCTGTAAACACAAGGAAATTTAAGAAAAAAATGAAATTAGTGAAAATTAAAGTTTCGATGGATAGACTGGAAAAAGAATGATGTGATACGATTTTAGACCAACAGAGTGAAAAAAGAATAGTGTGTTATGATAAGCTAATGGTTCTGGTATTAATTGAATGATTGAATTTACAGTCAATCAATAGTTGTGTTCGTGCTAAAGGAAGCCATTATTTGCTTTCTATCGGAAGTAGTTTGTGAGAGACAAAGTGTTTAATTAAGTCTAGGCCAGATGAACGGGTTTTTTCCTCTGGTGAATTTTTTCCTTATTCAAAAACAGAATCTAAAGAAACATTCAAAGTGGTGGAAGTAACAGTAACTGCTTTAAAGATTTTTTTTAATTGAATTATTCGACAATTTCAAGGAGCTGGCATGGGGATTTGTGGCCGTTTGATTTTTTTGTGTTTTATTCTTTGCTGAAGTAAATTTAATTTGGTTTTCATAAACTTGCAGAGCACTCCACAGCTTCAAAAAAAAGTGAGTAATTATTATTATTTTTTTATCTGCTTGATGTTGAATTTTTTTCTCTTATGGCGATTTTTATAAAACCGTTTTTCTGTAAATACTTTGTTTCGAACTAATTTCACTAGAAATGGGGTTCAAATTAATCTATAGAATTCAGTGAGTGTTCATAGCTAATTATTATATTTTTTTGTTCAGTATTAGACTGAGGTGACATTGTAAGATTTAAATAAGAAACGGCTATGATTCACTAAAAATATTAATTTTTCATTCCTCAAGATTACCTCCTCCTCTCCCGTCCGTTACTTTTGTGATAGTTTTCATATGCAGGGTGGCTCAGCACGATCAGAGGGCATCCCGGAAAACCCACAACAAGACTGAGCACTATCCGGCCTCAGAATGCCCCCCGGGTTACGTACCCCTCTAATAAAACTTAATGTCTGCACCTGCAGTGAATTTCGCGGTTGTAACAGTACTTTGCGTCAATGCTGAAAAAGGATGGGTTATCGATATGAAAGTATTTTGTTTCCCAAGTAACTATAACGTTTTATTCATATTCAACACATTTTTCTCGTTTTGTCACGGGTTGTTAGAATTTTGTAAAATTTTCTTACGATAACCCACTAGTTTTGCATCTTGTCTGTCTGTCCATCAGTTCGTCAATCCATCCATCCGTTTTTATCAAATATGGTCGAGTGGGGTATTAAGTGAAAAGTCTTAAATAGGACTTACAGAACCTCAAATAAAAAAGTTATTTTATGCATAAGTGGGTCAAGTGGGAGGCAAATGTAAATTTTGGTACATTTTGCATCTCTCTGGACCCCCTGATGCTCAAAATGACTTTTTAAATTCAGATTCTAAAAGTTCTAATCAAGACCTTTCATTCCATACCCTACTTGACTAACATTAATTTAAAAAAATGTCAAGGGCCACTTTGTTGTAAGGGGGGACCCCCCTTAAAATATTTAAAATGTTTGGTAAGACCTAAATTTTGAGAGACTATGATTTCTGACCTTTTCACAAAGTTTGAGCTTTCTAGCATCTATAGAGTTTCTGAGGAAACTTGCTGTGATGCATGGACAGACGGACAGACAGACAGGTCGCAAAACTTGTATGTCTTTGTAAACAATTTTTTTTTACAAAGACTAAAAGCACTAACTGAAAATTTTATCAGTCGTTGAAATCGGGCAACTTGTCAAAGCTAATGACAAAGTAGAGAAATATGAGAGAGAAAATGACGAACTCAGACTTTGGATCCAGGCACTAAAGGATCATGTTGGCAGACTAACTTTCAACAAGGAAAAATAAACCACCAAGAAAGAAAAAGAAGTAAAGTCAAAATCAACTGAAGATAAAAAACGAAAGAAACCACAACCGGAACTTAATCAAGAAGACATCCTCAGCGCAGGCGGAGAAAACGTCAGTACAAACTATTATGCAGCGCTAGCTGGGCCAGACGATTCAATGAATATTGAAGAGGAGAAAGCTAACAAAAATTCTGTTTTACTAAACCTTTTTATACATTTATCGAATATTTAAAAATAAGTAATAGAGTGAAAAAACCAAAAGTTTTGTCTGCTGGTCCTATCCGTCAATATTAATAAATCCCACCAATAAAGTTATTTGGGCAAACTGGTAAAAATATGGTTCAGCTTTTGGCTGTCAAAAGTAAATTGAACGATTTTGAGATCTAAAGCGTGAATGCCGACAAACTGACAGTTAAAACTAAGTCACTGCTTGACTTTCGGATAGCAAAAAGTGCGTTGAATTCTGGGGAGGTTCCACACTTTACGTACACCCCCAGGAGTGAGAAAAACCAGACCTTTTTGTTGAAGTGTCTGGACTGTGGAGAGGATACAGTCGACCCACTTCAGGTGCTTCAAGAAGTTGCACCACAAATAGAATTTATTGCAGTTAAAGACTTTGCAACAAGGAGATCGATTGTCAAACGTAAAAATTTGCTTTTTTACTTAGTCTAAATTTCGAGTAAAAGCAGTTCAAGTGCACTCCAATAGATAAGGTACTTGAATTTCCGAGTGGTGGGGGGTGGGAAAGCCTCTTATGCTATATAGAAATGTCGACAATCGTTTAAGCATTCGCACTCCGCCCAGTGTTATATGGTCAAGCACATACGCCCATTGTCATCAAAACATGTACTTGTCGACCAACGGCAAGCGAAAAGACTTCATAATTCGCTTTACATAAGCCATAACATTAGCGACGACGACGACCATGTACATGAGAAGCTTCGGGGTGTGCTTCCAGTGGAGTGACACTGTGAAGAGAACAGAAAAGCTAAACAAAAGCTTTTCCTCGCCTGATTTCTCCAATTCCGCCAATTCGCCGCAAAGTTTTTGCCATGCGAGCAAGTGAGACGGAGCGCGGAGGAAGAAGCTTTCGTGGAACGAGAGTGCACGTTTCGACTACTGAGCGAATTTAGGGCGAATTGAGGCCGCAGAATCGTTCAAAAGCAATTGATCGAGCTAGAAGCCGCAAGTAGTGATAACAACAGAAAAGCAATTGTTCGAGCCAGTCAGTGTAATCCGTTCGTATAGTTCCGGTGCAACTGCGGAATATCTTCGCTTTGGTTAGATGGTGAGGTGTAGGCTTGAGCCGTGAACCTCATTCGGCTTGGGGGCGTTTTACGCTGTGTAGCCACCATCAACTAACTTTACTTTCTTCCAGGCATCCTCCGTCCGTGAAGACACCGCCAGACGCACGGGTGAAGCGTGCCGAGCAAGGTGTATAGAGTGGAGCCGTGCCCAGGAGAACAGGAGCATCCCAGCAAGACCAACGCTCGCCAGCGTGTGTATCCCGACCTATCGGGTGGCAGCCGGAGTAACCCCAGCAAGCAGCCCTGGTGCACGCCATCGTTCACCCAAGAAGAGTCTGGAGGAGGTACTCCGGGAAAACGCCAGGGCAGGCCCACGGCCCATCACCCGTGAGGAGTACTTGGCCAGATTGAAGGCGCCGCTTGACACCTCCGTCCGAGAAATCAACTACGAGCGAAGGCGCGGCGGTCGACGGGAGCAGTTACGGCAGCAGCTCCACGAATACAGGCGGCTCGCACGCATCTCGGCCACAATAGCGGAGCGGACTCAGTGGCAGCAGAAGGTGACGAAGCTGCGGCGCAAGATAAAGAAGGTGGTGAAGGATCGTCTACGCGCAACTAAGCGCGTCCGAGCAAATGAAAAAAAAAAACAAATAAATATTAATTAACTTTGAACTGGGTGTTTCCTTTTGGCAAGTCAATAGAGTTTGAGGCAGTTAAGGTAAGCTGTAGGTGGCGAGGCTGAGTAGTGCTCAAAGTACCAGAGCAGGACATCCCGGAAAAGGCTGGGAGGATCCTGTGAGGTATAAAATATACAATATAACAGAGCGAGGTCAACCAGTGCTATAGGTACCAAAGCCAATTGCGCTATGTAATACAGACGTGTAAAGTGCAAAGATGTCCATGCCCTCGGCGAGTGCAAATTGGCTCAGACGGAGCCAAAAGAAAAATTTTGAACTGCGGTGTCCTTGATTACCCAGCATCATATCCAGGATGCCGTCGATATCAAGATGCTCTAGTTAAATTTACTCCAAAACAAACTATAGTACACCGCAGTGTAATACCTACCAACTTCGTCAAGCCCGAGATGTCATTTGCACTCACTGCTAGAGGACCAGTAGACAATAATTTAAATAATGCAAGTGACAATAATGAGCTGCTTATCAAAATCTATTAACAATTTGAGTCACTTTTGACAAGCATTAACCAACAAGATGAAAAAATTAACTTTGTTCTTCAACGTTTACACATGTTCCATCATAACTTGTCGTCCAGTCGCATCGCCACGAACGAGGTTCTTCTCATCTCAATCAATGTCAATTCCATTATAAGTCTACATTGACGTAACTGTCTCCTGGAATTCCTCGTCAAGCAAAGGCCTGACAATATACTTCGTACTGAAACCCACCCCAATATATTGCACTCCATGACATTTCGAATTCGTAAGAAACGATAGGGTAAACGGTGATAGAGGAAGTGGCATCGGAGTACTAGTGAGAAGACTCTATTGTTTCCAAAATATCGAAAAAGTCGAATTCAAAAACTTCGAGTCTCTTGAAGTGTCCGTTATCAAAATATTGCTACCAGGTGAGGATAACCTCTTGATTATCTCTGCTTATATAACTGGCCGAAACGTTATCAAGTTCAAGGAGGAGCTCAATTGATTGTTTGAAATACTCGGATTGAATAGGCTGCATAATTATTATATTCTTGCCGGTGACCTGAATGCCTAGCATATATCATAGCTAAACGCCAGACATTAGCCAAAAGGTGCATTCTTGAAACGTAGACATAAGAAAATCAAAACAAATACAGGTGCAATCTATATGGGTCGGAGCTCCCAACATACCCTAGGACAAATTCATATTGGAACCTCTGCATTACTGACGCAAGTCTTAAATCATTTTTAGTAGTCCTCTATGAAAACTGCAGGTACTTCTTTACGATAGCGACCATAACGCAATCGTAATAGAAATCAATCATCAAAAGGATGATCTGTTCCTCATTCCAGTTCAACGTGAAAACCATCGGTTGAATTTTAAAAAAACGGATTGGAGAAAGTTTCAAAAGTACCAGAAAGAATATTCTCCTTCTTCTCAATAGTTCCTAATGGCAGGAATCTAACTAACGATGAAATAGATTTCTATTTTTTGAAGTTAGAGAAGCTGAGGTTGGAAACGATTGACAAAGTAGTTCCCAAGATGTAAACATCGATACAATATGGATGGATATGAAACACCAGCCATTACACGGTTAAAAAGATCGAAAAACTTTCTTCTCACACGCGTCAGTAATATTCATCGGCGATTTTCAGACTGTAACCATCCCTCGTTGGCTTTGTTGAAATTATAGTACACCAGAGGAATGTCCGGAACTTAGTCCGTTCATACTTCGGGAGTGAGGTCAGCAATCAATGGGTGGAAAAACTGAAAGGTATTACCCCACAGAACCCAGCCTGTGGGCTAATACCTTTCAGTTTTTCCCCTTCGACGAAAGTGAAAAGCATATTCTGTAAGAAGTCTTGAGTGAACGTATCGAATCTTGATATGGCTGGAATCGAAATTTATAGTTCTGGAAACAGGATTATATGTGATGGATTATAGAAATTTGCTCTGATTGGAGTTCATTTTGAATAAGTCAAAGGTCTTCCTTTGAATTTTGCGTGTTTTTTATTTTATCATAATCGATTTTCACAGTCGAAAATCGATTCTGATAAAATTCAAAACACGAAAAATTCAAAAGAAAACCTTTTACTTATTCAAAAGTATTTTGTGTAAATGTAACCAGTTACAAATATTTCGCCTGAATGGCGAATCAATTCTTCATTTCAATCAAACATTGACATCAGACCTCATACCGAGCTTGAACCTTATTGATTATTTTTTCAGCTATAAAGTCTTTTGTTTCATATTTGGCTGGATAAACGACAACAAATCATGTGGTATTGACGGTGTTCCAAATATATAGTTCTCCGATATTGGCCTGAAGTGTCTTTTAGGAATTATTGCATATTGTTCAACAACATATTGAGCAATTTATATTTCCAAAATGAGTGGAGGCTAAGGTATTTCCGATCTTGAAAAAAGAAAACGAATTTTCGAGTCCTTAAAACTATCGCCCAAACAGCTTACTGCCTAACATCAGCAAGGTGTTTGATGTGATACTCAACAACCCCTGACATCTGTTGAAAACTAAATAATAGTGTATGTGTTGAAGCGTGTCTCATTGATATGGATACGGTGTGGTTAGATGGACTAATTTTTAAACACCTTCTGGACGGGTTCCCCAGACACCTTGCTGCCATGATGCGCAATATGTTATTTGGGAAATCATATGTTATATTTGTTGTTTGAATCCAAGGTTTTGAATGGTCTACAACAGGGGACAGCTACTGTGTCTCTGCCTTTCTCAATATTCATTCGAAAGCTATTGAATGGCCATTGCGATCATTGGTAGCTTTTGCTGATGATCTGATAATTTATACGGCAGGCCAAAAAGCTAAAATAGTTCAGAGTAATCTTCAATAAAATGTTTAATGATGTGCAGCTCTACACTGACAATAGGCAAATGAAAATCAATGCGCAGAAGTGCGAAACAATTTTGTGTCGAGCAAAGCTGTAGGGGCTCAGTCAAGATTTGAAACTTTATTGAAAGGATCTCCACATAATGGCCGGGGAGGGTAGTTTAGAACGGGTACCACATAAATTCTGTGCTTGATACCTCAGTGTTCATCTCAATCAGTATCTAACTATACTGAACATGTCAAAATCATGCTCAGTAAAGCATAGAAATTAGTTATAGCCCTTCAACGACTATTTTATTTCTGGTACGTGCAACAAAGTTACCTGTTACAAGATCCTGGTTAGCCCAGTTTTTACATATATTTTTACATATGTCAGACCTGGTACAGCTAGAGTAGTAGTACTACAGAAAGATTAAGAGTTTTTGAAAGCAAATGTCTTCGTGCTTTGTACTAGTTAGTATAGAAAACCTGAGATTGATTGGAAACACTATATATCGAATAGAAAAATTTATCAAACTGCTACAGTGACAAGGTTCGATATCTTCATATTGAAACTTCTTCGTAATCATATCGCAAGATCTGTAACTGTGAGTAAAAATTCCAGGATTTCACAGCCATTCCACCCTACGGGTTTATTACGACTCGCCTCGCTACTGGCTTCGTTCCTCCAGAAGCATTCGTGTATTTGGACATGAATAGATATGATTTAGATTCTCATGGCGTCCGAATTACATATCACATATGCAGACGGGCCACCGATAAGAAGATAAAATTTCCTCCGAATTTGAGTTCACAAGATCAACAATTCTAATGGAGATACTCATTTGCTAGATTCGTTGAGGCTGGTTGAACTGAGACGGAGCAATCTAGGTATTGGTGGCTGAATGACAATGTCTAAATTTTTTTCGTGTTTGTTTTTTGTTATTGTGGTTTTCTTAACTTAGTGTTTTAAGTTTCAGGTCATTATTGCCAAGTTTCGTATTGTTTATGTTAAAAGTTAGGGATAGGTTTCAATATTCAGTATAGGTATATGTTATGTTTCTAATATTAGATCTAGAGATAAGCGTTAACGCTTAGGTTAAGAATGTTGTGATGGCGTTTTTAGGGTTTTGTAAAATAATTTTACAAAACCCTACTAAAATCACGTCCTGTCTGTCCGTCTGTCCTTCCGTCCGTCCGTCCCTCCGTCCGTCACAGCACTTTTTCTCTCAAACTACTCAAGCTATAAACATCAAATTTTGTATACAGATGTAAAGTGTAGCTCTCTTTAAAATTCAATAACAAAAAAATTGTATAAGGTATTTAAGGGGGTCTCCTGATATGGGGGAGTGCCCTCAAAAAAAAAAAAAATTTCATCAAAGGTAGTCCATATGGGTATCAAATGAATTTGACACGTTTTGCTTCGAGTGGCGCACAGGGAGAGGAAATACACCAAAAATTTTCATACTGATAACGTGTAAATTTAGGGAGCCATTTGGGCCATTAAATTGTAGTATACTTATTGTTTGGAATTTTCCTTATATCCTTTGAAAATGTTTAACGACTTATATTGAATAAAACGCTTTTGGCTTTGACTTTGGGGTGATACGTCATGATTTCAATATTGTTTTATATTTTAGTACAGCGCCCTAAAAACAAATCTGTACACAAAGAGTACTTGACGTAGAATTTTAAATGTGTGGATGACCTTGAAAAAGGAAATCAATTGATGATAGTCAAAGCCACGTGGTTGAAGTTGAGAAATTTGCGCAGCTTACTTTCAGTTTGTATCTATTCTGTGATGCTCATTCTCAACAAGACATCTACATTTGATTGTAATTACGAGATATAGCTATGCTATTTATCCAACGTCTTATAATATATAATTAGAGGTCGAATTAAATCGATATGTTTAGAAAGGTGTATGATCCTACCAATGTTGAGAGAAATTTCGATTTTCCATTTGAACATTTGAAAGCAAAGCCCCTAAATTAATCGCAGATTATTATAGAAAATCCAACTTACAAAATTTCATTATTATTCTCTTAAAATAAGTTTTTTTATATGGCAAAGATTCATTTTCCAAGTAAGCCATTAAGCGTAATGGTTATAATTGAATATCAGAAATTCTCAAATTAATTAGAGATTTATCCGAAAAATGCCCACACAACTTGAATAGAAATCATCGCAAATCATCGCTAAGTGTAAAAAATGTATTTTCGTAATAATATTGCCCCAACTCTCGTATGTCAATATGATTTTAAAAGAAACAACAAATTCCATTTATTATAATTGTTGTTTCTTTTACAAAAGGAGCTTTTATTCTTTATAATCTGTTTCTTGGAATCAATAAAGCTTTTGGAATTTACATTCTTTATGAAAATTGTTGGAGATTTTGATTATTCTTGAGATTTTTAATTTATTTACTATTTAGATTTCGTTGCTAGGTAAGACATATGTTTGTAAATCAAATTAAAACCAAGCAACAACTTATAACTCAATTAACTCATTAAAGAAATCCCCATTAGTAACATTTGGAAAGCAAAATATGAACAGTTCAAATTCAAATTCAAATGCACTTTATTTTATTTAAATTTATGAAAACATAGAGTAAGCTTCAAAACACTTGTAACACTTGTAACTCTAAAATGAAATAACATAGCAATTAAAAAATTAACTAACAAAAACAATATCATATTTTTATCAAATCGAAAGTATTACATTCATACTTTCAATTAATTGGAAAAAAAGAGAAAAGACAACCAAAACTATTAAAAAAATACATTGTTCATTGTCACACTGTTATTTGTGTTTTATGTACTTTATAACCTATTTTAAATAATATATCATTTCTGTTATGGTCACCAAGCTGACCACACGTATTTTCCTTCTTCTCTGCTAATTGGATATAGGCCTCTCGCAAAAAATAGAAGTTCTGAAAACGTTTCATTTTTTTGTTGAATTTTCATAAAAGTTAAAAATTTTTAAGTCCGAAAACAGTGCTAGCAGCATTTCAATTGATAGACTGCTCGATACGGAAAACTACCCGACATAAAAGATTGCTGCGCAAGCGTTCTTATATATTGGTAATCTTTGGAAAGCGACAATTGATTATGAACTCGATGAAAAACGATTGTCGATCCTGAAAAGGGTCGACGTACAAAGAGTAAGTTGACTTTAATAATTGATCCTATGAGCTACGTCCATATACAGGGTGCCAAAATCAGCCAAGGAGTTGTGGCAGTAGCTAGCAAATGCGTACGAAGAATGTGGATTAACACCTCAAGTAGCACTTTTGTGTATGTATTTGTGTATCATTATAACGTCAGTTGTAAATTGCAATTCCATGGACATATATACAAAGGAAATCATTACCACACCAATCTCTAAACGGAATTGGATTTCCTATAAATGAGGAATGGGTTGGCTCCTCACGGCTTGCTGGACTTCCAAATGACTGCAACCCTTTGATAATGGCTTTGGAGAATTCAGGCTAAAGAATTAGTGGTGATGTCATAAAAACAAAGTTATTGCAAGACGTACGTCCCAGCGGTAAAGCTTCAGCTTTCCACACAGACAAACGCTAAATGTCATTCAAAAAAATCACGAAAAGGACCCAGATGTTGAATATGTAACAATTATGGCCATATTGCGAAAAACTGCCACTCAAGAAATTACAGCAACACAAATAAAGGCTAAAATTTTGATGTGATCAGTTATCTTCTGTCTACAATAGATAATTCATGAAACAAAGACGCATGGAGCTTTGACTCAGGAGCCACATTGCACATGTTGGCACACTGATTCCTACTAAAAAAAGTAAGATGCAGGTATAAGGGCGTGGAACAGCAACAATGAGACCAGCATGCAATATGTCTGCACTTAAAGTCAATGATGTGAAGTTAATTCCTGATTCATCCGTTAATTTTTGATCTGTTGGTCAAATCATAAAACAAGGTCATACCGTAAAGTTAAACAACAAATGCGTCAAACTTATAAACCCAAAAAAAGTAATTGCAACAATCACAAACGTTAATGACTTGTATAAATTTGACACAAAATCGTCAATGAATGTTACATTTGCGTGTTGTTCAAAATGCTCTAAAGTCCTTTGGCATCGTCGAATGGGCCAGTTAAACAACAAAAGTTTGAATTTTTCGCAAAAGTCAGTTTCAAACAATTGAAATATTTTTTTACGAGCCAGTCAAAAGCAAATTTTGATTTTATTTGGAAACCCATCACCGTCGAATTATTCGAGCATTTATCGAATACCTGAAATTCATTTCCTGAAGAAATATCAAAAGTGGAAATACGTTCAAGGGAAGTCCCGGTCTGAGAAGATTCCCTCTAGTCTCGCTTCGAAAGCAACGAGATGGAGGAGCCCGATGGCTTCAGCCATCAATCGGAAGGACCATGCCCATCGCCAATGATGATGGGCGAAAAAAAACTTAAAAGAAAATACGAGAATCAAGAATAAAACCCGACAATCCTATCGGTTATGGAAATTGAACAGCTTATCCAAGAAAAGGAGAAAGCTGAAAGAATCGAAAAAGAAAATGAAGAACTCAAGCTTCGAGTTAAATCTTTAGAAGCACTTGTTGGAACGTTAACGTTCAACAAGGATAAAGATAGCAAGAAAAGCCGACAAACAACCTCAAAAACCGAAGGGAAGAAAATTAAAAAGCCACAGGAAGAAGCTAATCAAGAGGATGTCCTCAGCGCAGGAGGCGCAAACGAAAGCAGAAATTATTATGCAGCGCTAGCTGGTCTGGAAGAAACAATGAACGTTGAAGAGGATACAGGTAAAACATCAAAATTAGAAAATAATTTCATTGAATATCTTAGATTTAAAAATCAGGAGAAAAAACCAAAAGGTTTGTCTGCTGGTCCGTCCGTTAACATTAATGAAAAAAAAGAAAAAGTCCCACCAATCAATGTGTTTGGGCAAACGGGCAAAGATATGGTTCGGCTTTTGGCAGCCGAAAATAAACTAAAAGATTTTCAGATAAAAAGAGTCAATGCCGATAAGTTGACAATAAGGACTAAGTCGCTGGTTGATTTCCAGGCAACAAAAAGTGTCTTAAATTCTGGAGATGTTCCGCATTTCACGAACACCCCGAAAAGCGAAAAGAACCAAACCTTTTTATTGAAGGGTCTGGACTGTGGTGAGGACACAGTGGATCTCCTTCAAGTGCTCCAAGAAGCTGCACCAGAAATACAGTTTATTTCAGTTAAAAATTTTGCAACGAAGAGATCAATTGTGGAGCGCAAAAACTTGCCTCACTACTTAGTCCAGATTTCGAGCAAAAGTAGTTCGAGTGCCCTGCAGAAAATACGGTACTTGAACTTCCGCGTAGTGAGATGGGAACGCCTCCAGAAAAGTGAGGTCAACCAGTGCTACAGGTGTCAAAGATTCGGGCATTCGGCTGCCAATTGCGCCATGAAATATAGGTGTGTGAAATGTAAAGACATTCATGCTCCCGGCGAGTGCAAATTGGCTCAGGCGGAGCCAAAAGAAAAACTATATTGTGTGAACTGCGGTGCCTTTGGTTATCCAGCATCATATCGAGGATGCCCCCGGTATCAAGATGCAAAGATCAAAGTCACTCCGAAACAAAGTCAAGCACACCGCAGTGTGATACCTACCAACTTCGTCAAGCCCGGGGTGTCATTTGCACTTGCTGCGAGAGGACCAGCAGACAATGTAAATAAAATGAATAATGTAAGTGGCAATAATGAGCTGCTCCTTAAAATTTATCAGCAACTAAATTCCTTATCAGAGCGAATCGATAAACAAGATTCGAAAATTAACATTGTTTTTCAGCGTTTAGGGCTTTCAAATGCCTCAAAATAATTTGTCATCCAGCCACATTCCCACGGATAGGATTCGTCTCATCTCGATCAACGTCAACTCCATTGTTACTTTACATCGGCGTGATTATCTCCTTGAATTCATTGCCAGACAAAAGCCTGACATCTTGCTTCTCACTGAAACCCACCTCAGTTCATGGCACTCCATGAGATTCAAGGATTTTGAGTTCGTAAGAAACGATAGGGTGACAGGTGATGGGGGAGGTGGCACCGGGATATTGGTTCGAAGACCCTATCGTTTCCAAAATATTGAAAAAGTCGAATTCAAAAGCTTTGAATCTCTTGAAGTGTCCGTTATCAAAATCTCATTGCCAGGTGGGGATAACCTCTTCGTTATCTCTGCCTATGCAACTGGTGGAACTGTTCTCAAGCTCAAGGAGGAGCTCAATTCCTTGTTCGAAATACTCGAATTGAACAGGCTGCATAGCTATTATATTCTTGCTGATGACCTGAACGCCAAGCATACATCATGGCTGAACGCCACCAATAATCCAAGAGGTGTATTCCTGAAATCGTGGATAACAGAGAACCAAATTGAATACAGGTGCAATCTATATGGGTCGGAGTTCCCAACATACCCTAGGACAAATTCATATTTGGACCTTTGCATTGCTGACGCAAGACTCGAATTCAACTTTAATAGTCCTCAACGGAAACTGCAGGTGCTTCCTTATGATAGCGACCATAACGCAATCGTAATGGAAATCAATCATCAAAGGGATGATTTCTTCCTCATTCCAGTTCAACATGAAAATCATCGGTTGAATTTCAAAAAAACAGACTGGGGAAAGTTTCAAAAGAAGTTTAATCGTGAGTACCAGAAGCAATGTCCCCCTTCTGATGGTGGCAACTCTTGTTCAATGGTTCCTAATGACAGGAATCTAACTAACGATGAAATAGATCTCTATTTGTCGAAGTTAGAGAAGCTGACGTTGGAAACGATTGAGAAAGTAGTTCCAAAGATTAAACATCGAAACAATATGGAAGAATATGGAACACCAACCATCGCAAGGTTGAAAAGATTGAAAAGCCTCCTTCTCACACGCGTCAACAATATTTATCGACGATTTTTGGACTACAACCATCCCTCGTTGTCTTTGTTGAAATTACATCTGAAGAATGTCCGGAACTTAATCCGGTCATACTTCAGGAGTGAGGTCAGCAATCAATGGGCGGAAAAATTGAGGGGTATTAGCCCACAGGACCCAGACGGCGTGTTCGCGAAAGTGAATAGCATATTCCGCAAGAAGTCTCGAGTGAAGGTATCGAATCTTGAAGTCACTAGTGATGAGATAAATCTTCTCGATAGGGCTGGTATCGAAATTGATAGTACGACTCCGGATAGAAATGGAAACAGGATTATTTGTGAAGGATTGGATAAACTTGCCCTGATTGGAACACATTTTGAATTGGTTCATCTACCAAACCCTGAGAGAGGGAACGAAATTTTTTCAGAGGTCGTTGAAGCAAAAGTTTCCGACTTCAAATCTAGCCTGAACGGCTAATCAATTCTTCATTTCAATGAAACATTAACATCTGACCTCATACCGAGCTTGAATCTTATTGATTATTTTGTCAGCTATGAAGACTTATGTTTCATATTTCGCAAGATAAACAACAAGAAATCATGTGGTACTGATGGTATTCCAAATGTAGTTCTCCGACATTTGCCTGAGGTTGCTATTAGGAACTATTGCATATTGTTCAACAACATGTTGAGCAATTCATATTTCCCAAATGAGTGGAAAAAAGCTAAGGTATTTCCGATCTTGAAGAAAGGAAAAGAATCTTCATGCCCCAAAAGCTATCGCCCAATCAGCTTGCTGCCTAACATCAGCAAGGTGTTTGAAGTGATACTCAACAGAGCATTAAACGCCCACATTGAGGAAAATGAGTTGATGCCGAATTGCCAATTTGGTTTTCGTACCAGGCATTCGACCACACATGCAATAACGAAAGTAACCTCAGACATCTGTTGGAAACTAAATGATAGACAATGTGTTGGAGCATGTCTCATTGATATGGAGAAAGCCTTTGATACGGTGTGGTTAGATGGACTTATTTTTAAACTCCTTCAGGACAAGTTCCCCAGACAACTTGTCGCCATGATGTGTAATATGTTGTACGGGAAATCGTTTGTTGTAACTGATGGAAATCTGACAACAATGCGCGAGTTCAAGGTCTTGAATGGTCTACAGCAGGGCACAGTTACTGCGCCTCTGCTCTTTTCAATCTTCATTCGCAAGCTATTGAACGGCTTTGATTTTAACGTCTCGCCAACGCGATCATTGGTAGCGTTTGCTGATGATCTGACCATCTATACGGCAGACCGAAAAGCTACAATAGTTCAGAGCAATCTCTAAAAAATGTTCAATGATGTACAGCTGTACACTGACAATTGGCGAATGAAAATCAATGCGCAGAAGTGTGAAACAATCTTGTTTCGGACAACGCTGCAAGGGGTCAGTCAAGACCTGAAACGTAATTGGAAAGATTTCCACATCATGGCTGGTAAGAGTAGTCTAGAACGGGTTCCACATAAATCCTGTGTTCGATACCTCGGTGTTTATCTCGATCAGTATCTGTACTATACTGAACATGTGAAAATCATGCTCAGTAAGGCACTTAAAGTAGTCATGGCCCTGCGAAAGCTCTTTCATTCCAGATACATTGATCAAAAGGTCAAAATTATCTGTTACAAGACCCTGGTTAGACCAGTTTTGACATATGGATGTCAGATCTGGTACAACCAGAGCGCTAGTACTATGGAAAAATTAAGAGTTTTCGAAAGGAAATGTCTTCGTGCATGTACTGGTTTGTACAGAAAGCCTGAGACGGATTGGAAACATTATATATCGAATAGAAGAATTTATCAAACTGCTGAAGTGACGAGGGTCGATATCTTCATATTGAGACTTCTTCGGAATCATATCGCAAGATCTGTGACTGTGAGTGAAAACCCTTGGATTTCACAGCCGTTCCACCCTACAGACGGGTATATAGCGACTTGCCTCGCTACTGGCTTCATTCCTCCAGAAGCATTCGTGTATTTGGACATGAATGGATATGTTTTTGATTCTGACGGCGTCCCAGTCATATATCACATATATCGACGGGCTACCGATAAGAAGATAAAATATCCTCCGAATTTGAGTTCACGAGACCAACAATTCCAATGGAGATACTCATTTGCTAGATTCGTTGAAGCTGATCGAGTTGAGACGGCGCAATCCAGGTATTGGTGGCTGAATGACAATGTCTAAATTATTCGTGTTTATTTTCAGTTTTGGTGTTCTTCGTTATTTAGTTTTTGAGTTTCAGCTCATTATTGCTACATTTAGTGTTGTTGTTTATTTTTGTTAAAAATTAGGTATAGGTTAGGTATATGTAATGTTTACTATATTCCGTTAGGGATAAGATTAAACACTTTTTTTAGTATAAGTTAAAGTTTTTGATTGTATTTTATTAGAAATAAGTTACAACATATTAGGTGTAGGATCAAAGTTTCACTGTTGTGTTTTGATTATAAATAATTTTAGGATAGTGTTGGTTGGTTTTTTCTCCTTTTTCCAGTTAAATTTTAAAAATATGTAATAATCGTAATTAATTGAATTTGCTATAGTTTTTTTTTGATGATATGAGTTAACGATAACGTACAAATTTAGAGAGCCATTTGGGCCATTAAGTTTTTTGATTGTTATTGTTTGGAATTTGCTTTATATTCTTTTAAAGTTTATAGCGATTAGTATTAAATAAAGCGCTTTTGACTTTGACTTTGAACAACAAAAGTTTAGACAAACTATGCAGTGGACTGGCAACTGAAATATATTTCACCAACAAAATTGACAAAGACTGCAAGGTGTGTGCCATTGGCAAACAACAAAGATTGCCATTCAGTAAGTTCGGCAGCAGAGCGAATAAGCTTCTTAAATTAGTGCATACTAACATATGTGTACCCATGGAACACAGTTCACTTGGTGGAAGTCGTTATTTTATATCATTGATGGCAAATCGCGGAAAATTTTTGTGTACTTCATAAAAACGAAAATGGATTGGGAAGTACTTGCATGTTTTGAAGACTTCATGACATTCGCCGAAAAGCAAAGTGGTCACAAGCTCAAAATTCTACGTTCTGATACCAGCAAGGAGTTTATGAACGGAAAATTTCAAGCTACACTTCGGAAAAATGAAACTCATCACCAAACCACCAATGTGCACACGCCAGAGCAGAACAGCTTGGTCGAAGGCAACAATCGCCCAATCGTGGAAAAGGCGAGATGTATGCTTGTCGACTCCAAAATGTCGAAAACACTTTCGGCAGTAGCAGTTGCATACTCTGTTTATCTTTTAAAAATTTCGCCATCAAAAGGAACCAGCACAACACCAGTTCAAACGTGGAGTGAAAAAGTGCCTGACCTTGTGCGTACCAAAGTGCTTAAAACAACGGCCATTGCACACATCCTGAAAACCAACCGAAAAAAAATGGGATCCAAAATCCAATAAACGTATTAGAGTTGGATATGATGAAAAAACCAAAGGCTACCGCCCTTACAACCCAGTCAAAATTTGTATTTTTAAAGGTCGAGATGTATACTTTTGTAATAAAGACTCTTATGTTTCTGCATCTGAAAAATTTCCGAAGTTAACAACGAATAACAAAGTTGATCCCATCTACCAAGACGAAAAGCAACCATCTGAGATTTGCAGCCAAAATGAAACTGAAAACAATGACAACGATCCTGTCAAAGATGTCGTTATTGGCAATGAACAAGAAGATGCCATACACGAAGACAGTTTTCAACATGAAGTTGCATCAATTGATTTAGATTCTTTGGCAGTCCCTCAGCAATCCAACTCTAACCCGCTGCAATAGCAGCTGTTGAGGCACAACGAAAGGGAGCGCACAACTTCAGGTAAGTATACTGATTTTATACCAGAAAAAAATGATTATTCTTCCTTTTCCTTTCCTTAAAAATGAAATGGAACCATTTGAAGGTTTCTCAGCATCTACATCGTACCAGAATTACTTCTAAAATGACGCGGCGATGCCAGAAGAAGCATTATCCAGACCTGATGCCAACCGATGGAAGCTGGGTATGGAAAAGAGATGCAGTCACTATTCGAAAATGATACATGGACACTTCAAGCCTTACCAAACAATCGAAAGGTAATAAAATCGAAATGGGTCTTCCGTACAAAACGCAATCTTACCGAACAAATTGATCGCAACAAGGCCAGGTTGGTCATAAAAGGATACTAGCAGTGAAAGGGGGTGGACTATGACCACATATACTCACCTGTTGTCCGACACAGTTCTCTGTGATATCTTCCCACTATTGCAGCTCAATTAAACCTCAAAGTGGAACAGATGGATGCAATTTCCGCTTTTCTTCAAGGGAGCCTTTCGGAAGAAATTTATGTGGAACAGCTGGCGTCGAGAAACCCCATCTATGGTATATTGTTTTAAAAAGGCCTTATATGGACTAATGCAATCCAGTAAGGTTTCGAATCAAGAGCTGGAAAAAAATACAAAAATCATTTGAATTAGAAAGATCTAAGCATGATCCATGTATTAGGTCAAAGCAAAAAACGAGAATATACTTATCATATATACATTGATGATTTTTTGCTCTTCTCAAATAAAACCGACTGGCTTGAAAAGATTAAAGCGCAACTCCATCAACAATTCAATATGAAAGAGCTTGGAATAGCGAAACAAATCCTCGTAATGCGTATAATAATATCTGATTGTTCAATTGTAATTGATCAAGAGCAATATATTGAGAAAGTTCTACAACAGTTTGAGATGGAAAAGGCCAAACCCACGATGGCACCAATGAATTCCAGTGAAAAGATATCAAGTAAAGATGGAGTATCTGAAATAAAAGATATTGAATTCGTGAAGAGTGTTCCGCCCGAGAGGTAATTGGTTGTCTAATGTATTCGGCACAATTTACACGACCTGGCATATGCTATGCGGTAAACCAACTTAGTCAATTCATTTTCAGTCCTAGACCATGACATTGAAATGCTGTGAAGCATTTACATCGCTATATGTGTGGTACATCTTCAATGAAAGTAAAATTCAGTAAAAATGGTAACAACAACATAACTGGTTCCACCGATCCTGATTGGGCAGCTAACAGTGGTCAACCACTGGATTCGTCTTCATTGCTCAAGGAGGAGCGATACCTAAGAGTTCCAAAAGACAGCATACAGTGGCGCTTTCATCATGTGAAGCTGAATACATGGTGCTCTCAGCGACTTTACAAGAGGCACTGTGGTGAAACGGACTTGTCACTCAACTAGGTCAAAAGAAGCGGCCACTTCAAATCCTGTGTAACAACCAAAGCGAAATTGCGATCACCTCAAATGCATATTGACATACGTCATCACTTCATACAGGATGTACTCAACCAAAATCAAATCAAAATCGATTACATAAGCACCGCTGAGCAAGTTGCAGATGTTCTTACAAAATCCCTGGACAGACCTAACATGCACAATTCAGAGAAGCAATGGGAGTGCAACAAGAACCATCGTTCTAAGGAGGAGTGTTAGAGTCACCCTATAATCTGAATTTTCATTGTCACACTGTTATTTATCCTTTATGTACTTCACAACCTATTTTAAATAAAATGTCACTTCTGTCATAGTCACCAAGCCGACCACACGTATTTTCCTTCTTCTCTGCTAATAAAATAAATATGATATGTTATAACTCCTTGGGTTGATAGGAGCGGTATTTAGTGGGTAGTCCAGATGTCTTGAGCGTATGAGACTCCCACACTCAGGGTGTAAACAGCCTTCACTCTCCATCTACAAAAAAATAAATATATGATAGCTTAATCCTAATAAATTCTAATCAAAAAATTTATCCTATCCTAACATACACCAAACGCCGTCTGTGGCCAAAAATTTCACAGAGACCCTTGACAACCAGCTGGCTCCCATCTTATCAGACGCATCGTTAAAGACGAGCAACGAGCTCTGGATGGAAGTGAAAGCGGTTATTAGGACCATTGCAGAACAGGCAATCGGACATCAAGCCCGGCGCAAGAGGAACGATTGGTTCGACGTTGATGCCAGAATGCGTTAGTTAGAAAGAATCAGAATAGAGCGAACACTATGAAAATCTCACAGGAGTAGCTAATAAGATAATTAAGATTAAGAAAAGATAATACTATGACGACCAATTGCAAAGTATAGATGTAAGTTTAGCGAGCAACAACATAAGACAAGCAAACAAAGTAGTGAAAAGCCTGAAACGTGGTTATCAGCCCAAAATCATGCTCTGTCATGATGACATCGGCAATATCATCACTGATGAAACCAAGATTAAGGAAAAATGGGCATCATATTTCAAGAACCTCCTTAATCCTCCGCACAGCTTCTAAACATCGGAGCCTATAGATGTCCGAGGAGAGCTTCCATTGGCCCCACCAACTCTGGATGAAGTTTGTTCCATCCTTAAAGCCCAAAAGAGTAATAAAGCGCCGAACATCGATGAGATTCCAGTGGAGCTCATCGAGCATGGTGGCAGAAGTGTTCATCAAGCTATTCACAAAGTCATCCAGTATATTTGACGACAAGAACATATGCCGAAAGAGTGGAGCCCATCAATTATATTCCCTATCCAAAAAAAATTGACAACCTACAGTGCGAAAATTATAGAGGCATATCACTACTTTGTACGGCGTACAAAATAGTTTCAAAAATCTTAGAAAATAATATCGAATCATACGCTAACAGTATTATCGGGGAGTATCAAGGTGGTTTTAGGGCAGGCAGATCAACGATAGACCAATTGCTCAAAGTCAAGCAGGTATTTGAAAAATGCTGGGACTTCAACATAGACGTACACCAAATTTTCGTCGACTTCAATCAAACGTACGACAGTATTGATCGTAACGAACTGTACCAAATAATGCTTTGCTTTAGCATCCCAGCCAAATTAGTCCATCTTACCAAAATGTCTATGACGTCAGCTCTAATAACCAACTCACCGATGCCTTTGACACAAATATCGGACTAAAGCAGGGAGATGGGCTGGCCCCATCGCTATTCAATTTGGCTCAGGAGCACCTCAGAAGGAAACTACCTGTCGATACGCGAGGTACATTGCTATACAAGTCGAGCCAATTAGTAGCCTATGCGAACGACATAAACATTTTGTAAAGGTCATTAACAACCGCGAAAGAACTCTTCCCGAAACTCGATAGCGAAGCAAAACTAGTAGGGCTACAAATCAATGAAAATAAACAAAGCACATGATGCTAACTTAGCGAATATAGCATTTGTGTATTTAGGCGCAAAAAAACGAAAACGAGCAATGAAAGAGACGAAATAAACCGAAGAATACAGCTCGCAAATAAAATATTTTATTCAGTATTGACGACCTTTAAGACCAGCTGCATACACAGGAAAACAAATCTGTGATAAGACCTGTGTTATGCTACGGGTGTAAAACATGGATCCTAATCCAAGCATCCGCAAATATATTGAACACCTTTGAGCGACGGGTCCTGAGGCGAATAATGGTAGCAAATGGCGAATTCGATACAACTATGAGCAATATGAAATTTTTGACGACCCGGAGGTCTGCACGATAGTCAGACTGTGGAAGCTGCAATGGGCTGGCTACATAAATTGTATGGATGAATAACGGATAGCCAACAAAGGTATTCGTTGGGAGAACTGAAGGCTGGAGACCTGTGGGGAAACCGAGGAAATGCTGGTCTGACTCGGTTGATGAAGATAGTTCATAGCTGCTCGGATTTCTAAATTGGAAGACGCGTTCAATGGCCTGAGACAGTTGGGGACTGCTATTTGCAGGACGCAAAGGCCCGAGAAGGGCTGTAGTGCTAAGAAGAAGAAGAAGTACAACATGGGCCCTAGCCCAAGCATTAGCAAATATATTGAATGCCTTTAAGGGATGGGTCCTGAGGCCGATAATTAGAGCAAAACTAGACGAGGACCAATGGTGAATTTGATACAACAATGAGCTGGATGAAATTTTTGACGAACTGGAGGTCTTAACGATTGTAAGACTGCGATAGCTGCAATGTGCAGGCTACATGAATCGTATGGACGAACAACAGGTACCCAAAAAGGTATTCGTTGGCAGAACTGAAGGCCGGAAACCGGTGAGGAAACCGAGGAAACGCTGTTCTGACTCGGTCCACAAAGACTGTTCATCGCTGCTCGGATTTAGGAATTGGAGGATGCGGTTAAATGGACCGAGATAGTTGGAGGCGCTTTTTGCAGGAAGTGTAGGCCCGAGAGGGGTTGTAGTGCTAAGAAGAAGAAGTGAGATAGTCTAACTATCTCTAAGCAAAGGCCCAAAAGGGGCTGTAGTGCTAATGCAAAAAACAAGTATATATATATATATATAATATATATATATATATATATATATATATATATATATATATATATATATATATATATATATATATATATATATATATAGGTTCTGTATAATAAGCCTGCCCCGCGCCGTCAAAGCGGCTGCTAACCGGTATCTGGTGCTGTGGTGGTGGTGGTGAGGGTCTAGGTAAAGGGAGCCGGGCTGCAGCAGTTGCCTCCAAGCGCTTGGAAAGATAGCATCGAGCGAGAGCGGAGTGCGTGTTCATGGAGCGTACGATCGAGCAACCGAACCAGAGTTTTTTCACCACGTCATTACAGGAGACGAGACATGGGTTTTTGAATACGATTCTGAGACGAAGTGGCAGAGTTCGGAGTGGCACACACCGGCGCCACCACGACCGAAAAAAGCGCGCATGAGCAAATCGAAGGTGAAGTCGATGCTCATTGCTTTCTTTGACGTGAAAGGCATTGTTCACAAAGAGTTTGTGCCACCCGACCAAACTGTAAACAGCCAGTACTACAGAGAGGTGCTCCGTCGACTAACCGCCCGGGTTCGCCGAGTCCGTCCAGAGATTGCCGATTCGTGGATCCTTCTTCACGACAATGCTCCGTTGCACACCTGCCTGCTCGTCACCGAGCAGTTGTCCAAACAGTCGAGGGTAACGTTGCCACAGCCTCCTTACAGCCCGGATATGGCACCAGCGGACTTCTTTCTGTTCCCCAAGATCAAGAGGCACCTTAAGGGGACGCGGTTCAGAACTCTGGAAAACGTTCAACGTGCTACGACGAGGGCTCTAGACAGCATCAAGGTTGCCGACTTTCAGGGAGCGTTGGGGGATTGGAAAATCCGGTATCAGCATGTTATCGACTCCAATGGGGACTACTTTGAAGATTTCTAAAGAAAAATTGTACATATTTTGCCAATAAAAAATTTCCTGACATACATATATATATATATATATATATATATATATATATATATATATATATATATATATATATATATATATATATATATATATATGTGCTTGTATGTATATATATATATATATATATATATATATATATATATATATATATATATATATATATATATATATATATATACTTGTGTGTATATATATGTATATATATATACATATATATATATATATATACACATATACATACATATATATACAAGTACATATATTATATATATATATATATATATATATATATATATATATATATATATATATATATATCTACACAAGTATGTTTATATATATATATGTATATATATAAATATATATATATATATATATATATATATATATATATATATATATATATACATATATATATATATATATATATATATATATATATATATATATATATATATATATACATATATATATATATATATATATATATATATATATATATATATATATATATATATATAGTGAAACCTGGTTAAATGGGACCTGGATACGTGAGGAACCTCTATTATTGAGAGTTGCAATGAGGTCCCGGTTCTTTTTCATTGAATTACCTCTATTAATGTGACTTTTTGAACCTGGTTAAATGAGATCTGAATTCTAATACTTTTTTTATGTTTACTTCTACAATTGAGACTCTGTAGCTCAATTACCTGTATAAGTGAGACAAATTAATCAGGTTCTAACACATTGAGACATGTTTGTTTACATACATTTCGCGTCGTCTTTCGCGCATGCTTTGTTTGTCAGTACTATCTCAGGTTTTGACCTAAGAACAAGGGAATAAAAGTGTACAAAGCGTCCAAACGTAAATATAAAACGTTATCAGTACCTGAAAAATTACAACTTTTATCAGATTATGATTGTGGAAAGTCGCGCGAATAACTGTGCAGGGAGGATAACATACGAAAGTTAACCCTGTGTAGAATTATTAATAACAACGAGGACACAGAAAAAAAAGAAGAAGAAGACTGTGAAGCGACTTCAGTGAAAATTTCAAAGCGTGAGGCAATGGAAGCTTTAGAAACTTTACACAAGTATTTCGAAATGTCAAATATTGATAATTCTCATACTTTTGATCAAATTTATACTATCAAGAAACAGGTTTCAGCAACTAGCAATCAAGTACAAACAAACATAACCGATTACTTTAAGTCATAAACTTTACCGTATTGTTTTTTTTTCGACGCAATACATTATGTATGTACATTCATACCTACATTAAATTCATAACACCAAAAATACGCATTTTATTAACATTTCCGCCTCTGAAAATGGAATAACGGCACATGTCGACCTCTGTAAGCGGGGGTGTCTGTAAATGAGACAACTATAATTTTAAACCTGCTTAATTGGAAAACTGGATTATTGGAATCCCTCAATAATTGGTATATATGTCTTGGTCCCTTGAGATCCCAATTAATCAGTTTTCACTGTATATGCCTATATATATATATATATATATATATATATATATATATATATATATATATATATATAAGCGAAAAACTCTTTAAGTGGATAAATTGCCAATTCTAAAACCTCTGTATATGAGAAATTGAAATCTCTATAAGAGAGAGTGGGGAAGCTTCAGATATTCGTACATGGACCTCTTTATCTGAGACTGCTAGTTATCTTTACCTCTATAAGCGACAATTAAGCATGTACGCCCACGCAGGTAGCTCCCCGACATTGTAGAAAACATAAACAAATGCTTTCCAATATTTCGGGAAACTACCTACTTTACATTGTCTTTGCGCACATCTGGCCCTTATTACAGTTAATTAGTATCAAGAAGGAAGAAAAGTTCAGTTCTACGTCATGTCTATAAGAAAAATCAAAGTGTTATCTCTAACGAAAAAACTTAATATCGTGGATGCGTTTGAGTGTGGGAAATCGCGTGATGAAATTCAAAGTGAGTTTGGTGTACCAGAATTCACATATTATAAAATTATTAAGTCAAAAGACTCGATAAAGTCTCAGTGCTTTGAGGGACATGGAATTATTAAGAGGGGTCGACATTCCGAGTTTCCTGTTATTGAAAACAGCCTTTTAAAATGGATCAAATAAACCCTTGATAAGAACATTCCCATTGACGGACCCTTGCTAAAACAAAAATCGAAAGGCTTTGCCACAAAATTGGAAGTTCAGAACTTTTCAGCAAGGAATGGTTGGTTGGAGGGTTTTAAAAGGCGTCGTGATATCGCTTTTAAGAAACCCGCTGGAGAAAGTAAATCTGTCAACCAAAGCGTATGTAACCAATAGACTAAAGAACTCACAAGTCTCTTAAAGGAGCATGCTCCAGACAGGCTTTGTTCTTCAAGTGTCTCCCTGATGAAACATTTACATTTAAGGGTGAAAAATGTTTTGGGGGAAATTAAGCAAGGAATGTCTAACCATTCTTCAATGCGTAAACATGACCAGTACTGATAAGCTCCCTCTTTTGATAACAGGGAAATCAAAAAAGCCTGAATGTTTTCAAGGTGTCAAGACTTTACCTGTTGATTATATCAATAACACAAAAGCTTGGATGGCAAAAATATTATTTAAAGATTGGCTGAAAAAAAAACACGGAAATGAAAATAAAACACAAAGAAGATTTTGCTTTTTGTTGACAACTGACCTACCAACATTCAGTAACCTAAAAGTCATGTTTTTGCCTGCCAATATTACCAGTAAACTTCAACGTTTAGATCATACACACATTCAAACGCTTTTACCGCAGAAAAGTTGTTCAATATACTCTAACTTGCACCGAAGCAAACAATAGCCCTGATATTAACGTACTTCTAGCCATGAAATTTTAAAGGAGACCATGGTACAAAGTAAGTGATATGACTATCGAAAACTGTTTCAAGAAAGCGGGATTTTGTATCAGCACAGATAAACTAGGATTTCTACCAGAGGATAACGACGTTGAAGCTGAACCTAGCAATGAGGAATATATCGAGCTTGTGTGTCACGAATTTACTAGTGATGTGTTAACGCCAACCTTTGAAGATTTCGTACAATTTGACGACAACCTGGCTACCGCTGGAGAATTTACCGATGACGATATCGTGCAGGACTTGTTGACAACGTTTACTGACGGAAATGACTGTGAAGATGAAACCGACCAATTGCAAATTTTGGATACAGAATTAGGGAACATTCCAAAGAAGAAAGAAATTTTAAATGCACTAGATAAGACACACACGTTTTTTGAATATTCGGCGGTTATTGATAAGAAAATATTCAATAAAATTTACAAATTAGAAAAGCATGTACAAAATGTAAATACGGAAAAACAGAAACAAATAACAGATTTTTTAAAATAGATTTATTGTTTCATTTTGCGTGTAAAATTTATGTAGTACACATACATGCAAATATGTATAATACGTATGTACAATACATTTATTCACTGCATATTTGCTGTATCATTTATTTGACCTCTCTGAGTGATAATAGTAATATCTGTGCCTCTACAAGGTAGAAACTCGGGTTAGCGAAAAATAGACTGCCATCCCTTGAACTCTCACTTATCCAGGTTTGACTGTATATATAACGGTACATTCAATAAGTCCGTAGGATGACACATAGATGGCGTTGCTACAATTTTTTCCATATGATTTTTTATTAGTACAAACCTTCAGACGATACGTGTATAAATTTAACAGCAATTGGACTATTGATTCGCGAGTTATAGCATTTTGGGAGATGCAACTTTTGTTATTGAAAAAAAAAATGGAAAAGAGTGAATTTCAAGTTTTGTTAAAGCATTGCTTTTTGATGAAATAAAAAATACAGTGGAAACCAAATAATGACTTGATAAATATCATCCGGATTCTTCTCCATCGAGGGACGTGGATTGCTGAATTTAAACGTGGCCGTACCAGCACAAATGATGCAGGGTGCAGTGGACGCCCAAATGAGGCTTTTATTCCAGAAAATATAAAAAAAATCCACAAATTTGCTACGAGCGATCGCAAATTGAGGGTGCACGATCTAGCTGACATTGTAAAGATATCAGTTGGTAGTGTTTTTACCATTTTACACGAGTATTTGGGTATGCGAAAGCTCTGTGCAAAGTCGGTGTCGCGTGAGCTCACAGTCGACCAAAAACAACAACGCATTGATGCTTTGGAGGAGTGTTTGGCGCTGTTAAACTGCAATGAAATTGAATTCTATCATCAATATGTGACAATGGATGAAACATGGCTTCACTATTACACACCAAAATTCAAAAGACAGTCAGCTGAGTGGACAGCAGTCGACAAACCGAATCCAAAGCGAGCAAAGACGCAACAGTCGGCCAGCAAGGTAATGGCGTCTATATTTTGGGATGCAAACGGAATAATATTCATTGACTACTCCAAAAAGAAACCACCAACAACAACGACTATTACTGTGCTCTTTTGGATCTATTGAAGGCTAAAATTGACAAAAAAACGTTGCATTTGCACCAGAAAAAAATGTTGTTTCACTAAGACAATGCACGGTATCACAAATCGATGAAAACGATGGCAAAATTGAATGAATCGGGCTTCAAATTGCGTACCCACCCACCGTTTTCTTCTGGTTTAGCCCCCAACGACTTTTTCCTGTTTTCAGATCTCAAGAGAATGCTTGCTGGAATGTATGTCCAATGATGAAGTAATCGCTGAAACTTTGGCCTATTTTGATCAGAAAGAGAAATCGTACTATAAAAGTGTTATTGAAAAGTTAAAAAATCGGTACACTCGTTGTCTCACCCTTGAAGGTAACTATGTTGAACAATAAAATCGATTAAATTATGTCGGATGCTTCAACGAACTAGCTAACCAAAAATATAAAAAAATTATTATTTCCCTTTTTTATTCGTTGTAACTATTTATTTACACATACGGCGACGTTTCGAAGCACACACTTGCTTCTTCATCAGTGGTACAATAACTAAAAAAAGTTATTGTACCACTGATGAAGAAGCAAGTGTGTGCTTCGAAACGTCGGCGTATGGGTAAATAAATAGTTACAACGAATAAAAAAGGGAAATAATAATTTTTTTATATTTTTGGTAATAAAATCGAGTTTTGTCAAAATTTTGTGATTTATGTACTTATCCTTTGAACTTATTGAATGACTTGTTATAGTATATTACAATTATTTTGAAAACCTAAAATAAGAATTGATTCTACATGTTAAATGACAATAGATTAGATTGTTCTTCAATTGTGTTGGACTTTAAAATCTTTAAAAATTATTTTTTTATTGACATTCTACAATTAGTGTACTATGGGCAAATCTGCATCAAAATGTAACTTAATAATAGCTTTTAACAGTTGTATTTAATATGGCGTACCTGCGCAAAATAATTTCCTAACATAGTATGGTCATTTATCCCAAATGGTTTTTAAATTGTTAAATTATTCCAAGTATTCCACATCCCTAATATAAATAAATATCATTTTATATCTGTGTCAGAGTTCGATACGCGTAGGTAACATATTTACATACTAAATAAAAAGCAAATAATTTAGCATAAAATCAGCACCGAAATTGCCAATTGATGAAAAAATAATAAACCATTCAAATGAACCAGAAATTCAGACAACCTTGAAATTGGTTCAAAAAATAATCTAAAAAATCATAATTTGAGAGAACCTTCAGGATATTTAATCTTCAATGAAATCAATCATGTCTCCATCATTTCAGGAGATTTATTCAAATCCTTCCATTTGACTACTTTATCGGAATAAAGAAATGAAAGATCCGTAGAAATTCCACGAATTGCTATTGAATCTTCCAAAGAAGAGAAAAAGGCTGATACGAAGCTGATTGGAATGATATTTGATAAAAAGATACAAAGAGTGTCGCCAATGTGTTCTTTGCATGTGCTCCAGGGATTTCACGCCTACCCGGATTTGGTTTGAATAGAAATAGGTCTCCAAATGTATAATAAACATATTTGTGGGTAGTTCATCAAATTAACGATATTCCCATAGAGTATTACCAAATACTATATGACCTATATAAAACTGAATTAAAGTTTTGATGAATATTCCATCTTAAAGTTAACTAAAATAATCCTTTAAAACTTAAAGACTATCCATGGCGCAATAGAAATGCGACTCACCTCTGTAATCCACTTGAATTTAATTGGATCCAATCACAATGCAAATGCTCCACACACTCCGCCAAACGTCACTAGGATTTGAAAGAAGTATCTTGTAAATCCTTTACCGCTCAAATTGACTTTCACTTCGCACTATTCCGTTTATCCAATCTGGATATAAAGTACCAACAAGCACTAAAACAAACAATAATTCTTATCCTCAGAATCACTAGATCGCATTAACATCACCAAGAAAATTACGAAACGTTCGAAACCACTAGTTCGTTAATTAAGGAATAAATTAATCTCATTCAGCAATAACGCACAAAATCGCACGCAAACAGATTCATCCCGGCACCGGTAGCATCTCTCGTTTAAGTCTTATTCATGGTCACGATCCAGCATGACATAACTCGAAAGCAGACTTTCACAATGTCCTGCTGGGGCACTGTTCCAAAAGCTACTGAACGTGTTGCTTGTCAGCGCATGTATTTTATATCCTTAGCCTATAATGTGCAACAGTAGTCCTCCAGACATCCTGTCGTTATTCATAGAAGCGAATTTTTTGAATCTTAACATAATCAATAGCTCATTCTACTGATTCATCTGGGCCCATGTGACTTGGCGGCACTATCAGGACTCCAACTTCTGTGAGGAGTCAAAAGGATGAGAAGTGTTGACAGACTAATCGTTGCAGGTACGAGCGCTATTGAATTGGGAATTGTTATAGATAAACACGGAAAATAACTCGGTCACACACTATTGATTTCATGAAGATGAAAGTGATAAATTGACGAGAATTCAAGGAGATGCGACCAAGGATGATATGATATGAAATTTCATTAGAAATTAAATTTTTGCTCAGCGAAAATTATTGTAAAAATAAAATCAGAAAGATATTCTGAATTACTTTCCAAATACGAATATATTGAATTCAGCGAGTTAGTGAGCAATTAACATTGTAGATTATCTACGAAGCAATCTGTAGAATAATGCCAAAGAATCTTAAAATCAACCTGAAGCATTCGAGACAATACGTTCTTATTCCATCAAAAAAGCGGTGGAACTGCATGGGTTTTAATTGTTTCAATTTCATCTGCAGCCTCAGGACCCGATCTACGGCGGGACAATCCGGCCAAATGCCGAGAGTGACAAAAAAAGTTGTGGTTCGAGTACTCGCTGCGTAAGCCGATGGTCTCTGGCTTGAATTTCATTTGTGACAAAGAGATTTGTTTCGAGTGATTCTTTGGACGGAATTTAAGCCCATCCATTTATGATACGCACTGTTTTAAAGTCAGAACGTATCGCAGCTGCGTGGACGCTTATACAGCCAAAGTGTGGTACTGACCATATCACCTTCTAGATTGCCAGTATATTCGATTAAGATAATGAGAGACTCCAACAATCTCTAAGCGAAGGCTCAAAAGGGCTGCAGCGCTAAAGCAAAAAAAAAAATTAGGTTCATTTTACAGTGGGAAACAGTATTCCTCACAGTACGAGTAGGTAAACGTAGTGTGAAAGTACAGGATGCGGTAGCATAACTTGCTTTTTTAAAATACGCTTCATTCAGTCAGTTGATGTTGTAGTGGAGCGTTAGTGATGGAAACAGAACCGGTACTACATATAAAGTTTTGTTCCAACATCGTTTAGTCACCATCAAGTACTGGAAATATGGGGCGACGCTCTCAGTAAGGAGGTATACCGAAAACGCTTGGCACAAGTACAACGAAGAGGAGCACTTGTTGTGAACATAAAAATTCGCCACCTCATGCCTCCGCCAGCCAATGATATCAATACTAAAAGGTTTGAGTGGGCAACCACGCCGCTTTCCGTTTTACGTTCACTCGCATGATAAGAATTATTAAGTTGCGATCAAGCCGTGTCACCTCATATAACATGCATGCAGTGGTGTTGATGAGACGCAGCACCATGTATCTCACAAGCAAGTACGAGTCAGCCAGCAGAAGTAACAACGAGCGCAGAAAGAAGAAGAAAAAGGGAGCAGCAAAACATATCTCGTGAGTGAGCGTAAGTAAGCCAGGTGAAAACTCTAGAGAAAAGAATGCTGCAACCAGCTCAAAAGCTCATCTCGCTCTTTCACAAGTATGTTTCCCACCAGCGAATATTGTTTGTTGGCTCTCTACGTTTACGTGCAAACAAGACAAAACAGAGAGGAAGAGCTTCTGTGGAATAAGAACTCACGTGCTCACGTACTCAGCTATTTTCAGATAAAATTGGAATAAAAGCTTGCTCGAGCAAATTTGTGTATTTAGGCGCCAAAGTAAGAAGAGATTTGAATGAAAAAGACGAAATTTTTATTCAGTTTTGACGATTTCGAAGGCCAGCTGCATACACAGGAAAACAAAGCTCCAAGTATACAAATCTGTGATACATAAGATCTGCGTTATGCTATGGGTGTGAAACATGGACCCTAACCCAAGCGTCCGCAAATATATTGAACGCCTTTGAGCGATAGGTCCTGAGGTGGATAATTGGAGCAAAACTAAACGGGGACCAATGGCACGCTTAATACAATCATGAGCTGTATGAAATTTTTGACGAACCGGAGGTCTCAACAATTGTAAGACTGCGGGAGTTGCAATGAGCTGGCCATACAAATCGTATGGACGAACAACGAATACCCAAAAAGATATTCGTTGGGTGAACTGAAGGGCGGAGCCAAGTGGAAAAACTGAGGAAACGCTAGTCTGACTCGGTTGACGAAGACAGTTCATCGCTACTTGGATTTTGAAATTGTAGGACGTGGTCAATGGACTGAGACAGTTGAAGGCGCTGTTTGCAGAAAGCGAAGGCCCGAGAGGGGCTGTAGTGCTAAGAAGAAGAAGAAGAAGAAATTGGTTTTTTTCTATTGTGGAGTATCGCAAAGTACTGGGCTATAAGACTGCACGCAATACACCGAACTGTTGTAGTAATATCCTTTTGATAAAACGTTATTCCATTATATAATCGTAGACATGGTGAAATAGGGTACTACGTTGCTCAATTATCATCAGAACATAGCTTATTTGGATCGCACCTTTTCAAAATGGGCAAGATAGTAAACCAAACCTGCGTTCACTCTGAACGTAGACGCGGAATGCAGTAATGTACGACGTTGAACACAACTCCTTTGTCGGTGAAAAATGGAACACAAAAAAATTCATACTTGAAACTTCTATGGAGAAATCACGGCAAAAAATTTAATTCAGGAAAAGCTTGTAAGTGAGGAAAACTGACTGAAAATTCGAATTTTGCAGAAAATTTTGCGTATAAGGAATATTGAACTTGATGGAATAGGCAGAATAAGAGGTATCTCAATTGAAGATCAAGCAACACAGTCTGTAAGACAGCATTAAGAATAAATCCAACCATTTGACTAATAGGGGTAGCTGTAGTCGTTTACTAAGCATTTTACCGTCCGTAAAGGGTTGCAGCGATGTTATGTAGCCCCAGTTAGCTATTAACCCTCCGAGTACACACCTATTTTTTCAATCATCGAGTACATATGGGGTCAATTTGAATTCTTTGAACGTATACAGTATGGCCCCCAATGCAAATATTAGTTTGAAAACATTTTCAGAAACAGTTTGAAAGCTCTTTTAGTAGTTCTCATACATTAGAGAGGCCTTAAACGTCCTTAGCCTACCTAAAAAAAATTCGCGAACAACCTGAAAAAAACGAAAATTAGCATTTTTACATAAAAAATCGCAACTTCTTCAATTTATAATATTTTTGGCTAAAAATTTACGTGGGAACTCTCAAGACATAACAAAATAAAGTAAAAATAAGCCCTATAGTGTTCCTTTAAAAGAAATTATTTATTTTGCATATTTATATATTCCAATCTGATAATCTTTAACGAGCTCGTCTTATTTTTACTGATCAATGTTGATGTTGGTCTCCCTCGTGCGGCTGAATTTTCACGCTGTTATAAAAGGCGTTCACTGAGAATTGCATTCTCCACATCATCATTTTCTGAACATTCAAAAAGTTCATAATCAGATACTGATTGCTCAGAGACGTGGTCGTCTTCGGAGGAACCACTGCCGCGGAAATCATCACCGCTGTCTTCAGCCAACACACTAGATCGCAGATTATATTCCATATTGCTTAAAAAAAATAAAAATACTTTCAAACTTTTTTTGTCTTTTTGAACTAATCTATCCATTTACAAAGTAAAAAAAAAATTCAATTTTTACCTCAAAATTGACGTTGAGTACACAATCGGGTCAAATTGACCCCAGGCTGATTTGAAAGGTTTCTCAACAATAACTAACGTCTTCGAAAGGTAAACAAACTATGTAAACTTATAGTCAAGACATTAAAATAAACTTAGAAGCCCATAATACTCCCACTCTCCCGCAGACCTCGGCGCTGCATGTGTACTCGGAGGGTTAAAAACTGAGCTTAGCTGTATTGGCAAATAGCTTTTGTGGTATTAGGGAACGGATTGTTTCCATCAGCGCAAGGATTACACTACGAATTGTTACACGCATACGTGTTAAAAGATCTCAAAATCAGAAAAAAACTTGCATCAACAAAGTTGACCTATAAGGAAGCAACTGTAAGTATCGCAACGTTCCGGATCGAAACCAACCTATTTTTCACTATAACTCGCATGCGACTGGAAAGAAGACCTAATCTCTGCCGAGAATTCTTACAGTCCACAAAAATAGTGGGGTCCCCACGCACTCCCACAACCGGATCACAGATCCCGATGAACTGGTTTCAGTGTGAGAACCGCTGCATTTTCTTGAGCCCCTGTTAACTCAAAACGAAGGAGCTACAGCCCGACAGCTGGCTCAACAGTAGCGGAGTTGGCCATCGATGTGTCAAACCTGTAATGAGAAGACCGATTATTTTTCTCTTATTAAATTTGAATTGTTTTTTTCTTTTCAATGGTAATTCATTTTGATATTATTCATTTCTCTTCATGAGTCACTTGATATCAATTAATAAATTTTTTTTTGTGTTTTTGTGAGGTGAATGCCATTCACGTATAGAGCGTGGGACTCCCATGCTTACAGGAAGGTGACTGGACTACCCATTAAACACCCCCCCCTGTCAACCTGTGAGTCCCTTTCATCTTTTAGGACTGCCCGAACATAATGTGCCACCTGGTTCCATTTTTCAACTGATTCGAGCATCACCACGACTATATTATCCAAGATGAGCTGTCCCGTCTCCCTGTAGGGGCTACTTCGCAGCCTAACCCATTTAATGCACGCATTAAATGTGTGGCGGAAACCGATAATCAGAGGACCATGACTTACCAATCTTGTGCAAGAAAGACTGTTAACACTCATTCCAGCTCAAAGGCTGGGTCAGATAGAAATCAGTCTCCCCATTCCTTTGATTTAGCCATGGTCTCACTTTCAGGATGAGGGGGCGCAGTCCACCTTCCCTTGGTGCAATTTACCCAAGATTACTGCCAATCATTGAGTGAGCGCGACAGCGCACTATGGGGATTGTTAATAAGCTATGCTATGGGGATTGTTAATAAGCTATGCACGATCCCCATGAGAAAGAAAGAATATTACTTTACTAAAACACAAACATAACTTTATTGGTAAAACTAAAGACAGAATTGTAAGTATTGAATTGAATGTAGTGAAGGACTACATGCTGGCGTGCGCGATGTTGACTCGTCGGAGGTTGCGAACGAAGTGAGCGTCTCGTTGACATGAGTTGTGAAATTCATGGCATCCACTAACTGCTTGATGCGCTCCAGCGTGAGGAGAGACATCTCCTCACGGACAACCATCTCCCTCGCATCATCGCTTCGACGCAGGTAAATAGCACAGCACTCTCTAGCAAGGAGAGCAACAAGCATCATTGCTGCAATAACTCTCAACACCGAATCAGACACTGTCGGATATGGAGATGCAATCCTCAATTCTCCTCATCTCTGTACCTGTGCCAGCGTTTTCGGTAGACTTCCTTACTGAGAGCGTCGCCCCATATGTCTGCTCCGGACAGTAGCACTGAGCCTACAGTACTCATCAAGAGGCGTGTTCTTGATGGGCTTAGCCCCCTATGTTGGCCATAAGTCGACTCAGCCATTGCCCTGATTTGCTCAGAGAAACTTATCTTGGAGTCGATCAGTAGCCCCAGGTACTTCAATCTGTATGTCTGCAATACTGATCATCCTTACGCTAGGGATTCTCTTTTTTATCAAGATGACCACTTCGGTTTTCTCCAGTGCTAAACTGTACCCCCGAGCAGTCATCTAGTCTCTCACTCAGCGCATCAGCATACCTAGCTTAAGTTGGTTTGTTCAACGTCTAGCGACCAGAGCTACACCTTCATCCGCCTATCCAATTAAGCTTGACTCATCTGGCATCTCCAGTCTCAAAAGCCTGTCGTAAGACACACTCCATAGGTTTGGACCAAAGATAAGTCCCTTGGCAACACCCGATGTAACTTTCATCCTTCGTTGGCCCTGTGTCGTGTTGTGGAGCAGGCTTCGGTCCTTCATGCAATCCTTCAAAAGCAGCATTAGATATCCTGGAACCTAAGAGGGGTTATCCAGCGTATCCAGAATATCCCCCCAGTTAGAGGAATTGAAGGCGTTCCTGACGTCAAGTGTCACCAACAGTATGCTTGACGCAACTATATGCCTCTGCCTTTTGGACCGCGTTCACCATTTCTGCAATCGCATCAATGGTAGAACGTCCTGCTCTAAAGCTGTACTGCTGAGGAGATAGGTCCCCAGCAGCACGAATCGCGTCATTGAGTCTTCCCTTGATGAGTTTCTCTAGCACTTTCCCAGCCGTGTCTAGCATGCATAACGGGTGGTATGCAGACGGCGATCCGGGATTTTCCTGCCCCTTGCCAATCAACACGAGCCTCGCCACCTTTCATCATACCGGGAAAACCCCGTCCCGTAGGCAATCGATGAATGTGCTGAGCAGCAAGTCAGGACAATGGTGATAGACAAGCCGCAACACCCCAGCTGGGACACTACTTGGACCTGGAGCCTTCCTTGCTTTCCGTGAAAGGACTGCCTTTTCCAGTTACAGCTTTGTGAAGAGTGGACACTCGACTGCTGCTTCACTATGGACAGCGTCAACAAGGACGTGATGGGCGGAAAAGAGTGTCCGATCTCTCTCGTTGATCTTTTTCGCATCGGTATGCAAGGCTTCCATAGGGCACCAAACTTCCGCATAACTAGCTTGTAGCCAAGGTCCCACGGACCCTTCTTCACATTGTCCACTAGATCTTGCCAGCAGCGAGCCTTACTGTAGTAAATCAATTTGCGAAGGCATTTCTTGGCCAACTTATATGCTGCACCCGGTCGCATTCCTCGTCACAATTCGTGCCCATTGATCTTCACGATGAAGCTTATGAAACTCCCTTCGCTTTCCAGCGATTTCAGTTGACCACCACTGCACTGGGAGTTCGCCAGGGTTTTCGACGGGGCATAGAAGCATTGCAAACAGTCATGAAGATGCTCATAGTTGTGTTCACCATGCCTAGAGCTGCCAGTTCTTCCGTTACCTGCGAATAGTCCATCCTTCCGATGTTCCATCCAATTGTAGAAAACCGAGAACACGGGCGTCGGGAGACGACATCACTGATCTCAAGCAGAATGCACTGATGATCACTAGCTGAGTAGTCCTCTAATACTCTCAAATTATGTATCCTTCATACTAGGGACTCCGAGGTGAATGTCACGTCTGGTATGCTTGCTCCACAGCCAATACGGTGGAAAGATGGCGTCTGCGTTCGAGACAGCTCCTTCCGAAGCATTAAGCCTGGCTTGGAAATATGGTTTCAATTCGTTTGGCGTTAGGTATACACTAAAGAAGGTCGTCCCTGAGCACCAAACCCACACAAAACCATCCCCTTGTCCACAGCTCTTCGCCTAAAAATCACTATTTTTAACCCAGATGGCAGCAGGACCGATTTTTTTAGGATGCCATGATGCTCATTCAGCAGCATAAAATTGATTTTCATGTGCCGTCCAAACTACTCGAGCAGATTTTGTGCGGTTGAACTGCGGTGTCGGTTTAGTTGCTGGATGCGGGTCATCAAATTTCTGATTTTGCCTTGGTGAGGGCTTCCTGGAAAACTCGGCATTGTCCTGATCCCGAGACGTGTCCAAAATCCGGTCTTGGATCAAAATCCGCTCTTGGATCTTTGCAAAGAATACAGTGGGCCACCTTAGTGCACTCTTTTATTTGATGATCCGTTTCACTGCATTTGTAACATAGGAAGCTCCTATCGGGTCCTTTGCATACTTGTGCGGTGTGAACATAGCCAAGGCATTTGAATCATTGAAGAGGCGTTGCTTTTCACTGCATCCTACCGACAACTTACCCTATTCTTACTTTGCCCTTATTCAGAAATTGTTCGGCGTTCTTTTCGGTCAAGTTAATTGTGGCCATGCGTTGTCCCCTATGGTTTTCTGGTGTCAGCCTCGCTTCGATGCTGCCTACACTAGGGAACTCCCATTTGATGGCCTCTTCTACCTCGCCCAGATCCATGATGCAGTCAATGTCTCTTATTTCGATCGTTGCCACCAGCTCGAGCGAGCTATAGTTGCGCTTTTGCCGAGGACTTTCATCACTGCGTCATGGAATGCTTCCCTTTTGTCGGCCTCTATTCCGAATTCCACCAGTATGTGGCCAAACTGCGTTGGTTGTACTGCTTTACGAGGGTAATTCAGCAAGTACTTAGCCTCACTGCCCGATGGCGCTGCTATTACAAAAGAGTTTACCATTGTGCAGTACATTCTTTTAGTAGCCTAGTATCAAAGTTTCAGTCAGTTCCCTTCATTAGTTTTATTTTGATAGCCTTTGGAAGAGAGCGTGTCGGTCGGTTGTACAAAAATGGAAAAAGAACAATATCGTTCAGTGATTAGATTCTTGTTTTTGGAAGGGGAAACGCGCAGCGAAATCAAAGATCGCTTAGATGCTGTGTACGGAGACTCTTCTCCTTCAGTGGCAACCGTCAAGAAATGGTTCAACGAGTTTGTACGTGGCCGCACGTCGGTTGAGCCACGCTCAAGTGCCCCGAAAACGGCTGCTACGGAGAAAAACGGTCTGCCAACACGATCTCGTGTTGGCAGACCGTCGATTGAAGGTTCGCGAGATAGCTGAGACTGTGGGCATCGCAGAAGGAACGGTGCATTATATTTTATGCAAAGAACTGGGCAGGAGAAAGCTATCGGCGCAACCGTGAGACCACATTGGCAACATGTTTGGCACTGTTTCAGCGCAATCCAGCATAGTTCTTGCATCGTTTCGTGACCGTCGACGAAACATGGATTCACTGGTACACACCAAAGACCAAGGAACAGTCGAAACAGTGGACTTCACCTGGCGAACGTGCTCCGAAGAAGCCGAAGACTGTTCGATCGGCCAGAAAGGTGATGGTCGCCGTTTTCTGGGATTCACAAGGTGTGATCCACATCGATTACGTCGAGAAGGGCTCACACCTCCGCCGTCGCCATGGCCAAATTGGTCGAAATGCACTACGTATTGCTGCCCCATCCACCGTACTCTCTAGATTTGGCCCCCTGTGACTACTTTTTGTTTCCAAACCTGAAAAAATCACTCGGCGGGAATAAATTTGGGTCGAATAAGGAGTTCATCGCCGCCACGAAGGCCAATTTTGCAGCCCTCGAGAAAATGTATTTTTTGGACGGGTTGAAAAAGTTAGAGCATCGCTGGGCCAATTGTATCGAGCTTGAAGGAGATTATGTGGAAAAATAAATTGCCACCTTTCCAAAATTTTCGTTTTTCTTCTGTAGGCTAAGTACTTGTTGAATGACCCTCGTAATGGCAGTGTTGGTATCTTCGGGCTTTACGATTCCCCTGATATCCCGCAGTACCTTGGCGTAAGATCGACCATCAATTAATACATTAAATTTATACTTTCCGTTCTTTTATAGCTGCATAAAAAACATTTTTTTCCAATGGAAGAAGCATTACAGGCAACAAACATTGGTATTTAATAATTAGAAAGCAACAAAATAATTCGTAATGGTATATACATTTCCGTTTTTCCATTGATTGATTTCTGGACTCAGGAAAAGTCGCATTCATTCACTTGTTGATTGGAAACATTTCCTGAGGATTTTGCAACTAAGGCACTTACAATTTCCTGTGTTTATTTATTTATTTCGAAAAATCAACTTACAGACTAGTAGTCCAATTACTTGTCAATTAATTTTTAAATACAAACACACGAATTCAAAATATCGAAGAAAAAATTTGTTTTTTTTTTTGTATTTTCATTGAAGTTTTGAATATGCCAAGAGACTGTCGTAGAGGATCAAGACTTCGCTGGCTGTGCATACGAGCTAAGAGTAGTAAGGGAGAGTGGAAGAAGGTGTTAGTACGTGCATACGGAACATGAAGAAGATTTATACAGGGCCATGATACACATCCAGTGCAGAAACTTACGTCATTTCATTTACTGATTTATTTATTTACTAAGCCAAACAAGGCAATCGCGAAAAAGTACTTATATGTAAACAAATTACAAAAAAAAATTATTATTTAACAATCACAACTTATTTTAGTTCGTCGGCTTTCTTCTTTTTGAAGTTAAGTTTTGAGATAGAAGGTGAGTAATGTTCACTCATAGAATTGAAGACCTCGAAACACTTAGTAATTGGCTTGTTGTCATCGTAGGTGGTTTTATGTTGGTCTTCATGAAGCAAACGAGTTTTTCTAGTACGTTTCAAAGTTTCCTTAAACGTGGTTTTGCTTGATAATGATGCGACATTTACAATTTTTTTGATTACATCCAAAACAAAGCAGGAGCTTAAGATAGTTCTTCGAGAAGAGAGCGAGAAAAGATTCAAAATATTAAGTCTTTGCTGGTAAGGTGGCAAGTTAGTAAAGCCTCTTGGGTCATAAGTATCACGCAAGGCAAAAACAATAAGTTGTTTCTGGACAGATTCGATGCGTGTGCTGTGAGTCCTAAAGCATGGATTCCAAATAATACAACCATATTCAAAGCGGGCTCGCACAAATGAGGTGTATAGAATCTTGACGACCCATCTTTGGCACGACGTTTTATGAAACCAAGCTCCTTACATGCCCGAGAAAGCATTGCATCGTATTGAGAATTTAAATTCAATTTTCTGTCCGAAAGAACGCCCAGGTCTGAGATCTGGTCAACTTTTTGACGTGGGGAATTGTTCAGGTTGTAAGTGTGCTCGAATACTGAATTCTTTCCCGAGAAGCTTATAACTTAACACTTTCCAAAATTAAGATGAAATCTGTTATCATTACACAATTTCAATAATGAATTTATTTTGGCATTTGTAATTCACCGTGTGGTATAGTTTGAGGTCATCGGTATACAGAAGATGATTTCAGACAAGTCGGAAATTAAGATGTTGAATAAAAGGGGACCTAGGTGGCTACCTTGTGGCACTCCGGAAGACTAAACAATTCTCTTGAAAAAGTGCCTGAAATTTCACAAACTGTGTTCGATTATTCAGGTATAATGCAATTCAACTCAGCAAGGACCCGGAGTTACCGAATTTCATAAGTTTGGAGATCAACATCCATGATCGATTCGATCAAAAGCTTTGCTGAAATCCGTATAAACAGCGTCAATCTGGTTACCTTTTTTTGCAGAGAATAATTGAGGTAAGAAGCATTAGATTAGATTTTTTATGTGATACTTCGAGCACACTAAAAGGTGAAACACAATTTATATTACGACGGCCAAGCTAATTTGGCTAATTTTAATGAACTTAAACCCTATTTTATTTTTTCGCACAATTTTCTGTATATCCTAGTGAACCCCCAAAATCCATACCCTTCTTCGCGCTAGTTGGATTTGGACTAAAAGCAGAGAAAATGCAGTACAATACAGAGCGTGACATGAACTGTCACAAAGAGGCTGCAAGGGCGCCATGGATGGGAGTTTTTGCATGGAGGCAGGAAAATGAGAAGGTGCTGTATGTTTTACAGGTGCTGTATATTTTGAGCTAACGATGGCATTGCTATAAAGTACGAGTATTTTGCAAGCTTAGTATCGTAGCGGACTCTCTACTGCGAGAAAGCGTATGGATTTTGTGGGTTGACAAATGGTCAAAGGTATTGTGCATTCTGCTCACCCCACATATCCTTGAAATGACACCACTTGAAGTAATCTAGGCGAAGATTTTCATATTCTACGCAAAAAAAAACTTATTATTTGAAAGTCTTTGAACCTGATAAATTCTTACAAATATTTAAGCTACTAAAAAATTTGACGGTGCTAAGTTTTGCAATTTCTAATTGTGTGTACTGCAATAAAAACAAGTTGGGTAAACAGACCTACGCTCATGTCAGAAAGGTTTTGTATTAAATTTACAAAATGCAGTCACCAGATCGAACCAAATCAAGAAACATGTCAAAGACGATTTTATTCGAGAAAATGTGAAATTCGAGGATCATACCATTATTAACAAAGTTGAAACAATTTTGACTTCTGAGGCATTTGTTATTGTCTCCATTGATAATTTTTTCAGGTTTTTTAGATCACGGGTGTCCATTCGCGAGGGAGGAAACACATTTTTCATGTATTCCCCCCCCCCCCCCCCCTGCGCCCCCACTGAAACAAAAACTGTCAGTTTAAGAACTGTTTTGAAAAGCTCTCATAGAGAACATTCAGATGATACTCATATCGGCTACCTTTCATGAAATTTTTTTTCAGGGGCCACTCCTCTGTACTGTAATCATCGATTCATGGGCTATTTTTTCGAATCCTAGAATGGTTACAAAGCCCTTTTGCTAGGAGCTTTCTCCTACCTCTTCGACTTGTTTCAATTATATGTACTCATCTTCGTGATACCTATCATTCTTGCAATGTTTCCATAGTAATACAGGGCATATTGTTCCATAGTAATACAGGAAAATTCAAATCGCTATAACTTCGTCAAATACCAAATACCATTTCAGAAAAGATGAATCTTATAAATAGCCAACTGTTTGCTAAATTTTATTGAATTTAAAGGTACCGTTTAGATTTTATCCAAGAATACACAAAATCGATAAATCATACTATTACTAACGAAGTTGAGTGAATTTCTACTTCTCATGTATTTTTTGTTGTTGTACTCATTAAGGCCTACATTGAAGATTTTTTTCAGATTTTTCGGATGGAAGGTGTCCAATCGCGAGGGGGGTACGCGAAAAGTTCATACATTTCCCCTTCCCCTGCCCCTGGGTACTCATAAGGCAATTTTAAGACTTGTTTTGAAAAGATCTCATTAAGACCTTTCCAATGACACCCTACTCGAATACCACCTCCCTATACGGGGAGACCCCCCTTAAATCTCTTTGCAAAATTTTTCCACCCTTGAACTTTCAAGAAGTCACCACTTCTGACCTTTCCAGAAAGTTTCATGGCTGTAACCTCTATAGTTTCGGAGAAAAGTGCTCTGACATACAGACGGACGGACGAATGGACGGACGGACAGACGGACACACGTCGTGATTGCAATAGGGTTTTGTATTTTAGTACAAAACCCTAAAAACGGAAATTCTCAAAGCTAAATGACATCCCAAAATTATTCGCTTCTTAAAACAATAAAAACAATGGAAACAAATCTTAGGTACAGTTTCGATCTACATACAGTGAGCGTCAAAAGAAAGTAAACACCTTTTTTTGTTTGTGGTAGGGAGGTGAAGGCATTTACGCCCACTGAGTCTGGCAGTGTGTGACTCCCATGGAGGATACCCTTGGACTACCCACTTAACACCTCCCCTGTCAATCTGAGAACCTAGCCTGGAACCGTTTGACACATTACTTCGGGCCAAGTCTCGTTTTGCTACGCCGTGGGGTGCCTTCAAGCTGGGGAGTCCCTTTCCTAGCGGGAGGGGAGAGGGGAAGAGGAAATGCCAGATGAGTGATTCCCCAGCCCCAGCACCTCCGGCTGCTGCGAGTCCCTTTTATCTTTTAGGACTGCCCGAGCATAATGTGCCACCTGGCTCCATTTGTCAACCGATTCGAGCATCACCGCAACTACATTATCCGGGGTGAGCTCTCCCGTCTCCCTGTAGAGTTCCCTTCGCAGCCTGGCCCATTTGGTACACGCAAAAAATGTGTGACAGGCATTGTCCTCCTCTCGTGGGCAAAACCGACAATCGGGAGACCGTGACTTGCCGATCTTGTGCAGGTAAGACTGAACACACCCGTGCCCGCTAAAAAGCTGGGTCAGATAGAAGTCAGTCTCACCATGCCTTCGATTTAGCCACGGTCTCACATCCGGGATGAGGCGCGCAGTCCACCTTCCCTTCGTGCAATTCCTCCAAGACTGCTGCCAATCGTTGAGCGAGCGTTGTCTCTCCTCGCGGACAACCATCTCCCTCGCATCCTCGTTTCGGCGCAGGTAAATAGCGCGGCGCTCTCTAGCAAGGAGGGCGACAGGTATCACGCCTGCAATCACTCTCACCGCCGAGTCAGAGAATGTTGGATACGAAGATGCAATTCTCAGTGCTCCTCTTCTCTGTACCGGTGCCAATCGTTTTCGGTATACCTCCTTGCTGAGAGCGTCGCCCCATACCTCTGCTCCGTACAGTAGAACTGACCCTACAGCACTCATTAAGAGGCGTATTCTTGATGGGCTGGGTCCCCCTATGTTGGCCATAAGTCGACTCAGGGCCGATATTCCCGAAGCAGCCTTCTCAGCCGTTGCCCTGATTTACTCAGAGAAACTCATCTTCGAGTCGATCAGTAGCCCCAGGTACTTCACCGCTGGCTTCGATTCGATTTGTATATCTCCAATACTGATCATCCTTACTCTAGGGATTCTCTTTTTTGTCAAGATGACCACTTCGGTTTTCTCCAGTGCTAAACTGAGCCCGCGAGCGGTCATCCAGTCCCTCACTCGGCGCATTAGCATACCTAGCCTAAGTTGCGCTTGTTCAACGGTGCGTCCGGCGACCAGAGTCGCAACACCATCCGCATAGCCGACCAAGCGCGACTCATCTGGCATCTCAAGTCTCAGTAGCACGTCGTAAGACACGTTCCACAGGTCCGGACCAAGGATAGACATCTTAGATACTTGCATTAAGAATTTTATTATATATAACTTGCAGATACAAAAACATATTGAGTTTGCATAAGTAGAAAAATTAAAAATTAACTCCCTCACCTCTGGTGGTCGCCATCACCGGTATGTATCTAAGAGTGATGGCCTGAGGAGAATTAGTGCACACGTCGAAACCACCTTCTTCTAACATTTTTCTTCTCTAATAATTTTTCAGAAAAATTATTATTCAAAATATGCAACTCATTTATATGTAGCTGCAAACAATTCCATAAAAAGTAATTTAAAAAGCTATCGGAGCCATCCGAAAGAGTGATCGATATCCGCGCGACGTTAGATAAGCTTCAAATGTAGAGCAAATTTGTCGTATAGATTTACATTAAGTTGATGTGAAAAGGGTGAAATGATCCAATTAAAAAAAAAAGTTTAGCTAAGGTAATTAACATAAAATCAAAAATGTGTATAAGGTATCAAAGGCTTTGTACGGATGTGTCTTCGTACAAAACGTGTTGCCAATGAAGTCAAAGACCAGGTATGTTCAATTACTAACTCAAATTCTATTGACAAAAATATACAAAGTTTATGTGGAGTTTTTACACTCGTCCGCGTTGCTCCGCGGATGGATGTCGAGCCCGAGAGAGTTCCAACGCGGCGCGAAGCTCTGACCACATTCAGCCCGATCGCCGCGACAACGAATTGATTAACGGCCACCACTGGAGGCGACAGAGACGCTACATTACTCCCTCCCGAGTGGCATTGACACTTGTAGTTAATGTCACGATATTACTTGAAATGTGACGCACCGGCGATGTTTACATCTGAAGACCTAACCAGTGGATAGGACCCAGAGCAATATTGTTAATAAATTCGCGGCGCAGCAACTGACTTACTGCTTTCTTTTAAAAGCAGGGAGAGTTTCTTACTTGGCGGGTACGTCCTTAATGATGTCGGCGGAGGATTGATCGCTGGAAGAATGCAGCGCCAAGTTGGTGCAGGAGTGTTGTGCGTACGGGGTGATACATTCCTTGTGGTTGCTGCGTGTGACGAACTTGGTGCGTGTGTTACTTGCGGTTGAGTGGAGGAATCGTGTGTGAAACTGGAACTTTCTTCATGGCCTGGCTTTCTTGAAGTGGTGTTGCGATTCTTGATTGGAGAAGACTGGGAAACTTCAAGAAACGCAGGCTTCAGTCTTTCTATCGAGACATTGACTTTGCGACCGTTAACGTCGATTTAGTACACCCACTCTGAAACTCGTTGCAGTACCTTGTGGGGGCCCGAGTAGGGCTGTGTGAGTGGCTTCTTAACCGCATCGATTCTCAAAAATACGTGAGTGCAGTTAGGCAAGGCTTTGTTGTGAAATGTTACTCTTGACCCGTGCCGCAACGGGTTGGCGGGTTGCAGTTGACTCATCGTCTTGCGAAGATGGACGATAAACTCGTGAGGTTCAGCTCTGGTGTTGCTGGGAGCTATCAATTCTCCTGGGAATGAGATTGTTGTCCCGTAGAGCATTTCTGCGCATGAAACTGCCAAATCTTCTTTGACAGTGCCTCGCAACCCCAACAACACCGTTGGCAGGATGTCCAGCCAGCAATAGTTATTTTCGTGGCACATGATGGCAGCCTTGAGTGTACGGTGCCATCGCTCAATAAGTCCATTTGAAGCTGGGTGGTACGGTGACGTTCTGTTTCTTTCGCAGCCGATGAACCCGGATAATGCTTTAAACAGAGACGATTCGAACTGGGTTCCTTGGTCTGTGGTTATGGTTCGCGGTCCTCAAAATCGTGCCACCCAATTATTAAAGAATTCTCGTGCCACTGACTGCGCTGTCTGATCTGCCAAAGGGACAGCCTCTGGCCACCATGAAAACCGATCGATCATCGTTAGACAGTACTTGTATCCTTGTACTTGGATGAGTGGGCCGATGATATCCAGATGAACGTGTTGGAATCTCGCGTCGGGCACTTGAAAATCTTGAAGAATATTTCTTTGGTGGCGGCCAATCTTTGAGCGCTAACAAGGCCCACACGAACGTGCCCATGCACGGCAATCCTTCTTCATGTTAACCCATACGAATTTGTTGGCAATTGTTCTTGCAGTAATGCGACCGCTTGGGTGCGAGGGTTGGTGGAATGTATCGAAAATTCGTTGGCGCATGCACTCCGGTACAAAAACGCGTGAACGTGATAGGGAAACATCCACTATTACCTCCAGGTTTCCGTCCAGCTTTACACGTTTAAGTTTGAGCGATGTGACGTTTTTATTAAGCAATTGTTTCAATTCGGTATCGCTTTCCTGTTTGCTCGCTAAATCCTTTAAATCGATAATCGTGGGCATGGTGATCTCTTCGATTCGGGACAAGGCGTCCGCTACGTCGTTAGTGGACCCCGGAATATATCGGAGGTCTCTGCAAAACTGTGACACGAAGCTTAAGTGCCGCAGTTGACGTGGCGAGGCCTTAGCGGCTGGCTGTTGAAATGCAAACATCAGTGGCTTGTGATCGGTCAATACCTGAAGCTCTGCACCCTCCAAGAAATGACGGAAATGACGGATGCTATCGTACACTGCCAGGAGTTCACGGTCGTATACACTGTATTTAGTTTCTGATGCGGAGAGCTTCCTTTGATGGAAAGCGAGAGGTGGCCATTGTCCTTGTTGCTTCTGCTCGAGCACCGCTCCAACCGCTAGTTTTGAAGCATCAGTCGCCAGTCTTCAAGGTTCGTTTGACCTAAAATGGACCAACATAGTGGCGTCCGCCAAGCTGTTTTTGCAATTAAAAAATGCCTCCTCTGCTTCTGGTGTCCAATTGATAGGTGTCTTATCGTTTTTTTTTGCTTTAGCTAAATATTTACTTAGCGGTGCTTGAAGCTGAGCCGCGTTTTTAATAAACTTACGGTAGAAATTGATCGTTCCTAAAAAACGGCGGAGCTCGTTTACATTGGACGGCTTTTTGAAGTTTCGAATAGCGTTGACTCGAGACGGTGGCGGTGAGATTCCATGTTCGTTGATCAAGTGGCCCAAGTATTCGATTACCTTAACGCCGAAGGAACATTTTTCAGGGTTTATTTTCAAACCGAACTTCGCCAGTCTATCAAACACCTGTCGGAGGTGTTCCACGTGTTGTTCTTCTAACTCCGATGCGATTAATATGTCATCCATATAGCAGATGCAAAAATTGAGGCCTAAGAGCACTGTGTCCATAAATCGTTGGAACGACTGAGCCGCGTTGCGGAGGCCAAAAGTCATAACTGTGAACTCGTATAACCCAAACGGAGTCACAACCGCTGTTTTTGGTATGTCGTTTTCCTCTACCGGGATTTGGTGGAAAGCTTTGAATAGGTCGATTTTTGAAAAATATCGTTTTCCGGCTAGGTCTATAGTGACGTCCTGTATATGGCGCATCGGATATTTATCCGGGATTGTGGCTGCGTTAAGGCGCCGGTAATCTCCACAGGGTCGCCATGAACCGTTTTTTTTTCTGGACGAGGTGAAGCGGACTTGCCCATGGGCTGCTCGAAAGGCGACAGAAACCCTGTTCCAATAAATACTTAAACTCTGCTTTGGCGATTGCGAGTTTGTCTTTGTTGAGCCTGCGTGGGCGTTCCGATATGGGTGGGCTAGTCGTAGCTATAAAGTGACATATATTATGTTCCGTTGGCTTTGTTCTAATGGTTGGGTCGGTCAATACTGGAAACTTCCTTAGAAGAGCGTGGTAGCGGCTGTTAGCATTTATCACAGAAACGGTTTCGCAGCGCGTGCGGTTAACTCGGCCTTGTGTAGAAGATTGCGAATGCGGATCAGAAAGGCGTTTATTCTGCATGTCCACTAATAGGCCAAAATTCCTTAGAAAATCGGCTCCCAAGATAAGGCGGGACACAGTTGCAACGCAAAAGCTCCACCGGAAGTCGCGTCGTAGTCCGAGCGAAAGATTCAGTGAAGTTTTCCCAAATGTGTCGATTTGTGTACCGTTTGCAGCGAAAAGCTTCAGTGATGATGATTTGTTGTTACGTTTTAGTAATGAGGCCGGAATTACCGAAACGTCTGCGCCTGTGTCGACTAAAAATATTAGCTTACTTCTTGGGTCTGACACTAGTAGGCGATTAGAATTGCAACCGCTAGCTTTTGCCTGTGAGGCTAGCGGTTCGATACGTTTCCCGACGTCGCAAGTCGGAATTCACAAGGAGATTGGCATCGTCTTGCCCTCGCACCGAATCGTTTGTGGTAGCTGCACCAATTATTCGTCGGTTGCTTTTGAATTGAGGAATTTTGTTGACCGGAACAGCGGCATGCGTTGCATTGTGCGTCGTTTGGATTGTGTGCGCTGGATTTAATTCGACCTATCTCCGAACGGAGTTCTGCGATTTCAAACTCCATGCCTCCGACGTCGGCGTTCTTCGTTGATTTACCCTCGGGACGACGTTGCACATTGGCCAGCATTTCCGTTGCTTCATAGCTTGCGATCCAGTCCGCTGCGTTGGCCAACTTCTCCAAGGTTTGTTGCTCAGAGGCGGCCAAAATAGAGCGTATATTCGACGGGAGGCGCTGCAGCCACAGGTCTTTGATCATAACCTCTGGCATGTCGATACCTGCAATTGCCTGCATCTTGCGCAATAGACGCGACGGACGTTGGTCGTCCAACTTCAAATTGCACAGCAGCTGTCTGAGTCTTTCGTGGTCTTTTAAACCGAATATTGACAACAACCGGGATTTTAATGCCGCGTATTTATTTACGGCTGGCGGCGACTTGATGATATCAGCCACCTGCGAAATCACAGAAACTTCCAGTTCTGCGATCACTCTGTCGAATCGGGCTTGATTGCTGGAGATTTTGCCGGTGCGGAATTGTGCTTCAATCCGCAAAAACCACAAATCCGGCTCGTCTTGCCAAAATGGAGGTAGCTTAATGGCGATGGCGCTGATTTCTTGACTGGGTACTGGGCTCATGGCCCCGCTGTCTGCGTCCTGAAACTCTTCCTCGGCCATTAAGACAATTTTAAAAAACTACCTTCTGGGGTCACCAATGTACGGATGTGTCTTCGTACAGAACGTGTTGCCAATGAAGTGAAAGACCAGGTATGTTCAATTACTATCTCAAATTCTATTGACAAAAATATACAAAGTTTATGTGGAATTTTTACACTCATCCGCGTTGCTCCGTGGATGGATGTCGAGCCCGATTGAGTTCCAACACGGCGCAAAGCTCTGACCACATTCAGCCCGATCGCCGCGACAACGAATTGATTAACGGCCACCACTGGAGGCGACAGAGACGCTACAACTTATTTAATAAGAACTAAACACAACATAAACATTAAACAAAAGTATAACAGATAAATTCACTTTAACCAAAAAAGGCCTAATTTCACGCGTCAAAAGAAGTAAACAGCAAACAAAACATAACAGAACTTCAATAGAAAAAGTAGCTTTTTTTTATTTTTTCAATATTTCGTTAGTTTTCCTTTGGACTTAAGCACCTCATTTAGTCTTCTAGGCATCGACGTTTTTTTGTAACATCGAGTGAGATTTGGCTCTTTAAGTCGGCTTTGCTTGCAATTACCCTGTGTCTCACTTTTCTTTCAAGCTGCTCCCACAGATGCTCGATCGGGCTAAGATCTGGGGACTGCGGCGGATGATCAAGTGTCTTTGGAGTCCGGTACAGTAGCCACTCTTTCACAATTTTGGACGTATGCTTTGGATCATTGTCCTGTTGAAAGATCCAATTTCCAGACAAGCCTAATTTTTCGACGCTAGGGGCAATATTGTCCCTCAAAATGGCTAAATAATCCATTGCTGAGTCAACAAAAACAAGATTACCAACACCAGTTGCCGCCACACACCCCATACCATAACTGAACCGTCACCGTGCTTAACAGTGTTGGGAACTCACTTTTCTTTGCAGGCTTCATTCTTAGCATGCCATAATTTTGGGGGCCTTTTCGCGCCGAAAATTTCAAATTTGCTCTCATCTGCATATAAAACGTTTTCCCGAAAAGATGGAGCCTCGTTTTAGTTTTTTTAACGCGTTGTTGGACGTGCCTTGTTTTTTTAACGAAGTCGATACGCTTGATCTGATTCGCCTTGGATATGCATGGCTTTTTCCGTGGTATTCTTCCATATAGACCATTTTTATGAAGCGCTCTCCTAACTGTACTCGCACTTACTGGTTTGCCTGATGCCTGCGTTATGTTTTCTGACAATTTAACTGCACAAGAGGCTGGATATGCAATGCCTAATAATAACTTGTCATCCAGTCACATTCCCATGGATAGGCTTCGCCTCATATCGATCAACGTCAACTCTATCGTTGCTATACATCGACGTGATTATCTCCTTGAATTTGTTGTTAAGCAAAAGCCTGACATCATACTTCTCACTGAAACCCACCTCAATTCATGGCATTCCATGGAATTCAAAGATTTTGCATTCGTAAGAAACGATAGGGTAATAGGTGATGGGGGAGGTGGCACCGGGATATTGGTTAGAATACCCTATTGTTTCCAAAATATTGAAAAAGTCGAATTCAAAAACTTTGAATTTCTTGAAGTGTCCGTCATCAAAATTTCACTGCCAGGTGGGGATAACCTCTTCGTTATCTCTGCCTATGCAACTGGTCAAAATGTTCTCAAGTTCAAGGAGGAACTCAATTCCTTGTTTGAAATACTCGAATTGAACAGGCTGCATAATTATTATATTTTTGCCGGTGACCTGAATGCCAAGCATACATCATGGCTAAACGCCACCAATAATCCAAGAGGTGTATTCCTGAAATCATGGATAACAGAGAACCAAATTGAATACAGGTGCAACCTATATGGGTCGGAGTTCCCAACATACCCTAGGACAAATTCATATTTGGACCTCTGCATTGCTGACGCAAGACTTGAATTCAGCTTTAATAGTCCTCAACGGAAACTGCAGGTGCTTCCTTACGATAGCGACCATAACGCAATCGTAATGGAAATCAATCATCAAAGGGATGATTTCTTCCTCATTCCAGTTCAACACGAAAATCATCGGTTGAACTTCAAAAAAACAGACTGGGGAAAGTTTCAAAAGAAGTTTAATCGGGAGTACCAGAAGCAATGTCCCCCTTCTGATGGTGGCAACTCTTGCTCAATGGTTCCTAATGACAGGAACTTAACTAACGATGAAATAGATGTCTATTTGTCGAAGTTAGAGAAGCTGACTTTGGAAACGATTGAGAAAGTAGTTCCCAAGATTAAACTTCGAAACAATATGGAAGGATATGAAACACCAACCATCGCAAGGTTGAAAAGATTGAAAAGCCTTCTTCTCACACGCGTCAACAATATTTATCGACGATTTTTGGACTACAACCATCCCTCGTTGGCTTTGTTGAAATTACACCTGAAGAATGTCCGGAACTTAATCCGTTCATACTTCAGGAGTGAGGTCAGCAATCAATCGGCGGAAAAACTGAGGGGTATTAGCCCACAGGACCCAGATGGCGTTTTCGTGAAAGTGAATAGCTTATTCCGCAGGAAGTCTCGAGTGAAGGTATCGAATCTTGAAGTCACTAGTGATGAGATAAATCTTCTCGGTAGAGCTGGTATCGAAATTGATAGTACGACTCCGGATAGAAATGGAATCAGGATTATATGTGATGGATTGCAGAAACTTACCCTGATTGGAACACATTTAGAATTGGTTCATCTGCCAAACCCAGAGAGAAGGAATGAAATATTTTCGGAGGTCGTTGAAGCAAAAGTTTCCGACTTCAAATCAAGCCTGAACGGCCAATCAATTCTTCATTTCGATGAAACATTCACATCTGACCTCATACCGAGCTTGAATCTTATTGATTATTTTGTCAGCTATGAAGACTTGTGTTTCATATTTCGCAAGATAAACAACAAGAAATCATGTGGTACTGATGGTATTCCAAATACAGTTCTCCGACATTTGCCTGAGGTTGCTATTAGGAATTATTGCATATTGTTCAACAACATGTTGAACAATTCATATTTCCCAAATGAGTGGAAAAAGGCTAAGGTATTTCCGATCTTGAAGAAAGGAAAAGAATCTTCATGCCCTAAAAGCTATCGCCCTATCAGCTTGCTGCCTAACATCAGCAAGGTGTTTGAAGTGATACTCAACAGAGCATTAAACGCCCACATTGAGAAATATGAGTTGATGCCGAATTGCCAATTTGGTTTTCGTGCCAGGCATTCGACCATACATGCAATAACGAATGTAACCTCAGACATCTGTTGGAAACTAAACAACAAAGAATGTGTTGGAGCATGTCTCATTGATATGGAGAAAGCCTTCGATACGGTGTGGTTAGATGGACTAGTTTTCAAACTTCTTCAGGACACGTTCCCCAGACACCTTGTCGCCATGATGTGTAATATGTTATACGGGAAATCGTTTGTTGTAACTGATGGAAATCTGACAACAATGCGCGAATTCAAGGTCTTGAATGGTCTACAGCAGGGAACAGTTACTGCGCCCCTGCTTTTCTCAATATTCATTCGCAAGCTATTGAACAGCTTTGATTTTAACGTCTCGCCAACGCGATCATTGGTAGCGTTTGCTGATGATCTGATCATCTATACGGCAGACCGAAAAGCTACAATAGTTCAGAGCAATCTTCAAAAAATGTTTAATGATGTGCAGCTCTACACCGACAATTGGCGAATGAAAATCAATGCGCAGAAGTGCGTAACAATCTTGTTTCGGACAACGCTGCAGGGGGCCAGTCAAGACCTGAAACGTAATTGGAAGGATTTCCACATTATGGCTGGTGAGGGTAGTTCAGAACGGGTTCCACATAAATCCTGTGTTCGATACCTCGGTGTTCATCTCGATCAGTATCTGTACTACACTGAACATGTCAAAATCATGCTCAGTAAGGCACTAAAAGTAGTCATGGCCCTTCGGCGACTCTTTCATTCCAGATACATTGATCAAAAAGTCAAAGTTATTTGTTACAAGACCCTGGTTAGGCCAGTTTTGACATACGGATGCCAGATCTGGTACAACCAGAGTGCTAGTACAATGGAAAGATTAAGAGTTTTCGAAAGGAAATGTCTTCGTGCATGTACTGGTTTGTACAGAAAGCCTGAGACGGATTGGAAGTACTATATATCGAATAGAAAAATTTATCAAACCGCTCAAGTGACAAGAGTCGATATCTTCATATTGAAACTTCTTCGGAATCATATCGCAAGATCTGTAACTGTGAGTGAAAACCCTTGGATTTCACAGCCGTTCCACCCTACAGACGGGTATATAGTGACTTGCCTCACTACTGGCTTCGTTCCTCCAGAAGCATTCGTGTATTTGGACATGAATAGATATATTTTTGATTCTGACGGCGTCCCAATCATATATCACATATACCGACGGGCCACCGATAAGAAGATAAAATATCCTCCGAATCTGAGTTCACGAGACCAACAATTCCAATGGAGATACTCATTTGCTAGATTCGTTGAGGCTGGTCGAGCTGAGATGGAGCAATCTAGGTATTGGTGGCTGAATGACAATGTCTAAATTATTCGTGTTTATTTTCTGTTTTTGTGCTTTTTCTCGTTACTTAGTTTTTTAGATTCATCTCATTATTGCTACATCTAGTGTTGTTGTTTATTTGTATTATAATTTATGTATAGGTTTCAATATAAGGTAACGTTTTTTTTGTTTTTTTTTTTTGATTGAACTTATTTAGAATTAGGGTGTAACATATTAGGTATAGGATATAAGTTCATTGTTGTGTTAGTAATATAAGTAATTTTTGAATAATGCTGGTTGGTTTTTTCTCCTTTTTCCAATTGAATCAAAAAATATGAAATAATCTTAATTAATTTAAATTTGCAAGTGTATTTTTTTCATTAAATGTGTTTAACTGATAACGTATAAATTTAGAGAGCCATTCGGGCCATTAAGTTTTTTATAGTTTTATTGTTTGGAATTTGCTTTATGTTCTTTTAAAAATTTATAACGATTAGTATTAAATAAAGCGCTTTTGACTTTGACTTTGAGGCTGGATATGCCCTTACTTCTTATACTACAGCTCTAACTTCAGTACCACTAAGCCGCTTTGGGCATCCAGATCTCGGTAAATCTTCAACGAGATGATGTTTGGCATACTTATCAATATTTTTTTTTCTGTGCAGTGGTTTCTGGCCACGATTTCGCCAATTTCACGCAAGGATTTACCTTTTTCTTTTATGTCTATTATAATTTTCCGAGTATCAGGCTATGTTTGCTTTCCTGTAGTGAAACTATTTTCTTTTACGTCTTTATATTTAATATTAATCAGAACAAATGTACTTAAAACGAGATTTGGTGAAGTAAAGCACGCGAACAGCACAAATTTGTCACCAAAAGTTAAGGTTATTCCCCGAAATATAAAAGAAACGAAGTAAGTGCTACCACTGTTTACTTTTTTTGACGCGTAAAATCTGACGCGTTTCCACTTTGGTGAGATTTGGGCAATGTTGCCACTTGTTTTGATTTCATGGTTAATAGTAATCAATCTCTAAATCGTTTAGTAGTAAACTCATTAATGTTATTTTTTATCGCAAGTCAATAATATCTTTGTAATGTATGTAGCAATTTAAAGATGAAAAGTTGGTGTTTACTTTCTTTTGACGCTCATAGTACATATGTCTAGAAAAATACTCCTAACAATGAAAAATCATTCTATAGGTTGTATTCTTGGAAATGAGATAGAGCAATTCATTGTTTATACTGTAAATTGAATTCGTGGAAGGTATAGAAGTATGTTTCGGTCGCGGTAAAGGTGTTCTTTGCTTCAACCGTCACGTTGTTGGACATGCCTTGTTACTAATAACGGCTGAAAATTTGTATACCCTGTCGATAGAAGTACAATAACTAAAATTGCAGAATACTTATTTACTTATTGAATTGGTGAAGAGTGGTGTATTGCCAACTCTAGCCAACTCATACAGACTTCTTGAGCACGCTTTATTCAAAATCTTAGAACAAATTCAACCGCCTAGGATTTCGTAAATTATGCGCAAATAGTGTCTTTGAATTCACGGTCATCATAATTATCATAAAATAGACCTTGAAACTTAATCATATGCCACGTGCAGACAGTACATCATTCTACCCAACGGAACAATAAATGTTCTGGCAACCGAAATTTCCACTAAATCCTTTACACTGAGAAACTCCCAGGATTCAAAAGCATTTGAAACAATCACGTACTTGCAGCAAGCTGATATAGGTTTCAGTTTTTCGTATAGACCAAAATTAATTGTTAAGTATGAAGACGGCTTCTCGCCTGAGTTTGGAAAGTACAAAAAAAAAAATAGGAAAGCACGTAACCGAGCATGTAGCCAATTATCCATGTGCGTGATTATGAAAACTGATTGATTATTAAGGTAATGGGTCTGGTTAAATAACAATCAAATATCCACCCAAACCTTTGGGGATGCGATGAATGGCCATAAAATGCCCCTAAAACTCTCGTTTCGTTTAAGAAAACTACTCTACGGGGATTTGAATAAGTTAATTGGGGCCAAGTATGAGAAGTTCTAGGAAAATTAGTTTGATAGAGATTATGTAAATATTGAATAGATCTTATATTTGCTAAAGACAATTTGAAGGTTTTAGACTAGATGGTTAGGATATTGAAATAAATAACATTATTTAATTGCAAATAGGCTGAATTCCAAGCAATTGATTTCGAATGCAAAATTATTATTTGCAATTAAATTCTATTTCTATAAAGCATTGTATAATTATTACAAAACGACAATATGTAGTAGAACGATTTGATTACGATAAAGAGCAAAATATACAGTACAAGTCTTCAATAGCTAGATACTTTATCTCATCTTATGAAATGGATGTTAGTTTTCTTTGCAGGCCGCTCTAATTTTTATATTATTATTTCGGAGCAGATCACAACACAATAAATTAAATGAAGTTCCATTTACTCATAAATACACTGGTAATTATCTTTATTTCACAAAAAATACACTCGCTTTGAGGTACAAGAATACACTCACTATAATGTCACAGATTAGGCTAAGTAAAAAATAGACAAGAAGGAATGGCTACTTTAAAGTTGGCCTTACAAGGGGCAAAAATTCAAATTATAATTAAGACTCTTCCTGAATTTAAGCCTTAATAAAAGATAATGAGCATTAAAACTAGTCACTTAGAAATAGAGTGCACTGGACACACTCCAAGCTTAGATTCTAGTAATTGAAACTTATTTTTTCCCATACCCACAGCTTCCATGATTCCTCATCCCAAATCCCCCAATTAAATGGTAGTAAATGCTCTCGGGATCGCACCTTGGGTTTACTGGTTCCCCAATAATGGGACATTAAATGCCCAGAAATGCTAATAACTGTAAATTCATTTAAAGCTCTGCTACTAAATTCTCCTTACACCTCCTTTGTGAGGACGTAAGAGGGTGAAGGCGAATCTTCCGCGCCTGACAACGGAATCGACGTAATAACCATGCCGACGCAATAGAGGTTGGGCGACGGACTAACTCCTCGTCCCTAGAAAACTTTAAAATTTTTCGAAACCTACAGATAAGCCTCGGAAAGGAGTGGACTCACGACAACGACCTCGTAAACGAAAAAAGGACTTTGCCATCGGATTCTAGAATGTCAGATCACTCAATTACCCTGGCAGTGCTAAGGACCTTTTATAACAGGCCAGTCAATATCAATTAAAAATACTTGCAATCCAGGAAACGAATTGGGCTGGAAAAAACATTCAAGACATGAGATCGCACACAATATTCAAAAGTGGGAAGCCTACTGGAAAACGAGAATTCGGAGTGGCCTTCATTGTGGATAGGGAGTTCAAATCGCACACTATTGATTTTAAGGCAGTCAACGAATGGTTGTGTGCGATCCATATAAAAGCGAAATTCTTCAAAATCTAGCTGATAAACGTTCACCACCCAACCGAAAAAAGGACGAAAAAACGAAGGAAACGTTCTACAAACACCTGGAAAAACTATCTAACTCATTGCCTACAAACGACACAAAAATAATTCTGGGTGATTTCAACCCTAAAGTTGGCAACGAGATATCTCATCGGAGAACAACAGGAGAATATAGCCTCCACGATGACAACGGCCAGCGTCTGATTGACTTTGCATATAGCAGAAATCTAGCCATATGTTCGACTTGCTTCCCATATCGACGCATCCATAAAATGACCTGGGTATCACCGGATGGCAACACACAAAACTAGAACGATTAAGTTCTGATCCAACAAGTTTGGGCTTCGAGCATACTTGACGTCCGTATATACTGAGGAACCAAATGTAACTCAGATCATTACTTGATCAAATTAAACTATCGATATCGTATGTCAAAGGCATATTTGGCGAAGACTAGTCCGCTACAAAAATTTGACATCAAAAGGCTCCAAACGGCGTTTGTGGTCAAAAATTTCACGGAGACCCTCGACAACCAGCTGGCTCCCATCTTATCAGACGCATCGTTAAAGACGAGCACCGAGCTCTGGATGGAAGTGAAGGCGGCTATTAGGACCATGGCAGAACTGACGATCGGACATCAAGCCTGGCGCATGAGAAATGATTCGTTTGATGATGAGTGCCAGAATGTGTTAAATAAAAAGAATCAGGCGTCAAAGAAAACGTAGGTAGGAAAACCAGGATAAAGAGAGAACACTATGAAAATCTCAGAAGAGTAGCGGATAAGATAATTAGGATTAAGAAAAGAAAATACAATAATGACCAATTGAAAAGTATAGATGTAAGCCTAGCGAGCAACAACACAAGACAAGCACACAAAGTTGTGAAAAGCCTGAAACGTGGTTATCAGCCCAAAACCACGCTCTGTCATGATAACATCGGCAATATCAAACCAAGATTAAGAAAAGATGGACATCGTATTTCAAGAACCTCCTTAATCTTTCGTACATTTCCAGATCATCGGAGCCTAGAGCCTAGTATATTGAATGTCCGTAAAGGACTGCAGCGATGGTTTGCTGCCTCAGCGGAAGAGGATGTTGAGATCCGCTGAGATTGGCCTTGTTTGGGGACGCGTGAATGCGCTGGCAGGCTAGCGTTGCGGTGTCGTGGGTGTCACATCCACGAATTCGGGGGTCAAAGAAATGTCGACTGAAGTCGAAAAGGAGGTTACCAAATAAGGGTTAAATGAAATTGCTGACTCAAAGGACAAACTGGACCTGGGGAATATAGACAGACTTAAAAGGACTTCATCGTTACTGGCGATTCTTATGGCCCACAAATAAGAGTGGAGCATCCAGATGGAGGTGGTGCCCCCTCGTACCGTCCCAACCAAATCAAGATCCAAACGTAATGAAAAACTCATACAAAAGTACTTTGTATGACTCTTTCCCTCAAATAAGAAATACAAACGTAACCGATTTATCCTATGGCGGTATGCAATGAAATCACATAACCTTATATCATAAAAGAGCATGCGAGCAGAAGGCTACTCTATACGAAAAGAGGCCCTGTTAGACGAAAGAAACGGAGGTGCGCGCCCGATGGCTAGCCCATGCTAGCGGAGGAGCCTGCCATCGATGCGGGTCCTATACCCGATCAGGTCGAACGAATTAGAAAGACCGTCGGTTAAGGTTTAACAATTCATTTTATTCTTTTTACTTCAGTATTAGTTCCTTTATTTCTATTTACAACCATTGAGGCCTATGAAGGTATTTTATAATAATTAAATCAATATAAAGATTCAAGCAAATTTTATTATTTATTGACAAGCCCGAAAGCGTAATGAATTCAAAACCACTACTACATACTTCATCGGAAACCGCAGCATCACATCTTATTACTGATTTCAGATTTCATTGGTTATTGTTGCTTTCATACCCACAAAGTGATTCACTTTTCAGATGTTCGCGTCAATCGTAAATGATCCGAAAAAAAAGAAAAAATATTATACAATTCTAGTCTCTGTTTCGAAAATTCTCGTGAAGGTCCTTCATCTGAGACAATAATTCACTACTATTGATGAAAAGAATCTTCCGAGACTTCACACTATCTGACAATTAATTTTATAGCACTGAAAAGAGAAAACTGCCATGATAAATAACTGGACACCTGACTTGATGGACACAGTTGAGTTTCTAATAAGGTTTTCATTTGTTACAAGACTTTGAACAGGACTCAATGTCTTACAGGCAAGATATGTAGATTAGAGCATAGAAAAAGAATTAGTTCAGCAAAAAAGTTAAGAGAATTTGGATGAAAAAATAAATTGGTCGAATTAAACGTATCGCTTAGATTGCTTAAATTTTAATCCCAAAATAACGAATTTTTTATGCATTTAAGCAACCTATATAAAAAGCTTGCATGCTTAGTTTCCAACAGATGTCTGAGTTTACTTTTGTTATCGCATGTATGGTCGAATGCCTGGCACGAAAACCAAATTGGCAATTCGGGATCAACTCATATTTCTCAATGTGGGTGTTTAATGCTTTGTTGAGTACCACTTCAAGCACCTTGCTGATGTTAGGCAGCAAGCTGATTGGGCGATAGCTTTTAACGCGTGAAGATTCTTTTCTTTTCTTCAAGATTGAAAATACCTTGGCCTTTTTCTACTCATTTGGGAAATATGAATTGTTCAACATGTTGTTGAACAGGATGCAATAATTCTTATTAGCAACCTGAGGCAAATGTCGTAGAACTACACTTGGCATACCATCAGTACCACATGATTTCTTGTTGTTTATCCTGCGAAATATGAAACACAGGTCTTCATAGCTGACAAAATAATCAATAAGATTCAAGCTCGGTATGAGGTCAGATGTTAATGTGTCATTGAAATGAAGAATTGATTGGCGTTCAGGCTTGATTTGAAGTCGGAAACTTTTGCTTCAACGACGTCTGAGAATATTTCGTTCCCTTTCACAGGGTTTGGTAGATGAACCAATTCAAAATGAGTCAGTCAATCAGGGCAAGTTTATGCAAACTATCACATATAATCCTCTTTTCCATTTCTATCCGGAGTCGTACTATCAATTTCGATACCAGCCCTATCGAGAAGATTTATCTCATCACTAGTGACCTCACTCAAGACTTCTTACAGAATATGCTATTCACTTTCGCAAAAATGCCATCTGGGTCCTGTAGGCTAATACTCTCAATTTTTCCGCCCATTGGATTGCTAACCCCACTCCTAGAGTATGAACGGATTAAGTTCCGGACATTCTTCAGGTGTATTTTCAACAAAGCCAACGAGGGATGGTTGTTCTCTAAAACTCGCCGATAAATATTGTTGATGCATGTGAGAGGAAGGGTTTTCAATATTTTTAACCTTGCAATGGTTAGTGTTTCATATCCTTCCACATTGTTTCGATGTTTAATCTTGGGAACTACTTTCTCAATCGTTTCTAACGTCAGCTTCTCTAACTTCGACAAATAGAGATCTATTTCATCGTTAGTTAGATTTCTGCCATTGAACAAGCGTTGCGATCAACAGAAGGAGGGCATTATTTCTGGTACTCTTGATTAAACTTCTTTTGAAACTTTCCCCAGTCTAGTTTTTTGAAATTCAACCGATGATTTTCATGTTGAACTGGAATGAGGAAGAGATCATCCCATTGATGATTAATTTCCATTTCGATTGCGTTATGGTCGCTATCGTAAAGAAGCAACTGCAGTTTCTGTTCAGAACTTTTAAAGTTGAATTCAAGTCTTTCGTCAGCAATGCAGTTGTCCAAATACGAATTTGCCCTAGGATATGTTAAGAAACCCGACCCATATAGATTGCACCTGTATTCAATTTGGTTCTCTGCTATCCATGATTTCAGAAATACACCTCTTGGCTTATTGGTGGCGTTCAGCCATGATGTATGCCTGGCATTCAGGTCACCAGCAAGAATATAAAAACTAATCAGCCTGTTCAGTTCGAGTATTTCAAACAAGAATCAGTTCGAGTTTTTCAAACAAGAAAGAGAGCTCCTATTTGAACTTGAGAGCATTTCGACCAGTTGCATAGGCAGAGATAACGAAGCGGTTATCCCTACCTGACAGTGAGATTTTGATAACGGACACTTCAAGAGATTCAAAGCTTTTGAATTCGGCGTTTTCAATATTTAGGAAACAATAGGGTCTTCTCACCAATAACATGATGCCACCTTCCCCATCACCATTTATCCTGTCGTTTCTTACGAATTCAAAATCCTTGAATGTCATGGAGTGCCATGAATTGAGGTGAGTTTCAGTAATAACGATGACGTCAGGCTTTTGCTTCACAAAGAATTCATGGAGATAATCATGTCGATTTATACTAACAATGGAGTTGACGTTGATCGAGATAAGACCAATTCTATTCATGGGAATCTGACTGGATGACTGGATTTCGAGGCATTTGAGTCTCTCTGATAAAGAATTTAGTTGCTGGTCAATTTTGAGAAGTAGCTCATTATTGCCGCCTACATTATTTTCAGCATTTGCTGCTGGTCCTCTAGCGGTGGGTGCAAATGATACTCCGGGCTTGACGAATTTCGGGGCTAAGACACTGTGGTGTAGTTGTGTTTACTCTGGGATAAATTTTACCCTCGCATCTTGATATCGGGAGCATCCTCGATATGATGCCGAGTGACCAAAACCACCGCACTTAACACAGTATAATTTCTCTTTGCACTCACCGGGAGCATGAACCTCCATGCATTTGATGTATCGATAATGCATGGCACAGTTGGCAGCCAAATGTCCAAATCTTTGACACCAATAATACTGATTCACTTCTCTTTTCTTGAGGCGTTCCCATCTCACCACTCAGAAGTTCAAGTATCTTATTTATTGAATAGCACTTGGACTGCTTTTATTTGAAATCTGCACCAAATAAAGTGGAAATTTTTTTTTCTATTGTCGATCTTCTTGTTGCGAAGGTATTAACGTAAATAAATTCAATTTCAGGTGCAGCTTTCTTGAGCTCCTGAAAAAGATCGGCGGTATCTTCTCCGCAGTCTAAGCCCTTTAACAAAAAGGTCTGGTTCTTCTCACTTTTTGGGGTGTAGGTGAAGTGTAGAACCTCTCCAGCATTCAGTGCACTTTTAGCCGATTCGAAATCAACTACTTATTTGGTTCTAATTGCGAATTTTTCTGCATTAACTCTCAAAATTGGTTAATTTATTTCGGCTGCTAATAGCCGGACCATATCCTTTCCGCTTTGACCGAACACGTTAATTGGGGGAACTTTCTCTGTATTTTTGGAAACTTTAGTAGAGGAGGACCTGCAGAACTGCGAGCAGGTTTTTTCTCCTTATTTTTATTTTTTAAGTACTGAAAATAATTATCATTGTTATCTTGATTAGCATTGCCTTTAATACTTTCTTCAACGTCGATTTCTTGTTGGAACCCGTCCAGCACTGCATAATCGTTTTTGTTGTCGTTAGCGCCTCCAGCACTTAGTGTTTCTTCGAGGATGACTTGTTTGACAGCTTTCTATGCCTTAGCTTCCATATTTATTTGCATTACCGGTTCTGACTCTTGAGTTTTCTTTCCTATTTTGTACATATTTTCGAGGGTTTTTAGTCATAGTCGCATTCCCTGATTTTCAACTCGAAGTCGAATCACTTCCTGTTTATTTTCCACTATTTGATTTTTACCCCGCCGTCTGCAGAGCTTTCCTGGTTACTCGTATGTCTTCTTTTATTGACGATTGCCGCCGATTTCATATTGCTACTCTCCCCGGGGTCCTCCATACCAGCAGTCCTGAGTAAGTCTTTGGATTATTTGCTTTTGTTGATTTATCGAAGTAAAATAATATTCGATATGATTCCGTGGGTCAATTCCTTTGACGATAAAAACTTTTTCCAATCCTAACCAAAATTAGCTTTGCACTAACTTTTGGAAAAATTAATTTAATTTTTGAAAACTTGACAGGCACGAATTAAAAACACGTCTATTCGCAATAAAGGCTTGACGTAGAATTTCGGCTTCTCATGTATTTGTTGTTGTTGTACTCGGAAAGGCCTACATCTGTGATTTTTTTCTGATTTTTCGAATAAAAGGGTGTCAAATCGCAAAGGGGGTTACGCGAAAAGTTCGTGTATTTCCCCTTCCGCTGCCTCCCACGGTACCGATAAGGCAATTTTCAGACTTTTTTCAAAGATTTCGTTGAGACCTTTCCAATAACACCCTACTCTATTACCAATGTTGAAAAAAAATTCTTGAAGGGTCGGCTCCTTATATGGGGAGACCCCCTTAAACCCCTTTGAAAAAAATGTTTACGCTTGAACGGTCATAGGTCGTGATTGCAATAGGGTTTTGCTATTTCAGTACAAAGCCCTAAAAAGCAACAGAAAATATATAAATATACGAGTCAAACTGATAACCTTCTCTCCTTTGGAAGTCGGTTAGAAATAACTACAAAATATTGTTAAGAACATGCTCAGGGTTTTGATCCTCCCGACAGGATCATATATGTACCGGAATACTTAACATCACAGCTTCTTACTTAACCTTTAACTGGTTACGTGCGGTCTATCAGGCTGCTCATTATGCGAGTCACTTTTTCATTTCCGCTTCTACTCGTAATACAAGACATACTATAGCGTTATCCATTTTACGCTTGGGAAAGTAAAGCTAAGAAAACACATAAAATATTCAAATGGAAACAAAATTTTTTATTCAATATAAAGATTGAACCTTGCCATTATACGTGAAATACAACATCATTCAAATGTCCTCCACGGGACCTCTTACAGGCCTCAAACCTTTTGAGGTCATTTTCAATGACTTTTCGGCACATTCCCGGCAATATCTCGGCCATAACTTCACGAATATTGGTTTGCAATTGCCCAAGATTTTGAGGATTGTTCACGTGGACACGGTCTTTCGCATAGCTCCATAAAAAGAAATCCAAAGGTGTTAGGTCACAGGATCTTGCGAGCTAATTGACATCACTTAATCTCGAAATTACGCGTCCTGAAAATTTCTCTTGCAAAAGTGCTCGATTAGCCTGTGTTGTTTGGCTTGTAGCTCCATCTTGTTGGAAGCACGTGTTCTCCAGATCATAATCTTCAATTTCTCTCCAAAAATAATCGGTTAACATCTGTCCATAGCGGTCAGAATTGACTGTAATGGCTCTGCCTTGAACGTTTTCAAAAAAATACGGGCCAATAACACCACCAGACCATAATGCACACCAAACGGTTACTTTTTCCGGATGCAAATGTCTTTCTGCAATCACCTGAGGATTTTGAGAGCCCCATATGCGGCAATTCTGTTTATTTACGTAACCACTGAGCGGAAAATGAGCCTCATCACCAAAGAAAATTTTGTTCGAAAAATCGTTATCAATGGCTTGTTGTTCGCATATATTCTGCGTTGTGTATGGTCTTGAGGCTTAAGTTCTTGAGTGTGTTGGATTTCGTATGGATGGAGATGCAAATCGAAATGCAAAATCCGCCACAATGAGCCGTAAGACAAGCCCAAATGTTGAGCACGCCGAGGAATAGACAGTCGCCTTACACGACTTTGCCTATGGCCATATTTTTTAAGGATAATGGACATAAGCTGATTTCACACCTCCTGTACTAATCTGACGGCCAGTAAATAATGGAACGAAACATTTTCATCAAAATTTTGGCCGAAATTTGGTACTTAGGTAAATGAAAAGACGGTGTTGCAATTTACGAATACTGAGAGAAATAAGGACGAGAGTGACAAGAATTTTGGGAGCAGATGCGCCTATTATGACCCAAATACCACAAGATGCTGAAAAAAACCGAAAAGCATACATAGCCCGTCCTCTAAAATTAAAGAAAAAGTCATCCTACACTTGCTTATCCTGCCAAAGATACATTTGCATGCAATGTGCCAAACAAATATGTTCCGAATGTGAATAAATTTCTACTATCTTAAACTTACGTCATTTTTTTTTTCTGTTCAATTTTTAGAAACCTTTTTTTGTTGCTAAAATATGTGTTGAAATATGAAACCCACCTCAATGTACTAATAAACTAATGTATCAAAATTGTTCTAAAACTTTTGACACGAGAATAAACTTGCTTAGTTTTTTTTTCTTCTACAGTCCGTCGCCACAACCAGACGTGTTTTATTCATCGCTCCTTGTAATAGCCTATTTAAATTCCACTTGCTGCGAACCAGAACAACAGGTTATGGGCCCAGGTTTGCGGAATAAATAGAGTAAGGCGCGGCGTACATTTTAAAGGATAAAATTTCCGTGGCCCAGAAAAAGTGCAATAAACCGACATTTGTTGTCGTCGTAAATTACGAGTTTTTCGGTCATCATTATGGAAAGCGAAAAAGGTGATTTCACGAAAGTGGCGAAGCTGACAGGCTCAGATAATTATTTATCGTGGCGTCGGAACGCCAGGCTTGTTTTGGAGTGGCACGATCTCGAAGGATTCCTGGAAGAAAACGCGACGGACAGTAAATTAACGGCACCCGCTGCAACGGCGGCGGTGGATGTTGCAGTGGCCGCATTGGCGGCTGATTTGGACAATGCCACACTGCAAGCAGTGGTTAAAAGTGCGGGATATGCAGAAAATGCGGCAATCATTCGTGATGCGATTTCAGTAAGTGACCGTGTGAAGAAATCCAAACAAGCTAAAGCAAGATTAATGATTCTAATAGATTCAAAACTACACGATGAAATTGGTGAACATAATACGGCAGCGGATCTGTGGAAAAGTGTTCGGAATTGTACCGTAATAACAATTGGCTTAACAAAGCAAATGTTCTCGGGGGCTTCACATCGTTGCGGTTATCAAACTTTGACTCAATGGAGACATTTCTGCGCGAACATACAGCCGCGATGTGCCGTTTACAAGAAGCCGGTTTTGTGATCGATGGCGAAATAATGTGCGGGCTTATAATTTATGGTCTAACGCCTGAATATGAAGCATTCATCGGTGGACTTGGTGGTAGCAATGTCCTCACAAGTGACGGTTCAAGTGGACATCGATTAACATCAGCAACGCTAAAGAGAAGTCTGTTGGGGCATGCGAATTCGAAAGGCGTGTTGAACAGCGAAGGGAATGCCACAGGCGCATTCAAAGCTGCATGCAAACCAGCTACGAGTGAGTCGAAAAGCAAGAAGAAGAAGAAGGGAAGCGGCTCGATCAAATGCTTCACATGTGGTAAGAAAGGGCACAAGAGCTTCCAGTGCAAAACCAACACACAAAATGATGAAGGCAAAGGCGGAAGTGCCAAACCAGCCTTCTATGCTATGACGGCAACTGGTTCAACGGACGCGTGGTTCATTGACTCGGGTGCGAGTTCTCATCTCACATCGGACAAGAAGATGTTCAAGAAATTCACCAGTAGCAATGAATTCGCTGACATAACAACGGCTGACAACACCCGCTTGAAAGTTGTTGGCACTGGTTCCATCGAGCTAAATGTTGGGGAGCACATAATTCCAGTGAATAACGTATTGCTAGTCCCTGGAATAGCGGCAAATTTGTTGTCAGTATCGAGCATTGTGAAAGCTGGGAACAGTGTGCATTTCGACAGCAGTGGCTGTGTCATTTGAAGCGGTGCGGGTGATGTGTTACTGAATACACCATCCAAAAACGGTACATACAAGATCACGAATTCGTCGAAGGCTAGTGGGCTGTTAGCAGGCAAAGACGAAGACAATCTGATGACGTGGCATCGGAGATTGGGTCATTTATCGCATGGTGAGCTGATCAAACTGAGTGGAATTGTGAATGGAATCAAAGTTGACGGCGATAAACAAGCGTTGGCGAAATGTATTCCGTGTTCGCAAGGCAAACAAAGCCGACGTCCATTCAAGAAAAAAGGTGCCAAAATCAAGACAAGTCAAATACTGGAATTAGTTCACAGCGACGTTTGCGGCCCGATGGATACGCCTTCAGTTGGGGGCACAAAATACTTCGTAGCATTTATCGATGATTTTTCGCGAAAGGTCTTCGTGTATTTTGCCAAACAGAAGAGTCAGATCGGGAAGATTTTCGTTGAGTTCAAGATGCTTGTGGAGAGGCAAACCGGACTACAAATTAAAATGTTCCGTTCCGATAATGGCAGAGAGTATCTCGGCGAGTTCGAAACCGAATGCAAGCGCAATGGAATCGTGCATCAGACCAGTTGTGTGTACATACCACAACGAAACGGCGTGGCCGAGCGTATGAATAGAACGCTCATAGAACGTGCAAAGTGCATGCTGTTCGATGCGGGCTTGGAGAAGCCGCTTTGGGCTGAAGCGGTTAATATGGCTGCGTACGTTACAAATCGTTCACCGAATCGCACGCTCGGGAACAAGGTCCCGGAGCAATTCTGGAGAGAAGGAGCCATCGATCTTTCGTCGATGCAATTATTCGGATCGCTGGTGATGGTGCATGTCACAAAGGAGAAGCGGCAAAAGTTGGATGCGAAATCGAAAAGGATGTTTTTCGTTGGATACACCGATACGCAAAAAGGTTTGCGTTGTTTTGATCCTGAGACTCGAATAGTTCATACGAGTCGGGATGTCGTCTTCAAAAGTGCACCAGAACTGAAGGTAAATGATGACGTTCAAATTAATCTTCTCGATGATTTCATTCTAGGGGAAGTCGAAGAGCAAAAGTCGCCGGAGGGCTTGAAAATCATGAAGTCGAGTCTCCCATGACAGAGTCAGCTGTCGATGGTGCATCAATAATTCGCTCACCAACTTCCCGGAATGAGTCTATTGTGGGCGATGGCGATGAATCAACTACGAATGTCAAAAATGATTTGTCCTACGGGTTCGACGAAACACTAGCTGAATCGCAGTCTGAATATGGGTCGGGCGAGGACTATGTCCCACCCAGTACACTACAAGTTCCAGTTGGGGATGTAAAGCGTTCAACGCGTCCCCCGAAATCAAGGAATGTGGAGGCGAATTTCGTTTTTGTAGCGGAAATCGATGAGCCCGAATCATATCATGAAGCTGTCAAAGGCAACAGGAGTCAACATTGGGAGAAGGCGATGGCGGAAGAATTGGCGTCACACGAAGAGAACCGAACATGGACTTTGGTTGAGCTACCAGTCAACCGAAAAACAATCAGGACCAAATGGGTCTTCAAGTTGAAGCGTAATCAAGCTGGTGAAGTTGTTCGCCATAAAGCGAGGTTGGTGGCAAAGGGTTGCTCCCAAAAGGCCGGCATAGATTATGAGGAAACTTTCTCGCCCGTTGTACGCTATCTGCTGGCCATGGCCGCTCAAGAAGGTTACAATGTTGACCAAATGGATGCGGTGACCGCATTCCTTCAAGGGGATCTTGACGAGGAGATCTTCACCGACCAACCCGAGGGATTCAATGACGGGGCCGGACGGGTCTGCAGGTTGAATCGTGCGATGTATGGCTTGAACCAAGCGGGCCGTCAATGGAACCTAAAGTTAGATGCAGCTCTCATCGGGATTGGGCTAACCAAATCAAAGCTTGATCCGTGTATCTACCTCTTGCCATCGCTGGAAGTGATTCTGGCAGTGTATGTGGATGATGTTGTGATTATTTGGAAGCAACGCGACAAGATGGAGGCACTGAAGAAGGCTCTTAGTACCGAGTTTAAGATGAAAGACCTTGGTAGAGCGAACAGTATAATTGGCATTTCCATCGAGTACGTCAAGAATGGAATCGCTATACATCAGCGTCATTATATCGAAACCATTCTCGAGCGTTTTGGAATGAGTGACTGCAAGCCAGCGGTTACTCCAAGTGATCCAAGTCAAAGATTGTCAACAGATATGAAGAAGGAGGATGAATCAACGGTTAACATTCCATATCAACAAGCGGTCGGTTCGTTGTTATATTTGGTTCAAGGAACGAGACCAGACATTGCATTTGCTGTCAACTACGTGAGCAGATTCAACTCATGCTATGGGCGGATTCATTGGACCGCCGTGAAGCGCATAATGCGGTACTTGAAGGGTACTATGCATTATCGTATTGTGTATCGCGCGGGTAACCAACCACTTCATGGTTACTCAGATGCTGATTGGGGTGTCGACATCGATAAGCGACGTTCCTGCTCTGGATACGTGTTTATGTTGGCTGGAGGAGCAATCTCAAGGGCCAGTAAGCTTCAGAATACCGTGGCTCTTTCAACAGCTGAATCTGAGTATATGGCCTTTTCGTTTGCTACTTGTGAGGCCATATGGTTGCAAATGTTTCGCAATGTATTCAAGAGAACGGAAGATCCTGTGGTGATCAGATGTGACAACATGAGTGCAATAACGATTGCTGAGGTCGATGCGTTCCGAAAGCGTAGCAAACACATCGATGTAAGATTCCATCACGTCCGTGAGAAGGTGAAGGCTGGAATCATCGATGTAAAATACGTACCATCAAAGAACAACATTGCAGATTGTTTGACGAAGGCCGTCGTCGGACGGATTTTGAACGTGGGTGTTCATGGAATGGGCATCCAGACAAAACAAGAGATGAAATGATGAAGAATGAACTATTGTAAAATCAATGTTGATTATCGTTTGAAGTAATTTGTCAATTTGATCATTTGAGATAACGTAGAATGGAGTTGATTACTTGAATTAACGTAGAATCAGTTTGCATTTATTTTTATCTATTGAATCAAATTGTCTTTTGTCCGAATGAGTTGGGGTGTTGAAATATGAAACCCACCTCAATGTACTAATAAACTAATGTACCAAAATTGTTCTAAAACTTTTGGCACGAGAATAAACTTGCTTAGTTTTTTTTCTTCTACAGTCCGTCGCCACAACCAGACGTGTTTTATTCATCGCTCCTTGTAATAGCCTATTTAAATTCCACTTGCTGCGAACCAGAACAACAATATGTTTAAGACTTTAGATTAAGACCTTAGTTAAAAAATTTTCCTCGAAATTCTTTTTTTTTTTTGATTTTTCTTAATATTAACTGGACCCAGGTCCTTTTGAACTTGGACTATGAACTGAAAGTCTGTAATTATTAATTAAAATTTTAAATACACAATTAAAGAATGCCAAATGTTTTTTATATGACGAAAACACCTTCTTGAAACGTCACCAAATACGTTACAAAAATTCCACGTCACCTGTTAAAGGTTAACATGTTAACGTCTTAGTCCCTACTTCGCAACTATATTACCACTATCACTTAGAGCACCTCCAGCCTAAATCTTAGGAAATCAGCTTTCTCCTGAATACCCTCATTATAACATATGTATATTATGTGCAACCAGAAATAAAATGCACTTTTAGATGCAATCAAAAATTTAAATACATAGTATATTCAAGCAGAAAACAGAATAATAATTTTTAAGGGTTCACTACCACATCTTGGCTTCAACTTAGAGTTGGTGGATCACATGGTGGCGTCCAAGTCCAGTTCCCCCAATGTACACACTCCAGCTGAGCTTCAAGGAATAATTGTTCAGATGGGCAGAGAACATCAACTCCCGGCGAAGAATTGTCTACACATTTCCAATAGCGTGTTGGGTCGAAGTTATTTCTCCATGGTCGAACTAGTTCTTCCGGAGTGGAGCATCCTGGCCGCCCGTTATGTCCATGTGTGTATGGGCATTCATCAGTCGCCGCAGCGACGACATAGCTCAAAGCGATGATGGCTAAAACTGAAAGATAAAGAAAAATTAATTAATTATAATCTGCATTTATTTTCCGGTCACAAACATACTAATGATCACTTTTCTTGGAATAAATTTGAAGTCAATATGTGCAAGATTTATTAAGGAATTTAGATAAGATTTTAATATGTGTACGCTCGTGAATATGATTACTTACTTGATTTCATTTTGTTAATTCTTTAAATTTAGCTAACTGATTGTGCTTGGCTTGTGGGAAAAAGTAACTCCTTTTATACAGTAACTTGCACTTTTAACAGAACTGTTATCTAACATAGAATATACTTAATGGATGTGATTTATAATGATTTTTATAATACGAGTATGAGATTACACCTTTATCTCTTCGAGGCGATTCTGCATTATGTGATTTTGATATCATTCGGATAATAATATTTTGTAGAGTAAATACTGATAATTAACTGACTTCGAACATCCGGCACCACTATAATAATTATTCGTGAAGAAATTGATTTATTGTGTTTTGACATTTTCGGAGAATGAAAGGAAGAATTTCAAAATGAAAATTTCTTTCGGATTATATTTGATGAAATCAGCGATTACTTCACCTACCCAGCTTAATTGCAGTCTCAAAGATAACTATAAAAACTTCGCAGAAATATAGAAAAGTATATAGATAACCGCTTAGAAAAGTAATTTCTATTGGCTTTGAGTGTTTAGAATCACATATGTTATTTATGCGACATTTTTTCGTGAGCATATTTTCATACATTATGATAATTTTCTACGTAAAGAAAAACAAAAACTTTTTAAAATAATATAAGCCGATTTCAAAATACTACATCATCCACTTTATTCGGGAGCATTCATTATAATTATTACGCAATAAAAAATTTCCGAAACTACCCCTACGGCGTATCTCACCCCTCCTCCATATTAAGCTACACCATCCAATTTAATAGGGAATAATAATTTCAGGTATCAAAAACTTTTATTGTTCCACCCCTTCTCCGGAAAACCATCCCATCAACCCCTACCGTATCTCATATCCTACAAATTTTCAGAAAGTTGTAAAACCATTTTTGCACACCAAATAAAGGCAGGCGAAGTTATTGTTGAACTTGTTGAACTTCTACGAAGAACTCAATCTGATTGCTTCACCACCCCTTCCCTTCTCCCGGAAAAACGGGTAATGTGGCTTAAGACTTAAGCTACATCAGCCACTCCCGTATCACAAGAATCAATACAGATAGAGACTTTTTCATGTTTGAATATTTTATTGCTAAATTATTGCTGGTGATGTAGGCAGCAAGCAAGCTCCCGAAACAACCCCTTGAACCCGTACAGCGTATCTCATACCTACTCCATATTAAGCTACATCATCCACTTTGTTAGTGAACATTGATTAAAGATAGAATACCATTACTGAGTAAATCGTCTTATGAACGATGGCTGTTTGAGTTGACCATGTGCCTTGAATCGTATTATGAACTGTTGAATATCGCGGACGGGACTCAAAAGTGGCCAGAGGAAGGCAAACTGGAGGATTAAGAAACATAGCACAAAAAGGATGCGAAAGCAGTTCATATTTTGACTGCCTGATTGTGTGATGACGATCATTCGACAATTTGAGACTGTGTTACTTCGAATTAAGTCTGATGTAAAATAATATTCCTGTATGAACAGAACACCGGATCGAACAAATACACCCTGAGTCAATCGTTTCACAGCCAAAAATTCGACGACTCACAGTTGGTTGGCAAATTCTGCTCAGAGATTGTAGTCTTGAAACAATGACTGAAATTTGTTGGTGAAGAGCTAACGAATTCCGCAATGGTTGGAAAATTGCGAACGGAATTACCATCGCATTTCGCCGCACTTCGAGGTTCATACCTGATTTATTCGGCAATTGGATTTCTTTTTTGCATTAAAAACTTTTATTGCTCCACCCCTTCTCCGTAAAACTACCTCATCAACCTCTGCTGCGTATTTCACCCCTGGAAAGTTGTCAAAAGTTGTAAAAATATTTTTGCACACTAAATAAAGCCAGGAGAAGTTATTGCTGAACTTATACTTAGAACTCAATCAAATTAATCCACCCAAGAAGGCTATTACATAACATACATATACCTTTCGAAGGGGAAACACAGGGTGTATAGCTAACGTGACTATACGTCCCGCTTTCAGGCAGTCTGTCCCGGTGTCCCCAGTGGGGTCGACATAATCCCGCTTTTGCATACAGACCAAACGGTAATTTAAAATGTACTTGTCCCGCTCGAAATGCGTGACACGGCACCACGCAATGAGAGAAGGGTGCCACACTATCACGTGTGAGCATGATAGATACATCCCTCCCGCCCGCGTTTACTCGATATCCAGTCAACGGCTGCAATGTTCATTTTAGTTCAAGTTAGACGAAACCAGGATCATGTAACGCAACGCAGCGATTAGCAACACAACAGCAATAATGCCTAAACGCAAGTGTTCCTTTAGTATTAGTTTGCAACAAAAGTATCCATTTATAAAACAAACAAAAAATGACACCATAGGGGTTATGTGTGAAAAGTTATTACCAATTTCCTAGCTGCCCCACCGTTATATTGGGACTACTCCGGCTGATGCCCCACCGACCCAAACTAACTCAGGCGAAGACGGGCGTGGGCGCCACTCGTTCGATCCTCTGAGCCGCTCAAGGGGTCGTCTGGATGAGTAGATGGCCGACCAGAGCAAAATTAACAATTATACAAGTTTTGGGGCTCGCCGCCTCTTAGCCACGAAAATCATCTTCAAAAGAAACCCTGCCACGCAGAACGAGTTAAAGTATTCTACTACCACACAAAACTCGTCGTTTCCCACACCAGGATAACCGAATTTAATTGAAACACTAACGTTCACTGCACCCGCCGAACACTACCGCCTCATTTAACTTTTCCAGGTCTTCCTGCCTAATCAACGTCCCGGGGCCCGATGCCCGAGCCAGACCTTTCAAAGCTGAAAAGGAACTTATTTATGTTGTATGGAAAGGAAAACAAATCTAAAACTGCCTTTACGCAACTTGAGTCATATTCTATATCTGTTAACATTCGACCAACACAAGATAAAATTTAAGTCGCTTTATTCTATTCTAGTAAGGGGCCCCTTTCTTCCGTTTTCTTGATTATCGCCACCGCACAGCTGTCTCATCCCAATTTAATGTTCCGGTATCCAAGGTTCGTCTCCGATTCCTCATCAATGTTGTCGCTGGGTATAGCTCTGTTACACCTCCGTCGGTTGCTCGAAAACTCCCAAAGTAAAAGAAAGCACGCCAATCTTCCTGGGCTTAAATAACCTCCTTTTAGGGGTTTGTACTAAAATACAAAACCCTATTGCAGTCACGACCGTCCGTCCGTCCGTCTGTATGTCACAGCACTTTTTCTCCGAAATTATAGAAGCTACAACCATGAAACTTTGTGGAAAGGTCACAAGTGGTGACTTCTTGAAAGTTCAAGGGTGGAAAAATTTTTCAAAGGGGTTTAAGGGGGGTCTCCCCATATAGGGAGGTGACCCCTCAAAAAATAATTTTCACCATTGGTAGTCGAGTATGGTGTCATTGGAAAGTTCTCAATGAGATCTTTTCAAAACAAGTCTTGAAATTGCCTTATGAGTACCGAGCGGGGCAGAGGAAGGGGAAATGTTCGAACTTTTCGCGCAACCCCCCCCCCCCCTGGCCATTGGACAACTTCCATCCGAAAAAGAAAAATTGAAAAAAATCATGAATGTAGCCCTTAATGAGTACAACAACAACAAATACATGAGAAGTCGAAATTCACTCACCTTTGTTAGTAATTGTATGATTCATCGATTTTATGTTTTTTTGAACAAAATCTAAACGGTACACTTAAATTCAATAAAATTTAGCAAATAGTTGACGAGGCAGGAGAGAGCTCCTAGCAAAAGGGCTTTGTAACCATTCTAGGATTCGAAAAAATACGCCATGAATCGATGATTACAGTACAAAAGAGTGGCCCCTGAAAAAAGATTTCATGAAAGGTAGCCGATGTGAGTATCAACTGAAAGTTCTCTATGAGAGCTTTTCAAAACAGTTCTTAAACTGACAGTTTTTGCTTCAGTGGGGGCACAGGGGGGGAAATACATGAAAAATGTGTTTCCTCCCTCGCGAATGGACACCCGTGATCTAAAAAATCTGAAAAAATTATCAAGGGAGACATAACAAATACTTCAGAAGTCAACATTCTTTGAACTTTGCTCATAATAGTTTGATACTCAAACATGACATGTTTCTTGACTTTATTCGTTGCTGGTTACTGCATTTTGTAAGTTGAGTACAAAACCCTTCTGACAGAGTATAAGTCTGCCTACCCAACTTGTTCTAGTTACTCATAATCCCAATAAGAGGTGTTATTTTGTATAGTCCGCTATTTTGGTAGATGTCACCTTTGAAGCTGTCATTTTTTGACATTTGACAAGTAAAACCTACGCCATTAATAAAATTCCTGTAGGCAGCACCAGCCGGAAAGGTGAATTTCTCGTATGTAGCGTATGATTTCGGAAAAGAATTTGGCTTGCGTACTACTAAGCTTCTTACTGCAATTTTCGTAACACCTCATGGGTATTTATTAACATGAAAAGAATCTGCCGACGCTTGTATTTAAAAACCCTTTATAGTGGCGCAAATATTTTGCTCATTCAATTGTGTTGCACATTTATGGATCACATATTGAAATTGACAGATAATAAATTGTTACAAACATATAAATACAGGTGTTGTCCTTCTCACATTTGCTGTTTATACATTTCACAGTGGTTACCACACAAAGGTTGTCGGCTTAAATAGCTCAAATAGATAATTTGAAAAGATTTCCATAAAAGTTTAAACAGCACTTGCGTTGCTTTTAATATAAATATTTTCAATTCTTTTCTGAACCATCAGGGGCTACCATTTTGAATTTTTATTGAAAACAGCTGTTAAAAATATTAAGCTGTAAAATCTCGACTTTTTCATTTGTCATCCGATTTGCATAATTTTTTTGCAAGTTAAATTAACTTGCTTTAATAACTTATAGTTCGAAATTTCATTGGAATCTGTTGAGAAACTTGGCTGCTAGAGGGCCACAAAAAAAATTTAAGTCGCCCCCCTGCATGGGGAGGCGCCCCTTAAACACCTTAAGATATTTTCTTGCACTGCAAATTTCGAGAGGCACCACTTTTGACCTACGTAGAAAATTTCCTCATTCTAGCTCATGTGTTTTGCAAGGAAACTTACTGTGATGTACGAACAAACGGACGGATGGACGGACAGACAGATAAGTCACGATTTCATTATTTTTTAAGGTTTTGTAAAAATATTTTAACAATATCCAAAAAATGGTCGGCTTTATAAATACTTCCAAATTAAGTAATTTAAAATGTTTCCATCAAAATTATTCATTATTTCAGTCGCTACTAAAATAGCGAATTGCGCTTGCCTTCTGACCTTTGGGGGCCGTCACTTTGAATGCATGCATTTGATTTTGGATTATTTTAAATCTTTGTATGCTAGGACCTCATCAATCAATGCAGCAAACCCCGTTCAAACCAGAATTTCACTCTAGAAAGGGCAAAATTATTCAAATTTTAGTAAAACTGACAGCTTAAAATATTAGGTTTTAAAATTTCGACATTTTATTTTTCATCCGATTTAATAAAATTTCAGCATAAAACAAGAACTCCATAATACATAATCTCAAGTTTCATCAAAATCCGTTGGAAAATGTGACCGCTAGAGGGCCACGAAAGCCTGAAAAAGTCGCATATTTAAACCGCCGCCATTTTGAAAATTGCACGTGCATGATCAGCAAAATGTCAAAATTTCTAGATCTAATTGATTTCTATTTTAAAATCAGATTTCATATACATCGGATCAATATTGCGACCTTTAGAGAACTTTGAAATTTTGAGTTTCACCTGGCCGCCATTTTGTTTTTTGCGACCTGATTTCCAGTTTTTTAACATAACTCTTTAGATACTCATAGTTTCTATCAAAGCACCGAATTTCATTGACATCAGTTGAAAGCTTTGGTCAAAACTACAACAACAAAATTTTGTACGTTTTTCGACCTTCGAGCGGCCGCCATTTTGTTCCAGCCGAACCGACTTTAGATTTTTTATTGTGAGATTCATCACATATATCAGTGAACCTTTGTCCCAAATTTCATCCAAATCGGAGCTACACTTTGGTCCGAACAGAAATCATGATTTTTCATCTAAATTGGTCGCCATTTTGTTTTCGCCTGGCTGGTTCACGAAATTAACTGGGATATTTACTTAACACACCTTTCCTGAAAATTTGGTGAAAATTGGAGCAAAATTGCAACCTCTAGCGTGGTCACAAATTTCGTTATATCCCATATGTATACTGTCGCGTGTTATGGTTCGCGGTCAATAATTTTAATGTTCCGGGAAAGTAAAACGCAATGTCTTTTAAATTAAATTAAAAGAGTTTATTTAATTAAATTACAAATGCACAATCATTTATTTTACTATTTCACAATTTTAACTAGAATCTAACTTTCACTTGTCTTCTAAAATTACACAATTGTCTTCTAAAATTACTTCACAATCACGAAAATCACTTTTCTATTACTCGAACAATATCGCTTTTCTATTCGCTTCACAACCTTACTATCACGGTTCTAATGAATGATCCCCCCATTCATTCAGCTTGCCTTTATATAGGGTCTCTAATTATTCAACTCAGTTCTCGTACATTGGTGAATTAGCGGGAACATTCGAGCAGCGGAATGAATGGGCAGTGACTCACTTTCAGTTGTTGATCATGCTTGGTGGGTTCTCGTGGTTTCGAGTAAATTCATTTTGTTGATGTTCTCAATGGTTGTGAAAACAATTGCGACAGTAGCTCTCAGAATTATTTGTACATGTAACAATACATATATATATATATATATATATATATATATATATATATATATATATATATATATATATATATATATATATATATATATATGATGGTGATTCATAACAAGTGTACCCATGTGAATGGGCCTTAACTCTTATTTATCCATATATTGACAGATTATGACAGTTTGGTCTTTTACAATTCTTACCATGGTGTCGTACACATCAGCCAAACGTTTTATTATTGTTAAAACTTTTTACAAAAATAATGAATCGCCAGTGCAAACATTCCGCGCTCTACGTGAATTTTTGATCCACCCATAAATTGGCCGGCGAGATCGTGTGATTTGACTCCTTGTGACTTCTTCCTTTGGGGATTCCTGAAGGACTACTCTAGACTACTGAAGCATTAAAAAACAATATTCGAGCCAACATACGCCTAATAACGCCGGAATTGGGCGAAAATGTCATTGAAAATTACAATCGTCGTCTGCGCAGCACGAGGGGCACATATCCCCGAAGTAATGTTTCATATTTAATTGTAAGGGACCAAATTTTCATAATAAATGAATCTTTACAAAAACTATGTTTATTTCCGACAAAAATGTGTACACTTGTTATGAATCACCCTTTATATATAAATATATATATATATATACATATATATATATATATATATATATATATATCTATATATTTATTTATATATATATATATATACATATATATATATATATATATATATATATATATATATATATATATATATATATATTTATATACGTATATATGATACTCTTCGCAATATGTAAATTTCTCTCGAGAAATTTACCCAATAAATTTCTCTCGAGAAATTTACCTAAAAATGGAACAATACATGCTTCAACAATGCATTGAAATTATTAAAATTCACTTTAAAAATAGTGAAAATTTGGCAGAGACGGTTGGTAAGACTCGAACATTTTTGGGTCATCGTGAAGCACCTTGTCGGACGGCACTACAGAAATTGGTGGAAAAATCCGAGCTGTTGGGACAACTTAGTGATGTGAAGAACAAAACCCGTGCACGCCACTCAAGAAACGCCGAGAATATTACTGATATAGCCGAAAGTGTTGAAAAAAACCCAGGTTTGTTCATTCCTCACCGTTCTTTGGAATTAAGCATTCCACAAACGTCATTACACCGTATTTTGCATAAAGATTTGCGTCTTTAGGCTTATAAAGCTCAGTCAACACAAGAATTCAAGCCGGTCGATCATCAACAACGTCGTGTCTTTGCTGAATGGGCCCTTGAAACGCATGAAAATGATCCGGAATTCCATCGAAAAATCATGTTGAGTGATGAGGCCCGTTCGCACCTCGGTGGCTTCGTCAACAAGCAAAATTGTCGCATCTGGGGCTCGGAAAACCCAATAAATATTGTTGAAAAGTCTCTCTATCCTCAACGTGTGACTGTTTCGTGCGGTTTAGTCCGGCGGAGTCCTTCGACCTTACTTTTTCGAAAATGAGGCTGGAGCAACAGTTACCGTGAATGAATTGCGCTATCGAGAGATGGTTAATGATTTTTTATGGCCGGAATTGGAAGGTATTGATCTAGACAACGTTTACTTTCAACAAGATGGCGCTACGTGCCACACAAGCAACGAAACCATTGATATTTTACGTTATCTCTCGATGAGGTGATCCAATTGCGTTATCTCTCGATGAGGTGGCCAATTGCCACCGAGATTTTGTGATTTCACACCTTGCGACTTCTCCCTTTGAAGCCACGGGAAAGAGAAGGTCACGCCAACAGCCCAGTGTCGGTTCAAGACGTCAAAGATGGAATTCGTGAGGCTTTCGAGGACATAGGGCAGCCACTTTGCGATTTGGTAGTGGAAAATTTCATGAAAAGGATATGGTTCTGTAAAAGTGGTCGTGGTGGTCATTTGCCTGATGTTATTTGTCGCTATTTACGGCATACCTTCTTCTTTATAATGATATAAACATTCGATCATTTATATTGAAAAGTGGCAGTTTTCTTTTAATATCAAAGTAGCACCTCTTATTAGAAAACACTATACATCCACCAGTTTTAACTAATTTCGGTCGTCGAATCTCTCCTGGAGAATGTCACAATTTTCTTCATTTAGATTTTCGTGGTGGAATACGAGTATAGCAAATTTGGTGCGAATAAAGTGAATGGTACGCTTCGGCATGATGCCGTTAGCCAGTTAGGAGACGAGGTAAGATATTTAACAGTTGTATCCGTGTTTCTTTCTTGCAGTTTAGTGGATTTATCAGCTTCCTCTTATTTTAACTTGTCGTAATCGGCGGTCATTTGTTGCTGTGCCAAAGTGAGTTTTTTTTTGATATTTTTAAGCTCATTGATTGTCTCTAGTTTGGCTTAGAACTCATTACGAAGCTCTGCCAATTGTTTTGAGTGGGCGTCACGTAGTTCATCTATTTGACTATCGAACATTGCGCGCAATGCTTCAGTATTAATTGTTGAAACAAGCTCAGCTGCTTTCAGTTTCACACATTCTTCCCGAAGACTATCGATTTGTTCTTCAAGAGTCCACTTTTTATACTCGGACTCTCCCACTGATTCCTGCAACGACTTCATTCTGGCTTCATGTTGTGAGCTCAGCAAACCGCATCCGCCTAAAACCTTTTTCATATACAGAAACCTTTTTATTTGAATCTGTTAGTACCGCCTCCAGATTCTGACATATTGTGCGATATGTTTAGCTTCCGATTTAATTTTACTAGGATATAGTCGAGCCACTCTGAATTCCTCTTCAACGTTGCCACCTAGATCAGGTGTAATTATTTCCATCTCACTAGTACTATCCGAGCATAAGGCTTGTCCAACGTTCGACAGATCACACAAAAGATTTGAAAGCATTTCATAAGTTCACTTCTTATGATGCACTGACATATCTTTCAATTGTTGCAACTCCGATGTAACGACATTCAATGTGGCCTATTTCTGTTGCAATCCCTCGTTTGTAGTATCAATATCTATGTTTTTGGTTTCGATTCCTGGTGATTTTTCATCGTAGCTTCGTTACTCGGCTCGTTCCTCTTTGGTGGCATGTACTCGTATGCATCTCTGCAGGGTCTGCGTGAGTGTGAAGATGTTTGCGGCGGGATCGTTAAGTTTGTGTCCGTTGTCGGAAGCTCAGTGCATGCACATCTGATAGGAATGTCGGCTTTAACAATGGCCTCACGCTTAGACCTGCACTCAAAATCGTTTCCGTGTAAATTTTGACAGCACCCAGGTTCGCATAAGAATTAGTCAAATTATATACTGCATCAAAATTCATTGGGAGTCTATGTCGGAAAGTAGAATCAATGAAAACACAGGCTGTATGAAACCTTAATTTGAGGAAATGATGTAAATGCCCGCAAATTATCGCGCATATCACGAACATCTCTTGTCGCAAGACGGGAGCAACGATTCAAATTCGGATTTCCTCCCAGCGTTGCATGTTATTTTGTTTGCGACGTGGTTCCGATTGCTTCGAGGGGTTAAATATTTTATGCTGCCGCATGTGTTGATTGGATGACGAAAGTTTCCGCTACCGTGTGACCTAGTCATAGTGCCGGGAATTTGCGTTTCGTTTCGAGCTCGTGTTGGTTCTTGATGCTTTCAGCCATAATGTGGCATGTAAATCGGTAGTGACCTAGCTTCTTAAGTTTAATTACATAAAATTAAAAGGCAAAAAATATTACGTAGCTTTCATTCCGTAATCTAATAAGTAATCATTTAATTAATGAAAATTTAAAATACTTGCTGTTGGTTACATTATTAGGTTATCAAAAAAAGTTAATAAAGTGTGGCTCGGTGTTGCATAGGTTTAAATCTTGCGAAATCGTGTATGGTAGTGCTCGGGGTGAGCGACACTATGGAATTTCAATGTTCACTCGTAACAAAGTGTCGTGTTATATTAGTGTTGGACATGGTGGTGGCAGTGATATAGAAAAACATTTAAAATTAGAAAAATACAGGCTTGCCGTTCAAGCTGCTGCTTCAATACCGTCAATGCTTAGTTTTTTTAAGAGAAATTGTGGGTTTGGGGGTACGTGGCCAATTCACATCGTGCAACATAATCATAGTTTTCACTCAAATGACTGTTCTTCTCCTTTAATTCAAGCATGCATTGAGCAAAAATTTTAATGTGCACGCACAAAGTCTCAAGCTATTGTTTTTAATGTGCTGTGAACTATGGCAACCGAAGATTTAACCCCCTAACGCATGAATTATTAAGACATGAAATAATTTTTTGTTTTTTTGGAAAATTGTGTTTTTTATGCTTACATAGCGAGATCCAATTGGAATAAAAAATATAAACTTATATATGTATTAAAAATTTTAATACGGCGACATGTACGACTTCGTATTCAGTCCAGCTAGTCACGTGTACCGAAACCTTAAACGCCTATAAAAATATAATGGAAAACGTAAGAAAACACCTCAAGAATGAGATGTAACAAGAAACTTTTATTTTTCACACCATGTTGTAGACATAACGTCAGCAGTTTACACCATGGTTTCCGAAAATGCAAAAATGCGATTCTGCTACCGTGAGAAGCCGGTATACGTGGCTCGTGGAGTCTTAATTAAGTTCCCGCGACGATAAGACGCGTTTAGTTCCAAAATTAAATAAAAGTACGAATAAGTAATTTATGTTCCAATAAAACATTTTGAACTTAGAATCTTGTGTGTTTTTTTTTATCACGCGTGAAGTGAAAATACATAACTAGCTATTGTGAACCCATATATGGTTTTTTATGTTTCTTATATTTTGTGAAACTCCTTGAAACAATGGCGTTTATCATTGTAACATAAATACACGTTACATTTTTTGCACTGAGTGAAAGAACGATTTTTTGAGCAATACTGACATTATTGTCGGTTTTTTTCAAACGGGGAAATAACTGACCCTATGGAGAGTTAGAGAAGCTGATGGAAGAGCTGCCTCGGCTCGATACTGGTGTTCCAGGAATGCTCGATAGACGGCCTCGTTTTTTTCGGTATCGGAACTTAGCTCGCTTTGCGCAAGTGCTCGGCAACTGCCAGTTTGAAATCAAATAAAGGCATGTATTGGCCTAAAACGATTCGGCGTCAAAGCAAGCAAGCATTGACAATACATAAATCTGCCATGTGGAAAAAAATTCTCCTATACCACTGGTGATAGCGCAAATAAATTTTGTAATAGCCAAGCATTGAGTCAGGCAGGTTGACTCCTCCCATATGCTCATTATAAACATCGACGGCTTGGGGAGACGTTATATCTTTATGTTTTTTTTTTCTTGTCAAAAATAACAACGTTTTGTTATTGTCGGCTCGCTTCCCGCATATGCTGAAAGTAAATTGACAATCTTGTTGTCAAAACAGCAAACCAAACACGGCTTCACATCGTCTACGACTGCTATTAAACTAGAATTTAGCTACTTAATTAAATCCGGTAATTCTGAGTTACCTGTGAATTCGAAATTGGTTTTGTCATAAGCTGGCAATTCTCCCTTTTGCCGATTAATCGGGTCGTTTTTCAAGTTTTTTCCCTTAGCTTTAGTTGTAGATGCAGACTGTAAGTTTATCAAAGGCACACTATCTTCGCCAGAAAAAATCAGATTCTGATTCAGGAATGGTAATATGTGATTTTTTAGGCTGTCGAATGGAATTGAATTCCAGATCATCATCACTGTTCGAAGAAATATCATCGTCGGTCAAGCTGCCATCACCAGAAAGAACATGCTGGGAACTGCCATAGAAATGCGCAGGATCCATTTCTGGAATAAGCAAAAACAAGTTGGGTAGACAGACGTACGCTCATGTCTGAAGGGTTTTGTATCCAATTTCTCAGAAATACAGTCACCAGCAACGAATAATGTCAAAGAGATGTGCACGTTAATAAGAAAATCCATTGTTTTTCGATTTTCACCAGTCGCCATTTGGTTACAAATTAACACTCAAATCACGCATTCCCAAAAATATTAATGTTATTGACCGTATTTGAAAATTTCAAGAAGATTAAATCAAAACTGCAGTGACTGATTCGATGGAAAGTCCAGAAAATACCAAAATCATGTCTTATTGTTGTTGTAATTGGAGAAATTTCAAATGGCTATATTTTCCATGTATATCATTCGATTGTCATCAAACGTACAACGCTTAAGGACCTTTTGTAGGACAACTCGAATATCGAATTTTGTTTAGTTTAAAGGTGCCTGTATGATTTTATTGGGCAAAATGTGAAATTCGAATATCATAGTATTATTAACAAAGTTGAGTGAATTTTAACTTCTAAGGTATTTGTTGTTGTTGCACTCATAAACACCTAGCTCCATAATTATTTTCAGATTTTTCGAATCACAGGTGTCCAATAGCGAGGAGGGCATTAAATTTTTCGTGTATTTCCTCTCCCTGTGCGCCCCTCGAAGGAAAAATTAACAAATTAAGACCTGTTTTGAAGACCTTTCATTTGATACCAATATCCGCTACCTTTGATGAATTTTTTTTTTCAGGGGCCACTCTCCTATATGGGGAGTACCCCCTTAAATACCTTATAAAGTTTTTTTGTAGTTGAACCACCACTTTTCACTTGCTTACAAAATTTGATAGGTCTAGCTTAAGTAGTTTGCGAGAAAAAGTGCAGTGACACACGGACGGATGGATGAACAGACAGGAAGGTTTTGCAATATGATTTTACAATACCCCTTAAAAAAACCTTGACCGTAAGCAAAGCCAAATATGGTATAGGTACGCTTGCCACAAAAAGTATCCGGACATGCACGATAACAAAGTTATCGTTGTAATAAAAAGGATATATCCACTTAATTTGAATGTTTTCTTTTATTGTATCAAAAAATCTACACTTTTGCATGATTCCCAGTATGTTTCATAATAATTACTATTTGAAAAGAATTCTCGAGTAACTGCTTCCCAAATTGTTACAAATATAAAAGACTCTTTTGGCAAGCTTCTCTACGAAGATACCATACGAAAAATCCAAGAGAGAGATGTAATTCTACGTCTAGCACTCGTTGCGTGTAGACGTGTTTTTAATCGCTCCTGTCATTAATTTTAAAAATTAATTAATTTTTCACAAAAGTCAGTTTCAAAATATTGAAATAATTTTTTACGAGCCAGTCAAAAGCAAGTTTTGATTTTATTGGGGAAGAATTTATCGTCGAAGGCATCGACCAACCGTACCCATAAACCAAGAAAAGGCCAAACCAAAGACAACTCGGGACTGCTGTATGGAGGAGCCCGACGGCTTCCCTCCGTTGGGGGGCCCCGGGGAGAGTGACGGTGTGAAATTGGCAAGTGTCAACAAGCGGAGACACACGAGCACCCAGGATACCGCAGATGCCGGTCGTAAAACGCAAGTGCTCGAGGATAGACAGGAGGTGTGTCGCCTTCGAAGTGAAATCGAAGAGCTAAAGGCAAGAATTCAAACGTACGAAGAAATGTTCAAGACGGCAAAAAAAGTTCAAGAGTGTGGTCCGATACGAAAAATCGAAAAACAGAAGAAAGCTGCAAATCCAACAATAACTGAAGAGGTATTAAGTGCTGGTGGCACCAACGAAAGCCAGAACTACTTTGCGGCGCTGGATGGACTCCAACAGGACATGGAGGTAGACGAAGGTAATAAAGACGATAATTTTATCTTATATTTAAAAAATAAAAATAATGAAGTATAGGGAGAAGAAACCAGCCCGTAGTTCTGCTGGTCCTCCTCAAAAAGTAGCCAAGAATACCGAGAAAGTTCCGCCAATTAATGTCTTCGGTCAAAGCGGAAAAGACATGGTTCGGCTGTTGGCAGCCGAAAACAAATTGACAAATTTCGAAATCAAACGAATAAATTCTGAGAAGCTGTCAATTAGAACGAAATCACTGGTTGATTTCAAATCAGCGAAAGATGCTTTGAATTCTGGGGAGGTTCCGCACTTCACCTATACCCCCAAAAGCGAGAAGAACCAGACGTTCTTGCTGAAGGGCTTGGACTGCGGAGAAGATACCGTCGATCTTCTTCAGGTTCTCAAGGAAACAGCACCACAAATCGAGTGCATCTCAGTGAAAACATTCGCGACAAGAAGGTCGACGGTAGAAGGAAAAAACTTACCACTTTATTTGGTACAAATAACAAATAAGAGCAGTCCAAGCGCTCTTCAGCAAATCAGGTATTTAAATTTTCGAGTGGTGAGGTGGGAATGCCTCCAGAAGCGAGAAATCAACCAGTGCTATCGCTGCCAACGATTTGGGCATTCGGCTGCCAACTGCGCCATGCATTACCGATGCGTTAAATGCAAAGACGTGCATGCTCCCGGTGAGTGCAAATTGGCTCAGACGGAGCCAAAAGAGAAGTTATATTGTGTGAACTCCCGATTACAGGATGCAAGATTGAAATCTGCCCCAAAGCAAACACAAATACACCGCAGTGTCTTAGCTCCCAACTTCGTCAAGCCCGGAGTATCATTTGCACAAGCCGCTAGAGGACCAGCAGAAAATGCGGAGAATAGTGTAAATAATGTAAGTGGCAATAATGAGCTGCTTCTTAAAATTTATCAGCAACTAAATTCCTTATCAGAGCGAATCGATAAACAAGATTCGAAAATTAACATTGTTTTTCAGCGTTTAGGAATTTCAAATGCCTCAAAATAAGTTGTCATCCAGCCACATTCCCACAGATAGGATTCGTCTCATCTCGATCAACGTCAACTCCATTGTTACTTTACATCGGCGTGATTATCTCCTTGAATTCATTGCCAGACAAAAGCCTGACATCCTGCTTCTAACCGAAACCCACCTCAATTCATGGCACTCCATGACATTCAAGGATTTTGAATTCGTAAGAAACGATAGGGAAATAGGTGATGGGGGAGGTGGCACCGGGATATTGGTACGAAGACCCTATCGTTTCCAAAATATTGAAAAAGTCGAATTCAAAAGCTTTGAATCTCTTGAAGTGTCCGTCATCAAAATCTCACTGCCAGGTGGGGATAACCTCATCGTTATCTCTGCCTATGCAACTGGTGGAACTGTTCTCAAGCTCAAGGAGGAACTCAATTCCTTGTTTGAAATACTCGAATTGAACAGGCTGCATAACTATTATATTCTTGCTGGTGACCTGAACGCCAAGCATACATCATGGCTAAACGCCACCAATAATCCAAGAGGTGTATTCCTGAAATCATGGATAACAGAGAACCAAATTGAATACAGGTGCAATCTTTATGGGTCGGAGTTCCCAACATACCCTAGGACAAATTCATATTTGGACCTTTGCATTGCTGACGCAAGACTCGAATTCAACTTTAATAGTCCTCAACGGAAACTGCAGGTGCTTCCTTATGATAGCGACCATAACGCAATCGTAATGGAAATCAATCATCAATGGGATGATTTCTTCCTCATTCCAGTTCAACACGAAAATCATCGGTTGAACTTCAAAAAAACAGACTGGGGAAAGTTTCAAAAGAAGTTTAATCGGGAGTACCAGAAGCAATGTCCCCCTTCTGATGGTGGCAACTCTTGCTCAATGGTTCCGAATGACAGGAATCTAACTAACGATGAAATAGATGTCTATTTGTCGAAGTTAGAGAAGCTGACGTTGAAAACGATTGAGAAAGTAGTTCCCAAGATTAAACATCGAAACAATATGGAAGGATATGAAACACTAACCATCGCAAGGTTGAAAAGATTGAAAAGCCTTCTTCTCACCCGCGTCAACAATATTTATCGACGATTTCTGGACTACAACCATCCCTCGTTGGCTTTGTTGAAATTACACCTGAAGAATGTCCGGAACATAATCCGTTCATACTTCAGGAGTGAGGTCAGCAATCAATGGGCGGAAAAACTGAGGGGTATTAGCCCACAGGACCCAGATGGCGTGTTTGCGAAAGTGAATAGCATATTCTGCAAGAAGTCTCGAGTGAAGGTATCGAATCTTGAAGTCACTAGTGATGAGATAAATCTTCTCGATAGAGCTGGTATCGAAATTGATAGTACGACTCCGGATAGAAATGGAAACAGGATTATTTGTGAAGGATTGGATAAACTTGCCCTGATTGGAACACATTTTGAATTGGTTCATCTACCAACACCTGAGAGAGGGAACGAAATTTTTTCAGAGGTCGTTGAGGCAAAAGTTTCCGACTTCAAATCAAGCCTGAACGGCCAATCAATTCTTCATTTCAATGAAACATTAACATCTGACCTCATACCGAGCTTGAATCTTATTGATTATTTTGTCAGCTATGAAGACTTGTGTTTCATATTTGGCAAGATAAACAACAAGAAATCATGTGGTACTGATGGTATTCCGAATGTAGTTCTCCGACATTTGCCTGAGGTTGCTATTAGGAACTATTGCATATTGTTCAACAACATGTTGAGCAATTCATATTTCCCAAATGAGCGGAAAAAGGCTAAGGTATTTCCGATCTTGAAGAAAGGAAAAGAATCTTCATGCCCGAAAAGCTATCGCCCAATTAGCTTGCTGCCTAACATCAGCAAGGTGTTTGAAGTGATACTCAACAGAGCATTAAACGCCCACATTGAGGAAAATGAGTTGATGCCGAATTGCCAATTTGGTTTTCGTGCCAGGCATTCGACCACACATGCAATAACGAAAGTAACCTCAGACATCTGTTGGAAACTAAATGATAGATAATGTGTTGGAGTATGTCTCATTGATATGGAGAAAGCCTTTGATACGGTATGGTTAGATGGACTTATTTTTAAACTCCTTCAGGACAAGTTCCCCAGACACCTTGTCGCCATGATGTGTAATATGTTATACGGAAAATCGTTTGTTGTAACTGATGGAAATCTGACAACAATGCGCGAGTTCAAGGTCTTGAATGGTCTACAGCAGGGAACAGTTACCGCGCCTCTGCTCTTTTCAATCTTCATTCGCAAGCTATTGAACGGCTTTGATTTTAACGTCTCGCCAACGCGATCATTGGTAGCGGTTGCTGATGATCTGATCATCTATACGGCAGACCGAAAAGCTACAATAGTTCAGAGCAATCTCCATAAAATGTTCAATGATGTACAGCTGTACACTGACAATTGGCGAATGAAAATCAATGCAGAAAAGTGTGAAACAATCTTGTTTCGGACAACGCTGCAGGGGGTCAGTCAAGACCTGAAACGTAATTGGAAAGATTTCCACATCATGGCTGGTGAGGGTAGTCTTGAACGGGTTCCACAGAAATCCTGTGTTCGATACCTCGGTGTTTATCTCGATCAGTATCTGTACTATACTGAACATGTGAAAATCATGCTCAGTAAGGCACTAAAAGTGGTCATGGCCCTTCGAAAGCTGTTTCATTCCAGATACATTGATCAAAAGGTCAAAATTATCTGTTACAAGACACTGGTTAGACCAGTTTTGACATATGGATGTCAGATCTGGTACAACCAGAGTGCTAGTACTATGGAAAAATTAAGAGTTTTCGAAAGGAAATGTCTTCGTGCATGTACCGGTTTGTACAGAAAGCCTGAGACGGATTGGAAACATTATATATCGAATAGAAGAATTTATCAAACTGCTGAAGTGACGAGGGTCGATATCTTCATATTGAAACTTCTTCGGAATCATATCGCAAGATCTGTGACTGGGAGTGAAAACCCTTGGATTTCACAGCCGTTCCACCCTACAGACGGGTATATTGCGACTTGCCTCGCTACTGGCTTCATTCCTCCAGAAGCACTCGTGTATTTGGACATGAATGGATATGTTTTTGATTCTGACGGCGTCCCAGTCATATATCACATATATCGACGGGCCACCGATAAGAAGATAAAATATCCTCCGAATTTGAGTTCACGAGACCAACAGTTCCAATGGAGGTACTCATTTGCTAGATTCGTTGAGGCTGATCGAGTTGAGATGGGGCAATCTAGGTATTGGTGGCTGAATGACAATGTCTAAATTATTCGTGTATATTTTCAGTTTTGGTGTTTTTCGTTATTTAGTTTTTGAGTTTCAGCTCATTATTGCTACATTTAGTGTTGTTGTTTATTTTTGTTAAAAATTAGGTATAGGTTACGTTTATATTATGTTTGTTATATTAGGTTAGAGATAAGGTAAAACGCTTAGGTTAGGAACATTGTTATAGATTTTTTTAAGTATAAGATAAAGTTTTTGATAGCATTTATTAGAATTAAGTTAAAACATATTAGGTGTAGGATCAAAGTTCACTGTAGTGTTAAGATTATAAATAATTTTAGAATAGCGTTGGTTGGTTTTTTCTCCTTTTTCCAATTAAATTTAAAAAATATGTAATAATCTTCATTGATTTGAATTTGCTATAGTTTTTTTTTTTTTTTTAAATGTGTAATGATAACGTACAAATTTAGAGAGCCATTTGGGCCATTAAGTTTTTTATTGTTATTGTTTGGAATTTGCTTTATATTCTTTTTAAAATTTATAACGATTAGTATTAAATAAAGCGCTTTTGATTGATTGATAGAGAGAGATGTATATCGCTCACGCATAGCACGTAAGGAGCCATACATTTCGAAAGTGAACGGGAAGAAACGTGTGGATTTCGCAAAAAAAAAAATATATAAACAAGCCACCAGAGTTTTCAGAACAGGTCCTATTCTCTGAGGAAAGCAAATTTTGCCTATTTGGTATTAAACGAACAAAGTTAGTATGGCGGAAGAGGGGCACTGCCTTGGAAAAAGAAAATCTCGTACCAACTGTGAAACATGGCGGAGGTGGTATGATGGTCTGGGAGTATGTGGCGGCAGAAGGAGTGGGCCAACTTTTATTTATAGAATCAACTATGGATCAATACGGTGACTTTAATATTTTGAAGGCAAATTTGAAGCAAAGCTTGGTTGCCCTACAACACAAAACGTCAACTGTGTACGCCGCTCCAATCTCCAGAGCTTAATCACATTGAGCATTTGTGGAACTCGATGGGGTGCAGAATCCGTCAGCACAGCATAAAGTCAAAGTCAAAGTCAAAAGTGCTTTATTTAATACTAATCGTTATAAATTTTAAAAGAATATAAAGCAAATTCCAAACAATAACAATCAAAAAACTTAATGGCCCAAATGGCTCTCTAAATTTGTACGTTATCATTAACTCATTTCATCAAAAAAATTATAGCAAATTCAATTAATTACGATTATTACATATTTTGAAAATTTAATTGGAAAAAGGAGAAAAAACCAACCAACACTATCCTAAAATTATTTATAATTAAAACACAACAGTGAAACTTTGATCCTACACCTAATATGTTGTAACTTATTTCTAATAAAATACAATCAAAAAACTTTATCTTATACTAAAAAATTCTGTAACAATGTTCCTAACCTAAGTGTTTAATCTTATCTCTAACGGAATATAGTAAACATTACATATACCTAACCTATACCTAATTTTTAACAAAAAAAAAATAACAACACTAGTAGCAATAATGAGCTGAAACTCAAAAACTAAATAACGAAAAAACACCAAAACTAGAAATAAACACGAACAATTTAGACATTGTCATTCAGCCACCAATACCTGGATTGCGTCGTCTCAACTCGATCAGCTTCAACGAATCTAGCAAATGAGTATCTCCATTGAAATTGTTGGTCTCGTGAACTCAAATTCGGAGGATATTTTATCTTCTTATCGGTGGCCCGTCGATATATGTGATATATGACTGGGACGCCGTCAGAATCAAAAACATATCCATTCATGTCCAAATACACGAATGCTTCTGGAGGAATGAAGCCAGTAGCGAGGCAAGTCGCTATATACCCGTCTGTAGGGTGGAACGGCTGTGAAATCCAAGGGTTTTCACTCACAGTCACAGATCTTGCGATATGATTCCGAAGAAGTTTCAATATGAAGATATCGACCCTCGTCACTTCAGCAGTTTGATAAATTCTTCTATTCGATATATAATGTTTCCAATCCGTCTCAGGCTTTCTGTACAAACCAGTACATGCACGAAGACATTTCCTTTCGAAAACTCTTAATTTTTCCATAGTACTAGCACTCTGGTTGTACCAGATCTGACATCCATATGTCAAAACTGGTCTAACCAGTGTCTTGTAACAGATAATTTTGACCTTTTGGTCAATGTATCTGGAATAAAAGAGCTTTCGAAGGGCCATGACTACTTTGAGTGCCTTACTGAGCATGATTTTCACATGTTCAGTATAGTACAGATACTGATCGAGATAAACACCGAGGTATCGAACACAGGATTTATGTGGAACATAACCTCGAAGGAAACGCTGGAAAGCGTCATCGCCGATAAATGGGGCAAAATTACCAGGCAGGATACAGCCATGCCAAATTGGCCTAAGAAGGCCCTTAGAGAAAAAGTTATCCAACAAGTTATGAAACCCTGATATCTAATAAAATATTTGAATATTTCAAATTTTTCTGGTTCGTTTGTGAGGGTTCTTTGTTTTTATTTGGTAAAATCTGATTTTTAAAGGAATACCACAAGAAAAATTAAAAAAAAATAAAGATTCATTAATGAATAAATCTTGTTGCTTCAGTATTTAAATGTAGCAGCTTTCTTTAGCATGAATTTCGTAACATGGTGTTTCGTGTATGTTGTTTATGCGACTTTTTTTTCGTAGGCACATTTGCATACATTACAATGGCAATTACAAAGAGAAACGTTGATAATCAGAACTCGTCACATTCGTATATAATTTGATACGTAGAGATATGTCCTGAAAAAACAAAAACTTTTGTAAAGCTGATTTCAAAGTGCTCAAATAAGGGTTAAATATGTGCATTTCATGATATCACTTATTCCCATTTTTCGAAATGCTGCAAGTTCTCATAGTACAGCCATTTGATAGTTTTACATGGAAAGTTTTCCGGCAGCTTTGAAAATTAGTAACTTTATAAATTTTGATGTGTTCTTTCCGAACTTGGACTTTGCCACCTCGTATTTTTGACGCTCGCACCACCATATTAGAAAAATGGCACCTAAAAGCAGTTTTTTTGCAATATCTCCTTTCCGACTTATTTTGCGATAAAAAACGTTGTATACAAAATGAAACAAGAGACAATTACTGACAATTGATGCAGGCCTACTCCACATGCAATTCGATATCCTGAAATTTAGCAAATTCTCCTTCGCTTCGCTGTTCTTGATGGACCACGCGTTGCGAATACATTGTCTGTAGTACCAATCGAAATATCACAGACCGGAATTTTATCTACATCATCCGCGATGGGAATATCACTTTCATCGTAACATTGTTCGTTCTCGTTTTCATCATATGTTTGCTCAATAAGAGTCTCTGTTTCTTCTTCGTCATCGCTATCTGGTGATGGAACTTGCGAGTTACCACAGGTACCGTTTTAATTCGTGTATATAACAGAGCACTTTATCCCAGCGTTTCTGCATAGACAAGCTTTCTGACATCAAGCAACGGGGTTAAAACACTGGAAACAAAATGGCGGTGAATATAAAAATATAATAATTATAATAATTCTTGGAAACTCAATTTATGGAATCTGTGTATTAGTCAAGTTTTGATATGCAGAATATATTGTTTGGTTTACTAATTTTTTTACATTACCCTTCTGGCAGGAGAACTCTCCTGCCACTTCAACTTGTTTGTTGATAAAATAATGCAGATATTGTATCGCAGTCTCTGAAGGCATGAAAGAATAAAATATGATCTGCGGCTGTTTTATCCATGATGCTTTTATTTGAATATATTTGTTGGGAAATTTTTCCTTTTCCTGGTTGGAGAAAATATAAGTTTGAGCGCGTAGAAAGAGCCGTCAAAAGAACAAGAAGATCTATATCTTCACCGATAACTATTACGAATTCAAATGCTGATCAAACGCTAATATTGCGGTATTGATTATTAGTGCATCATAATGTGTCGATTAATCACCAAGATCCATACTTTTGAAATAAAAATGCGACTACTCCGACCTGTAACGATGATAAGAAAAACTCTGGCCTTGCTGCAATGTGCAAGAGCAATACTTTTTTCTTACATTTCTCAAGAGACGATTTATTTTTCAAAACTTCATCATCCAGAAAAATGCGGGCATATCGGACTCAACTTCCTGAAAAATTATTTGATGGAGGATCATGTTTTGTCTCGTAGACTCTAGAGCGAATATCCTCTTCAACGGTTGTTGCTGCTGCTTTTACAATACGCCGACGCTCTCCTACCTTATTTTCACTTTTTTGGTTTACCAGGCTTCCATCATTAGCAGTGACGGCTATGAAAATATCATCCCCATATTTTTTGAGGAGTTGTACCATCACCGTTTTTATATGTGGGTGGTAATCACCTTCAATTTTGATCAATAGTTCTTCGGAATTTTGCTCGATACATGTACTGCATCGCAGTATTGATCTCGTTTGCAAACGGGCCTCTTTTCTTCATTTTCCAGTCGTTTGTGTTTGATGTAATTTTTTCGGCCACTGATTCTGATGCTGTGCATCGACTGCGACTAAATCATTAACATGCTGGAGACGCTCAACGAGCGTTCGACCCCACTCATCATTATGAACTCGAGCGAGTTCTGAGATACTATTTTTCATAGATAATTTACGTAGGCTATACACAATATTACAATAATACAGACGTGTCCGTTTTTGTTTCGCTATAAACTCCGCTGTTATCTCAGTAGCGCACAAAAAGCAATGATTTTTGAATGAGAATGTTGACCTCGTAGATCGCAGTTGTGGTTGAGGAGTCGTGACGTCGCTTCCGCTATGCAAAGATACCGTCATTAACTTTTCATTTTTATATCGTTTTCGATATGTAGTTATGGCAACCCAAAACTCTACATGTAACTTGCACTTTTGAATATTTTTTTTTATACTCCACTTAGGGTTCGGCCACATTGCGATTTTTCTGCCGTAACCAGCGATTTTCAGACGCAAATACGAACACACTGCGACAAGATTTGCAAAGGAACTTCACGCATGCGCAGAACTAATGTGCTCATTTGAAGGTATGTCTTTGCCAGGAACACATGCGCTAACTCATTTGCACGCTATGCAAGAAACTTCCGCGCACGTCAGCGTCAAATGTCCAAATGATGTGCGCCTGCGCGAGTATCACAAAAACTACCTGTTAAACTGGTTTTAGGAAAAATCGCAAATTCCTGCGACTGCCGACCTGGACAAAATTGTCGAAAATCGCAGTGTGCGGGCTTCCATTTAACCATGTGTAACTTGCGACAGAAGTGCGGCTAAATAGTCGTAGTCTGATGCATCCCTTAAGCATCGCAACATTGTTGCCCATAAATCTCTTGCATGTCGCGACAATGTTGCATATTGGTTCAGATTTCATAGACAATAAACTAAAGCGTTCTTGGTAGATAAGATGGAATAGATGCTAGAAATTAAGTCAGCATATTTTAAGATAAATAACGCTCTTAGGATAGGATAAGATTTTGTAAGTTAGTTAGGATTCAACAGCCCAAGAAGTAGTGTCAAATAAAGTGGCTAAAAATAAAAAAGGAAACGAATTTTATTTCGTAAAAGTTAATTGGCGCAGTCGGTAAAAGATTTTCAAAGTCCTAACTCTTGAAGGAACTAGTTGTTCGAAAGGAAATAAATACATCCTAAATTATATCGAGTGTCGTTTTCGATACGAGAAGGAAAGTGGAAGCTGTTTCGTTCGTACTTTAAATGCCAGGATCAGGCAGAGGTCGCCACAGCAAATCATCCAAGCAAGGAGGAATTTTGAACGAACGAGCCAAGCTCAATCGCAGATCAACAGCGAATTTATTTTTGGGAATCAAGGGGTGAGTAAAGTTCAATTCAATTAAATGGCGGAAGAAGCGTTCCTAAAGGCGCAAAACGAAAAGCGCGTATTTAATCTGCTTGCGGCACTTCCAACATTTGATGGGAATCGACAAGAGCTACACAATTTTATTCTTATCGTGGATAGCATAGCTCCAATCATCCAAAATTTGGACGAGCCCATCAAATCTGCCGTGCAAAATTTAATCAGATCGAAAATCACTGGGAAAGCGAGGGAACGAATTGATGCACACCAATCAACGGATTGGAGTTCAATCAAATTGCTTTTGAAACAATTTTTTGATGATCCCAGAAGTAGATCTCAATTATATACAAAGTTAGTTAATGTTAGATTTACTTGTTTAACCCAATATTATGACTATATTATGGAGTGAGGTCACAGATGTTTCTCAACAAAATCATATAATTAAAACAAATAATGAAATAGCGTTGGATATGTTTCGCAATAATCTGCCCAAGCCGTTACGCGGTATAATTGCTGCACAAAAGCCTTATTCTATACAGACTGCTTTCTCCACGTTAGTAGAAGCAGGTTACTTAAATTTTCAAGATCCTTTAAAAGCTGTACGAAATAAAAATCAACAACAAGTGAATCAGTTCAAACCCGGTTTAAGTGAAAGTAGTCCCAATAGCACTCCACATTATCAAAATATTAATCAGTATAAACCATTCCAAGGCCAACCCAACCAACCAAAACTAAACACTAATGAAAATAATTCCCACAACGCTCCGGTTTATAACAGTGGTTCCTGTAGGGATTCAGGAGTTTTCTACCGAAATAGAAATTCCAAACAACCTTACGATAGTCAATATTCTAGGTATAATTCTAATTCTAATAATTACAATCGTCAGCATCCTATAAAGCCAATGGAAATAGACCAACCTCACGTATATCGGAGTAATAATATAGTTGAACATAAAAACTCATACCAAAATGAGTCTGATAGCCATTTAAATCTTCCGCAAAACAATTATAGTGAAAACTTTAGACAAGAAAGTACAGCATCATGTATTCATTCTAGTGAAGCTGGAAATTTTCGAATACAAGCCTCGGAATAGTTTTGCCTTGTGTACACTTAACAACAATAGGTGGTCAGAACCTCAAATTCTTAATTGACACTGGTGCATCATGCAGTCTCATTAATGAAAGGTATATACCCAATAATCGCAATGCAGTAACAAATACCCGCGGAATCAAAATTAAAACTCTACACGGAGTATCGCATATTCAACGAAAATTATTGGTGTCTTCTTTTAAAAATCTTAGAGTTTGCGGCTCATTGAATTTCTTATTAGTGATCTTCAATCTAATTATGATGGCATTATTGGAAATGACGTCTTGTCAGAAAATCAGGCAATAATCGATTATTCAAATTCTACCCTTCGCATTAATAACCAAATTTTACCTATCAACACAAGTTATAATATCCCATTAGAAGTGTTTGCAATTAGTAATCAGGAACCTAATTTTGAGGGATCCAAACTTCTGAGAATAGACCACCTGAACAAAGAAGAGAAAACATAACTGTCAACTCTATCAAATTTACTCACACGAGTTTCCTGTAGAGAAAACGAAACCCTAACATTCACCAGCGATATTAAACATAAGCTTGTCTTAACTGAAAGTTGCCCTATTTACACAAAAAGCTATAGATATCCAATAGTTTATAGGGACGAAGTAAATAAACAAATTAAGGAAATGTTGGAACAGGGTATCATACGCCAATCAAACTCACCATATATTGCCCCATTGTGGGTCGTTCCAAAGAAGTTAGATGCCAGTGGCAGGCAAAAGTTTCGCATAGTTATTGACTATCGAAGGTTAAACAATGTCACTAAAGATGATAAATATCCAATCCCTGTTATCAACGAAATTTTGGATAAACTGGGCAGACGCCAATATTTTTCCACAATAGACTTGGCAAAGGGCTTTCATCAGATTGAAATTGCTGAAGAAGGCCAACACAAAACTGCCTTTTCTACGGAGAACGGCCATTTTGAATTCCTCAGAATGCCTTTCGGCTTAAAAAATGCCCCCAGTACCTTTCAAAGACTTATGAATGATGTCTTGAAGGATTATATCAATAAAGTTTGCTGTGTCTATATGGACGACATAATCGTATTTGGTACATCACTGGATGAACACATTAACTCTTTGAAACTTGTATAAATGGCGCTTGAAAAATCCAACTTAAAAATACAGGCCGATAAGTGCAAATTCTTGAAAAAAGAAACTGCGTTTCTTGGGCACGTGATTACGACGGATGGTGTTAAGCCTAATCCCGAAATTTTGGCAGCTATAAAGAACTTTCCAATACCCAAAACCCAGAAGGAGATTAAGTCCTTTTTGGGGCTAACTGGATTTTATAGGAAATGTATCAAAGATTGCGCAAAGATCGCCAAACCAATGACGATATGCCTCAAATGAAATGTGTAGATTGACATTGAAAGTGAACAATATGTTGATTCTTTCAATAGATTAAAATCATACTTGCAGACGGAGCCCATACTTAGGTACCCCGACTTTGCAAAACAATTCACACTAACAACCGATGCATCGCAGTTTGCAATAGGCGCAGTTTTATCGCAAGGAAAGCATCCAACTGCCTTTGCATCAAGGACCCTCTGCAAATCTGAAGTCAATTACTCGACCATCGAGAAGGAGCTCTTGGCGATCCTATGGGCCACAAAATACTTTAGACCTTACTTATATGGCGTGAAATTTTAACTTCAAACGGACCATAGACCTTTGAAATATTTGGCAAACTTGAGAGAACCTAATCAGAAATTACAACGTTGGAAGATCAAATTAGAAGAGTTCAATTTCGATATTGAGTACATACCTGGTAAAGAGAACCTTGTTGCCGATGCCTTATCACGAATAGAAATACATCATCTTGACAACCAAGCAACATCCAGGCAGACCGTCAACACTTCTGAATTAGCTACACAGCATACAGCCGAAGAAGATAATACCGAATATATTTTCATATCAGAGAAGCCCTTAAACGCATTTAGAACACAAATTATCTTGAAAAAAACTAAAAGTAATTCAGCAAAAGTAATCAAACTAAGTAATGAAAAAACAGAATAATTCTTACGTACCATTCTCCTAACGAAAAAACATACGAGTATATTTTGAATAATCATGTTCCACAAAGAGGAGATATGAATATTTACAAAGATTTTCAAAATGTTTATACAAATTGGAAACGGAATAATCAGATTGTTACTCTCTTGAAATACCGATACTACTTAACAGATTGCTCATTGGAAGAAAAAACTGAAGAAATCGCTTCCGCTCATCAAAAACTCAAACTGTATAATATTTTGCGCAAGCAATTCTACTATCCAAATTTGAAAGATCGTATCACTAGGTATGTCACCAATTGTTCAATTTGTTTGAAGGGTAAATATGAGCATCACCCAATTAAAGAACCCTTCAAGTTAACTGAAACCCCTGACAGACCTAAACAAATCTACCATGTAGACATTTGGTTTAAAAATAAAAACAACTTTTATTTATCATGCATAGATAAGTTTAGCAAGTATGCAAGTCTTGTCAAACTGAAAAGCGGACAATGGAATGATCTTAACTCAGGATTAACAGACGTAATAGATAGAATGGGTAAACCAACAAAAATTGAGACCGATAACAAAAGTGCGCTAAACTGTCAAAAGACTTAAGACTGGTTCAAAACAAATAATATACATTATCATTTGTGCTCACCATCCCATAAAACAGGAAATTCAGACATTGAAACCTTCCATAAAACACTGAACGAAAGTTTAAGAATTTTTTCATTACGACAAGAAGTAGAAGAAGACCTAAAACTCTATGATCCTGTAACAGAAGTTCTCAGAATTTACAACACAAGCGAGCATACTGCAACCAAAAAACCCCCAATTAAAGTTCACCACAACCTATCTGACAACCAAGAAGTCTATCAAAACTTAATTAATCATAAAACTAAATTCATCGAATATCATAACAAAAATCGCACTTCGGAAGACGTAAACCCAAATTATATAAAAGTAAAATCCCACAAACTCCAACCGCGAGTAAAGATTAAGACAACAGAAATGCAGAACAAGAAATACCATAAACAATTACATCTAAAACAAAAGAAATACCAAAATAATTTAGAAGCTTCATCCTTTTCCAGAAATGCATCTTCAACTGGTCACGATATCCTTACTATGGACACTTATAGTGGTAGGACAGCAACTAGAAATTACTGACCTGTCTTACGGAAATGGCTTTATAACGATTGAAGATAAACTTGTTAATTTAAAATCACATAAAACATACATCCTTCATAATATCAACATTACGGAATATGAAATAGCATACACAATTATTGTTAATAGTTTCAATTTAGTGAACGAACATTTTGATCACCCGAACATTGAAAGGCTAAACTTGTTAATTAAACACCTAAAACACGAAATCAAGACCCTGAATCCCTATACTACAATAGTTGATCCAAACCCAATTAATCAAACACTCGAAAATAAATATATTTTTAATAGCTCAGCTCAAAATTTTGAAAACAGAACAAAAAGAGGAGTTGTTGACATTTATGGTTCATTCTTGAAGTGGTTTGGCGGTGTGATGGACAGTGAGGATCGCGAAGTTTTAACCAACGCTCTAGAAAAGCTCGATAAGAACCAACAAGTATTATTAGACAACCAAAAGGTCATTGTAACAGAAGATAACAAATTTAGTAACCAAATAAAAAATTTAGTTGAGGAAACATCTGGCAACTTCAATAAAGTGACGAGCTATTTAAATGAACTCAAAATGTATATTGAACGAATTAATAAACATATAATTGAAAGTGAATACATATGAAATTTAGAATTGGATGTAAATCTTATCAATGAAACAATCGAAAAAATTAAAGAAATAATACTAATGTCGAGATCAGGATTCCTAAACTGATACATTTTCGAAGACCAAGAAATAGACAAATATAATATTACAATAGAACAACTTAAAGATATCCAATGCTGTATTTTATTGAAATCAAAAATTATTGTTATAGCCATAGTTATACCTCATTATGCAACTTACCAATGTGCTAAGTATTCACTTCAACCCATACCTAATCACTTTAATCACGAATTGTCTGTTAATTTTGACTCTTACCTTAAGTGTAACAATACATTGTATTATGACACCGACTCTGTCAAAGACCTCATTCCATTAAATAATAATTGTATTCTCAAATCTCTAAATTGCACTGAAATTTTCAACAATAAACTTAAAGTAACAGAAATATCTCCAAGAATAGTCGTTTTTAAAAATATTGTAGATCTATCCTGATACCACAATTGTAATGCAGAAGGCCAATGTGAAAACTTTTTGCTTCCGAAACATGGAGTTATAAAATTTGAAAAATGTAAGATTATTGTAAACAATGTAATTTTTGAAAACTATCAAGAACGCTATAACTCACACATTTTGTTACCCCCAATTCGAATTGAATATAATCCTGAAAAAGTAAAAGCTGCCTCAACATTAGAAGAACTACATTGGAACCATACAGAAACCATCAAATTGAATGAAATCGAGAAACTGGACATCAATAAAAAATTTCAAAATTTAACTTTTGGTACGTCAATATCTTTTATAGTTTTGATCATATTACTCATTGTTATATTCATTTTGTGGAAAAGAAATCACAAATCGCTTGTAATTAAACTAGATGAACCAGAACCAATAGTTCAATACTTACCACAAACCCATGACAATATTGAGGACAATTCTCATTCCAAGGATGGAAGAGTTATGGCAACCCAAAACTCTACATGTAACTTGCACTTTTGAATATTTTTTATTATACTCCACTTATGCATCGCAACATTGTTGCCCATAAATCTCTTGCATGTCGCGACAATGTTGCATATTGGTTCAGATTTCATAGACAATAAACTAAAGCGTTCTTGGTAGATAAGATGGAATAGATGCTAGAAATTAAGTCAGCATATTTTAAGATAAATAACGCTCTTAGGATAGGATTAGGATAGGATAAGATTTTGTAAGTTAGTTAGGATTCAACAGCCCAAGAAGTAGTGTCAAATAAAGTGGCTAAAAATAAAAATGGAAACGAATTTTATTTCGTAAAAGTTAATTATGTATCGTGAAGCACTATCGAACTCAGTGCCACCAAAAGTTGATCCTTCTTGTCCATTCTTTTAATACTTGACTTACGAAATGTATCCAATCCTTTTTTAGGTCTTTGTAAAAATTTTATTTACAAAGACATACTAGTTTCCGTCTGTCCGTGCGTCACAGTTAATTTCCTCAGAAACTATGAAAGTTAGAATGCTCAAACTTTGTGAAAAGGTCGGAAGCGATGGTCTCTCAAAAGTTGAAGTCTTAACAAAAATTTTAAAAATGTTTAAGGGGGTCCCCCCTAATAACGAATTGTCCCTTAAAAATGTTTTTTAACCAAAGGTAGTCGAGTGGGGTATCAAATGAAAGGTATTGATTAGAACTTTTAGAATCTGAAATAAAAAAATCATTTTATGAATTAGGGGGTCCATGTGAAGGCAAAATGTACCCGAAATTTGTGTCCCCCCCTCGCGATTGGACACCTTTCAGCCGAAAAATCTGAAAATTATCACGAACGTGGACCTTTATGAGTAAAAGGACAACAAATACCTTAGAAATCGAAATTCACTCAACTTTGTTAATAATAGTATGATTTGTAGATTTTACATTTTACCCCATAAAATCAAAACGGTACCTTTAAACTTTTTGAAATTTTGCAGTTATATAGACTGATATAAGATGTATATGTTCACAAAATTTAATTGAGATCGAATAATAATCAAGTGAGTTACAGCCATTTCAATTGCATGGAATTACAACAACAATAACACGTGTTTATGGTTGATATAGGGTTTTCCAATAAGAGGTGTTATTTTGATATTAAAAGAAAAATGCCATTTTTAAATACGAATGATCGGATGTTTATTTCATTATAAAGAAAAAGATATGCCGTTAATAGCAAAAAATAACATTAGGCAAATAACCACCACGATACGCTTACAGGACCATATCCTTTTCATGAAATTTTCCATAACCAAATCGCAAAGTGGCTGCCCTATGTCCTCGATATCCTCACGAATTTCATCTTTGAGGTCTTGAATCGACGCTGGGCTGTTGGCGTAGGCCTTCTTTTTCACGTGGCCCCAAAGGAAGAAGTCGCAAGGTGCTAAATCACAAGATCTATTCATAATAACACATCTTATTGGAAAACCCTATATATATTTAAAATTAACTTAGGCACTTTTATTTTCTTTCTATTTTCATGAAAATGTAAGGAATAGTGTTTAACTTGAACATGTTCAATCGGCCGAGCGTTCAGAAAAATCATTTAAGCTAGATCTAAATGGCGGCTGCACTGTGCTTATGAAAGAAACTGTGCATCTTTTGCATAAATTTGAACGATTTCATATCCAAGTATTGGACGAATAATTCAAATTATCGATTCACGCCATTAGAAAACTTGTTTCTTACCCTAGGATGTCTACAAAGACCTTCTGGTAGGAGCACTCTCCTGCTCACTCAACTTGTTCTTTACTTCAATCATTTCGCTTTCTTCAAATGGATTTGCACAAATAAAACAGTTTACTGTATTAAAAGCCATGGCTCTATAATAGATAAACGTATACTGATAACTCAGATCAAATATTTCTATTGAGCTTAGCGGCAGATGTTTTGTAGACGAGAGAGAAGCGGGCTCGACATCAAGAGGATGCAACCCCTTATACTTGTGAGGACAGGTCATAATAAATCAGTTTGTCAACGTCTAGTATAATATAATATCTATAGTCAGTAAAGCTTAGATTTAAACTAAGTCTATAATTCACAAATATAATCAGTGAAAATTAAATGCATAGATTGGATGAATAATGAACCACGTTTTGGAATCCACCTTGCGGCGCTCGTATGTTACGCCTAAACTATTGACTTCATAAAAAAAAGATGCATAAATTGTAGGTAATTGTCTCTAGTTTCGTTTTTTATCGTAAAATGAGTCGGAAAGGAGATATTGCGAAAATGCTCAAAATCGGTAAAATTACCAATTTTCAAAACTCCCGGAAAACTTTCCAGGCAGTAGTACAGTAAATATAGCACGAAAAAATAGGTTTGGTCTAAGAAATGACCTACTGGGATTTGACTTGATAAATCGATAGGGGGGCATAAAAAAAACTTAACTTCAGATTTCCGAAGTGATCCCCCCTGCTTTTGAGAAAATCCAAAAACATTTTGAAACGCGTTTTTCTCGGAATCTATGGGTTTTAGAGAAAAGTTGATTCAACAAAAAATGTTCAAGACACTGTTATCTACATTTTATCTCATTGGAGCAAAGTCGTCCGACTTAAAATACAAAAAGTAGGTGGCGCTAAAGTATCAAAAAAGTGGTTTTTTGGCGTTTTCAATATAAAAAATTATTTTTTTATAATAATGTAAATGGGAAAGTTGTTCGTCATAAAATTATCTACAGTTTTTGTTCAAACAATTTTTTTGTAAAACTTACCGTTAACGAGCTGGAGCTTGCAAAAGTGTAAAAGTCGTACATTTATGTGCCGCGCCGATGCGTGTATTCCATTCATTTTATCGAAACATTATTTTTCGATTAAGAGACCGTAATGTTTACTTAATATTCTCATTTTTAACAATAATTTTGATAAACAATTAATAATAGTAACCTTTTAGTACTGCTTGTTGGAAACTGTCAACATTGAATTAAAACAAATGTAACTGAAGGCAGTAGTAAAAGATTCACACAAAATGTGACGACTAATTTTTTTTTTAATTTAAAATTCGTAACTATTTATTTATTAATTTCAAGCATTAAACTTTACATTGTGTGATTTTATTATGACAGAAATTTAACTGGTAATACTTGCAACGATTTTTTTCCCCGATGACGCGTGCAATTTCACGAGTAAGTCTTTCTTTTTCATCTTTCACATTTTTCTTTCGAGAGGCGTAAAATGCATCTGACAGTAATTTTTGTCCAGCTTCACTTTGAAAAAATATGACATTTCCTACACCCATTACATTGGTCGTGATAATCTTATCCTTATAATGTTCCTGTAATCGTAATGTGACAGTGTGTATAGAAGGCTGATCATCTTCGGGAATTAGTTTAAGGAGGTCCTTTATGGCGAATTGACATACATCCCGATTTTCAACGATGAAGGAAAAGATAATTTCCATGACTTTATCGACTTTTGTTGTTGGACGTCCAAGTTGTTGGCCACATTCATTATTCCGTCTTTGAAGATTTATATAACATTTCCTATGGTACCGAGCTTTCGCTTGTACCAATTCGACATCTTTTATCTTATCTCTAATAAGCTTACTTTGTTCATCCTTTCGGGATGTTAACATCTTCATCAGGGTATCATAAACAGAAGTTCCTTTCACTTCACAAGTGTCCTTTAAGAAGTTTTGTCCTTTGCAGCCGCATAGAAAACATACGTTTGGATTCAAGACTGGGACGGTTGGTTCCAACTCCGTTGATGGGCCAGGCTCGGGTTCATCGTTTTCCTCGTCATCCTTTCGAATTCTGAAAACAATTATTCTCAATTTAACGTCAAAATAATGGACAGTGATTTAACACTTAAAGCTGGAGGGAACATTTTGTACCACTCTTTTCAATCAACATGGTACTTATTGTTTTTGTCTTTGTCTTACTTCCGCTCCGGCCTGCCTGTCCAGTGTTAATCACAGATTGACAAATTGACAAAAGAATAGAAAATTATGTAGCGTTTTTTTTCAAATTAAAAGTTCACAACATGGGCTTCAATGCGCTATAGTTTTGAATCAAAGTAGTTTTTAACAATTTATTGATTGCTTTATGCATTTGTTTGTCAAGTAAAATTTATTTAAATTAGCCGGAATGTAACTGTCTATTATGTCTATTATTTATCAAATTAAAATAATTAAATTGCAATGAAATTTAAATACGTCTTTGTTTATTATAAGTACCGTTTTTGCGAAATTTAAAGTTTTTAGGGTTTTGTACTAAAATAAAAAACCCTATTGTAATCGATTTTGTCTGTCCGTCCGTCTGTCTGTCCATCTTTCCGTCCGTCTCATTCATTTTACAAATTAAGTTATCGTTATCGTTATCGTATTTATATTTATACTGTTTTTTTTATTGAGTTTTGATAAGAATTTATATTGCATATAAATACCTTCTCCACTCTTGTCGAGCAGCAGCAGCTGCAGCACAACGTGAATCTGAGTAACGCTTATGGCAATGGATGTGGACCACGACCGCGTTGCTTTCATTTTCAAGAAATTTTTGGATGTCAGAATCACCTCTGATTTTGCTTGCTCTTATCAGCGTCTTTCGAGCTTTTGGCCCCACAGTGCTCTTATCATTCACATCAACACTTTTTTCACAAACGAAACACACTTCCATTTTGAGAGAGCAACGTTTAGATGCCTTTACTCTTCAAAACGGGCTTAGGCAGATGCTAGAAACCGGTCCATTGTCCAAACTATGCCGACCGGCCCGGCGAAAGTGAACGGAACCGTTAACTATGCTGCACTGCATCTTTTCGTCTACAGCTCGTTAACGGTAAGTTTTACAAAAAAATTGTTAAAACAAAAATTGTAGATAATTTTATGACGAACAACTTTTCCATTTACATTATTACAAAAAAAATAATTTTTTTTTATTGAAAACGCCAAAAAACCACTTTTTTGATACTTTAGCGCCACCTACTTTTTGTATTTTAAGTCGGACGACTTTGCTCCAATGAGATAAAATGTAGATAACAGTGTCCTGAACATTTTTTGTTGAATAAACTTTCCTCTAAAACCCATTGATTCCGAGAAAAACGCGTTTCAAAATTTTTTAGGATTTTCTCAAAAGCAGGGGGGGATCACTTCGGAAATCTGAAGTTAAGTTTTTTTTATGCCCCTCTATCGATTTATCAAGTCAAATCCCAGTAGGTCATTTCTTAGACCGTAAATGCTATATTTACTGTACTATAGCCACTATGTTTCGAACCAAATGACTGTGCTTTCAAGTCAGAACAGAGAACTTCATTTGATATAATTTCATGAAATTTATTTCACCCTTAATCTAACTTCAAAACGTCGGAATTAGGAAGTCAGGATTTTTTCTAAAGTTTCATTTTATTTCACGCTTTTCAGAGACTGATTTGATTCAGAGTCTTATTTTTCGTCCTCAGCAGTATCCGTTCTGGTCATGCAATACTTAATCACCGGGTATGTGTTCATTCGTTTTTGTGTAAGCACGCAGCAAGATTCCTTATATAAGTTAATAATAACGATGACTTCAAATATTGAAAAATATATTTTAGGGTCTTCAGACCAATCTTAACTGATCGACCAATGAAATCGAACTAACTTAATTCTAATCACACAACTGAAAACTAAACATATTGTTGTATCCAAAATGAGTATATCTTATTATCATTAAAGTTTCGTACATATCAAGAATACATTTTGTTGTATATAGATTTTTGAAACCAAATCGAAACTTACACAACTGCCTTTTATTACACTGATCGAAACACATTACCAAACCATCTCGCTTAAACACGTTTTAGAAGTTCTTCAACATACTTTTTGTATCCACCAAATCACTGCAACCCTGTCTTGCTTGCTTTCCACGCTCGTCCCGGTCATCTCTGTCTTCAGCTCCACACACTCTATCTCGCCCTTGCAAAACCAAAAACCAAATTACATCATCCGTTATAATCCGTCTCCTTTTTCTATTGTCATTCGCACAGCTCATCGATTGCCAGTGCTATTCAACAGAGCATATACACTAAATAGCACATTCAGTGCCACCAAACTTTATGTCCGCATATAACAATATTTTTAGTTCAAGAGTTTCCGGTAAAAGGCATCAGCAGACGCAAGATTAGCATTCACCTGAAAATCGAATAGAAATTTCCATCGTTTTTCCTGGACTCAGTAGCTCGTGGCAGGTAAGTTGAGTATGTGTTGTTTAACTCTTCCCGCCTTAAGTGCAGTTGTCCCCAAGTGCCAAAAATATGGAATCTTGTTGATCATCGAGGGTTGTGGCTAGTTCGATGATTTTTGGGAGGTTTTAGAGTTGATATTGGTTCTTGCGTAGATAATGCTAGGATGGTAATTGTACGTTCTTCTTTACAGGAATTCTGGAAGATTTTGCAAACGATTAGAACAGACAATGATATGGTAATTACTAAGATTGCTCTGAGTGATAAAAACAGTTGGATTTTTTCATCAGTTTGTACCACTTCAATCTTTTACGTGTTATTTATGTGTCGCTAAAGGAGTATTTACAATTCATAAGAGTGAGGAACTATTTGTGATTATTTTTATTTCAGCAAAAACTAGCGCTTCTTCCATAGTGAAAAATGTTTAAGTATTTGTATTATCTTGTAGTGATCTCCATATTCATAATTCAAAAAATGATGTGAAGTTAGCAAATATTTGAATATGGTCGACTCTATTACATGTTTTTTCTCTAGTACATTTAATATCTGGCAACACCTTTTTTATAAGCAATATAAATATTAAGTAATAGTTTGTAAGCAATTAGGTTATATTAAGTTCTATATGAACGGTTAAGTTAATAGTATTTAAGTGGAAGCGAATTGAATAAAACCCTCTTTCACTCTCGATACGCTGGTGGTTTTACTTGCGTGGGAATATCCTTTGCTAAGTGCATGCAAACGCTCGTATGGGATTAACTTATTATGGTAGAGCAGACTGGAAGGCATTCCATGCTTGTGTCTGCAAATTTATTTAATTTATATTATACATTTTATAAGAATCCTCGTTGCAGGAAACAAGCTGGAAGGCGTCCAACGCTTGTGCTTGTTTCCTTAAGTCAGAAAACGTTTCAACATGTATTAGTTACATTTCGATTCTTTTTTTATTACATGGCGATCCTACATATTATTACAATATCTGGCAACACTAATTTAGACTCGTAAACAACTAACTTTACTTATTGTAAAAATTTATAAATATATGTGTGAATTCTTCTGTCAATAAAGTATCTCCCCTTTTTCTCATCGAATCTTCGGCCTGTCAATACACCACACTTTGTTTGTATGAGTAATATCAGTTGCAATTTGTATTTTGAAGTTTGATAAAACAAGTGAATTTATTATTCCAATTTAGCCCAATAAATTGCAAGGCTTATATTGGTTAGCTTCTGTTTAATCTATGCTAATCTTAGTTTTAAAGCTAAAAGTGTCAAATCAAGATCTGTTTTGAAAAGTTCTTCTCAAGACCTTTCATTTGATGCCCATGTCGGCTACCTTTGTTGAATTTTTTTTTCGGGGGTCACCCCCTGTATAAGGAGACCCCCCTTAAATACCTTATAACATTTTTTTGTGGTTGAAGTTGCAAGAGAGCATCACTTTACACCTGTGTACAAAATTTGATGTTTTTAGCTCAAGTAGTTAACGAGAAAAAGTGCTGTGACACACGTACGGACCGTCGACAGGATGCGATTTTAGTAGGGTTTTGTAAAATTATTTTACAAAACCCTAAAAAGATAACTGAAGTGCCGGTTTCATACACGCGATCTTCAAAACTAAAGTTTCTATAAACGTGAACGTGTTTCGGAGTGAATTAAGTGCAAAAACAAAAACATATCAATTCAAACCTCAACTTGACATAACTTTGGCGAAGGTTGCTAATTGCTTCGGCTCTCGCGACCGGTTGCGTACCCAGTACTCTCTATATCTATGGTCTGAACCGTGTCGAGGAGTTCACGATCATTCGCTCTTCTATGCAGTAGTGGTATGCATCCTAATTGCCGGCAATTTGAGACTCGGAGGATGTCTTGAACTCCTAGGTGGCTAACTCATGCAGAGTCACCCAAAGCATTGAATTATATGCTGCTGTTCATGTTATCGCTAGTTGGATTACGCGAGATATTCCGATAGCCATAATTTGTCCCGCAAAATACTCAGATGTGAAGATACACAGATGTAACGTTGGTATCCAATGATCCGATGAAAACTGGTTGCTCGTTCACTTGCTAATAAGTAAAATTCCACTCAACTGCGCCTGCAAAGATTTCACTGATGTATTGGTTTTTCATGCATTTTCCAATTTGATTAATGATTTTTTTGCTCGAAACACTTTTGAATGCACTTTTTCGAACAATTTTCACTGTTTTACACTAAATGGTGGACAATCCGAAGTCCAAACCAATGATGTCCAAACCGACACCGTTGCAGTTATCATCAGCTCTTTTTTGTAGTTTTTATTTAATTTTCCAATTGTTTCTTTGGGAAAAATTTTCCTGGTAATTATAGCGATGGTAGTGGCGGGGTTTAGTGCGGGAAATGGTGTTTTCTCCACAAAAGTCTTTCGAGCAGTTTGCCTAGACGACTGCTCGATTACTTCACGTCAACAATGCACACGTTCAAACATGAATTTGTCCTAGGGTTAGTTGGGAGCTCCGACCCTTATATGTATGCAGATTGCATCTACATTTAAATTTATTCTCTTTTATCCCCGATTTCAGGCATACATCCCTGGAATTATTGTAGGCGTTCAACCATGATGTATGCCGAGCATAAGAATCGCTGGCAAGAATACACAGGGACTGAATAATAAGTAACCGGACTGACCTCAGGAAATTTTTTATTGGCAAAATATGTACAATTTTTCTTTAGAAATCTTCAAAGTAGTCCCCATTGGAGTCGATAGCACGCTGATACCGGATTTTCCAATCCCCGAACGCTCCCTGCAAGTCGGCAACCTCCATGAGCCCTCGTCGTTGCACGTTGAACGTTTTCCAGAGTCCTGAACCGCGTCCCCTTAAGGTGTCTCTTGATCTTGGGGAACAGAAAGAAGTCCGCTGGTGCCATATCCGGGCTGTAAGGAGGCTGTGGCAACGTTGCCCTCGACTATTTGGCCAACTGCTCAGTGACGAGCAGGCAGGTGTGCGACGGAGCATTGTCGTGATGGAGGATGCACGAATCGGCAATCTTCGGACGGACTCGGTGAACCCTGGCGGTTAGTCGACGAAGCACCTCTCTGTAGTACAGGCCGTTCACAGTTTGGCCGGGTGGCACAAACTCTTTGTGAACAATACTTTTCACGTCAAAGAAAGCAATGAGCATCGACTTCACCTTCGATTTGCTCATGCGCGCTTTTTTCGGTCGTGGTGACGCCGGTGTGTGCCACTCCGAACTCTATCGCTTCGTCTCATGATCGTATTCGAAAACCCACGTCTCGTCTCCTGTAATAACGTGGTTAAAAATCTCTGGTTCGGTTGCTCGCTCGTACGCTCCATTTTCACTCTGACGACGTAACTGAACACGCACTCCGCTCACGCTCGATGCTATCTCTCCAAGCGCTTGGAGTCAACTGCTGCAGCCCGGTTCCCTTAACCTAGACCCCCACCACCACTACAGCACCAGATACCGGTTAGCAGACGCTTTGACGGTGCGGGGCAGGCTCAGTCCGGTTACTTATTATACTGGCTCTGTATTCTTTGAGTGCTTGAACAAGATTGACCATCTCTTTTCTACAGTCCAGACCCTACAGCAATAAATTCTGATTTTTTTCGCTTTTTGGGGTATACGTTAAGAGCGGGTTCTTCTCAAAATGCAGAGTCTCTTTGCTTTCTTGAAGTCAACCAAAGATATCGTTTCAATTTTTAATTTATCTATGTTTACTCTTTTTATTTCAAATTGCTGAATTTATTTTTGGCTGCCAATAGCCGAAACGTACCTCTTCTTTGCTTTGTTGCTAGCTTTTTTCGAGGAACCAGCGGACACATTAGTTGGAATCTTCTTTGTTCCAATTTTATAAATATTGAGTAAAATATGAAATAGTATATTTATCGGAATTACCTTTGCCATCTTCTTCTACTTTCGTTTCTTCTGCCAGTCTTTCTAGAAATTCAAAATAGTTTTGACTGTCATAAGTGCCATCAACTCTTAGAATTTATTCTGGTATCATTCGCTTCACATTCTTCTTGACATTCTCTCAGACCAGTGTTTCCTCAGTTCTGACACTGGTCTCCGGCCTTCAGTTCTCCCAACGAATACCTTTTTGGGTATCTGTTGTTCGTCCATACGATTCATGTGTCCAGCTCATTGCAGCTTCCACAGTCTTACAATCGTTGAGCCTCCCGCTTATCAAAAATTTCATACAGCTCATGGTTGTATCGGATTCGCCATTGGTCCCTATCTAGCTTCGCCCCAGTTTTTCGCCTCAGGACCCGTCGCTCAAAGGCGTTCAAAATATTTGCGGAGGCTTGGATTAGGGTCCATGTTTCACACCCATAGCATAACCCAGGTCTTATCACAGATTTGTATGCTTGGAGCTTCGTTTTGCCGTCCATGCAGCTGGTCTTCAAGATCGTTAAAACTGAATAAAATATTTTATTTGCGAGCTGTGTCTTCCTGCGTATTTCGTCTCTTTCAGTACCCGTTTTCGTTATGAAGTGTATTTTATGGTCAAAATGATTCCAAACAACATTTCCTCTCTTTTTTGTAGCTTAACGTCCGATGCTAAGTATTAAACGTCGATCGAAAGCTGTCTGCAATAAGCGTAAGCCTTTAGGAACTAAGGGAAATTCGGATAGATTCGATTCTCCCAAATACCCCATCTACAACTTGCCGGGTTTTTTTTGCAAATTCAGCGATTCCTTTTCAATCTCGTATTGCTATTATAATTTTTGCAGAAACAGGGACGCCAAACCGATTTAAATAACCATGGCTATAACCCCTATAATAGTGCTCATCATAAATACTTTATGTGGGCAATCACATTCTTCTCGGATTTTCACTTCGCAACTTTCACCTTCTTGATTGATATACACAGATCGGAATCATCAGTCGACCTCATGGTATAGTAGAAGGTACCCAAATATTCGTTTTCCTCCCAGACAATAACAGTATCAACGTTAATTCTTAACACATTTCTACAATTTTCGCGACATGGATATTCTTCAGGGAGTGGTCCAGTCTTGTACATTCGGCTGATGTTCCTTTGCTATATTCCGTTAAAGATATACTTCAGAAAAACTCCAAATGAAGCGCCCACACTCCTTCACAAGTTAATTGCTTTTATTTCGAGTCATGCCTAACTTGTTCTCTCCTGTGAATGGTGACCTGCAAGGATAAATCTTTTAAGGTTATATCACAATAGATAAGAGAGATTCTTAACAAAAGTTGTCCGCTTGAAGACAAAATCACGAACATTTTTTTTTTATTATTTCACTCGCAGTTTATTTAAATGTTCCTCTACGCATTTACAAAATTAGATGCCTTGGGGCTGGAATATAAAGTATGAGAGTACTTTCTTTGCGTGATTCAACCTTTCTGGCAGCTTCATCCAGCTGGCAGTTTAGTACGCAGACCTGCCACCAACTGACTTATGCAGAAATGTTCACTTCAATCGATGCCTTCTTACTCAGGCCCATAAAGAAATCAATTAATGTGCCCGACGTCACTTCACGAACCGGAAACAGCTGCTCATTAGCTTTAAATTCCCGAAAACTCCTGTCCAGAAGTAGACTGAAAGTGGCTTTTGAGATTGTCAAGTATAACATTTCTCAGATGACATTTGGCCGAAATGATACAAACGAGAACGAAATACATATATTTGCGCGCTAGTGTCTTCAAAGTCTCAAATCTAAAATAAATTGCGGACATAATACCGATAAAATTTTAAACGTAGTATCATATGTGTTGTTAAAAATCTTTAGAAAGTTTGTTTGATTTGAACAGCACTAGATGACGCTGATGAGGCTACTCGAAGAGGCTAGTTCGCGGTGAGACGTAATGTTGCCGTTTTGGGACCTGAATGAGAAGGAGAAGTCACCTTTGACTTAATTGGCATGTGTTAAATATATGAGAGAGCTCAGGGACACAATTTTCATGCTTATATCATTGAAAGCAGAGCAGTGGGAACATGAATCCGAGACGAATGGATTAAAAGATGAATACACATTTAGTTTGTATTGAAATTATTTTTCAATACATAAGATATTCTACAAACGAAAAGTAATTGGCATTTGAATAAAATGACGAACAATTTCACAATTCATAATATTTGAACCAAACTAATTTGAAGATTCTAAAGCCATGCATTCTTTTCTTCATATATGGTACGTATCATAAATCTTATTGGAACTAACATGCAGTATTAAGTTTATTCAAAATTGCATCTTAAATGAAGAGGACACCTAATACGCCCGAGATAGTAAATATTACAATTGCTAAAGCTTATCAAAGGCACTATAATATATTAAGCTTGCACAAGCCTTTGCTGACTTTTACATTTAAAGAGCTTTGGAATGAAAAAGCTTTCGTATTTTACATCTACTGGCGGATAGATAAAATTTGATGCACAGTGAGCGAAAAATTTATTTGTACGCTTGGGAAATTTTTTTCCATATCTTAGCGACATTTGCAAGAATAGAATTGAGAAACAATTTGGAATGCCTGGTTTTTAAGTTATAGAGGAAAAATAGGTAAAATATAAAGCATACTTAACATTAAAAGAGGCAGTACGATTGAGAATTTGTTGAACAATTATTAAGTTACAATATGTGACACGATATCAATACACCTAATGCAGATTTTTACAATGGATTGCTACTAGCTACAATATTTTTTTTCAATGCATTTCGGTATAGTTAATTTTTATTAACAAAATATTGTATGTTGGGTTCATTTTAATTCCTTTGCAAAAATTGTTTGTGGGCGTAGTTGTACTTAATTTGCTACTAATGCCGGTTTTTGATCCCATTCACCACCCTTCCTATGCTTCATCATACATGGCAGGGATTGCTGCTGATGCTTAAAATGGGAAAAGACTTACCGAAAGAAAAAATTGATGTGTGCGAATATAATAATTGCTGTAGCCTTTTGTTCTATTCTTTATTGTTATACGGATGTAATTACATTTAACTCACGGGACGTGTTGTAGAGTATAAGTATAACCTTTAATGACTGAGTAGTCAATAAATTTGTTTATTTGATATCCGCAGGCCAATCCTCTTTTTTCTTTAAAAGCCGTCGGGCCTTGCTTAGTTGTGTGAGCAGACGCGTTTCGACTACTTTGAGTCATCTTCACTGAAGATGACTCAAAGTAGTCGAAACGCGTCTGCTCACACAACTAAGCAAGGCCCGACGGCTTTTAATGACTGACTCTTAATAAATGACAGTTTAATGAATGACGGCGAATGACAGTAGAGGCAGTGCTGCCAATATTCTTACACTAATACAATCTGACTACAATATTATTTCGGTATCAGGTACGCAAGTTCATGATAGCTCTGTAACGTCCACATACACGTCAGCACTGAAAAATCGCATCAACATATCTGTTTAATATTAAACCAATTATTCTAATGAATATTTTATGTATTCATATCTAAAAAAATTTAAGTTAAGCAAAGCCTATGCATCATATGTATTTTGTTTGTATCTTGTATGCATATTGTCTTTAATTTCTAAACAATTAATTACTCTTCAGCAAATAACTTTGTTCAAATACTCGTATGTCTGGTTCATGTAATTCAACACGCGTCGTGAATTCTTCAGTCTCAAAATAAATATCATTTTTCGTTTCCAAAAGACTGGAGAATTCGCGACGCGCGTACATGCATTGTCGCATCGTCAGCGGAAACCTGTTCCCATGAACCACGTTGGATCGTGGGAGCATGTTCATATGGTTGACGATGTGTCTTATGCATGTGCACCGTCAGCGATATGCTCGCTCATGATGAATGCTACATCGTGGGAGCGAACTTAGAATAGTAATGTGTATTTAAAGAAGATAGAAGAAAATAAAATTGTCATTTACTCATCACACGTCAAAGGTGTTCTTTCGTGTTTTTATTTTTAGAGAAAACTTGACCATTTTTCTTTGGGATATCGGTATTGTACCGAGATTCAAAAATCGACGCATCGACAGATTTTGTATCTGGCGGCCAATCTAAAGTTTTAATTGACCCACCGACAGATTTTGTATCTGACGGCAAATCTAAACTTCCAAATAAGCGGCGAAAGAAAAGCCTTTCGTCGCGGTATAAACATTTTGGTGACCCCGACGTGATCCTTCACGCAATTAAGTTGAAGAAAAATCTTCCCCGATCAGAATTTTAAGAGAATTCGTTCGGTATAAAATCCATTTGAATTTTTAAATCCATTTGAAGAAAAAATTCTTCCCCGATCAGAATTTTAAGAGAATTCGTTCGGTATAAAATCCATTTGAATTTTTAATCCAGTTGAAGAAAATATTCTTCCCCGATCAGAATTTTAAGAGAATTCGTTCGGTATAGCATCCCGTTGTAATTTTGCAATTGTTTTCAGCCTAGTACTGAACCGCCATCTCAGGGTCAATATATATTATTAACATGGAAGAATTAGCCAGTGAGCAAGACCAAATTGGTTTTGAGATCGAGCGGTTAATCACAAATTACCGCAAGGATGGTCCCACACGAAGAACAGTGAGTTACCTGAACAGGAGACTTACCGAACTTAATGAACTTTGGGCATCCTTCTGTGCAAGAGATGAACAGCTACAAGAATACGCTACAGCCTCGGCAAATCATCCCTATTTTGCAAATAATTATTTTACGGTCATGCAGCGAGAATACATGACCGCAAGAGACGCTATCACTGGTCTCTTGAAAGAGGCGCAAAAAGAAGAGTTGCCAGCAAAGGTAACAACTCCAAACCCAAGCGTGAACAAGCCAGGCGCTAGTGTGGAACTTACCCAACCAATTACACCGCCAATGAAGGTACAGCATGGTGAAAATAATATCGGGGGTTTAAGATACCAGCTTGATGCGATAATCAGTTCAATAAATTTCATGATTGATGGAATCTACAAGGCCCCATTGAAGAACAAGTCTTATTGTGAGCTGAAAATAAGCACGTTAACAAAGTACTGGGATGAACTGCGAGACGTGCATCGAACCATATGCAGGTCCCAAGGCGACAAGGCTACGTATAGTACCGTGGATTACAATCAAACGGAAGAGCGCATACAGGATGCGCTCATATTCCTTTCCACGAACAAAGACAAGGCAGAGCCAGGGCAACATGGTTTGGTCAACCCACAGTCATACATTAAGCTTCCAGAAATGTCTATCCCGAAATTCGACGGAAATTATGGGCAATGGACATCATTTCATGACCTCTTCCACCAAATCATTGATTCACAACCACTTGTAAATGCCCAAAAAATGTGGTATTTAAAAGCCAACTTAATGGGCGAGCCGGAACAGCTTATCAAGCACATGCCAGTATCGGATGAAAACTACAAGGATGCTTGGACTATCCTGCGAAGCCGATATGACAACAAAAGGCTAATGGTCACAACTTTTCTAGAAAAGCTACTATCCCAACCAACTATCGTAGCTGACTCAGCTGCCTCAATAAAACAGTGCCATGATACCACAAAAGCGTGCATGTTGGGTCTGCGAAACATAAAGGTAGACACGACAAACTGGGACCCGATTCTGATTCACCTGTTGTTGAAAAGGCTTGATAAGACGTCACACAACTTATATGAGCAATCGCTGAAGTGTCCCCGGGAGTTACAATCCCTGGATTCCTTCCTAACATTCTTGGAGCTAAGATTCCAGGCTTTGGAGGCCTTCGGCAACGAAAAACGTTCGGGAATTAAGAATGAACCTAAGAAACTATCGGCCTTAGTGTCAACTAATCAAACGTCAGCTAGTGGCTGTAAAAATTGTAATGGCAACCACAAAATATGCGCCTGCGAACAGTTCAAAAAGCTAACAATACCAGACCGTATTAAAAGGGCCAGCAAACTAAAGCTCTGCATGAACTACGTGCTGGACATAGGAGTTCCGAGTGCAGTTCTCGCACCTGTATGAAGTGCAACAAACGGCATAACACCTTGCTGCACAAACTGGAAAGCACAACCTCAACACCCAGTCCTTATACCACAAGTGGACAACCTCAACAAGCAGAGCTTAAGCCGCAAGCAGCTGAATTTAAGCCAAAAGAAAGGATATCGCTAGCCACTGAAGATACAAGGGCTGAAGTATTGCTCAGCACGGTGATGGTTCAGACAACCGATAGCAGGGGTAAAACAGTAGACCTCCGAGCGATCCTAGACAGCGGCTCACAAGTAAACTTGATCACCGAAGCTGCCCTTAAAAAGCTTAACCGCAAGTCACAAGCAGCTAGCATTGCAATCAGTAGCGTTGGAGGAGTGATTCAAAAGGCCACTAGACAAATAAAGCTACCAATACAATCCAAGCAAACGAACTACAAGATCCAGGTGGATGCCTACGTGGTAAGGCAAATAACGGCATACAAGCCATCCAAAACGTTTAGCAGAGAAGACTGGCCGATCCCGGGGAATATCTCCTTGGCCGATCCAAGCTTCAATCAAGCGGGACCAGTGGAGATGCTGATCGGAGTAGAGTGGTATTACCAGTTATTGTCAATCGGTCAAATCAAAATGGGCGAGTTCCTTCCTACGCTACAAAATACCCTCTTTGGTTGGATTGTTGGTGGAAGATTTAGCACCCCCAAAATTCCAACAGCTAGTCCGAAAATAGCTACATGTGGAATGTACCGTACGGAGGGTCAGAGACTGGATGCAGAACTGGAAAAATTCTGGAAGTTAGAAGAAGGGGAGAAACCAACCACCACGATGACCTCCAAGGAGCGCCAATGTGAAGCACATTTTTATCAAAACGTGAAATGAGACGACAATGGGCGTTTCATAGTTAGATTACCATTTGTACTGGATCCAAAACAACTAGGACAGTCAAAATATATGGCCTTAAAAAGGTTTGTTCAGCTTGAAAAACGCTTAGCAAAAGATCCTGAGGTCAAAAGAGCCTACCAAGAATTTATGGAGGAGTATCTCAAGCTAGGTCACATGGAAGAAATAAACATGCCAAACAGCTCAGAGCCACATTTTGTTTTGCCCCACCACTGTGTACTCCGACCAGACAGTTCTACTACTAAACTCAGGGTAGTTTTTGATGCGTCTGCAAAGACTACGACCAGCACAAGCTTGAATGATGTGCTTCACACCGGTCCTACGATACAAAATGAGCTGTTCACTATCCTGCTTCGCTTCCGCTTATTTAAGTACGTCTTCTCCGCTGATATTGAGAAGATGTACCGACAAATTCAGATAGACAAACGTGATCGATTGTTCCAAATCATCTTCTGGCGTAATCACCCGAGCGAAGCATTACGATGCTATCAACTGAATACCGTAACGTATGGTACTACCGTGGCACCTTACCTAGCAACTAAGTGCTTAGAGCAATTAGCGGTCAACTCAAAGATTAAACACCCCTTGGGAAGTCTCGCTGTCTTGGTGTGGTATGGCTGCCAAAGCAAGACGAATTGGTCATTCGTGTCCCAACCTACGAAGATCCAGCAAAGGTGACAAAGAGAACCGCGCTCTCCACGATCGCGCATATTTTTGATCCCTTGGGGCTCATGAGTCCAGTGACAGTGACAGCCAAAATCTTCATACAAAATTTATGGAAATTGAAGCTTGATTGGGATGCAGCGTTACCGATGGAACTGCACTCTACCTGGATAAATTTTCATCAAAGTTTGGCAGAGCTCAATGAAATCAGAATACCTCGACATGTATTTGGTGCCAGAGTTCCTCGCAGCACGCAGTTACATGCCTTTTCAGACGCTTCCGAGAAGGCCTACGGCGCTGCTGTCTACTTCCGGGCTAACCATTACGACGGTACAACAACTGTGCATTTACTGTGCGCCAAAACTCGAGTGGCACCAATCAAAACTATTACAATCCCACGTTTGGAGTTGTGTGCCGCCAAATTAGCAGTTGAGTTGGTTCACCGCCTTCAATCCGATTTAGAGCTTCCTGGACAGTCATGTTATTTTTGGACAGATTCTGAAGTGGTGTTGCATTGGATCCATAGTGAAGCGGCGTCCTACCAGACATTTGTAGCAAATCGGATAGCTGCTATTCAACAATATTCAACACCAAATCAATGGCGCCACGTGAGTTCCAGTTGTAACCCAGCAGATTTGGCTTCCCGAGGCACTGTCCCTGCAAAATTAAAAGAAAGCCCATTGTGGTTCTATGGGCCCTTGTTTCTTCATGGCCACCCTGACATGTGGCCCGCTAAACCAGCCGAAAAAGAAATTAACTTGGAAAAAAAGAAGGCAAAAAGGATTCTAGTAGTCACGGAAGCAGAACCACATTTCATACACAGAATAAATCACGGCAATTCATTTCGGAAGCTGAAATGCATCGTAGCATTGGTCATTCGATTCACCAGAGTGATCAGCTGTAAGATCAACTCAAGGCGGAAAACCAATCCACCGACGGTATCCGAATTAGAAGCAGCTTCTTCCATCATTATTAGGGAGATTCAGCAGCAGGAGTTCAGTGAAGAAATTAAAACCCTTGAAGCAACAAACCAGCTAAGTGTTAGTAACCGGCTAAGCAGCCTAACTCCCTTTCTCGACAGCCAAGGATTATTACGAGTAGGTGGACGCCTTGAACTTTCCGACCTAGAATACAACCACAAACATCCTGTGCTGCTCCCCTACGCGCATCCAATCACGAAACTGATTCTTAATCAGATTCACAAGGACCACCAGCATGCCTGCTCTCAAGCCTTGTTAGCAATTGCGCGGCAGCGTTATTGGCCAATCAAGGGAAAAACACTCGCTCGTTCAGTAGTACAAAATTGTGTCACTTGTGCCAGAGCAAAGCCCAAGCTGCTCACTCAACTGATGGGAGACCTACCCGCAAATAGAGTCCATCAAGCTAGGCCCTTTGTCAACACGGGAGTAGACTTTGCGGGACCTTTCTATACACATTTCAAGGTTCGTGGTAAACAACCCCATAAGTCTTATTTAGCAGTATTCTGCTGTTTTGCAACGAAGGCCGTGCATTTCGAGCTGGCTACCGAATTGACAACCGAGGCTTTCATGGGCGCACTCAAACGATTTGTTTCACGAAGAGGAAATTGTAGAAACATTTATTGTGACAATGCCACAAATTTTGTGGGAGCGAACAATCAGCTGACTGAATTAAAACAGCGAATTCTAGACAAGCAATCCCAGGAGAGCATAATCAAGTTCTGCACAGCAAGAGGAACCGACTTCCACTTCATACCACCAAGAGCTCCTCACTTTGGTGGGCTATGGGAAGCGGCCGTCAAATCAGCTAAACACCTAATAGTCAAAAATTTAGCCAATGTTAATTTAACCTACGAAGAGCTCGAAACCGTTGTTATCGAAGCAGAAGCAATACTCAACTCACGGCCTTTAACACCACTATCCTCCGATCCTAACGATCTTCAGGCTCTAACTTCAGGTCACTTCTTAATCGGAGGGCCGCTCACCAGCTCCGTAGATGTGAATGCTGAAATACCTCGCCTATCTTTGGGACACAGATGGAAACTAGTGATGGATCTGAAGTATAAGCTTTGGCAGAGATGGTCAAATGAGTATTTAAACGAGCTACAACATAGACATAAATGGAAGCAGTAATGCAACAACATAACACCTGGAATGATGGTTATTTTAAAGGAAGAAAACACGCCAGTTCTGAAATGGCCCCTAGGCAGAATCGTGCACATCTTCAAAGGAAATGATGGATTGGTTCGAGTAGCCGATGTGAATGACCAACCACCGTTAGAGGAAGAAGGATTCCACAAACCTCCCACTCAGACCACTGAAGCACACAATAATAGCAGTGAAACCTGCAGTAAAAAGAATAAGAGCACCGACAAGCCCAAGGCTGGTCCATCAGGTACGAAACGGCGTCGATTGGGAAACCTGGTTCTACAGTCACTACTTTTGGTAGGACTTTTCATACCTGGATGGGCCACTGTAGTTACAACACATCCCTTTGAAACTTCTCCTGGCGTGTACGTAGAAAACTTGGGACCTGCACACTTAATCCTAAATGAGTGGAAGTTGCTAGTCTATTATGATCTTACGTCCTATTGGAAAGAGCTAGATACAATAAAGCTAGGAATAAACCAACTACAGTTCCTAAACCAGCTTCTGAATACTGATGCCACTTGCCAGGGTATCATCTCGCAGTTTCAGTCACTCGTAAGGGAGGCGGACAAAATTAATGCTCTGATGCAGCGCAGAACAAAAGAAAAGGTCAGACGAACAAAACGTGGGGCTTTCAACATCGTAGGGAATATAGCTAGTTCTCTATTTGGAGTTCTTGACTCTGAGTACGCTGAACATATGAGCAATGTAATCAACCGATTAGAGGATAGTGATCAACACTTACAAGAGCTAATAAGAAACCAAACTTTAGTGATCAACTCCACAGTTAATATCATGACCGAATCAAACAGATTTAATGAACAACGCTTAAGCGAACTTCGGGAAGCAATCAACACCAATATTCAGCAAGAGAACAATATGACGCACGAAATACATAAACAAAAAACCTTCCAATCCTTTACACTTTTAGCCACACGTCTCACGTTGACTTTGAACAACCATCAACGAACACAAGCTGCGCTCTGGGACTCCTTTATCGACACGAACCATGGGAAACTAAATTCACTATTATTGACACCAGATCAACTACAATCAGCGATCTCCTCCATAAGGGAAGGTTTACCAAATACCGTTCGATTGCCAATATCATCAGGAGATTTAGCGGACTTCTACAGAATCATTACGATACATGGATGCTCCCTGCATAAGAAGATGATGTTTCTATTGAAGATACCATTGGTATCATATGATCAATACGATACAATGCACCTTGTTCCGGTTCCTTTGATGATGAATGGAACTATATCGGAGATAGAGCTTCGGGTAGATTTTTTGATTATAAACCTACATCGAGACACTTACTATCCAATAGCAGAACGCGAATTAAAATCCTGCAGAGCTGTTAATGAACATGGTTACATGTGCAATCAAGTACGACCACTATATCGACGAGGTTCCCCAGTCGCAGCTTGTGAATTAAGCTTCCTCAATCATTTCACCTGGCCAAATAAGTGTCATTTGAAACCTGTTGCCGAGCCAAGGAGATGGATACCCTTAATCGATTCCAATCACTGGATCTATTTTATGATAGCAGCTTCAACGATCAATATCGACTGTGGAAAAGAAATATCATCCATAACCCTGAACGGCACTGGAATTCTTGAAATACCAGAGGATTGCTCGATAAAGGAAGAAAGCCTAACCATCCAAGCGCACAAGCTATTCTCGTCCTCTTATAAAACCCATTTTGTCTCCACTAGGAACCTTTCAACTTTATCTTTTACATCAGATGAGCCGATATTGTCACCGATCCAAGCTCCTAATGTTTCGAAGGAGAATCATCTACACGAGCTGCAACAGAGGATAACAACATTGTTGGAATCAGAGTTACCATCTACAAGAAATCAATCCCAAGAAGTGCATCATTTTGTAGTAGGCTACATGGGGCTAGTTATCGGTAGTTGCCTGCTTGCTTACTTATTGTGGAATAAACTTTTCCATCAATATAAAAAACCCGAAACGCCATCCTCAACGCTTCCTCCAATACCAGCTCCAAGATCGACACCAGAAGAAGCCTTCAGTTTACGACTTAAAAGTTAAACTACCGTTTAACGCCGGGAGTATGTTTAATATTAAACCAATTATTCTAATGAATATTTTATGTATTCATATCTAAAAAAATTTAAGTTAAGCAAAGCCTATGCATCATATGTATTTTGTTTGTATCTTGTATGCATATTGTCTTTAATTTCTAAACAATTAATTACTCTTCAGCAAATAACTTTGTTCAAATACTCGTATGTCTGGTTCATGTAATTCAACACGCGTCGTGAATTCTTCAGTCTCAAAATAAATATCATTTTTCGTTTCCAAAAGACTGGAGAATTCGCGACGCGCGTACATGCATTGTCGCATCGTCAGCGGAAACCTGTTCCCATGAACCACGTTGGATCGTGGGAGCATGTTCATATGGTTGACGATGTGTCTTATGCATGTGCACCGTCAGCGATATGCTCGCTCATGATGAATGCTACATCGTGGGAGCGAACTTAGAATAGTAATGTGTATTTAAAGAAGATAGAAGAAAATAAAATTGTCATTTACTCATCACACGTCAAAGGTGTTCTTTCGTGTTTTTATTTTTAGAGAAAACTTGACCATTTTTCTTTGGGATATCGGTATTGTACCGAGATTCAAAAATCGATGCACCGACAGATTTTGTATCTGGCGGCCAATCTAAAGCTTTAATTGACCCACCGACAGATTTTGTATCTGACGGCAAATCTAAACTTCCAAATAAGCGGCGAAAGAAAAGCCTTTCGTCGCGGTATAAACAATATCCCCGAGAAGGCCTTAAGGCACCAGCTAAGAAAAATAGGAACAACTGGTACGACGAGGAATACAAGGAAGCGATTAAAGGAACCAGGTACAAAAAGAATACTCGAGCGACCAACTTGGGCCAAAGAAGAACAATACAAAAGCCTTCAATTTCAAGCTAAAAAAAAATGCAAAGAAAGAAACAACTGACCTTCAATACCATGATCAAATAGATTAACCAAAAACATGACCCTAACTGAAGTCAGATTGGCGTATACCTCTATCAAACAATTAAGAGACGGCCTTCATCCACAAACAAGTCTTTCCGAAAGTATACAAGTAGCAATACTTCTATGAAAGTATTGTAGGAGAGTATCATGGGCGCTTTCAAAGTAGACGGTCTTCAATAGATCAAATATTCTCAGTAAAGCACCTGAAAAGTCCTAGGATTATAATTTGCAATTTGCACTAAGTCTTTATAGACTCCAAGCAAGCATACGATAGGGTCGACAGAAATGCGCTGTACAAAATAATGCTCGAATTTGGCGTCCCAACAAAACTAGTCCGCAAGGTCAAGGTCCGCATGATCAAGGACACAGTCCCAGGTAAAGACAACCAGTGAACTAATGGACAGCTTTATTACGGAATCAGGCTTAAAACAAGAGAATGGAATTACTCGAATGCTCTTTGATATTGCGATGAAAAAGGTCATCAGGAAGACATTACCTGAAAGCTCGGGTACCCTAATGTTCAAGGCCACACAATTGGTACCATACGCTGATGACGTCAATATTATGGCATGTTCAATCTTACATACCAGAAAAGCCTAAAATTTGAAACAAACCCAAGTGGCCTAACAGTTAATGAATCTAAAACTAAGTTCATGACTCAAACGAGGTAGATAACCTAACGATAAGCGACTACAAACTTGAAAGTGTGAATAACTTTGTAGAACTTGGAGCCAACCTGAATAGAAGAGGCGCCAAAAAGAACGAGATTTGACGCCGCCAATAAAGCATATTAATCCGTGCATCCCATTCCAAGGGCCAAAGATGTGTGCCGGCAAAACACTAGTCAAATTTGTGCTGTTATATGGAAGTGAAACACGGACCCTGATGCGCGAATTCAAAAAGGCAGTGGATATATTTGAATGCAAAGTGCTCCGGAATATCTACGGCCCAGTGAAATAAGGAACAGAGTGGAGACTACGTTACAATGAAGAGTTGCATAAGCTAATTGACAAGTCAGCTGTTTCTTCTTGCGTAAAATTACGGAAATTGTGATGGTTGGACTATGTAGTAAGAATGGAAGAAAACTGGCTACCCAAAAGAACATTCAAGGGTAGAACACAAAGTAGACGTCTAATGGGAAGATGGGAAAACGTGATGGGAAGATGGGAAAACATGATAAAAGCTGACAGCGGATCCTTTTTGGGAATAAATAGCTAGTGGACAAGGTCGAGGAAGCGTGATAATTGGAGGAGATTAATCCTGGAGGCCAAGGCCAAGCTGGGGTTGCCGCGCCATATATGATGAAGATAATAGTATTTTACTTAAAAATCGAGGTTGCTCTTGATTCCTCCTTGAACATTGTAGTGCTTCTTGCTCGCTGAGTCTCTCTGTTGAACTTGCAATGGCTGGGGCTGGTAGCAGTGAACCTTTAATCTAAATAGGTGGTTGAACTGTATATTTGATGATAAGCTCTTTGTTCCAGTTGATTCCTCATTTCTCAAAGAAGGTTGCTTTGCATATGCACATTTTATCAACAGTAGCCAGTGTGTTGATATTAACTCCTTGATTTCGTCCGTCCTCGGCTTTTGTTGGTTTGTGCTGTCGTTGGCCGTAATTGGTTAATATGATGTTTTAATTTATTTCCGTCATCAAGTTCCACAAAATAATGTAGCTGACCGTATTCTTCGAGTATAGTGCCACTTTTATACAATTTCTTATTATCCTTAAAGTATGTAGCTTCGACAGGGTTCCCGACTCCTATCCAATTTCTCCGAAGAGTGTGCCGGTTAATCGATTTTCACTGTGATCTCTGCAGTCTAAAGGCGTCCAAGTTCATGTGAATGTTGCGGTATAAATACAGCTTTACTGGTGTTTTTTTCATTTTTCAGTGGAGTTGCTGTATAGCAAAATAGGCATTGGCTTTTTTGCAATTACGTAGATGCATTTTGTCGCGCGTTATGGTTCACGGCCAATAATTTTAATTTTCCGGGAAAGTGAAAACGCAATGTCTTTTAAATTAAATCAAAAGAGTTTATTTACTAAAAATACACAATCACTCATTTAACTATTTCACAAATTGTCTACTGATTTCTATTTTAACTGTTTATCACTTCAATATCGCTGTTTACTTGGCACTCCACACTATCGCAGTTTACTATATCGCGGTTGTAATGAATAATCCCCCCATTCATTCTGGCCGTTCAATCCATTTCTCGTACATTGGCGAATGTTCTGCCGAGAGGTATCTGGTAAATTCGAGCAGCTTAATGAATGGAGCAGTGACTCACTTTCAGATGTTGATCATGCTTGATGGGCTCTCGTGGTTTCGAGTGAATTTATTTTGTTGATGTTCTTAATGGTTGTGAAAACAATTGCGACAGTAGCTCGCAGTATTATTTGTACATGTAACACTGCCCCCAATTCAGTTCTTTTCGCCCCGAAAAGATGTTTCACCAGTTGTAGTCAATACTCCCTGGATGTAATATGGGACAAGACGGTCCAGGTGCACGATTTTCATTTTGGCTCTGGGCTTACGGTGTTATGACATCATTGATTCGCTTTGTAATTCGGTATGGTCCCTCCCAATTATGTTGCAACTTTGGATACCTGCCATTTCGCCGTAGCAGGTTATATAGCCAGACCAACTCATCTTGCTGGAAGCGAGTGGAATTTGCCTTTAGATCATACCTGGTCTTCATGCAGTCAGTAGCTGATTCGAGGTGTTTTCGCACTGTCCGATGTATCTGGTTCAACTGTTGTCTTAGATCACTTGCGTACTCCGAGATCGTTTGGGGTTTCTCAGGGGGTGTTCCGAACTTTATATCAGCCGGCAGATGAATAGTCTTTCTAAAAATGACTTTGGCTGGGGCTTGACCCGTCGATGCATGTTCGGCAGCTCTGCACACCATCAAAAATAGTGGAATATGTCGATCCCAGTCTCTTTGGTTCTCGTCAACCATCTTGGCCAGATGTTTATTGAGCGTGCCTTTGAAACGTTCGACCATTCCATTGGATTGGGGATGCAGTGGTGTTGTCCTCGTTTTCCGTATTCCCAGCAACTCGCACATTTCGCCAAAAACTAGTGACTCAAAGTTTCGGCCTTGATCCGAATGTAGTTCCCAAGGTACGCCGTACCTACTGACCCAATTTAACACTAGCTGTTCGGCTACAGTAGGTGCTTCCTAGTTGGGAATGGGGTAGACCTCGGGCCACTTGCTGAAATAATCCGCGACAACCAGCGTGTATCGAACACTCCACTCGGATTCAGGAAAGGGTCCTGCGATGTCAACAGCTTTCAAATGGTACTCCCACGTTATAGGTTTGCATTTGTCCTCTCAGTCGTCGCTTTGGACCTTTGACGGAAGCGCAAATTGTGCATCTACCGTACTAGTCCTCTACGTCTTATCGAGCGTGGAGCCAGTAGAACCTTTCGCGCAATTTCGCTAAGGTCTTATTAATACCAAGGTGGCCTCCCAAGGATTCGTCGTGCATCTCCTTAACCACATCGTGGATTCGGCTTTTGGGTAGTATAGTTTGCATCCTATAGGAGCTCCCATCCGCCGTTTCCAATTTTCGCTTGAGTACGCCACCCTCCACCTGAAGGGAGTTCCATCGTGCCCAATAACTTTTCTTTTCTTTCCACTCAGGTCGCCCAGTTTTCTCCTTCCATACGAGCAATGGTCCGATGTCTTCATCGGCTAACTGGGCATTTCGAATTTCCTCCGATGAACAACCTTCATCGAATTCGGCCGCTATCCATCGCAGGTCGACGGGCGATTTCTTTTCCTCAATCCGTCGACAATGCTTGCAGTTAGCTGGGCATGGACGATGAGATAGGGTATCAGCATTTCCATGAACTCTGCCCTTCCGATGAACAATTTCGTAGTCGTATGACTGCAACTTGTCCCTCGGGGATTTCGAAGTTGAGCAGCCACCTCAGCGATGCATGGTCCGTTCGAAGAATAAATTTCGGGCCATATAGGTACTTATGGAACTGCTTGGTGGCCTCTATTATAGCCAATAGTTCCTTCCTGGTCACGCAGTAGTTCCTCTCGCTTTTTGGGAGAACTCGACTGTAATACGAGAGGACTCTTTCTTCGCCATCGATCTGCTGGAAGAGTACAGCTCCAATACCGCCGTTGCTCGAATCGGTGTGAACTACAAACATTTTTACGGGTTTCGGACATGCCAGCACGGGTGATTCACACAGCTTCTCCTTCAAGGTCTCAAGGGCTACCTAACATTGTTCATTCCAGACATACGGACGATTTTTCTCGGTTAGCTGATGGAGACACTTAGCTATTTTGGCAAAGTCTTTGACGAATCTTCGATAGTAGGTTGCCAGGCCCAGAAACCTTCGTAGTTGGTACTTGTTTTTTGGTGTAGGCCAGCTTTTCACGGCTTCAATTTTCTCAGAGTCTGTTTTGACCCCTTCTGCTGATACGACGTGTTCCAGGTATTTTACTTTAGCTGCAAAAAGGGTACATTTGTCGGGACTAAGTTTCCAATTCGCCAGTCACATTCGGGAGAAAACCTCTTCTAAGTTCCGCACATGCTCTTGGAACGTTCTCCCGATAACACTGATGTCATCTAGGTAGACCAAGCAGGTTTTTCAGGTTAGGCCACGTAGCACGTATTCCATCAGGCGTCTGAAAGTGGCGGGAGCATTGCAAAGCCCAAATTGCATCACCGGGAATTGCCACAATCCAGTCCCAACTGAAAGTGCGGCTTTCTCTCGGTCCTTCTTGTCGATTTCTACCTGCCAGTAGCCACTCTTGAGATCGAGTGTAGAAAACCATTTTGCGTCGGCTAAAGTATCCACGATGTCATCGATGCGTGGGAGCGAGTAACTATCTTTCTTATTGACGTCGTTAAGCTGCCTATAGTCGACACAAAAACGAGTGCTACCGCCCTTTTTCTTTACTCAAACTACTGGCGCGGCCCATGGACTGACAGAAGGTTCAATAACGCCTTGTTTTTCTATGTCCGAGATCAGTGTGCCAACTTCTCCTTGTTTGGCTTTAGGAAGACGTCTCTAAGCTTGTCTGATTGGCTTGGCTCCATGTGTATCTATGACGTGAGCTACCATACTCGTTCGGCCTTGGTCATCCGGGCTTGTTGAGAAGATGTCACTGTACTTGGTGACCAGATCAGAGGCTCGCTTGAATAGCCGCACTGGCAATTGGACTCTTCCCGGGTTTTGTGTGCCTCTCGCCTCCTTTTCTCACGATGGTCGTGAGTGGCTTCCAAAGAGGTGATGGTGGGAATAGGCTGGCAGCTGCCGATGACTTCTCTCGCTTTGATGCTCGTGGTTGAGTCTGCGGGGTTAAGGACTCTAACTGGCACGTTTCCGTTCCTTATAGATCTTACAAGGCTTCGTCTTACAATCAAACTGCGCAATGTGGACGTCTTCGTTGGCTCTATCAGATAAGATCGGTGGTCTCTAGAATCACCATCGAGCTTGGCCCATACAATGCTTTCGGGAGAATTTGGTACATTAGTGTCGGTACATACTACTACATTCATCTTGGGAATTCGGACGCTGGGATCCTCCATCAATAATTCGACATTCTGCCATTTTAATACCCATTCGCCCAAGTCCAACGTGATTCCATGTGGTCGCAGAATATCCATTCCAAGAATGCAGTCATCCATAATGTTCGCGACCAGAAAATTGTGTCGCAACGCAAGGTCTCCCAACTTTATCTGGAGGTTGACCTCTCCATGGACAGGTGCAGTTTCTCCCGTAGCTGTCCTTAGTGAGAAAATCCTGTCATTTTGATGTAGTTGTTGCCTCACATGGTCTAGTCGGATACTCGATCGGGTTGCACCAGTGTCGATTGTTATGGTGCAATGTTCTCCGTCAACTTGACGCGGAAGGCAAAAGTCCACTTCTCCACGATGTAGTCTTGACACGGTGATGGTGGTGCTGGAGACGTCGATCCTCCTAGCCAACTTCTGTCCCACGAAGTTGGCTCTTACATGTTTCCCGACCGCTCAGCTTGAATGGCTTCCATTCTGGGCTTCTGACTCGGCTTAGGTCTTCTCCTAGCTGCACACCCTAGACAATAGCTCGGCTTTTGCTGCTTCTTGCAGTTTCTTTGCAGGTGCTCCTTCTCTCCGCAATTCCGGCATCTAGGCGCGCCATTTACATGCGGGTTTCGCTCAATTTTCACGCGCTCACACCTGCACTCATCTGCCACTACCTCGTGAACCCGGGCAGTGGTACGAGTCACATTTTTTGCTGCCTCAAAGTTCAAACTATAAGCCAATGCATCCTTAACCATTTGCTTGTGAGCTAAACCCATGGCTTGTTGCAATTGCTGGTCCTTCATGCACTGATGAATGCTTCTGTCGCTGCGTCATCTCGATGTTCTGAGTCGTACGCTGGGTAAGCCAAAAGTACCAGTCGCTCAATGTCTTGGGCTAGCTGCTATAAAGTTTCGCCAGACTTCTGCATCCAATGCCGTAGCTGTGACCGATAAATCTGCTTCAGATGATCGTCTCCATAACGCATGTCGAGCGCATTCGTTAAAGCAGCTGGGTTTGAGTGTAACTCAACTGGGATCATCTGCAAAAGCTCGGCAGCTGGGCCTCTTAGAGCAAGAATAAGTGCAGTTGCTCGTTCCTGCTCACTCCAGTGATTTGCCCTTGCAGTAGCTTCAAACTGGGTTTTGCAAATACTCCAGACCGTTTGCCCGTCGAATATTGGTGCTTTCACATTTCTGGATGAGCTTTGCTCTACGGTTGCAAGTGGGGCTGGTGAGGTGGTAACAGGTGCCTTCGCTGCTTCCAATTCCTTTTTCATTTTTTCCATTTCATGGTTTATTCTCTCTTCGACCTGATAAACCTTTTCCTCGACGCATTTAATTTGTTTGGTCAGACTACCGAGCTCCGCTTTTATTTCGGTTGACTGTTTTTGCAAATCCGCCTTGCTTTCGATCGCTTGTTGGCCCAGCTTCTGGTCCAGCTTCGCAGTTAAACTGGATGACTATTCATTTAGCTTCGCAGTTAAACTGGATGACTGTTCATTTAGCTTTGCAGCTAAACTGGATGTCTGTTCATTTAGCTGCGCTGATTGTTCATTTAGCTTCGCAATTAAATTGGATGACTGTTGTCGCTGCTCTTGCTGCATCAGCATCATTATTTGCATCAGCACACTTTCTGGTTCCTTTGATTTTTGTGTTTCTACTTCACCACCTTCTGCGCCTCAATTGATCAATATGATCAATTGATCAATTTTTAGATGAAAGTTTCCTGGCATTTTTATTGTTTCGGCTATTTTGCCACCAGTCTCCACGTTAATTTTCACTATTATGCACTTTAAAAATGTTTAAACGTTTTCACTTCCAAAATTTTCTTTCTCACTTCTTGACACCACTGTTGCGTGTTATGGTTCGCGGGCAATAATTTTAATATTCCGGGAAAGTGAAAACGCAATGTCTTTCAAATCAAATCAAAAGAGTTTATTTACTAAAAATGCACAATCACTCATTTAACTATTTCACAAATTGTCTACTGATTTCTATTTCAACTGTTTATCACTGCAATATCGCTTTTTACTTCGCACTCCACACTTTTGCAGTTTACTATATCGCGGTTGTAATGAATAATCCCCCCATTCATTCAGCTCGCTTTTATATAGGGTCTCTAGCCGTTCAATCCATTTCTCGTACATTGGCAAATGTTCTGCCGAGAGATATCTGGTATATTCGAGCAGCCCGATGAATGGAGCAGTGACTCACTTTCAGATGTTGATCATGCTTGGTGGGTTCTCGTGGTTTCGAGTAAATTCATTTTGTTGATGTTCTTAATGGTTGTGAAAACAATTGCGACAGTAGCTCGCAGAATTATTTGTACATGTAACAATATTTTAAATGTCTGTATATTTTGCTTGTGGCCAGATGCACTGGTACAATAAATTCGTCAAAACGATACATGATTTACTTAACTCAGTAAAATTATCACTGTTAAATACTGTTCCGGGTAGCCGTTTTTTGAGAAAACGTCAGATAACAGTTAAATGGTCGAAGCTGATGTCGGTACTGATGAACGAATTTCAATTTCATCCCATTTCGATTTTGCGTCCATTAAAAGTTAGAAGTCGTAGCCCTATATCAGTACGGCTGAGTCGATATGTATACGCTGCCAATTACTATCTGGTTCTTGGCACGGATGGAGGGGGGAGGGGGTTTTTAGTCGGTTGTTCTAGACAGATGCATACTGGATGTAATCCCGTTAAAACTTTTCAATATTTTAATATACATACTTTCTTGCAATATGTCTCAGTTTTGTAATTCCTATGTGTATTTGGTGTAATTCCTGGAGTACAAAGGCTCATATGGTCGCTGATGTAACCACAAGTCGTCTCCTAAATACAATACTACGATATATGATTAATTTAGAGTCTGCTACATTGTTATTTTGTAATTCCTGACATAAGCATTTCAGCTCTTGGTAATTTTAGGTTGTGCACGAGCTAACAAAAACTGGAATGAAAAATGTATTTTATGATTGTTAAAGTCTGTCGATTCAAACTTCTATTGGATTTATTAGAACTTCCGTTTTTTCCGCTTGCTGAAAAATATATTCCAAATGTGAATATCCTTTTTAGTCGCATATTTTTCTTGTTGTGTTGTCAATTGGCTTATTATAATGTGATTCTATGAAGATTATGCGTACTATTAATTTTCTATGGATTTACAATAGGCAATTTAACTTTATTGAAATCGTGATATTCGTCGTGTTGTTTCCTGAAATTGAACATGGCCTCCGCTTTGATAAATTTATTAAATAACGCGTAGCTTCTCGCGTCCACGCATCCATTTTTGCACGCAAATCAAAGAAAGGAAATCGATTCATGACGACTACCTTCTTCACCGAATGTTTAATTCGGAATGATTACCGGCGTTTGTATAAAATTTCCCCCACCAAATGATCAACAAAATGCGTTTGTGTATGTGCGTTACGCTCGCTCACCCTAAAAAGTTTTGGCGTGTTTTTACCATCAGGTTCCCTCAATGCCTCTCACTCTTCTTGCCCATATAACCTGTTTAACGCTCACTTTTAAAGAAGAGTGAGAGGCATTAAGGTGACCTGATGGTAAAAACAAGCCAACATTTTTTAGGGTTCAGCCACATTGCGATTTTACTGTCGTAATCAGCGATTTTTAAGACGCAAATACGAACACACTGCGACAAGATTTGCAAAGGAACTTCAGGCATGCGCAGAACTAATATGCTCATTTGAAGGTATGTCTTTGCCAGGAACACATGCGCTAACTCATTTGTGCGCTATTCAAGAAACTTCCGTGCGCGTCTGCGTCATATGTCCAAATGATGTGCGCCTGCGCGAGTATCACAAAAACTACATACCTACTAAACTGGTTTTAGGAAACACTTTCTCATTTTTGGTTCTAAATTCAGTTATTATTTGCTAATTCACGATTTTTAGGAATTTTTTTCCAAGTGGTAACAATTTCAGGAGAAGAAAATACAAAATTTTTTTTATTGGTGAATAAGACCTACGGGCCGAGCCCGGGAGGATTCCCCCCATCTCTCGACAGCCCTGGAGTTATGTGCCCTATCACTACTTTCCTTTTTGTATTTAAATTGATTAAACTTAGCTACATTATACTTCAATTCAGTTGTAGCCTTCCTAGAATGGTAGCTCTTTGTTTTAAAACAAATTTTTAGTTTTTTTCGGAATTCGTTCGCAAATATATGAAGCATCGTAAATAATCTTAGTTAATGATCTTTTTTTTCTTCAAATTCGTAAAATAAAAGAATATGAATGATTGTATCAAATCACATGAGCATATTTTCAAATTAAGACACCAAATCATTTTGCACACCATCCAATCATTTACAGTTTTTGCTGCCATTATTCAAGCATTTTGACATCTTTCTAAAGTAAACTATAAAACCTTATAGTCCCTAATCCTTGATAATCTAATTTGATCTCACAACAAAGAAGACGCAGTCGGAATGTTTGCATGATATACTCGTGTAACGAAATTATATCTTTGTTTTTTGAATATTCATTAAATTAATCAAAATTCATTAAATTGCATTGAAATACCAAGTGATCAACTTAGTTGATAAAAAGAAAAATACAATCACCAAATTCTTAACACATTGCATTGTATTCAAATCTTAGACTAACTTTACGTATACTAGATTTATCACATTTTATTGAAAAAGATAACATTAATTGACAACGACGTGACGCTATTCAAATATTTAATGGTCCTGGGAAATGGTTTGTTCATCTAATAGTTAATTATATTTTAATTAAAAAGTTGAAAGTAATTATTGTCTGTTTAACTAAATCCTATGGGAATGGAGGTATTGAAATTAATCAAATTTGATTTATTTTAATTTTCGATGTTTATTCTTGCTAAGCTGTCTTGAAGATTGTTTTCTGTTTAAGAACGAGTTTCACTTTAAACTTAATTATAACTGACGATAAGTATTTAGAAAATCATGCCTTAGTCTAAGCATTAAGTTTAAGCTTTTCCTGTTATTTATGAATACTTTTCATGCAAAATTAAAATATCCGCAGCATATTTTTTTAAACGTGGCGATAGAATTCATCAATTTGGAATTAATGATAGCGTCAACAATTGCATTGGAAAGTCCATTATTTAACAATAGTCAAATTTTGCAAAGATCTTATCTAAAGATAATTTTATGAGAGCTTATGCAAAGAGCGTCTATTGATTGATGTAGAAATAATTTTTTCTGGAAGTTTACTTGCTTTACAGAGTATTATTCTCTTAGACGCATTTCGGGAACAAAAATCGAAGAATTTTCGAGTATTTGACCACTAAGGTATCTACAGATGCTTTTGGATCCCTGACATACATAAAAACCTTCCTGCTTTCTTTTGCTTTACTAATCCTTTAGTTTTTCACCAGTTGAAAAACCACAATGCCATTTTATCTAAAATAAGAACGAAAAAACGATAAAAAATTTTAATACTGCTTAACAAATTTCTCTAAATCGAGGCATTTAAAACAAAATACTCGCAACTAATCAATTATAAGAACAAAAAATGAAAATTTAAAAAAAAACTTTAATACTGTGGTGATCACAACAGGAAAGGGGCTATAACGCACCGCCATCCTCTACAAGTAAAAAAAACAACTTTCCTTTTGCCCCTGAATCGGATCGTGTTGGCAAGCGCAACAGTGCAACGAACAGCATGCCAAGCATTTTCGATGTTATACTGGCTGCATAGAGACGTACACGTTATCAAAATGATGATATTGAAAGTGTAGTTTCCGGGAAATAAAACAAGAATAGATAGTTCTAAGAATCTTTCATTTCTGTCTACCATTAGCTACAAAGAGGTAAATACCTGACGTGATAAATAAAAAAGGAGAGTTTTAATGGGAGTTTACGGTGCAGTAGAGGCAATTATCATTTCGAAAACTGCTTATTGGGAAAACTGTTCAACGCATGATGAAGATCCAAACACGGGACATACGACAGTATGACGTAATTGCAATGATTTCACAACCTAGCCCATTATCTGTGAGACAACCCGCATTCTCCCCTACACAGCCAGCTCTTTTGTTCGCCCTCATAGAAGGCTACTTCAAGAAGGCAAACATACCCTCCGAAGCAGCCGAATTCATGCATATGATTTTGTCTTTTGACACGCGCTAAACAACAAAAATTACAGACCTGATACTCCTTCCTCACATATACCATCCATTGACCATGCTCAGTGAATAGAAATCTGTGATAAGACCTGTGGTATGCTATGGGTGTAAAACATGGACCCAAACCCAAGCATCCGCAAATATATTGAACGCCTTTGAGTGACGGGTCCTGAGGCGAATGATCGGAGCGAAGCTAGATGGTGACCAATGGCGAATCCGATACAATTATGAGCTGTATGAAATTTTGGACGAACCGGAGGTCTCAACGATTGTAAGACTGTGGAAGCTGCAATGGGCTGGACACATGAATCGTATGGACGAACAACGGATACCCAAGAAGGTATTCGTTGGGGGAACTGAAGGCCGGTGGCCAGTGGGGAAATCGAGGAAACGCTGGCCTGACTCGGTCAACGAAGACAGTTCATCGCTACTCGGATTTCAAAATTGGAAGACGCGGTCAACGGACCGAGACAGTTAGAGGCGCTGTTTGCAGGAAGCGAAGGCCCGAAAGGGGCTGTAGTGCTAAGAAGAAGAAGAAGAATTACATTTTTAATTTCTTATATTAATGGCAGTCGGCTTCCATAATTTTTTATTACAGAGTTCACGGTGAGTGGCAACACACTTGCTTCTACTCTTTTAATAAATATTTCGAGTACTGTGTAAGGTAAATAAAATTTGTAATAGTTTAACGTTTTTAATCGAGTCCTGTCTTTCCGGCTGTCCGTCCGTCCGTGTGTCACACCACTTTGTCCATGATTCCCGATTCCCGAAACATATCCATACTCATGGCAATGCATTTCTGTTCCGATAAGTCAAACAAAGTTCCAGATTTATTGAAACATTTCTTTGTTATTTTAGTTAGAAGCTCTTGAGTATTAGATAATGCTTTTTGGTTGTTTAACTTGATCCATCAATTCTCCTTTTTGGGACGTTGTCAGTGAACCCAGAGACATTATTAATTTGTTTCTAATTTATGTGAAATGATCTGTACGGTGCAAGGAGCACTCTTTACATCGTACGTAACCTATGCAAATTAACTCACTGGCTTGCATACCTCGTAGGTCTGCCCCATAGCCACATTTGCTCGAATGTGGGTTTCCATAGTGGCTGATTAAATAAGGGAACATAACGTCTGTAACACGTTGATCCAACGGCGTTGTGGCCTATGCATCCAAGTAAAGTGGACGACCATCCAAAACTTCCTTGTATGTTTCCTAGTTTTGAGTTGTCCCACGTCGCAGGTTCGATTTCTTTTAAACTGTGCATTATCAATTATGTAAGAAATCGTTCACACTAAATAACTGATATTTTCACACAAATTAGACTAACCTAATGGGCCAATCAGATGTCAAATAAAAAGAATCATCATCAATTAACGAGAATATAATGTCAAGAGGTGCGAATCTATCCATCATCACAGGGTGTTTGCCGCAGAGTATACCCTCATCATCATCAAGCAACGCAACGCTAATGGTTAGCGGTGATTCAGACGCTTTACCTACTTCACAGCTTTCTTCGTCTATCATTACAAGAAGTATGGCACAGAGATCTTCATCTCACCGGGGAGCTATTCCAAAAAATTTCAAAATGGGGCAAGTTACTTAGGAATTACCATCCCTTAAAGTTGTGGCACCACCGAAACAAATCTTCATATCAAGGCTTGCGTATAATACATATACCGAAGACATTTAAGATTATGTAAGTAAGAAATTTGGCTCATCTCTGAAAATAATTAGTTGCCAGAAGCTGACGAAGGACAATTTGATCAACAGAGTAATAGCTTCTTTCAAACTGACTTTTCCGACATCGTGTGACTACATCTTACACCCTGATGGCTGGCCGCCTGGAGTGCTTATTAAATCATTCATAACTCCGAGGAAGAAAAAATGCTCGTTCTCCACCGAGCTCCCTGCCAAAGCTGTAACATCGGTTCTTCCTTAAAAACTTTCAGAATAGCACTCTTGAAAGTCAATTTTCTATTTATTATCAAAATGTTCGTGGTTTAAAAATTCAAGCTGAAGGATCTAGCTTTATCTTATTCTCTCTCTAACGACGATATAATCTTTATTTCTAATTCCTGGTGATTGATAATATATTTGACTCTGAAATTCTTCCTAATCATACAATTGTTAGGCGTGATCGTGATAGGTCAATCTTTAACAAGTTGACGGAGGAGGTGTCCTAGTCTCCTACAAGAATACCTTTACTGGTGTCTCTCTAACAAATTTACTTTTCATTGCTCCTGATGAATGGGCAATAATAGTTATTTCGTCTTCCCTTTCTCTTTCTGTCTTTTGTACTTATAAACCTTGTAAGTCTCCTTTTTTAGGGCTTTCCCTGTCTGTCCATCCATCCGTGGGTCACAGCCCTTTTTCTCGCAAACTACCAAAGCTAGAAACATCAAATTTTGTATGCTGGTTTACACTCTCTTTAAAGTTCAACTACAAAAAAAAATTATAAGGTATTTCATCAAATGTAGCCGATATGGGTATCAAATGAAAGGTCTTGATGAGAGCTTTTCAAAACAATCGATTCGACACTTTTTGCTTCGAAAGACACAGTGGGAGGGGAAATACACGAAAAATTTGTGTCACCCCCTTTTGATCCGAAAATCCGAAAAATCTGAAAAAGTATGGAGGTAGGTGTTTATGAGTACAATATCAGCAAACACCTTAGAAATTCACTCAACTTTGTTAATAATAGTATGATATTCAAATTTCACATTTTCTTGAATAATATCGTATGGGTCCCCTTAAACTGAACGAAATTTGACATTTCAATAGGTCTATAAAAGGTCCCTAAACTTTGTAAGTTTGATGAAAATCGAATAATATACACGGAAGTTATAGTCATTCGAAATTTCTCCAATTACAACAACAATAACACGTGATTTTGGTATTTTATGGACTTCCATCGAATCAGTCACTGCAGTTTCGAATTGATCTTCTTGAAATTTTGTAATAAGATCAATATCATTAATATTTTTGGGAATTCATGATTTGAGTGATTTTTGTTGGTTCGCAACAAAATGGCGACCGTTGAAAATAGAAAAACAATGGATTTTCTTTTAAACGTGCACATCTCTTTGATATATTTCTTGGCTTTATTTGTTGCTGGTGACTGTATTTCTGAGAAGTCGAGTACAAAACCCTTCTGACATGAGCGTAGGTTTGTCTACCTAACTTGTTTTGGTCTACAATACCTTCCTCACCGAAATATCTAGTATTTTCTTATCCGTTTTTCAAATTATCTCGTTGTTTTATCTGGAGATTTTAACCTTCCTAAACTCTCATGGGATGGCAATCAGGTTGATTCTGACTCATCTCAAATTTGGTCTTTAATTTATTCTTTTATGTCCATGTGTTCCCTGGCTCAATTTAATAATTTTCTTAACGTTAGTAATCATATCCTTGAAATATTTTTCTGTCGTATGGAACAATCGTCGCTATGCTCACCTCCAAGTCTTTTCCGTATCTTTCTGCTGATGCCCATCATCCCCCCTTACGTTTTGAATTTTCCTGTATTGCTTCTGTCCATTATCGTCGGGAAGAACGTCAGCACTATAACTTTTATAAAGCTAATTATGAGCAATTTTCCGAAACAATTCGCTCTGTTGATTTTTCCTCCTTCTTTTGCAGTCTTGACTCGGAAACTTGTTGCAACAATTTCTATGACTTCGTAAACGTTGTTATTTCTAACTCCACTCCTCTTGTCACTATAAGAAACTCTTCTGACTGTCCTGGTTTACTCTCGATGTGAGACGAGCCTTGAAAGCTAAAGATCGAGCACGTCAACATTTTTCACGTGACATATCCCCTGAGCCACACTCTTAAATCCTCTTCTAGTTTTCCATCCTCTCTTCATTTGAATGGCTGCTTAGCAAATTCGCCTATTGAGATTCGTGAACTTTTTAGAACTCATTTTTCTTCTATTTTAATGCTGTTCCCAGCAATAGCCCTTGTTCCCAGCAATAGCCCTTGTTTCCAACCATACACACGCCATTTTCACTTCCTTTTACTTGCTATCTGGAAGATTTTATGAAGCTTATTTTAGAACTGGATGACTCTGTTAGTTCAAGTCCCGTTGGTATTCCTAGTCATTTCGTGAAGTCTTTAGCTACTTTTATTTGTGTCCCCCTTTCCTTCCTCTTCAAATCTAGCTTATCTTCAGGCTTTTTCCCTACGTGTTGGAAAATATCCTGTGTTACTCCTATTTTTACAAAAGTGAGCACCTCAGACGTTGCTAATTATCGGCCTATCTCCTTATCACCCTCTTTCTCCAAACTAGAAAATTGTCTACTTGCACTTCACTTACTCATGATTCGTTCGTTCCTGAGAAACATGGTTTTGTTGAGCAAACTTAAATTTCTTAACGTTTGCTCCAATGGTTATCCTCTCACTTATCGAATCGTGTAAGTCAGGTTTCTTTTCAAGGCTATATTTCCACTGCCTTCTACCCATCTTCAGGTGTTCCTCAAGGATCCATTCTTCGTCCACTATTATTCACTCTGTTTATAAATGACCTGCCATTCGTTGCCATCAACTCCTCCTATCCTCTTTATGCAGACGACGTCAAAGTTTTCAAAGAAGTGTCATCTAACAATGACTGTGCCTTGGTTCAAGAAAAATATGGCATTTTATTTTGGAGCTCTTAAAGCCTACCTACACTTAATGTTTCTAAGTGCATCCGTCTTTCATTTTCTAATAACCCTTGCCGTATAAGCTTTCAATTTTCATTAAATAATTCGTACCTAAGTACGGTGACACATTTCAGGGGCTTAGGTGTCACTTTCGACTCTAAATTGAAGTTCGACGTTCACATTTCTGAAATTACTTCTAAAGTCTCTTGATCTTAAGAAACTCCTATACCTTCTCCGATCTTTTATCGTGTGTTAAACTATATTCCAGTTTGGTTCGTTCCATCCTCAAGTACCGCCCGCCAGTTTGGTCGCCTCATTTGAAATGTTTGAAGTTCACGCTAGAAGCTGTGCAAAAAAGATTTACCTGGGTCATCTTCTTGAAGTTCCAGATTCCCTACATTATTTATGAATCACGGTTATCTATCCTCAATATTCCTTCACTGGAAAAGCGTCGACTCTACCTTGATGAATGTCTCCTTTACACGTTTTGCCGTGGTTGCTCGGTACTCGCCTAGGCAACCAGGTTCCAGTGAGGTGCGTTATGCGTTCGACAAGATTGTCTATTATCTTTGATGTTCCATCCGCACGTAACTTTGTGTATTTTCACTCACCCATGCTCAGATTACCACGTAACTATGATGACCTTGTTTATAAAAAATATGTCAACTCTCTTCTTCTCAATTCTTAGTAATTTTTTATCCTCCTCGTTTTTTGCTATTTTCATTACTTGTAGCTTGCTATTTGCATGTCTTTTTTTTTCTTCTTCCTCCTTGCTGGGCTATTACTTAATCTAGTTTGTAATCGGATTTATTCTGTAAAATAGAAGTAAATAAATAAATTAATAAATGTGCGCCTACAAGTACCAGGCGTTTTTTCCACCACATCGCCGACGTTGAGTTGCGTTCCAGTGGCAGAAATCAACTCACCACACTGCCAAGGTCAAGTGACGGTTCAGTTGCTGAGATCTACTTACATCACAGTTGAAGTCAAGTGGTAGTTTAGTGGCAGAGATCTGTCATCGAACACTTGCTAGCTGATCGCAATTGTGTAGGGATGACAAGTCTCTGTCGGGTATCACTCCGCGGGATCGCTGTTTATGACAACCGTTTGTGGCATAATATTGCCGGTCAAATACGCATACGCTTTGCGGATGCATTTTGCGGCTGCCCATGCATATGCGTCGGCTGATGCATTTGCGGGTCCATTTGCTGATTTATCGAGTATTTCACGGGGGCGAACTGCTCAATTAACCTCTTTATAAAATTTTTCACTTCTATGGGTCCAACGACAATCGATTCATTTTCACGTACAATAACAATTTCCAACGATACGTTGAGCTCATCAATACGTTTCCTGAATTGAAGATTCTCAGATGCATGTTGTCAGAAATCAATAATCCATTGTTCTGACGGATGTGGGCTGACTAGTCCTTGTGTAATTTGTGCAAGAAACTTAATGCTCTATAGTAGTGGTTCACGGGGGCAAACTGCTCGATTAAGACAAACGTACCTTTTGTATCGGCAGGTAACTTTCTTATGACATATTCCAGGGCCAAATTGAATAATAGCCCATCTCCCTGCTTTCGTCCGATATTTGTGTCAAAGAAGTCGATGAGTTGGTTATTGATGTGGGCTTGCGAGGTCGTCGAGGTCATTGTCATTTTGGTAAGTATATAATATTTGTCAAAAACAAAAAAACATGAAACAGATTCAGCAAATGCCTCATTTATTATAATCTCGGTTATTACGATACATTTTTAGTAAGATGAATAGGGTGAAATTCAGTTAAAATACAGCTTTTAAAGTGTGTAGAAAATAAAAAAGTTATGATGGAGCAACTAGAGCATTGAACAAATCTGATATTTGCTGGTACATGCCTACTAGAATATTTGCCCAACCTATCTGAAAACTAAATATACAGGGTTCTCCAATAAGAGGTGTAATTTTGATATTTAAAAAAATGCCATCTTTTAATATAAATGATCAAATGTTTACTTTGTTATAAAGAAAACGGTATGCCGTTAATAGTGCAAAACAACATCATGCAAATAACTACCACGACCAAGCTTACAAGACCATATCCTTTTCATGAAAATTTCCATAACCAAATAGCAAAGTGGCTGCCCTATGTCCTCGATAGCCTCACGAATTCTATCTTTGAGGTCTTGAATCGATGCTGGGCTATTGGCGTAGACCTTCTTTTTCACGTGACCCCAAAGGAAGAAATCACAAGGTGTTAAATCACAAGATCTCGGTGGCCTATTGTGATCACCTCTTCGAGAGATAACACGGTCCTGAAACTTTTCCCGTAAAAGATCAATGGTTTCGTTGCTTGTTTGGCACGTGGCGCCATCTTGTTGAAAGTAAACGTTGTCTACATCAATACCACCAATTCCGGCCATTAAAATCATTAATCATCTCTCGATAGCGCAATCCATTCACCGTAACTGTTGCTCCAGCCTCATTTGCGAAAAAGTAAGGTCCAATGACACCGCTGGATCATAAACCATAAACCGCACCAAACAGTCACACAGTGAGGATACAGAGGGTTTTCAACAATAACTCTTGGGTTTTCCCAGCCCAAGATGCGACAATTTTACTTGTTGACGAAGCCACCGAGGTGGAAATGGGTCTCATCACTCAAGATGATTTTTCGATGGCATTCCGGATCATTTTCATGCATTTCAAGAACCCAATCAGCAAAGACACGACGTTGTTGATGATCGACTGGCTTGAGTTCTTGTCTAACTGAATTTTATAAGTCTTAAGACCCAAATCTTTATGCAAAATACGGTGTAATGACGTTTGTGGAATGCCTAATTCTAAAGAACGACGAAGAATGGACAAACCCGGGTTTTCTTCAACACTTTCGGCTACAGCAGCAATATTCTCGGCTGTTCTTGAGCGACGTGCACGGGTTTTATTCTTCGTATCACTAAGTTGTTTCAACAGCTCGGATTTTTCCACCAATTTCTGTATTGCGGTCCGACAATGTGCTTCATGACAACCCAAAAATGTTCGAGTTTTACGAACCATCTCTGCAAAATTTTCACTATTTTTATAGTGAATTTTAATAATTTCAATGCATTGTTGAAGCGTGTATCGTTCCATTTTTAGGTAAATTTCTCGAGAGAAATTTATTAGGTAAATTTCTCGAGAGACATTTACCTATTGCGGCGAGCATATATATATATATATATATATATATATATATATATATATATATATATATATATATATATATATATATATATATATATATATATATATATATATATATATTGTTACATGTACAAATAATTCTGCGAGCTACTGTCGCAATTGTTTTCACAACAATGAAGAACACGAATTCACTCGAAACCACGAGAACCGAACAAGCATGATCAACATCTGCAAGTGACGTCACTCCATTCATTAATTTGCTCGAACCTACCAGGTACCTCTCGGTAGAACATTCGCCAATAAACGAGAAATGGGTGAATAGGTAGAGACCCTATATAAAGGCGAGCTGAATGAATGGGGGGATCATCATTCATTCGACCGTGATAAGAACTGCGATAGTGTGTTTCGTAATAGTGAAGTGATTTAGAAGACAATTGCAATAAGAAATTTATGGACAAGTGTTAGATAATTTTCATAGTGAAAATTAAAATTAGTGAAAGTGTTAAATTGTTTATTGTGCATTTTCGTAATTAAATAAATTCTTTTAACTTAAATTAAAAGACATTGCGTTTTATATATATATATATATATATATATATATATATATATATATATATATATATATATATATATATATATATATACGAGTATGTATAATATATAAATATGGGATATAACGAAATTTGTGACCACGCTAAAGGCTGCAATTTTGCTCCGATTTTCACCAAATTTTCAGAAAAGGTGTATTGGGCTTATATCTCGGTTGAGTTCGTGAACCAGCTATATCGGCCGGGCAAAAAGAAAATGGTGGACATTTTAGACGAAAAATCGTGATTTCTGTTCTGACCAAAGTTAGCTCCGATTTGGATGAAATTTGGTACAAAGGTTCACTGACGTATGCAATGAATCTCGCAATAAAAAATCCAAAGTCGGTACGGCAGAAACAAAATGGCGGCCCCTCAAAAGTCGGAAAACGTGCAAAATTTTGTTGTTGTAATAGTGGTCAAAGCTTTCAAACAGATTTTCATGAAATTCGGCATTTAGATAGAAATTATAAGTATCTAAAGAATCACGTGAAAAAACTGAAGGTCAAGTCACAAAAAACAAAATGGCGGCCAGTTGAAGCTCAAAACTTCAAAGGCTTTTAAAAGTCGCAATTTTAATTCGACATATATTAAACTTGGTTCCAAGATAGGCATTACTTAGATTTACAGTCTTTGATATTTTGGTGATCATGCATGTGGAAATTTCAAAATGGCGGCGTTTTAAATATGCGTGTTTTTCAGGTTTTTGTGGCCCTCTAGCGGTCACATTTTCCAGCGGATTTTGATGAAACTTGAGATTATGGATCTTTGTACTATGTTCTTGTATTATGCAGAAAATTATTAAAATTGAATGAAAAATAAAAAAAGTCGAAAATTTAAAACCCAATATTTTTAAGCTGCCATTTTCACTAAAAATTGAATTATTTTGCCCTGTCTAGAGTGAAACTCCGATTTGAACGAGATTCGGCACATTAATTGACGAGGTCCTAGCCCAAAAAGATTTAAAATTGTCCAAAATCAAATGCATGCATTCAAAATGGCGGCCCCCAAAAGTCAGGAACAAGCCCAATTCGCTATTTTAGTAGCAACTGAAATAATGAATATTTTTCATGGAAACGTTTTAAATGACTTATCTTGAACGTATTTATAAATCAGAATATTTTTTAATATTGTAAAATATTTTTAACAATACCCTAAAATATTATAAAATCGCGACTTGTCTGTCTGTCTGTCCGTCCGTTTGTTCGTGTGTCACAAGTCTTCTCGCAAACCACATGAGCTAGAATGAGGAAATTTTCTACGTAGGTCAAAAGTGGTGCCTCTTGATATTTGCAGTGTAATAACACATTTTAAAGTGTTTAAGGGGGTCTCCCCATACAGGGGGACGATATAAACATTTTTTTTATTTCTGTAGCCCTCTAGCAGCCAAGTTTCTCAACAGATTCCGATAAAACTTGCAATTATAAGTTATTAAGGCAAGTTAATTTAATTTAATTATGCAAATCGGATGACAAATAAAAAATTCGAAAATTTACAGCTTAATAATTTTAGCAGCCGTTTTCAATAAAAATTCAAAATAACGGCCCCTGATTGTTCAGAAAAGAATCGAAAATGTATATATTAATGGCAATGCAAGTGCTGATTAAACTTTTATGGAAATCTTTTGAAATTAACTATTTGAGCTATTGAAGCCAAAAAGTTATCACCTTTGTTTGATAACCACTGTCAAATGTATAAACAGCAAATGTGAAAAGGGCGAAACGAGTATGAATATGTTTATAACAATTTATTACCCGCCGATTTTCAATATGTGATCCATACGTGTGCAACTCAATTTAATTAGCAAAATATTTACGCCTCAATGAAGGGTCTCCAAATACAAACGGCGGCAGATCCTTTCTGTTAATAAATACCCATGTAGTGCTACAAAAATTGCAGTAAGAAGTCCAGTAGTAGATAAGCCAATTTCTTTTTCGAGACCTTACGCCACATACGTGAAATTTACCTTTCCGGCTGGTGCTGCCAACGGGGATTTTATTAATGGCGTAGTTTCAAATTATCAAATGTCAAAAAATGACAGCTTCAAAAGTGACATCTACCGAAATAGCGGGCTATTCAAAAAAAACCTTTTATTGGAAACCCCTTTATTTAGATGACCGCATGCAAGACCGATTTCAAATCAAATTTCCTCTTTTAAAAATTTGTTTTAGCATTCATTTACTCGTATTCACGATTACCAAAAATAAAATTAAACATTAACTTCATTTGTGAATGCTCGCTCCATTTTTCCCGAATCATATCTGCAAGATCAAAAATATAATTTCCTTGATAAACGACTTTATGCACTATTCGTGCATAAAACCAGTTGAAAGCGTTCATTGTAATCTAAAACGAATCTTCACTTTTAACTATTAAAACTTATGGTTTTCATGCATAATAGCTCAAAACAAAAAAAAATAAACAAAAAATACCGGTAAATTTCATGCAAAATATATGCAAGCCGGCGCAATCAATTCTATCTTCACCACTTTTCAGTTGATTGACTCAAAGCCCGCAATCGCTTTCATTAATTTTCAAACAACAATAAGATTGAAATTTTAGTGTAAAGTTAAAAGCTTCCTGAAGCATCTTAAATTCGGATTGCAAAAGTAGCGAATTAGCATTTCGCACAATATGTTAGTTTACGAGTATACAGGTATGTATCTCAGCTTCCTATCGTATGAAGATATCTCAACGATTAAATTCCATATTCACTAAGATAGTTTTAGAAACATCATTACATATGTTCTAGTAAGCTAAGAAAAAGTTCTCATTTCGCTTTTTATTTCTTTGTTAGTGGGATTTTTTACCAATTATTCTGCATAAACATCATCCAAACCTGAAATAATAATCTGGACAACTTTTTCTTATGTTTGAGAAGAAAAATGAAATGTAAATGGATTCATCAAGCGGAAACATTAGAGTTTGAGGAAAAAATTGTTAGACTTTTTAAACGACATCAATCACATTTACAGACGCTACATATATGCTTGCTTGAATTTTAACACTATGAGGTGAAAAATTATTTAATACTCAATTCAGTGGGTGTATGTTGTATTTACTTATATACGCGATGTTTAGTCAGAAATAGTTAGACATTGGCAGCTACGATGCGGCAAATTCATTTATTCAAATTACGCATTTAAAGCTAGGCATTAATTTCTCCCATAATTATTCTGTCGCTGGTGAAATTTTCATTGCCATCTAGTCCTTCGTGCACCAGCGTCCTAATTATCTTCCTCTATGAAGACGGTTAGCGGTGATGCCCTAATATACGAGTATACTAGTATGTACATACATTAGTCAGAAAAATTTTGCGTACAATATAAACTGCAATCCTATATTGCTCATTATTAATTCACATAGGCAACAATTCAAATACCTGGAATTGAATTAAAAAGCTACAACTGGTGACAAAATTGTAGGAATTTTCTTTGCAAAAAGAATGTTGAAAGATTCTTTTATAGTTACATATATAAAATATTTAAAAAGTTGGCATTTTTGTCGCAAAAAAGGTTGCGTACGAAAGAATAAAGGGGGAGTCCCATTAACTATTACCAAAGAGTGGGGAATCCCAAAGACTAGAGGGGAGTAGAACGAATTTATTCGTATTGTCTAGAATGTTTGTGTGATAAATTGGTTTAAAACAAAAAAAAAAAAACAATAAGTGCCAGTGAAAGAGATGTAATATTGAAACTATGAAAAGAGTAATTAAAATGTATAATAATGTATAGAATTCAAAGAGTAATTAAAATGCATCAACCGATAGGATCTACCGCCTTTAAACCTTGTTCGGGACAACCTTCTAAATTGATTGATCGAGAAAAATGCTGTACACGTAGTGAAGTAGAGAAAAATCTGAGACTTAAGGTGACTGAACTTGCAAAAGACGTCAAGGAAAGATTTAACGAATCAATTTGTATTGATATAGTGTGTACAATTTTGAAGAAAGACGGCTATCGTAGCCAAGTTGCATGGAAGAAGCCCTTCGTATCATTTACGAACAGGCAAAAATGAATTGGATTCGCTCATGAACATATCAATAAACCACCGAAATTCTTGAAACATGCTATTTTTTCGGGCGAACTTATATTAGGAATTAAAGGGCGTAAGTTGGTATGGAGCAAAGCAGGTGCTGCATTCAATAAAAAAATCTCGCGCCAAAAGTGAAATATGGTGGTGGTGTCATGGTGTGGGAGTGTATGACTAGTAATGGGTTAGTTAATATCGTGCTTACTGAATCAACAATGAACAAGAGAGATTATCTAGGTAAACTTAAGGCGAATTTAAAGCAACAAACCTGGGGTTGGAAAATACCTTTTTGTTTCAACATGACAATGATCCCCAAGCACACTGCAGAAATTGTAAAGCTTTGGCTACTTTACACTGTACCAAAACAATTACGTACGCCTCCGTAATCACCAGAGCTCAATCCCATTGAGCATCTTTGGAATTCATTAGAGCGTCTGTTCCACCAACTTCATGCTTAAAAAAGTAATACCGTAGAAATGGAGTAAAATTTCAACTTAAGAGACATCAAATCTCATCAATTCAATGCCAAAACGTTTGAGAGAGGTTATTCAGTGTAAAGAGTATCCGACAGTTCTCGTTATTTTGACCCCTAAATATATAATTTCACCCATATTCTCGATACTGTATTCGCCAAGTGTGATATTTTGGGTGTTTGAGGTATTTTGTGCACCGAACAAAGTAGTGATATACCTCTATAATTTCCATACTGTAGCTTGCTACCTTTTATTGTGGATAGGGAATATAATTCATTGGCTCCACTCTTTCGGCATATGTTCTTGTTGCTAAATGTATTGGATGATTTTATAGATAGCTTGCTGAACACCGCTGCCACCCTATTTAATGAGATTCACTGGAGTCTCAGCAATGCCCGACGCTCCAGTATTCTTATGGGCTTTGATGGTGAAACAAACTTCATCTAGAGTTGATGGGGCCGACGGAAGCTATCTGGGAATAGCTATAAACTCCATTTTTATGGAGCTGTGCGGAAGATTAAGACGGTTCTTGCGATATAATGCCATCTTTCCTTAATCCTGGTTAAATTGGCAATGATGTTGCCGATGTCATCACGTCAGAGTGTGGTTTTGGGATGATAACCACGTTTCAGGCTTTTCGCTACTTTGTATGGTTGTCTTGTTGCTCGCTACGATTAGATCAATTCTTCTCAAAAGGTTGTCATAGTATGCTCTTTTCTTAGGTCTGATTATCTTATTCGCTACTCACATGAGATTTTCAAATTGTTCTGTCTTTATCCTGGTTTTCCTTCACAGGTATTGCTTGAACGCCTGATTATCTCACAAATTCTGGCATTCATCATCGAACCAGTCATTTCTTTTGCACCGGGCTTGATGTCCAATCGCCTACCACGGTCTTAATTGCCACTTTCACTTCCACACATAGCTCGTTGGTTGTTTTCAGCGATATACCCGATAGGATGGGAGCTAGCTGGTTGTCGATTGTCTCCATGAAGTTTTTTGCCACAGACCCCATTTGGAGCCTTTCGATGTGAAATTTTTGTGCAGGGCTGGTCTTTGTCAAATACGCCTTTGACATACGACATCGATAGGTTAATTTGATCAAGTAAAGCCAAGCCAAGTACAATTGGCTCCTCAGTATGTACGGACGTCAAGTATGCTCGAGGCCCAAAATTGTTGGACCAGAAAATGGTCGATCTGGTTTTGTGTGTTGACATCCGATGATACCCAGGTCATTTAATGTATGCGTCGATGTGGGAAGCAAGTCAAACGTATGACTAGATTTCTGCTCGATACAAAGTCAATCAGGCGCTGATCGTTATCATTCATTTCATCGTGGAGGCTATATCCTCCAGCCATTCCCCGATGAGATATCTCATTTCCAAGATTAGCGTTGAAATCACCCAGAATTATTCTTGTGTCGTTTGGCCGCACCGAGTCAACTAGTCTTTCCAGATTATTATAGAACGGTTCCTTCGTTTTGCGGTCCTTTTCTTCAGTCAAGTATTCCGTTTTCATACGGACCACACAGAACTGTCCGTTGATTATTTTAAAATCAATAACGTGGGATTTCAACACCCTATCTATAATAAAGGCCACTCCAAATTCTTGCTTTCCAGCAGGCCTCTCACTTTTGAATATTGTGTGTGATCTCACATGTTGAATATCACTTTCACTCCAATTTGCTTCCTGGATTGCCAGTATGTTTAATTTATATTGACTGGCCTGTTGCAAAAGGTCTTTAACAGCGCCAGAGTAGTTTAGTGATCTGACATTCCAGGACTCGGTGGCGAGGTTGTTGCCGTAGATCCAATCCACTCTGAAACACTGCTGCAGATTTCGAAACAATGTAGGATCTTACAGGGAGTTGGAGTTGGAACGTCACACAATCTCCATTCTGGCGGCATGGTTATTACTTAAAATTTTGTTATCAGACGCGAAAGACTCACCTTCACCCTCTAACGTCACCACAAAGGAGGTGGGTGTAAGTTGGATTTAGTATCAGAGCTGCAGGCATTGGCGTAGCAAGGGGGGAGCCAGGTGGGCCTGGCCCACCTTAGAATCTTCCTGGCCCACCCTAGAATATTAGCTGTTAATGCACAATGAGAAAATTAATCTACGATAATCTACATCAACATAGAAAGTTGTTAAAATTTTTCAAAAAGTCGCGTCGATCAGTTTTGCTATGAATAGTACTCAAATTATTCTGCCGCCTAATGGAATGCAACACACATACCATTATTGACTAGGTGCATGGATTGTGCAGCCGTGGCGCTGGCCGCGCATCGGAATCAGTCATTCCAAAGCAAACACAAAACGCAACGGTGTATATTTTTTGTGCATTGCATAAGGTAATCAGTTGAATTTTGTATCGTGTTGTGAGTTTATGTGGTACAGTGTTGACAATCTGATCTGAGGTGCTGTTGTTCATCGGAAAAGTAGTTTGATAAGGTATATCTAGTTTATTAAGATTTGATAATAATAAACAAATGAAATATGAATGGTTTTTCTTTCTCCGCTATATGTAGTTATAATAAATCAATATAATGAAGAAATTCAAGGACATACGATGTTTTTTCAAAAATAATACAATTCAGCCGCAATCAGATGACAGCGGCGAGGGTCAGGAAATCGCTTCTGGTATTAGTTCTGAGGAAGAAAATCGTTGTTCCAATGAACCTTCTACATCTACAGCATGTACTAAAAGTACTGAAAATGACCTTGGATGTCGAGAAACTGAACCATCAAGGCCAGTCATAGATTTCCCTAGAAGAAAAATCGGTGACCGATTCAGATGTTTTTCGTCGAGATATTATGATGAATACCCCTGGATTGAGTTTACTGTTTTGTCTGCAGAAACTTTCGTACAAAGATTTTACGCACTCAACACGAAAAATTTATTTCTAGTAGTTTTGATAATTGAAAAAAGCTAAGGGAAGCGGTGCAAAAACATTGCGATTCATTTGTTCATAAACAATCGACTGAATTTCAAATCGCTTTTAAACAATCACTAATTTCGGGAAGCGTACAAGATAAAATAAATACACAACATAATGCTGAAATGGCTCAAAGAAGGGAATATTTGACTAAAATAATTGAGATAATTATGTATTTGTCTCGTCAAGGACTTGCACTAAGGGGACATAGGGAAAATGTGCTTTCCCATAATATAGGAAATTTTTTGGAACTGTGTGACATATTTGCCAAAAAAGATGCCACATTTAGAAAACACTTCGAAAAAAATACGAATTACTGTTCCCCTCAAGTTAAAAATGAGATTATTACTACTGTTGCCCAAATAACGCTGCGTAAGATAGCAACGGAAGTAAGTAGTTGTGGATTTTTTTCTATGATGACTGATGAAGCACGATCGTTCAAAAAGGAGCAGTTGTCGATTGCAATTAGATACGCAAATAATCTAGATGTTGAGGAGCATTTTCTAACTTTTATCGATTACTCTACGGGACGAAATGCGCAGGGTTTGGCAACGTTTATTTTAGAAGCATTAAAAAAATGTTATCTAAATGATTTACCCGTGGTAGCGCAATCATATGACGGGGCAAGCGTTATGTCTGGTCACAACCGTGGCGTCTAAGCAATTATTAAAGAAACGTACCCAGAGGCGATATACATTCATTGCTTAGCGCATAGGTAAGTATAATTTTAGATTTCCTATGGTCATGATTAATTAAAATTACGTTAGAACAGTAATATTTCATGCGCGAAAAAATTATCACAATTTTTTTCGGCTGTTTCCCATTTGGTTTGTAAAAAATAAGTAAGCATGCATATTATATTCTATTGTTCTTCGAAAAAAATAGATATGTTTGGAACTCATCGTTCATTATCTTTTACCGACTTAATTTAGTAGTAGTCGATTCTTGCAACAATATTTCAACAGTCAGTGGATTCTTTAATGTCATTGAAGCGCTACATGCTCATTTTGCGCACCCACGTCTAAATGCAAAATTGAAGAATATTCAGAAATCTCTTGGTATTAGTACGAAATCAAGTCGAGAAATACATAGCCTAAGTGAAACGCGCTGGGCTTGCCGGTTCGAAAATTGCAAAGCTGTTTTAACAAACTACGATGCCATCAAAACTGCTTTAGAAGAGGAAGTGAATAACCCTCAAAATAAAAATTCAGAAGAAGCGATAGGCCTTTTAAATTGTATTTCGAAAGCCGATTTTGAAGTTCCCTTGTTTATATGTAAATATGTTTTACCAATCATAAACATTTTGAGCAAATATTTCCAAAACAATGACGCTACATTAGGCCAAGCAGTTGATATTATAAGAAGCACCATTACTGCATTTGAGGAGGACAGAAATAATTTGGAACATTTCCAAGATATCTGGAATGAGATTCAAAAATTTTCGAACGATAACGAAATTTCTTTGGAGCCTATCAGAATCTCAAAAAAAAGAAGGCAACCAAAAAGGTTAGAAGATTTTATCGTTGACACTAGTTTGGGAAAGAGACACAACATAGACAATCTTCAATCATCAGAATCAGATGTACATGCATCTGAGTATTTGAGAACAAGCGTTTATCTACAAGTTTTAGATAATGTTGTTCGTCAATTCAAATGTAGATTCGAGAACTTACCATTTGCAGAGTCACTAGACTTTTTCATAAAGCTTGATTTCAAAAAGTCTGAAAGTTTCATTAATGCTTATAAAGACAGAATAAAATTTGATACGGATACATTGCAAGCAGAAATGACTATTATTGCGAGTATACTTAGGAATAAAAACTTGGACTTCGTTTTCAAATATTTGAAACAAGAAATTAACAAAGATTATTGTCCTAATTACTACAAATTACTCCAGGTAAGCTACGTAATGAGAGCATTGGTAATTATTAATGAGCCATTTTTCCTTTCATTTCAGGTTGCTATAACAATACCTGTTAGCTCGGCCGAGTGTGAGCGCAGTTTTTCAGCCATGCGTAGAATAAAAAACTGGCTTAGATCATCAATGGATCATGAGCGATTTTCAAATTTGGCCATAATAAACATAGAAAATTCTGTAGTGAAAAATATTAGTGCAGTTGATGTGATGAATGAATTTACAAAAAAAAAATCGAAGAATTGCTCTTGATCAAAATTAATGTGTGATATGAGACGTTAATTTTGATATTTTGATTTTTTTTTATTGAGGCGACAAAATATCATTTTCTCACATCATTGATATAACTCCTGATTCAAAATACCAAACAAGTCGGGTAGACAGACCTACGCTCGTGTCAGAAGGGTTTTGTGCGCAAACTATGATATGTATTGCAATGATGAACATCCTGAAGATATACTTCGATGACTTGCACATGAATACTTATTTAAAAAATAAAACCAACGTTACTTAATTTTAAGCGGCCGCCATTTTATTGTGGCACTACTAATATTACTGATTGATGAAATCTCAAAGATATTTATAGTATTCATATAATCTGAAGTTTTCGAGAAAATCCAATCAAAACTGTAGTTTCTGGTTCGATGGAAAGCCCATATAGTAGAAAAATCATGTACAGTAGTTGTTGTAATAGGAGAAATTTAAAGTGGCTATAACTTGTGCAAATATCAATCGATTTTAATAAAACTCACAGGTTATAAGGGCCTTATATAGGGCTAGCAAAATTTGTTGAATTTAAAGGTACTCTTACGATTTTATGGAGGAAAACGAAAAACTCATAAATCATGCAATTTTTACCAAAGTTGAGTCGATTTTGACTTCAATGGTATTTGTCGTTGTTGTACATATAAAGGTTCACCTCCCCATTTTTTTCAGATTTTTCGGATCAAAGGTATTCAATCGCGAGGGGGGTCAAATTTGCGGTACATTTGCCCTTCTCCTACACCCCACAAAGTTGGTAAGACTGTTTTGAGACCTGTTTTGGAAAGCTCTCATTAAGACCTTTCTTTTGACACCCAACATGCTTACCTGTGATTAAAAAAAATGTTAAGGGTCCCTTCCGCTATTGGGGACTCCCCCTTAAGAACCCTTTCAATTTATTTTGATACCTGAACTTTTGAGGAACCGTAACTTCTGATATGCCTACTAAGTTTCGTGTTTGTAGCCGCTATAGTTTCTGAGAAAAACTGCTGTGACGCACGGACGGACAGACGGACAGACAGACAGACAGACAGACGTACGGACAGTACCGATTTTAAAAGGTTTTGTAAAAAAATTTTTTTACAAAACCCAAAAAGATATTTTCCTACACGTGAAATTTTTCAAATATTATTTTATCCATGTTAGATATATGTATATCTATATATATATATATATATATATATATATATATATATATATATATATATATATATATATATATATATATATATATCTATATATATATATATATATATATATATATATATATATATATATATATATATATATATATATATATATATATATATGTGTGTGTGTGTGTGTGTGTGTGTGTGTGTGTGTGTGTACATTTTATAATATATTATATATTTTATCTATATATATATATATATATATATATATATATATATATATATATAATATTTTTAATGCCTTAATTTACACCAGAAAGCGGCAATTGCCCTGCATTTATAAGGTTTGGTATAATAATTTTACAGCGGCAATTGCCCTGCATTTTTAAGCAATGGTAAAATAATTTTACAAAACCCTGCTAAAATTGCGCCTGTCTGACCGTCTGTCCGTCCGTCCATCAATCTGTGTGCCACAGCACATTTTCCCGCTAACCGTATAAGCTACAAACATAGTTTGACTAGAAAAAAAATTTACAAGGTGCTTAAGGGGGTCTCCCCTTATAGGGAAGTGGCCACCGAAAAAAAAAATCATCAAAGGTAGCCGGGTTGGGTATCAAATATAAGGTCTGCAGGAGAACTTTTCAAAACAAGTCTTAAACTGAAACTTTTGCTTCAGGCAGCGCACAGGAAGAGGCAATACACGTTTACCCAACTTGTTAAATTTGTAATCTACTATTCGCACCAACAGGTAACATGTCACTCAAAACGTTTGCATCAAATATAAATAAATATATTCATCGTTTGTTTCAAAAGGGAACATAATTCATATAAATTTTCCCTTCAGAATAACTTACAACGTATTTTCACTGTTTTCATATTTTGTGTTTTCTTCTGTATGTGTTTATTCCTCTTAATCATGATATCACGTGTTGCAAAGTACCGCTATTTTACTGTGAACTATTCTCATAGTTTAAGAATATTGTTATTTAGTTTGAGGAAAGATTTTAAAGTGAAAACATGGCTGGTGAAATAATTTGTGAACGTAGTGAAAGTGCTAGAAAAAGATCTAGAAAACCAAGTAAACGAGATGCTGGGAAAAAATAAATGTTTAATTAACATAATTTTTATGGATTATTATGAAGAAAGAAATGTCAGGCTGTTATTGTAACAAATTACGGTTATTAGGTATGCTGTAGTTGATCCATATTTAATGGATTTTGAAGTTCCTTGTACTAATAAAGGAGTATTTCTGTGCCTTAAAATTTGAGCCAATGACTTTATACAAATTCAAAAGAAATTTTTCGAAAAACCCTACGAAATTGCTCAAGATCAACATTTAAGTCAAATAATTAAATTTCAAGTGCCAAAACAACAGCAAAAACGAAAAGAAACAAATAAAAAAAAGCCTCACAATTTTCAAATGATCTATACAGTAATAAAATTGTAATACTTAAAACAGTTTATTTTAAATTTAAACGAACAGTTTTCCTATACAGATTAAAACATCGACAGGAAAATTTCATAGAGTTTGTGGACCATTCTTTCTATAATTGTTCCTCATTTCAACGAAAAGAATTCTTACTATAGCGAAGAATTTGCAAAAATTAACGCCCATTCGAGAAAAAAGGGGAGGAGATAGAAAAGGTACTAGATTCTTAAACAAAACCAACGCAGTCATCAATTTTATTAAGAGTCAACGTCTTTACTTACCAGCAGACCTTTCCATAGCCAAACTACTTAAATTTATAACGACTCTGTTTCTTCGGAGCTACATGTGTTAAAACCATTTTCTACAAAATATTTTGTGCCAAGTTCAATATAGGTTTTAGTAGCCCTGCCACTGATACTTGCTCTTATTGTAGTCGCCTTAATAACAGTTATATTCAGAACGCCTGGAAGAAAGCAAAAAACTATCTCAAAGTCAAAGTCAAAAGCGCTTTATTTAATACCAATCGTTATAAATTTTTAAAAGAACATAAAGCAAATTCCAAACAATAAAACTATCAAAAACTTATGGGTCCGAATGGCTCTCTAAATTTATACGTTATCAGTTAAACACATTTAATGAAAAAAATACACTTGCAAATTTAAATTAATTAAGATTATTAGATATTTTTTGATTCAATTGAAAAAAGGAGAAGAAACCACCAGCATTATTCAAAAATTACTTATACTACTAACACAACAATGAACTTATATCCTATACCTAATATGTTACACCCTAACTCTAAATAAGTTCAATCAAAAAAAAAAAAAAAAACTTTACCTTATATTGAAACCTATACCTAATTTATAATACAAATAAACAACAATACTAGATGTAGCAATAATGAGATGAATATAAAAAACTAAGTAACGAGAAAAAGCAGAAAAACAGAAAATAAACACGAATAGTTTAGACATTGTCATTCAGCCACCAATACCTAGATTGTTCCATCTCAGCTCGACCAGCCTCAACGAATCTAGCAAATGAGTATCTCCATTGGAATTGTTGGTCTCGTGAACTCAGATTTGGAGGATATTTTATCTTCTTATCGGTGGCCCGCCGATACATGTGATATATGATTGGGACGCCGTCAGAATCAAAAACATATCGATTCATGTCCAAATACACAAATACTTCTGGAGGAACGAAGCCATTAGTGAGGCAAGTCACAATATACCCGTCTGTAGGGTGGAATGGCTGTGAAATCCAAGGGTTTTCATTCACAGTCACAGATCTTGCGATATGATTCCGAAGAAGTTTCAATATGAAGATATCGACTCTTGTCACTTGAGCGGTTTGAAAAATTTTTCTATTCGATATATAGTGCTTCCAATCCGTCTTAGGCTTTCTGTACAAACCAGTACATGCACGAAGACATTTCCTTTCGAAAACTCTGGTCTTTCCATTGTACTAGCGCTCTGGTTGTACTAGATCTGGCATCCGTATGTCAAAACTGGCCTAACCAGGGTCTTGTAACAAATAATTTTGACTTTTTGCTCAATGTATCTGGAATGAAAGAGTCGCCGAAGGGCCATGACTACTTTTAGTGCTTTACTGAGCATGATTTTGACATGTTCAGTATAGTACAGATACTGATCAAGATGAACACCGAGGTATCGAACACAGGATTTATGTGGAACCCGTTCTGAACTACCCTCACCAGCCATAATGTGGAAATCCTTCCAATTACGTTTCAGGTCTTGACTGGCCCCCTGCAGCGTTGTCCGAAACAAAATTGTTTCGCACTTCTGCGCATTGATTTTCATTCGCCGATTGTCGGTGTAGAGCTGCACATCATTAAACATTTTTTGAAGATTGCTCTGAACTATTGTAGCTTTTCGGTCTGCCGTATAGATGATCAGATCATCAGCAAACGCTACCAATGATCGCGTTGGCGAGACATTAAAATCAAAGCTGTTCAATAGCTTGCGAATGAATATTGAGAAAAGCAGGGGCGCAGTAACTGTTCCCTGCTGTAGACCATTCAAGACCTTGAATTCGCGCATTGTTGTCAGATTTTCATCAGTTACAAAAAATGATTTCCCGAATAACATATTACACATCATGGCGACAAGGTGTCTGGGGAACCTGTCCTGAAGAAGTTTGAAAACGAGTCCATCTAACCACACCGTATCGTAGGCTTTCTCCATATCAATGAGACATGCTCCAACACATTCTTTGTTGTTTAGTTTCCAACAGATGTCTGAGGTTACTTTCGTTATTGCATGTATGGTCGAATGCCTGGCACGAAAACCAAATTGGCAATTCGGCATCAACTCATATTTCTCAATGTGGGCGTTTAATGCTCTGTTGAGTATCACTTCAAACACCTTGCTGATCAAAAAACTATCTCAACGTGTACAAAATGAGAGTGTAAGCTTTTCAAGAATCCATGAAAAAAATATTGACCATAAAGACATTTTGTTTTGATCTACAGCATGTTCAACCCTTGCCCAAATCATCAATTGGTGAAGCTTATTATAGTCATAGTCAACAAATTTTGATCTATGTATTCTGTGTAACAGACATTAAGACGCTTTCGCCAATATTTTACACGTGGACTGAATATCAAGCCAGCAGAGGAGCTACAGAAATTTCGTCAGCGTTAATTGATTTTCTTAATAACTTGGCTATACGTGACACAACTAGGACCATTCGACTGTTTTGTGATGTTTACGGTGCTCAAAACAAGAATAGTTACATTTTACCCCTCCGAAAAATATTGAAAAAATCGAAATTACGTATCGTGTGAGAGCGTTAAGATTTTATAATGAATGTGTTAATTCCATTTCTAACTCAAGTTCAGCAAAAGACGAAGAAGAAGCAAAACTCTGTTCTTGTCTAGAAGAAGACATTTTACCTATTGACCTTCTTGATATATTACTTATAATTACCTCAATTTCTAATATTTCTTTATATATTTGAATAAGAAACGTTCAAATAAAAATTAATCTTGCTCCAAATTTTAAAATTTGTTTCAAAAGGAAACACGTCCTTTGATTCGAAACAAAAGTTTCACTAATAACTTTCATACTATGTACACAGGAGCAGGATCTGGCAAGATTTAGTTGTTTCAATTAAATAGTAAACCAGTTCCGTAAAAAAATTTCACATAATACCATGAGGCTGGTTTGAGTAGTTTTTTCACTTTTTCTCAAAACTTAGTAAGTGTGACATGTCGCCTTTTGAAAAGTAGTTCCTCACATACAAACTAACAAACTGAATCGACTGAAATCACTATTTGACTCATTGCCCACAAACAATCCAAAAACGATTCTGAGTAATTTCAACGGTAAGGTTTGACATTGAGCACTTTTATGGGGGAACAACTGAAAGACAAAGCCTCCACGATGAAATAAATGACAACGGCCAGCGTCGAATTGAATTAAGATGTAGCAAAAATCTTGTCATATATTCCACTAGGTTCCCTCATCAGCGCATACATAAATTGACCTAGATTTTATCGGTTGACAACCCCCAAAACTAGACCAACCATGTTCTGATGCAACAAAAATGCCTTTCGAGTAGCCTTACTACAGCTTAACAAGCTATGTAGGCTGACTCTTTGTGCAAATTAACATGGCGGTATATGAAGGAATGTTGATAAAAATTAAAGTTTTGTATAGTGTTAACGCGAATTTCAAAGGTGGAATCAAGACAGCCCGCGAAGAATATCGTAACGCTCCTTATGAAGTGAATTCCGTTGCAGCTCTTACATCCGTTCATGCTGTATTAAGATTGAAAGTTATTGTAAAAGAAAAGGAGTTTGATTACCTCTTTGAGCCAGCTGTTAGATATGAATTAACTTCGTACTGACATTTTAAAAACTTAATTTAATTTTTGAATACTTTTGACAGGAGCAATTTAAAAACACTTCTGTACGCAACAAATGCTAGACGTAGAATAATAGTCACCAGAAGAGCTGTTACAAATATTTGAAGGTGAAGTTGCTAAAAGTAGCTCATTGGCACAAGCAACTGTATCTGACGGTGCTCCTTTAACATACTATAAAAAAAATATCGGAGGGCTACAGTATTTAGAAAAAGCAAAGGAGATAATTGATTTGGATACCAATAAGGGCAGACGCGAGAAATGTTTTACTCCTAATAAATGATGCCGCTTTTCCTTATAAGGAATTATATGTAGCAAAAAGAAGATCTGGTGCACAAAAATCCACCGATGTTTGTTTTACTAAGGCTATGCCACAGGCAAACGCTGCTTCTTCATCGGTGGCCATTGCTGATGATTAGAAGTAAAATGTTGATATTAATCAAAAGCTTAGCAGCAACACTTGGAGTATGATATATACATAAGGCTTAAATATTTGCAATATTAGTTGGTATCATTTCAATTTCTATGTATTGTACGTTATTTTTATTTATACATGTGAATATAATGTGCAACTTTTATAAACCGATAGATATATTTACTTAGAAATACAATTCTTTGTCATATGAATCTAGATTTTGTTTGTTGATTTTCACGCGTACATCAGAATTTATGGTGATTATTCCCAGTCCACAGACTTACATGACTCGTTTTGCATCGTTTTAAGTCATGTCGCTTTTTCTGGGAACGTAACCCTGTCATAAATCGAAGTACACCAGTAGAAGCAGAATTCTACGTCTAGCACTCGTTGCGTGTAGACGTGTTTTTAATTCGCTCCTGTCAAGAATTTTTAAAAAGTTAAAATAATTTTTTAAAATGTCAATTAACATCGAAAGTAATTTTAGAAAAAAACTTCTTACATCGTCGAACTATTCGAACAATTTATCGAGTATTTGGATTTAACTTGCGAGAAAGTTTCAAAAAAAGTCAAAAAAGAAGAAACGTTTTTCACCGGGGGTATGGAGGAGCCCGACGGCTTCCCACCGCTGGGGGGAGCCAGGGCCAGGCATTTTTAATACGACAATGAAAAAGTTCAGAAATGGAAAAACGATCAAGAGAACTGTGAGCATGGCAAGCGTATCATGCTTTCAAGAGAAGAGTAACCAGAGAAAACGCAAAGGTTACTTAACAAAATGATGAGATGAAATTCCGAATACAAAGTTTGGAGGACATGAACAAAACAAATGTGATGAAGCCACTGAATACGTCCGGCAAAGAAGAAGCGATTACAAATAAGAAGAATGAGAAAAAGAAAGCGACAACAAACAAGACCAACGAAAAAACAGTAGCCACGTAAAAGGCTCAAACCTATAAAGCAAAATTACAAGATACGAACAAGATATCAATGCATGATACTGAAAACATACTAAGCGCCGGAGGAGCAAATGACAGCGCCATTACTATGTGGTACTGTCTGCGATGAATGACGATATGGACATCGAGATGGAGTGCCAAGATAACATAGGTAATATTTATGATTGGAGTAATAATTTTATTGAATATTTAAAATCGAAAAATAAGGAGAAAGAGAAGAAGCCAACTGGAGTGTCTGCTGGTTCTTCTATTAAAAATATTAAGATAACTGAGAACGTTCCTCCGATTAATGATTCTGAGCAGCGCGGAGGGGATATGGTTCGGCTATTGGCAGTCGAACATAAGATCGATAATTTCGAAGTTAAGAGAGTGACTGCTGATAAACTCACAATTAAGACAAAAACATTCGCTGATTTCAAGCTAGCGAAAGATGCTCTTAATAATGTAAAAGTTCCCCATTTAACATGCACGTCAAAGGTGGAAAAAATTATACCTTCCTGTTGAAAGGCTTGAAATGTGGGAAGAATACAGTTGATCTCCTTGAAATGTTACAAAAAGCAGCGCCAGCTGTTAATTTCATCAGTGTGAAAAATTTTGCTGCAAGGAGATCAATGGTTGAAGGCAAAATATTACCATTTTATTTGGTACAAACTAACGATAGCAATCCAAGTGCCCTACAACAGGTAAGGTACTTAAACTTTAGAGTTGTGAGGTGGGAACGCCTCAAAAAAACTGAGGTCAACCAGTATTACAGGTGCCGAAGATTCGGTCATTTGGCTGCCAATTGTGCTATGCACTATCGCTTTGTTAAATGCAAAGATATTCCCGCCCGTGAATGCAAATTGGCTCGGATGGACCCTAAAGAAAAACTATATTGTGTTAACTGTGGTATATTTGGTCATCGAGCATCATATTGAGGATGTACTTGGTATCAACATGCAAGAATTAAATTTTTCCAAAACCAAATTCAAGTACATTGAAATTTGTTACCTCCCGATTTCGTCAAACTCATTTGCACTTGGTGCTAGAGGACCAGCAGGCAACAATATAAATAAAATAAATAATGGAAGTGGCAATAATGAGCTGCTTCTAAAAATTTACCAACAGCTTGAATTTCTTTCAGAAAGAATAAATAAACAAGCCCAAAAAGTCAATTTCGTTTTTCAACGTTTAGGTTAACATGCCTCAAAATAGTTTGTCATCCAGTCACATTCCTATGGGTAGGATTCGTATCACCTCGATCAACGTCAACTCTATTGTTGCTATACATCGACGTGCCTGTCTCTTGGAGTTCCTTGTCAAGCAAAAGCATGACACCATACTTCTCAAAAAAGCCCACGTCAATTTATGGCACTCCATGACATTCAATTCAAAAGCTTTGAATTTCTTGACGTGTCCGTTATCAAAATCTCACTGCCAGGTGGGGATAACCTCTTTGTTATCTCTGCCATTGCAACTAGTCGAAATGTTCTCAAGCTCAAGGAGGAGCTCAATTCCTTGTTTGAAATATTCGAATTGAACAGGCTGCATGGCTATTATATTCTTGCTGGTGACCTGAATGCCAAGCATACATCGTGGCTGATCGCCACCAATAATCCAATAGGTGTATTCTTGAAATCGTCGATAACAGAGAACCAAATTGAATTCAAGTGCAATCTATATGCGCTGGAGTTCCCAACATACCCTAGGACAAATTCATATTTGAACCTCTGCATTGCTGACGCAAGACTTGAATTCAGCTTTAAAAGTCCTCAATGGAAACTCCAGGTGCTTCCTTATGATAGCAAGCAAAGCGTAATCGTAATGGGAATCAATCATCAATGGGATGATTTCTTCCTCATTCCTGTTCAACATGAAAATTATCGGTTGAATTTAAAACAACAGACTGGGGAAAGTCTCAAAAGAAGTTTAATCGGGAGTATCAGAAGGAATGTCCTCCCTCTAATGATGGCAATGCTTGCTCAATGGTACCTAATGACAGAAATCTAACTAACGATGCAATAGATCGCTATTTGTCGAAAATAAAGAAGCTCACGTTGGAAACGAAAGTAGTTCCCGTGATTAGACATAGTAACAATATGGAAGGATATGAAACACCAACCATTGTAAGGTTAAAAAGATTGAAAAGCCTGCCTCTCACATGCGTCAACAATATTTATCGACGATTTTTGGACTACAACCATCCCTCGTTGGCTTTGTTGAAATTACCCCTGAAGAATATCCGGAGCTTAATCCGTTCATACTTCAGGAGTGAGACCAGCAGCCAATGGGTGGTAAAACTTAGAGATATTAGCCCCCAAGATCCAGATAGCGTTTTCACGATAGTGGTTAGTTTATTCTGTAAGAAGTCTTGAGTGAAAGTATCGAATCTTGGAGTCGATAGTGAACAGATAAATCTTCTCAATAGGGCCGGTATCGAAATTGATAATACAACTCGAAATAGAAACAGGACTGTATGCGATGGATTGCAAAAGCTTGCCCTGATTGGAACACATTTTGAACTAGCTCATCAACCAAACCCTGAGAGAGGAAATCAAATATTTTTAGATGTCGTTGAAACAAAAGGACCCCCAACTTCAAATCAAGCCTAAACGGCGAATCAAGTCTTTGTTTCAATGAAACATTCACACCTTACCTCATATCTAGCATGAATCTGATTGATTATTTTGTCAGCTATGAAGACTTGTGTTTCATATTTGGCAGGATAAACAACAAAAAATCATGTGGTTTTGACGGTGTTCCAAACAGAGTTCTCCGACATTTGCCTGAGCTTGCTATTTGGAATTATTGCATATTGTTCAACAACATGTTGAGCAATTCATATTTTCCAAATGAGTGAAAAAAGGCCAAGGTATTGCGGATCTTGAAGAAACAAAAAGAATTTTCGTGCCCTAAAACCTATCACCCAATCAGCTTGCTGCCTAACATTAGTAAGGTGTTTGAAGTGGTGCTCAACAAAGCATTAAATGCCCACATTGAGAAATATGAGTTGATGCCGAATCGCCAATTTAGTTTTCGTGCGAGGCATTTCACCATACATGCGATAACGAAAGTAACCTCAGGCATTTGTTACAAACTAAACAACAGAGAATGTGTCGGAGCTTCTTTGTATGGAGAAAGGTTTCGATACGGTGTGGTAAGAGGGACTAGTTTTTAAACTCCTTCAGGACATGTTTCCCAGACACCCTGTCGCGATGATGTGCAATATGTTAAACGGGAAGTCATTTGTTTTAGCTGATGAAAATCTGACGACAATGCACTACTTTAAGGTCTTGCATATGCAGTACAAATAGGAAGACTAATGCCCGTGAAGGACTGCAGCGATGGTCTGCTGCCTCAGCGGAAAAGGATGGGGGGGTTAGCTGAGATTGGCCTTGTATGGGGACGCGTGAATGTGCTGGCAGGCTTGCGTTGTGCTATAGTGGGGCGGGTTCTTTCCCCCTAGCACAAGCACCCACTACAAAAATATTTCACATTAACGAATTAAAAGGGTCAAATACCGATCGACTAGTGTCGAGGCCAAGGTAATCTACTAAGGGTTGCTATATTTGTTCGAAGAACGAATTGGGCCGAGCAGAAACGGACGGACTGGCGGAGACTCCGTCCTTACCGACGAAACCCACAAATAAGAGTGGGACATCCAGATGGAGATGGTTTCCCCTCGCACACTGCCAACCGAATCAAGATCCAAACGCAGACATGACCATATATTTCCCATTTCAGTGAAAAACTCATACAAACATTATTTGCATGAATTTTCCCATCAAATGAGAAATAAAGACGTGGCCAATTTATGTTATAGAATTATGTGATGGCATCACATAACTCTATTCCATAAATGGGCACGCGAGCGAAAGGCCACTCAACCCGGCAAGAGCCTCTGTTAACAATAATAAATGGAGGAGCGCGCCCGATGGCTGGCCCATATTAGCGGAGGAGCCTGCCATCGTTGCGGGTCCTTTACCCGGTCAGGTCAAGCAAAATAGAAAGACCGAAAGGTATAGGGTTCAAAAATTCATTATTTTATTACATGGAATTTCAAGACAAATATCGAATGAATTGAATATAGTTATTAATTAAATGTACCGTTATTGTTTAAAAGGTATAAAAATATGTAATAATTATAATGAAATTAACAATTTTTTTTATTCCTTGATCTTGAATTGTGTTTCCTCGATGCGTTTTTAATGTAGTTTTTATTTTATTATATATTTTTTCAGCTTAAATAAATATATCCAAAATATGGTTTATATAAGCGGGGAGCAATCGGAGAAAAATTTAGCCGTTCAAGAGTGCTTTTTTTTGTAGTATTTTGAAAACCAAATAGAGTATGTAGTTATAAGAAACAAATTCAGTGTAAATATTGTAGTGAGTATAATTAACCTAAGTGCAATAATATTTTTCAAAATTTATTTGCACATGAGTGAAATCTTCTTCTGACTTTAAGCTGTAAATCAACACAAAAAAAAATTAATTTGTTATTTCTTATAACTTGAATTCAACTTGCCGCCCAACAAGAAAGATATTCGAATATAAAATAAATTGTTTTTCCGTCGTAGGATGTAAACGATACGTTTTATATCAATTAAAATAATACTTAAACAGCAATACAAGTAGCTGTGTGAGGATGTTACAGATAGACCAGCCCGTTGTTTAACAACAAAAGAAGGATCGAAGCTTATGAGTTCTTCCGTATCACATTCTAAACAGAAAATCGAATTAGATACGGCAGCTGCACTACAGCACTCTTTCGATTTAACTATTCTAATTGTTTTTCAAATGCCTTCACGTGGTTCGTAGCGTTCAATAACAGTGCCAGATATAGTACCATTACAACCAACCAAGTGTACAAGTTGATGAATTACAGCTCGCTGCTCCTGGATATCGCCTTGCATTTTTTCATACCCACAATATTCATCCAATTATCCGTTCCAATATCATAGCATAAACATGAAAATAATTTGTTTCCACTTCCAGTCAGTCCACATATAGCATACAATTTATCATTCAACGTACATCTAATACACTACGTTCTTTCCAAATTACAATTGAATAGCGTCCAATTTTTGCCTAACGTCGTATATCCAACCAAATTCTGCTAATTCACTACACTTTTCACCGCCAATTGCAAAAATTGTATGCGTATCATTAATCGTTGCACAACGAAATAGCAATGGGCTGGCAATTTGTTTGGCAATTCAAGGTTCTCCTTCTCGCAGCAGTTTAACGATCAATTTATTTTCCATGATTACACGGGACAATTTCGAGAACCCAAATATTTTTAAACAGCAAAAAACGCGACGAATATGCGCATTTGCTAATAAAAACTGAGAACGACTACTATAACTGAATCATGCTCTTATGATTGGGAGGTGGACAACGACTCTGGAAAATTGAATTTCGTGCTGACTTCTGGGCTCCGATTGCGATTTGCAACGACTTGAATTGGTTGGGTTTTAGCGCAACCGCGGAGTTTTGCACGACTCCTCACTCTTTTATCCGGCGTCGATTTTTCAATCCGATGACGTTCCACAGATTATATGGTGGGTAGTCGCTGATTTACGTGTTGGACGACGATATTAACGCAATCACAAACAACAAATCGTGGTATGCCCTGCGCTGGCTTTTCACATTTTCCGAGCAAGGGAAATGTGAACGGGCGGTCTGATGTTGAGCTGGGACGGTATTCGTTGGGTTGGAGAAAACCTTGAGCTCGAATAACGCGAAACCGGGGGCTTCGATCTTGCACTTCGCGATCTTTCTGACAAAAAATCCGTCACGAATCCGTCACTCTCGGGGTGATATTTATTTTTCAAGCGCACGCACTCTGCTGTGAAATCGTACCCACAATAATCGAATTGGAACACCAAACTAATTTTCACATACATTAACGAAAGACCCGAGGAGACAAGAACTATAAAATCCGTGAAAATGATGGCTCACAACCCGTCCGCCGTGCTTGCTTGTGGTTTCCAGATCTTCCGTCGACTGCTCGATTTGTCCAAAACTTCTTTTTCTTTTCTTTCGTGTCGCTACTGGTAAAAAATTCCATCAGCTGCTCACTCGGTCGAGCTCGATTGCATTCCGTAATGTAATGCACCGTTGGACTGCATTAAATCAGTGTTCCCATATTCTAAATTTCAATCGGCAGATTTAAGTTTTTTCCAAGAAAAATTGACTGAAGTAAAGAAAAGATGAAAAAGATTCTAAATATCATAGTAATAAAAGTTAAATCTCATGAAGAATATAATTAAAAAGAAACGTTTAAATTTAATATAAAGGACAACTGATATAAAGTTGCACTTAATAATAATAATAATGATAATTAGAAAGAAAACTATTTGACAAATTACGATTATGAATGGAAATAATTGAATAGTTTTCTCAATCTGCCATTAAAATTTTGAAAAGGAGAAAGGAAGGTTTCCGACAGTTGCTTGTGCGTCTAGAGCAGGGAACAGTTGCTGCGCCTCTGCTTTTTCCAATATGCCTTCGCAAGCTATTGAACGGCTTTGATTTTAACGTCTCGCTAACGAGATCGTTGGTAGCGTTTGCTGATGATCTGATCATCTATACGGCAGACCGAAAAGCTACAATAAGTCAGAACAACCTTCAAAAAATGTTCAATGATGTGCAGCTCTAAACTGACAACTGCCGAATGAAAATCAATGCGCAGAAGTGCAAAACAATTTTGTTTCGCACAACACTGCAGGAGGTCAGTCAAGACCTGAAACGTAATTGGAAGGATTTCCACATTATGGCTGGTGAGGGTAGTTCAGGACGAGTTCCACATTAATCTTGCGTTCAATATCTCGGTGTTCATCTCGATCAGTATCTGTACTATTCTGAACATGTCAATATTATCCTCAGTAAAGCACAAAAAGTAGTCACAGTCCTTCAACGACTCTTTCATTCCATATACATTGATCATAAGGTCAAATTTGTCTGTTAGAAGACCCTGGTTAGATGTCAGGTCTGGTACAACCAGAGTGCTAGTACTATGCAAAGATTAAGGGGTTTGAAAAGGAAATGTCTTCGTGCATGCACTGGTTTGTACAGAAAGTCTGAGACGGATTGGAAACACTATACATCGAATAGAAGAATTCATCAAACTGCTGAAGTGACGAGAGTCGATATCTTCATATTGAAACTGCTTTGAAATCATATCGCAACATCTGTAACTACTAGCTAAAATACCTGGATTTCACAGCCGTTCCACCCTACAGACGGGTATATTGCGATTTGCCTCGCTACAGGCTTCATTCCTCCAGAAGCATTCGTGTATTTGGACATGAATCGATATGTTTCTGGTTCTGACGGTATCAAAATCATATATCACATAAATAGGCGGGCCAACGATAAGAAGATAAAATAGCCTCCAAATTTTAGTTGACAAGACCAACAATTCCAATAGAGTTATTCATTTATTAGATTCATTGACGCTGATCGAGCTGAGACGGAGCAATCTAGGTATTGGTGGCTGAATGACAATGTGTAAATTATTCGTGATAATCTTCAAGTTTTGTGTTTTTGGTCACTTAGTTTTTGAGTTTCAGCTCATTATTGCTACATTTAGTGCTTTTGTTTGTTTGTGTTAAAAATTAGGGATAGGTTTCAATATTTAGGATAGATATATGATATGTTATGTTTATAATAGTAGATTTAGAGATAAATTTTGACGTTTGAGTTAGGAATCTTGTGATATTTTAGTATAAGATAAAGTTTTAATTTTAACAAGTTCACTGTTGTGTTAAAATTATAAATAATATTTGAATAGTGTTGGTAGGTTTTTTCTTCTTTTGGTACTCATACCATAAAAAAACTAATCTTGATTTATAACGATTTATATTGAAAAAAGCGCTTTTGACTTCATTAAATAACTCGACACAAACAATTTTCATAAGTAATAAAATACAATGATAAATTAAATATAATGAACGGGTTGGAAGTTTTCAAAGAGAGTTAAAATATACTAGCACTAAGACTAGTGCCGAAAATTTCCTGCATGATTATTTTGAAACAAGGGGCATTTCAGATATTCGTGTACAACCAGCACTGTAACCTCCATGTAGAAACACTATTAATATTACATGAATAGTTCTGATTTTCATATGCTGATCAGGTGTTGAACTAAATTGTGCCGAAACGTTTTCTATTTTTAGTCCAATCTCTGTGTATGTACTTTATATTCCAGTCAATACAGGCGACGTACCTAAATTCTTCAGCAACTGAATAATCTAAAATAAGTATTTCGTCGCATTCATTCATTTAATTTTTGAATAAATCAAACAATGCAGCACCATAGTCTTAAAAATTCAAGATCTGTTTTGCAGTTCAAATTAGTTGAATCCAAATTAACCATAAACAAACTGAACAAAAAGTGATAGCGACAGTCTTCGTCAATTCCATCATCATCGCCGTCATGACAAACAAACACCTCAACTCGACATCAAAACAATTAACATAAATCTTGTCTGCATCCAATCTCTGGCCTTAGCTATCGCGGAAGTCTTGAAGGGATTTCTCTAACCCTTAATCGTTTCACTTGCACTTGTGGCAATTAAAACAATAGTACACAGTCTAAACGAGCATAATGTCTTCGCTTAGGCCTCCACAACAGATACCGCTTCCCATCCAGGTGAGATGACCTCACGGTGTCATCACTTGAATATGCTAACAGATGACCGAATAGAGAATGATAATAACAATAAGTACAGTGCGGCGATGGCAGTGAGTATTTGTTCGAAAACTATCAATTCATTCATTCAGCATTGCACTCCTCAATAGATACTTAGTACGTTAGTCCGTTCGTATCTAGTTATCTAAGTAATTGAGTCGGACAGAATAGTCGAAACGCAACTCCATTTCGTAGATACTCACACGCCGGACTATGTGATTACTTACTTACTAGCTTGCTTGGTGGAGTATCCGCCGAACAAAATGGTCTGACCCAATGGCGGCTCCCTCAGTTGGTAATTGTTAGTCGTTGTGGACGCTCCACAGTCTGTTCACAAAGCCGAGAAAGTAGGATCCATAGTCGGAAGTGATATCAAATTTTCAGTGTTTTGGAGTGTCCTAATTTGGACTTGGAATTTCTTAAACAATTTGTTTAATTGCAAATTGTTTCAATTTTAGAGTATGTTAATTAATGCGTGTTAAGTGGCTGTTGGTGATTTAGCGGTGAAAAACATTAGAAATTATTTGATTCAACGTTTTGTGAATACTTATCGATTCAAAAGTGATCATCAACAAAGGATAAACCGAAAATGTTGAAGTTAATGAAGGGACAATATTTAATCCTGGCTTTGATTTTAGTATCAGGTTAGTGCTGCTCCTGTGGACATTTCATTTTGTTGCTAATTGAAATCTTTAGATTCAAATTCTCAAAGCTTTTTACATAAAATGCATTGGATTCATGATTAGCCATCTCAAAAGGATGCCAAGAACTATAAACTCAAATTAACGGTCTGATTTCATACCCTTAATGAAAAATCGAGGCATTAGCGAAATTCATAGTATGACATTTGTTTTTCCACATCCTTTAACAAACTTAATTATAGTATCACACATAGTGTTTCGAATCCATTAGCATACGGTTATTTTAATTATATGAATCCTTGCCTAGAGACTATAAAAGCAATTAAGCTGCTATTACTGAGCTGCTAAGAGGCAAATCGGATAAAATTTATCTATACATATAACGTTTAAAATCTTCATACATGGAAAAGTGTTTAGGTGAAGACGAATGTCCTTTTGCAATATAAAAAGGACTTAATGCTGTATACCATTTGAAAAAATTTGGTTGATAGGTCGAAACGTTACTTTATTTGAGTGGTTAAGGAATATGCTGGAAGAATAACCTAAGAACCAAAAATGTTCTAGTCTTTGTAACGAACTTTTGTTGGAAGATTTTTCAGCTTACTCCTTCATAAGAAATGATAAGAATTTAAGTCTATGACATTGGTGCGAACTGCAAAAAAAAAATTATGCCTTATTCGGACTGTCTTGAAGTATGCTCAGTAGAATGGCAGCATAAATATAAAAACTCAAAATATAAATTAAACTCTAGCTTACCAAATTAATTCTTAAAAAAATATTTTTAAATTTTAATTTGGCGGAAATAATAGTTTGCTGTGAAAGAACTCTTGGTGATAATATTCTCTCTCATTTCTTATCAACGTTTTAAGCAAATCTATCGAAAACTCGACCTAGAGAAAAGTATATTTTTGTTCTTGTGAAATGATTCTTTCTATGATACAAATGGCAACGATCAATCTTAAGTTGTGCGAAATAGTATAACTTTGATACAACATTACGAAATGCTGTTTCGATTCTATTTTTCATTGTTTTTCATCAAGGATTTTCTAAACTTTGTCTCTTTATTTTCAAACATTATACTTTCAACAGTCACAAAGTCAAAAGCGCTTTATTTAATATTAATGGTTATAAACTTTCAAAGAATATAAAGTGAATTCCAAACAATAAAAATACTAAAAACTTATTGATCAATAACATTTAATAAAACCCCGATATTAAATTCGGTTTAATTAAAATTATTATACATTTCTTGAGGGAATTGGAAAAAGTAGATAAACCAACCATCACTATTCAAAAATTAATGATAGTATCAAAACAAAAGAACTGTGAACTTTCACCGTACATCTATTGTAATATGTTATAGCCTAATTCTAATGAAATTCAATCAAAAACTTTCTCTTATACTACACAATGCTGGCACAATATTCCTAACATAGATGTTAAACCTTATCTCTAAACCTAACAAATACCTATCCTAAATATTGAAATGCATCCCTAATTTTTAACATGAACAAACAACAACAACTCTTAATGTAGCAATAGTGAGCTGAACCTCAAAACTAAGTAACGAAAAATACAAAAAAAAATTATAACCATGAATAATTTAGACTTTATCATTCAGTCACCAATACCTAGATTGCTCCATGCAAGCTTGACCACCCTCCAAGAATCTAGGAAATGAGTATCCCCATTGGAATTGTTGATCCCATCCACAGTATATATGTGATATCCAATTGGGGCACCGTCAGAATCAAAACCATATCGATTCATGTCCTAATACATGAATGCTTCCGAAGGAACGAAGTCAGTAGCGAGATAAGTCTCAATATACCCGTCTGTATGGTGGAACGGCTGGGGAATTCAGGGGTTTTTACTCACAGTTACAGATCTGGCAATATGATTCCGAAGAAGTTTCAATATGAAGACATCGATTCTTGTCACTTCAGCAGTTTGATAAATTCTTCTGTTCGGTGTATACTATTTCCGATACATCTCAGACATTTCCTTTCGAAAACTCATCTGAAATCCATATGTCAAAGCTGGCCTAACTAGGGTCTTGTAACAGATAATTTTGGCGTTTGAGCAATGTTTCTAGAGTGAAAGGGTGGTCGAAGGGCCATGACTGACTTTTGTGCTTTACTGAGCATGATTTTGATATCTTCGGTAGAGTACAGATACTGATCGGGATTAACATCGAAGGAACAAGCATCCATTCTTAACTACCATGTAATGAATTTCGAAATGTCCGTGCAGGACACGGGTGCCGATGGTCTGGCATAAGTGGCAGCGAGCTATAAACACCGAGCTCAGCTAACTAGCTTCGCTTAACGACCGCGTACGCGTGCTTGACGACTAGCATTTGCGGGATCAAATGAGGCGGGTTCTTCTCGAGCCACGAAGCTACACTACAAAATACTTATCACGCGTACTCTACTCTGCAAGACGCACCGATCACTTTTTATCATCTTTAGAAATAATTTATTAGGTGTCAATTAAGCTACTATACAGTCATTCAATATTTTTTTTGCCTCGTTAAAGTTAGCGGACATGGAGGCTTGAGACAAACGCAAACATTACACAAAAAGCAACCGTTACTTTCTCCGAAGAAGGTCGTTGCATTACAAGGGAATGTCAAACCTAAAGATGTTAAAGTGGCTGAAGTGAACCACTCATCTCTGCCTAAAGGATGGAAACTTGACGGATGTAGTTTACTTTACATTAGTAAAACAACAAACTAAGCAGTTTCGACGGGGTGACCACCTTATCTTTTCAGGAGCAGCCACTCCTGATCACCACGGGGCTGCTCGACTGCTTATGTTTATTACAACCATCGCCAGCCACAATATGGAAATCCTTTCCAATTACCTTTCAGATCTGAACATGTCCACTTCAGCTTGTCTGAAACAAAATTTTTTCGCACTTCTGCGCGTTGAGTCTCATTCACCAAATGCTGGTGTAGAACTGCAAATCACTAAACTTTTTTTTAAATTACTCTGAACTATTGTAAGTTTTTGGTCTGCTGTATAAATGATCTGATCATCAGCAAGCACTACCAATGATCATGTTGGTGAGACGTTAAAATCAAAGCCGTGCAATAGCTTGCCAATGAATATTGAAAATAACAGCGGCGTACTAACTGTTCGCTGTTGTAGACCATTTAAGACATTGAAATCGCGCATCATCGTTAGATTTCCATCAGTTACAACAAATGATTTTCTGTACACAATATTGCACATCATGGTGACAAGGCGTCTAGGGAAACTGTTCTGAAGGAGTTTAAAAACTAGTCCATCTAACCACACTGTATAAAAGGATTTCTCCATATAAATGGAACATGTTTCGACACATTCTTTATCATTTAGTTTCCAACAGATGTTGGAGGTTACTTTCGTTATCGCATGATGTATGTTCGAATGTCTGGCACGAAAACCAAATTGGCAATTCGGCATCAACTCATATTTCTCAATGTGGGTATTTAAGGCTTTGGTTAGCATGACTTCACACACCTGATTGGGCGATAGCTTTTAGGGCACGAAGATTCCTATCTTTTCTTCAAGATCGAAAATACATTTTTCTTTTCCCATTCATTTGGGAAATATGAATTGCTCAACGTGTTGTTGAACAATGTGCAATAACTCCTAATATCAACCTCAGGCAAATGTCAGAGAACTATGTATATTTGAAATACCACATGATTTCTTATTATTTATCCTGCCAAATATGAAATACAAACCTTTATAGCTGACAAAATAATCAATAAGATTCGAGCTCGGTACGAGGTCAGATATCAATGCTTCATTGAAATGAAGAATTGATTTGCCAGGGGTCATTGAAGCAAAAGTTTCCAATTTGAAATTGGAAACTTTCGCTTCAATGACCCCTGAAAGTATTTGATTCCAGGGTTTGGTAGATAAATCAATTCAAAATGTGTTCCAATCAGGGCAAGTTTATGCAAACCCTCACATATAATCCTGTTTCCATTTCTATCCGAAGTCGTAGTATCAGTTTCAATACCAGCTCTATAGAGAATATTTATCTCATCACTAGTATCTTCAACATGTGATACCTTCACTTGTGGCTTCTTATAAAATAAGTTATTCACTTTCGTGAAAACGCCTTCTGGGTCCTGTGGGCTGATACCCCCCAGTTTGTGGGGGCTCTTGTTGTCTGAAAATCACCGATAAATATTGCTGACACATATAAGAATCTTTTCAACCTTGCTATGGTTGGCATTTCATATCATTAGCGCTTCCTTCAAGCTAACTGTACCATCAAATTGCAGCATAGTTCTCCACCCAGAATAGTGGCCCCCTGGAACTTTAATTAAACCTTTCGAGGGGACCAAAAGAAGAAATTTTGTCTGCCGAGACTTTAATCACTGTTCACCCTAAACCTTTTTTAAATAGTAATTTAAATATTGATCTTTTAAACACTTCTCGTAGCTTCAATCTTTACTATTAAAATGTAGGTAGCATGAAAACCAAGCTGAAGGCTATTAAAATTACCTCTCTCATCTGCGGCGATGATTTCATGTGTTTAACAGAAACCTGGCTGACTCCTGTGATGATCAGCAGTGAAATATTCCCATTATATGATGTCTACCGCACTAATAGGGATCGTATGGTTTCAGTTAAAGCAGACGGTGGTTGTATACTTATCGCTATTAATAAACCCTTAGGGAACAAACTCTACTGTGACTTTCCTCCTTCGCTTTTAGTAGAATGCATCACTGTTTTCATTAATATCTCTCAAGCCGTAAGTTTATTATTGCGGTGCATGTACGTCCCTTGCAATGCACCTTTACGCGTTTACAATCGTTCTTATCTGACTTCTCTTCATATTTCAACAGCATCAACCCTCTATACACTATTTTAATCTGTGGTGACTTCAGCATGCCTTGGCTAAGTTGAGGCACAAGCTCTTGCACCCTCACATCCTTCAATTACCTCTCTATCCTGTTTTCTTTTTTGATCACTTTGCAAACAACCAACGTCTTGATTTTATCTTTACTTTTAATCAGGTCTCTATCACCTCGATTTAAAATCCCCCTCCGAATATGTAAAATCTGATTCCCAGCATCTTCCGCTTGAGGTTCGTATATCTTTTCTCGCACCTCAATCCAAATGCACTCATTTTCCCGTAAGATTAAATTTCCTCAAAGCTAACCATGCAGCCTTCCAACTAGAGCTGAATAATATTTACTGGAATTCATTGCTAAAGCAGCTAGATGTCAATACAGCGTTATCTAGTTTCTACCAAAATCTCAGTAGCATAATTATAAATCATGTACCTATCTACCGTTCACCTAGAAAAAAGGGCCCTTGCTGATTTGCAGCTGAAGTGTCATACGCTTTTTATTTGAAGGAGCAGGCGCGTCGAAAATTTCAATATTCCAACTCTGACACTGACCTCGCTAACTACAAAAAGCGGCTAAGAACGCAATGCCATCATGTTATCATATGATTGAAACATCACTCTCATCGAAGTTCTAAGCCCTTCTGGTCATACATCCGTTTCCTGAAAACAATATCGCATAACCCTAATATCTTCTCATGAAATAATGTCACGATTCTGATGGGCAAGCTAACTGCGACCTTTTTGCTCAATTTTTTTCCTCCACATTCAAGGTTTCAAACCCCACTAAATACTCTTTGTGTCTTTCTTCTTCCCCTATCGTGCACTCTATAATGATCTCTACATCGGAAATTGAAAGTATACTGCTCACTTTTGACATTAATGGTGGCCCGGGTCCTGATAAAACGCCAAGTCTGTTCCTAAAGTCATTATCATCTTCATTACCTACCCCACTATCAATTATTTTTAACATGAGCCTTTCTTTCTGCTGCTTTCCCGACGTCAGGAAGCATGCTCATTTCTTTCCCATCCATAAGTCGGGAGATCGTAGTGAAATCTCGAACTATCGTCCGATTTTTTAACTTTCTTGTATTGACAAGCTCCTTGAGCGATTTGTGCATAACAGAATATAAAGTGCAAAAGTATCCTCTTAGCACAACATGGCTTCATTAAAGGTCGCTCGACAATAACTAATTTGTTAGAACTTGCGAATACCATCTCTCTTGCTTTTGACAAGAGCCAACAAGTTGATGTCATACACACTGATTTTGCTAAAGCCTTTGACTGTATTGATCATGGCCTTCTGGCTAATAAACTCCGATCGTTCGGCGTTTCCGATTCAATCCTCTCTAGGATCATATCCTTCTTATCGCACTGCTCCTGCACCGTTGCATAGAACAATATTTTTTTCGCCAGATTCACTTAGTCCGAAATCCGGTTTTCCTCAAGGATCAATTTTAGGCCCTTTGCTATTTAACATTTTCATTAATGACCTTCCCTAAAGGTTGTCCTCTTATTGTCTTCTTTATGCTATTGCTTTAAAAATTTGTCGTTCAAAATGGTCTTGACAACGTCCATAATTGGCGTCAAGGTAATTTATTTCCTCTTAATACTTCAAAATTTTGTCGCATGAAGCTCACCAACAAAATAAATCCAGTTTTATATGAATACCGAGTTGATGGATCGTTTGATCAGGTTTGAAATTCAACATCCATATTTCCTGCATAGCGACTAGAGCTTCACTTGTCGCTGGTTATATTTTAACGATACTGCTGCAAGTTCTTTAACATCTTAGCCAGCGTCTATCTATTTGTGGTCTTAGCCCAGTCAGTCCTTGAGCATACCTCCGAAGTATGATCTCCCCACTATACCAATCAATCGAATGCTGTCTAGACTGTACAGCGTAAATTCACGCGTCCTCTATTCTACAAATATAACCTTCTTTACAGCTCTTACGATGAGCGTTTATAGATCCTCAACATCTCATCACTCAAAAAAAGGAGAGAATTCTTAGACCTGTGTTGCTTATTTAAAATATATCAAGGTATTCTTTCATCCAACCTACGGGAAATGCTTTATATACGTCCCACCTCAAGAATGCGTTCAACTGACATATCCATTGTGCCCTTTATTCAAACCGATACTTACTTTTATTCGTATTTAGTACGCGTATCACTTCGCTACAATGAACTCCAACTGGGCCCCGTGCCACATTATTCAAACGCTTTTAAAAGCATATTACATAACATTTTCGTTAGCTCCTAATAGTTTATTAGTATTTTACATTCTTATTTTTTTTCTATACAAGTTGCTCACTTTGTTTTTGTTGCATTTATCATATGAGTATTTGATTGCCCACTATGTAATTGGATTCATGGATCTGTAAAATAGCGTAAATAAATAAAAGAATATCCTTCCACATTGTTTCGATGTTTAATCTTTGGAACTACTTTCTCAATCATTTCCTACGTCAGCTTCTCTAACTTCAACTAATAGAGATCTATTTCATCGTTAGTAAAATTTATGTCATCAGAAACCATTGAACAAGAGTTGCCATCATCAGAAGGAGGACATTGCTTTTTGTAATGCCAATTAAACTTCTTTTGAAACTGTTTTTTTAAATTCAACCAATAATTTTCATGATGAACTGGAATGAGGAAGACATCATCTTTTTGATGATTGATTTCGATTGCAATTATGTTAGGGTCGCTATCGTAAAGAAGCACTTGCAGTTTCTGTTGAGGACTATTATGATCCCGACCCATATACGTTAGATTGCAGCTCTATTCAACTTAGCTCACTGTTACCCACGATTTCAGGAATACACCTCTGAGATTATTGTTGGCGTTCAGCCATGACGTACCTGTATGTATGCTTGGCATTCAGGTTACCGGCAAAAATATAATAACCATGCAACCTGTTCAATTTGAGTATTTCAAACAAGGAACTTAGTTCCTCCTTGAGCTTGAGAGCATTTCGGCCAGTTGCATAGGCAGAGATAACGAAGAGGTTTCCCTCTTGAATTCGACTTTATCAATATTTTGCAAACAATAGGGTCTTCTAACCAATATCTCGGTGCCACCTCCCCCAACACCGTTTACCCTATCGTTTCTTACAAATTCAAAACCCTTGAATGTCATGGAGTGCCATGAATTGAGGTTAATGTAGAGTAACAATAGAGTTGACGTTGATCGAGATGAGATGAATCATATCCATGGCAATGTGACTGGATGACAAATTATTTTGAGGCATTTGAAAGCCCTGAACGCTGAAAACAAATTTATTTTTTGTATCTTGTTTATTGATTCCCTAAGATAAAGAATAAGGTTGCTGGTAGATTTTGAGAAGCAACTCATTATTGCCACTTACATTATTTACATTATTTGCAGCATTTTCTGCTGGTCCTCTAGCGGCGAGTGTGAATTATAATCCGGGCTTGACGAAGTTGGCAGGTAAGACACTGCGGTGTACTTGTGTTTGCTTTGGAACAAATTTTACTTTCGCATCTTAATATCGGAAGCATCCTCGATATGATGCCAGATCACAAAAAACACCGCAGTTAACACAGTATAATTTTTCTTTAGACTTCGTCTGAGCCAGTTTGCACTCACCGGAAGCACGAACGTATTTGCATTTCATGCATCGATAGTGCGTGGCGTAGTTGGCAGCTGAATGTCCAAATCTTTGACACCGATAACACTTGCTGACTTCCCTCTTCTGGAAACATTCCCACCTCACCACTCTGAAGTTCAAGTACCTTATTTGTTGAAAGGCACTTGGTCTGCTTTTATTTGAAATTTGTACCAAGTTAAGTGGTAAATTCTCTACCGTCAATTTTCTTGCCACGAAGGTTTTAACGAAAATAAATTAAATTTCCGGTGTAGCTTCCTTAACCAACTGTAGAAGATCGACGGTACAGTCTCCGCAGTCCAAACCCTTCAATAAAAAGGTCTGACTCTATTCACTTTTTAGTGTATAGGTTGAATATAGAATCTTCCCAGAATTCAGCGCGTTTTCAGTTGACTTATAATCAATCAATAATTTCGTTCTAATGATTAATTTTTCAGCACTCTTTTGACCTCGATTTTGGTTAATTTATTTTCGGCTGCCAATAGCCGAACCATACCTTTTCCGCTTTGACCGAACACGGTAATTGGCGGAACCTTTTGAGAGGAACCAGAAGAACTGTGAGCTTGTTTCTTCTACTTATTTTCAGATATTAAATACTGAATAAAATTAACATCGTTATCTTGATTAGAATTACCTTCAATACATTCTTCATCATCCATTTCTTGGTGTAGTCCGTCCAGCGCTGCATGATAATTTTGGCTGTAATTAGCGGCTCTAGCACTTAGGATTTCTTCTGAGATAGCTTGTTTTACAGCTTTCTTCGCCTTAGTTCCTTGATTGATTTGTTTCGCGGTTCTGCGTCTTCAGTCTTCATCCCTCTCTTGGATAGATCTTCGAGAAATTGTAGTCGTAGTCTCAATTCTTGATTTTCATGTCGAAGACGAATCACTTCTTGGGGTTTTCAACTATTTCCTTTTACGTGCGCCATCTGTGGAGCTTTCCTGGTTATGTCTCGTTTTATTGACAATTGCCGCCAATTTTGTATTGCTTGTCTCTCCGAGCTCCCCCAACGGTGGGAAACCGTCGGGCTCCTCCGTACCAGCAGTCCCGAATTAGTCTTTGGATTATTTGCTTTTCCTGATTTACCCAAGTAAAAAAATATTCGATATGATTCCATGGGTCGGTTCCTTCGACGATATAAGCTTTTTCCAATAATCTAATCACTCTACTTTCCCTCCGCATAAAAGTATGCGCTATGCCAATATACAAGTATGGTTATTGTTTTTAAGGGCGCAAACTACCCCTTTTTGCAAGAAATTGGAGCATGCAATAAGTTGTAAAACACTTACGCAGCTAGAATTAAAGTTTTTAATGCTTTAATATACCATTTATGATTTTTCAACCCTTTTTGTCCCTTATAGATTTTATGAATATAGAATTGAAGAAAAAAACTGTTTAGTGACTTTTTATTACATTAATTACAATGGAATCGCATCTTTTATCGTATTTAACGCAAATATTTCTTATTCCTAACTTTGAACTTTAAGCAGTCATCCCTTATCATCAAAAATAATGGAAAAAATAGTTTACCGGCTTACTTATACAATTTGATACATTATTTATATTAAATCGATATCTTTTTATCGTGTCTAATTCAAATACCCTTATCAATCATCGCTTACAACAAATAAATTGAAAAAATATTTTAAGAATATATTTATACTATGATTATAATGGAAATTTTTTGTCATTATTTAATTGAAAGTGAAATATTTTATTTTAACATAAAAGTGACAAATTACTAAATCGGCCAATACATAAATATAATTTGATTAAAGATCATTGTCATCGTTAATATCGGTGTTTTTGTTTTCTTTGTCCTCTAAATCCATTATTGGAGCACAATTCGGACAGTTTTGACCAGCACTTTAACCGCACTGTTGCAAAGCAGTCAAACAGCCCAGTATATGTAAAATTATGTCTACATATAGTATCTCAGTGTGTATTGGGCCTACAACGAAATTAAAAGAAACCAGTCCTTGTTTTTTTATAAACTTTAATTTTACACTCAGAGTTTTTTTGATGATATGAAATTTATTTGAGTTATTTGTGAAAAACCGCTTAAAAACATGGTTTTTTTACTGAATTCAATCGTGAATAAGTCAAAATTTATTCATTAAAAAGAAACCTATAGAATTATTTTGCTTAAAATGCGCCCCTCTATCCATTTATGGAGTTATTCTCACTACTTAATTGGCCTGGCATTCACCCCAGAGAAAAAGTACACATTGGCATAGAGTAGAATTTGCTTTTTGGGGTATACCCTAGCTACTCTCAAAATTTAAAGGAAATCGATGCATCTTCAAGGAAATTGAAGTTGAACACCTTGGCAGCCTGGACTATTACATATTCCGAAAGAAATTAATCTAACGTTTCAAAACGTATGAACACGTAGCCAACCAACAGGGCCCTTTCGTGAAATTAATAGTTCATCAAATGTATCGCCAATTGTATCGCCCGCTGTGCGGCATGTGGTACCGTCCAGCTGAAACCACATGCCAGCAATATTAAGGCCTTCCAATGGAGGCACCAAAAAGTTAGTAAACATGTCTCTGTGCCGCTCACCGTTGACTGTAATATTATGACCATCATTATTTTTGAAAACATGTGGCCCATAAAATCTCCGGAAAGTTTATGGGTGCGGTGTTCTCATTGCCTTTTGTGACACCTTTACAGGGACAGCTCTTCCAGATTTCCATTTTTCCCCTCCTGTTGAATGTGTTGCTGTTAAAATAAAAGTTTCTCCTATTCATTTCTTACGTGTCTTCTGCACCTACAACACTTGTAAATATCCTGTTTCTGCATATAAAACTTTCTTCTCTAAAATTTCCTGTGTTTATCTTACATGTTTTTTTGACAGTCTTCTTATGATTTGCGGTGAATTTAACTTCCCAAACATTGTTTGGCTGGATGGCCAAATTAGTAAGCTCCTTATTAATTGGTTCCTTTAATTACATCTTTTATATCAATGTGTGATCTGTCTTTATTAAATGAGGCTCTTAATTTTAATGTTGTATTTCTCGATTAGTTTCTAAGCAATATTGATCGATCTTCCATATGCCTTTCCTCCTCCCTTTTTCCTTACATTAAATCTGATTTTCACCATTCCTATGTACGTTTTGAATCCTTCTATCCATTGCTGTTCATCAGCAAGCAACAGCGCTATAATTTTCACAAGGCTAATTACAAATTGATATCCGATGTAATTAAGTCAGCCGATTGGTCCATCTTCTTTATCCTTTTTCTTGCATCAGTTATCGCATCCCCAACATCTATTATGACGGTCCAGAAGTCAAAGGATGTTCCCTGGATGAATAGCAGTACCTCGAGAGTGTTGAAAGAAAAAGATTATGCTTACTGTTTATTTTTACGAGATGGGTTGACTGAATCACGTGCCACTTTCTCTTGTTATAGATCGATTGATAAGAAAGAAGTCAAACCTGCAATGTCTTCTAATTTTCGAAATATTGAGTCGTATTTAAATAATAACTTAATTTAAAGACGAATCAAGCCTTTCTGGAAGTATATTAACCCCCTCAAATTGACTACCAGAATCCCTTGCTCAGCTCACCTACACGGCGTTGTTGCATCTTCTTAAAACAAGATTTGTGAGTTTTTGGCACTCATTTCTCATTACTTTTTAACCCGACTCTTGATATTCCAAAAGCCCTATTTTCTTACCTTTCCTCCTCTTTCCCCTGTATATGTATGTACTCCCAAAGAAGTAATGAGGCAAATCACAGGACTTGATAGTTTCGTCAGCCCTGGTCATGATATCATTTCCAACTACTTTGATGAATCTCTTTCATTCTCAATCTGTGTTCCTTTATCTTTCATTACTAATGTAAGCTTATCAACTGGCATCTTTCCATCCTGTTGCAAAAGGACTTATCTCTGCCATATTTTCAAAAAGGGTGATTCATCATCTGGACACAACGACCCCCCTATTCCTTTGATGTACTGTCTCTCGTAACTGTTGGAGAAAATAGTTTATACAATTCTTTATGCTTTCGTTTTAGATGTTCTGGTTCCTGAACAGCATGGATTTTTCAAAGGCCGATTTACTTTAACCAATCTGTGGGAGTTTTCTAATATAGTCGCAAAGGCTTTGGAGGATCTTTCACAAGTGGAGACTATCCACCTAGATTTCTCTAAAGCTTTCTTTTTGTTAAATCATAACATTTTGCTGGAAAAAACTTCTATCCTTAGGCCTATGTGATCGGTTGTTGTCCTGTTTCTTTTCCTACCTCTCCGATCGAATCTGTCAGTGACTCTGAATGGTTGTGTCTCTACGCCTTTTGTCCCATTTTGTGGTGTCACTCAAAAGTCCATCCTAGGACCATGATTATTTGTCTTATACATCAATAAGCTTCCTACTGCTATTAAATCTCCCTGCCTCCTTTACAGAGACGACGTCAAAATTTTCAAGGTTATTTTCTTGTCGGATGATTCAGCTTCTATATCACTTATGTTTCGTGCTAATCAGCTGTATTTAAAGGTTTCCAAGTGCTTTTATGTTTCTTTTTGCTCTATACCTAATTCTCTGAAATTCCAATTTTTCATTGAAAATAATTGTCTGAGTAATGCAGCGCATTCAAGGATTTGGGTATTATTTTTGACACAAAATTAAAATTCGATGCTCATATCTCTAAAATTGTTTCTAGAGCATCAAGAATTTCTGTTTTGTATTGCGTAATCCATACATATTCTCTTGTCTCTCTTCCTAATTTAAGTTGCACATCAACTTAGTCCGGTCCATCCTTGAATATTGCTCTCCTGTTTAGTTCCCATACCTAATTTAATGAAGTCTTCACTTGAAACTTACGAGCGTAATTTTACTCATACTGTTTGTCTGAAAAACATAGTAGCTTATGATGATTGTTCCTTCACCCTCAGTATTTCCTCTTTGGAACATCGCCGAATTTTTTGGTGAATACTTCTTATATAGAATTTATCATAGACTGTTGGACATCCATTTATTTAATGAAGTTCCATGTAGACATACTGTTCGTCTACGCAAATGTTGAATTTTTTCGAGTTGTCACTGGCGCGCAAAGATGTTTAGTATTTTGCACCAATGCTTAGAATTCTGTGCAAATATGACAAAACTTAGGTAGGAGTCTTCCCCAATCCTTTTTAGCTTTCAAAAAATGGCTTAAAGCTGCTCTAAATGTTTCAAAATTTTTAGTACGTTAGTACGTTCGTCGATTTATTTATTTTATTATTTATTAATTATTTATTTGTGTTTCTTCTTTCGTGTTATCTTGAAAATTCTATTTTTTGAAGATTTGTTTCATATAATTTTTTCTGTTTCTCTATTTTGTAATTGGGTATCGTTATTTGTTAAATAGAGTGAATAAATAATTAAATAAAATGCACCAAAAAGTGACTTTTTCTGGATACAGTCGTGTTTCACCAACTGCTTGTGGACTTTCATCGCTCCAAATGCAGCAATTCGTAGCCATTTAACCAAAAATGTGCTTCATTACTGTACAAAATTTTCAAATGAAGTTGCGGATCAACTGCAACTGCCCATTCACCACACGTTGCTGCGGCGTCAGTATATTCATGGTGAAGTGTCAAACAGAACTAACCTTAAAACAACTGAGAACCTTGACATTCGCTGTCACTGCGAGCAGTGTCGCCATATATAAGTTCTTCCCCTTAAAAAACACCCTTCACATAGCTAGAGTAATGAAACCCAATAATGCAATAGCCAAATACAATCATTGACTAGGAGATTCGTCAGCCTATTTCGTATCCGTAACGGCCATATGAAAGTAGATAGGGACAATCTCTTGCTTGATTGTATGATTCTTACTTAAGTTTGTACTGCTTTCCATCACAACAAACGAACACAATAAATTCATTGTTACCATGGAAGATTAAATCAAGGATAGCCATTGCACAAAAGTGAGTTTATCTCAAATTCTTACTTCCGAGTGACTATGCAACAAATCAATGAATAATCAACTCCTGATATCTTTTTGTTATTTCAGTAGATATACAAGTTTAAACTAAAATATCAAAACCATCACAATCTTCTTTCAGAAACATCAAATAGTGATGAGATGTACTGACCGTTGCCTCTATTCAAGTTGCTGTGTGCTATCTTGTGTACATATGCATATTTTTATAATGCTGCCAAAATTTTGAAATATGATAATTGTTGCTCTGATTCCGATAAAACAAAATTGTTGTTTCTTGCTAAGTGTCCTGTATTTAGAAAGTATTCAGCTACAGCGCTCTGGCTGATTTTTCTTGATACAATTTATGTGTTCATCTAGTTTTGAGGTCTTTGTGGGTCTGTCCAACGTCCACTTTTGTTCAGTCCTTTCCTTGCATTCAAGCATGTAAATACCAGGTCTGTCTTTCATTTGGACAGTGTCTTTCACCGGTTTCAACAGATACTTGATTTTGAAATTAGCTCCAGATGAGCTCCTATAGTATGTTATTAAAACATTTTTGAATCCCGTGGTGCATTCCTTTGTGAAAAACTATAGCTGACTCGCTGTTTCTTTAAGAGATGTTAGTGAGGTTATGTCTTTAAGGTGTTCCCGTTTGATTTGCTTCCTTAGAATGCTCTTAATTTCATCTCAATTATAGCAATTCGTAACAGCGAATTTCTTGATGGACACTAATTCCTTTTCAAAACACATTTTTTTCAATCGAACGTTGCAAAGTCTAAAAACCATTTAATTGAATATCGCTCTTTTGTATGTGGGTGATGATTGAACTCAATTGGAATAAATCTCCTAGTGTTTGTAGTTTTCTATAAATATCGAATTCCAGGGAACCTGTACTTATCCTCTTTAGCAATTATGGTTAACCAAGAAAAGGTAAGCATCCACCTTTTTTGTTCTACCGTGAATTTTATTTCGTCACAAGCGGAGGGTGACATGTTTAACGTTGCATAGGGTCGTTGCCTTCTTACTCAGGCTCATAAGGAAATCAATGAACGTACCTGACGTCATTTTGCGCACCGAAAACAGCTGCTCAGTTGCCCTAAAATTCCTAAAACAAAGCAGCATATCATTAGGCAGGCTTTTGAGATTGTCAAATGTGACATTTCTCAGAAGACATTTAGTGGAAATGGTACAAATGAGAAGGAAATACATATATTTGCGCGCTAATGTCTTCGAACCCTCAAATCTAAAGTAAATTATTGACTTAGTACTGATAACATATCAAACGTATAGCCATATGTATTGTCAAAAATTATTAGAAAATTTGTTTGATCTGAAAAAAATTAATAAACTTACAGACAAATAAATTCGTTCCATGCAATCATTTAATTTTTCATTAGGATCTGACGATGCTCTCATGTTCTGAAATGTGCAAAAGAACGCATGCGTCGGAAATTTTATTTGCTTTAAATTTTGTTTTGTGAATGCGACAAGCCCCGGCTCAGCTGACCAGCCCCAGCTTAGCTGACCAGCCCCTCCAGCTCAGCTGACCGGCCCCTGATACAATTCAGAAAGGGTGCAACACCGGGTAAATGGAAGGGGTGAATACGGTGTGAATGTACTATTCTTTGAACAGCAGCCATCGCAACTTGCACCTTGTACCCGGGTGCGTTGTTGTGCAAACGGAGCACCCTTTGGTCAATTTTCCCCGCCTTTTCTCGCTCACAGCAACTGAAACTTCATCCTTGTTCACACCACAAAGAGCCTGAATTGGCGACAACACCCAAATCGCCGCTGCTTCTGGTTTGGCGTGAATATTGTCGGCACCCATCTTGCATACGCCTTTGAGATGTCAAGATTATCGTGTAGAATGTTCGAAATAATTGTAACTGACGCTCCAATTATTTCGAAAGCTTTTTTCCTTTAAGCAGGCATTTCCAATGTGATTCTTGCAGATTTTTTGACATTTTCTGCCGTCATCACCTCGATAGGCCGCCTTGGCCTCGGGTCACCTTCAATCGAATCCCTGCATTGCTTGAAGAGGTTGTGCCACTTGTAAGCCATGGTTTTATCTGGGCAAGAGTTCCCATAAATAGAAGACATTCAGCGAGCTTTTTGACCCACCTACATCTATGTTTTCCATTGTAATCCGTACAGTTTTTATTTTTATTGCAAAGCGCTAATTATGGCCTTCGTCTCCAGTATTATTCGCGGTCAATCGTCGTGGCTCTATGACTTCGTCAGCGAATGGGAAATCCCAAGCAAAGGTTTGCTGTAAACATCGATTGAGTCTTCCCATCGTTTCGTCGGTTTCCCAGCTGGAGGTTTCCTTTGCCCTCTATCCTTCTACGTTTGTCTGAGGAGCCTGCGTTCTTCTATTTTCTTCACATGCCGTGCCCATTGTCGTTTGAGTAGCTTTACATATGTGGATACAGGTAGGTTGTCATAAAGATTATAAAACTAATCGTTGTTACAAAGTTTCCACTCTGCTCTACGCTTTAGTGGGCCATATATCCTCCTGAGCACTTTGCGTGCAACACAGGTATTATTAGTAACTTGAATAAGCGGATCTTATTTACCCTGTAAATATCTATCTGCGAAATAGACTTTGTGTTCTGCGTTTGTCTTTTCCCATATTTCTTTCTTTTTGTGCCCGTCCTCTCAAGATGGACTGATAATTATGGGAAGCTTCACACACTCTCCAGGTTTTCGTGTCCTAAAATGAGGTGTTGTCATGACCCAAACATTGCAAAAAGTCTTTGTTGAACAAATCGGTAGCGACTTTAAAACTAGAATTGACAAAACCATAAATTCATCATCATCAATGGCGCGATAGCCCTAGCCGGGCCTTGGCCTCCAGTATTAATATCCTCCAACCATCACGGTTCCGCGACCTTGTCCACCAGTTGTCCACTCCCAACAATGATTTGCTATCAGCTTCTATTGTGTCTTTGGTCTTCCCGCTGAATGTCTACCTAACACTCTACCCTACAATGTTCTTTTTAGTTAGCCGGTTTTCTTCCACTCTTTTGACATGGCTCGACCATTGCAATTTACGTAACCCTACGCAAGAGGAAATAGGTGGACTATCAAATAGTTTATATAGTTCATCGCTGTAGCGTAGTCTCCACTCTGTTCCTTATTTCATTGGGCCGTAGTTTTTTTAGAGCACTTTCCGTGTCTTTTCGGATTTTCTCGTTAGGGTCCATGTTTCCCTTCCATATAAGAGCGCTGGTCTGACTAGTGTTTTTTAAATGCGGAGCTTATTTTGCCTGACCATAACTCTGGACTTCAGGGTGGGAAATAGGAAGTATTAGTCTAATCTTCTCCTATTTGGTTCCTCTTTTTTCCGAATTGCCTTAAAATAAATAAAATTATAGACACTCTCAAGATCATAGTCGCCTACGGCCAGGTTTTGTCGAACTGGAATTTTTTACTTCATTTGAATCATGAATTTAGTTTTAGTTTCATTTACCTGTAGGCCAATTAGGTGTCCTCCAGATTCCAGGCTCAGAAGTACTCCTTACTTTCATAATATTGACGTCATCAGCATATGCTACCAATTGTGTAGACTTGAACATTAGTTTACCTGAGGTTTCAGCTGATGTCTCCCTGATGACGTGTTTAAGCGCAATATCATAGTGCGTTGAGGCAAAACCTCACCATTTACCTTGACCTGGCACTCTGTGCTTAGTATTGTGACCTTGATCATGTGGACTAGTTTTGTTGGGACGACAAAGTCAAGCATTATTTTGCACAGCGCATTTCTGTCCACACTGTCGTTTAGTTGCTTGAAGTCTACAAAGGATTGGTGCGCATCGATGTCATATTCTCAGCTTTGCTAAGAATATTTGGCCTATTATAGACCATCCGCTTCGAAAGCCTCCCTAATAATCTCCTATAGTACTTTCTTAGTACGGCTTTAATTTTCTTTCTATGATTTTAGCAGAGCGACTCCTCATTAATTTCATACCTTAATTTGTCCCCCTTTTGTGTATAGGACATAGTATGCTTTTTCGCCAGTCTTCTTGTAACTGCTACTCTGACCTTATTCTGCACATGTTATCAGTCGGTGGAGACGGTTACTTAGATGTGGACCCCTACTCTGGCGCAGTTCTGCTAGTATTCTATCTATTCTAGTAGCCTTATTTTTTTCTGAGATCTCGTACTGCTGCCTGTACTTCGTATCTGGTTGGTGGTATGACCAGGTCTTCTTGCTCTGCTTCTGGAATTTTCACAGCTTCAGCCGTTCTTGTGGAAGTTGTGAATAGCTTCTGGAAATATTGCAGCCTATGATTGCTCCTTGTGCACTTTTGTAAAGACTTATTTATAGATTGAAGCCACCTCTTGGTTGTTTCTTGTTTAAATCACTGCGTTGCATTCTTCTTCGCACAAGTTTTTCCTACTTTTTTTAGCTTGTGCTCCAAGACTTCTTAGATTGCTTCTGTTACCGCATCTCTTACTGTCTTCCGCATGGTTTTGATATCATCATTACTTTCTCCCGCCTGCGGGAATACGAGTATGTTGATGCGATTTTCCAACGCTGACAAGTATGTGGGCCTTAATGAGCTATCATTTAGCTTGTGCATCTCGTATCTTGGAGTAACTGATGCTCCTTGTTTAAAGCTCTAGGAGATGTGGCATCGGAACTTAAATCTTATGAGATAATGGTCTGAACCAGAGATAGTGATCAACCGCTTGCTGGTTGATCTGGTTGAATGTGCAACCATCTGAGGATGCCCACGTTTTCTTATGGATATCTCGATGCGGAAAGCATGTGGAGCTTACTGTAAAACTTCTACTAGTAGGAAAGTCTATCAGGCACTGTTCATTGTCACTGGTTTCTGCGTGGAGGCCAGCTCCTCTGATTTTCCTGTGCACCCCGTTTTGGGCCAATTTTTGCACTGAAATCACCCCGAACAATTTTAATGTCGTTTGACAGAGATGGATCAACAGCGCGTTTCAGGGTGCTGTAAGATTTGGCTTTGATTGGCTCTTCGTTGTCTTCTATGGGGGCGTGAGAGTTGACCAGCTAGATATTAAAGAATTTGGTCTTGATACGAATTGCACAGGTTCTTTCGTTAGCCGCAGTGGACTTGATTATAATCCAAACTCATGGCTTCCTTGCAGTTCTCCACTTTTAAACACGGTGTGCATTTGCATGTCAAATATGTCTTCTCCATGCTATCTGGTTTCTTGCACTGCGAGGATGTTGATTCTGTACTTCATTACTTCATCCAGATGCTGCCGCTGTGCACCTGGTCTGTTCAATGATCTAGCGTTCCAAGTTTCAAAAGAATAGTTCTTTATACGTTGTGATAGTCGTTACCGTTTATCAAATCCGATCCGAGGCTGTTCTCTTGTATCATGAAAATCAACCAGAAAAGAGTTCTATAGCAGAGCACTCTCTAAGCACAAGAAAATTGGAAAGAAAAGACAATATTATTTATTGAAACCATACTGAAAGTGTTTAGATTTTTCATGATGCAACGTGTTGGGAATGTCCGCGGTGGAAAGTTAGCTTTTGCTTTAGCTGGCCAAAAAGTTGAAATTCTTAACTATTCCAACATGTTTAGGGCAAATTGATGAACGTCGCCTTGGTTCTGTTTTCCTTGAAAGAAGTTGCCGTCTTTATGAAGGATGAAGTTTTTGCTTCTAAGGGTTTTGTGGAAAGTCTTCCTGTAAGTTGTTCTCGTCTATTTTCAATTGATGGTAGATCAGATTCTGCTAAAATGAAGCATATAGATGATGTGCAAAATGCTCGAACTGCTATACTTATTGCTGAGTGATAGGCCGTTTTTACTTTTTGGAGTCACATTTTGCTGGTATTGGAAGTGCATAACCAATTCTTGATTGCATAATAGATTTAACTATTTCGATTATACAGTGTGGGTGAGCTTCCGACTTAAGGCTAATCAAGCATGCGCGTGAATGCACTGCCAGGCTAGCATTGCAGTGTCGTGGGGCGGGTTCCTTTTTCACAGCACAAGGGCCCACTACAAAAGAATTTTGCATTCACGAATTACTGGTTGTAGAATTCGGATCGACAGGTGCCGAGGCCGAGGTAACCTACTGAAAGGAAATGATTACCAAAGCAAACGACTAACTGGACTTGGCGAAAGCGAGCGAGACTTGAGAAGATATCGTCTTTACCAGAGATACTTATGGCCCCCAAATAAGATTGGGGCATCTAGGTGGAAAAATTTAAAAAAATTTTAAGAGGGGTCCCCTCTTATAACGAATTAGCTCTCAAACATTTTTTTTAAATCAAATGTAGTCGAGTGGCATATCAAATGAAAGAAATAAAAAAGTCATTTTATGAATTAGGGGGTTCAGGGGAACGCAAAATGTACCAAACATTTTTATAAGTAAGAACATCTATTTTTATAAATAAGAACCTCTGTTAAATATATAATTTATGAAAAAAAAATAATATACAATAATTTATGCAATATATAAAAAATGGGTACTTACCCAATCTTCCTCCGACGAGCGCTCGTAGTTGGGAGGGGTAAGGCCTGTGGATACTTCAAATTCTTCCTTTTTATCTACTTTGTGGTGTAGACACTTAATCTTAGCAATTATTATTTAAATTGATTCACATTTCACATATCATAACTCGAAATTTAGTAATTAGTATTAATCGAATGCAGGTATTGGTTGTGGAAGAAATAATCCGATCATCAAAAAATATTGCGCTAATCGCACAGAATATAGGGATGGCAATTAGACGAATAAAATTTCTAACGCGACCAATTTTCTTCTTTGATTTGGGAAAATCGCCAATGCCACCGAAATGGGCTGCTAATTTCGTGAACATGATCTTCCCCTTTCCCCAAGGCAGTCAGATTCCAACCTTCTCGTCCCGCTGCGTGTTCCCCGCTATGATGTATCAGAGAAGTCGATGTACGGCCAATAAATTGCGCAAAACCTCGTCTGACATCTTAACGATGGATATGAATCAGCCTTGAACTTCATGATGGAATTTGATTTGTTCCAATTATTTTGTAAAAATCCTTTTGGGTTCACGGTGCGGTGACAATCACACAGGGATCGTATTAACTTGATGGTATTGATTGGCAGCAATTGGTTAATGATTACAATGTTGGGACTATTGTCGCGTACACCTGCTGCGGATTATGGCCACTATCAATGGGAACACAAAGAAATTTCAGTTTTTCACAAACTTTCAGCGAAATTTTCCGTTTTGATTGCCGACGATGGAATACAATCGCGCATGACACACAAAATTCGAAGCTAGCACAGCCGGAATCGATCTCACTCCTCACTATTTCGATCGCGATTCGTCGATATCATTGTGCTAGGGCAAATTGCCATGTACTTTACTTGTGTGACCGGTGCGAAGCGTAATGCTCTTCGTAACAACAACAAACCAAACCTTGCAAATCATTTGAGTACACAATACCGTAGTTCGGCACCAGCGAATGTATCGCTACTCTACGTTGCACGCGATTTTGTCTGTAGTTAATGTAAAATCTGTAAATTTCATATCACACGCAAACGCAAATTAAGAAAGCGGACGCAACTTGAACACGATTACCAGTAGACCTTATGTCAAAGCCCAACTCGAGGTTTTCCACATGCGAGTACAGAAGCCAGATATACTCGGCTAAAACTCACGAGCGCAAGTTCCTAGCAGTTTTCACTTTTTCACTTCGTGACACTCCAGGCTAGACTCCTTGCATCCGTCAACGGTTATTTTCTATTGCGAGATAACGCAATCCATCTTTCTAAGTTGCGTTGCAAAGGGGCGGCCGACCTCGAATTTTAATTGCAAATTTAATAATTTGTTATTTTTTTTGTTTTGTCTTTAAATTAACAATTGAAATTGGATGATTTGTAATGATATTTTTCGAGTAGTTAGTCTATGCGACTACTCGATTACTACAGTGCCTCAGCAAAATCCGGAACACAGTTTATATAGGGTTTTCCATTGAAGAAATAACAATAAATAAATAAATCGATTTTGAGGCATGCTGTGTGGCTAGTGGCACCGTCTTGTTGAAACCACATATCCTTGATGTCAAGCTGATCTAATTCTGCCCAAAATAATCTTCTTACATAACACGATAGCGCTCTCCATTGACTGTAACATGACGGTCGTTTTCATTTGTGGCGAGTATTTTCACCACATATATGTTCTTCTTATTACATTTGATAATATTCAAACTTCGATAAATATGCGTTTCTTTGAATTGATGAAAACTTGAATTGGTTGTTTCTTAAGGAGATTTATTTTTCAACTAAATTTTTTTTTATAAAAATTTGAATGTCAAGAAAAATATTTCCTAAGGTTACTTCTTTTTGCAATAAAAAATATTCAACTGAATTAATGCTGTTTTTGAATTCCACAATACTAAACTAGATTAATTAAAATTTATATTAAATTTATATAATATTAAAAATGTGAAAGTTCCACCGCATTACTTCCCCCTCAGTTAATGCTGGTCATTAACGATTTACCTTAGTATTTTCTAAAAGAGTTATTTTAACTCCCATGTCATGTTATATATTTAATTTTGTTGTTCTTCTCGTCGAAAGATACTTTTTTTCATCATTTTTAACCGTGTCATGGTTTGGAATGCAGGAGAAAAAAGGTTTCAATCTATCTATTGAAATATTACATGATTTGTTTTTGATTTGAATGCTATAATATTTTTCATATTTTTTTAAAACTTTATAAGGTCCATGATAAGGTGGTTGTAAAGATTTGCGCACTGCATCTGTTCTAATCAGCACTTGATTGCAACTATTTAGATTTTTAATTTCTCTTGGTTTTACGTTACTATGATTTGAAGCTGGAATAGGTTTAATGTTTAACATAACTGCCTTAAAATCTTGAACGAAATCTGATTGAGGTTTCTGATCGAGGCAAATCTTGTGTAAATCACTCGGCAAACGTATGTTCTCTCCGTAAACTAATTGAGCCGGAGATGCTTTCAGTTCTTCTATAAATGCTGTCCTCAAACCCAAAAGAATGAATGGTAATGTTTTTGACCATGATGGATTTTTATTAGCCATTAGAGAAGCCTTCAATGTACGATGCCAATTCTCTATCATTCCGTTTGCTTGCGGATGATAGGCTGTAGTACGATTTCTTTTGAATCCAAGGATTTTCCCAGCTCACTGAACAATTGGGATTCGAACTGTCTACCCTGATCTGTTACTATAACTTCTGGAACTCCGAAACGTGCAATCCAAAAAGTACATAATGCTTCTGCACAATTTGCAGCCGTAATATTAGTTAAAGGTATTGCTTCAGGCCATCTCGAAAATCTATTTATTATTGTTAAGCAATACGTGAAACCTTGTGAGTAAGGCAATGGCCCGACTATATCCATATGTATTATTTTTAAACCTTTTGATGTAAGGGGGAATGTTTTATGTTCACTTCTATTGTATCTCGTAATTTTTGAACGTTGACAATCCAAACAAGTGCGAGACCAATCAGCAACGTTTTTGTTGAGAAATGGCCAAAAGTATTTATCTGATACAAGGCGTCTTGAAGTTTGGATGCTTGGATGAGCTAAATTATGTACTGAAGTGAAAATTTGCTTCCGAAATGCTTCCGGAATATATGGCCTAATATTTTCAATTGTAATTTCACAAATAATTTTGAAATTTGTGTTTGGAAAAGTTATTTGTTTAAATGAAAATTTTGGATTTGATTTTAATTTCTCAAAAGATTCGTCTATACGTTGAGCTTCAGCAATTGCTTTAAAATCTATAGAGCTAGGAATTTCAATTTCAGAAATTCTAGATAGAGAATCTGCAACAATATTCTCTTTTCCAGAAATGTGTCTAAAATCTGTGGTAAGTTCACTGATGAACTTAAGTTGACGAAGTTGTCTTGGAGAAGCTTTTGTAGGGTTCTGACGAACTGAAAATATTAAAGGTTTATGATCTGTAAACAATGTGAATGTGCGACCTTCAATGTAATATCTAAAATGTTTTACTGCTTGATAGGCCGCTAGTAATTCACGATCATATGTACTATAATTTCTTTGAGCTTCGTTCAATTTTTTTGAAAAGAACCCCAAAGGTTTCCAACAATTGTTTACCCATTGTTGAAGCGCTGCTCCAATGGCAATATCAGAAGCATCTACAAAAATTGCTAATGGAGCATTTAGTTCTGGTAAAGCCAGAATAGTTGCATCGAAGAGTTGTTGTTTAGAAGTTTCAAAAGATTTAATAGCCTCCGGTGTCCAATTTATTTTTCTCTTGTCTGACTTCTTAGAACCCACCAAGAAACTATTAAGTAAAGCGTGGTGTTTAGCGGCATTTGGTAAGAAGCGACGATAAAAATTTATCATTCCCAGAAATCGCCTCAATTCTACAATTGTTTCTGGTAATTTGAAACTTAAAATATCCTTACATTTATCTGGTGAAGGTTTAATTCCTTCAGATGAAATAAAATTACCTAAAAATTTAATTTCTTTTTGTAAGAATTTACATTTATCCAGATCAATGATTATTCTGTTATCATTTAACCTTTCGAAAATTATTGATAAATGCGTTAAATGATCTGAGGCAGATTTTGAAGCAATAAGAATATCGTCTAAATATACAAAACAAAAATTTAGATCTTTTAGTATTGAATTAATGAAGCGTTGAAAAGTCTGCGCAGCATTGCATAAACCAAAAGTCATGCGAGTGAACTCAAAGAGTCCGAACGGTGTGCAAATTACAGTTTTTGGAATATCTTCCGGTTCTACTGGAATTTGATGATACGCTTTAACAAGATCTAAAGTTGAGAAGGTTTTGCAATCAGTTAAAAAATGTGTGATATCCTGAATGTTAGGAATAGGATAGCGATCTGGTGTTGTAATGGCATTAAGACGTCTGTAGTCACCACAAGGACGCCAATCAACATTGCTTTTTAGTACCATGTGTAATGGTGAAGACCATTGACTATCAGAGAAACGACAGATTCCTTGTTCGAGCAGGAAATTAAATTTTTTCTTAGCTGCAGTTAATTTATCTGGCGCTAAACGTCTGGGTTTCGAAACTATTGGTGATCCAGAAGTTGTAATTTTATGTTTTATACTATGTGTAGGATGTTTTGTAAAGTCGGACTCTAAGGTAATTGATTTAAATTTATTTAATAAGTCTTTTACTTGTGGATCAATTTCTGGTTTAATTAAAATGGACAAGTTTGAAGAATTTTCCGATGTAATAGTTGCTATTGAATGAAGGTTTGTAGTTGGGTCAATTATTGCTTTGTTAGCGACATCAACTAAAATTCCAAAATAACCCAAAAAATCTGCACCTATAATAGGTCGCGAAATATCTGCAATAGTAAAATGCCATGAAAATTCTTTTCTTAGACCCAGCAGAAAGTTTAAAACCTGAAGCAATTAGATGACGATATTTTGGTTTTGGAATAACTGAAATTTCTGCACCAGTATCGATTAAAAATTTCTTTTTTGTGGAATGATCATAAAGTAAAAGACGGCTTGAAGCAATACTACTTAAATTTACCGTCAGAAATTTAAGTTTATCTAGTTTTTTGAATTTTCCTTAAAATCGAATGAATTTTTCTTTTTGAAAGTGCATGGTTCAATGCACTTGTATGCTCTAGTACCAAATTTAAAATGATACCAGTAAAATCCCTGTCCTTCAGGTCGTTTACTTGATGGAGAACGAGAGCGAAATCCTCTAAATCTGTTTGGGCTTCTACTAAATCTATTCATATTATTGAATGCTCGTGACAATTCAGCAACTTGGAGAGTTAGTTCAGAAACCTGCTTCTGTAATGTTGACCCTTCACTTGTGTTGCTTGACAGAGAAAGCAATGCTGGTTTATTTGATGCTTTGTAAATTTTATCTGCACACGCAGCCAGATCCGTTAGGGAACTTGAAAGATTACATGTTAAAATTGCTTGCATATTTTCTGGCAATCGTTGTAACCAGATTTTCCTGAGCAGGTCTTTTCCTACTTTTTCCCCTCCAAGCTGTTGCATTTCCCTGAGCAGTTGTGATGGAAAACGATCTCCCAATGTAAGATTCGTTAATAAATTATTAAATTTTGAACTCTCACTTACAGATAACCTAGAAATTAATGCTTCCTTTAAGGCTGTATAAGGGTTTGTGCTAGGAGGGTTACTGACAATATCCGACACATTACGGATTGCATGTGCATCAAGGGCTACTAATATATGATAAAATTTTGCTTGCTCTGAGGTAATATCCGCCAGAGCAAATTGAGCTTCGGTTTTCTTAAACCAAATGTCAGGGAATTCCTTCCAAAAAGGAGGTAATTTAATTGCAACTGCGCTTAAATTAGGGATAGCATCCAAAAATTCCTCATTATTGACCGACATTGTGAAGAACAACAAAATTATGTATTTAAAATTCACTCACGCTATTATCAATTGATATCAATATAAATTTCAATTAATCCCTAAGGGTTTGAGGTGCCTTCTGGCGGGTATATCCCCCCTGTCGCAGGAACGAACTAGAATAACTCACAAATTGAATAAGGAGTAACCCTTACAATTTGCTTGATAAATTTTCTTAAAAAATGTTAATTTTAAATTAAATATAGATATAATATATAATATTTGAATTAAAAATAAATGGTCCACAAATAATTGGGGTTCCGTTAAAATTACCTCAAAAAGGTTGCTTTGAATGAATATTAGAACATAAACGATATGTATTTTGATTCGTATTTTGATTCGTATTTTGTAAGCTTGGTGCAGTTGGAAGTGACGGTATTTCCGTAGGCGATTAAAACTTTGGTAGTTCTAGTGGCTGCTCCGGTAATGCAGGTGTGCTGCAGCTCTCGTGTTGTTCCGGGGCATAAAATTGATCGAATGTCGCATTCATTTGGGGATCGGCGTTCAAAACATTACTATCTTCAAGATGCTGGCTGGTTGGTGAATAATCTTTAATCACCTTTGAAAAAGTTGACAGAACCGTTGAAGCCACAGATGGTAGCTGGGAGAATGATGATGGTGTTCCAGGTCGCAATTGAGTTCACTGTAAGTTCTACTCACTTAATTACTTCTCGATTCTTTGTTTGCTGTAGAATGATGATGGTGTTCTAAACCAAAGTTAAGTTCACTGTAGGTTCTAGTCACTTAATTGCTCCTCGATTCCTGATGTCAATTGTCGATCTTCTTGATTTTCAGTGGTAGCACACGGAATAACTTCTTGGTCCTTTTTCAATTTTGTCAGCTTCAAACTCGCAAGACTGTCCTCGTATGGATCGTGTTCGGTTGTGTTCAGTTGAATCTCCTCGTCAAGGAATTGCTTCGATAACGTAGCCAGCTTATCAATTATAGTTGCGGAAGTCGTGAATCGATTTCGAATGTCGTGGGTCACCAGATGTGGCGAGTATTTTCACCACATATATGTTCTTCTTATTACATTTGATAATATTCAAACTTCGATAAATATGCGTTTCTTTGAATTGATGAAAACTTGAATTGGTTGTTTCTTAAGGAGATTTATTTTTCAACTAAATTTTTATTTTATAAAAATTTGAATGTCAAGAAAAATATTTCCTAAGGTTACTCCTTTTTGCAATAAAAGATATTCAACTGAATTAATGCTGTTTTTAAATTCAACAGTACTAAACTAGATTAATTAAAATTTATATTAAATTTATATAATATTAAAAATGAGAAAGTTCCACCGCACATTCATGAAAACATACGACCCTATCACACCTCCGGCATGAAAACCGAACCAAACAGTAATTTTCTGCGGATGCCATGGTGTCTCAAGAAGCACATGTAGGTTTGTTGCCGACCAATAACGCCTATTTTGCTTATTAACAAAGCCAACAAGTTGGGTAGACAGACCTATGCTCATGTCAGAAGGGTTTTGTACTTAACTTACAAAATGCAGTAACCAGCAACGAATAAAATCAAGAAACATGTCAAAGACGATTTTATTGGAGAGAGAAACATGTCAAAGACGATTTTATTGGAGAAAATGTGAAATTCGAGGATCATACTATTATTAACAAAGTTGAACTAATTTTGACTTCTGAGGTATTTTTTATAGTTATACCCATGAGATATTCATAATTTTTAGGGTTTTGTACTAAAATACAAAACCCTATTGCAATCACGACCTGTGTCCGTCTGTCCGTCCGTCCGTCCGTCCGTCCGTCTGTATGTCACAGCACTTTTTCTCCGAAACTATAGAAGCTACAGCCATGAAACTTTGTGGAAAGGTCAGAAGTGGTGACCTCTTGAAAGTTCAATGATGGGAAAAATTTTCAAAGGGGTTTAAGGGGGGTCTCCCCATATAGAGAAGTGACCCCCCTAAAAAAATTTTCACCATTAGTAGTCGAGTAGGGTGTCATTGGAAAGGCCTCAACAAGATCTTTTCAAAACAAGTCTTAAAATTGCCTTACAAGTACCGAGGGGGGCAGGGGAAGGGGAAATGTACGAACTTTTCGCGTACCCCCCCTCGCGATTGGACACCTTCCATCCGAAAAATCTGAAAAAAATCATGGATGTAGGCCTTAATGAGTACAACAACAACAAATACACAAGAAGTCAAAATTCACTCAACTTTGTTAGTAATAGTATGATTTATTGATTTTATGTTTTCTTAAATAAAATCTAAACGGTTCCCTTAAATTCAATAAAATTTAACACACAGATGACTATTTATAAGATTGACTTTCTCTGCAAGTTTCATAAAGATCGAATTATATTTAACGAAGTTATAGCGATTTGAATTTTCCTGCATTACTATGGAATAATATGCCCTGTATTACTATGGAAACATATGGCTATGGAGCCATATGCGCTTTTTACCGACTTAGAAACTACAGCTTTGCTAGGATTTGCGTGAAAATTTCAGGAATGATGGGTATCATTAAGATGAGTATATACAATTGAAACAAGTCGGAAAGGCAGGAGAGAGCTCCTAGCAAAAGGGCTTTGTAACCATTCTAAGATTCTAAAAAACAGGCCATGAATCGATGATTACAATAGAGAGGAGTGGCCCCTGAAAAAAAATTTCATGAAAGGTAGTCGATATGAGTATCAACTGAAAGTTCTCTATGAGAGCTTTTCAAAACAGTTCTTAAACTGACAGTTTTTGCTTCTGTGGGGGCATAGGTGGGGGGGGGGGGAAATACATGAAAAATGTGTTTCCTCCCTCGCGAATGGACACCCGTGATCTTAAAAAATCTGAAATAATTATCAAGGGAGATATTTGTGGGTATAACTATAACAAATACCTCAGAAGTCAAAATTCTTTCAACTCTGCTAATAATAGTATGATCCTCGAACATGACATCTTTCTTGATTTTATTCGTTACTGGGTACTGCATTTTGTAAGTTGAGTACAAAACCCTTCTGACATGAGCATAGGTCTGTCTACCCAACTTGTTTAGTTTGTTTCCACTTCTGAATGGGAAGAGTGGATCTTGTTGATTAAAGTTATAAGCTCAAAAACTTTTCTCTAACTATTTAAGCTGTTAGATGAACACAATTGTGGTCAGTATTGATTAAAATTTAATAAGTTTTCACGCTTATGGACGGCAAATAATTAAGTTTAAAAATAAAATGATAACACTTCAGATGTTATAAGTGTATTTTATTCTGAACTACACGAATGCATTTCGGTCGGTATTTCCGAATCTTCAGTGCGAGACGCGAAACTACTATTGAAACAATTACAACAAAAGCAAAGACATTAGCATAACAGTTAATTTTAACATATATGATTCAGTCAAATTAAATGAAAACTAAATTGCCGAACTGTTGGCAATATTACATAAAAGTTCTGTTATGTTATTTCAACATATTATGAGTTTTTAATAAATGATGCAAAAGCTAATCAAGTTAACCGTCAATATATATTATCTAGCCTAATTTAGTAAATTTAAATTTATTGCGCTATTGTCTATATTTATTAAATTGGGCGTTATATGTATGACTAGAGATTTATATGCGTCAAGTTTTCACGGATTAGTTACACTTTTTAATAATTAGAAATTATCAGCTACCGGGCCCATTTACATAGTGCCTTCCTGGGTTGTTCAAACTCAATGCGTGTGCAGCAATACCTTTATTTACGTCGTTTTCTTGACGTATCTTTCATGTTCCTTGAGACAGAATTCAACTGCACGTCTAGTTTGTCCAATATACTTCAAATCACATTCTGCGCAATTGACTTGATAGATTCCGTTTTTTCGTTTTGGTGAAAATGTATCATTCGTAGAGGCAAGGAATTTATTCACTTGAAATCTCTCAATGAACCCTATTTTGACAAGATTTAAATTGGAAAATCCAAAAAGTAATGCACTTAAACAAATTTTTCTTGCAAAATTTTGATTGTTTGAGCTTTACTTTTATTTACGGTTCAATCCTGTGGTGACAACGAGATTTATTTTCAGTGATTCTTCGGACGGACTATAAGTTCATTAAGTTATGATACGTACTGGTTTAAAAGTAGGACGTATCGCAGCTGGGTAGACGAATACACGGCGAAAGCATGATACCGACCACATCATCTTCTCGAGTGCCGATATATTCGATCAAGATAATGAGGTAGTCTAAACTATCAATAAGAGTAGGCCCGAAAGGGACTGTGGTGCTAATACAAAAAAAAAATAGATTATGTTATGTGTGTTTGAATAGCGGACTTTAAATTAGTAATAATAAAATATCCGTTTTCTTCATTATTGATAATTTATTACAATAATTTTCAGCAGACATTGATAATTTATTACAATAATTTTCAGCAAACTATTCTCATCTTCAGTTCAACTAATTTTTGATTTTACCTTACAATTATTTGTCAGTATATAAACAATTGTAAGGTAAAATGAAGAATCAGTAACGCTGAAAATGTGTAGTTTACTCTCGAAACGCCTGTGTCGCCTGAAAATAATAAATTATCAATAACGAAGACTACGGAAGTTTTATTATAACATACAAAAAATATATAATTAGCACATTTCAAGGTTTCTCCAATCATGAATTCAGTAATGGGAAAAATGGTTTTTCTTTTTGTATTGCCTTTAGTAAACATTTTATTAACACAAACTGTCTGTTGAAGTATTTCGTGAACGTCTTAAGATGAATGTCTAGTACATTTCACACTTTGGCTCCAATACTATTCTGAGAGGAGCAAAAGGTAAGCAAGAATTTTGGCTCATCTCACTATTAAAAGCGGAAATACGAATATGCATTTAAAAAAACAAGATTTCCACCAATTGTTTCCCAATTCCTGAAAGTCGGAAACTAAAATAATCTAAATAACAACAAATGTTTTTTTTTCATTCCACTTTTGATAATGTTAATGATCTAGAAAATCTGTTTAGCAAATATTTGCATAAAACATTAGTAACAATTGATGCCAGACATTCATGCCCACCAGCTGTAGCATCGGATATGCAAACTGAGTATGTGTAATACGAGTATGCTGCTGTATTCACAAGTGAAATTGATTTAAATTAGTTAATTAAATCGCATTTAAGATGGTGTACACTTGTTTTCACTGGACTTGTAAAATTTTGATTTATTTGATGGTAGAAGAGGTACCTAAAATGATAGTTTGATCAAATTCTTCGTACAATTCCTGATCTTAGGCAAACTTAGCAAAAAATTCTTTAAATATCCTGAAAAGGCATCAAATGTATGAATTGAAATTTTGAACGTGCTTCTCCCTAATAATTTATAAGTGCTCGTTGTCTAGTCTATAATTTGACTTTGATTTCAAAATATCTTAGAAATGAGTTATTTTGCCATAAACATAGCATTAATCAAAACTATTTTAAAAACCATCGGGCCTTGCTTTTTTGTGTGAGCAGACCCGTTTTGACTTCTTTGAGTCATCTTCAGTGTCGCTAAAGATGAGTCAAAGGAGCATAGAGTTATAGACTTGAGAGGGCAATAAAAAACTTTTGCGTTCTAATCTCCCTTTTTCCCTAACACTAATTAAAATTCACGGGCTCAGAGCAATACGAAATGGAGGGGCTACAGGCAAGATAACTTCCTAAAAACACCCCCTCCGACGGAGAGAGCACAGTTCCCAGAAAAGACTATAAGATGGCTGCCAGCAAAAGTAAACAATATTTTACACAAAGTACAAGGGTGTTGTGGAAAGCCTTAAATGTTGTAGGCACACACACACAAATCAGACACGTTTAGTTTGCAATAAAATCACTTAATTCGGCTCGCAAGCTTGCAAAATTGCAAGGAAATAGCGTCTAACTAGGTTGTCAACTATGACGTTACGACACGAAAGAGCAATATCGTACCAGTTTGACAGCCCGACACGGAAAATGACTCTCAAATCTCCCCATATACTTTGTATGGGACTGTCCCCTCCATTTCTTATTGCTTTGGGTTCACGAGTACCAACAGATTGTTTTCCATAGTCGTAGATTTCGAGGGGTAAACTAGCTTGAAAATAATACATGAATTTGTGTTAGGAAAATGCGTCACCTAAAAATAACATCAGATATCGTGTCTGCGTTATTTTGAGTAAAATGCATCTAACGAAATTCAATTAATCAATTATTGCAGAAACAATGTTTAATTTTGCTCCTCTAGTCAATATTGCTCACCAAAGGAATCAGAAACTGAAATCTTGCTTTAACCAGGTGCTGATACCCAAATGGGCCTAAGTTTGAAAACTTCAGCTATAGGTCATTTGGCTATCGGCGCTTGGTCAAAATATGATCTAAATATCTGCCCCTTTGATGAACTTGGTGACGATTTGCACGAAATGTTGGGAAGATGGAGTAGCAACTTGTAAATCATAAAATGATGAACATTTGGATATGAAAAATTCTGATTTGCGAACCATTATCATAACAGCATCACCATCTTATTGATATGGATTTTAATGAAGAATTAATCGCAATCACTATATTAAAATTGATACATTTCGAAAATGATTAATCAAAATTATATTGCGCCCTTATGTTGACACTTTGAGCCTTTGTCAATGAACTGAAACGAACAAACTTTGGGAAAATTTCAGATGAGTATCAACCTTTCCCGAAGTCTATTTGCCCACGCCCACATAAACAAACTTTTCAAGAGCTTACAAATTATGACATATTTTTGAGCTCATGCAGATTTTCAACTTGAAAGACCGACATGCGCACTTGATTTTAATCAGTAGCTGATAACTTACTTGTCCAATGAGATTTCTGACAGCCGTGAACCAGTGAAATTCTGGCACTGCACAATTACGCACGTGCTAATTGGTTTTCGTCTTAACCGTGTCAGTTTCACTTTCCGCTGTTTTTGTGATTTCAAATATATATTGGTACTTACGTATGCCACTTTATAACACAAAACAATTACTTCGATTCTAATAACTATGAAATCGATTTGTGAATATTAGTCATCTAATGGTTTTACCGGCTCATTTGACATTCGCATCACATAAAAGAGACCCGAATGAAGAATCAGTTGAAAAAGGCGAAACCGATTGAATAAGCTAATAAAGGGTAGTCCGCGTGACGTAGTGGCTAGAGCACTAAGCCCGTAAGCTGAAGGTCTCTGGTTCAAGGTTCGTTGGCGTCAACGAGATTTAGTTCGAGTGGTTCTTTGGACGGACTATAAGCCTGTTCAGTTATGATACGTGCTGGTTTAAAAATCAGAACGTATCGCGTGGACGAGCACACGCCCAAAGCGTGATAATGATCATATCACCTTGTTGAGTGCCGATACATTAGATCATGATAATGAGATACTCTAACTATCTCTAAGCGAAGGCCCGAAAGGGGCTCTAGGGCTATGAAGAAGAAGAAGAAGCTAATAAAGTTTTACGAAAAAACTCGTTTGTCCGACTTTTTAATCAAATTACGAAAATCGAAATTCCATATATTTAAATTTGTTGATTCTTCTTCTTCGTAGCGCTGCAGCCCCTCTCAGGCAACAAGTGCCTCCAACTGTCTCGGTCTATTGGCTGCGTCCTCCAATTTCGACCGAGTCAGACCTGCCTTTCCTTGGTTTCTCCACTGATCTCTGGCCTCAGTTCTCCCAACAAATACCTTTTTTGGTATCCGTTGTTCGTCCATATGATTCATTTGGCCAGCCCATTGCAGTTTTCGCAGTTTCACAGTCACTGAGACCTCCGGCTCGTCAAAAATTTTATACAACTCATGGTTGTATCGAATTTGCCATTTATCCCCGTCTAGCTTCGCCCTAATTATTCGCCTCAGGACCCGTCGCTCAACAGCGTTCAATATATTTGGGAATGCTTGGGTTAGGGTCCATGTTTTACAGCCATAGCATAATATTAGGTCTTATCACAGATTTTATACTTTGCTTTACTTTGTTTTTCTGTGTATGCAACTGGTCTTCAAGATCCTCAGAACTAAATAAAAGATTTTCTTGGGAGCTGTATTCTTTGGCTTATTTTATCTCTTCCATTACTGGTTCTCGTTATTTTGGCGCCTAAATACAGAAATTCACCCACATTTTCGATATTGCATTTCACGTATTTTTCCTCGACTGCGTCATGAGCTTTGTTTCATTCTTATTGATTTTTAGTGTAGTTACACGATTTTACTTAGGAGAGGTTGTGGAAAGCATAGCCAAAGACTTTCAACTAACATGGGTTGTGGCAATGACAGCCAATCCTGCTGCTTTCAGCTCGGTGACCAAAATACAGTTGACAGTTGGACTGGAAACTTTTGGCGGGAGCGAGTCGGGAATTTCAATAGAAGAATAAAAATATCTCTTCATTTTTCTTTCAAATTTTTAAGATGAATAACGAACGTACATTGGTTTGGGAAGACATTCACATTCTATATCGTCCAAGTAAGTGGGCGTCAAAGTCAAAAAGCTGTTGGTTCCTGGGTGGATACACCACATCTTTTATAGGTCATTTATGTAAGAAAGATTCCGATACTTGATCGAGTAAGGAGCAGTTTTTTGTGTGCAATTAAGCCATAAGTCATGAAGAGGGCCAAATAACCTAAAATCAAGTCATTCATCAGCGAACTAGAGGAAATTTGCAAAAACAGATTCCAAATCAAAACAGACAATCGGCGAGAGTAAAGTAGACAAGCGAAGCAGTCTAACAGAAGAGTGTTAAGTTTCCACGGGCTTTTTTCTTGTGGACCAAAAACACACACTCGTACATCCCGATTTGGTTCTAGTACACATTGTGTTTGTCCCAGTGTAATTGCAATTGGTAGCGCCCGTCACACATCTAATGGTGACTGCGAGTCAATCAACAGTATCTGTAGCCGTTGTTGCGTCCCAGCCGCTAATCTTTTAGTTGACAAAGCTTGAAGGCGTTTGAAACTCAAAAAAGTCTCCTGTTACGTTGTCACGTAGTGCGAACGCATTCTTCCGGCGTGCTTTCTCGAGTACGGAGTCAAGTTTAGAAAAATCCATCGTCCACCCAACCGCTCTTGGCAAGAGCGGTAAGTAAGCAATAAGTGCGCAAGCAAGAGCCTCTTGCCATTGCTTGCGCACTTACTGCGGAGCAGCGACCACAAATATCAGCGATGCATGCTGGCCAATAGTAGATATATGCAACCGATGACGGAAACAAAACAAGTTGGGTAGACAGACCTATACTCATGTCAGAAGGGTTTTGCACTCTACTTACAAAATGCAGTTACGAGTAACGAATAAAATCAAGAAACATGTCATGTTCCAGGATCATACTATTAGTAGCAAAGTTGAAAAAATTTTTACTTCTGAGGTATTTGTTATAGTTATACCCATAAACACCTCCCTTGATAATTTTTTCAGATTTTTTAGATCACGGGTGTCCATTCGCGAGGGAGGAACCACATTTTTCATGTATTTCCCCCCTGTACCCCCACTGAAGCAAAAACCGTCAGTTTAAGAACTGTTTTGAAAAGCTCTCATAGAGAACTTTCAGTTGGTACTCATATCGGCTACCTTTCATGACATTTTTTTTTAGGGGCCACTCCTCTTTACTGTAATCATCGATTCATGGCCTGTTTTTTCGAATCTTAGAATGGTTACAAAGCCCTTTTGCTAGGAGCTCTCTCTTGCCTCTTCGACATGTTTCAATTGAATGTACTCATCTTCATGATACCTATCATTCCTGAAATTTTCATGCAAATCCTAGCAAAGCTGTAGTGTTTGAGTCGGTTAAAAGCGCATGTAGCTCCATAGCCATATGCTTCCATAGTAATACAGGACATATTGTTCCATAGTAATACAGGAAAATTCAAATCGCCATAACTTCGTTAAATACTATTCGATCTTAATGAAACTTTCAGAAAAGATCAATCTTATTAATAGTCATCTGTTTTATTGAATTTAAGGGTACCCTTTAGATTTTATTCAAGAAAACATAAAATCGATAAATGATACTATTACTAACAAAGTTGAGCGAATTTCGACTTCTCATGTATTTGTTGTTGTTGTACTCATCAAGGCCTACATTCATGATTTTTTTTTCAGATTTTTCGGATGGAAGGTGTCCAATCGCGAGGGGGGGTACGCGAAAAGTTCGTACATTTCCCCTGCCCCCTTCGGTACTCATAAGGCAATTTTAAGACTTGTTTTGAAAAGATCTCATTGAGACCTTTCCAATGACACCCTACTCGACTACCAATGGTGAAATTTTTTTTTTGAGGGGTCGCCTCCCTATATGGGGAGACCCCCCTTAAACCCCTTTGAAAAATTTTTCCACCCTTGAACTTTCAAGAAGTCACTACTACTGACCTTTCCACTAAGTTTCATGGCTGTAGCCTCTATAGTTTCGGAGAAAAAGTGCTGCGACATACAGACGGACGGACGGACAGACGGACACAGGTCGTGATTGCAATAGGGTTTTGTATTTTAGTACAAAACCCTTAAAATTCAAGTCATTATTTACACGGGAGTTGTGGAAAAACTAGTCAGCCTGTTGGACCTGAACAAGCCTTGGGACAATAATATTATTTTAAGCTTGCATTGGACACTTTTAGATATCTGAAGACATACTTGGTGGGTGTGGAAACCAACGACCTCAAGGATTATCCAATCATTGAAGATTTTGTGATCAATACAAATAAGTTTAATCTTCTAGAAAAGAAGGATGACATGAAATCAAGTCATACTGCCGATATAGAAGAAAACAAGTCCAAGAAACCGCAAGCATCAGAAGAAAACTCAAAAATTGCGTGCCCGACACAGACCATGTAGCGTAGGCGATTCCGCAGCCTTACAATCGTTGAGACCTCCGTCTCGTCAAAAATTTCATGCAACTCAAGGTTGTATCGAAATCGCTATTGGTGCCCTTCTAGCCTCCCTCCGATTGTTTGCCTCAGGACCCGCCTTTTGAAGGCATTCAATATGTTTGCGGATGCTTGAATTAGAGTGCATGTTTCACACCCATAGCATAGCAAAGGTCTTATCACAAATTTGTGTACTTAGAGCTTTGTTTTCCTGTGTATGCAGCTGGTCTTCGAGATCATCAAGACTGAAAAAAATATTTTAGTTGCGAGCTGTATTCTTAGGCGTATTTCATCTCTTTCATTGTCAGTTTTCATTAGTTAGGCACCTAAATATACAAATTTGCTCATATTTATGATACTGTATTCGCCAAGTGTGATATTTTGGGCATTTGAGGTACTTTCCCTTGATTACGTAAGGAGCTTAATTTTATCCTCATTGATTTTTAGCCCTACTAGTTACGCTTCGCTGTTAGGGGAAAGTTATTTAGCGGTTGTCTACGACTGTAAAGAATATATATGTCATCCGCATAGGCTACCACTTGGCTTCACTTGTCTAGTAACTTGCCTTTTGTATCGACAGGTAGCTTTCTGTGACATATTCCAGCGCCAAATTTAATAGCATGGAGGCCATCCCATCTCCCAGCTTGAGTCCGATATTTGCGTCAAAGGCGTCGGTGAGTTGGTTATTGAAGCTGACTTGGGAGGTCGTCGACGTCATTTTTATTTTGGTAATACGGACTAATTTGGCTAGGATACCTAAGCAAAGCATTATTTGGTACAGTCCATTACGATCAATACTGTCGCATGCTTGCTTAAGCTCAACGAAAATTTAGTGTACGTCTATGTTGAGCTCCCAGCATTTTTCAAGTACCTGTTTGACTGTAAACAATTGATCTTCCGTCGATCTACATGCTCTAAAACCACCTTGATACTCCCCAATAATGCTGTTGCCGTATGATCTGATTTTATTTTCCAAGATCTTTGAAAATATTTTGTACGCCGAACAAAGTAGTGATATGCCTCTATAATTTTCGCACTGTAGCTTGTCATTTTTTTTTCGAGCAAAAGGAAATAAAATTGATTGGCTCCACTCTTTTGGCATATGTTCTTGTTGCCAAATGTGCTGAAAGACTTTATTGGTGGCTTTCTGAACACCGCTGCTATCGTAATTAATGAGCTTCACTGAAATATTATCAATGCCGGTGCTTTATTATTCTTTCGGGATTTGATGCTGGAGCAAACTTCATCCAGAATAAGTGGGACTAATGGAAGCTCGCCGGGAATATCTATAAGCTCCGATGTTCTGGAGCTATGTGTAGGATTAAGGAGAATCTTGAAACATGATGCCCATCTTTCCTAAATCCTGGTTTCATCAGCGATGATGTTGGCGAAGCCACCTCGGCAGAGCGTGGTCCTTTGCTGATAACCATGTTTCAGGCTTTTCACTACTTTGTATGATTGTCTTGTATTGGTTCTCGTTGAACTTACATCGATACTTCTCAATTGGTCGTCATAGTATTTTCTTTTCTTAATTCTAATTATCTTATTTGCTACTCTTCTAATATTTTCTCCCTACGTCCTGGTTTCCCTACGTATAATTCTTTGTGCGTGATTCATTTTATCTGACGCATTCTGGCACTCATCATCAAACCAATCATTTCATTTGCACCGGGCTTGATGTCCGATCATCATTCTGCCATGGTCTTAATCGCCGCTTTCACTTCCACCCAGACCTCGTTGCTTGTTTTCGGCTATGTATCTGAGAGCATGGGAGCTAGCAGGTTGTCAATGATTCCCATGAAGTTTTTTCCTATAGACGCCGTTTGGAGCCTTTCGATGTCGATTTTTTGTAGAGGGCTGGCCTTTGGTGAATGCGCCTTTGACACACGACATCAACAGGTTACTTTGATAAAGTTATAATCTGAGTTAGAATTAGCTTCTCGGTATGTATGGACGTGAAGTATGCTCGAGGCTCTACGTTGTTGGATCAGAACATGGTCAATCTGGTTTTGTTTGTTGCCATCCAATGGTACCCTGCTTATTTTGTGAATGCGTTGATGTGGGAAGCAATTCAAACGTACGACTAAATTTCTGATACATGCAAAGTCAATCAGGCGCTGGCCGTTGTCATTTATTTCATCGTGGAGGCTATATTCTCCTGTCGTTCCCCGATGAAATAGCTCATTGGTAACCTTCGCATTGAAACCACCCAGAATTATTTTTGTGTCATTTGTAGGCAATAAGTCGACTAATCTTCCTAGGTGATCGTAGAGCGTGTACATTAATCAGCCAAATTTTGAAGAATTTCACGTTTATACAGATCGCAGATCGTTTCTTACTTCAAAATCAATACCGTGCTATTTGAACTCCCTCTCTTCAATGTAGGCCACTGCAAACTGTGCGCAATCTCATATCTTGAATATCATTTCATTTTCTGGATTGCCAATATGTTCAATTTATATTGACTGGCCTGTTGTAAAAGGTCTTTAACAGCACCAGGGTACTTCAGTGATCGACATTCCAGGATCCAATGCCATAGTCCTGTTTTTGGTTGCGAAGTGGTTACCGTAGATCCAATCCACTCCGAGGCTCTGTTGCAGTTTTTGAAACAATGAAGGATTTTACATAGACGGGGAGTTAGCCCGTCGCCCAACCTCCATTCTGGTGGTATCCTTATTACTTTCAATTCAGTTATCAGGCGCGGAGGACTCGCCTTCATCCTTTTACGTCATCGCAAAGCAGATTTGATAGCAGAGCTGCAAGTGTATTTGCAATTATTGGCATTTTTCGGCATTTAGTTTCCCCTTAATTAAGGATCCAGTAAACTGAATGTGCGACCCGGAGATCATTTACTACCATTTGCTCGTGGGATTCAGGATGAGGAATCATGGAAGCTAGGGATGGAGGAAACACAGGGATCGCTCCTCCTTTCTCAACAGGGCTTTGAATCGTCTACGGCGGAGAACGTTTTGCCGTCTGCTGACTGTAATAGCATTCCGTCCAAGCCAGTACTACTTGCATCTATATGTACCTGATGTTAATATTTCGGATTATAAATTGCCAAGACGAGCCCGGTATTCATAATTTCCTTCAATTTCTTAAAGGTGATGGTACAATTAGCGCCCTTTTCGAATTTCGCCTTGTTCTTAAGCAACTGGGTTAGCGGATGTAATATTAATGCGTAGTCGGCGACGAATTCCCGAAAAAAGTTCAGTCAACCCCAGAAATCTGTCCACATTGTGGATATTTTTTGGCCTAGGGAACAGCATGATTGATGACTAATTTACTTCTCCCTGTTGTTTGCCGTTTTCGTTTACTCCTCAGAGAAATAAAAAATGGAGTGGACAGTCCTGTACAAATTATATGGGGAGAGATGAGAGCCAAATTTTATGCCGTGACAGCCTGGCAACTGGTACGAGTTGTCTTTCTTGGATTCTCTCTCGTACCAAAACCTTGGCTCGTGCTCCAAGTACAACAATGCAATAAAAAAATTTGACTTATGGGGCCATTTTAAACGATTTCAAAATCACACTTTATTTCAATTATGCATATTGTAAATTTATAATATTTACATAAATAGATATAATATAGATTAGATCCGAAAGGATTTTATTATAAAGAAGGTAGATAAGATTTACTAATAATGCATTTCAAATCGCAGCCCAACGAAAGCGTTAAGTCCTCCAAAGTTGTATCCTAGGCCCGGTTGAAATGGGAGGAAAGAGGCTACTTTTGATTTATGAAAAAAATTCACTTTCGCGTTGTCTATTCATCTATCAACAAAATAAGACATTCTTCTTCTTTGTAGCACTTCAACCCCTTTCGGGCCTTCGCTTGGAGATAGTAAGAGTATCTCATTTTCATGACCGTATTGATTTTTTCGAAAGTTGGTTTGGTCAGTACCATGCTCCCGTTTGCTTGATCAGCTATGGTATGATCTGATTAAGTCAGTACATATCACCACTGAGTGAGCACTCGTAGTCTGTCCGAAAATCCCCTGAACTAAATCACGTTGCTCCAAACGAGATTTGAACCTGGGACCTTCGGTTTATGCGTCCATGCTCTAACCACTAGACCACACAGATTACCTAAAATAAATAAGACATTAGTGAACTTTTTCTATCGAAGATCGGTTTCTATTTTTCCAAATTCAGTAATGAGAAAAATGAGGAAAAATCAACCAATACATTTCAAAAATTAAATATAATACAGAGAACTCAACAAAATCTTGAATATCTAAAAGTTTAAAAACCTAATTTTAATTCTTATGGAAATGTATTTCTGAATTCGGTATTCAAACATAATCTTTTGTTTGCATGCATGAAAGTTTCAACTTTAGCTCCAAATGCGCCTACAGCATTTAACCATTTCCACAACGCCCTTGTTCTTTGTATAAAAAATTGTTTACTTTATACTCTTCGCTGGGAACTGCGCTCTCTCTATCAGAGGGGGTGTTTTTAGGAAATTATCTTGCGTGTAGTCCCTCCATTTCTTATTGCTCTGAAGTTCCTCATTTATAACATCGTTTTTAAAAAACTTCACTGGCGTTTTCTTCATTGTGCCCATTCGTTCCTCGACCCTGTTTATAGATGTTCGTTTCGTTGATAACGGATAATTACATTCATTAGTTACGTGCCCTGTCCATTGACATTTATCGCATTGTTTCTGACATTATGTGAATAATACCTCACCTGACCACACTTAAATTATCGTTGTGACTTCCGATTTGCTCATTGCTCACTCGCCTGTATCTTTACTGTCGCTTGGATTTTCAGTTGTCTCACAGACTCTGCTCTAGAAATCGACGTGGTTCCATATGCCCCAATTGACTGCTGTAATTCCAACAGATTGCAGAAATGATGGGCGGAAAATGTTTGCTGTATTTGTGGATCGTTGAGACCGCGTATAATATATTTTGTTACTGCAGCATTTGATAATCCACCGTTTCTGTCCATTAAATCCATTCGGTGATAAAAGTATTCCAGGTTCTCCTTGATTTCCCGCGCCATCGCTGCCATTTCAAAATGTACATCAACCTCATTTGCTACGGTAGAAAAACCCCTGAGAAACTTCTGCACTAATTGTGGCCATGTCATGGAAATTTCGCGGCTGAATTTTACAATATTAATGATATTTTTTAAAGTAGTCTATGCGGTCTAGGGGTTAGACCATGAACGCATAAACCGAAGGTCCCAGGTTCAAATCTCGTTGGGCGCAACGTGATTTAGTTCAGGGGTGATATGTACTGATTTAATCAGATCATATCATAGCTGAGCAAGCACACGGGAGCATGGTACTGACCAAACTAACTTCTGAAAATAATCAATACGGTCATGAAAATGAGATACTCTAACTATCTCCAAGCGAAGGCCCGAAAGGGGTTGTAGTGCTGCAAAGTACTAACCGACGTTCGTAACCGACAACACGTTCCAATCGAAAAAATTCCGATCGCTTCAAAGCTCGATAAAGACTGTTCTGCTGGCTCTCTAGGTTACTTGCTCGCGTTCGTGAAACAATCAACACAATAAAGATTACGTTACAACTGTCTATAGAGCGACGAAGAGCTTTTCTTTCACCACTTATTAGAGTAATTGAAATCAAATTGGCCACCAGTTACAAAATTTGTAAGTGTGTTGTTTAAACCTCGGTACAATACCGATATTCTCAAAAATTAATCGTCATATTCTCGATCAGAAAAATGAAAAGACACCATTCGAGTGTGATGAATAAATAACAATTTTATTAGATAATATTTAACTTGAATACTAATTTGCTTCATATGACTGGTCAGCGATATTCACTCGCTGTCGCTCCCACGACCCAGCATTGGTCATGAGCAAGTATATCGCTGACGCTGCACATGCTTGCATACATTTAATCTAGTTCGATCGTAAGCAGTGAGAACATCCTCCCACGATCTAACATTATTCGTGGGAACATGTTTCCCCTGACTATGCGAAAACTTATGCATGCGCGTCGCGGATTTTCCAGTCTTAAGAAAAGTAAATGATATTTTCTTTTGACTAAAGAATTCGTGACGCGCATGGAAACTGGAAATTAGGTACATATCGCACCCCCGCTCAAAGACTGTCATAACTCGAAAATCATCAAAATCCCGTTTTTTATTGGGATAATCTTAAAATGTTATGTTTTATTGTCTCAATAATTGTCACAAGCTAAGTTGCAATAATTTCGGTTTTATATGACATTAGTGACACTATTCCAATTATGAAAGACTTACTTTTTGCAATCACCAACAGTGTCACTTCTTGGTTGTGTCGATGTAGGTGCGTCTTAAAATAGTGTGTGCAAAACAAAAATAGTGTCATTTGTGGGATTGCGTCGTTTCATGTGATTAAGGTATGTTTAGGAAATGTGCATGTCTTGCATTTAAAAAGTACCTTTTTGTATTGTGACCAAAACTGACATTAGATAGGAAGCCATATGGCAGCAGCGCTTACTACCACACACATGACCATTAGTAGGCCGACTTTGCTGGCTAACTTACATGGCGGTATATGAAGAATTATGGAGGTGCTTGCGAAAATTCGAAGCTTTGTACGGTTTTGAAGTGCATTTCTACAGTAAAATCCTGATGGCCCGGGGAGAACACAATAGCGCCCCGAGTGAAGTGAAAATTATTTCAGTTCTTATACTCGTTTAGTTTCTATCGCCTTCCAGTTTGTTTACATCTCAACGCTGAGCTTTCAGTCGAAGGTGCAAAACGTGTGCTTCATTTGCTCGCCTTGAAAAGTTTAGGAGTACAGTGGGCTATACAAGGTAAATTTATAGCTTGCACGGAATGCTTTCCGCATGTTTTTTTATTCGGAAAATAGTATATACGAAATAGCTACCGGAAGCTTGTCCATAGTAGGCCGACTAAAACATATGCAAATTGCTACCATATGGCTTCTTATCTAACGTCAATTTTGATTGTAACGTTTTTTTGTCATTTAATACAAAAATAACTTTAATATGCATCTGAGAAAGTGTTACAATCTAAAGTATGTCAGTTTTAATATATTGAACCGTTAAATTTATTAGGGTTTGTTTTTTTTTTGTGCCACTTTATGTATTAAAACTGCAATTAAATGAGACCATTCAAATTGTAGTAATTTTATATAGCATGCTTTCTTACTTTGGAAATATTCAATAAATCAAAGATAAATTGCTAGGCTATCAACAATTCATTGTAATGTTTTAGATCAACATAAGTTTTGAAGCAACGGCACAAGACGACAGTAGAATGGATAGTAGCAATGAAGCTCAACAAAATAGTGAGTACATACATAAGCTGACTAAGTCCAAATAAATTTAACAGATCACAAAAGTAGTAGCTACGTGCTAAAATAATATTAATTTGTTTTTGATGTTGCTATCATAAGAGATAAGAATACTAGAGCGACTATTCTGTTAGATGATGCAAAGAGAACAATTGAAAATTCATCTGGTGAAGGCAGACCCTTTGACTCTGATAGTTCTATTAAAGATCCGACTTATCTCTCTCCAATTTCATCGCAGAATTTATCAACATTAAGTTTTTCATCCTCAAGGTCATCTTCAGTTCCGGTAGATGATTCTATGAGCAACCTTGTGGAGGGTAACAGTAATTAAGAAGCTGTAGATATTTAACCTTACCCTAATGATGACACTGGCTCAAACACTACAGCTAAAAAAACCCGCAAAAGATTATCTTATAGCAATGAATGGCATGATAATAAAATAAAACGTCTTCGAAACTCTGGAAAAGGCTACATAACAAAAACCAACAAAAATGTTCGTGCCAGAGCTTTACAAACACCGACTTAAATGCTCTTCTTTTTTGCCAGAACAAATAAGAATAGAGATACATAAAAAGTACTGGGATCTTGGTGATATTAATAATCAGAGACAATACCGATACACAACAAGACGTACAGAGAGAGATAACAACCATGCCTTTTATTTTGACGTGAACGGTGAACTGAAGCGTGTTTGTGACACACTGTTTAAATCTACTCTTGATATTAATGATCGGACCATCAGAGCCGTTATTGCTAAAATTAAAAAAGGTGGATTTTTAGAAGCGGATATGAGAGGTAAACACAAAAGTCATAAAACTATAGATCCTTCCATTAAAAATGGCGTTCGAAATAATATTAAGTCCATTCCTAGAATCGAAAGTCATTATGTGAGACAGCAAACGAGTCGTGAGGTCATTGATGGATGAAAAACTTTGACCGACTTGCATAAAGACTACATGCAGCAATGTAAGGACAGAAATCTTCCTTATGCTAATTTGGTCATGTATCCTCGAATATTTATCTATGAATTCAATAATGGATTCTTTTTGCCAAAAAAGATAGGTGTGAGCTTTGCGTCGCATATGAGAATGCTGAAGCTGATGACAAAGAAGAGTCAAAAAAAACTATGAGCTGCATCCAATTGAAAAAAAAACTATCGAGAGAGCAAAAAGATCTAGACAGAACAAAAATTGCTGATAATTATATAGTCGCTGTTTATGATCTACAAGCTGTTTTGCAAATACCACGCAGGAATATATCAGTTTTTTACTACAAGTCAAAACCAAACAATTTCAATTTAGCTGTCACGAAACTAAAGAACCCCAGCAATGAATCCAAGAGGCGCAAAATTGTAGGTAAAAGCAGTAATAAAAATAATGATGGCACAACTGACTGCTTTTTGCCATGAAGGCGAAGGTTATAGAGGATCGGACGAAATGGGTAGTTGCATATTAAGACTCATCGAAAACGAAATTCAGGGACGTGACCATATAATTCCAATAGACTTTGTGTTTTATTCTGACAACTGTTGTCAAAATAAGAACAAATTTATTGTTTCTTTATGCAAGTATGTACTAATGAGATTTCCCAATGCGAATTCCATTACTCACAAGTTTTTGATAACTGGACATACTCAAAACGAAGGAGATGCTGTGCATTCCGTCATAGAAAAATCGATCAAACGATCATTAAAATCTGGTCCAATCTATGCATGTACCAAGCCAGTATGCGCAGATCATCAGGGATGCTAAAAAACTGAGCAGCAGTTCAAGGTTTATGAGCTCTCGCACCAAGATTTTATATCTATTAAGGATTTGGGTAGTGATATTGGTTTAAAAACCTTAAGATCTGTTGAAATTACAGAAATTAAAGTGATGCAATTTACTAAGGAAAATCCCACTGTAATGAAATACAAACCAAATTATTCAGATAAAAACTACTCTGAAATCCACCTAATCAGATCAAAGCGACCCAAAATTCCAGAATGTAAGCCAGCTTATCCCAAAAAACTTAGAATCAAAGAATATAAAAAGAACGATTTACTTTCTTTAGTAAAAAATCATCACATTCCGCATTGTTATGCTGATTTTTATAATAATTTATGAATTTTTATTTAAAAATGTGTTATTTTAGTTGAATTTTCAGAACATTTAAAATTGTCCCTCTTACTTTTTACTAGTTATAATTTTTTTTAGACTGGATAGCTGTTAATGTATTTTAATAACTTTTCCGTAGTCAATTAAGACCAAGAGATTGAATTCAAAATAGTTAATTCGTTTGATTATAAGTTGGTATCATCAGCGATGGCGGTTACTTTTCATACACAATTTAATTTTTTGTTAAATTCTGTATAAAGGACCATTTTCTTTATATTCAACATGTAATAATATGCTGATCTCAAATTGATGTGGCTAATATAGTCCATCATCCAATAATAACGTTATATTGTTATAGTTACTCAACTTCAATAAAGACATCATTAAAATTATTTCATGGTTTTTCTTATACAAAACTGTCATATGTCGTCGATGGATCGTAGTAGTCTTTGCGTATAGACGTCTTTTAAATCGCTCCTGTCAAAAGTTTTCAAAAATTAAATCAATTTTTTAAAAACGTTAGTCCGAAGTTAATTTTTATCGGAAAAAATCTTATATTGTCGAAGTAATCGACTCAGGAAATTTCTATCGAATATTTTTACTTCGATTGGTAACGAAAAACAAATTCACAAAGAAAATTTCGCCGCTGGTATGGAGGAGCCCGACGGCTTCCCACCGTTGGGGCAACCTGGGGAAACGACGAATACAAAACTGGCGACAATCACCAAAAGAAAACATAACGAAGAAAACTCCGTAGATGGAGGGTGCAAGCTGCAAATAATAGCGGACAATCAACAAATGGCCAAATTGCAGAAAGAAAATGATGAACTAAGGCAAGAGATACAGTCTCTCAAGGATCTTTTCAAGAAAGGGATGAAGCCTCAAAAGACGTAGCCGCAAAATCAATGGCAACAGGTAACAAAGCCGAAGAAAAGTGCAAAGCAAGTAAATCCAGTGGAAGTTCTAAGTGCTGGTGGCACCAACGAGAGCCGAAATTATTTTGCAGCGCTGGAGGGATTAACCGAAGATATGGAAATCGAAGAAAACATTGGAGGTAATTTTAATCAAGATAATGACGTTAATTTTATTCAATATTTAAAGAACAAAAATAAGGAGAAAAAACCAGCCCGCAGTTCTGCTGGTTCCTCTGAAAAAGCTTCCAACAAGACAGCAAAAGTTCCGCCAATCAACGTGCTCGGACAAACCGGGAAAGATATGGTTCGGCTATTGGCAGCCGAAAATAAACTGGCCAATTTCGAAATCAAAAGAGTTAATGCCGAAAAATTAACTATAAGGACGAAATCACTGGTTGATTTCAAGTCAGCAAAAGATGCACTGATTTCTGGGGAGGTTCCACACTTCACCTATACCCCAAAAAGTGAAAAAAATCAGACCTTCTTGTTGAAGGGTTTGGACAGCGGAGAGGATACGGTCGATCTTCTTCAGGTGGTTAAGGACGCTGCACCAGATATTGGTTTTGTTTCAGTCAAAGCCTTTGCGACAAGAAGGTCTACTGTAGAAAGGAAGAATTTACCACTTTACCTGGTACAAATTGCAAATAAGAGCAGTCCAAGTGCCCTTCAACAAATAAGGTACTTGAATTTCAGAGTGGTGAGGTGGGAACGCCTCCAGAAAGGAGAGGTCAACCAGTGTTACCGGTGTCAAAGATTTGGACATTCGGCTGCCAATTGTGCCATGCACTATCGTTGCGTTAAATGCAAAGACGTTCATGCTCCCGGTGAGTGCAAACTGGCTCAGACGGAGCCTAAAGAAAAATTATACTGCGTTAACTGCGGTGTTTTTGGTCACCCAGCATCATATCGAGGATGCTCCCGATATCAAGATGCAAAAGTTAAATTTTCTCCAAAGCAAACACAAGTACACCGTAATATCATACCTTCCAACTTCGTCAAGCCCGGAGTATCATTTGCACTCGCCGCTAGAGGACCAGCAGAAAATGGTGGAAATAATGTAAATAATGTAAGTGGCAATAATGAGCTGCTTCTCAAAGTTTACCAGCAACTTAATTCTTTATCGGAGAGAATCGACAAACAAGATTCAAAAATTAACTTTGCTTTTCAGCGTTTAGGTCTTTCAAATGCCTAATAATAACTTGTCATTCAGTCATATTCCCATGGATAGGCTTCGCCTCATATCGATCAACGTCAACTCTATCGTTGCTATACATCGACGTGATTATCTCCTTGAATTTGTTGTTAAGCAAAAGCCTGACATCATACTTCTCACTGAAACCCACCTCGATTCATGGCATTCCATGGAATTCAAAGATTTTGAATTCGTAAGAAACGATAGGGTAATAGGTGATGGGGGAGGTGGCACCGGGATATTGGTTAGAAGACCCTATTGTTTCCAAAATATTGAAAAAGTCGAATTCAAAAACTTTGAATTTCTTGAAGTGTCCGTCATCAAAATTTCACTGCCAGGTGGGGATAACCTCTTCGTTATCTCTGCCTATGCAACTGGTCAAAATGTTCTCAAGTTCAAGGAGGAACTCAATTCCTTGTTTGAAATACTCGAATTGAACAGGCTGCATAATTATTATATTTTTGCCGGTGACCTGAATGCCAAGCATACATCATGGCTAACCGCCACCAATAATCCAAGAGGTGTATTCCTGAAGTCATGGATAACAGAGAACCAAATTGAATACAGGTGCAACCTATATGGGTCGGAGTTCCCAACATACCCTAGGACAAATTCATATTTGGACCTCTGCATTGCTGACGCAAGACTTGAATTCAGCTTTAATAGTCCTCAACGGAAACTGCAGGTGCTTCCTTGCGATAGCGACCATAACGCAATCGTAATGGAAATCAATCCTCAAAGGGATGATTTCTTCCTCATTCCAGTTCAACATGAAAACCATCGGTTGAATTTCAAAAAAACAGACTGGGGAAAGTTTCAAAAGAAGTTTAATCGGGAGTACCAGAAGCAATGTCCCTCTTCTGATGATGGCAACGCTTGCTCAATGGTTCCTAATAACAGAAATCTAACTGACGATGAAATAGATCTCTATTTGTCGAAGTTAGAGAAGCTGACGTTGGAAACGATTGAGAAAGTTGTTCCCAAGATTAAACATCGAAACAATATGGAAGGATATGAAACACCAACCATCGCAAGGTTGAAAAGATTGAAAAGCCTTCTTCTCACACGCGTCAACAATATTTATCGACGATTTTTGGACTACAACCATCCCTCGTTGGCTTTGTTGAAATTACACCTGAAGAATGTCCGGAACTTAATCCGTTCATACTTCAGGAGTGAGGTCAGCAATCAACGGGCGGAAAAACTGAGGGGTATTAGCCCACAGGACCCAGATGGCGTTTTCGCGAAAATGAATAGCTTATTCCGCAGGAAGTCTCGAGTGAAGGTATCGAATCTTGAAGTCGCTAGTGATGAGATAAATCTTCTCGATAGAGCTGGTATCGAAATTGATAGTACGACTCCGGATAGAAATGGAAACAGGATTATATGTGATGGATTGCAGAAACTTGCCCTGATTGGAACACATTTTGAATTGGTCCATCTGCCAAACGCAGAGAGAAGGAATGAAATATTTTCGGAGATCGTTGAAACAAAAGTTTCCGACTTCAAATCAAGCCTGAACGGCCAATCAATTCTTCATTTCGATGAAACATTAACATCTGACCTCATACCGAGCTTGAATCTTATTGATTATTTTGTCAGCTATGAAGACTTGTGTTTCATATTTCGCAGAATAAACAACAAAAAATCATGTGGTACTGACGGTATTCCAAATATAGTTCTCCGACATTTGCCTGAGGTTGCTATTAGGCACTATTGCATATTGTTCAACAACATGTTGAGCAATTCATATTTCCCAAATGAGTGAAAAAAGGCTAAGGTATTTCCGATCTTGAAGAAAGGAAAAGAATCTTCATGCCCCAAAAGCAATCGCCCAATCAGCTTGCTGCCTAACATCAGCAAGGTGTTTGAAGTGATACTCAACAGAGCATTAAACGCCCACATTGAGAAATATGAGTTGATGCCGAATTGCCAATTTGGTTTTTGTGCCAGGCATTTGATCATACATGCAATAACGAAAGTAACCTCAGACATCTGTTGGAAACTAAACAACAAAGAATGTGTTGGAGCATGTTTCATTGATATGGAGAAAGCCTTCGATACGGTGTGGTTAGATGGACTAGTTTTCAAACTTCTTCAGGACAGATTCCCCAGACACCTTGTCGCCATGATGTGTAATATGTTATACGGGAAATCGTTTGTTGTAACTGATGGAAATCTGACAACAATGCGCGAGTTCAAGGTCTTGAATGGTCTACAGCAGGGAACAGTTACTGCGCCCCTGCTTTTCTCAATATTCATTCGCAAGCTATTGAACAGCTTTGATTTTAATGTCTCGCCAACGCGATCATTGGTAGCGTTTGCTGATGATCTGATCATCTATACGGCAGACCGAAAAGCTACAATAGTTCAGAGCAATCTTCAAAAAATGTTTAATGATGTGCAGCTCTACATCGACAATTGGCGAATGAAAATCAATGCGCAGAAGTGCGAAACAATTTTGTTTCGGACAACGCTGCAGGGGGCCAGTCAAGACCTGAAACGTAATTCGAAGGATTTCCACATTATGGCTGGTGAGGGTAGTTCAGAACGGGTCCCACATAAATCCTGTGTTCGATACCTCGGTGTTCATCTCGATCAGTATCTGTACTATACTGAACATGTCAAAATCATGCTCAGTAAAGCAATTAAAAGTAGTCATGGCTCTTCGGCGACTCTTTCATTCCCGAAACATTGATCAAAAAGTCAAAGTTATTTGTTACAAGACCCTGGTTAGGCCAGTTTTTACATACGGATGCCAGATCTGGTACAACCAGAGTGCTAGTACAATGGAAAGATTAAGAGTTTTCGAAAGGAAATGTCTTCGTGCGTGTACTGGTTTGTACAGAAAGCCTCAGACGGATTGGAAGCACTATATATCGAATAAAAAAATTTATCAAACCGCTCAAGTGACAAGAGTCGATATCTTCATATTGAAACTTCTTCGGAATCATATCGCAAGATCTGTAACTGTGAGTGAAAACCCTTGGATTTCACAGCCGTTCCACCCTACAGACGGGTATATTGTGACTTGCCTCACTACTGGCTTCATTCCTCCAGAAGCATTCGTTTATTTGGACATGAATCGATATGTTTTTGATTCTGACGGCGTCCCAATCATATATCACATATACCGACGGGCCACCGATAAGAAGATAAAATATCCTCCGAATCTGAGTTCACGAGACCAACAATTCCAATGGAGATACTCATTTGCTAGATTCGTTGAGGCTGGTCGAGCTGAGATGGAGCAATCTAGGTATTGGTGGCTGAATGACAATGTCTAAATTATTCGTGTTTATTTTCTGTTTTTGTGCTTTTTCTCGTTACTTAGTTTTTCAGATTCATCTCATTATTGTTACATCTAGTATTGTTGTTTATTTCTATTATAAATTAGGTATAGGTTTCAATATAATGTAATGTTTTTTTTTTTTTTTTTGATTGAACTTATTTAGAATTAGGGTGTAACATATTAGGTATAGGATATAAGTTCATTGTTTTGTTAGTAGTATAAGTAATTTTTGAATAATGCTGGTTGGTTTTTTCTCCTTTTTCCAATTGAATCAAAAAATATGAAATAATCTTAATTAATTTAAATTTGCAAGTGTATTTTTTTTCATTAAATGTGTTTAACTGTTAACGTATAAATTTAGAGAGCCATTCGGGCCATTAAGTTTTTTATAGTTTTATTGCTTGGAATTTGCTTTATGTTCTTTTAAAAATTTATAACGATTGGTATTAAATAAAGCGCTTTTGACCTTGACCTTGACTGTCATATGTCAAAAAAAAAATATCATCTTTGCAAAAATTTTAAAAACGTATAAGTAGATATGATTAGTTATACGATAAAAAACAATTTATGTCAAAACAAATTTTTCATTTTGTTCACTCCTTTTCGAGATATCGCCAGAGTTTTACATTTTTGCGTTCAATTAAATTTTATTAGTCGTTTCCTTTAAAATCAAGAATTTTGAGTTGTGACATCTTTGAGCGGGGGTGCGATTTGTTGCACAATGTATTGCATTGAGTTACAATATACAAGAACTATGAAATTGCATTAAGTTACAATTAAGTTACAATGTATTGAAAGTATAGCATTGCATTAAGTTAAGGTATGGATATGTTGTACAATTTTGGTTTCTAAACAATAACCATGAGTTGTACAAATTATTTAACGAACGGCCTGTATCGGCCTATGTAAAATTACGAAATCATAGCTGGGTGGACGGACATACGGCCTAAGCATGTTAGTGGCCATATCACCTTCTCGAGTACCCATGCATTTGATAAAGATAATAAGATACTCTTTTTCTAAGCGAAGGCTCAAAAGGGGCTGTAGCGCTAAAGCACGCAAGCAAAAATTATGCAACTAAGGAAATTTAGGTAGTGTGATGGTAATTTTCTCAACAACCATTGGTTGATCAAATGACTTGAAAGCTATGATCCTCATATGAGTAAATTGCTTCCTTCCATTTTTAATGAAAATCAGTGCCCCACACTCCGCGACTTCCCTTTCTTAGAAAAACTCAATTTCATATTTTAAGAACATATGCAAATAATAGCTAGCAAAGGAAGGTAGAGTGCGTTAATCCCCAAGACACCCTTTAGTCTTCTTGACTGGCTTTTATTGTCGCAGTTTCATACGAGGTGACCGATATACCCCTCAGGAGCTGCCACATCAGTCACCTCGGGGCAGCTCAACTGCGGGGTTCCAGGTGACCACGAACCCATATATATATATATATATATATATATATATATATATATATATATATATATATATATATATATATATATATATATATATACATATATATATATATATATATATATATATATATATATATATATATATATACATATATGTATATATATATATATATATATATATATATATATATATATATATATATATATATATATATATATATTATATGTTGCAGCATGCCATGGTCACCTCGTACGAAACTGCGAGATCTTTAATGGAACCAGCCCATATGCTGGAACCAGCTGAAGTCCATCGAGCGAAAAATGCTATTAAGTTGATAGCTAAAATGCTCGTGTGAAAGAACAATGTAGTTCTTTCACTTAGGACAACCAGCATTCCTTAAACAAAATTTCTTATGGTTTTTATTGGCAAAATCTTTTTCACGTGGTACAAAACAACTTCTAGAAACTAATAGTCATCTTTAATACTCGTGACCATCTCTCGACGCGAACATTTCAATCCATAGTAATTCATCAGCTCTTTCCAACTATCAACTTTCTTAAACATTCTTACAATAAACATGAATACTCAACAAGATGTAACGACAAATAATAAGTAGTTACCCAAATCTTTTAATGGCAATCGGATATGGAATTGTTCTCTTAACAAACAAACATTACACTAACCCACTAGAAGCTTCAACCTAGCGCCCATATGTACTCGTACGCGCACGTCGCCGTTTTCAAGTAATTTTGATTGGACAAGTACTTCGCCGCCATCGGCTAGCTGAGGCTATGTTGGCTAAGCTGCCCAAGCTTCGCTAGATAGGTCGACACTCAAATAGATTGATTGTAAACATCCGTGTTTATGAATGAAAATTGGCAAACATGAAAGTACTCGTATGTAACTATTCTCACTACTTCATCAGCTCTGCGGCAAGTTTGCTCTAGATACGAACTAAATTATTCCTAAAAGCACGATTCTTGGAATATGTTGTCGCAAATAGATTTGTATTGTTTATTTTTAATCGAAAATCGCAATAAATGTTGACGAAAACACCAGACGTCAATATTTTCAGCATGTATAGATATCCTGACCAAGACTCACATATGGGCTCTAAACTAGCAAAACAATGGTGTTAATTTTTAGCATTTAAGAACAACGTCATGTCCATAACGGCTGTCAGATGATCGTTGTTTGGTTTTTTTAATTTTAAAAGCATTTCAATTGAAATATTCGACATTTACCAATAATCGCACGCGAATCTACGAAAATAAATTAATGGTGTCATGCGTTAATTACAAATTTTATCATTATTCTAACATGAATATTATATAGTGGCGTGGTTGCTCATTAGCATATTTAGAACAAATTCCTCACATACGATTGTGATTTGCGCTGTTACATAATTGTATCTATTTTCATCCTTAATGTGCTAAACAGGCTATATTTCATTGAATTTCATTTCAATGCTGCTAATAAAATTGAAAATTCATTCGAGCCTTACGAGTTCATATTCTGCAAATATTTGTTAACCTATTTCTGCAAATATCAGTTCATAACCAGAATCAATCAGAACGAATTGCTCTGCTCCAATGTTCGCATTGTTTATGGTGTGAAGTGAACGAACCTTTTTAAACAAATTAAATAAACTGATTGATTCTTTAGACAACTTTGATATTAAATGAAAATTGAAATAAATTTCGAATGAAAACAATTGCAAAGTCCATCCAATTTATTGAAAGTGCATTTCAATATATTTGTCCTTATAAATTCTCATGTTTTCTTTTTTTTTGCATTAACTGGGGGAAATGTAACCGATAATATTGTCGACTGTCGTCCTATGTAAAAATGTTTAGTAGAAGCCGACGGTGAGTGACCGCTCTTGCAGATAAATTTAATGATCGCAATATATACTCGTATTGTGAAGGTCTGATATGCAATAAAGTCCTTTGGACAATTTTTGATTGTATACTGTTGAGGCTTAATTAGTTTCAATTAATAACAATCAATAGCATACAAATTCAGATCAACCTTGCCGTCGATTTATTTTAGTGATTCTCATTTCATGAGGGCAACAGAACTAAATAAGGTAACATGGACAATATCTCACATGAACATGCAATTAGCACCCTTCTTTAAATAAATTACAGTAGGGTAAAGAACATTTAAGCCATAAGCAAGTGTAGCGACATAACAGCTGAGCTGCTGTATAATTTTTCGTTGAATGCAGCCGCTGTGAGGATCGACAATCACAGTATTTTTAACATTTTTTTATGTGTTGCTCTCTCTCTCTTTTGACCGCCATCGAGAACGCATCTTAATATATTTTATACGCATTATCTGTTTTGTTAATACAACTTTATTATTAAACTCAAGTTCAATACAATTTATATGAGTATATACAGGGTTTTCCAATGAGAGGTGTTATTTTGATATTATAAGAAAAACGCCATTTTTTAATATAAATAATCAAATGTTTATTTCATTGTAAAGAAAAGGGTATGCCATTAATAGTGAAAAATAACATCAGGTAAATGACCACCACGACCACGTTTACACTACCATATCCGTTTCATGAAATTTTCCATAACCAAATCGCAAAGTGGTTGGCCTATGTCCTCGATAGCCTCACGAATTCCATCTTTGAGGTCTTGAATCTACGCTACCCAAAATTGTTCGAGTTTTACGAACCGTTTCTGCCAAATTTTCACCATTTTTATAGTGAGTTTTAATAATTTCAATGCGTTGTTGGAGCGTGTATTGTCTGATTATTATTAATGGCGTAGTTTCTGCTTGTCAAATGTTAAACAAGTTGGGAAAACAGTCCTTCGCAGGGTTTTGTATTCAATTTACGAAATGCAGTCACCAGATCGAATCAAATCAAGAAACATGTCAAAGACGATTTTATTGGAGAAAATATGAAATACGAAGATCATACTTTTATTAACAAGGTTGAACGAATTTCGATTTCTGAGCTTTTTGGTATTGTTATACTCATAAATATCTCCCTTGATAATTATTTCAGATGTCCATCCGCGACAGAGCAAATACATTTTTCATGTATTTCCCCCCTGTGCCCCCACTGAAGCAAAAACTGACAGTTTAACAACTGTTTGGAAAAGCTCCCATGAAAACTTTCATTCCATACTCATATGGGCTACGTTCGATGAATTTTTTTTTCAGGGGCCACTCTCCTGTACTGTTACCATCGATTCATGGCCAATTTTTTCGAATCCTAGAATGGTTACAAAACCCTTTTGCTAGGAGCTCTCTCCCACCTCCTTGACTTGTTCCACTTATGAGCATTAATTGTAGGTACTCATCTTGAGTCATTCATTCAATTGAATCAAGTGTTCAAAGCATGCACCTTAAACGTTGAAGTTGGGAAAAAATAACTCCAAATTATTCAATCTTCGGTTTTAAAACAGCCACTATTTTGTTTTACGATTACTGATACCACTAGCTGAACCGATTCTCAAAGATATATATGACACCTATCATTCCTGAAATTTTCATGCAAATCTTAGCAAAACTGTAGTGTCTGAGTCGGTAAAAAGCGCATGTTGTTCCATAGCCATATGTTGCCATAGTAATAAATGTAGCGCATATTGTTCCATAGTAATACAGGAAAATTCAAACCGCTATAACTTCGCTAAATATAATTCAATCTTTATGAAACTTTCAGGATGGATCAATCTTATAAATACGTACTGAATTTCATAGAATTTAAGGGGGTACCGTTAAGATTTTATTCAAGAAAACATAAAATCGATAAATCATACTTATACTAACAAAGTTGAATGAATTGCGACTCCTAACGTATTTGTTGTTGTTGTACTCACCAAGGCCTACATTCCTGATTTTTTCAGATTTTTCGGATCACAGATGTCCAATCGCGAGGGGGGGGACACAAATTTTTCGTATATTTCCCCTCCCTGTGCGCCCCTCGAAGCAAATTTTGCCAAACTAAGACCTGTTTTGAAAAGTTCTCATCAAGACCTTGCACTTGATACCCATATCGGCTACCTTCAATGAAATTTTTTTTCGGGGGTTCACTCTCCTATATGGGGAGACCTCCCTTAAATACCTTATAAAATTTTTTAGTAGTTGAACTTTGAAGAGATCACCACTTTACACCTACACACAAAATTTGATGTTTCTAGCTTAAGTAGTTTCCGAGAAAAACTGCTGTGACACACGGACGGACGGACAGACGGACAGACTGGTCGCGAAACTCGTAGGGTTTTGTAAAATTACTTTACAAAACCCTAAAAATGACAGCTTCAAAAGTGACATCTACGGAAATAGCGGGCTATTCAAAATAACACCTCTTATTGGAAAACCCTTTAGTTAATAAAATCGACGCCACCAATAACACAATAATTAAAACCCTTAACTCTCGACCCAGAGTAATGACGTCCATTCGCTTGGAAATTCGTGATTGCAGATGTTAGATAGCCAATCATCGATGTTGATCTGTTAAACCATTTTGGCCACTTCGTGGATATCCACAAAAGGGAGATAATCGATGAAGAAACCAACTTATCGTCGTATCGCAAAGCTCCGAAAAGGCTTGAATTTTGAGCATAATGACGCTAAAATCAAGGTAATCATACCACGAACTACTCAGGGAATTCGTTCTACCATCACATATGTTACTGACGAAAGGCCCACCAGTTGCTGAAAGAGCGAGGCGTTTAACGCCCGAAAAGCTTCGTAAAGCGAAAACCGAATTTTAATACATGCTTCAAGAGGGCAAACGTCAACCGTCAACCAGCTCGTGGGCAAGCCCATTACACCTGGTGCGAAAACAGACAGGCCAATGGAAACCATGTGGTGACTATCGTCGCTTGAGCTCATTTAAGGGATTACACTTATAAACTGAGTGGCTGCAAAGTGTTTTCAATCGTTGGTTTGACAAAAGCGTACCATCAGATTTCAGTCGCACCCGAAGACATCCTGAAGACAGCCGTCACAACTCTCTTTGGATTCTCTGAGTTCAAAGTAATGACATTTGGTCCCTGCAACTCCGCACAACCTTTTCAGCGGTACTATGTTCTCCGAGGATTGGACTTTTGCTAGGCCTACACTGACGACATTTTAATACCGTATAAGTTGCACGATGAACACCGTAAGCATTTGCAACTAATTTTTGACGACTTCGTGATTATGGACTGTCGATTAACGTCACGAAGACGCCTCTTGATGAGTGCTGAAGGGTCAGTGCTACTGTACAGAGCAGAGGTACGGGGGGCGACGCTCTCAGGAAGGAGGTTTACCGAAAACGCATGACACAGGTACAGAGAAGAGGAGTGCTGAGGATTGCATCTTCGTATCCGACAGCCTCTGATTAGGCGTTGAAAGTCATTGCAGGCGTGATAGCTGTTGCCCTCCTTGCTAGAGTGCGCCACTCTATTTATCTGCGTCGAAACGAGGATGCGAGGGAAATGGTTGTCCGTGAAGAGAGACAGCGCTCGCTCAACGATTGGCAGCAGTCTTGGGTGGATTGCATGAAGGGAAAGTGGACTGCATGCCTCATTCCAGATGTGAGACCGTAGCTAAATCGAAGGCATGGTGAGACTGACTTCTATCCAACCCAGCTTTTGAGCGGGCATGGGTGTTTTCAGTCTTACCAGCACAAGATTGTTAAGTCACGGTCCCCCTATTGTCGGGTTTGCCCGTCATCGTACAAGGCATCCAAACTCTACCAGCACAAGTGCAAACTATTTTTGATTTGAAAAAAACCAGTACCAATAGCGGAATTACGACAATTCTTAGAAGCATTAAACTTCGATCGGAAATCTTTGAAAAACGCAGCGTAAATTCAAGCGCCGTTTCATGAATTCCTTGTCGATGGAACCCGCTTTCTGGGAACGTAAGAAGCAACTCGCAAATGCAACGTTATTGCGACATCCTATCCAGAATGCACCACTGGCCATTACATTGGATACATTTGATTTTGGGATGGGCACAGTCCTTGAACAATTAAACAGCAATACTTGGGAACCGCTTGGATTTTTCTTGAAAAAGTTCACCAATGTTCAACAAAAATGAAGCACGTATGATTGGGAGCTGCAGGCGATCTACAGTGCAGTCAAGGACATTGAAGGACGTCCGCTAATTATTAAAACCGACCACAAACCGATAACATTTGCTTTCGACCAGAAAGCTGCCAAACCAAGTCCGAGGCATTTACGACAACTTGATTTCATTGAACAATTTTCAACGAATATTTTCTACATCACTGGTGACGAAAATGTAACGGCAGATGCTTTGTACCCAATTAGTGCAATTACACTACCTGTTGCTGTGACTTCTGTGGAACTAGCTCTGGTTCAGAGGAATGATGATGAACTTTAACAGCTTCTCCGTTCGGAAACGGCCCTAGTTTTGAGAAAACAGAAAGTTGACGACAGCGATACTACTTTATACTGTGACGTGTCAACATCTGAAATCCGACTATACATTCTCAAAGTATTAAGCAAGAAGATCTTCGAAATAATATAATAATGGACGCGTTACGAAGAAATTGATATGTCGAAAGTATGTTTGGCCTAGCATGTCAAAATACATTCTTGAATGCGCGCGTACATGTCTTTCATACCAACGTAGTAAAATTGGAAGACATACGAAACCTCCACATGGACATATTGACACTCCAGATTTAGGCATGTCCATATCGACATCGATGGACCGCTAACAGAACTCAAGGGTTTCTCTTATGTCTTGACCATGATTGATAGATTCACGCAATGGCCCGAGGCAGTCCCAAACAAGCAATAACAGCAGGCGTAATAGCCACTAAATTTTACAAAAACTGGATAGTGTAATTCGGAGTTCCTGATGTACTGACACCGGATAAAGGATCTCAATTTGAATCCTTTTGACCGCTATCGAGAACGCATCTTGATATTTTTTAAAAGAATTATTTGTTTTGTTAGTAAAACTTTATTATTAAACTCTAGTTCAATACAATTTATATGAGCTATTAAAATCATTAATTGGAAATAAGAACACAATACTGCTAAAAATTGGTGAACAGTTACTAAACATTTAATAATAATTAAATATTCAAGTACATATAACAACATCAAAGCTTTGATACTATTTTTATATGATCCTTATTCTCGTAAGAGGATCATTTATTTTCCCTGTTTCATAAAAGTAAAACCAATTTCGCAGCATGATTATTGATCATGGCACAAAGTCGCAGTTTTTTGTTTCAAGCGATTTTTTTTATTAAATCATCATTACACAATATTTATATTTCTAGTAGAGGGTGAAGCAATTGAACTACAACTTTCCTGAAAGTGATAATTTTTTGATGTGTGAACGAATTTCATTAGCTTCGAAACATAGAGGAAAATAGTACAGTTTTCATAATAAATTCATGGATTTTTAGTGTGGTTGCCATGAGAGATAATAATGGCTTTGAATCTCTTAAATAATAAACCACTCGCTGCATAGATTTTAATATGGGTATCTTGGACATTACTCCGCTGTAAGGATTCCCAAACCCGTTTGAGAAAAGAGGAAGGAAACCATTGTTTCCCCAGCCCATAGTTTCCATGATTCCTCATCCTTAACTCCCCAATTAAATGGTAGTAAAAGTTCTCGGAGTCACACATTGGGTTTACTGGTTCCCCAATAATGAGATATTAAATACCGAGAAATGCTAACATTGTAAATGATAATACATCTACAGCTCTGCTACTAAATCCTCCTTCCACCTCCTTCGTGGAGACGTAAGAGGATGAAGACGAGTCTTCCGCGCCTGATAACGGAATCGGAGTCATAACCATGCCGCCGGAATGGAACTCCCCGTCCCTGGAAAGCCATAAAATAGTTTGAAACCTGCAGAAGGGCCTCGGAATGGATTGGACTCATGACATAAACTTCGCAAACGGAAAAAGGACTATGGCATTGGATCCTAGAACGGCAGATTACTCAATCACCCTGGTGCTGTTGAGGACGTTTCACAACAGGCCAGTCAATATAAATTAAACATACTGGCAATCCAGGAAACGAACTGGACTAGAAACGACATTCAAGACATGAGATCGCATACAATATTCAAAAGTGGGAAGCCTACTGGAAAACGAGAATTTTGAGAAGCCTTCATTGTCGATAGGAAGTTCAAATTGCACGTTATTGATTTTAGGGCAGTCAATAAGCGGTTTTGTGCGATCCACATAAAAGCGGAGTTTTTCAAAACTTGGCTGATGAATATTCACGCCCGGACCGAAGAAAAGGACGAAGATACTAAGGAAACGTTCTACAATCACCAGAAAAGACTAGTCGGCTCATTGCCTACAAATGACGCAAAAATAGTTCTGAGTGATTTGAACGCTAAGGTTGGCAATGAACTATCGCACAGCTCCAGAAAATTGGAGCCTATAGATGTCTGCTTAGAGCTTCTATTGGCTCCACCAACTCTGGATGAAGTTTATTTCACCATCAAAGCTCAAAAGAATAATAAAACGCCGGGCATCGATGAAATTTCAGTGGAGCTCATCAAATATAGTGGCAGCAGTGTTCATGAAGCTATCCACAAAGTCATCCAGCACATTTGGCAACAAGATCATATGCCAAAAGTGTGGAGCCAATCAATTTTATTCCCTATCCACCAAAAAGTTGACAAGCTACAGTACGAAAATTATAGAGGCATATCACTAATTTATATGGCGTACAAAATATTTTCTCAGATCTTAGAAAATAAAATCGGATTATGTGCCAACAGTATTATTGGCGAGTACTGAGGTGGTTTCAGAGCAGGTAGATCGACAATAGACCGATTGCTCAAAGACAAGCAGGTTCTTGAAAAATGCTGGGAGTTCAACATAGACGTACACTAAATTTTCTTTGACTTTAAGCAAGCATACGACAGTTTCGATCGTAACGGACTGCACCAAATAATGCTTTGCTTTGGCATCCCAGCCAAATTAGTCCATCTTACCAAAATGACAATGACATCAACGAACTCCCAAGTCCGCATCAATAACCGATTCGGCGATGCTTTTGACACAAATATCGAACTAAAGCAGGGAGATGCGCTGGCCCATTGCTATTCGATTTGGCTCTGGTGTACGTCATAAGGAAGCTACCTGTCGATACACGAGTTACATCATTATACAAGTCGAGCCAAGTAGTGGCCTATGTGGATGGCATCAACATTTTGTCACGGCCATTAACAACCACCAAAGAACTCTTCCTGAAACTCGGCAGCCAAACAAAACTAGTAGGGCTACAAATCAATGAAAATACAACAAAGCTAATGACGCAGTTGAGGAAAAATACCTGAAGCATACAAAATATCACACTTGGCGAATACAGTATCGAAAATATGAGCGAATTTGTGTATTTAGGCGCCAAAATAACGAGAACCAGTAATGAAAGGAACGAAATACGCCGAAGAATACAGCCCGCAAATAAAATATTTTATTCAGTTTTAACAATCTTGAAAACCAGCTGCATACACGGGAAAGCAAAGCTCCAAGTATACAAATCTGTGATAAGACCTGTGTTTTGCTATGGGTGTGAAACATGCACCCTAACCCAAGCATCCGCAAATATATTGAACGATTTTGAGTGACGGGTCCGGAGGCGAATAATCGGAACGAAGCTAGACGAGGAGGTCTCTACGATTGTGAGACACCGGAGGTCTCAACGATTCTAAGACTGCGGAAGCTGCAATTGGCTGGACACGTGAATCTGAGGATACTCTGGTCTGACTCAGTTGACGAAGACAGTTCATCACTGCTCGGGTTTCGAAATCGGAGGACGCGGTCAATGAACCGAGACAGTTGGAGGCACTTTTTGCAGGAAGTGAAGGCCCGAAAGGGCTGCAGTGCTACGAAGAAGAATATAGTAGAACTGTGTCGTCAGTATATAATGTGTGATACCCCGTCAGCCCTCAGATATTTAGATTATTTGTGTATAACAGGAACAAAGTTGGGCCAAGTATTGAGCCTTGTGGAACTCCTGTTTTTTTTAAGTGCTCTTTCGGTCAAGATATTGTTGATTAAAGTTCTCTGCGATATTTCTTCCAAGTAACTCCAAAACAACTGCTTAGGACTACCTTAAATACCATACGATTCAAGTATCAAAGTATGTGGTCGTGATCAATAGAAAGAAGCGCATCTAAAGCACTCTTGTTCTTTTGAAATCCAAGCTGATGTTGGTTTAAAATACTTTCCAACTAAGAATGATGTGAAGCGTGGTACTGATCATACCACCTTGTGGAGTGCCGATACATTCGATCAAGATAATGAGATTCTCTTTCTCTAAGCGAAAGCACGAAAGAGGCTGTAGTGCTAAAGCAAAAAAAAACAGAGAGTGATGTCAAATGATTGTTTAGTATTTTTTCAAATATCTTACTAAATCCTGTCAGCAGCGCAACTAGGCGATAGTTATCCGGGTTGAGATTATCTCCACCCTTAAATATAGGAGCTATTTTGGCAATTTTTTCTTCTTCCGGAAATTACCCATTCCTAACATGCACGTTTATAAAATTTGCCATAAGCTCGGCTATGTCCTCCTTGATTATAATAATCTCATTCATCGTGATGCTTTCGATGCCTAGCGCCGTATTCTTCTTCAATCCATTGATTAAATTTAAGACTTCCCTTCTATTTGTTTGATGAATGTGAAGGATGGAATTTATTGAGTAACTCGTATTCCTACAGTATTATTTAAATTGCTTTTTGAACAGGCACCGATATTTTTGGTGATTCTTCCACCGATTGTTGAAAAAGTTATTTTATGAGTTTGCAGCGCCATATCGGTACGATGTATTAACGGGCCCATCAAGATTCAGTTGAAAGTTTTGTGATATAACCCGGGGTAAAGAGTTATCCTTTATCTCGTTTATTATTTTCTAAATTTCATGGGAGTCGTCAGCCGCTGCACAGTGGAGTATCTCTTATTAAAAGTTGATCAAAAGTCTTTTACAAGATTATTATCAAATCGAACTTTTTACTGTACACTTGTAAAGTTTAATAACCGTTACATTAAGCACAAGATAAATTTTTGGCGCTGTGCTCTTCCTCGAACCGTACCAGCAGTCGAAACCCAGACATCGTGCAGCTCACTTGTGCTTAGTTTTATTTCAAACGGTTGTTTTAGTTTGTGTGTAGAAAAATTCACTTAAAATCCTAATGGTTATTCAAGAAGAAGGCAAGAACGTGAATAAAAAATATGTGGTAATGTTGGTTTCTATTATACTTGAAATGTTGGTTTCTATTATACTTGAAAAATTAACGTTTCCAACACATATACAGTAGAACTCCAATTATCCGAATTAATGGGGACCGGGACCCATTCGGACAATCAAATATTCGGATAATCGGATTTTTTAAAAAAAATTGCCATTGGAGAGAATAAAAGCTACGTTTTGATATTGCACTATTTTTTTATTGAATCAAATGAAAGAAACATGAAATTTTCACATGTTTTAAATATAAATAAAATGTACTTATGTACAAGTTTAGAAATAAAAATCATTGTTTTTTAAACATCTCCGTCAATGTAAGCTGTTTTGCGGTCTTCAACCGTTTTCGGGCAGCCAGGTCACGCATTCGCTTGACGGTGAGCAGTTGCAAGTGGTCACACTCGGGCTGACGCTCCATCCACTTCAAAGCAGTGTCGAGGCCGGCAAATGCTTCACTAGCTGATGGTCTACTTCAACATCAGCAGAAAGTTCTTCTTCCACTTCCACTTCAACATCTTCTCTCACACTTACAACAATTTCATCGTCATTGAGAATTTGAAAACCAGGGTCAGACGTGTCACAAGCCATCCACTCTCCTACATCTTCAGCACTTACTTCTGTACAACCAGGAATTTTTACAATCATTTTTCTTATTTCCTCTAGTGACAACGCATCTTCATCATCATCATCCTCTCCATATTCTTGTTTCTCATTTTCTTCAGATTCTTTTTTTTTTGTTCTTCTCAGACGGTAGGCCTTTCAGTTTATTCCACGCACGTCTTAGCGTCACTGCCGTAACCAAACTCCAAGCTTCCGCTACCATGTAACAGCAGTCCTTTAAATTTATTTTGCTATGATTTGCCAAAACCAATTCTTCATCTTCAGCACCTTCGATCAGCAGTTTTCTCAGCAGTTGCCTTCTGTAATGGCGCTTCATTGTTTCAATAACAGACTGGTCCATGGGTTGCAGCAAACTTGTAACATTGGGAGGCAAAAACGTCGTTTTAAACTGCCCATTCTCTCTTTCCAACAGTTCTGCTGTAGGATGAGTGGGTGCGTTATCAGCAATTAAAAGCACCTTACTGCCTTCTTTTTGGTGCTTTTTCACTTCAGGAATAAACACTTCATCATACCATTCGGTAAACAAAGCTGCAGTCATCCAGGCCTTGGGTTGACTTTTGTAGAAGAGTGGAAGTTTTTTTACGTTTTTAAATGCTCTTGGATTTCTTGATTTTCCTATCAAAAGAAGTGGCAGTTTATGATTTCCAGTGGAGTTGGCACAGTTAAGCACTGTAACACGTTCTTTACTGACCTTATGTTCAGGGGCACTAGATTCCCTTTTAGAAGCCAAAGTGGTTTTTGGTAATGCTTTCCAAACAAGGCCAGTTTCATCGGCATTATAAACAAACTCCGGATCATAGGATTCTGATGCAGTTTTAAATTTTTCAATAAAATGTTCAGCAGCTGCAGAGTCTGCTGAAAGCTTCTCACCAGCCAAATCTAACTCGCGTACACCATGCCTGAATGTAAAATTCCTTAGCCAGCCGTTACTAGCCTTAAAAGATGAATAACCAAGCTTTTCCCATAGAACGTTGCTGCAAAAACCATTTAAACACGGCATCTTCCAAATTTTTGTTGGTTGCTGTCTTCATTGTTTTCCTGGAGGAACTTCCATCTTCATTTTCAAGCACCGAAACAAAGTTTAAAAGTGTTGACTTACTGTTTTTAATGTCAGAAATTGTTGCTTGTCCAACACCATAAATCTCAGACAACTTCTTACCCGTTACACCTTTATCGAGTTGCTCTATAATTTTCAGTTTGTCCGCTAACTATAGCACAACACGTTTTCTTTTCGAACCCATGGTATAAAAACAATACAGTATTGTACACGCACAAACAAAAGTAAGCCGTAGCGAAAGAGTAGCGTCCTCGAGCAAGGTCAATAGCACACTGGCTAATCGAAACAAACAATGACAGGTGCGCCGTGACTGCAATGCGCCGGAACTTGTCTTAACTTGCCGTTGTGCCTACACACGCGGGGGGAAGTCAGTGTAGGCACAACGGCAAGTTAAGACAAGTCAAGTCAAGACTTAACGCGCAAACACTGGCTTCGCGGGGGGAAGAATAATAGCGCACTTAGACTTTTTTTGGACAATTTTTTGTGATTCGGATAATCGGCGATTCGGATAGTCGGAGTTCGGATAATTGGAGTTCTACTGTATTAGAAACTATAAATTTAGCGGGGTTTTTCTAAACACCATATTCAAAGGTAGTTTTGTATGTCAGTTAAACCTATTTAAGTTATAATTTTGTACAAAGCATGTTGAATTTTTCTGAACGAAAATGTCCCGCATGTTCCCGCTAATTTCAGATATTGTTTAATTCATTTAAGTGGACAAAACCAGGTATTTTTATGGTAAATCTTTTTTCATGCTTAAATTTTAGAAACCCAGGTTAATGTCATAAAAGTGACTAGGGAATCCCTCTATGATGTTTTGAAACCATACTCAAAGCAAAAATTTGACGAAAAATACGTATTATTGGAAAACCGCTTAAAAAATATTAGCAAATATCCCGAAAACAAACAGAGCTCACTGACGCCTATTTTAAAAGCTTTCATGTTTCAATTCAGACAAAAATGGGAAGCTGCTAGCAATAAAGAAGAACGCTTCTTAAAGAAACACTAATTATGGCTTAATAACTCTATAACACTACCTTCTTGGAGAAGAAATGGGGTTTCAATGAATCGAGTTCGCCGACCAAGGGGCGCAAAACAACGGCTTTGAGAGAAAAAATGCCACGCGATCAGTTAACTTATACTGCTCAAATGAGTTTGTGTACTGCAGGACATAGTGATGCTCCTAACGTAATCACCGATATTCTTTCTCTACAAAAAAAAAACCAAAAATATAGAAAAAGTGTGAATTGTACTCAAATGGATAGTATCAAGAAGCACTCTCAATTTTCGTAGAAGCAGATCTGACGAGAAAGCAATACGAAATAATTCATCCCGCTAACAAGAATATCTACCCTTATTATTCGCTTTAAAAAAAAGCAAAAATGGAATGTTATCCGCGGTAAGAGTCGATAAGAGTTACGGAAACGTGTTGCAAAATCAACCTGCAAGATCTTCTAGATCACACTTCGATGCACTTGTGTGAGTATTTAGATGAAGATTTGGGAAATTTAGATGAACGAAAAAAAGGGATTTAGAATTGTTATCTAAATTGGGTTGTGATGGCTTGCAACAACAAACATTTCAACAAGAATTCCAAAGCAGTACAGATAGCAATGCAAACATTTTCCAGATTTCATTTGTTTTACTACAGCTCACATTCCATATTGATGACCAGAAAAAGGTGATTTGGCAAAACCCAGTGCCAGCTTCTGCAATGCATTGCCGTCCAATAAGAATTTGCTTTATTCAAGAAAGTAAAGACGTCACAAATGGAGAAATCCACTATGTAGACACTCAAATCAAAAACTCGAGAAAATCTAAAATACCGAGAGCTTTTGGTGGTATACTTCAAATAAAGCACACATTGGGATTAACAATGATCGATGGGAAGAACTGCAATGCTGCGACAAACACGTCATCACCTATGAGGTTCTATATATGCGGGCAAACGTCGAAAAATGTTAATAACTTAAATAACCAAGCCACAGAGAATCTAAAAACCCTTAAATTTGGACTCTCAGTACTGCACACAAGAATCTAATTTTTTGAATTCTTACTTCATATATCATATAAAATACTAATAAAAAATGGCAAGCTAGATCGCCAAACGAAAAAAATCGTGACTAAAACAAAAAAGCATATGCAAAATTAATTTAGAGAGGATATGAGGCTGCTGGTGGATATTCCCAAGGCAGGCTTCAGCAATACTAATGAGGGAAACACATCCAGGAGAGTTTTTCAAACTTCTGCTCGCATCACTGGACTTGATATAAGACTCATAAATCAATGCAAAATCATTTTAGAAGTTTTATCAAGTGGACACAAAATTAATGTCCAAATATTTGAAAATTTTGCTGAACAGACAGCAAAACTTTATGTAGAGAGAGATGATCTTGAGACATGACGCCATAATAATTTACCACACTATACTGCCTATTGGCCAACTATCGGAAGACGCTGCTGAGGGTCGGAATAAACACTCCCGCGCTTATGGGCAGAATTATTCGAGAACCGTTTCTAGAGAAATACGTAATAGAGATATTTTAAATAGACTCTTGCTAAGTTCTGATCCTTTGCTGAGCAGTAGAAGAAAAAGCCCCCCGAAAAGAAGTAAACATTTCTCCAGAGAAACAATAAAGCTCTTAGTAGCGGAGATATTGGACACAATACAAAATGATAATGTTGACGAAGACATATCCAGTGAAAATGAACCCGATTAATTTACACATATGAAAACAACCTTTTTTCAAAAACTCAATTACTTATTTCATTGGAAACACATTATTTCATAAATAAAAACATATTATAATCACTTTTTACTGCTTATTATTGCATATATATCAAATCGGTAAAAATCAAAAATTATTTTCATGAACTTTAAATACTCTTGTGTGCGCTGTTTCCATTCTTCTTGAAAAATGTGTCTTTCACCATTCGTTTCGATTCTTCTATCGCTTACATATATAAGTTAATAAATTCTTTGAGATTTGTTATAAAAAATATATCTTTATTCCACGGATCCCTTACAAAGACTGAATAACTTAAATCTGGAATTGTAATGAAAGCAAAAGGAATGTGCTGCATTGCACAACGTATCCAAGTCACCTTGGTTCGTTGACCTGGAAGAGAAGATGCGCGCATGTTATGGGAACGGGTCATGTCGCAAACGTTGTCTGTCTAATGTTGCCGACTGTTGTTGGTTTTGCAGACAGGTCATGTTGCGGACTGCGTGGTATTTTTATTTATGCGAAATCGTGTTCCTTTCACTTATTTCTTCCCCCTTTAAAACTGATCGTCCTCGATCAGCTAGAAATAAGGTAAGTTGTAAAGGCTTTCTGTGCTTTATAATTTAGAGGGGTTTGAAACCAATATTTGTGATGGGTTCTCCTTTGGCAATGTTGTTGGATCTGCATTTTTTATGATGACGTTCTGTCGCATCCCTTTACGTTTCCATCCGATTCGTGATAGATGGATTAACATAACTAACACGATAAAAGCTCCATAATTAGTCCATTGATTCATGTCTCCTGCTGATCGGAGAAGGCTTATTTCCTTTGTAATATTTATTTGTAGCTCATTTATCATCTTCAAAGACAATATCCGGTCTAGTTTATCTGTTTCGTAACCATGTTGCAGGAGTGATGGGAGTGGCTTTACCTTTGTCACTTCTTCTGCTGTGAATACCTTTTTTTCTTTTTTTGTGGTAGGGAGGTCAATGCTATTTATGCACAGAGTGTGGGGACTCTCATGCTCGCAAGAAGCTGACTGGACTCCCCACTAAACGCCTCCCCTGTCAACCCGAGAACTTAGCCTGGAACCGTTTGACACATTACTTCGGGCAAGGTCTCACTTCGGGCCAGGTCTCGTTTCGGGCTAGGTCTCGCTTCAGGCCAAGTCTCACTTCGGGCCAGGTCTCGCTGTGAGTACCTTGTTGCCGATTTTTAAGCTGGTATTTTTGAACTTCACAAGATAAGTGTCCGTTAGGTGTTGCTTTGATTCCCTTGTTTCAAGTTCTCCATCGAATTCGGTTAGCAGGATTATTGCGGGCTTCAGCTCATCAATGGATGGTAGATGGTGACCACTAGTTTTTGCGCATTTTGCGTTAGGGGAACTTTGATAACATACAAAAGATGGCTTTTATTCGGTGCTACTTTTACACCTGCAAACTCCAGAGCTTCTTCTTTATTTATATATGGAAATAGACTGTCATCGAATCTCCTTACAATAGTTTAAACTTCGGACTTGGACAACACATTTGAATTGACGATATTTGCCTTTGCTAGTCATATGGACTCTACTATGCCGAAAAGGTCTTCCTTGACAAATTTCATTTTGTATTGTGTACTCAAAATCACTGTTTCTTCAAAAATGTTATCATTTTTCACTAAATTCAAAATTCTATTTATTATATTTGTCAGTTTTTTTTATTCTATCAGTGTGTGTTTTATTAATGAAAGCTTGTTTATTATTGCTTTCAGCTAAATCGCAGATTTTTTCTTTCATAACGTAGGCGTCATGGTCAGGGTTTCCAGGAAGTTAAGGGATCGATTAGATTTATGTTTGTCGTCGCATTGGTCAATGTTGTCAATTAAAGCCAGTATTTGTGACAATTCATGGTCTAAGAGAGGATGGAAAGGGTTATTTTGGGGGATATGATCGGAAAGTAAGGAGGGAACCTCGCGCGCAAATTTCTTATATTGTTCCAAGTGAAAGGTGTGCAGAAGATTCAAATATCCTTGTTGGAATATAGCTGTCCCAACGTTGATACTCGGGGCCTCGTTTCAACGTTGCTCGTGGACCGAAATTCGGACGGTTTTCTCGTTATTTTTCCGGGCGCGTTACCTTTCGTTTGAAATAAAGCTTTCGGATGCGCTTCCGTTTTTCGATTTTCGCGTATTCTTAATCTGGTCCCTGCTTGGGTGCCAGTGAATAAATTCCTTGAGATTTATTCTAAAAACAATATACCTTTATTCCACGGATCTCTTACAAAGACTGAGTGACTTAAACCTATAATTGTAATTACATTCAAATGAAAGCAAAAGTAATGTGCTCCAGTGCACAACGTGACCAAGTCACCTTGGTTCGTTGATCTGGAAGAGAAGATGCGCGCATGTTATGGGAACGGGTCATGTCGCACACGTTGTCTGTGGAATGTTGCCGACTGTTGTTGGTTTTGCAGATAGGTCATGTTGCAGCTCGTAGGATTTTTATTTATGCAAAATTGTGGTCCTTTCACTTAACTTATACATACCTGGGGCCTTGGTTTCCGTTGTTCTTCCCGTAGTCCATGTACGCCTACCTTATTTTTAATACTTGCCCCCATTACTTTTTTCGTTATCCAAGTGAGTTCTCGTCATTCGGGAACGGGTCATGTCGCACACGTTGTCTGTGGAATGTTGCCGACTGTTGTTGGTTTTGCAGATATGTCATGTTGCAGTTCGTAGGATTTTTATTTATGCAAAATCGTGGTCCTTTCACTTAACTTATACATACTTGGGGCCTTGGTTACTGTTGTTCTTCCCGTAGGCTATGTACGCCTACCTTTTTTTTAATACTTGCCCCCATTACTTTTTTCGTTATCCAAGTAAGTTCTCGTCATCCGATTTTTTCCTCAATAGTAGAGCTTTGCTTAGTAACTATGACAATATTTTAAAGTTCAATACGGCTATTTGGTTTCCGCTTCTTCAGTAATTCTTGTAGGTTTGATTTTAAGAGCTTCTTATCTAGATATCTGAACGTTTTGTACGCCAGCTTCTATTTGATCATATATATTTATCAGACGTCAGTCTCTTGGTGATGAAATCGATTGTATTTTTTACAAATATTCCTGCACCTCCACCGCTTCGAGGCCTGTAGGAGAATATTGCATTATATCCTTCAATATTGTGAAATCGTGCTTTTTCTGGGTAAATCTATATTTCATTGAGAATAATAATATTTATGTCAGGAATTTGCAGTAGGTAAATCTGAACAGCTTGTGTCTTAAACTTCTTATATTAATATATATGAGTGTCGAATTTATTCCATTTGATTGATTTGTAAGGTTAACAATCATCGAAGTTTTAGTCGATGCTCCTCCTGGCGATCATTTGTAGTAATCGAGCAGTTACTCTATCAAACTGCTCCAAAACTTTCCTATCTCCTTCATCCCTACAGCATGGTGATCAATAAAATTGAAATTCATACTAAAACAAGTTGAGTAAGCAGGAGAGTGCTCCTACCAGAAGGTCTTTGTAAACAACCTAGGGTTAGAAATAAGTTTTCTAATGGCGTGAATCGATAATTTCAATTATTCGTCCAATACTTGGATATGAAATCGTTCAAATTTATGCAAAAGATGCACAGATTCTTTCATAAGCACAGTGCTGCCGCCATTTCGACCTAGCTTGACTGATTTTTCTGAATGCTCGGCCGATTGAACATATTCAAGTTAATCACTTTTCCTTAAATTTTCATGAAAATTGAAAGAAAACAAAAGTGCCTAAGTCAATTTAAATATATATAGGGTTTTCCAATAAGAGGTGTTATTTTGAATAGATCTTGTGATTTAACACCTTGCGCCTTCTCCCCTTGGGGTCACGTGAAAAAGAAGGCCTACGCCAATAGCCCAGCCGCGATCCAAGATATCAAAGATGAAATTCGTGAGGCTATTGAGCACATACGGCAGCCACTTTGCTATTTGGTTATGGAAAATTACATGAAGAGGATATGGTCCTGTAAGCGTGTCGCAGTGGTTATTTGCCTGGTGTTAGTTTTTGCTATTAACGGCATATCTTCTTCTTTATAATGAAATAAACATTCAATCATTTATATTAAAAAATACCATTTTTCTTTTAATATCAAAATAACACCACTTATTGGAAAACCCTATATCAACCATAAACACGTGTTATTGTTGTTGTAATTCCATACAGTTGAAATGGCTATAACTCACTTGATTATGATTCGATTTCAATTAAATTTTGCGAACATATATATCTTATGTCAGTCTATATAATTCCAAAATTTCAAGAAGTTTAAAGGTACCGTTTTGATTTTATGGGGGAAAATGTAAAATCTACAAATCATACTATTATTAACAAAGTTGAGTGAATTTCGATTTCTAAGGTATTTGTTGCCCTTGTACTCATAAAGACCCATGTTCGTGATAACTTTCAGATTTTTCGGCTGAAAGGTGTCCAATCGCGAGGGGGGGGGGGGGGTGACACAAATTTTTGGTACATTTTGCCTTCCCTTGGACCCCCTAATTCATAAAATGATTTTTGTATTTCAGATTCTAAAAGTTCTAGTTCAGACCTTTCATTTGATACCCCACTCGACTACCTTTGATTAAAAAAAATGTTTAAGGGCCAATTCTTTATTATGGGGGACCCCCCTTAAAAAATTTTTTAAATTTTTGTTAAGATCTTAACTTTTGAGAGACAATCACTTCTGACCTTTTCACAAATTTTGAGCATTCTAGCTTCTATAGTTTCTGAGGAACTCAGCTGTGACGCACGGACAGACGGACAGACGGACGGACGGACAGACGGACGGACAGACGGACGGACAGATGGACAGACAGGTCGCAAAACTAGTAGGTCTTTGTAAAAAAAATGTTTACAAAGACCTAAAATGTGGAAGCCAGTTCGATTAAACGCATATTGCTATGGGCGGCGACAAGTAGACATTTATGATTATGCAGTTTAGAATTTTTTTAAATATCTAATGTCTTCTTTAAAATAATCAATAACTGACATGACAAACACCTTGCATATCAATTTTGTTTCAAATCAACGTGATATTACAACAACAAAAAAAAACTGCGATATATTACTACGCATTATTCATTATTGTATCTTCACGTTGAAAATGAATTCAATTTTTCAACAAACCGCCCAAACACCTTTTCCCTCTTCTCGCCCATCACTGTCCAAACAAAAACTTTGCGCAAATGCAAAACAAGTAAACGAGTATTCAATGCCTTACCACATTATATCAACATCAAGGAATCTGCCTTTGAAAATCAAATCTACATTGCTACAAATTACATCCAAAGTGGGAGAAAGCATTACTAGTGTGCAAATCTAACTTGCTTGGGACTCAATTGCACGGCGTCGCCTCCACTCAAATCCACAACAGCAACAACAAACACAAGAGCAGCAGCAATTCGAAGTAAATCGCAATAGCTCTGAACATTTGCAATCGGACTATTACAAAAGACTCCAAAATCGCAGAGTGCCGTACCGCGAAATTTGCAATAGTGACTTGTTTTGCATTTCGACTTGGCAAAAGGACGTAGTTTTGTCATTGGTGATTGCTCCGTTGTTGTTGTGTGATTCTGATTCTCACATTCGAATAGGAACTGAACAACGGTTTGATAGTGAGAAGGAGATGATGGTAATGAGTGTTCGGCGTGACATGAAAATTTCACCGGTTCGGTGTGGGGGGAATTGAAGAGCGGGAATCGTGGGTTGAGTGGCCTCAAGCAAGGCTCCTTTTTATGGCATAGAGTTGTGTGATCCGATTGCATAACTCTATGACATAAATTGGTCACCGGTGTATTTCTTCTCTGATGGGAAGGCTCATACAGTTTAGGTTGTATGAGTTTTCCACTCAGAAGGGAAATACTTGGCCACTGCAACGTATACGGATTTTGATCCGATTGGGCGGGTGCGAGGGGGCACCATCACCACCCGGTTGTCCCACTCTTATTTGTGGGCCATGAGAATCGTCGGGTAACGACGAGGTTACCCTAAGTCCGTCCGTTTTCACTCGTTCGACTTGTTCTCTGAACAAGTCATTTTCTCTCTTTGTAGTTACCTACAATTTTTCGACTTCGGTCGCCTTTCTTTTGAGACCCAAGTATTCGTGAATGCGAAATTCTTTTGTAGTGGGTCCTTGTGCTGGGGGGATGAACCCACCCCACGACACCGCTAGCCTGCCAGCGCATTCACGCGTCCCCAGACAAGGGCATTCTCAGCGGATATCAACATCTTCCTCCGCCGAGGCAGCAGACCATCGCTGCAGTCCTTTACGGACTTGTATACTTACCTTATTCACTACATATTATTCTTCTTTGAAATTCCGGACACTCTATCTAGTCAGCTGTGTGAGAATAATCAGCGTTAATATTGTTTCAAATACAGTTGTAGCACTTCTCAAGCATATTAATGCAGTTTTTCAAGCCATGCTTTCCTCCACATTTCACACAGATTTGCTTCCCTTCACCTTTTGATGTGAGCCTGATCCAAGCATTTTGAACGCCTTCAAATTACGGGTCCTGAGGCGAATTATTGAAACGAAGCTATAAACAGAGATCAATGACAAATTCGATACCACCATGAGCTAACGAGCCGTGGTCTCAACGAATGTAAGACTACTGAAGCTGAATGGGCTGGCGACTTAAATTGTATGGACGAGCAGCGGATACCCATAAAGTTATTCACTGGGAGAAGTGAAGGGTGGAGACCAGTTTGAAAACCGAAGAAACGCTGATCTGACTGGGTCAACGAAGACAGTGCATCACTGCTCAGGTTTCGAAACTAGAGGACGCAGTCAATTTGCAGGAAGCGAAAGCCCAAGAAGAGCTGTAGTGCTACAAAGAAGAAATTACATCATTTTGCTTAATTTATTTATTTATCTTTTTGACATCATAATCAAAAGATAGTTAATCCAATTATAGGTTAGATGAAATAATCAAACACATGTATTAAATTTTAAAGCGATATAAAACACGTAAAAATTATCAAACAATATCAAAATAATGATTAGAGAGCAAATCTTTGAGATTAGTTTTAAAAATATGAAAAGGATTAGGCAGAGGACCAGGACGCATGCTATTATGTATACCACACAAGTGGAGAACTGATGGAAGTAGAAGGAATGTGAATGTTATTAGAGGATATAAGGATAAAGCCAGTAAGTCGTGATGACTTAGAAACGATCATCACTATGTGATGATCAGACTTTAATTTTTCGTCAAATATAACACCTAGATCCATTATGTATACACTTTCATGCAGGACTTCTCCAAGAATGGAGTAAGGAAACAACAAAGGATTTTTTTCATTAGAGTATCTCAATTGGCGACATTTGGAAATATTCAAGTTAAGAGCGTTAGAAATGCACCATCGACCCTAATTTATGCAGATTGTTTTGCAATAAAACGCAGTCCTCCATATTATTGTGTTGTTCCAAACTGAAGCAGTACCTGGTGAGTATTGCATAGTTGGCTGGATGAAACTAGACATCTTAATAAATAGCAGCCACCGCAGATGGCAGCCATTCTTGTTCAAAAAAATAGTTCGCTTCATAGGGCTATCCATGAGTGTCAGTCCTTATGCCCAAAAGCAAGATGGTAAGTTGTCATCAAGTGGGCGTAGGACTTAGCAAGCTGCTCAGGAAAAGGGGTTGGCGACTGCATAATACTAAAAACGATATTCCCTCGCATTCTCTTCCTTTCTTCTATCTTGCTCCGCTTTTATATCTTTCTTATTCCTGTCTTTATATGATCCAATCTTTTTCCAACCTTCTGCCTTTTTCTAATCTTCTGTCTTGCTCTTTTCTTCTACCTAACCCCTATTCTCTACAACATTCTTCCTTCTACTTCTCATCTAGTCTTTTTACTATGTCTATGCGCTTGCTTTTGTAACCTTCTTCATTCTAATTCAACAAGCAGGAGATTGCGCTTCAATGTCTAACACTCAACTGGTGATCAATAGTTCCTCTTATTCTGGCCCTTTCGTCAGCAATACTTAAATTAAAGGAGAAGCTTGAGACCGCAAATGAAGAAATTGCTCAACTCTAAACGATGGCTGATACAGAACAGCAGTCTTTGCTATCCATAACAGTACCGTTTAATCGTAGCCTCTCCAGTCCTTTGCCATCGCCAAGTGTAAGCGATACTGTAGAATTGGTTGAACCAACTGTTGAAAGCATTCAGCCAGAGGATAAAGATAGCAAATCTGCAACCAACTCTTTGTCTGTCGAGGCACCGCAAATCTTAACGAGAAGCAGAACACAGCCTGTTCGTCATAGTCCGCGAGAAATTTCTTTGAGCTCGCAGGCATCCGCATCATCAAGATCAGCAAATCAATGCTCTATTCTTAATCAGCAACAACAACTAGCGCCCGCAAACTCAACACCAAATTTATCAAGACAAGAAACCAACAATCACTCGGGACTATTACGAAGAATGATATCGCCCCCTATGCAATTATTTATATCTCGTCTATCAATTGATACACCGCAGGAGGAGATTAAGGAATACGTTATTTCTAAACTAAGCTTTACGCCGGCTGTGCTAGATTGTGTTAAACTAACAAAGGAGAACACAAATAGAATCGTAGCGTCGTTTAAACTTACCGTTCCAATGGAATTACAGGAACTTTCTAAACCAGACTTTTGGCCAACTTTTATACTTGTTAAACATTTGGAGCAAAGGCCATACAAAAATTTTCGATCAGCCAACAGAACAAGAACCAGAAACTGAATGAAAAATACAATCACACATCAACTAATGATCTTAACTTATATTATCAAAATGTTCGCGGTAAGAGAACTAAGCTGAATGATATGAATTTAGCATCCATATTGGCAAATGATGACGTTATATGTTTAACTGAGACGTGGCTTTCAAAGGGAATTGCGAATGAAGAACTCTTTCCTCTACATTATGTATATCGTGAAGATAGGGACCGAGCAATATCCGGTAAATGCCATGGTGGAGGTGTCTTGATTGCGTCCGTAAACCTTTTGAAAATTTCTTCTGTCGAGATATCACCTTCTCCCCTCCTATTGAATGCGTTGTAGTTGGTTTGAGATTATCATCTAGCTTGCTAATATTTATTGTGTGCGTCTATGTGCCATGCAGCTCCCCGCTACAAGTCTATACCCTCTTCTTTTCTGAGCTGTCTAATTACATTAATGTATCATACCCCTCTGCGTCCTTTGTGATCTGCGGTGATTTTAACATGCCAACGGTTGAATGGGATTTAAGCTCTAGAAGGATTGGGTCACATAATGAGATATCAATTTCATTGTCATCCTTTTCGTCTCTGTGCTTGTTAACGCAGTTAAATTATTTCCCAAACTTAAACAATAGATTGCTGGACCTCATTTTTACTAACAATCCCATGAGCATTATCTCAGTTTCTCAATCACCAACCCCTTATGCCAAACCAGATTCTCACCATCCTCCACTTAAAATGTAACTATCGCTTTGCATCTCACGCCATAGGAATAACAAAGCTATTTCTAGATACAACTTCTACAAGACAAACTATGAAGCTATTCAATTAGAGCTTTCTGAGATCGATTGGCAGTTTCTCTCTCATTTTACTGATGTCAATGATGCTGTCACCGCCTTCTATAATAAACTTAATGATATTATAATGAATTTCGTTCCCCGTAGTCGTCCTCCTCGCAAAAAGAATGCTCCTTGGTTCACAGCGGAAGTTTCAGAAGCTTTAAGGCTAAGAGACATAACGCGTAAAAAGTTACAGCGTTTCGGTTCAGAGACGTATCTCTCGTCTTATAAACAACTACGTAAGAATGCCAAAATGATCATCAAGCGCGTAATGCATTCATATTTTAACACCATCGAGGCCTCTTTACAATCAAACAATCCCAAATCTTTCTGGACATATGTCATCTCCCTCAAATCCACTTCAAATATACCTAGCTCTGTAAGCCTGCACGGAAAACAAGCGTCTGATGGTCAGGCCATATGCGATATATTTGCATGCCTGTTTTCCAATCATCTTCGTCACCCTTACCCATTCTCCCAACTAACCATTCCTCTCATTTGAGCACCATTTTGACAACACCTTCCGAAGTCGAAAGTATAATCGACTCCATTGATGTTAACGTGAGTTCGGGCCCAGATGGAGTCCCGAACTTTTTTGTGAAAACGCTGTCCTCATCCTTAAGCTTACCCCTGTCAATATTATTTAATATCAGCCTGACTGTAGGGACATTCCCAGCAATTTGGAAAAGAGCCAACATCTTTCCAATTCACAAATCAGGGGACCGTAGTTTAGCACTTAATTACAGGCTTATATCTTTACTCTCGTGTTTTGGAAAACTTTTTGAGAGAATCGTTCATAACCGAATATATGATGCAATCTCCAATGACTTCGCTAAACAGCAGCATGGTTTCGTTAAGGGACGGTCAACGGTAACCAATTTGGCTGAATTTACCAATGCGATTGCCCTATCACTTGATGAAGGTCAGCAAATGGACGTGATTTACACAGACTTCGCCAAAGCCTTTGATATGGTAGACCATAGTCTATTACTGAAGAAACTTGAGGTTTTGGCCTCTCTGGCCCTCTTCTTACATGGCTATCCTCCTTTCTGACAAATCGTTCTTCATCGGTTACTTGGTGTGGTTGCTCTTCGTACGTTTTCTCTCCTTCTTCTGGAGTACCTCAGGGTTCAATACTCAGCCCTCTTCTATTAAATGTTTTCATAAATGATCTACCAACTGTGTTGACATCAGATTGTCTGCTCTACGCAGATGATTTAAAAATCTTTAAAGTCGTCTATTCACAAATGGACTATGGTGACCTTCAATCTGACTTAGACTCCCTCTTTCGATGGTGCTCTATGAACCGCCTTCCTCTCAACGTGTCCAAATATCTACATATGTGTTTCACCAATAAACGTACGCCTCTTGCCAATGCGTATCCAATTAACGGATCACTGCTATCAACGGTGGATCATTATAATGACCTAGGTGTTATACTGGATACACATTTAAAATTTGATGTACATATAGCTGACATAACCTCTCGAGCATCGCGAATCGCTGGTTTTGTACTACGATGCTCTCATAGAACATTCAGTATTCATACCTGTGTTCGCCTTTTCATCCTATTGGTTCGCTCCATTCTCGAGTATGCCTGTCAAGTATGGTCACCCCGTTTCATTTATCTATCGGAAGCTGTCGAATCTATCCAGCGCAAGTTCACACGCACTCTCTTATATAAATATAACCTTTCGTATCGCTCCTACAGTGAACGTCTAAATTTCCTTCATATCCCACCTCTCGACATTAGAAGACAATTTTTAGATTTATGCTTCCTTTTTAAGCTCTCCAGAGGCCTCTTAGCATCGGACCTATGCAATGCATTACATGCACGTGCGCCATTGAGGACATGATCATCTGATCACTTTATCGTTCCATTTGCGAAAACCTCCACGTATCTGTACTCGCCTTTGGTGCGATCTATAAGAGCCTACAATAATCTTCAGCTTGGTCCTCCACCGCATTCTTTGCGAATTTTTAAATCAACAGTACGGAATGCTCTCAATATTAATGGTTAACGTAGCCTTCTTTTTAGGTCTTTGTAAAAAATTTTTTTACAAAGACCTACTAGTTTCGCGACCTGTCTGTCCGTCTGTCCGTCCGTCTGTCCGTCCGTCTGTCCGTCTGTCCGTGCGTCACAGCTGATTTCCTCAGAAACTATAGAAGCTAGAATGCTCAAACTTTGTAAAAAGGTCAGAAATGATGATCTCTCAAAAGTTAAGGCCTTAAAAAAATTTAAAAAATGTTTAAGGGGGGTCCCCCCCTAATAACGAATTGGCCCTTAAAAATTTTTTTTCATCAAAGGTAGTCGAGTGGGATATCAAATGAAAGGTCTTGATTAGAACTTTTAGAATCTGAAATAAAAAAATCATTTTATGAATTAGGGGGTCCAGGGGAAGGCAAAATGTACCCAAAATTTGTGTCCCCCCCCTCGCGATTGGACACCTTTCAGCCGAAAAATCTGAAAATTATCACGAACGTGGACCTTTATGAGCACAAGGGCAACAAATACCTTAGAAATCGAAATTCACTCAACTTTGTTAATAATAGTATGATTTGTAGATTTTACATTTTTGCCGATAAAATCAAAACGGTACCTTTAAACTTCTTGAAATTTCGCAATTATATAGACTAACATAAGATATATACGTTCACAAAATTTAATTGAGATCGAATCATAATCAAGTGAGTTATAGCCATTTCAATTATATGGAATTACACCAACAATAACACGTGTTTATGGTTGATATAGGGTTTTCCAATAAGAGGTGTTATTTTGATATTAAAAGAAAAATGCCACTTTTAATACAAATGATCGAATGTTTATTTCATTGTAAAGAAGAAGATATGCCGTTAATAGCAATAATTAACATTGAGCAAATAACCTCTACGACACGCTTACAGGACCATATCCTCTTCATGAAATTTTCCATAACCAAATCGCAAAGTGGTTACCCTATGTCCTCAATAGCCTCACGAATTTCATCTTTGTGATCTTGAATCGACGCTGGGCTATTGGCATAGGCCTTCTCTATCACGTGGCTCCAAAGGAAGAAGTCGCAAGGTGTTAAATCAGAAGATCTATTCAAAATAACACCTCTTATTGGAAAACCCTATATATTTAAAATTGACTTAGGCACTTTTATTTTCTTTCAGTTTTCATGAAAATTTAAGGAATAGTGTTTAACTTGAACATGCTCAATCGGCCGAGCATTCAGAAAAATCATTTAAGCTAGATTAAAATGGCGGCTGCACTGTGCTTATGAAAGAAACTGTGCATCTTTTGTATAAATTTGAACGATTTCATATCTAAGTATTGGATGAATAATTCAAGTTATCGATTCACGCCATTAGAAAACTTGTTTCTAACCCTAGGATGTTTACAAAGACCTTCTGGTAGAAGCACCCTCCTGCTTACTCAACTTGTTTAATTTTGTTTTTGTATTTTCCTTATTTTCGCCTATTTTGTAACTGGATTAAGTAAATCTGTAAATAGGATTTTCTAAATAAATAAATATTTATTTAGCTTATTTCACGTGATAAAGCATATCACGATTGAAGCTAATATATTTGAATATTTTCTTATTGTCATAATTTCCATGCAAATTTGCGTTTAGCGTGGTATATTATGAGATAAATACCATAATCTCAATACATAATGCTGCTCCGTAGAATGAAAAATATAATAATGCCTAATGACAACAATGTGTAGTACATTAAAATAATTGAATGATTTTCTAGTTTGAACAGCGTAAAGTAAATTGTTTTTAGTCAATTTGTTCCGAGCAGCAAGTTCAAATGGAATCATACTCGTACTCCAATGAAATGGTGAACATTTCATATTTTGACATAGTCGGCATTTTAGAGTAGATTTTGTTGAAGCCTCAAGAATTTTTTTAATCTTATACAGCTTGTCTGATTTTGTTTTTTTTTTCATTTTGAAATTGACTATGTATTTATCTTACTCTCCATTTCTACTAATATTCGAACTATATTTATTTGCAAACTTTTCCATACCTCAACAACTTTACTTCCTTACTTCGTTGGAGCTGCATTCAAAGTCAATCGCGAAAAGCATCACTTCATAAAATCATTGTTTTAGCGGAAGCAATCTCAGCATCCGGAATATCAAAAAATTCAATCATCCGCTAATTTCGCGTGGGAACCCTCCGCATCAATTCAATTACACTGAATGAAAGATAAACGTTAATTGAAAAGCGTCGGGGAAGATAGATATCCGATAAATCAAACTACAACTGCTTATCTGACAATGGTAGTGATGATGATACGACAATTAATGTGGTACCTACAAAAGAAGAGGTTGATGTACATATTCAAGGGTGCGGTTTTTTCTAAGAAGCTGTAACGGCTAAACTAGGCAATATTAGATTGTAAATCATCTGAGACCCGAGACATGTACTACAAGTTCATTGCAAAACAAAAAGCGCGAGATATGGACATACCATGGATAATGTGCGCTTTTAGCTATTTGCGTTACAAGCACTTGAATTTGGTATTTATGTAGTTTAGGAAATATCAAAGAAGTGGATACGAGTATTCAGCTACAAATGAAATGGAGAGTTGAATGTTTTTGCCTTGCATTTCACTTGAGAGAATTATTGACTTTTTCACAAAAAGGTAATTGAGTTGTTTTCAACCGAACCTAATTGTGCTCTGGTCAGAAGTGGCTTGGTAAATGTTAAAGATTGTTTCTACTCAACTGAATTCTCTTCAATCTCTCACTCAAAATTACGAAATATTTAACATTGAACGTAGAATATCGATACACCTATTTAGAAACGAATACAATATTGAAACTTTTATGGCTTACTTCTTATTGTGTTCATGAGTCGGCATATTACAGTTTTAATTGCGACAAACATATTCTTTTCTTAATTAAATCAATCTCAATAGCCATTACCTGCTCCTATTGCTATTAACCAATTGACTTTATTGCAACCAATATCTCATGTAAAGCAAAAACGGTATTATGTAATAAGAACACAAGCCATGTGCACAGTAACTGAAACTTCACATACTTGTAAGATGAAAGTAACAAAAAGAGTTTCCAAATATTCACTCTGATTACGATTCATCTTTGTTGGTAAAATCATAAAGTTTGATTTGATTTGTTATTTTGGAAATACTATATTCATACATAACATTACACACACTCTTTTTAAGCATCCGATATTGTGGAATCACTGCGGGCACCCTCTAAGCAGTTAATTAAGATATTCGGTCAATGGATACGAATATAGATGCGTATATTAACAGTGGAGTCAATAGTAAATTTCTGTGAGGTAAGGAGATCATCCGAACAAGTTATATAATTAATGCTTGGTCATTGAAATTGAATAATTGTCAGTCAAATCACAGAGCTTAGACCTCTAGATTGATTAGTTTATCGAATAGTTGTTATTTGGTACCGTGGACAACGTTCGCGCTTTACTTGGAAGCTGTACTATTCTACAAGTATGTACTTGTGTATTTGAAAGCATACATAATTGATTGCGGTAGTTAAGGGTGTTTTTAGAGGTATAGAACTTTAAGTTGGCATCACTGCAAATTTCCACAGAAACTATAGAAGCTAAAATGCTCAAACTTTGTGGAAAGGTCAAAAGTGGTGGCCTCTCAAAAGTTTTGGTCCTACCAAAAATTTTAAATTTTTTTTGCGGGTCCCCCTAGTAACGAAATAGCCCTTAAAACTTTTTTTAATCTAAGGTAGTCAAGTTAGGTATCAAATGAAAGATTTTGATTAGAACTTTTAGAATTTGAAAGGGTGGTCCAGGGGAGGCAAAATCAACCAAAATTTTGTGACCCCCCCGCGATTGGACACCTTTCAGTCAAAAAATCTGAAAAAAATCAGGGAGGTGGGTCTTCATGAGTTCAGGAGCAACAAATACCTCAGAAATCGAAATTCGCTCAATTTTGTTAATAATAGTATTATCTTGTCAATTGAAGTAGACTGGGAAAATAGGTTATGCTATTCGTATATTTATTGAATAAGAAAAATGAATGAAACTTATAATTTTATACTTAGAGACATCAATCGTTACATTCACTCTTAGTCGATGGTCGATCTTACTCGCTTTGATGCTCGTTGAACACTGCCGATATCTTGGCTGTCGCATGCGGATGCGGCGTCGCTATTCCTCCCACTACTCCCTTAATCACTCTTTCCGAATTTTCCTCTACTCTGCGTCATTACACATCTACGCATTTTTATTTGTAATTTTTACGCTAACACAACATCCTCCCCCACAAACAAAAGGTGTAAATAACTAAAATACATTACATAGTAAAAATTACATTGAAAAAATATCGTAAACGTAGAAAATTAAGAATACACTTACATATTTTTGCTTAAAATTAAAGAAAGATAAATATTACACTATTAATTGTACATTAATGTCTGTTTTTTTTTGCGAAATTCTACCACTTCTAGTTATGATCACTTTTTCTTTCGGTTTTACAATAACAGTTTTTTCTTTATCGTTGACTTTCGTAGCTTTATTTTTAAACTTTTCTATTACAATTTGTTTGTCGCATTTTTCTACTTCATTTGAACCTAATTCTAACGGATATATGCACTGAATTGGGCGCGTTTTTTGCCAGTTGCTGTCACTCATCGCACTACATGGACTTGTTACAAAAATTTGCTTTACTTTAGCTAATGGCCAATCTAATCTTTTCGAATTATCACTACCTACAAGAACAATGTCTCCTACTTTCACTGCTTTGCAGCTTTTATTTTTCCGTTTTTGATCTGCTAATGCACCTAGATATTCATTTCTGAATCTTTTACGCAAATCTTGTTTTATTTTAAGTCGGTACGCAAATCGCTTGTTTATATTCCTATTTTTTCTACTTTGTCTAAATCTATGACACAAATTTCTTTTACTTCTTGCAAGAACATTGATGGAGATAGGGGTATAGCTTCCTCATAGCCTTCTGATAAAAATGTTAAAGGACGCGCATTGATAACCGCTTCACAGTCAATAAGAGTGGTCATCATCTCTTCGTAACTAAGGCATGATTTTTTAAGAGTGCGTCTTAACAGTCAATTGAGTACACCGATGAGGCGCTCGCAGAACTCTCCCCACCAAGGAGCTGACGGCGGATTAAAACGCCATTCGATCTGCTGCACGGCTAGTGTTTCCGCTAATTTCTCATAATCTATTGATATTAATGCATTATTTAACCCGGTAAAATTGGTTCCGTTATCGCTATAAATCACGATTGGACTGCCTCTTCTTGCTATATGACATCTCAAAGCTTTTAAAAAGGATGCTACTGATAACGAATTCACTAATTCTAGATGCACCGCCCTATATACGGCACAGGTAAAAATACAAATCCAAGCCTTTAACTGCCCTTTTAAATATATTAGCCCAGCAAAATCTACCTCTACTATCTTAAAAACTGCAGCATCTCTCACGTGGTTAAGCGGCAAAGGAGCTGCTGGCGCGAGGCTGTTCTTCGCGTCATGTCTGCGGCATTGTACACATTTATTTATAACTTCTCTAATTACTTTTCGGCCCCCTATTATCCAATACTTTTCGCGCAGCGCATTGAGAGTGCCTGCGACTCCTGCATGATTGAGCTCTTTATGTTTTTCTCTAATAATTGACTGTACAATTCTATTTTTGCTAGGTAGTATAATCGGACAACTAAAATTGAGCGTGTCTTCACGATATAAAAGTTTCGTTTTTGTACGAATAATTCCCTGCTCATCTCTAAAAGGTAAAAATTAGTTTATCATTTAATTCTTTGAAATGCTTATCTTGAATCATTTTTAACACTAAAATCTCCACGTTACGCAATTCGTTTGATGTTAAATAACCATAAATTCGAGCTTCCTTTTCAACTTTACAATTAGACAAAAATCTTTTAACCCGACCTAAAACTCGTACTAATTTTGAGTGTTCGGAAAGACGTTCAAACCAACTATAATCTATCCTTTCCCTGTTATTCCCGATACTAACTAATGCCGTACATTTTCTCTCTGACTTTTTTAACTGCGCATAAACTTCTTCTTTATCAACGTTTAATTCATTATTAGGCCAGCTTGTTGGTTTCTGTCTAAGCCATTCCGGCCCTTTCCACCAATTCGATGCCAAAAATTGCTTGACCGTACAACCTCTTGACGGTAAATCAGCTGGGTTAAGGTGGCCGGGTACATGCCTCGATTGCCCAGGCTCCGTTATTTCCCTGATTTCTTTGACTCTATTTGTTACAAAAATACTCCAATTATCAATTTTTTTTAGCCACGTGACTACCGTAGACGAGTCTGTCCAAAAAAATACTTTATCGCACTTTACGCTTAATGCTCTTAAAACGTTGCTAGTCAGTCTCGCGCCGATAGTTGCTGCTAACAATTCTAACCGCGGGATACTCGCGGGTTTATTTGTTTCACTTTTAGTGGCTGAAGCTACTCTCGTTTTCGCCTGTACGAAATGAACTTTAACATCACGCCCTCTTTGAATTCTTAAGAAAATTACCGCCGCGCACGCGAGTTTGCTTGCTTCGACAAACGTATGCAGGGTAATTTCCGTGCTCAAGTCTACGTCCCCTATCATGCAACGCGGTACTTCGATTTGCCCCAAATTTTTCAGTGTTTCAACCCACTTTAAAAATCTCTCTTTTATGTTTTCATTAACTTCCTCATCCCACGATACTTTAGCTGCCCATGCTTCCTGTAATAAAATTTTCGCGCCAAGCGAGACCGGACAAACAAAACCAAGCGGGTCGAAAATGCGGTGGGCCACTGACAATATATTTCTTTTCGTAATTTTTTCAAATTCTAATTTTTCTAACGTCGCGATATTGAGTAATAAAGCATCTCGTTGCTTGTCCCATAATAGGCCAAGCACTCCCGTTTGAGTCTGCGAATCGCCATCACCAGTGTACTCCCATCCGCGCAAGTCAAACATACCCATCTCCATCATTGCCTTAGCATCGCGTATTAAACTATTTAAATCGCTTACCTTATTCACGCTCGCCAAGCAGTTATCTACATAAAAATTATGTCTAAGCTTGAAAACATTATCATAATCGGACTTTTCTGCGCTTACACCATTCTCAGTGGATTGCAAATAATTTTCTAAATGTAAATTCATGGTCGTGCCTGAAATAAAAGGACTACTACAAACCCTGAAAACTACTCTGCAGTGTCGATAAACAATTAAGTTACCCTCAGCGTCGTACCATAAAAATCTTAAATAATCTCGCTCCGCCGGGTTCACACTAATCTGCAGAAAAGCTTTTTTAATATCCGCACTTACGCCTATGGTCCCTTCTCTAAAACGCAATAGAATATCGATGACCTGCTCGATGAGGTTCGGACCCTTCTCCAGACATCTGTTGAGGGAGGGGGCCCCGGCCGACGCGTTGTAGATGGGTCTGGTCTTCGTCATCGAGTTGTCCTTATAAACAGGCCGATGCGGTAGATAATTACCCTGGTGGGCCTCCTCTTCAAGCGGGACGAGTTCGATAATCCCCGCTCTCAACCATGCTTGGAAAATGCCATCATACTCGTCGTATTTGCGCGTCGCGTGCAATTTCCGGACCATAGACTCTAACCTTTGAATTGCCATACCTTTATTATCCCTTAGTTCGGGATGACACTCGAACCATGGAAGCTTCACTTCGTATCGACCCTCGACATTATTTATTACACTCTCTCTGAATGCCTTTATTACCTGCGAGTTGTGCTGCTGCTGGGTCTTGTGCTCTATAGGGTCTTTAATCCCCAAAACGTCCAGAGCCCATAGATCTTTAATGTCGGCGTCCTTAGCATACATAGAAATGGCCGACATAGCCAGGTTTATGCGTCCTTTAATCACGGGAACTTTGCCCATAAGAGACCACCCTAGGTATGTCTCGATCGCCGTGAGTCCACTTTTTAGCACATGTATCCGCCCGGTGAATAACAATTTGCCCGCTACGTCAGCTCCGATCAGAAGAGCCACGGACTTTTCTTAGCTGCGCATATCCGTTAGATTTACGTTAAAACACTTCAATTCTTGCAGCCAGCTACCTTCGGTCACCGTCGGAACATCTGCACAAATAACATTCTGATCCAACGCTTGAAAATTGCACCAATATGTCCAAGCTGCCAACGCCAAATATATTATATATTTATTATGCGTCGCAACTCTAGACTTATCACCTCCAAAAAGTAAATGCACCATATTTTGCTGTTTTATCGGCTCATAGTTCAATTTATCAGCCACATCTCGCAATATATATGAATTTTGCGAGCCAATGTCAATCACAGCGTGCACAATTATTTCCGTCTTGTCGTTACGAATTTACTCTTTAAGCGTTTGTATAAATGTGGACGGGATCTCGTTCGATGACGCCAAACTGCACTCTTCTTAAATATTTACGACGCTCACCAAATTTACAGGCCTTTGATTTCGCGAGCCCGCTCGTTTTTCATTCGCGAAGCACATGATGTCTACGTGTCGACGGTTACACTTAGAACACTTTACATTTACATGACACATTCGATAATTATGCCCGAACTTTAGATTTAAAACAAGTGCGTTTCTGTTTTACAATTGCTTGCTTATCAGAGATCGACATTTCTTTCGCCTCATAACACTTAGCACTTTCGTGATCGCCTTTCTCACAGAATATGCACACGTTCTCTTTACTTTTTAACACGAGTAGATTCCGTGCACTTGCGATTTCTTTCCCTGTCCTTTATACTTTTTAGCGCGTTCTTTCTCACTGTCTTCATTTAACGAGAAGCCTTGCACTGCCATTAAAATCCGTAACTCGTTCTGAACTTTTGATTCTAAAAATTTAATTAACTTCTCCAGGCGCGTGTAAAAGTTCGCGCACGTACACTTCTATTTGAATATCGTCGCGGCCAAAACGTTTCTTTAAACTATCAATCTTTAGCATGATTATCACCAGTCGGCGCAAAACTTTTCACTAACTCCGCCGCTCGCGAGCCAGGTATCATGACCTGTATCAAATACTGGAACTTGTCTTCGTTGTCCAAAGTAGTGCTATCATGAATCTTTTTAAATAAGCTCAAGAATTGGAGCCAATCACGTACGTTGCCATTGAATTTTGCCAACTCGATCTTTGGATAATGTTTCTTTTCTCTCGTTTCCACTGGAGTAGTATTTTCATTGGAACTCGCTGGATTCGGAGACACACTCTGCGTTTTGCTGTTCCTGGCGGCAATTCGAGTATCAAACTTAAACTTTGCCGTTAGAAATTGCTCTTGTAAACATCATTATCATCAATTTCTTTGTCAATAACGGCGTCTTCTGTCGCCTCGTCGTTCGTCAGTTCATCTAATAGTCTAGCCGCGACACGTTCAAGTCCACTATGTTTATCTGCAACTAGACTATAGGCCACAGTTAACTCCGAGGTCCCCGCCATTCCATCCTCCAGCAATATATTCAGTGAGTTCAGCGCCTTTGTGAGCACTGTTCTCAGACTTGACCTCTTTCTTTTCAATTGCTCCATTTTTCTTTATATAATATAAATATAAACGTTCACTATTCACAAAAAGCACAACTGTTGACACTAAACCCAAGTCCTGTCATGGTCGCCAGCTGTTTTGTCAATTGAAGTAGACTGGGAAAATAGGTTATGCTATTCGTATATTTATTGAATAAGAAAAATGAAGAAAACTTATAATTTAACACTTAGAGACATCAAGCGTTACATTCTATGGTCGAACTTACTCGCTTTGATGCTCGTTGAACACTGCCGATATCTTGGCTGTCGCATGCGGATGCGGCGTCGCTATTCCTCCCACTACTCCCTTAATCGCTTTTTCCGATTTTTTCTCTACTCTGCGTCATTACACATCTACGCATTTTTATTTGTAATTTTTACGCTAACACAACAAGTATGATTTGCAGATTTAACATTTTCTTTCATAAAATCAAAACCGTATATAGACTAAGATACTATCTTTATGCTCACAAAATTCCATGGAAATCAAATCATAATCAAGTGAGTTATAGCCATTTCAAATTGGCCTTTTCATGAAAATTTAAGAAATAGTGTTTAACTCAATTATTTTGTTTATTTAGTATCACAGGCGAATTCTCATTTTTCTTTAAAATCCGTCGGGCCTTGCTTTGTTGTGTGAGCAGACGCATTTCGACTCCACTGAAAATGATTCAAAGGAGCCAAAACGCGTCTGCTCATACAACAAAGCAAGGCCCGATGGCTTTAAAATCAAAATGGTGTTTAACTTGAATATGTTAAATCGGCTGAGCATTCAGAAAAATTATTTAGACTCGTTCGAATAGTGGCAGCAATGTGCTTATGGAAGAAACTCTGGATCTTTTGCATAAATTTGAACGATTTCTTATCCAAGTATTAGATGAATAATTCAAGTTATCGATTCGCGCTATTAGAAAACTGGTTTCAAACCATAGGATGGTAACAAAGACCTTCTGGTAGCAGCACTCTCCTGCTTACTCAACTTATTTAATCGTACTTATGAAGTGACAGCCGTCATGTGTTTTATGGTCAGAAGATAAAATGGGAGACAACATTTGCCGTGTTATTGGCGAGATACGGCCCCAATTAGAGTAGTCGAGAATTTAACCTCTCGTTTGGACTTCTTTCCTAAGTCATATTCAAAGAATTGAAGACACGGGTGGATGTAAAAAAAAATAATTTGAGAAAAATGAGTTTAAATTTTTTATTCTGTCAAATTTTATTTACGTTGTTACTGACATCTATACCTTTCACCTCGATAATATTTTATTACCTAAGTATAAATAATAGTGTTTTTATTGTCTTTTACATGTTCAAAATACCTACATCCATAATGATAGCAGCTAACAATGAAATATATGCACAATGGAAAACAAAATTGTTCTTATCAACAATAAAGCAGTTTCGAACAAAAGGAAATTAAAAGTATAAATTCTAAACAATTACAAGGGGTAGGAAGTTAATTTTTCATTTTTTTTAGGACATTAAAAAGGATTATGTTAAAAACTAGTGAAAAATAAAAACACAATTTTCAATAATTGGTTCATAAAAGCATCTTTACCTTTCCTTAACAAACTCCATTTGCTCCGTCAAAAAAAAATTTTTTTTCTTTTCTTCGGTAACCGTTCCATACTTTCCCGTATTCTCTTAATTTTAATCACTGGCAGATTTGTATGCTGTTTATTTTTAAGGAAATAAACCTTTTTAAATAGAACCGTTTCATTATAGGACTCTTTGTAGAGATAGGATCCATATTCCTCTACTCGGATTCACCTGATACAACCACGAAATCTTAAGATTTGGCTGAGCACATTTTTTTCCTGTTAACTAAATTTATGTTGTCAGCAAGTTCATTCGTTTCCTTGAAATGGTCAGCCATATTTAGTACTTTGTTATTTTTACTTGCTTCATTAATAATATCTCGTTACTGTTCAGGCACGTAAATAGTATCGTGTTTTCTCAAAACTTTTTCCTTTTTTCCAAAGTCTTCATCGGAGTCTAGATAAGTGTGACCAACCTAAATGTTGATTAAATGCATTAATCCAAGCAATAATACCTCTATGGTCCTTTACTTCGGATTTTGTGAGCTTTCATACCATTCCGCTTGTATTAACCTTAAAGGTCTGTAGTGAATTTAAGAATTTCAAAAGTCCATAAAGGACTGCAGCGATGTTCTGCTGCCTCGGCAGAAGAAGATGACAATATCTGCCGAGAATGCCCTCGTCTGGAGACGCGTGAATGCGCTGGCAGGCTAGCATTGCGGTGTCGTGGGGCGGGTTCATTTCCCCAGCACGAGGACCCACTACAAAAAATTTCGCACTCACGAATTTGGTGGTCAATTGAGCAAGAGGCGACCGAAGTCGCAAAAAGTGTAGATAACTACACCGAGGGAGAAAGTACTTGTTCCTAGAACAAGTGGAACCCGAAAAGAAAGGCGGACTTGGGGTAACCTCGTCATTACCCGACGAAGCTCATGGCCCACAAATGAAAGAAGGGAAACCGGGTGGTGATGGAGCCCCTTCGCACCCAACCAACCGGAATAAATTTATATTTTGTTGCAGTGGCCAGGTATTCCTCTTCTGAGTGGAAAACTCATACAACTTGACTTGTATGAACTTTCCCATCAGAAGGGGAGTACCCCGGTGACCAATTTATGCCATAGAATTATACAATTCGATTGCATAACGCTATGCCATAAAGAGGCACTCTGCTTGGGCCACTCAACCCGCGATGTCACCTGAATCAAAGAAAGGTTAGTTAAGTACCCGGCAGCTGGCTCATGTTTTTCGTGGGCAGCCTGCCACCGTACCGGGTCCTATACCCGGGCAAAAGTTATCGGAAAGCAAAGACCGATTTTCTAATAATTTAGCACTTCATCCTTTTTTTTATATTTTTTCACAAATTAACTGGTTACAATTCAAACAACGCTTGTGCTATTCAACGCAAAGATATATGTATGTAAACAAATATGAAAAAGCATAGGTATATGAAAAAAATATATACATCTAACAAAATAGGAAAAAATATGTATATAAAGAAATATATATATATATATATATATAACAAAATGAAAAAAAATATGTATATGAAAAAAAAAATATATATATATATATATATATATATATATATATATATATATATATATATATATATATATATATATATATATATATATATATATATATAACAAATGTAAAAAAAATATGTATATGAAAAAAAAATAAAATATATATATATATATATATATATATATATATATATATATATATATATATATACACATATATATATATATATATATATATATATATATATATATATATATATATACAGGGTGCGGCAGCATAACTTCCTTTTTTGAAATGCCCGCCCTTAAAGTCCTAACTGTTATAGCGCGGCGTTAGTAGTCTCATTCGAGAGAGGTGATTTTAAAGTTTTGCTCATCCCTTGGTTAGTCGCTATCATGCGTTGGAACAGTGCGGAGCGTGCATTTACCGTTGAAGCGTACTTTTCGAAGGGAAAGTCGATGATTGCAACCCAGCGTGCCTTTAGACGTCACTTCAACGTCGCTCCGTTAGGCCGTGTCCCGGACCGAAAATCAATTCTTTACTGGGTTAAATCCTTTTGGAATACCGGAAATGTGACGCGAAGAAGAAATGAAGTCCCACGGCCCGTCAGATCACGTGAGAACATCGAGGCAGTAAGAGCTTCAATGTTGCGATCTCCGCGGCGTTCTGCGCGGAAGCATGCGTCTGCCCTTGGGATATCTGATCGTTCTTTACGGCGAATTCTTCACAATGACCTTCATTTCCATCCCTACAAGTTAGCAACTGCGCAGGAACTCTCCGAACGCGACTTCGATTCTCGAAGAAATACATGTGAAGCGCTTCTCGAAAACGTCCCTGAAGACGCGATTGTGTTTTACAGTGATGAAGCTCATTTTCACTTGAATGGATACGTTAACAAACAAAACATGCGCTATTGGGCTGCCAACAATCCTCGAGAACTCCATCAGAGGCCTGTGCATTCGCCAAAAGTGACTGTTTGGTGTGCCATTTCATCAGTTGGGATTGTTGGTCCATGGTTTTTTGAAGAAAATCAGTTGACAGTAACAGTCAATTCCAATCGTTATGTGAGCATGCTCCAGGATTTTTTTTTGCCACGACTTGATGAAATGGACTTAGGGGACATGTGGTTCCAACAAGACGGAGCAACAGCTCACACTTCAAGGGCATCAATGGCCGTTTTGAGGGACCACTTCCCAGAGCGACTCATCTCCCTCAGGGGTGATTTGCAGTGGCCAGCGCGCTCCCCCGATTTGAGCCCATGCGACTTTTTTTTGTGGGGTTTTTGAAATCCCGCGTTTACACCAATCGCCCAAGGACCCTGGAAGACCTGAAGGCCAACATTCAGGAAGAAACGGCCAACATACCCATCGCTATGCTCGAAAAAGTGATGAGAAACGCCAGAATTCGGTTTGCTCAGTGTATAGACAATGGAGGACGCCACCTTTCAGATATGATATTTAAAACCGTGTGAGATAAAACTTAACATGTCAAACAACAGTATTAAAAAACAAAAAAAACAAGTACCGCTGAAAATTTGTTTTGTTGAATTTTGAAAAAAGGAAGTTATGCTGCCGCACCCTATATATATATATATATATATATATATATATATATATATATATATATAACAAAATGTAAAAAAAATATGTATATGAAAAAATATATATATATAGCAAATGTAAAAAAATATGTATATGAAAAAAAAAATATATATATATATATATATAACAAAATGTAAGGGTACTCACCCAAACATCCTCGTCGGGCGCCCGCTGATTATGTGGGTGGTCCTGGAATTCAAATTTTTCTTTCGTTATAGCTACTTTTTGATTACACAAATAGCAAGCCCGTCGGCTGCGTCCTAAAGCAGGCATCTACAACATTGAATGACTATTTTGCCGGTTTCACGAGTTGATCCGTCTGAATAACTTCCTGGCGTTCTTGCTGTACGTTAAATGTTATTCCATCGATTATTTAAACCAGTCGTTTGTAGAAATTAGTCGTCTCGATTATTTTGACAAGTTGTTTAAAGTAAGTATTAGAGTAGGAAATCCATTGCATATCCAGGCTTCCAAAATTTTAACAATAGTATTTACATAAGGGCCCCACACTGTTGTTGGAGACAATCAGTCGACTGTTTTTGCGTCGCAGAGAATAGTTCCACTCACTTCCAACCGTCAATCTGCGCCAAAGGCAAATAAAACTTATCACCTGAAGGCGAACACTCTGTTATCGCTGAACTACACGAACCATAAACCGATCACTTCATGGACACGGAATGAAAATCAGATTCGCCTAAACAATTCCTTTGTTTTTTCGTTGACTGTGATATTCAAAACGTCACTAAGATATAAACCGCATAGAACGATAGGAAAGAGTGGTTATCTGATTTCAAATTTGGAGCACATACGTTACGGAACAAACAATCTTCAGATCCAACGAAGTCGGATACTATTGGATCACTATGAACGGATTCACTTCTTTCATTCCTGCAATCAGTTTCGGTCTGTTAATAATATGGTGATAGCCCCTGCTAATGCAGGAAGGGATAAAAGTAATAAAACGGCAGTAATAACAACTGATCAACCAAATAGCGGTATACGGTCGAACGTAATAATGCAATCAATAGTTGCTTCAGGGAATTTATCTTTTGGATGGATGAAGATAATGACGAATAAATTCTCTTTACAGTATGTCCAAAAAATTTTGTTCGATCATACGCGCCTTCGTCTCGCTAAAAAAACCGTGCACCTTGAGTTGATCTGGCTTCGCAAGTCCAGATTTCGTTAGCCACTGGCAAAAGTTCTCTCGCTGATCACCTTGAAGCTGTAATACTTCACCGTATTCGGGACGTTCTATTACTGTGCCATTGCACGCAAATTCCCTTTTAGATGCTCGCACAATTTTCTTCAGGTCATATTCCGAGGAAAGGCCCGGCACCGTAGTTAGTGTTTTTCGACCATTTCTCTGCTGAATTCTTATGTGCGCAAGTCCGTCCTGTACAGTATCATCAGCACAATTGATTGCATCAGCAAAGGGGTCAAAGTTTTACAAATTCTGGATGGACATACGATAAACAAATTAAACACAGGTAAGAAATAAAACTGCCAATCGAATATCGGGCACAACTTGTCAAATCCAGATTCTGAAATTAAACTCCTCGCGTGTTCGACGACTAGGTTCGAAGATCTCGTTTTCAACATATACTGGATTCAATAAATCAGACGGATCCATATCCCATATCGCTGGAATTTTAGTTTTTTGCCTTTAAAGGTTGAACATGATCGGGATCCTTTCGCAGAAGGCAATCACTTTGAAAGAGTTATGAATGTCACCAATACTTTTCACTCCACGAGACTTAACCTCCTCCTTCCTTTATTTGATTACCACACCTCATTTGATCAACCCCGCATCCAACATGTCCACGAAAGGTTTATCACGCTCCGTTACGGGAAATACAACTGTTTTCACTTTATTGCAATTTGGTACCGTTAAGTGGTGTTACATTCCCCACTTCTTTACTCGCTCCTCAGTTTTCTCCATTGCCTTCATACCAATACCGTTTCGTTTTCCATGCACATCCGTGACCATAATCCGACTTTGGTTGCACTTCCACTTACAAAATGCACAACCAGATAACTTTAGGGCTATAAACGAAAGCAAACTTCTCACATTCAACAGCACAAGTTCTTAGGGGTTTCAATTCTTACTCTCTCCGTTTATTACTCCACCAACATAGCAACTGCAAGCTATTTCATTTGATTCTTGATTAATTCACTAATATAATCCTTCTAACTTTTTCCATTTAGAATTACAACACTTGTCATGAATTACCACACCTGCGCCCTGTCAAAAATCTTAAATCGTCCACTAAGTCATTAACGTAGTAAGAAAAACATCAAAACCCTTCAACAATTATTTATACACTTCAAAATTATCCGCTAACCACGTTCCCGCTAATCGCGCGCTTTCTCATCTCACTCGAAGTTTATCCGTTAAATTAGCTCCGCGTTGTCTGATCCGCGAGAAAACCAGATCACATCTTCCAGAATTCGTAGCAATATTCCACTCGGTTTGTTGATAGTATTGTAATAACCGTTATCACCTGTATAATGTTATTGACGACACTTGTTCGCTATCCAAACGCGCACTTTTGCTTTTTAGTAGCAATTCGCTGATTGGATTGTGGCAAAACGCACATCTCTAGTCGGTGGTTGATTCGAATTCGTGTATTCATCACCATCAATCGCGATGATGTCTTCACTTGTTCCCGTTAAATTCTCAATGTGGGTCGTCGCTGCATTGGTGCCATTCAGGCAATGCGACTGGTGACTCGATGAGGAATTCACATAATTTTGTGACACTGTTGTTGGGTAGGACTTGATTGGTACTATTCTGTTGTTGTTTTTAGGTCTTTGTAAAAAATTTTTTTACAAAGACCTACTAATTTCGCGACCTGTCTGTCCGTCCGTCCGTCAATCCGTCTGTCCGTGCGTCACAGCGTATTTCCTCAGAAACTATAGAAGCTAGAATGCTCTAACTTTGTGAAAAGGTCACAAGTGATGGTCTCTCAAAAGTTAAGGTCTTAACAAAAATTTAAAAAATTTTTAAGGGGGGTCCCCCTTCATAACGAATTGGCCCTTAAAAATTTTTTTAATCAAAGGTAGTCGAGTGGGGTATCAAATGAAAGGTCTGAATTAGAGCTTTTAGAATCTGAACTAAATCATTTTAAATCATTTTATGAACTAGGGGGTCCAGGGGAAGGCAAAATGTACCAAAAATTTGTGTCCCCCCCTCGCGATTGGACACCTTTCAGCCGAAAAATCTGAAAATTTTCACGAACATATGCCTTCATGAGGCAACAAATACCTTAGAAATCGAAATTCACTCAACTTTATTAATAATAGTATGATTTGTAGATTTTCCATTTTTGCCCATAAAATGAAAACGGTACCTTTAAATTTCTTGAAACTTTGCAGTTATATAGACTGATATAAGTTATATACGTATACAAAATTTAATTGAAATCGAATCATAATCAAGTGAGTTATAGCCATTTGAATTGTATGGAATTACAACAACAATAACACGTGTTTATGGTTGATATAGGGTTTTCCAATAAGAGGTGTTATTTTGATATTAAAAGAATAATGCATTTTTTTAATATAAATGATCGGATGTTTATTTCATTATAAAGAAGAAGATATGCCGTTAATAGCAAAAACTAACATCAGTCAAATAACCACTACGACACGTTTACAGGACCATATCCTCTTCATGAAATTTTCCATAACCAAATCGGAAAGTGGCTGCCCTATGTCCTCGATAGCCTCACGAATTTATCTTTAAGGTCTTGAATCTACGCTGGGCTGTTGGCGTAGGCCTTCTTTTTCACGTGACCCCAAGGGGAGAAGTCACAAGGTGTTAGATCACAAGATCTATTCAAAATAACACCTCTTATTGGAAAACCCTATATATTTAAATTGACTTAGGCACTTTTATTTTCTTTCAATTTTCATGAAAATTTAAGGAATAGTGATCAACTTGAATATGTTCAATCGGCCGAGCATTCAGAAAAATCAGTTAAGCTAGGTCAAAATGGCGGCAGCACTGTGCTTATGAAAGAAACTGTGCATCTTTTGCATAAATTTGAACGATTTCATATCCAAGTATTGGACGAATAATTCAAATAAGCGATTCATGCCATTAGAAAACTTATTTCTAACCCTAGGTTGCTTACAAAGATCTTCTGGTAGGAGCACTCTCCTGCTTACTCAACTTGTTAAATAGTTATATCTGGTTATTGTTTATGACTTTTGGGTTATGATTTTTTCTGTATGATTTGCCATATTGGTTATTTTCAATTTAAACAACGACGACAACGACAGCGGAGAGTAGATTAAGTATTAAATTTATTCACACGCGCGATCGTGTAAATGTTTTATCATAATAGAAAATATGAGGTTTATTTCTATGTTTCAAATTATCGTTGATGATTTTTATACAACAAAAGCAAAATTCTTAAAGTGAATTTTAAGTTTTATACCAACGGAGAAAAAAAACGAAATTGATGAAATCTCAATCTCGAAATTTGGGGGAGATAAATTAAAGAAAGAAAAAAACTTAAATTAACGAAAAAGTCGACTTGATTTTTTTAGCTCACGGCACCGTTTTTTTTTTTCGTTCAGAATTTATTTTCGATTATTTCGAGGATTGTTTAACATTTCAGAGTTTGCTTGCGGCATTTTTGATCGAAATTGTTAATAGTTGATGTCATTCGTGGTTTAACTCAAATCCAATTCCAAAGAAATTGGACTCTTTGATCGAATTTTGTTGGCGCCGGTTTATACGCGGGCCTAATATGAAATGGTGACGTGCGCGTTTCCTATTCATTTTGTATTGGTACCTCCAAATTCCAAGGCAAACCAAACAAATTCTGGATGATTACCAAAGCTGACATATTGCTCGTGTAAATCCTTATGAATGTGATTTTGATATGACGGATATTTAAAAATTAAGTGCATCACAAGATACCAACCGTCCGGGGCTCTGTTTTCTTTTTCGAGAACGTGCTCAATTACTACAGGTCCTATAGCTGACCAGATTAATAAGGCTGGTAACGGGGTGTACTGATACTGCAATTCATGTAGGAGATATTGTTTGTCAACATATTTTTTAGTCTGCAATTAACTGAATAAACAATCAGATCACTGGTGGAAGAGCTTAAACAGCTTCAAATAAGTGTTCAAGTGCATGTCGGGAATTTGAGACTCTGTTGAGATTTACAGAGGATACATCACCCAAAACTCTGACTTCAGTGATTATCACTGATGTAAATAGCCAGACGCAATTACTTACACCGACAGCAGAGCAGGAATATATTAGTATTGTAGTTTAAATGCACCTGTATAAGACCTTACATCCTAGCTCGAAGTTAATCGCTGGCAAAGTTGTCGGCTTTTAAAACCCTGAATTATGCTACGGTTTCTAGGACTGCTCCTTCGTAGTCAAGTTCTCCCTGGACTTCAGCAGAAACTCATCACATTGCTAGTAATAAATTACCTGTGATACGTGACTGCTGCCCAAGACCCCTATCAACCAAACGTGGAGCGAGCCCTAAAACCATAAACCTTTGCCTAGTCTTCCTCCCTCATCTGGCGTTGACATATCGGCCGTTGCTACTCTGCTTTTGGATGACGCAATCCCACTTCTTGACATCGTGTCCCTTCCAAAGAAGATTTTCATTTTGCACCTAAGCTACTATACAATGGCGGACTACGTAAAAAATTACGTTTGCAAAAAATTTGGTCCAGCTGTTAAAGTTATTCTTCTCTTTCTTCTTTGTAGCACTACAGCTCCTCTCGGGCCTTTGCTGAATGCAAATAGTGCATCCAACTGTCTCGGCCCATCGACCACGTCCTCCAATTTCTAGACCCTTGGTTTCCCCACTGGTCACCGGCCTTCAGTTCTCCCAACGAATACCTTTGTTTTCTTCAACGGGTACATGGAAAAAGCCGTTTTCTAGGTCCATGACCGTGAAATACTTTGCCGCCTGCAGTTTCTCTAGTACCTCGTCGATTAATGGTACAGGAAAAGCATCTTTGAGTACCATCGAATTCAGTTTGCGGAAGTCAACACAGACACGGTAAGCTCCGTCTTTCTTCTCTACGACTACCACGCGACTGGCACAATCAGAAGTAGATTTGCGTATTTTTGCAGCCATTCTTGTATCTGATTCTCTACAGCAACCTGTTGATGCAACGGCAATCTGCTTGGCGACTGACGAAACGGAACTGCATTGTCTACCGTTATTTTCAGTTGGATAGGACACTTGAGTTCTGCTTGCTGAACGTTGTATTCCGCAATCATTGCTTCAACACGCTTTTAAGTTTGTAGTGCTAGCTCACCAAAGTCTATTTCATTTTCAGAAATTTGATATACATCTGCAAACTGTTCACTTTCTAGAATTATTACGCTCACAAATTTGTAGCCTTTTTCGTTATGCATATATTCAAATTTGTCCAAGAAATCATCGCCAATTATAACTGGATGTTTTAAAACGCCATCGTCGACCATAACAAATTTTTGCTCAATTTCAAGGTTATCAATTTTAACTTTCGCAATAATAAAACCTTTTGTTTTTACTGGCATATTTTCCAGTCCATACAACGTCGTAGCACTATTGTCAATTGCAACATTTTTCAAGCTATTGTTTTTGCACAATGCTCACATCAGATCCCGTATCGAAAAAACCAATTACACTTTAATTGTTTATTAATATGTCTTGTAAACGTTTTTCGTGCTTAATAAGGTTCACTTGCTTGTTATTGTCTTTACAATCTTTAGCGATATGCCCGTGCAAATTACACTTGAAACACTTCACATCCGACTTGCATTGCGCTTTTTTATGATCGGTCGCCCCACAATAAAAACAATGGTCTCTCTTTTTTTTGCATCATCGTTCGTTTTCTCGTTTCTAAAATTCGTGCTTTTGTTATTGTTCCACTTTTCATTTTTGTTGCACTTTTCACTGTTCTTTACTGCTTCGAAAATTTCATATTTTTCTTTTAGCTCTCTCAAGCTTGTAGATGAATAAAACGAATATTTAATTTCTTGTTTCACTTTTAAGCCATCGACTACATACTGCACAATTGACTTCTCATCAACATTTCCCATGGCCGCTAATTTTTTCATATGCAAGACATACTCATGAAATGTTTCGTTTTCTTTTTTGCTACGTTCACATAATTTTTTATGTAAATCGGCACTATTATGTTCTTTGTGAAACTCATCTATAAGTTCTGATTTTAAACTAGCGTAATCACAAACCGGGGTTGAGCCTAAAAATAATTGAGCAGTTTTCACCATTTTATTTCGAGCTTGCACATACATTTGCTGTTTATCGAGTTTGTAAACCTCCGCGTTTTTCTCGAAGTTTTCGAACCATAACCTAACCGGAACGCTGATACCATCAAATTCGTTGATCACTTGTTAAATGACTCAAATGATACCGGCGGTTTCTGTTGTTGATCAAGCTTCAGCGCTAACAACCGTAAAATGTTTGTTAACTCTTCACTGTCTACTGTTTCTGTTTTCTGCTGAGATGTTGGCATTTTCTCGTAATCGTTATCAACTTTTGCACTTTTTATTCTTATTGTTGTTTCTACTTTTTCCACGTTTATTGTTCTTTCAACTTCTCTGATGTTTTCTACGGCTTTTTCAACTTTTCTGTTCGTATTGCAACCACTTTCAAACGAACTTGAAACACTATCAACTGTCTGTTCTCTTTCAAATGTTCCTTCCAACTGTTCACTTTCAATTTCACCTTCTTTTCTACTTTTTGGCGTTTCTTTTCGCGCTGACTCTTTGTGGTTTATTTCACATGCAAAATTCTGATCGGATTTTGTACCTTTACCCGAACTATGCACGTATTCTTCTTCGCACGAACTGTATCCATCTCCTTCTGATGAGTGCCGTTTTCTAATGCGGTTTTTATATCGTATACTTCTTTCACTTGGTTGATTTGTGTGTGTATCCCGTTGCATTACTTCATGTAAGACTTAAAATGCACATTTTCCTGAATTTGTACGCCAAATAATTTTTAACGTCGATAACTTTTTAAGAATCACTTCTGCGGATACTGCACGATAAATATGCTGGCACTTTGAACAATCAACACTTTTAGTTTTTAGTTTTATCTCTTAAAATTCGATCGATTTCTTTTCCGCACTTGTACACTACCGTTAATTCTTCTTATTAATTTGGTTCGGTTGAGCCCCCAAATGTAAGAATTGTAAAATGACTTGTTTTATTTAAGTCTAACAAATTAAAGTTCAGGTTTTTTAAACGAAAAGTTCAGGTTTGTTTAAACGATGAGCTATTTAAATGAATTATAAATTAAAAAGTAATTGAATTCACATCTACTGAGGAAAAAATAGCACACACGACCTTAGCACCGCAACGTCGGAAAATCAACTGTCTGATCAAAGGCACAACCAAAATGTACAGAACCGCTTCTACAGTGTTGCCACGCTAATATGACTGATTACCATTACGTTTACATACATATATTCCATAAATGAATTACTATCAAAAGCTGATATAAGAAACGATACTGCAGTGTAGAGAATTTTATATGCATCTTTAATAACGGGAACTCATTGACATCTCGATTCCCAGTGAAAAGAAAGCGGTACCAAAGTTGGAAAATTGAAATTTATCTAACGGTTTTCATCCTTTACTGTTACTCAAATTGTATGTCCTTCAGATGGGACTCAATGACCAGCAAGCTCAAAAGTTTGACGAAAAATGAATTCCTTTAATTGTCCTCGTTCTAAAGAGCACATAAAAAATCCACCAGCTGAAAAGACAAACTTTTCGTAGGCACCCATATTTTCAAAAAGCAAATAATAATCTGATTGGCCGCAACTTTATTGTGAGCAGAGTTTCAGAGTAGACACAAATAAACAGTCTTAAGAAAAATCAACTGGATTTATTGTAACAAAATATTCGCTTGCTTACAACGCGTGTAACTCATCTCGAAGCTAACATAGAAGTAAGCAAAAAAGGAACATCTACATTGAGCTTGTGTAGAAATTTGAGTTTGATCCATTTCTAAAAGAGAGCAGCACAAGATTGTGTGGTCGAACATCGTTTAGTAAACATACTCAACACTTCCCCTCGATGAGCAATTAACACGTTTTAAGGCCCAAAAGTCTAATAAATCTTTCATGTTTTGGTTTAGATAATCCTTTATTGAGAATATCTGCTGCCATGGTTTCTGTTGCAATATATTCAATTTCCAAAGCTCTACCCTCCACCATTTCTTAAACAAAATGATGACACTCATCAATGTGCTTGGCCCTTTCATGATATACTGGATTTTGTGCTAACTTTTTAGCTCTGCAATTGTCACTGAATACTTTGACTCTAGCAAGGGAATCAAAACCAAGCCTAGGAAGGAGTCTTCTGAGATAAACCCCTTCTTTTGATGGGTCTGATAATGCCATGTACTCGGCTTCTGTTGATAAAAGAGCAGCTGTTCTTTGTTTTCTGGACTACCATGAGATAGGTCTACAACTAAAGGTAAACGCATAGCCAGAAAATGAGCGTTGGTCATCCAAACAATTTGCTCAAACGCGTCCACGTATCCTATTAATGACTTTGAACATCTTTTGAAATAAAGACCGACATCAGCTGCTCCCTTTAAGTATCGTAAGACTCGCTTCGCGGCAATTCAATGACTTTCATTGTAGCAGAAATTACAGTGGCCCAAACGAGTGGCAATATGAGCAATGTCTGGACGGGTAAACATTGCTAAATAAGTTGAGGTACCGACTAACTCTCTGTATGGTAGACTTTGTGCCGTAATATTGGATTGATCTTCATCTTTTTATTGTTTCGTTCCCAAACCGAATGGAGTTGAGATTGATTTACAATCATACATTCCATATCGTTTCAGAAGGTCAATAACATATCAACTCTGGTTCAAGTAAATTCCATCTTTACCTAATGAAAAATCTATTCCAAGACACAACTTCACGTCTCCTAGATTCTTGACTTCGAGCTTCTTCGATAAATGTTTCACTAGGTTGATGACTATATCATCCTCGAGCAATATCCACTCCTTTCCCCTCGGCGATCCATATCCTATACGCCTTCGATCGCTCCATATAACCGGGAAAACTTCCTCATTTTGATCGTGGTTCAAATTTATCTTGAGTTTTCCGAGTCAAAACAAATACACCGCAGCCAAATTCTTTGAAGTATTTCACAGTAGGCGTATAACCATTCTATATCTCGAAGGGAGTTTTATTATCAATGCTCTGAGAAGGACACCTGTTTTTAATATAGTTCGCCATGTTGATGGCTTCACCCCAAAAAGACAGAGGTAATCCAGATTGGATCATGAAACACCTAGTAGAATCTAGAAGAGTGCGATTTTTTCTCTCTGCTAATCCGTTTTGTTAAGGAGTTTATATTACTGTATATTCCGTGCCATTGTCGGTTTGCAGAAACTTGATCTTTTTTCCGAATTTGTTCTCGATAGAGGTCTGAAAGTCTTTAAACGCTTCAAAAACTTCATCTTTACCTACTCGTCAGCAATCGAATATCACACCAACGCAAAAAGTCGTCGATAAATGTTACAAAATATTTAGCCTTTCCATTGGATTCGATTCACATTGGTCCGCACAAATCAGAATGAATAATTTCAAAAACATATGAAGCTCTTTTACTTCTACTTGGAAATGACGCTTTAGTCATTTTACCAAGAGCACAAACGTCCCAAACAAAATCTTTCTTTAGGCCTGTTGAATCAATTCCTCGAACACATCCATTGCGTAGACATTCCACAAGACTTTTGATATCCAAGTAAACCATTTTCCGATGCCACGATTCTAGTGTTCAATCTTGCCGCTACTGAACTATTTTCTGTCAAGTTACATTCGTTGCTTCTTTGACGTAAATAATACAATTCATTTATTCGACTAGCTTTTATAATCGGCATTCCATCATTGTTGACTATTGTTGCTGATTCCTTATGGAAAATACCAATAAAACCTTTGGCGGCAATTTTTTCAACCGAAAGCAAATTCGTTCGTAAATTCGGCACATGTAATGTCTCGTCCATTCTCTTCTACTTTCGCCGTGACTGACATTGTCCCACTTGCTTCAATGTTCGCTGATGCACTATTGGCTAAGTTCAATTTTCCGCTGTTGCTTTTGTCGATCGGTACAAAATATGTTGGATTTTTGCACAAATGTGACATACACCCACTACCTAGACACCAAAGATCATTTTTATTCGTGTTCACACCGTTAAACGTGCTTGGTTGAGAGGAAATTCTTGAGATGCGTAAAAACTCATGTCCTCAGCCTTTTTGCGACATTCTTTTGTTTCTTAATTTCCATGCACTCTTTGGCTTTATGACCATATTTGTGGCAATGGTGACAGTTAAACTTGAAAGGCTTATCACTTCTTTGCGCATTTCCGCCAAGATCACCACTAATGTTCTTTAAATATTTTCTTTGCAAACATCGCACTAGATTCACTGATGCAAATATCATTCTTTCGGGCATCACTCTCTTCTATGATTTTTACACGATAGTTCGTCTCGCGACTCGATAGCACACTGAAAATTCTTGAAACTTGACGGAAGACTGTAAAACAGCATCACAATCAATAGATCAGGGTTAATCGTAATCTCCATCTCTTCCAACTTGCGAATATGTTCACATATGTCAGCACTTTCATCCATTCGGTGTAAGGTTAAGAACTTTAATAAAGTTGCTTTCCTAGCAGGACCCTTGAATTGATATATGGATTTTAATTTTAACCATACTTCTCTTGATGTGACACATCCTTTTATCAACTTGAGCTTGGATGAACTCATCGATATGATATCAGGCTTCTCTTTTCTATCTTCGTTCTCCCATTTATTTACAGCTTCAATAGATGCAGCGCCAATCACAGCATTTTAACCAGCTACGACTTTGGGTTTAACTTTAAGTCCACTAAAATAAACCACAAATCATTTTTTACAAGCAGCGCTTCCGTTTGGATCTTCCATGTGTCGAAATTTTCTTTATTTAATACTCGACAACGAACTTGACTCTGCCATTTTTATTTCGTTGTTGGGGAACTTTTTACAGGGTGTATTACACGGCCACTTTTATTAAGAGTATTATGTACTTCACAAATGATTTCGGGTGCCTGGGCCCATAACCTGTGGTGAGAAGAGATTAGAGCAGACAAAAACAAAATAGTCTCAAGTAAAGCTACCGACATTTGTTATAACAAAATAACTCCGCCATAGACGGTCCCAAGCCTGTTTGAGAAAAGAGGAAGGAACCCCCTTGTTTTCCCTACCCATAGCTTCCATGATTCCTCATCCCAAACCCCCAATTGAATGGTAGTAAATGCTCTCGGGGTGCACAATGGGTTTACTGGTTCCCCACTGATGTAATATTAAATGTCGAGAAATGCTAATAACTGTAAAAATATCTACAGCTCTGCTGCTAAATCCTACTTACACTTCCTTTGTTTGAAGGCGAATCTTCCGCGCCTGATAACGGAACCGACGTAATAACCATGCCGCCAGAATGGAGGTTGGCGACGGGCTAACTCTTCGTCCCTGGAAAAACTTTAAATGTTTCGAAAACTGCAAATAGGCCTCGGAATGGATTGGACTCACGGCAACAACCCCGCAAACGAAAAAAGGACTATGGCATTGGATCCTGGAATGTCAGATCACTCAATTATCCTGGCGCTGTTAAGGACCTTTTACAACAGGCCAGTCAATATCAATTAAAAATACTGGCAGTCCAGGAAACGAATTGGACTGGAAACGACATTCAAGACATGAGATCGCACATAATATTCAAAAGTGGGAAGCCTACTGCAAAAAGAGAACTCGGAGTGGCCTTCATTGTGGATAAGGAGTTCAAATTGCACGTTGTTGATTTTAAGGCAGTCAATGAACGGTTGTGTGTGATCTGAATAACAGCGAAATTCTTCAAAAGCTGGCTGATAAATATTCACGCCCCGACCGAAGAAAAGGACCAAGAAATGAAGGTAACGTTCTACAATAACCTGGAAAGACTGGTCGACTCATTGCCCAGAAACGACACAAAAATAATTCTGGGTGATTTCAAAGCTAAGTTTGGCAATGAGCTATCTCATCGGGGAACGACTGGAGGATAAAGCCTCCGCGATGAAACAAATAACAACGGCCAGCGCCTGATTGACTTTGCATGTAGCAGAAATCTAGTCATACGTCCCACTTGCTTCCCACATCGACGCATTCATAAAATGACCGAAGTACCATCGGATGGCAACACACAAAACCAGATCGATCATGTTCTGATCCAACAACGTTGGGCCTGTAGCATACTTGACGTCCGTACATACCGAGGAGCCAATTGTAATTCAGATCATTACATGATCAAATTAACCTATTGATGTCGTATGCCAAAGGCATATTCAGCGAACACCAAACCACTGCAAAAATTTGACATCGAAAGGCTCTACACGGCGTCTGTGGCTAAACATTTCACGGAGACCCTCGTCAACCAGCTGGCTCCCATCTTATTAGACGCATCGTTAAAGACGAGCAACGAGCTCTGGATGGAAGTGAAAGCATCTATCAGGACCGCGGCAGAACAGACGATCGGACATCAACCCCGGCGCAACAGGAATGATTGTTTCGATGATGAGTGCCAGAATGCGTTAAAGAAAAAGAATCAGGCGTACAAACAATATGTAGGTAGGAAAACCAGGACGAAGAGAGAACACTATGAAAGTCTCAGAAGAGTAGCGAATAAGATAATTAGGATTTAGAAAAGAAAATACTATAACGACCAATTGAGAATTATAGATGTAAGTTTAGCTGAGCAACAACACAAGACAAGCATACAAAATAGTGAAAAGCCTGAAACGTTGTTACCTGCCCAAAAACACGCTTTGTTGTGAAGACATCGGCAATATCATCGCTGATGAAATCAAGATTAAGGAAAGATGGGCATCATATTTCAAGAACCTCCTTTATCCTCCGCACAGCTTCAGAACATCGAAGCCTATAGATGTCTGCGGAGAGGTTCCATTGGCCCCACCAACTCTGGATGAAGCTTGTTCCATCAGTAAAGCCCAAAAGAATAATGAAGCGCCGGGCATCGATGAGATTTCAGTGGAGCTCATCAAAAAGGGGAGGAAGTAATGTTCATAAAGCTATTCACAAAGTCATCCAGTACATTTGGCAACAAGGACATATGCCGAAATAGTGGAGCCAATCAATTATATTCCCTATCCACGAAAAGACGACAAGCTACAGTGCGAAAATTATAGAGGCATATCACTACTTTGTACGGCGTACAAAATATTTTCTAAAATCTTAGAAAATAAATTCGGATCAAACGCCAACAGTATTATTGGGGAATATCAAGGTGATTTTAGGGCAGGTAGATCAACAACAGACAAATTACTCACAGTCAGGCAGGTACTTGAAAAATGCTGGGAGCTCAACATAGACGTACACCAAATTTTTGTTGACTTCAAGCAAACATACGATAGTATTGATCGTAACGTACTGTACCAAATAATGCTTTGCTTTGGCCAGCCAAATCAGTCCGTCTATCAAAATGACAATGACGTCGACGACCGATGCCTTTGACACAAATATCGGACTAAAGCAGGGAGATGGGCTGGCCCCATTGTTATTCAATTTGGCTCTGGAGTACGTCATACATTACTATACAAGTCAAGCCAAGTAGAAGCCTATGCGGATGACATCAACATTCTGTCACGGTCATTAGCAACTGCCAAACAACTTATCCTGAAACTCGACAGCGAAGCAAAACTAGTAGGGCTAAAATAAAACAAAATAAAAGAAAGCTCATGACGCAGTCGAGGAAAAATACCTCTAATACACAAAATATCACACTGGGCGAATACAACATCGAGAATGTTAGCGAATTTGTGTATTCAGGCGCCAAAATACCGAAAACGGGTAATGAAAGAGACGAAATACGCCGTAGAATACAGCTCGCAAATAAAATCATTTATTCAGTATTGACGATCATAAAGACCAGCTGCATACACAGGAAAGCAAAGCTCCAAGTATACAAATCTGTGATAAGGCCTGTGTTATGCTATGGGTGTGAAGCATGGACCCTAACCTAAGTATCCGCAAATATATTCAACGCCTTTGAGCGACGGGTCCTGATCGGAGCGAAGCTAGACGGGAACCAATGGCGAATTCGATAAAACCATGAGCTGTATGAAATTTTTGACGAATCGGAGGTCTCAACGATTGTCAGACTGCGGAAGCTGCAATGGGCTGGACACATAAATCGTATGGACGAACAACGGATACCCAAGAAGGTATTCGTTGGGCGAACTGAAGGCCGGAGGCCAGTGGGAAAACCAAGGAAACACTGGTCTGACTCGGTCGACGAAGACAGTTCATCGCTGCTCGGATTTCGAACTTGGAAGACGCGGTCAACAGACCGAGACAGTTGGAGGCGCTGTTTGCAGGAAGCGAAGGCCCGAGAGGCGCTGTAATGCTAAGAAGAAGATTATAACAAAATATACGCTTGTTTACAACACGTGTGATTCAGCTCGAGGCTAACAGAGAAGTAAGCAAAGAAGAAGCATCTACATTGAGTTTGCGTAAAGATTTGAGTTTGATCCATTTCTAAAAGAAAGCAGCACAACATTGTGTAATCGAACAACATTTGGTTAACATACTCCTTACACTTTCATACTAAAATACTGTTCAAGGAAAATTTCCTGTTGTATGAGTACTGAGCTTACTTTTTGACCTTTGGGAGCCGCCAATTCAAATTTAAGCTGGGATTTCGAATCATTTTAAAATTTTGTTCAAATATGAATTTACTCTTGACAGGTCAAAAATATTATTATAAATTTTTACTGAAAATGGCAAGTAAAACTATTGTTTTAAATTTTTTAGATTTTTATTTATCTTTCGAATTTTGCAATTTTTTGCAGAATGAAATGAATTGTTTCAGTCATCCATAATTCCAAATTTCATTAAAATCTGTTGAGAAAAATGGTCGCGAAATCTGATGGGAAAAATGGCGACGCAGATTTAAACAAGTTGAAGTAGCAGGAGGATGCTCCCGCCAGAATTGTATTGTAAAACAATTAGTAAATCAAACAATATATTCTGCATATCAAAACTTGACTAATATATGTAGATTCCATTGATTGAGTTCGAAAAATTATTATGGTTATTATGATTTTAAACTCGCCACCATTTTGTTTCAAGTGGTTTGACCCTGTCGCTTGATTAGTCATGATAACACATGGATATTACAAACCATTTCTAAAATTTTTGTCCAAATTCCTATACATATTTGTAGTGCCTAGGTCCGTTGCAAACGTATATCTCCCTAGTATTATTGTGAAATTTTCGAAGCATGTACAATTACTTTCAGAAAATTTAAATCATTGATTTTGGGAAATTTTAGGGTCCCATCTTGATTTTATAGACAATAAAGCAAAATTTATAAAATGTACTATTATTAACAAAGTTGATCGAATTTCGACTTCTTAGGTATTTGTTGCCCTTATGAAGGAAAAATTGTCAGTTCAAGTACTGTTTTGAAAAGCTCTTATATAGAACCTTCATTTGATATTCATATTGGCTACCTTTGATGAAATTTTTTTCAGCGGCCACTCCCCTGTACTGTAATCATCGATTCATGGCCTATTTTTTCGAATCCTAGAATGGTTACAAAGCCCGTTTGCTGGGAGCTCTCTCCTGCCTCCTCGACTTGTTTCACGTATGAGTATTAATTGTAGGTACTCATCTTCAGGCATTCATTAAATCGAATCAAGTGTTAAAAGCATGCGCCTTAAACTTTGAAGTTGGGGCAAAATAACTCAAAATTATTCAACCTCCGTATTTAAAACAGCCACTATTTTGCTTTACGATTACTAATACCACTAGCTGAGCCAATTCTCAAAGAAATTCATGGTACCTATCATTCCTGAAACTTTCATGCAAATCTTAGCAAAGCTGTAGTATCTGAGTCGGTAAAAAGCGCATATTGTTCCAAAGCCATATGTTTCCATAGTAATACAGCGCATATTGTCCCATAGTAATACAGGAAAATTCAAATCGCTATAACTTCATTAAATACAATTCGATCTTTATGAAACTTTCAGGACAGATTAATCTTATATATAGTCATCTGTGTACTAAATTTCATAAAGAAATCATAAAATCGATAAATTATACTATTACTAACAAAGTTCAGTGAATTTCGACTTCTCATGTATTTGTTGTTGTTGTGCTCGTAAAGGCCTATATTCATGATTTTTTTCAGATTTATCGGGTCAAAGGTATCCAATCGCGAGAGGGGGGGGGGGGGTGACACAAAATTTTCGAACATCTCCCCTTCCCCTGTACACCTCGAAGCAAAATTTGTCATTTTAAGACCTGTTTTGAAAAGTGCTCATTAAGACCTTTCATTTGATACCCATATTGCCTACATGCAATTAAAACTTTTTTTTCGGGGGCAACTCCCCTACATGGGGAGACCCCGTTAAAAACCTTATAAATTTCTTTTCGTATTGAAACTTTGAAGAGGGCGTCACTTCGCACCTACCTACAAAATCTTATGTTTCTAGCTTATGTAGTTTGGGAAAAAAAGTGGTGTGACATACGGGCGGACGGACGGACGGACAGACAGGACGCGAAACTAGTAGGGTATTGTAAAATAATTTTACAATACCCTAAAAATGATATATTTGAACTTTTGAAACTTGCACCACTAAAATAACAAAGTCATTAGATCTAATCATAAACTATTTCAGTATTGAGTTTCACAAAAATTGAATGCAAATTGTACCGCCATTTTGAAATCTGAGACCTGACCTTGAAAATTTGTTTTTTATTGTTCTCTAAATGCTTATAGCTTCTACCAAACTGTCAAGTTTCATTACCATCGGTTGGAGGGTTCAATCACAACTACAATAGCAAATTTGCTTTTTCGAGTACCCGACAAAGCATTATCGCTTGGTTGAATTGTAGCAAACTGCTTCGCAATTTTCGCTCATCTTTAAACCAGAATTACATTCAAACACGCTATAGTATGGCTCGATAGTGTTTATACTGCCAATGTAAAGTTGCTCGACTTCAAACATACCATTGCGGATTAACGCTCTAAAAATTTATAGATAACCAATTAGCTGAGTACTTCAAAAATGCTGCTAAACATATTTTTATTTGATGAATAACAAAAAATTACACATAAGACTACTTTATATGGGTTACTTATTATTGGTGAAGGTCCAAAAGAATTCATGATCCATGTTTGAAGTGGCGAATTAAAGCGAAAATTCCAATCTTATTTTGAAATGCCTATGAATACCTATTCAGAGCCGTAGAATCATGCGTTGATCCAAACACACTCTACCATATTCGTCAGTTTGACGCATTCCGTGTGCCTTATTATTTTCATTGAGTTTCTTTAGGTGCAAGTGCGGAATTTTCCGCGAAATTACAAAATTCGCCAACCGTTTTAAGCACATATAGTTTCTAATTAGCGGAACGTCTATATGAAGATATTTACCTTGAAATGAATGTGTACTTACAAGTAAAGCTTCAGAATATATCATTAGTCATTTCATGCAGTGTTTTTCGAAAGATTCTATTGTGGCTGTACTTGCGTTCATCTTCTTTATTTGCTCAAATGATTTTAGGTACTGTCAGAATTACTATATATGGTTTTATATCATTCAAACAAACAACTGAAATGAAAAATATTCCAGACTTCGATATAATAATAAACAGCATTATGATTATGTATCAATGTCTGCATTGAATAATATATATATTAACATATACAATATATTCCAAAACATTACTCTGCAACAAATAAAACTAAAAGCTTCCAGCAGTTAATTTGTATAAAAGTCATAATTTTTGCTTCTATTGCAAGATGAATAATTTTACAATTATTTACATGCTCATCAAATCAACGAACGAACAATGGTAATTGCACATTAAATATGTAATTTAATTTTAAAATACAACCAACACGCATTTTATTTACATAATTTCCTCTTCTGTAACAATAATTTATTATATGATAGTGATAGTTTGTCGTTATTATTGTTGCGCATCTTATCAAAGTTTTAATGAAATTAATCAATAATCAAATTGCTGAAACATTTGATTGATGATATGTGTATCTGATCATATACGCATTTAAGTAGTATTTAACTCAAAGAAATTTATATTTGCTAACGATAAAGAAATATTCGTTCAAATCAATATTATCAATGATTACCAAAAATTCGGCTAACTATTCTCATATGTGTTAAATGTAGCTCGAATCCATTATACTGAGTCGTATCACACATCGTAACATACATACTCGTACATTGCTATTTAATTATGGTTTCGTTAAAATCTTATGGCTGTCTGCTATGATTTGTGGTAATATGTAATTGAGTTGAATCATCATAGAATTAGGAATTGTATTTTATTTAATAGTTCATCAGTATACAATTTGATGATAAAGTGAAAGAAATAGTTCGAATAGAGTGATTTTGTATAATTACGTGTTTTCTTTATTCATAGAAATATTTGATGATATATACTTAAATTATGTATTCATACTGCATTAATTAATTTCTTTTATGTACACACTAAAAGCATATTTATTTAAATTGAATTTATTATTTTAATACACATGCGCTTTTGAATTTCGTAGATTATATTAAAATGAAAAATTCGGAAGACATCAAAATAATGTGAGCAATCAAATTTCTGTTTCAATGTATTTGAAAATTCTGTTTGACTTGGTGCAGTAATGATTATTCAATGTAAATATCGAGGATGAATACGTTCCAAGAGATGCATATGAGACGCTCAATTTTGAACTCTACTCAATTGATCGTTTTAGTTTTATTACAAGTTGAAAAATAATCTCTTATGGCGAGATCTTCCCTTCTTCTTCTTCGTAGCATTACGCCCCTCTCAGGTCTTCACTTCCTGCAAAAATCGACTCCAGCTGTCTCGGTCCATTGACTGCGCCCTCCAATTTCGAAATCCAAGCAGCGATGAACTATCTCCATCCTTCAGTTCTCCCAGCGAATACCTTTTTGGATATCCGTTATTCGTCCATACGATTCATGGGCCCAGCCCATTGCAGCTTCAACAGTCTTACAATTGTTGAGACCTCCGGCTCGTCAAAAATTCCATACAGCTCGTGGTTGTAGCAAATTTACCATTGGACCCCGTGTAACCTCGTGTTTCGAATACGTTCAATATGTTTGCTGATGTTGGGTTAGAATTCATGTTTTGCACCCATAGCATAGCACAGGTCTTATCACCAATGTGTGTACTTAGAGCTTTTATTACCCTCCGCCAAAAGGGTTCTTTCAGGTGGGGCTCTCGAGTCCCGGACAGCCCAATGAAGATGGATCATGGCACCACTCGCTCGCTCAATTGCATGCCGGCTTCATTTCCCAACCGGGCCCACCTTAAACAGTGAAAATTGCTCCGGAGTCCAACAACCCCACCAATGCCCCACCAAAGATCTCCACGTTCATATGTGGATTACTACCCGCTTTTCTCTCCTCCAGTATGTACTCGGTCCTGCTCCCTATTGCGACTAGTATGTTTCGGCCGTTTGTGCCCCCTACGTCGCCTAGAGGGCACGGCTGTCTTTTCCAGAGCACCTTGCGCTTGATAAGATTCGAGCCTATTCCCAGAATGTTGTTGTCCCCCAGCTAAACATGGCCTGCCGTTTGGCCAAGTGGCCTTCCTTGCCCCTATTTTACCACAACCAAAACATCTTCCTCATCATCTTCAGCTTTGATAAGAACCTCACCCATTGTTATCCTCAAAGCCGAGCTGAGCCTGCTCACTTCTTTCGAGACGTCAGCCTCATCCACGGGTATACATCTATGGCCAAAAATAGCCGCACTACTAGCATTTCATTAATCATGCAAAATTTAATAAAAACAGGAAAGCTACCTGTACGGTTTTATACGTTTTTTATATTATTGATTATATTTGATGCCTATAGCATCTACCTGTAAAAAAATCTTTTTTTTTTTTTTTTTTTTTTTTTTTTTTTTTTTTTTTGTGGTAGGGAGGTGAAGGCATTTATGCCCGCCGAGTCTGGCAGTGTGGGACTCCCATGGAGGATACCTTTGGACTACCCACTATACACCTCCCCTGTCAATCTGAGAACCTAGCCTGGAACCGTTTGACACATTACTTCGGGCCAGGTCTCGTTTTGTTACGCCGTGGGGCGCCTTCAAGCTGGGGAGTCCCTTTCCTAGCGGGAGGGGAGGGGGGAAGAGGAATTGCCAGAAGAGCGATCCCCCAGCCCCAGCGCCTCCGGCTGCTGTGAGTCCCTTTTATATTTTAGGACTGCCCGAGCATAATGTGCCACCTGGTTCCATTTGTCAACCGATTCAAGCATCACCGCAACTATATTATCCGGGGTGAGCTCTCCCGTCTCCCTGTAGAGTTCCCTTCGCAGCCTGGCCCATTTCGTACACGCAAAAAATGTGTGACAGGCATTGTCCTCTTCTCCTGGGCAAAACCGACAATCGGGAGACCGTGACTTGCCGATCTTGTGCAGGTAAGACTGAAAACACCCGTGCCCGCTCAAAAGCTGGGTCAGATAGAAGTCAGTCTCACCATGCTTTCGATTTAGCCACGGTCTCACATCCGGGATGAGGCGCGCAGTCCACCTTCCCTTCGTGCAATTCCTCCAAGACTGCTGCCAATCGTTGAGCGAGCGTTGTCTCTCCTCGCGGACAACCATCTCCCTCGCATCCTCGTTTCGGCGCAGGTAAATAGCGCGGCGCTCTCTAGCAAGGAGGGCGACAGGTATCACGCCTGCAATCACTCTCACCGCCGAGTCGGAGACTGTTGGATACGAAGATGCAATTCTCAGTGCTCCTCTTCTCTGTACCTGTGCCAATCGTTTTCGGTATACCTTGCTGAGAGCGTCGCCCCATACCTCTGCTCCGTACAGTAGCACTGACCCTACAGCACTCATCAAGAGGCGTCTTCTTGATGGGCTGGGTCCCCCTACGTTGGCCATAAGTCGACTCAGGGCCGATATTCCCGAAGCAGCCTTCTCAGCCGTTGCCCTGATTTGCTCAGAGAAACTCATCTTCGAGTCGATCAGTAGCCCCAGGTACTTCACCGCTGGCTTCGATTCGATCTGTATATCTCCAATACTGATCATCCTTACTCTAGGGATTCTCTTTTTTGTCAAGATGACCACTTCGGTTTTCTCCAGTGCTAGACTGAGCCCGCGAGTAGTCATCCAGTCCCTCACTCGGCGCATTAGCATACCTAGCCTAAGTTGCGCTTGTTCAACGGTGCGTCCGGCGACCAGAGCCGCAACATCATCCGCATAGCCGACCAAGCGCGACTCATCTGGCATCTCAAGTCTCAGTAGCCCGTCGTAAGACACGTTCCACAGGTCCGGACCAAGGATAGATCCCTGGGCAACACCCGATGTAACCGCCATCCTTCGTTGGCCCTGTGTCGTGTCGTAGAGCAGGCTTCGGTCCTTTAGGTAGTTCCTCAAAAGCCGCATTAGATATTCTGGAACTTGAAAAGAGTTTTCCAGCGTATCCAGAATATCCACCCATCTAGCGGAGTTGAAGGCATTCCTGACGTCGAGTGTCACCAACAGCACGATCCGTCGCTTGGTGCGACTATATGCCTCTGCCTTTTGGACCGCGTTCACCACCTCTGCAATCGCATCAATGGTAGAACGTCCTGCTCTAAAGCCGTACTGCCGAGGAGATAGGTCCCCAGCAGCACGAATCGCGTCAGTGAGTCTTCCCTTGATGAGTTTCTCTAGCACTTTCCCAGCCGTGTCTAGCATGCATAACGGGCGGTATGCAGACGGCGATTCGGGATTTCCCTTCCCCTTGCTGACCAGCACGAGCCTCGCCACCTTCCATCGTACCGGGAAAACCCCGTCCCGTAGGCAAGCGTTGAATGTGCTGAGCAGCAAGTCAGGACAATGGTGATAGACGAGCTGCAAAACCTCAGCTGGTACACCATCTGGACCTGGAGCCTTCCTTGCCTTCAGGGAGAGGACTGCCTCCTCCAGTTCCAGCTGTGTGAAGAGTGGGCACTCGACTGCTGTTTCACCATGGACAGCGTCAACACGGACGGGATGTGCGGGGAAGAGTCCCCGCACTATCGCGTCCATCTTTTCCGCGTCATGTATACAAGGCTTCCGTAGGGCACCAAGTTTCCCCATGACCATCTTTAAGAAAAAGTGTTAGAGTTGGTGGGCAGGTAGATTTCCGTTAAAAAGGTGAAAAAACCCAAAATCTTATTTTTTTTACCCCTGTTGAAAAAAGGGTAATAAAATAAAACAAGCTGGGTAAACAGACCTACGCTCATGTCAGAAGGGTTTTGTATTCAATTTACAATCATCGAATCAAGAACCATGTCAAAGACGATTTTATTGGAGAAAATATGAAATACGAAGAACATACTATTATTAACAAAGTTGAACAAATTTCGACTTCTGAGGTTTTTGGTATTGTTATACTCATAAATATCTCCCTTGATAATTATTTCAGATGTCCAGATGCGACGGAGGAAACACATTTTTCATGTATTTCCCCCCTGTGCCCCCACTGAAGCAAAAACTGACAGTTTAACAACTGTTTTGAAAAGCTCCCATGAAAACTTTTATTTCATACTCATATCAGCTACGTTTGATGAATTTTTTTTTTCACGGGCCGCTCTCCTGTACTGTTATCATCGATTCATGACCAATTTTTTCGAATCCTAGAATGGTTACAAAACCCTTTTTTTCCTAGAATGGTTACAAAACCCTTTTGCTCTCTTCCACCTCCTTGACTTGTTTCACCTATGAGCATTGATTGTAGGTACTCATCTTCAGTCATTCATTAAATTGAATCAAGTGTTCAAAGCATGCACCTTAAACTTTGAAGTTGAGAAAAAATAACTCAAAATTATTCAATCTTCCATTTAAAACAGCCACTATTTGGTTTTACGATTACTGATACCACTAGCTGCACCGATTCTCAAAGATATACATGACACCTATCATTCCTGAAATTTTCATGCAAATCTTAGCAAAACTGTAGTGTCTGAGTCGGTAATGTTGTTCCATAGCCATATGTTGCCATAGTAATAAATGCAGCGCATATTGTTCCATGGTAATACAGGAAAATTCAAACCGCTATAACTTCGCTGAATATGATTCAATCTTTATGAAACTTTCAGGATAAATCAATCTCATAAATTTAAGGGTACCGTTAAGATTTTATTCAAGAAAACATTAAATCGATAAATCGTACTATTACTAACAAAGTTGAGTGAATTGCGACTTCTCACGTATTTGTTGTTGTTGTACTCACCAAGGCCTACATTCCTGTTTTTTTTTCAGATTTTTCGGATCACAGTGTCCAATCGCGAGGGGGGGGGGACACAATTTTTTGGTGTATTTCCCCCTCCCTGCGCGCCCGTCAAAGCAAATTTTGCCAAATTAAGACCTGTTTTGAAAAGTTCTAATCAAGACCTTTCATTTGATACCCATATCGGCTACCTTCAATGATTTTTTTTTCGGGGGGTCACTCTCCTATATGGAGAGACCACCCTTAAATACCTTATACAATTTTTTTTGTAGTTGAACTTTGAAGAGATCACCACTTTACACCTACACACAAAATTTGATGTTTCTAGCTTAAGTAGTTTCCGAGAAAAAGTGCTGTGACACACGGACGGACGGACGGACGGACAGACTGGTCGCGAAACTAGTAGGGTTTCGTAAAATTATTTTACAAAACCCTAAAAAGTTGGTTTTTGGTTTCTGTTATTTTTATTATGTTCAGATATTCTTAGACCCTTCTTCTTTTCTTTTAATTTTTATTCAGTATTTCGTTGATCCTCCTTTGGCCTTCAATACAGCTTAGATTTTTCTGGGCATTGAATCATAGAGATTTTGGATCTGGTTCTTGATTTTATCGTTGAACCACACTTCATTTAAAATAATGTTTAACTCCTCAATGGATTTCGGAGACTTCCCTTGCTTTTTCGCTGCACAATTCCCCACAAATTTTGAATTATATTAAGGTCTGGGATGTTTCCTGGCCAGGACACCGATACGATCCCCAAATTTCCTTTCAATTGTATTACCCATGAATACACAATGACCATTAGAATGCATTTTCAGATAAAACCTAAGGGTTTACTTATAGAGCGAGCTCGGTGGCAAGGTGCACTATCGTCTTGAAAAAGTGGGTTTTCAAGGTGCACTATCGTCTTGAAAAAGTGGGTTTTCAAAACATAGCAGCTCTGCTCCTCGATTGTTGAAACCACGCCTTCTTTGATGACATTTTTTTATTTTTCTGCATTCACGGAACCCTTTAGCAATAAAATTTGTCCAACTTTATAATATGTTATGCATCCCCATACCATAACATAAGGTGAATGCTTGACTGTTTGAAGAATGCATTCATCCGAATATCGTTCCTTCCATCTCCTTCGCACTGTGGCTTTTCCATCGGGCCGAATCAAATTGAACTTCAACTCTTCAGCAAATATGACATTATGCCAATCAGAAACCGACCATTTTTTATCCTCCTTGGCCCATTCTAACTGTTTTTTCTTCATAACCGCTGTTAAGGGCGGCTTTTTGGCTTTTTGACATAATCGTTAGGCATCTGGAGATAGTTCTTCTGCTGATTTGCATTCCCAGTTTATCCTGAAGGTCTCTCCTCAGTTCCCTAGCAGTCTGGAACCGGTTTCGAAGGCACATTCGTTCCAACGATCGATCTTCCCGCGGTGTAGTGATTCTTGGTCTCCGACTTCCGGTTGTCCTCTGTATGCTTCCGGTTTCTAGAATTATTTTAAAAAAAACGTCGTACTGTACTTTTGTTGCACCCAATTATTTGAGAAATTCTTCTTTTCGAATAGTTTTCTCCGCTCAGTGTGATAATATGGTGTTTTTGTTCTTGGTTTAACACCATATTTAAAACTTCTAAAAAACTACTTCCGATGGACGTTCTCTGATTTTCTGAAATGTTAATGGACAACTTTTGACAGATTGTGTCTTTTTATAACAATAAAATGTACGTATAAACAGGTAAAAAGAAAATTTATTATCAGTTGAAACCCTTTCCTAACATATTTTAGTGGAAAATTTGCATATTTTCAAGGTGCGGCTTTTTTGGGCACGGGTATATTTCCCAGCCGTCTGAGTCCAAATTCCACTTTTGACTTGATTTTCAGGAATTCACTGCTGCTGATTCCTCCTTCAAAATCTTTAAGAAGTCCATTGATTTCTTCTACCTTGTCCCATCTTCCTTCTTAGCAAATGGGTAGACTTCTCCTTCTACCATGGAGCAGTCCATCACCCGTTCCGCCTTGAGTGCAGTCCCTAGTAACTTTTTCATTTCGTTTACCGTTCCCATGCGCTGGTCTCTTATCCGCAGCTCGTAGGTAAGCTAGTCTCGGCTGAGTCTGTCGACTAAAATTTTGCCAATCGCTGCCATATTCCAAAAAGAAAATTAAACACCTAGCGATCTAAATGGTTACAAATTCCTTAAACAACAATACTAAATTAAAACACAATCTTATTCTGATAAGTATTAAATTTTTGTTAAAGTACAGAATATGATTCCTTAATGCAAGCACTGATGTAAACACTATACTGTCTCACCGAAATTTACACACTCCCGCAAATTCAACACTCTGAAAACCAGCACTGGCTCACTATTCGCACTATTTTGCACTTCTTCACAATAATTTCTCAAAAGAACTTTAACTTACTTCGCGAGTTCTTATACATTAAGCGCCAATGTTTCCTCAATTGTTGAAGGTCATTCAAATATTCTCGAACCGTTTTGACGTCCAAGTGCAAAGAACTACTCAGGCACTCGTTTTACACTTGCGTCCTCAAACATCAATAATCAATGTTTTGTTATAGAAAAACTCTTCGACTATACTCCTCTGAATACTTAAAAATGATCAAAAAAAGTCAAGCAGAATCAATATAAAGTAGATTTCTCACTGCCAGAATTCACAACTAGCATTCGATTAATCAAACATGGTTTCCCTCACATTTGATTCTTTCTTGAGTAAACTGGCGCAACTACTTTTATAACTTCCCGTTATTGTTCGAAATCACAAGCAAAAATTGTTGCCCACTAAATTCCTTCCCAACTTCGCTGTAGATGGTCTCAAGCCCGTTTGAGAAAGGAGGAGGGAACCACTTGTTTCTCCAACCCATAGCTTCCATGATTCCTTAGCCCATACCCCCCCAATTAAATGGTAGTAAATGCTCTCGGGGTCACACATTAAGCTTACTGGTTCCCCAATAATGGGACATTAAATGCCGAGAAACGCTAATAACTGTAAGTACATCTATAGCTCTGCTACTAAATCCTACTTACACCTCCTTTGTGAGGACGTAAGACGGTGAAGGCGAATCTTCCACGCCTGATAACGGAATCGACGTAATAACCATGCCACCGGAATGGAGGTTGGGCGACGGGCTAACTCCCCGTCTCTGGAAAACCTTTAAATGTTTCGAAACCTGCAGATTGGCCTCGAAATGGATTCGAATCACGGCAACAACCCCGCAAATGAAAAAAGGACTATGGCATTGAATCCTGGAATGTCAGATCACTCAATTATCCTGGCGCTGTTAAGAACCTCTTACATCAGGCCAGCCAATACCAATTAAAAATACTGGCAGTCCAGGAACGAACTGGACTGGAAACGACATTCAAGATATGAGATCCCACATAATATTCAAAAGTGGGAAGCCTACTCGAAAAAGAGAATCCAGAGTGGCCTTCATTGTGGGTAGGGAGTTCAAATCCCACATTATTGATTTTAAGGCAGTCAATGAACGGTTGGGTGCGATCCATATAAAAGTGAAATTCTTCAAAATTTCGCTGATTAATCGTCACGCCCCGACCGAAGAAAAGGACGAAGAAACGAAGGAAAAGTTCTACAATCACCTGGAAAGACTGGTCGACTCATTGCCCACTAACGACACAAAAATAATTCTGGGCGATTTCAACGCTACGATTGGCAATGAGCTATCTCATTGGGAAACGACTGGAGGATATAGCCTCCACGATGAAACAAATGACAACGGCCAGCGCCTGATTGACTTTGGATGTAGCAGAAACCTAGTCACACGTTCGACTTGCTTCCCATATCGACGCATTCATAAAATGACCTGAGTGTCACCGGATGGCAACACACAAAACCAGATCGATCATGTTCTGACCAACAACGTTGGACCTCGCGCATACTTGACGTCCGTACATACCAAGGAGCCAATTTTAACCCGGATAATTACTTGATCTAATTAACCTATCGATGTTATATGTCAAAGGCATATTCGGTGAAGACCAGCTCGCTACAAAAATTTGACATCGAAAGGCTCCAAACGGCGTCCGTAGCCAAAAATTTCACGGACACCCTCGACAATCAGCTGGCTCCCATCTTATCAGACGCATCGTTAAAGACGAGCAACGAGCTCTTGATAGAAGTGAAAGCGGCTATTAGGATCGTGGCAGAACAGACGATTGGACTTCAAGTCCGGTGCAAGAGTTATGATTGGTTCGATGATTAGTGCCAGAATGCGTTGGATAAAAGAATCAGGCGTACAAAGAATATGTAAGTAGGAAAACCAGGACGAAGAGAGAACACTATGAAAATTTCAGAAGAGTAGCGAAAAAGATAATTAGGATTAAGAAAAGAAAATACTATGTCATCCAATTGAGAAGTATAGTTGTAAGTTTAGCGAGCAACAACACAAGACAAGCATACAAAGAAGTGAAAAGCCTAAAACGTGGTTATCACCCAAAACCACGCTCTGTCGTGATGACAATATCGTCGCTGATGAAACCAACATTAAGGAAAGATGGACATCATATTTCAAGAGCCCCCTTAATCCTCCGCACAGCTCCAAAATATCGGAGCCTATAGATGTCTGCGGAGAACTTCTTATGCCCTACCAACTCTGGATGAAGTTTGTTCCATCGTCAAAGCCCAAAAGAAAAATAAAGTGCCGGGCATGGATGATATTCCAGTGGGGCTCATCACATATGGTGGCTGTAGTGTTCATGAAGCTATTCACTAAGTCACCTAGCACATTTCGCAACAAGAACATATGCCGAAAGAGAGGAGCTAATCAATTTTATTCCCTATCCACAAAAAGACGACAAGCTACAGTGCGAAAATTATAGAGGCATATCACTACTTTGTACGGCGTATAAAATATTTTCAAAGATCTACGAAAATGAAATCGGATCATACGCCATCAGTATTACTGGAGAGTATCAAGGTGGTTTTGGAGCAGGTAGATCGACGATAGACCGATTATTCACTGTCAAGCAGGTACTTGAAAAATCCTGTGAGCTCAACATAGATGTACACCAAATTGTCGTTGACTTTAAGCAAGCATACGACAATATTAAAAGTAACGCACTGTACCAAATAATGCTCTGCTTTGGTATCTCAGCCAAATTAGTCCATCTTACCAAAATCATAATGACGTCGACAACCTCCCAAGTTCGCCTCTATAATCAACTCAGCGATGCCCGTGACACAAATATCGGACAAAAACAGGAAGATGTGCTGGCCCCACTGCTATTCAATTTGGCCCTGGAGTACGTCATAAGGAAGTTACCTGTCGATACACCAAGTACATTCCTACACAAGTCGAGTCAAGTTGTAGCCTATGCGGATGATATCAACATTTTGTCATGGTCATTAACAACTGCCAAAGAACTCTTCCTAAAACTCGACAGCAAAACGAGTAGGGCTACAAATCAATGATAATAAAACAAAGCTCATGAGGCAGTCGAGAAAAAATACCTCAAGCACACAAACTATCAACTTGGCGAATACAGTTTCGGAAATGTGAAGGAATTTGTGAATCTAGGCGCCACAATAGCGAGAACCGGTAATGAAAGAGACGAAATATGCCGAAGAATACAGCTCGCAAATAAAATATTTTATTCATTTTTGACGATCTTGAACAACGAACAACGGATACACAAAAACGTATTCGTTGGGAGAACTAAGGCCGAAGCCCAGTGGAGAAACCGAGGAAACACTGGTCTGACTTGGTCCACGAAGACAGTTCAACCCTGCTCGGGTTTTGAAATTGGAGGACGCTGTCAATGGACTGAGAAAGTTACAGGCATTATTTGCAGGAAGCGAAGGCCCGAGAGGGACTGTACTTCAACGAAGAAAAAGACGATATATATATATATATATATATATATATATATATATATATATATATATATATATATATATATATATATATATAGGTATATATATATATATATATATATATATATATATATATATATATATATATATATATATATATATCTTCTTCTTAGCACTACATCCCCTTTCGGGTTTTCGCTTCCTGCAAACAGCGCCTCCAACTGTCTCGGTCCGTTGACGGCGTCTTTCGATTCTGAAATCCGAGCAGCGATGAACTGTCTTCGTCGACCGAGTCAGACTAGCGTTTCCTCGGCTTCCCCACTGGCCGCCGGCCTTCAGTTCTCCCAACGAATACCTTCTTTGGTATCCGTTGTTCGTCCATACGATTCATGTGTCCAGCCCATTGCAGCTTCCGCAGTCTTACAATCTTTGAGACCTCCGGTTCGTCAAAAATTTCATACAGCCCATGGTTGTATCGATTTCACCATTCACCCCGTCTATCTTCCCCCCGATTATTCGCCTCAGGACCCGTCGCTCAAAGGCGTTCAATATATTTTCGGATGCTTGGATTAAGGTCCATGTTTCACACCCATAGCATAACACAGTTCTTATCACAGATTTGTATACTTGAAGCTTTGTTTTCCTGTGTATGCAGCTGGTCTTCATGATTGTCAATACTGAATAAAATATTTTATTTGCAAGCTGTATTGTTTGGCGTATTTCGTTTCTTTCATTGCCCGTTTTCGTTATTTGGGCACCTAAATACAAAAATTCGCTAACATTCTCGATACTGTATTCGCCAAGTGTGATATTTTGGGTGTTTGAAGTATTTTTCCTCGACTGCGTCATGAACTTTGTTTTTTTTTGTTTTTCGTTGATTTGTAGCCCTACTAGTTTTGCTTCGCTGTCGAGTTTCAGGAAGAGCTCTTTGGCAGTTGTTAATGACCGCGACAGAATTTTGATGTCGTCCGCATAGGCCACTACTTGGCTCGACTTGTATAGTAATGTACCTCGCGTATCGACAGGTAGTTTCCGTATGACGTACTCCAGAGCCAAATTGAATAGCAATGGGGCCAGCCCATCTCCCTGCTTTAGTCCGATATTTGTGTCAAAGGCATCGGTGACTTGGTTATTGATGCGGACTTGAGAGACTAATTTGGCTGGGATGCCAAAACCAAGCTATATATATATATATATATATATATATATATATATATATATATATATATATATATATATATATAGCTCAATGCTCGGAATTTACCTTTTGCCGCTCTAACGTGCAATTGCTCAATATTTAGTTTCTTATTAAATTCCGTTTGTAGTAAAATACAACCAAACAAAATGCAAATTTTATGGAGTATTATCCAATCGAATAAAATACAATTCATTCATCTTACCAACCATACGAGTAGATCAGCAAAATTTGTCAATAGAGGTTAATTAAATTTTCATTCACCTCTTTAATTGTAAGTTAGCAAATTGTTTTAGGATCAAGTCATTAACTTCAAAATTGCAAGTACGAGTAAGCAAAAATTATGTATGAAAATGAAGAACGGAGAATAAAGAAGGGCTAGGTTTACAAAATAACTCATTAGTTTTGCTTTCAGAAGATTGGTCCGTCGAGCCGGACTCTTGGATACCTGGATACTTGGATTATTGGATATTTGGAGACTAGGACAGTTGGATATCTGGATACTTTGAGTTTTGGATATTCGCATTGCAGCATATCATAATTGCAAGTACGTCGAACAGCAGCAAGTCGAGTTTGGGGCTGAAGACAAGGAGAGGCAAGTAGACAAACCCTTTGCCTCGAAACTTGTTATTGGAGCCATAGGGTGACATCAAGAGGCGTCATAGACATTACAGCCCATCTAGGAAGGAATAGAAAACACGATCTTCTCAAGTTTTCGGCTTTAATCATCGCAAAGATTATAGCTGTGCTACGTACCACCAGCATAAATGTAGACTTGCCTGGACAGATCAAGAATTTATGGATGGCATATCCTAGCTTACTAGGGTCTAGAATAGCTTGCAAATCAGGAAATACGAACATCGTCAAACTTATCGCTATCAGCAATAGAGAACGCAGCTTTGACTAACGAAACTCATACCGTTGGAATTCTAGCCACAGAGCCTGCATAAAAGCCAGAAATATTCAAAAGATATTCGTTGCTACCGAAACTTCTGAAGGTTATGGCATGGATACGTCAGTTCAGTTATTATACATCAATTAAAACTGATAAACGAATTAGACCCTTGACATTTAAGGAGCTACAAGAATCAAAATTAACATGCATACAGCTATCTGAGCGACATGCATTCGCAAAGGAAATCTCATCACTACGTGACAAGTTACAAGTCGCTAATGGAAGCAGCCTCAAGTACTTAACCCCGTGTATTGATTCCGCCGACATTCTCAGAACGACAAGGAGACTACAGTTCGCCTCAATAGATGAGCATGTGAAATACCCTGCTATACTTTCTAGGGACTCCTTTGCTACAATGGTCGTCAGACAACATCATTTCAAGAGATTATATAGAGGACTGCAACTCGTATTACCAACACAGGAAGAGTTTTGGATCGTTAATGCACAATCCTTTGTGAAACGGTTACTTCATGAGTGCATTACATACTTCAAGACTACTGCTCTGCCAGGTAACCAGTTGATGGGACAATTACCGTCATCAAGGTTTAAAATAAAAAACCCTTTGCACAGACAGCTCTAGGCTACACGAGACCAATAACCATCAAGTTAGTGAGCATTCAACATAAGCTTGCATTGCATCCATTCGAAGGTTTATCACAAGAAGAGGAAAATATCATACAATTTAATGTGACTGTGGGACAAACTTCGTGGGTAGTGAATGACAACCAAGGAAAGCGTTTGTAGAAGCTGCACAGCACTGTAAGGATTATTTAATGAACGAAGAGATTAAGTGCGAATCTATACCTCCTGGAAGGCCGCACTTTGGTGGACTCTGGGAAGCTTGGGTCAAATCAATGAAGCGCCACTTGATCAAATGAGTAGAGCAGTAACTTTTACCCATTGAGGAACTTTACACACGTCTATCCCAGATAGAGGCATGCTTAAATTCAAGAACGCTGTGCGAGGTGCGCAACGACCCACAAAATCATGTGGCCATCACTCCTGGACATTTCCTAGCAGGGAGTAACTTCTTTCAAATAGCATCCATCTCTGCTGACAAACCCATTAGCGAAAAATGGGAAGTCGTATAACAGTTTAAGAAACATTTCTGGAATCGATGGAAACTAGAATATCTCAGCAGACTACAACAGAGATCCAAATGGACAAACATATGGCTCATTTTTCAAGTTGGTGATTTAGTACTCGTGAAAATGGAGAACTTCCCCTCTACTTATAGGCCAGACGTAAGAGTAACAGTTGTGCAACTAGGCGCAGATGGTATGGTGCAAATTGTATCGGTTAAAATACATGGAAGAGTCACAAGACGTCCCGTGACTAAAATCTGCCGTCTACCTTTTGACAACCCTAATCCGAATAATTCAAAGGAGTTGCCTGTTCAACCACATCAAAGATAATATCCAACGCAAAATTAGCCACGTTCCGTCCAAAATGTGTGCCAGAGTCGTGGGAAATCGGGTCCCAGAAATCGACCGCTGTAAACGGGCTCGTGGTGGTCATATGACCGCTCATAAAATGTAATGCTTGCACTACACCCCAATAAATTTCAACTCAATATTTAAAATATTTCTGTGTTTTATTAATATTTTTATGTCCTTAATGGAAAAAGTGAAAAGCCTGAAGTTATGAATCCAAGACCACGCTCTGCCGTGATAACATCGGCAGCATCATCACTGATGAAAACAGGATTAAGGCAAGATGGGCATTATATTTCAAGAACCTCCTTAATCATCCGTACAAGTCCACAGTACAAGAGCTTACAGATATTTCCGGAGAGGTTCCATTGGCCCCGCCTCCTCAGTTTCTTTCCCATCAAAGCCCAAAAGAATAATGAAATGCCGGGCATGATGCGATTCCAGTGGTGCTCATTATAAATGGTGGCAGCAGTGTTTAGAAAGCTATCCATAAAATTATCCAGCATACTTGGCGACAAGAACGTATGCCAAAAGAGTGGAGCCAATGAATTATGTATATTTCCTATCCACGAAAAGATGACAAGCTACAGTACGAAAACTATAGAGGCATACAACTACTTTGCACGGCGTACAAAATATTTTCGAAAATATTAGAAAATAAAATCAGATCATATGCCAACTGCATTATTGGGGAATATCAAGGTGGTTTTCGATAAGGTACGAGTAGATTGACGATAGACCAATTGTTCACAGACAAGCAGGTACTTGAAAAGTGCTGGGACTTTAACAAAGACGTACACCAAATTTTCATTGTGTTTCAGCAAGCATACGACAGTATTGATCGTTATGTACTGTACAAAATAATGCTGTGCTTTGGTATCCCAGCCAAATTAGTCCGCCTTACCAAAATGACAATGACGTCGACAACCCCCACATCAAAATGCAACTCACCGATGCCTTTGACACAAATATCGGACTACACTAGGGAGATGAGAGAGAATATTTCATCCGAAAGCTGCCTGTCGATACAAGGGGTACGTTACTATTCAAGTCGAGCCAAGCCGTAGCCTATGCGGAGGAAATTAATATTTTGTCACGGTCGTTAACATTAAATGCCGATTATGCTTCTATTTCAATAAAGTTTAGTGCACACTAGCGTTTCATGTTAATTTACACAATTTAATTGTCGTTGACTCTAGTATCTTTTGTAATTAGCACTTGCATATTTGATGAATGAATAATTAAGCTTGTCCAAAAGGGAAGTCACCGCATTTTCCAACGTCTTGCGGTCGGAAGTGTTACATGTCAGGCTATTATACGAATCATTCTTTTGGATTCCACTAATTTGAATTATTCATTTGTTCATTACTCATAATTTTTTGCAATATAAAATGCTTCTTATGAACATCAATTTAATTTTGTTTTTCTTTTATTATTTCAGGTAAAGAATCAATTTGTTGGTGTGAAACTTATTCCAATGATTGGTATGAAATTTTTTTTAAGCATACCTAGAAGTGGAGTGCAAAATTTTATTTAAATTTAAAAACTTTATATATATCTTAGTAAATTGTTATTACCCTGTAAACGATAACTTACCTTTACCTGTGAACTTTTCTATTAAAAGTCATCAGAAATTTCTCTAGAAAAACTAAATTTTATTTCTTGAAAATAGAATAATTCTTACACATGATAGCCTAAATCTATTATATTAATTATGTTAGCTTTCAAAGGTCACATTGCCTGTGAAACCCTATAAACTTTGTGAAAAATTGCTGGTTTAGATAATGGCTGTTATTCTTTTGACATTTTTTAGATGCAGAACTGTAGACCCTATTGAAAAAGGCATTCACCATTTTACATATACCTGTATTTAACCCCGGTGGAACTATTTAACATGAAGTCAGTCAGTGATAATCAGGAGATAATTTTGGGGTGTTCCTCTTAACTACAAGCATTTTGTTAGTTGGTTGAAGTCACAAGCATTTTGTTAGTTGATTGAAGTCATCAGTAATCAAGATAATCACCAAAGTTGTTCCGTCACACTGTATTAAGTATATAATGAAGTAAACGAAAACTATAAATTTTCCATTAGACAACGATAATGAGTTTATAGAAGCAGCATCATATTTTCATGATTTGTTCCGGATAGGAAAAGTATGAGCTGTTAGCAATGACTATTTTACGAGTATATAACCTTCTCAATTCAATTAAATATGTATACATGAAAACTTAGCAGGAGAACTAAAGCCATTAAACTGAACAACCACATAATATAGAACACACTAGATGGTGCACATATTATTTGCATACTTGAAAACATGCATTTGTTGCTATCATATTTATTTCTCTTATATATGTAAATCATTTTCAAGGGCTTAGTGCCTCCAAATCCAAAAACAGAACACTTATAGCGTCTGTAAGAGCCAATTTGCTTCGATTCTACTCCACCGATTAACTTCAAAATTGATACACGTATGAAACACAAATAAATTTTGAAAATGCACTAGGAAAAAACTTGTGACAAATTACACAAAAATCGGGTATATCGCATAAAAGCTTAGGCATTTTTGAGTTTACTAAAACCAGTCGCATATGAGACTTCGAGTAGTCAACATCTCCTGCAATTTATGAAATGTATACTTGGAAAGTAAAAAGTGGATAGTAAAGAAGAAGACAGAGATAGAATATAAGAAAAAGGAGACCGACGATAGGAAGAGAAGGAAGTAGAAGGCAAAGGGAAATAGAGAATAGGAGAGAAATACAGTAGGACGGAAGATAGACTGAGAGGGCAGATATAGTGAAATAGAAGATTGAGCGAGACAGCAGATATAGTGAAATAGAAGATAGAGCGAGTAAGATGATAGAGTGAGAAAGAAGATAGAGTGAGATTGAAAGAGACGAAAGAAAGAGATAGAAGATATGATACGTGAAGAATACTGGGAACTCTGGGTGAGTACTTTGGTATTCTTTTGCTGACCTGGGTCAGTTTTAGTCGTATTTTCTTGCTTTTTCCAAATTTTAAATTTATTACTCTATATTGAATTGAAAGTTAGTTATTTGGCCGATATTAAACAATAAGATATAGACAGTTCCCTTTTGGCAGACAGGATATCGACGGACGGTGGCATGGTTTCCGGTCGTGACATATCCGACAAAGACGAGCAAATTGCTTCGCTGGTCTCCTAACTCGACAATGTTACGTTAAAGCTGGATCAAGTTTTTGGAACGCTGTTGCAAATACAGGAAATACTTGCAAAAACTAATGTCGAGTTGGCCGACGAGCGAAACATAAAAGAATTGCTAGCTGCAAAAAATGCAAAAATAGTTCAACTGCCGAAAAATAAGGCTAAGACAAACGGGAAATCTTATAAATACAGCCCTCAGATGAAAAAACGAAAGGTGAGGACGTCTTCACCTCCAAAGTCTTGTTCCTCTGAAAATTCAGAAAGTGAGATGGAATTTGACTGCATGGGTAGCAGTAAAGACAAAGAGGATGATATTTTCCATGCCCTTCCACCACCAAAATTAGCTACAACCTTTAAAGACATGACCACTACACCAAAACCAACACTACCAAATACTACAAACACACAACCCGCAGCACAAACACAAGAACCTAAAACAGTACCAATCATTTTACGAGAGCCCTCAAAATGATCCCAAACACTTAATATTATGAAAACACAAAACATGTCATTCACATATGGGAAAAGGGTCTACCTTGGCATATAAATCATACCAACAACACCCACAGATCACAGATGACTAACAAAAGCACTAACTGAAAACGAAACACTATAGCACACCTACATACTTCCGGAGGATAGACAGGTGAATGTTGTCATCAGGGGCCTGTATGGCGTTTCAGTCAAAGAAATCATTGAAGATTTACAGTTTTAGAGCTTTAACGAAATAGTAGTCTACTATATTAAAATGAGGGGGGGTCTTTCTGGGGTGGTCAAGGTTTTCCTCCCAAAGTCTGAAACGAACATTTACAATATTAAATCTGTTTGCTAGCCTATGTACATCGTGGAGGTACAGCGTCCTCGTAAGGGTCAGGGTATGTGCCACAATTGCCAACAGTTTGGACATTCGTCTAGGAACTGTCATACACAGTCTCGATGTGTTAAATGCGATTCGCCGCACCATTTCTCGGACTGTCCAAAGAAAATTGTTGAAGAGAAGCCAAAATGTGTCAACTGTGATGGAGAACATTCAGCAAACTACGGGGGTTGTCCCAAGAATCAAAAGAACGTGAGAAGATCGCTCGTGCAGGTTGCTGTGGCCCAATCCACACAACCCGCACAAAAACAAACAAGCACGACACAAGCACCTCCACACACATAAAATCAACCTCGCAATATGGACCTAATGTTTGCCAAAATACAGACACAATTCCAAAACATGATGCAACAGATGATGGCGAACACGATTCAAACCAAGTTTAATGCATCTCAAAATGTCGTCAATACAAAACACTAATAAGTTTAATGAACCACGTTTCAATTTTGACGTAAAATGCAAATTTCTTGCTTCAACATACTGGTGAAATACAACAGTTTATTTTTGATTATAAATTCGATATCGGAATGATCCAAGAAACCTTACTAATGTCTGGAAGATGATTTCGCATCCCTAACTACATCATGTACAGAAATGACAGAATGACGGGTAGAGGATGCAGAACGGCAATTCACATAAGACGAAACGTCAGTCGCTATCTGATTAATACACCCACACTTCAAAAACTAGAGGCCACAGCAACCAAAGTGCGAACTGATTTTCTAGGCTTCATTGTGATTTTTGCTAACAATCTTCCAGGAAATAGAAATCTCTTAAATGATCTTAGAGCAACTGCTGTATTTGGAGGCCATATTTTCATCGCAGGCCATCTAAATGCCACACACTGTCTTTGGGGAGCTGTGAGAAGCAATAAAGCTGAGACCGAGCTCAATGCATTCATCACAGCCAACCACTTCAGCCTACATATCCCCAATGAGCCAACACATTACGGATTAAGAAATGGCTTTGCACTGGACATTGACATATCACGAGATTAAACACAAAATGTTTAGTTAAATGTCCTCGAAGAACTGTCATCTGACCACAAACCAGTCTTTTTCCTCATAGAAAACATCTTCATTGATGTTGCTATGCACGAAAAGAAAATCACAAACTGGAAAGCGTTTAAAGTCACATTGGCCAATGAAACGAGTTTTCAATCATCTGAAATGGCCGACGACATCGGCCACATCATTGAGAACGTAACTCAGAAAATTTCACAGGCAAAAGAGGACCATACGGTCGTAGCTCCAAGACGGGAAACGAATCATTATGAACTCGCTCAGAACATCATACAACTGATCAGGAGAAGGAATCAAGTTCAGAGGAGGTGACCTTACGCTACGCATAAACGCTACTGGGATGATCACAGGAAATCCGTTAAAAGATAAGAGAATTTTGTAACGAGCAGTGGGAGAGTTTTTACAGAGTCTCGAGTCTAGGTGTGGTAGTTTCTGGTGAATGCTCAAATACTTTCTGCCAAACAGTAAAATTGTGGTACCACCTATTCATGGCCTGAATGGGATGCAATTCTACGACGCTGGTAAGGTGGACGCATTTGCAGATTTTCTAAAAATGCAATAACGTGAAAATTCTTCAGATGAGGAGGATTTTGAAACTGAGGAAAGAATGGAATCTTCTGTCAACTGACTCCTGATGGATAACGGACTTAGACGAAATCAAAAATCTTAAACAGATACTCAGTAAACATAAAGCACTTGTACATAACACTGTAGCAAACACAATAATTTCTTGGCTACCAGACAATATTTTGCAAACACTTACTGAATTTATTAATGCAATATTTTGTTTGCGAAAGTATCCGAAAATATGGAAATCAGCGGTTGTTATTATTTTTCCGAAACCTCAAAAGGACCTACAATTTCCACAAAACTGGAGACCCATCAGTCTCCTCTGATTACTGTCGAAAATTGTGCAAAGGATGATTCTGCATCGACCAAACACTCTACTCAACTCTAGTTAGTTAGAGTGGTCCTACACATCAGAACAGGCTTAAATTGTAGGAATTCAACAGGCCTTATATTTGACATAGCTAAGACATTTGATAAAGTCTGGCATGCAGGACTTATCTTCAAAATACATCAATTCAATATGCCACTGCAGCTCACTCAAATTATTGGCTCCTTCTTGGAAGGCAGAATATTCCGTATCAGAATTGACAAACAACTGTCAAGCCTGAGACAAATTGATGCTGGAGCTCCTGAGCTCTCACCGATCCTGTACAATATATTTACTGCAATCTTTCCCACTCTGCCTCCAAAAGTGAAATTATCACTCTACGCTGATGATACCTGTATATTTATTACAGCACGACAAGCAAGAGTCATCACTTCAAACTTGCAACGATTAATAAACCTTTTATTTAAATATTTTCGTCAATGGAAAATTAAGAATCACAAGAGAACCACTACAAACTCCATAGAGACATATCGTTGACAATGAAACAGTGGACCGGGCACCAACGACTAAATACCTTGGACATACAATCGACAGAAGTCGCACATAGAAACAACACATACAAAATAAATGGGGACACTGTTTTGGACTTCTCTCCTCTCCATACCCATTCATTGAATCCAAAAGACTTAGCCTTAAAAATCGATTGCTCATATACAAACAAATTATATGACCGCCGCTACTGTACGGTAGTTCTGCTTTCTACCAGACGACAGAGACTAACAAAAAAGCACTCTAGTCCTTGCAAAATAGAATTATTAGAAAGACCTTAGACTTGAGACGGTTGAATGATACGTTCGTGGCAAAGCACTGAAACATTTTGACACATTTGACAACCATACTAATAGTACCCTGGAATTCCTTCGGACTGTACGCAACGGGGATGAATTACGGTTCCCAACTATCCGCCAAATAATTATGTAAAAATTTATTTCTAAAATCATATAATGACTGAAACTGGCTTAAGAAGGTAGATGGGTACTGAAGTACTTACAGATATGAGGGGATTAATGTGCTAAATTGCACTAACTCCAAACCACCCCAGATTCCAAGTAGAGTCTGCAACAATCTACGGCAATTAGAGTAAAAATTAAGGCAAATCATCCAAATGCATGGTCATGAGGCTGAAAAATATAAACTTAAATTTATTCATGCAGCCGTTCCCCCAAACTTGACTCTCACTCTTCCTGCCACCCACTTATTCTGGAACCATAATTTTATATCCACATTGTTCATTTAAATTCCTATCTACACATTAATTTGGGCTGCACTTGAACTCGTATCTCACGATCGCAAGGCGAAAGTTCTCGCATTGAGCCTTGGGACATATCATCGTACGCTACACTAAATCAGCTACAGGATGAGCCATGTAGTAGTTTCTTTTTAATTCACATGTTATTTTGACACTGACAGCTGTTTCCCGCCCAAAATTATGTTGAAATGAACTATGAATTGAAGCCGAATGACCATCCGATTCGTTATCACTTCGCTGTTTGGTCATTAGAGCAGCTCGAACTGAATGCCGATTTTTCTCAGAAAATCATCTTTTCTGATGGGCACATTTTCATCTCGGCGGCTATGTAAACAAACAAAATTGCCACATCGGCCGCTCGGAAAACCCACACGTGATTGTCGTGAAGCCAATACATCCTCAGCGAGTGACAGTGTGGTGTGGATTCTGGAGTGGTGGCATCATTGAACCGTTTTTATTTGAAAATGAGGCTGGAAATGCAGTTTCAGTTAACGGGAAGCGCTACAGAGGTATGAGACCAACTTTTTGTGGCCGGCGATTGAGGATTTGGACTTGGCTGAACTTTGGTTTCATCAAGATGCCACGCCACGCCATGCAACTCATCAAACAATCGACCTTTTGCGCTCAAAATTCGGAAATCTTGTAATCAGCCGCCTTGTCGATGTCAATTGGCCTCCTCCAAGCTGCGATTTGGCACCGTTGGACTTTTTTTAGGGCGCTATGAAGGATCGATGATATGCGGGAAATTGAACGATTCAAGCAGTGCCTGAAACCATCAATAATGTCTTGGGAAATTGGGCTGAGAGGATGGCGTACTGTCACGCCAGCCGTGGCAGCTATATGAATGAAATTGTATTTTACAACTAACAGGAAGATTTGTTCTTGCGAATAAAGCCAAAATATGAGAAAAAAATTGATTTTCGTTCATTTTATTGCATTTTTAAAAAGAAACTTGTTTTTTGCCTACCTTATACATTAGGCGCTCGCATTCGTGGTGGGTTTTATACCTAATGTTGGTTTCCTTAATAGCTTACAGGTAATTTGCCTTGTTTCAAGTAGAATTTAGCTAGTGAGTCTAGTGTAATTTGCCTAAGGTCATGTTTAAATGTCCCTATAATTTTCATATTCATTTGATATAAATGCACTCAAGTATACTCAAGTGGCATTACTCCAGTTTTTTCTCTCAGTATAGGAACATTTTTTAGGGAGGAGACGGAGGATGATTAAAAATTTTGCGAAATGTACCCTGTGAAATATCAATTGAAATGTCCTACTGTAAAAATATAAAATATAGATTTTGCAATTTTAGAAATAATTAGTTTCGAATTATTTAAGAAGTTAAGTGAAAATTGACCATTCCCTACTCCCGCAGCTCCATGGTGGCTTCAAAAGAGACTATTTTCAAGCAAATATTTTTAATGTTTACTTTCTATTATTGTGCTTATTCATCTGTTGGATGTGGTTATTTAACGTAATGACTTTACAAAATTAACGAAAAAGAATCCTTCAGACATAAAATCTTGAGATTTTTTTCTAATAAACCAAGTTCCAATGCTTGGAGCAGGTCAGTATGTTACGTTGATATTCATATATGTATCTCATGACATTAATTACTCGACTATCGGGGAGTCCCACACTGAAGATTCCTAGCAAATTATTATTTCCAAGTATTATTAAAAACTATTGTTAAAACTTCGTCTTGTCCCGTCTGAAGTGTTATTTATTAATTTGAAATGTTGAAATTGTCAGTCAACGTAAATGCGAGGATTATTAATATTCATCAGAAACTAAACATTAAAAAACTTAAAAGCAGTAGTTAATGATTGACATTTATTGCTTACTTTGATAGTGATCCGTCTCGGTAGAGGTTAATCATCTTTTAATCATTTAGTTAACATGCAAAAGTGCGAATTTAATGGCAAACATGCATTAAACGTAGGCAATTATAAATAAAATGAATTAATTAAACACATGTGATAGTTTAAGTTTCAAGTTGCTGAACGAGGTTGAATTGAATTTGTTTATACTTCGTTTTGCATTTTAAGAAAATTTAAAATTTATTTCAAGTCATAGTTCATAGTCTTAGCCACTTTTAATGACTGCTCATATATTGGGGAAAATTTTAGGTACAATTAAGACGAAAAAGAAATAATTTGTAATATGCTATAGACCTGTCTACAGGTGGATACGTTTTCACCATTTTTGAGGCATTTTCCGTACTTCGTCCATTTTGGCAATTTTTTCCATTTCAAGTGTCCTATATTTACGAGGAAGAATCAATTATAAACGGTATTCTTTTTATACATTTATAGAATATTATTACACACAAACCATATCATCAATTTTCTTGATGTAGTCTCGTGCGTTAACTGCGCCGTAGACAATCCCAAGCACGTTTGAGAAAGGAGGAGGGAACCCCCTTGTTTCCCTAACCCAGAGCTTCCATGATTCCTCATCCCAAACCCCCTAATTAAATGGTAGTGAATGCTCTCAGGGCTGCAGATTGGGCTTACTCGTTCCCCAATAATGGGACATTAAATGCCGAGAAATGCTAATAACTGTAAATATATCTACAGCTCTGCTACTAAATCCTACTTACACTTCCTTTGTGGGGACGTAAGAGGATGAAGGCGAATCTTCCGCATCTGATAACAGAATCGACGTAATAACCATGCTGCCGGAATGGAGGTTGGGCAACAGGCTAACTCCCCATCCCTGGAAATCCCTAAAATGTTTCGAAACCTGCAGACGACCCTCGGAATGGATTGGACTCACGTCAATGACCTCACAATCAGAAAAAGTACCTTGGCATTAGATCCTGGAATGCCAGATCACAGAATTACCGTGGCGCTGTTAAGGACCTTTTACAACAGGCCGGAACGAACTGGACTGGAAATCGAAAATTTGGAGTGGCCTTCATTGTGGATAGGGAGTTCAAATCGTACGTTCTTGATTTCAAGGCAATACACGAAAGGTTGTGTGTGATCGGTATCAAAGCGAAATTCTTCAAAATCTGGCTGATCAATGTTAACGCCCCAATCGAAGAAATGAAGGAAACGTTCCAAAATCACCTGGAGAGACAAGTCGACTCATTGCTTACAAACGACCTAAAAATAATTCTGGGTAATTTCAACGCTGAAGTTGGCAATGAGATATCTCATCGGGGAACGACTGGAGGATATTGCTTCCATAATGAAACAAATGACAACGGCCAGCGCCCGATTGTCTTGGCTTATAGCAGAAATTTAGTCATACGTTCATCCTGCTTCCTACATTGACGCAAGACACAAAACCAGATCGATCATGTTCCGATCCAATAACGGTGGGCCTCGAGCATACTTGACATCCGTATACACCGAGGAGCCAATTATGACTCAAATCATTGCTTGATCAAATTAACCTATCGATGTCGTTTGTCAAAGGTATATTCGGTGAAGACCAGTCCACTACAAAAATTTGACATCGAAAGGCTCCAAACGGCGTCTGTGGCAAAAAATTTCACGGAGACCCTCAACAAATAGTTGGCTTCCATCTTATCAGATGCATCGTTAAAGACAAGTAATGAGCTCTGGATGGAAATGAAAGCGGCTATTAAGACCGTGGCAGAACAGGCGATTGGACACTAAGCCCAGCGCAAGAGAAATGGTTGGTTCGATGATGAGTGCCAGAATGCGTTAGACAAAAAGAATCAGGCGTACAAAGATTACGTAGGTAGGAAAACCTGGACGAAGAGAGTACACTATGAAAGTCTCAGAAGAGTAGCGAGCAAAATAATTAGAATTAAGAAAATAAAATTCTTTGACGACCAATTGCGAAGCATAGATGTAAGCCTAGCGAGCAACAACACAAGACAAGCATACAAAGTAGTGAAAAACCTGAAACGTGGTTATCAGCCCCAAACCACGTTCTGTCGTGTGATGGAATCGGCAATATCATCGCTGATTAAACCAAGATTAAGGAAAGATGGGCATCATATTTCAAGAACCTCATTAACCCTCCGCACAGCTCAAGAACATCAGAGCCTACAGATGTCTGTAGACAGCTTCTACTAGCCCCACCAACTCTGGATGAAGTTTGTTCCATCATCAAAGCCCAAAAGAATAATAAAGCGCTGGGCATCGACGAGATTCCAGTGGAGCTCATCAAAGACGGTGGCAGCAGTGTTCATGATTCACAAAGTCATCCAGCACATTTGGCAACAAGAACATATGCCAAAAGAGTGAAGCCAATCAATTAAATTCCCTATTCACAAAAAAGGTGACAAGCTACAGTGCGAAAATTATAGAGGCATATCACAACTTTGTACGGCGTACAAAACATGTTCAAAAATCCTAGAAAATAAAATCGGATCATATGCCAACAGTATCAAGGTGGTTTTGTAGCAGGTAGATCTACAATAGACCGATTGCTCACAGTCAAGCAAGTACTTAAAAAATGCTGGGAGTTGAACGTAAACGTGCCTTAAATTTTTGTTGATTTTAAGCAAGCACACGACAGTATTCATAGTAACGCACTGTACCCAGCAATGCTTTGCCTTGGCACCCCAGCGAAATTAGTCCATCTTACTAAAATGACAATGACGGCGACGACCTCCCAAGTCCGCATCAATAACCAACTCACCGATGCCTTTGACACAAATATCAAACTAAAGCAGAGGGATAGGCTGGCCCCATTGCTATTCAATTTGGCTCTCGAGTACGTCATAAGAAAGCTAACTGTCCATACACGAGGTACATTACTAGACAAGTCAAACTAAGTGGTAGCCTATATGGACGACATCAACATTTTGTTACGGTCGGTAATAACTGCCAAAGAACACTTCCTGGAACTTGACAGCGAAGCAAAACTAGTAGGGCTACAAATCGATGAAAATAAAACAAAGCTCATAACGCAGTCGAGGAAAAATACCTCAAATACACAAGATATCACACATGGCGAATATAGTATCGAAAATGTGGGCAAATTTTTGTATCTAGGTGCCAAAGTAATGAAGATGGGTAGTGAAAAAGACGAAACATCCCGAAGAATACAGCTCGCAAATAAAATTTTTTATTCAGTTTTGACGATCTTGAAGACCAGCTGCATACACAGGAAAACAAAGCTCCAAGTATACAAATCTGTGATAAGGCCTGTGTGATACTATGGGTGTGAAATATGGACCCTAACCCAAGCATCCGCAAATGTATAGAACGCCTTTGAGTGACGGGTCCTGAGGTGAATAATCGGAGTGCAGCTACTCGTAGACGGGGACCAATGACGAATTCGATACAACCATGAATTGTGTGAAATTTTCGACAAACCGAAGGTCTCAACGGTTTTAAGACTCCGGAAGCTGCAATGAGTTGAAAACATGAATCGTATGGACGAACAACGGATTCCCAAAAACGTATTCGCCGGGAGAACTGAGAGCCGGAGACCAGTGGGGAAACCGAGAAAACGCTGGTCTGACTCGGTCAACGAAGAAAGTTCACCGCTGCACGGATTTCAAAATTTGAAGACGCGGTCTATTGACCGAGATAGTTGGAGGCGCTATTTGCAGGAAGCGAAGGCCCAAGAGGGGCTGTAGTACTGCGAAGAAGAAGAAATCTCCTGAGTTGCCTTCACACTTTTGCCTCCGTTTTGGAAGCTTGCATATTGCATGTTCATAAAAAGTCAGTCAGTGAGTTGTCAGTCAATTGTGCACAAACTCCTGGACTTCTCCATTGCTTTCGAATCGTTTTCTTCGAAGTATTTCTTTCAGTGGCACGAGCAAAAAAAAGGCACAGGGGGACAAGTGTCGAATACAAAGAGGGTGTTCGAGTGTTTCTCAGCCTATTTCTTCCAGCTTATCCCTTGTCAAAGCCACAGTGAGTAGCCTAGCACTTTCATGGAGAAGAATAACCTCTCTAAGGGGCATACCTCGTTTTTGTTTCGGTAGGCGGTTTGCACTGACTGTAACAACAGAAACAATTTACCGCCGATCACGTTCAAAAAGCTCTCGAATAGCTACCTCTAGATTGTTAAAAGTTGGTGTTAAGGCGAGAATATCTTTTTTGTTTCCTTAATTGGCTTCATTGTCGATCGTAGGCATTGTGAAAAGGTAGCCGTTCGAGAGCTTTTTGAGCGCGATCGGTGACGTTCAAAAAGCTCTCGAGCAGCTACCTCTACATTGCTAAAAGCTGCTGTTAAGACCAGCATATCTTGCTTGTTTCCTTGATTGGCCCCAGCTTCATTGTTGATTATAGGTATTGTGAAGAGCTCTTGGCAGCCACTTATTTTTAACCGCGACTGAATTGGCAATTATTGTCCCTTGCGCATTCTTGTACCAACTTATGTGTAACTCGCAGTCTTTCCGTGTACGTTTGTTAGAGGCATATACACGCCTGGCTTCGTTGAATGGCATGTGCTCATTGATCGTCAATATTTTGTTGTTGATTGCCAGTCACTTTTTCATCCCACCAATTTTTTTGGCTTGTATCGAAGGTCTCTATGTTTTTCTTTTTCTACTCTGCCTTTTGTGCGTGATTGTTTGTTCACTGCATCTCAGCATTCCTTGTTGAACCAGTGATTCCACTGTTCATTTTTATTGATGTCCCAATAGTAATATGAGTTTACTGAGCTGTGGTTTAATTCGTTTAGCTCATACTTTGGCATTGATAACTTAGCCAGTTTTAGGTTGCTAGAGATGTGGCATCGAAATTTGATCCTTGATAGGCAATGGCCCGTATCACAGTGCACTCTGTGGAATGAATGGGTGTCCATACCATTGGTAGCTTGTTTTTGTATAAGAACATAGTTGTTTTGATTCAACTTTTAACTATCAGGATGTGGATGTCTCGATGCAGGAAAAAGTTAACACTGAGAAATAAATTAATAACCAACTCACTGATTCCTTTGACACATATAAGACTAAAGCAGGGAGATGGGCTGGCTCAATTACTATTCAATATGCGGAAGCTACCTGTCGATACATGAGGTTCATTACTATACAAGTCGAGCTAAGTAGTAGCCTATGCGGACGACAACAGCATTTTGGCACGGTCATTAACAACTGCCAAAGAACTCCCCCTGAAGCAAACGTCGGGCTACAAATCAATGAAAATAAAACAAATCGCATGACGCAGTTGAGGAAAAATATATCAAATACACAAAATATCAGACTTGGCGAATACAGTATTGAAAATGTGAGCAAATCTGTGTGCATAGGTGACAAAATAACGAGAACCGGTAATGAAAGTGACGAAATACGCCGAATAATATAGCTCGTAAATAAAATATTTTTTTTTCTGTTTTGACGATCTTGAAAACCAGCTCCAAGTATACAAATCTGTGATAAGATCTGCGTTATGCTATGGGTTTAAGCGGCCAGTCCTAAGGCGAGCAGTCGGAGCAAAACTAAACGGGAACCAATGGTAAATTCGATACAACAATTCATTGTATGCTATTTTTGACGAGCCGGAAGTCTCAACGATTGTATGAGACTGCGGAAGCTGCAATGAGTGCAATGACCCTTATCGGATACCCAGAAAGGTAGTCGTTGGGAGGATAAAAGCCGGAGACTAGTGGGGAAACCGAGAAAACCCTGGTGTGACTCAGTCGATGAAGACAGTTCATTGCTGGTTGGACTTCGAAATTGGAGGGCGCGGTAAATGAACGTAGATGGTTGGAGGCGCTATTTACAGGAAGTGAAGGCCCGAAAGGGGTAGTAGTGCTCCAAAGAGGAAAAAAACAAAGAATAGAGCAACTCACACATTTCAGGTTATTTAGAGTGAATCATTGATGGAAAACATAAAGGTCTTGTAAGGTGAAAAGGACTCCAATCCATTCTGGTTCTTCTTGGAACTCTAATTGCTTTCGGCTTTTCTTAGAATGATGACTACCGGCAGTATAGACTCACAACCATCTTCTTATTGGAAGCTAGCTCTTCTTATTGGTACGCCCGTATCAATTGGAATAAGCTATTATATCTTCAGAAAGCAAACAAAAACATTATGGGAAGACAAAACTGACTCAATAGGAAAAGCAAAAGTGTTGAAAAGTTTAAAAGATAAATCAATCTCAATCGGTGGAGATTCCACACCATCAGATAGTAAAAAAAATCCACCACGTTATGAGAAAGAAGCCAAAGAACAGATGGAGAGATTCACGCCCCTAGCTCAAGCTCAACAATACAGAAATGAAGGCAATATTTGCTTCAGGAATGGAAAATATGATGAAGCCTCTGATTACTAGGATTAAGCAATAAAACAAGTCCGTCCACTAATGATATGGATTTGGCAATATTCTTTCAAAATCATACAGCCGTTTATGAAATACTGAAAAAATGAAATCAAGTAAAGGCTGATTATACTAAGTCTCTGGAATATAACCCATGCTACACAAAAGCATATGTTAGACTAGCAAAATACACACAGGAACCAAAACACACAGTAAATATATGTAAGTCTTGCGCTAACCCATGGTCTATGGAAAACTCATACAAATGACGTCACGATCGCGAAAAGTGAAAAAGAAGGTATACGCACTCCATCTTTGAGCTGTTTGCAGCAGTTGTTAGTTACCATCTTGTGCAACTGACAGTTTGGCCCAGTTCAATTCAAATCAGTTTATATCAATGTTGCTCGCAGCAACTTTCTTGCAAAACATGGGGAAATCCATTGTTGCTGATCGACTTGTAACAAACAGGGGGAAGCCAAATATGGCTGACGAACTTGTTATGGACCAACTTGAATTGAAATTTGGGGAAATGTTAAATGAAAAGTAACGTTCGTGGACGATGGAACCACGGAAGCCACTGCAGTTGCAGACATTAAGTTTCAGCAGAGGGGTGCGTAACCCGGGGTGCATACTGAGGCCGGCTCGCGCTCAGTCGTGTCGTGGGTATTCCGGAACACCCTCTGCTTGTACTGAGCCTCCCTACATATAAAAACTAACATGAAGGGAAAACGACGGGAGAGGGGGGGGGTCATATTGAGAAATGAAAAATTAATATTTTTGCAAATCATGACCGTTACATTTTATAAAACGTAATTTCCACAGCATGTTCAACAATTTTGAGATACCAATCAAAAAAAAACAGACCCCTCAATAATTTTTGTGTAACTAAATCAAATAAGATTTTAATCAAATAGCAAATTACAATAAATTAGAATAATATGCAACGGATAAAAGAATGTCAAAAAAAAACACGGAACAATATTAATTATTTACTTACTCTCTCTTTTTCTGTGGATCTCCGAGCACTCGGCGAAGGACACCAAAAAAAAAAAGAGGTGGGGCAACTGAAAATTTAATTCATTTTAAGTTCAAACTCATTAATTATAGATAAACGGCCAGTTCATCCTAATATTTAATCCACTCGTGTGTTTCCATTAATTTCAGCATTGATTTAGTTAGATAATTTCACCTATTATTTCTGCCGCATAGGTTATCCAATAATTCAGTTTATTGATAAATTTAAACCCACTTAGCAGTTCTACCTATCATTTGGATTAAAGGAAAAAAGTGGTAAATAAAGGAGTCCACTCTTTTATCGTACGAAAATGGCTTATCACATCACTTATTGCAAAAAAAAACCCTTTCTTATGCGAAAAAAAAATTTTTTTACAAAGAGGTAATAGTTTCGCGACCTGTGTTCATCTGTCTTTTCGTGTTTCATGGCAAGTTTCCTCAGAAACTATAAAAGCTATAATGCTCAAACTTTGTGGATACCAAAAATTAAAAATTTTTTTCTTTTAACAACGAAGTAGCCCTTAAACATTTTTTTAAATCAAATATAGTCGAGTTGGGTATCAAAGGTCTTGATTAGAACTATAAGAATCTGAAAGAAAAAGGTCATTTTATGCATCAGAGAGGGGGGGGGGGGTCCAGGGGTGGCAAAACGTACCTAAATTTTGTACCTTCTATCCCCCCGCGATTGGACACCATTGAGTCTAAAATCTTAAAATAATCACGGAGGTGGGGCCTTAATGAGTGTAAGGGCAGCAAATACCTCAGAGTTCGAAATTCGCTCAACATTGTTAATAATAGCATGATTTGAAGATTTTACAGTTTCGCCCATAAAATAAAATCCATACCCTTAAAAAAATTTGTAGTTATATAGATTGGTATAAGATCTTAATGCTCACAAAATTTTATGAAAATCAAGTCATAATTGAGTGAGTTATAGCTATTACAATTGAATGGAATTACAACAACAACAACACGTGTTTATGGTTGATACATATTTCAAATTGCCTAGGCACTTTTATTTTCTTACAATTTTCATGAAAAATTTAAGGAATAGTGTCTAATTTAAATATGTTCAATCAGCTGAGCATTCAGATAAATTATTTAAGCTCCATCAAAATGGCGGCTGCAATGTACTTATGAAAGAAACCCTGCACCTTTTGCATCAATTGGAACGCTTTCTTAACCAATTATTGGATGAATAATTCTAATTACCGATTCACACTACTAGAAAATTTGTTTCGAATCCTAGGATGGTTACAAAGTCCTTCTGGTTGGAGCACTCTCCTACTTACTCAACTTGTTTTTATCTCGCATAATTTCTTCATTCGGCTTAATGGTGATTCTTAATAAACGACAATTTCCTCCATCGTTCTACAATACTTTTCAATCTAAGTTAACAACTGAAAACATTCTAGTTAGGTACCCGGTGTTTCTACGGTAACATATCATTTTGAAGGTGAATCTTTTCAGATATCTTGATAATCGATTCCATAAAGAGCGTCACACTTATCAATTATTTATGCAGAGGCTCACCTGTCTACCAAATTAATTTCCATAAAATAAACAATGCATAACAAATACATCAATTTTTTCTATGCCTAACTCCAAAATCAAATACTACAATTTATTGCACAATAAGAGCTTAAAGGTGTATCAGTCAATCAATCAAACGACGTGTTTATAGAAATTCGAGAAAATCAAATCCATTGTTAAGAAGCGCACAACGCGTCGTCGTTATCTTGACATGCTAATGGGTCGTCATAATTTAATGCGCCTATTACCATCATTCCACTATTATTTCACTAATCCTCTCCCCCAACTGATAAGACATCAACTTCCGACTCATAACAATTTAGCCGGTGAGCGTTTGATTGTGTTTTCATCACATACTCGTACTCGCATGTGCTGCTCAATTCTCATAATTATCAAAAAGTAGCATTTAGCGCCCCCTTAGCACCTGCAACAGGTGCTTGAAGAGAATCAAGTACCTTTTGATTGAGTGCGCTTCAGTGATGATACACTCAATCTCATGTAACTTTCCGTCAAGTGCGGCTGAAGTAGGTACGGAATGTGAACGTTAAGACGCACGGCAGCACATAGTCGTAATGTACAATAATTAGTGCAATTAATCGACTATTTAATCAAAATACGAAGACTGATCGCACGGCAAGCTCAACTTCATAACGAGTACGCTTTACGTGAGTCTTAGTCGGAAGAAAAAAGATTATTTAATCTTATTAGTGTAATTGAGTACTTGTATCTTTACTGACGTGTAAGCCATCAAAGATGTCGAGCAGCTTGGGAACGCGTATCTATAAAACAGAATGATCAAAGATTGAGGCTCAAAATGCGAAAACGCGCTCAATTCGCAGATAACTATTGTCAACAGATAATTTGTTTGTACGAGTATGTCGTGTTTAATTAATTTTTTCCGTTAGCACATTCCGTGGGGAGGGCTTTTAGGTGCCTATTTGCCCGCCACAATTGTGTTCAAGTTGATCGTCAACCTTGTGACACTATCTCAATTAATTGATGACTTCAGGGGTAATGATAAAGCGTTGATAATTGCATTTGAACCGCTTTAAATTGTGAACTCGATTGTATCTTACGGGTATTCAATTTTTCTATTCGTATATGATTGCAACGAATCATTCTTTTGCCAATTATTACCAAGAATGATGCAAAGTTTAAAAAATTCACTTGCATGTTAAATGGCAATAACAGAGATGGAAAAATGCTATTTGTATGAATAAAAAAATTTGTGTTATTATTCCGTGCGATGATATTAAATCACAAACGGAAGATGAGTGAGCAACAAATATAAATTTAAATTAATTGTGAATTGAGGTGGCTCTGTCACCACACGAAATTGCAGTTGATTTAGCCAAAAGCATTTGAGAGTTATAGAGTATAAGAGAGGTGATTATCCAATCTAGAAGAGCTCCCGATTATTCAATCAAAAAGATCAAAGCACGTGTTTTTGTTCGAGATACACTTCCAAGGCTTCAATTGTGATCTGTCCCAGACTCTTTAACAGATAATAGAGTATTTGGGGGTCTTTGGTGCATTTATTAGCCTGTTTATATTTGAATTTAAAAAGCAAGATTATAAATGCAAAATTGAATTGAGTGCATTTTAGATTGGAAATTTTGCCATAACAATTTCTGAGAGTACACTTTAGTTTAGGTTAATATTTTTAAAATGTTCTTTATTGAGATCAGTTTGTTAGCATTTTTTTAAAGCTATAAAGAAAAAATGTGTATGAAAAAAGCTTATATTTTTCCATTTCGTTTATCTATAAACGCAAATACACCAGAAATTGTGTATTTGTGGTATTTTTTCTCGACTCCGTCATGAGTTTTGTTTTATTCTGATCGATTTGTAACCCTGCTAGATTTGCTTCGCTGTCGAGTTTCAGGAAGATTTCTTTGGCAATTGTTAATGACCATGACAAAATGTTGATGCCGTCCGCATACGCTACCACTTAGCTCGACTTGTATAGAAATATACAGGGTGGGCCAGCAAGAATTGCGAATTTGAAAAAATCATTAAAAAAAAACTGAGTACAATTCACATACAAATTTTTATTTCTATAAAAATTTACATCTGGGAAATTCATTTCTTAAAAATAACGTCATCCAGGTGTGCACCATCCCGCTGCAAACATTCTTCGAATCTGACCCTCAAATTGGTAAAAACTCGCTGGCACATTGCACGGGGAATAGCTGCCATTTCTTCCCGGATATTGGTCTTCAACTGGTTAATCGTGGCGGGGTTATTGGTGTAGACTCTACTTTTTAGGTATCCCCACAAAAAAAAGTCCGGTGGCGTCAGATCCGGACTTCTAGGAGGCCATGCAATGTTACCTCGGCGCGACATCAGTTTCCCAGCAAACATCTCGTTTACGACCGCCAAAGAAGCATTAGCTGTATGGCATGTCGCGCCATCTTGTTTAAACCATGTCACACGATTATAGGCTTCAAATTGTTGCAGTTGTGGAAAGAAAAAATCCCTTAACATGGCTATGTATCGGTCAGAATTTACAGTGACAGATTGGCCTTATTTATTTTCGAAGAAGTAGGGTCCGATAATTCCGTTCTTGTTGACCTTGGGCGTCCTGCAGGCTTCTATTTGAGAGTCGAACCAGTCTCTTTGAACTTTCTGACCCACGATCGAATCACACTTTCTTTCGGACACTGATTTAGGTCATGTAATCCAAACTCACGCCGAAATAAACGCCGAACAATAGCGCACGAATTGTGATTTTTGTAATAATGTTTAACGCAGAATGCACGTTGCGCTCCGGTGAAGTGATCCATCGCGACTAAATTTCGGAGAACCGAGCTACTTAACCCCACCACCCGCGCAGTCCCCTCTCTAAAGCTTCAAACGCAAGAGTGTTTTTAAAATCATACGCCTTTCTGGCCCACCCTGTACCTCGTGCATCGACAGAAAGCTTCCTTATGACGTACTCCAGAGCCAAATTGAATAGCAATAGGGCCCTTCTTTAGTTCGATATTTGAATGGCTGGCTGGAAGAACGCGGTACGTAAATTTCGCTGTTTTCAGGAAGCTTGTTTTTAAACAAAGTAGTTTACCTTTTATTTTCCGACAAATGATGACCTACATACCTCGTTTTTTCATCCGATTTTTTTCTTCCTCTTCTTTGGACCTCTTCAAGTGAAAAAAGGTCTTTTTAATAATTCATACTGATTTATTAATACAAATAATTTATTTTCATTTCAAGTCTCACATTATAAAAAGTTATAATACTATTTATTTATTTATTTACCGGTAAAATTTACATGTAAGATACATATGCATAAATATATATATATATATATATATATATATATATATATATATATATATATATATATATATATATATATATATATATATATACACATATATATATATATATATATATATATATATATATATATATATATATATATATATATATATATATATATATATATATATATATATATAAAACAGTAAACTGCAGAGGGAACTTTATCCCTGTACGCAAACTGGTGTGCTTAAAAACTAATATCTTATAACTTAAAGAAAGATACATTTGCAAATATTATGTAAGCATTTCAAATAAGGTTTTAAAATTTTTTAAATTTGCGCTGCAAACTATAAAATTCCTAGTTTTATAATTTTATAATCCAAGATAACAATTTATTTTTAATATTTATCTTACAACCATGTAAATTTTTAAGTTCTTTTGGTAAACGATTAAAAAGTTTAATCGAAACAATATAACTATTTTTTTCGCTTATTTTTTTGGAGTTTTTTGGTAGCAAAATTGACTTATGTCTAGTGATACTTTGTGAGTCTTTATAATTATTTCGATGTATTTCATAATAATATGTTAGTGCTTCAATTAAGTATATGTGATTCACTTTTATTGGATTTCTATCGACAGTAAATTTATTTTTGTTAACTATGCCAAGTATCCTGTTTTGCAATGATATAATATATTTCAAGTTATTATTATATGCCCCACCCCATGCAAGAATTCCATAGCTTATAAGTAGCATAGTATATAATTCTTAACATATCGGTACTCATGCATTTGGATAGCTTATGAAAAACATAGACTATATACTTTGTTTTTTGATGTAAATATTCAATATGTTTGTTCCATCTAACGTTATAATCAAATATTATACCCAGGTATTTACAGTACTCAACCCTTTTAATTGTTTTTTTATCAATAAATATGTCTATCTTCTCGGGCACGCTATCATAATAATTTCCAAATGTCATGAATACACTTTTTTCAACGTTAAGTGTTAATTTATTTAGTTTTACCCAAATTGATATTTTTTCTAGCAAAGAATTGATCTTAATCTGTGCACCCATCCATGTGTCATCTGTGGAAATAGCAGCAGTATCATCTGCATACGATAAGATAGAATCATTTGGAAGACTGTCAAGCAAATCATTAACATAGAGTATGAAAAAAAGTGGACCAAGTATCGTTCCCTGTGGAACACTCGTATCAACTATCTTGTTTTCACTCAATTTATCGCCAATTCTCATCCTCTGTTTTCTATTATTTAAGTAATTTTTTAAAAGTAAATGAGCATTTCCTCTTATACCCAAAAAATATATTTTTTTTTAACAAAACCTCGAGATCTACCGTGTCAAAAGCTTTGGCCAAATCTAAAAACACTACAATAATAGGAGTACTCTTATCTAAATTATTGTAAATCATATTTGCAAGGTGATTTAATGCATCTTTGGTGCCTAGTTTTTTCATAAACCCATATTGCTTGCAAGAAAAGATTTTATTTACCCTCATAAACTTATATATCCTTGCATGTAAAATTTTTTCAAAAATTTTAGCAACATTCGATATGAGAGATATTGGCCTATAATTTGAGACGCTGCTTCTACTTCCTGACTTATGAATAGGTACGATTTCAGCGATTTTAAGCGAATTAGGCCAGATCGATTTTTGAATACAGAGATTAATGATGTAACAGAGTGGATCACATATAGCCCAGTCATATTAGGGCTTTCACCTCGGAATGAAAGATAATAAGCTGCAAATTGGTATGAACCTTTGTTTTGTCATTCTAAATGTTGTCTCAAAAGTCACAATCGTTATCGTGTCCGCCTCTCAAGATATTCAAGGTCAAAGGTCACAAAAATCGGTTTTTCGCGAATATCTGGCTTCCTATCGGTTAAATGAGATTTGCATTTATTATAAAAGTTGCAGGCTATAAAATTCCCTACAACTTTTGTTTAAACTTTTTTTCATACGACCAACCGTTTTGAAGGTAGAGCGCGAAGAGTGCACATCGTACAGTCATATACGGCCTAATGCAAGGTCAAGCGTGAGTTATGGTTATCAGTACGTTATAAAGTCAATTATTTACTTGGAAATTATAATTATTAAACAATGCCTATTATTTATGTACTAACTATTAATTATTTATATTTAATTAAAGTAAGTAACTTGATTATTTATATATAATTATTCATATTTAACTATTTAAGTATAAAATATTATTAATTCTGGATTATATATTTTAGTTTTATTTTAAGTTAAAATGATAGTAAGAGTATATATTTTACACATATTTTTATTTATTATTAAATACGGCATAATATACATTTATCAAAATGTGAGTTCAAATATCAAAAGTATCTTTGTTGATTTTAATTGTAATGAAATTGGAAATGGAAGCTAATTATCTTCTTCTTGTTCGTCGTCTTCTTCTTCTTGTCGCTCAAAAATGTTCGATTCATTGTCATCATCCTCATTATCTGTCATGTTCATCTCCAAACCTTCCAGAATATCGGGATCATATGTATTTTCTTCATCGGGATTACTTGGATACAGTGAAGCGTTGAGGCAAGCTTGTCCGTTGCACTGGCCGCAAGCTAAAGAACATTGTAGCCCTGATTTTCTGCATCCACAGCGGGAACCACAACCATTTTTGCAATTGCAAAATATTACGTTTAGTAGTTCGGCTGGTGCTGGAGGTAATAACGTTCGTATGGGCTCCAGGATTTCATTTTCAAGCATCCAGCCCCATTCTTTAGGTTCTAAGTCCTTCCCTAACCACGTTTGAATCTGGTAGTAGACACGTTTTATGTGTTGATGAGCTGCTACACTTGTTGGTGGAAGTGTTGACAGTTGTACAGGTTTATTTAGTTTTGTAAATTTGATGAATTGCGTGTAGCGGAAATGATCAATGTTGTCCTCAGATTTTGGAGCATTATATAATGCCAACAAGATGCGCACTCCATTTTCTAATAATGTTTGTTGTGGGCAGTTTTCTTGTTGAAATACTTCCACCAGTTTATCTAAATCAGGAATTTTTTCCAATGCTCTAGTAACAGTTTTTTTTCCTTTTTTAAATAGCGCAGAAGTCGTGTCACAGCCACTGAATGCGTGTAAATAAAACTAAAATATATAATCCAGAATTAATAATATTTTATACTTAAATAGTTAAATATGAATAATTATATATAAATAATCAAGTTACTTACTTTAATTAAATATAAATAATTAATAGTTAGTACATAAATAATAGGCATTGTTTAATAATTATAATTTCCAAGTAAATAATTGACTTTATAACGTACTGATAACCATAACTCACGCTTGACCTTGCATTAGGCCGTATATGACTGTACGATGTGCACTCTTCGCGCTCTACCTTCAAAACGGTTGGTCGTATGAAAAAAAAGTTTAAACAAAAGTTGTAGGGAATTTTATAGCCTACAACTTTTATAATAAATGCAAATCTCATTTAACCGATAGGAAGCCAGATATTCGCGAAAAACCGATTTTTGTGGCCTTTGACCTTGAATATCTTGAGACGCGAACACGATAACGATTGTGACTTTTGAGACAACATTTAGAATGACAAAACAAAGGTTCATACCAATTTGCAGCTTATTATCTTTCATTCCGAGGTTGACCCCTATTTTTACCTAATATGACTGGGCTAATATATAATCGATTGCAACTTTGAGAGCTTTAGTGCTAATCATATCAACACCGCCGTTCTTAAACTTAAATTTGGAAATAATAATATTTTTTATCTCTTGTGTATCTGTAGGATGTATAAAAAAGTATTTAGGGTTTTGCTGCGGTAATTCAATTGTTCGAGTCTCATTATTTACAATTTTATTACTGTGTTTTTTAGCAATTGTACTAAAATAGTTATTCATGGAGTTAGATGTTTCAAACTCATTTACAATTTTATGCATATTATCATCAATTATGTAATTAATAGTAGATTTTCTATTATTTTTTGACTTATATTGACTTTCTGACCAATATAATTCCATAATTTTCAATCTGAGCTTTGTCATACATAAGTTTCGCTTTATTAATAATATTATCTAAAATTTTCAGATAGTTTTTACATTTCATCAAATTTTCAGAACTTTGATTTTTTTTGTATATATGATAAAGTTTTTCTTTTTCCTTGCAGAACTTAACTATTGCTTTTGTTATCCATGTTTTTCTATGTTTATTTTTAGTTTTTAGGGTTTTGTACTAAAATACAAAACCCTATTGCAATCACGACCTGTGTCCGTCTATCCGTCCGTCCGTCCGTCCGTCTGTATGTCACAGCACTTTTTCTCCGAAACTATAGAGGCTACAGCCGTAAAACTTTGTGGAAAGGTCAGAAGTGGTGACTTCTTGAGAGTTAAAGGTTGAAAAAATTTTTCAAAGGGGTTTAAGGGGGTCTCCCCATATAGGGAGGTGAACCCTCAAAAACATTTTTTCACCATTGGTAGTCGAGTAGGGTGTCATTGGAAAGGTCTTAATGAGGTCTTTTCAAAACAAGTCTTAAAATTGCCTTATTAGTACCGAGGGGGGCAGAGGAAGGGGAAATGTACGAACTTTTCGCGTACCCCCCCTCGCGATTGGACACCTTCCATCCGAAAAATCTGAAAATAATCATGAATGTAGGCCTTAATGAGTACAACAACAACAAATACATGAGAAGTCGAAATTCACTCAACTTTGTTAGTAATAGTATGATTTATCGATTTTATGTTTTCTTGAATAAAATCTAAACGGTTCCCTTAAATTCAATAAAGTTTTGCAAACAGATGACTATTTATAGGATTGATCTTTTCTGAAAGTTTCATAAGGATCAAATAGTATTTGACGAAGTTATAGCGATTTGAATTTCCCTATATTACTATGGAGCAATATGCCCTGTATTACTATGGAAACATATGGCTATGGAGCCATATGCGCTTTTTACCGACTTAGAAACTACAGCTTTGCTAGGATTTGCATGAAAATTGCAGGAATGATAGGTATCATGAAGGTGAGTACATATAATTGAAACAAGTCGAATAGGCAGGAGAGAGCTCCTAGCAAAAGGGCTTTGTAACCATTCTAGGATTCGAAAAAATAGGCCATGAATCGATGATTACATTACAGAGAAGTATGAGTATCAACTGGAAATTCTCTATGAGAGCCTTTCAAAACAGTTCTTAAACTGACAGTTTTTGCTTCAGTGGGGGCACAGGGGGGGAAATACATGAAAAATGTGTTTCCTCCCTCGCGAATGGTCACCCGTGATCTAAAAAATCTGAAAAAACTATCAAGGGAGTTATTTATGGGTATAACTATAACAAATACCTCAGAAGTCAAAATTCTTTCAACTTTGTTTATGATAGTCTGATCCTCGAATTTCACATTTTCTCCAATAAAATCGTCTTTGACATGTTTCTTGATTTTATTCGTTACTGGTTACTGCATTTTGTAAGTTGAGTACAAAACCCTTCTGAAATGAGCATAGGTCTGTCTACTCAACTTGTTTTAGTTACTTTGAACTTTTCTAAACAACTTTTCATATTTATTATAAACCAGTCCGTAGCTTCATCTGGATCAGAAAAACAATATATTAGAGACCAATTTATCAAACTAGCACTACGCAAAAAAATTCTACAGTCAGTGTAAACATAATTATTAGCTATCAGTTTATCAGGTTTGAATTTAGTAAGTTAAGTTGACTATTAAAGTGTAATGATCACTTATAGAATTTTGAACAGTAAAAGATTGAATTTCTACTTTTTAAAATATGTTATCAATGCAGGTACCCCTATTTATATTGCTGTCTGACGGTCGGGTTACTTTTTGAAAAGATGGTAGGAAACCCAGTTCTAAGAAATTATTTATGAATTCCTGGGTTATGATATCGCATACCAACAAGTCAATATTGAAATCTCCAACAACCAGATGATTTTTACAATTTTTCTTATCTATCAGATACTTCTGGAGGCTTTTAATAAATTCAATTTTCTTAATACTATGTGATCTATATAAAGCGGACAATTTTGTGACGCTGCCTTTGTCCATTTTTATGATAGTATTAATAATTCTTAATTGATCAACCTGAATGATTTCAGTCTCTTCATTCAGACAGTTTTTGACATACACTATAACCCTGTAGCGGATGTCGGTGGCGGTCGATGTTTATTTTATAAATGAAATACTATATTTATAACAACAAACAATAATTTTATTTTAACAAAACTTTAGAATATTGAGCACGTAAACGAGTGATCGCCGTATCGTGACGTGAAGCATTCTGTTTCTTCTCTCCAATTCCATCCTTTATATATCCGCGGCGATGATAGCGTTGTGAGAGATTTGGGATGCTCGCGGTTTTTCCCGGACTAATTACACACGGCGTTTCGTCATAACTTTGCATGTGCGAAGGATTTCCTAATTATCCCTTTTCGGAGAAGACAGGGTTTGAGGATGATGCAAGGACGTTATATGCGGCGACGTGTGTTTATTGCCGTTTGGGTTTATGTTGTTTTTTTTTTTATTGCCGGAAACTTTGTATATCGTTGCCGCCACATCACCCCCTTGCAAGTGATGAAGTCACGTTGAAGATGATGATTGCATTACGATTTACTGGGATCCGGCTTGGTAGCGTTGTACGAAGCGAACCCGTCGTTCTGATCGTCGAAGTTTCTGTTGCTGCTGCTCTTGTAGCTGCAACCTTGATCTTTCTGTGAGAGGGTTGTTGGTAGGATCTAGTTGGGTTTCCGTCTGTTGCTTTGTCTCGTTGCTGATAATGATTTCATGGTCTTCTGGAGTCATCTCATTCAAGGTGTACACGGGTTTTACTCGGTCGATTGATACCGTGATATCTTTTCCTCTAATCCTTATGATAAAAGTCTTTTCGCCACGTTTGATTACCTCATATGGGCCATCGTATGGCATTTGCAAAGCGGTTTTAACAGCATCATCTCGTAAGAAAACGTGTGTTGTTGTAGCAAGGTCTTTGAAAATAAACGGTGTGCGTGCACCATGTTGGCTTATTGGCACTGGTCTTATTTGCTCAAAGTGTCGTCGTAACTCCTTGATGAATTGTGCTGGTTCGTTGTCTGCGCATGCAGGTTCTAAGAATTCTCCTGGAAGGCGCATGGGTTGTCCACATAACATCTCAAAAGGAGATGCACCTAAGTCTTCGCGGATAGTTGCTCTGATGCCCATGATGACATCGAATCGCTGCTTTTAATTGGCGATGAAAACGGATGTCGGTGGCGGTCGATGTTTATTTTATAAATGAAATACTATAATTATAACAACAAACAATAATTTTATTTTAACAAAACTTTAGAATATTGAGCGCGTAAACGAGTGATCGCCGTATCGTGAAGTGAAGCATTCTGTTTCTTCTCTGCAATTCCATCCTTTATATATCCGCGGCGATGATAGCGTTGTGAGAGATTTGGGATGCTCGCGGTTTTTCCCGGACTAATTACACACGGCGTTTCATCATAACTTTGCATGTGCGAAGGATTTCCTAATTATCCCTTTCCGGAGAAGACAGGGTTTGAGGATGATGCAAGGACGTTATATGCGGCGACGTGTGTTTATTGCCGACTGGGTTTATGTTGTTTTTTTTTTATTGCCGGAAACTTTGTGTATCGTTGCCGCCACAACCCCATCCGCTTTATTTAGTTCACTACCATTATAGTACATATTATATCCATTTAGTTGGAAAATATTAGTATTTGTAACAGTCCACGCTTCAGCACAGCAAATATATAGAGGTTTTGAAACTAAACTCTCAACAAATATTTCTAAGTTTGCAAAATTGGCATTAATACTTCTAATATTTAAATATAGTATCAAATTATCATGTTTAATTAAATGTTCATTTAGAGTCTCTACATCAACACATATGTTTTCGATCACTAATGTATCGTTTACTATTTTATCAAAATTCTCGAAGTTATGTGCCATCTCTATGTCTGCTTGTTTTATTAAGATGAAAATTACTGTTGTTTGCTTCACCATCGGTTGAAGTAGTTGCTGCATTATTGTATAAAGTAGGTCCAATCTGATTTCGGTAATTAATTGTACCCAAATACCTTGATATTTCAGGCATTACAGGGTAGTCAGTCATTTCAATTCTTTTGTTAATTTTAAACTTAAGATATTGACATAGCGAACTATCTGTCGCAACATGTGCTGTATTGTATTTCATTTTCGATAATTTATTGTGATGAATACAACTCACACATTGGCTGACTGATTAATTACAATCTTTCGTACTGTGATTACCTGCACATTTCAGACAAACAGTATCATTTTTACATTTCGCACTGCTATGTCCAGTTCGTCCACAATTATAACACGGTTTAGCTACAATTATGTCGTAAATCCTACAACATTGATAGCCAACAAAAACCTTTCCACCATTATCTCTTATAATCTTATATAGACTTGCGGTAACCTCGAGAATTGCACTTTGCCATCCTTTGTTGTTAGTGCATAACTTTAGAACTTTGCATTTTTCTTCCGAATTGCGAAAATTTCTCTGATTAATATCAGCTTCCAAAGCAACGTTATCCAAATTTGCACTTTTATCTATACCCACTACTTTGATAACAGGTTTAAGCAGTGATTCTTTTTCTATTTCAAGATTTTTAGATAAATTATTATGCAATCATTTCTCAGCATGATATAAGCTATCACTATCAAGACAATTTATTATAAGATTGTTACTTTTGGTTAAAAAGATATTTTTAGTTTTAATAGACTTTTCCTTGATTAGACATTTGCCAATAGTTTCTTTAAGGTTTGTGTCATCATTCAGATTCTTCTTCTTTATAATAATTTTTGGGACCCTCTTGGGCTTAGGCTTTGGAATACTAACAGTTTCAGCATATGATCTCTGATCTTTATTGTTGGAAATCTTATCATTGTTTAGTAATTCTTTTGAAAGTGCATTTTTATCCATGAGTTATGCATTCAATTGCCTAAGAAGGACTATTCCTTTCTTCATATTATCCAAATTAGGTTCCTCATCGATGATTGCATTGTTATGTGGTAATTGCGTTCAAAAGAACAATAAAATTTTAATAATTAAGTTGATGGAAGCCCTCTATAAAACTGACGATGCTCTTCTTTATCCATAAATTGAATCATATCCATAAGATTTTTTTTTCTTTCATTTCGTCATACAAAGATGGTAGACATCTAAGGTATCTGTCGTCCAAGTCAGTGGGGTCGTGCATACAAATTAATAGGATCATCATTTGTCATTTTGAACCAAGTAATCTCGGTGATTTTTAACTTGCCCTTCTTTAATTTTGGAGTCAAATCATCGAAATTTTTGAAATCGTTTTGGTTCATTTCAATTACCAGAAAAGGTTTATTCTCTCACGCATCATATACTTGCAGTCAGAAGGAACAATGGGTTTATGAGACTTTTTGAAGCGCTCAATTACAGCGAAATTCCTATCACATGGCATAAAACTGTGACCAGATTTCAAAAATGTTTGTTCTGTTTGAGTAAAGTACCCACCGTGTATCAACAACATGTACTTAGTCGTGCCATAAATTCTGTCCCTAATGTAAATGCGTCTAATTTAAAGGCAAAATGAATAAAATACAAGGATGTGTACTCATTTTATTTAACACTAAATAAACAATTGTGAAAATATAAAAATTATTCAAAATGTCCACCTTTTGCTTTCACACACTTTTTTAAACGGTCCGGCCACTCGTCTATCGCTGCACGCACCACTTCTAAAGGTATCGTGGCTGCTGTTTTCACCAAATCAGTTTTTAATGCCTCAATATTTCGATGAGGTTTAGCGCAGGCCCTCATCTCTAAAATATTCCATAAACGGTAATCCAAAGGGTTTAGGTCTGAGCTTCCGGAAGGCCAATCTTCAGCAGCAATAACCTCCGGTAAATTAGCTACCAGCCAGCGCTGTGTTGTATTAGCCTTGTGTGCGGGTGCTGAATCTTGCTGAAATATCCAGTGCTTTCTCGCGAACATGGTATCACTTAAAGGCTTAACTACCTGTTCTAAAATGTCATTTTGGCAATTAGCTGCTCGAGTTTTGACCACCTGTTCACAGAAATGCAAGCGAGTAACGCCATCGTACGCCACTCCCCACCAAATCATCACAGATGCTGGGTGATGTCCTCTTTGTACTTTTGAAATTTTCTCAGCAGCTTCTCGAGAGCTGTGAGCGTAAACTCTGTCATTTTGGCGATTGAATTTCTCTTCCACAGTGAAAATTTTTTCATCCGTAAACAGAATTTGGCGGTAACTACCACTTGCGTGTCGTTCGAATAACTTTTTTGATCTTGTTGCCCTGATGTGACGTAAAGCCGCTGTCAAACGCTGACCAGTAGTTCTTCGATAAGCACCAAGCCCAAGGTCTTCCTTTATGATGCGAGACATGTTCCGTCGCGGGATTTTCATCCCCCGTGCCATGATTTTTTGCTTACGGAGAGGTTTTCTGCGAATTCTCTCAGCTACAGCTTTAATGGCTGCTTTCGTTCTTGTGACACGTGGGCGACCACTTCTTGGTCTATCATCGGAAGAGGACGTCTCATTGTATCGCTTTATAGAGCGATAAACAAATTTTGAAGTTATTTTTAAAGGTTTTAAGATATCGAAAATCTCCTTAGTGTAATGCAATCACTGCAATACGAGCTTTATCATCTGAACAAACTAAACAGCACAACTTAAAATATTTTTTCATGATGCACTTATAAGAGGGACAGAACTTATGGCACGACTGTGTACATATATATAACACACCAGTTGTCGTTTTGTCCAGTACATCTATCCGACCATACAATGAATTTTCTTTCCTCTCCAGGATCCAACTTTGCATAGCTCGATATGATGTGCTTTGGTATACAAGAAGCGATTTCTTTGGAGCCTCTTTTTGCAATAGCTTCATGCCATACATACATAGACGCATGCCCAATATTCATGTTATGATTGCAAAATTATACGTGGAAAATTGCCTCTGATAATACATACTTGAATGTGTAAACGTCGGACAAGACAAGACTTGCTGGAAATCTACACATGATGTTATAAGATCTTGCCTATCAGAATCACTGTGTACCATTTTGTAAGCCTGATCTGTCCTCATGTGGTGTAATTTACTCTCCACATCAACTCTCTTTCGCTCGTCCTCGTTTGAAGCTGTCTTTAACTTAACGAACAATAATTCACATTGTCAACAGGTATCAGACCTCGGTACCCCAAATCTTAATTTGAAATCGTGATCAAACTGGGACTGGTACCACCCATATATGAATATGCACTTTACTTGTTCCGATTGTCAAGGTTTGGAAAATACTTTAACTAACATGTATGATAAGTTGATCAGCAGTATCGAAGATTTAAATGAAGAAAAAAATCAGCTTACCTCACGGCAGCATTCTCAGACGAGAGCTAACGATGAGAGTTTTGTGGAGATGGTGAGCAGCTGCGACGAATTAGCGACTAAACCGTCTGATAGCAACAAAAAAGTGTATAAAGCACTAGAATTATTGGGGAATCAGATAGTGTCAATAAAAGAGACAGTTACTCATGTCCAACCATCACAAAATAATGAAACTTTTAAGAAGTCATCATTGTTTGAAAGTAACGTCTCGAGCGCCCTGCAAAGTCTTAGTGAACAAGTTCAAAAAGTATCTTCACAGCCTGACAAATCAAGCGACCGAGAGGAATTTGCTCATATTCTCACCAGATTGAGCAGGCTCGAGGAGATGTGCACCAGTATTCTGAACCAGCAACATAAAACTTCATGGACTCCCCAGACATTGCGCTCAACGGAAACACAACATGCCAATTCAATATCATCACCTGATCCAACTCCTAACTATATCTTGGAACCTTCTGAACAGAAGAAGAATGGGAGGATCGCATCAAAAGATTACAAAAGTCAAAAATTAATCCTAGCCCATCTCTGGTAAAAATCGCAGATGCAGCGTACAGCATCTTCTTTACGAAGGGGAAAAATTTGAATGCAACCACTGTCAGAAAAAATATTGAAAACATACTCCACATCAATAGCTGCAACGTTGAAGAACTATCTTTTCAGAACACTCGAAGGAAAAGCTTCAAAGTGTTCATTCCATCACAGTATTCTTGGCTCTTCACAAACTACAGACAAAAGAAAGGCAACTACATGTGGAACGGTATGAGCTTTAAATTATGGAAGGAGCGTAATGGAGTGACAGAATCCAAGGCCAGCCGTGACAAAAGTAATTATAAGAAAGTATGTATTCCTAACTCCATAACTAACACTTCAACTTAATCCAACATCTCTTGTAACGCACCTCCATCCTTACCTCCTCCTATTTTATTGAATAGTGATACGTTAAATGAGCCAGAAGTCAACACCACTAAGGAGATTTGTGGCAAACCACGAATCCGTCCTCGATACCGGAAACATCCATCTCAACAACTAGGTACAGTAATTTCGTGCGTGGTGAAGACCAAATACCACCAGCCACGAGCTCATCCGGACTTCCAACTTTATCAACCACTTCAAAAAAGAGCGAATCATTTCTAGATCCACTCTTGCCACCCACTGTTAAGGCCACTATTGTCTCGAGTAACGAACTGGAGAAAAGGTACCTTATTTCAAGGCTCAGAGAGCACAAAATTTATGAATGTGGTCGCCTCTACCTCTCCTACATGCATAAAGTACCGGAAACAACCTGTATTGAAGGTAAAACGAGGACTAGTCTCAACATCATTATTCAAAGAGAAGGCCTTCCGGTCGATCTTGACGCCCTTCGGAGCTTATATTTTTCCTATCATGAAGAGTTGGGTGTGACCATAGACCAGGCAAAAAAAGATCTTGAGACCTATGCTTCCTTTGTTAGTTCCAGTTAAATCTCTTCACTACAAAGGACAAGAGAAAACCAACACAAATTTTTTCGTCCCCTTTCATAAGTCTATTCAACATAGCCTTAAACTGTTTTACCACAACTGTAGTGGTATCCATAATAAGCTGCCCCAATTGTTTCTTGACGCAAAATCTTGCCGTTTTAATATACTTACCCTGACCGCAACATGGTTAAATGACGCTCACAAAAATGAGGAGATTCTGGACAATAATTGGTCCATTTAACAGAGACGACAGAGATTTCCTTAGTACTGGACAAAGACGCGGAGGTGGTGTATTGATTGCTGTACATAACCCTCTCTTTAGTAAGCCCGTCAAGACGCTATCAAATTCATTATTCCAGCATAAAATAGTGCAAATAAAGCTGCAGAAATTTTATGTATATATTGGCGTCTTCTATGTCCCTCCAAAATCATGCTTACCTCCAGAATCTGTCGAAATTATCTATAATGCTGTATGTGATATGATAGTTGGAATTACTGCCGGAATTAATGAAGAAGACAGAGTCATTATAACTGGTAACTTTAATTGGCCAAACATTAAATTCATAACCGATGAACTTGGTAATCTTCTTCCCGTCAATCTTCTAGACAGTAATGACTTTAACTTAGTGAGTACCCTATATGGCAATGATTTGCAGCAAACCGCTCCTATCCCCAACCAAAACGGAAATTGGTTCGACCTCATTTTCACAAATGCACATGACGAAGTAGTGGTTAATCCAACTGATGAGAGCGGGTACCTGTTTTCCAACACAATTCATACTCCGCCTTTTCTGTTGAACTTTCCACTCCTGATTCAGTAAACCCTATTTCTTACAATAATGAGATTTTATATGACTTTCGTTATGGCGATTATAACAATATTAACAGCCTTCTATCAACTTTCAACTGGACTGGTACTTTGTCAACATTAGACTTGGATCAAGCCTTATCCACCTTTTATCAAATCATGCTTGACACTGTTGATTCATTTGTACCTAAAATTAAGAAAAAAGACAAGGTTTCTGAACCCTGGCTGGGAATTGACCTCAAGCGTTTACGAAACCAACGAAACAAGCTATATAAAATATTAAAAAATGGTAACAACGTTGGCGAAGAGTTTAAGAGACAATATGACGAGCTCGCTAATGAGTTTAAAATTAAATCTCAAGAAGCATATAAATCCTACATAAATGTTGTAGGTGAAGAAATTACTCGGAATCCTAGAATATTTTTCGAATTCGTCAACGTAAAACGTTAGATACATGGTTACCCTTCAGCAATGAAATACAATGATTCTATCTCTTCTTCTCCAGAGTAAATCTGTGAGTTTTTTGCTGATTTTTTCCAAGGAATCTACTGCGATCCTGGAATCTCTCAAAACCTTCCGTCCTCTGAAATAGCAACAAGAGCACAGATCGATAGTATTTCGATATCTGAAGAGTAAATTCGTCAAGCCATCGAAGCTCTTGATTTGAACAAAGGACCTGGCCCCGATCTCATTCCCCCTCGTTTTTTTGGCCCTCTGTAAAGATAATTAGTCGCTCCCTCTTTTCCTCATTTTTAATAAATCGCTTTCGAGCGGTGTTTTCCCCTCACATTGGAAACCATCTTATATAATACCAATCCATAAAAATGACGAAAAGCGGCCTGTTGAAAATTATAGGGAAATCGCTACGTTATCTTCCATACCGAAGCTTTTTGAAAAGATTTTATGCGATGAAATTTCACCTCTTATTGAACCTTATCTCAACGACGAGCAACATGGTTTCCGGAAAAGCAGATCTACTACCACTAACCTTGTCGTGTTGACGTCAGACATTCTCTGTGCGATGGAAAAAGGTAACCAAATCGACGCCATATACACCGATTTCAGCAAGGCGTTTGACCGCGTGAATCATGAAATATTGATAAAAAAACTGCATAGTTTTGGAATCACTGGCCCACCGCTTAACTGAATTCATTCATATTTGAAAAACCGCTTCCAATATGTCAAGTTCCAAGGTCGCTTATCGAAGAAAATTAATGTCCCCTCTGGGGTTCCTCAGGGTAGTCATCTGGGTCCATTACTTTTCAATATCTTCATATCTGACCTTTCAGCGGCACTATCCGATATACCTCACCTTTTTTATGCCGATGATCTGAAGGTATATCACATTATAAAATCGCATATTGACGCTTCTTTTCTTCAATCCAAATTAAATATTTTGCTCCAACGGTGCAACGATAATCAACTTGCACTTAATTTGGATAAATGCCATGTCATAAGTTTTTCCAGAAAAAAAAAGTCATCCTTAACGATTATCAAATCAAAAGCACGAGTTTGAGCAGAGTTGAGAGCATAGTAGATCTAGGCGTAATCTTAGACACACAGCTTCGGTTCAATCTCCAACATGACGAAGCCCTCTCTAAAGCTAATAGGATGCTAGGTTTCATCAAAAGGAGAGCCAAAGAATTCGAGAATTCGTCCCATTCTCGAATACGCTTGTTTGATCTGGGACCCAATTTACAACATTCATAAAACTAGATTCGAGTCGGTACAAAAACAATTTTTACTCTTTGCCCTAAGGTCCCTCTATGACCCCAGAGATTTCCATAGCCTTCCATCCTACGATAACCGACTCCAAATATTGAATATGGCATCACTAGCTTCTAGGCGTACTGCGTTGTCTTCATGCCTAATTTTTGATGTGCTTAGGGGTAATATTAACGTGAAATTTATTTCCGAGAAGGTACGGCTGAATAACCCTTCTAGAGTTACCAGAAATTCTCCTATGTTCACCACAAGAACACATCGGACCATATATGCGGATAACGCGCCAATAAATAGATGTTGTAAAACATTTAACAAATTCAGCAATCATTATTCCCCAACCATTTCCAAGTCCCTTTTCAAGTCCATAATTAAACAATCCTGCTCTTCCCGGATACAGTAGATCATTAAGTAACCTAATGTATAAATTGTAATATCTTTGTGTTTTGTTAAATGATGCCTTGTTTGGCAATAAATAAATAAATAAAATAAAAATATTTTTTTGTAGACAGTGATGCTAACAGAAAAATCTGGACTTTCACTCTTGAAAAGTCTATACATTTTAGCAAGGGTTAAGTTTGCACTCAAGCAGTTGTTCTGCATACTAATATTCCTGTTGTAATAGCTGGGTTCTGATGGAAAACTCTCAATATGTGCTTCTATCAAATTATGAATATTGTAATTCAACGCATGAGGCTTGTTTGTATGACAGCTTCTTCTATCCTTAGGGGTCAAATCTCCATTTTTTAATTTAGTTTGAATAGTATCAACCTGGCGTAGACTGATTTGGAAAACATTACCAAACGTTTTCTTGGAAACATCTATATTGTCAATTTTAAAGTCAAATGTAGCTAGTCTCCGAGAAGTTGCGTCTGTTATTCCTGGTCTTCTTCATGTAACGACATGTATCTCAAAACGACCAGAGACTGTTCATCATACGATACCTGGTAAAACTTTGTGAATAGCTCACGAATTTTCTCTAGTTTCAAGTCGCTGCAGCTCTTCTTGCATGATTCGTTGCAGGCTCTTGGATGCAAAGGAAAACATAACACTATCAAAAATATCATCGAAAAATGAGCGTTAATAGAAAACATGTTAGAACTAAAAGCGATTCAAATGAATAGAGTATGTAAGAATTTATACATTCATTCATTTATCTGTTATGCAAGGAAAATTTTATGTATAAACTATATTTATTACACTTACTACTTTCCTCAATGATCTGTTCTGTGGAGCAATTTTCGGGAGAATCTGCTTCCCTGCCACGGTATCTATACAGTTCTCTTTTCTTATTTTTGCACTCGCTTACATTAACGGTTTTTTTGCGTTTATTAAGGCTCTCCTGGTCACTTATTGTGTAACATAATCGATTCATTTCAACAAAAAATCGGAGAGTAAATAGGTAAATGGTAATCACTAACCACACATACAAGAAGGAATGACACTTTGATAACCTGCCATATTTGAACAATGACATACCGTGTTTTTCCAAAACTGAACAAATGATTTCATGACACTTCCGATCCTCCTGCACTCTAAAGGCTATTTATAAAACAATATTGTTTTGGAGAAATCATTCACAAGGCATATACCTTGTTATTCCACGAATAAAATATTTTTGAAATATTGCACTTACCGCGTTCTTCCAACCAGCCATTCATTTGTGTCAAAGGCATCGAAGAATTGATTATTGATGCGGACTTGGGAGGTTGTCGACGCCATTGTCATTTTGGTAAGACGAACTAACTTGGCTGGGATGCCAAAGAGAAGCATTATTTGGTACAGTACGTTACGATCAATTATGTCGTATGCTTGCTTAAAAACAACGAAAATTGCGTGTGCGTCTTTGTTGAACTCCCAACATTTTTCAACTTCTTTTGCCAAATAACAACATACCTGTCCTCTATGCTCATTTTCTTAAACTTGTCACATTGATATACATATGTTGTGAGCCTTGGAGTAAATGTTGCAGCCTTTCTTTATCTGGATGCTAAAGCTTTTCTTCTGATCTTTGGTGTGAACATTTGACTTTTGGTGTTTTGTAATTTTGAGGTAGTAGATATCTCTTTTTTAGGAAGTTCAAGAATTGGCCAGGGGAAAGTATTTCTCGAGGATCGGATAAGCTCTCTTCAAAGAAACGCAGGCTTTCTGCATCCAGTTTCCACATTGTAATGCACAAGATAATTTGTCTCCATTCATTGCTATTGCACTTTAAAATTTAAAGTGCCTCCATGCATGCTTTCATGATGTCGTACAGCATTATTATATCTTGCTGAGGCCCATGAACTAATCTTTTTGCGTCAATAATTGCATCAATCTAGGTAGTTATTGGTTTACGGTTATTATTGAGCCTGGCTTCAAAGCAGGCTTTGTGCAGCTTCTTCGTTCTAGCTCGCAAGTCTTAGATGGCTTACCACTCGTCTCACTTCTCCTTACAGTGCATTTATTAGGTACTGCATTTCCTCGTTACTTAAATGGTAGTTATTGTGGATGCCATTTAAAAAGATATTGATGAATAGCTTCGATTGCTTATAGTCACCATTGAATGCTGGAATCTTTGTGGTTGGTAGCTTAAACTTCAACAGAGCTTAGGCTCTGTTGAATTCTTGATATCAGTGGTTGAGTCGGTCAGTTGATGGAATCATTGATGTAGCCAGGATGAGTGCTGGCACTTCAATAGCTTAAAATCTTGGTCGCTACGCGGAGGTGGAGTAACTGTGATAATAATAGTACTGGTTGCTGGTGGGAAGTTTGCTAGTGTGGTCACTGCATCATCTTCTCTGGCGATTAATTTTGATATCGTACTTTATCCAACTTCACTTTTCCCTGGATAACCATATTTTAAAATGCTGTCGCTGATGTTCATGTATGACACAGTCGCATAGAAGACGTTAACCAGTCAACATCTCCTGCAATTGATTAACAAGTGGAAGTTAAAATTGAAAAGTAAAGAATAAAGAATAGTGCAGGAGGAACGAGATAGAACATAGGAAGAAGCAGACAGAAGATAGGGAGAGAAGGAAGTAAAAGAAAAAAGGAGATAGATAATAGGCAGAGAGATAGAAGATTGAGTTCGAAAGAAGATAGAGGGCGAAAGAAGATAGAGTGAGAAAGAAAATAGAGTATGATAGAAGATAGAGTTAGACGGACGACAGAAATAGTAGAAGATATAGTGAGACATTGATAGAAGATATAAAAAGAGAAAAATACAGGGGACTGCGGGTGACTACTTTGGTATTCTTTTGCTGACCTGGGACAGTTTCAGTCATGTTTTCTTTTTTTTTTTTTTCAAATTTTGATCTTTTTATATTACAGTAATACCCTCAACATACGCGACTTCGGAGTTGCAAGATTTTTTAATTTCCTCGTCTATTCGTCTTTCATGTGAGCTCCGTGCAGACAAGGTCAAGTGGCGTTTGTTTTTGACTGCCCCCGACCGCACTAATATTCGTTCAGCTTACGACAGGCTCAGTCAGACGTGTAGCGTGGAACCGACGCGTAGGTACAAGAAAGTTACGATTTTGTGTTTATGTGCGATGTGCGATGACCTGAGATATGTACTAAGTACTATGGCATCCAAACGAAGTACAACATACCCTTTTGCTGCAAACAAGAATAGAAAATCATTATCTTTGGAGTGTACACTTAACATTATTAAAGACTACGATGCGAAAATAAAAATTTTTGAATTCGCAAAGAAGTTTGATCTACCGCAATCGACAGTCAGAACAATTACAAAAAGTAAAGAAAAAATTCTCGAAGCTGTGACAAACGCTCAGTCTTTGAATTCAAGCATCATTCATAAACGACGTAGTTTTATTGCTGAGATGGAAACATGGTTAAAATTATGGTATGATAATCAAGTAAGTGTGAAAAATTGTCCTGTTGATTATAAAATGGTGTGCTTTCAAGCTAAACTAATTTTTGAGAAATTAAAAGAGGAAGCTGAGGTGATGGCTAAAGATGAAACGTTGAAACCTAGTAACGGTTGTTTCATCCAGTCTAAAGTCGCTGTAATTGGCATGGCATTGCAGAAAGTGGAGAAGCGGCAAGTACAGATAAAGTGGCTGCATCTCTCTTTCCAGAGAAACTCAAAAATATGATAAATGAAGGCGATTATACCAGCCAAATCATATTCAACGTGGATGAGACTGGCCTGTTCTGGAAGAAGATGCCTAAAAAAACATTTATCGCACGTGAAGAGAAAACCTTTCCAGGTTTTAAGGCCGCCAAAGATCGATTGACGGTGATGCTTCGCGTGAATGCAGCTGGTGACTTTAAGTTAATACTTCTTTTAGTTTATGGCTCAGCAAATCCAATAACATTGAAAAACAAATCTAAAGCTGGTTTGCCCGTGGTTTGGAAGTCGAATCTTAAGGCTTGGGTGACGGCCTCCCTTTTTGAGGGCTAGTTTTGTCATCACTTCATACCTGAAGTCAAACGTTATTGCCAGTCTATGCAAACCCCGTTTAAAGTGATGCTATTAATCAAAAAAGCACCAGGTGATCCTCCCGCTATCTTAACTAGTTTTGACCCACGTGTGAAAGTTGAATTTTTGCCACCAAATACAGCCAGCTTGCTTCAACCAACGAACCAGGGAGTTATCAAAACATTCAAAGCTTATTGCACGAGATGATCGTTTGCCCATATGCATAAAGCTATGAGACAAAACAACGAGGTCTCTGTTAAAGACTTTTGGAAACAATTCAATGTTTTATATGACGTGAGAATCATTGGAGAATCTCGGGATAAAATTTCACAAAAAACTTTAAATGGCGTCTGGAAAAAACTCTGTCCAGTTTTTTTCTCCATTGAGACACAGGCGGAGTCAGTGCCAGGGCCTGATGAAATTGCTAATGTGATCAAGACGTTGTCGAACTTGGTAGACAAATAAATTTAGAAGTGGATAGTGATGAAGTTCAAGAACTGCTGGGTTCACACAATCAGGAGCTTACAATTGATGAGCTCACAAAAATGTGTGAACAAAAGGAAGACATTCAGAATCTTGATTTTTTGGACCCAGTTTAATTAGAAGATCAAATGACGGTTAGAAACTTTACAGAAGCCCTCAGTTCAATTGAAAAAGGGTTAACAGTTTTGGAAAACATAGACTCTAATGACGAGCGCATTTTAGTTACAAAACAAGGAATAAAAAAATTGCTAGCATGCTACGAGGAGATATTACGGGGGAAGAAAAAATCATTGACTCGCCAGACGGCTTTGTTAGATTTTATGAAACCTTCTACATCAAAATAACTTCGGGTTGTGTTTATACAGCTTATAATAATATAATTTGTCATATTATCTACAATTAGTTACACATTTATTTCCTAAATTATTGTTTTATTTGGTCTCCGGTCCGAATTAAACATACTTTGTATGGGCTTATATGCAAAATTGTACCCCGCCTTACGCGAATTCGGCGCTCGATCCTACCAATCGTATAAGTTTGGGGTATTACTGTATATTGAACTGAAAGTTATTTTGCGGATATCAAACAATAGCATATAGATAGTTCCTCTTTGGCGGACAGGATGTTGACAGACGGTGGCGTGGTTGCCGGACATGACGTATCAGACAAAGGCGAACAAATTGCTTCGCTGCCTTCCCAGCTCGACAATATTACGCTAAAGTTGGATCAAGTATTGCAAAAACGAATGCCGAGGAGGCTGACCAGCGAGATAAAAACGAGTTGCTTGCCGTAAAAATGCAGAACTAGTTCAGCTGTTGAAAAATAAGGCTAAGACAAACAGAAAATCTCAGCAAAATAGCCCCCACACGAAAAAACGAAAGATGAGGAAGTCTTCACCTCCAAAGTTTCACGAATACGTGAGTAGCAGTAAGATAAAGAAGATAAGATTTCCCTTGCTTTCCACCACCAAAACCAGCTACGACATTTACAGACTTTGCCATTGCACCAAAACCAACACTGCCGAACACTACAAACACACAACCCGCACCACAAACAAAAGAACCTTAAATAGTACCAATCATTCTTCGAGAGCCCGCAAAATGGTCCCAAATACATGATATTATTAAAACACAAAATATCTCATACATATCCGCGAAAAAGGCCTACATACTTTGACATACAAATTATACTAACAATACCCACAGATCACAGACGACCGACAAAGGCACTAGCTGACAATGAAATACAATACCACGCCTACATAGACAGCTGAAAGTTGTCATCAGGAGCCTGTATGCCCTTTCAGTTAAAGAGATCAAGGCAGACTTACAGTCTCAGGGCCTCAACCCAATAGAAGCTAATTTTATCAAAATGAGGGAAGGTCTTTCTAGGGTTGTCAAGATTCTCCTACCAAAAACTGAAACAAACATTTATAATATTAAATCTGTTTTCCACCTTATGTGCATCGTGGAAGCACAGCGTCCTTATACGGGCCAGGGTATGTGCCACAATTACCAACAGTCTCGATGCGTTAAATACGACTTGCTTCATCATTTTTCGGACTGTCCAAAGAAAATTGAGGAAAAGCTAAAATGTGTTAACTGTTGCGGAGAACAGCCAGTAAGCAACGAAGGTTGTCCCAGGAGTCCAAAGAACGTGAGAAAATCATTCGCCCAGGTTGCTGTGGCCCAACCCACACAACCAGCCCAAAACAAACAAACACGACCCAGGCACTTCCACGCACACAAAATCAACCTCATAATATGGACCAAATGTTTGCCAAAATTCAAACGAAATTCCAAAATATGATGCAAGAGATGTGGCAAACATGATTCAAACACTGCATCTCAAATTTCGTCAATAGCAAACACTAATGAGTTTAGTGAATCGCGTTTCAATTCTAATGTGGAATCCGAATTCCTTGCTTCAACATACTGGTGAAATACAACAATTTATATTTGACCGTAAATTCGACATTATAATGATCCAAGACACCTTTCTGAAGCCTGTTGGACGATTCCACATCCCTAACTACACGGGTAGAGGAGGGACAGGCCATTCTTATGAGGAGGTGGAATGGCCATTCTCGTGAGACGAAATGTGAATCACTATCTCATTAATACACCTACTCTTCAAAAACTAGAGGCCACGGCAATCAAGGTGCAAACTGATTTTCTAGAGTTCATTGTGATTTCTACTTACAGTCCTCCAGAAAACATAAATTTCTTAAATGATCTCAGAGTACTTGGTGCTTTAGAAGGTCCTATCTTCATCGCAGGAGATCTAAATGCAACGCAGCGCTTTTGGGAGCTGTGGCAAGCAATAAAGCTGGGACCGAGCTCAATACATTCATGACAGCCAACCACTTCAGCCTGCATATTCCCAATGAGCCAACGTATCATGGACCAAGATATAGCTTTGCATTGGACATTGGAATATCGGGAGATTTTATACAAAAGTTCAGTTAAATGTCCTTAACAAACTGTCTCCCGACCACAAACCATTCCTCTTCCTCATAAAGAACACCTTCATTGATGTTCCTATGCGGACAAAGAAAACTACTAATTGGAAAGCGTTTAAAGTTACATTAGACAACGAAACTAATTTTCAATCAAGTCAAAAACATCATTGAGAACGTAACGGTCATAACTTCGAGAACGGAAACGAATCCCTATGAACTCCCTCAGAACATCAAACAACTATTAAGGAAAAGGAATCAACTTCGGAGTCGTGCCAGGTATACAGGTGACCCTACGCTACGCATAAACGCTACTCAGATGACAAATGAAATCTGTGATAAAATGAAAGTACTACGAAACGAGCAATGGGAGAGTCTTGAGCCTGGGTGTGGTAGTTTCTGAAGAATGGCCAAGTACTTTCGTATAAACAACATAATTGCGGTACCGCCTATTCATGGTCCGAATGGGATGCAATTTTACGATTCGGTTAAGGCTGAAGGACTTCCAGACTTTTTGGGAATGCAATTTCGCAAAAATTCTTTAAACGAGGAGGATTTTGAAACTGAAGAAAGAATTTAATCTTCTGTCAACAGACTCCTGATAGATGATAATCAACATGAAGACAGAATTTGACCAACGCACTTACTGACGTTGTTAATGCAATATTCCGTTAGTGTAAGTATCCGAAAATATGGAAATTCGCAGTTATTATTGTTTTTCTAAAATCTCAAAAGGACCCACAATTTCCACAAAACTGGAGACGTATTAGTCCCCTCTCATTGCTGTCAAAAATTGCGGACAGGCTGATTCTACGCCGACTCAATGAGGTTGTGTCTGACAAAGATATTATACTGGAAGAACTTTATGGCTTCAAAGCTAAATACTCTACTGAATTTCAGTTAGTTAGAGTGGTTCATCACATCAGAACAGGCTTAAAAAGCAGGAATTCAACAGGCTCAGTTATGTTTGACATAGCTATGTCCTTTGAAAAAGTCTGGCATGTGGGACTATCTTCAAAATGAATCAATTCAAAATGCCACTGCAGCTCACTCAAATTATCGGCTCTTGCTTGGAAGGCAAAACATCTCATGTCAGAATTGACAAACAACTCTTAAGCCTGAGATACATTGATGCTGGAGATCCTCTGCGCTTGCCCATATATTCACTTATATATTTCTCACTCTGCTTCTAAATATAAAACTATTCCTCCACACCGATGATGCTTGTATATTTAATACAGCATGACAAGCGATCAATAAATATTTTATTGGAATACTTTCGTCAATGGAAGATTAAGATTAATCGGGATAAAACACAGGCACTAATCATCACAAGGAAAGCACAGCAAACTCCACAGAGGCTTATCGTTGATGACAAGGCAGTTGACTGGACACCAACTGCTAAAGACTCACATGAAAAAAAAACACATACAAAACAAATGAGGACTCTGCATTGGACTCCTCTCCTCTTTACACCCTTTTAATGAATCCAAAAAACTTAGCGTTACAAATCGAATGCTCATTTATAAACAGATTATATGACCGACGCTACTATACGGTAGTATTTCTACCAGACGACATAGACTGACAAAAAAGCATTTCAGTCCTTCCAAAGTAGAATTATCAGAAAGATCTTAAGAATTCCGTCGTATATTAGAATTACTGACATCTACAAGGACCCAAGACTTGGGACGGTTGGAAAATATTTACACGGCAATGCACTGAATAATAATACCCTGGTATTCCTTCGAACTTCACGAAACAGGGATGAATTAAGGTGCCCAATTATCCGCTAAATAATTCTGTAAAAGTTATTTCTTAAAATCATATAATGACTAAAACTGGCTCAGGATGGTAGATGAGTAATGAAGTACAAACAGAAACAAGGGAGTTAAGGTGCTAAATCGCACTTATTCCCCACCCCATACATACCACATTCATGTAAGTAACATGAGTTTGCTCGTAAAACTTTATTTAGCTGGTGTAAGCTGCAATAACTGCTTATATAAGTGGTGTTATTTTGAATAGATCTTGTGATTTAACACCTTGCGACTTCTTCCTTTGGGGCCACGTGAAAGAGAAGGTCTACGCCAACAGCCCAGCGTCGGTTCAAGTCCTCAAAGATGGGATTCGTAAGGTGGTTGGTGGTTGTTTGCCAGATGTTATTTTTCACTATTTATAATGAGTTAAACATCAGAAGCTGGTCATGCGGAAGCTTGGTGCCCTACGGAAGCCTTGTACACGTGACGCGGAAAAGATGGACGCGATGGTGCGGGGACTCTTCCCCGCCCATCCCGTCCATGTTGACGCTGTCCATGGTGAAACAGCAGTCGAGTGCCCACTCTTCACACAGCTGGAACTGGAGGAGGCAGTCCTCTCATTGAAAACGAGGAAGGCTCCAATTCCAGATGGTGTTCCAGCTGAGGTGTTGCGGCTCGTCTATCACCATTGTCCTAACTTGCTGCTCAGCACATTCAACGCTTGCCTACGGGACGGGGTTTTCCTGGTACGATGGAAGGTGGCGAGGCTCGTGCTGATCAGCAAGGGCAAGGGTGATCCCGAATCGCCGTCTGCATACCGCCCGTTATGCATGCTAGACACGGCTGGGAAAGTGCTAGAGAAACTCATCAAGGGAAGACTCACTGATGCGATTCGTGCTGCTGGGGACCTATCTCCTAGGCAGTACGGCTTTAGAGCAGGACGCTCTACCATTGATGCGATTGCAGAGGTGGTGAACGCGGTCCAAAGGACAGAGGCATATAGCCCCACCAAGCGACGGATCGTCCTGTTGGTGACACTCAATGTCAGCAATGCCTTCTACTCCGCTAGATGGGTGGATATTCTGGATACGCTGGAAAACTCTTTTCAAGTTCCAGAATATCTAATGCGGCTTTTGAGGAACTACCTAAAGGACCGAAGCCTGCTCTACGACACGACACAGGGCCAAAGAAGGATGGAAATTACATCCGGCGTTGCCCAGGGATCTATCCTTGGTTCAGACCTGTGGAACGTGTCTTACGACGGGCTACTGAGACTTGAGATGCCAGATGAGTCGCGCTTGGTCGGCTATGCGGATGACTCACCGTTGAACAAGCGCAACTTAGGCTAGGTATGCTAATGCGCCGAGTGAGGGACTGGATGACTGCTCGCGGGCTCAGTTTAGCACTGGAGAAAACCGAAGTGGTCATCTTGACAAAAAAGAGAATCCCTAGAGTAAGGATGATCAGTATTGGCGACTTACAAATCGAATCGAAGCCATCGGTGAAGTACCTGGGGCTACTGATCGACTCAAAGATGAGTTTCTCTGAGCAAATCAGGACAACGGCTGAGAAGGCTTCTTCGGGAATATCGACTCTGAGTCGAATTATGGCCAACGTAGGGGACCCAGCCCATCAAGAAGACACCTCTTGATGAGTGCTGTAGGGTCAGTGCTACTGTACGGAGCAGTGGTATGGGGCGACGCTCTCAGCAAGGAGGTATACCGAAAACGCCTGGCACAGGTACAGAGAAGAGGAGCACTGAGAATTGCGTCTTCGTATCCAACAGTCTCTGACTTGGCGGTGAGAGTTATTGCAGCCGTGATACCTGTCGCCCTCCTAGCGAGAGAGTGCCACGCTATTTACCTGCGCCGAAACGAGGATGCGAGGGAGATGGTTGTCCGCGAGGAGAGACAGCGCTCGCTCAACGATTGGCAGCAGTCTTGGGTCAATTGCATGAAGGGAAGGTGGACTGCGCGCCTCATCCCGGATGTGAGACCGTGGCTAAATCGAAGGCATGGTAAGACTGACTTCTATCTGACCCAGCTTTTGAGCGGGCATGGGTGTTTTCAGTCTTACCTGCATAAGATCGGTAAGTCACGGTCCCCCGATTGTCGGTTTTGCCCAGGAGAGGAGGACAACGCCTGTCACACATTTTTTGCGTGCACCAAATGGGTCAGGCTGCGAAAGGAACTCTACAGGGAGACGGGAGAGCTCACCCCGGATAATATAATTGCGGTGATGCTCGAATCGGTTGACAAACGGAGCCAGGTGGCACATTATGCTCGGGCAGTCCTAAAAGATAAAAGGGACTCACAGCAGCCGGGGCGCTGGGGCTGGGGGATCGGTCTTCTGGCATTTCCTCTTCTCCTCTTCCCTCCCACTAGGAAAGGGACTCCCCAGCTTGAAGGCGCCCCACGGCGTAACAAAACGAGACCTGGCCCGAAGTAATCTGTCAAACGGTTCCAGACTGGGTTCTCAGGTTGAGAGGGGAGGTGTTTAGTGGGTAGTCCAGTCGCGCATGGGAGTCCCACACTCTGTGCACAAATAGCATTCACCTCCCTGCCACAAAAAAAAAACATCAGATCATTTATATTAAAAAATGGCGTTTTTCTTTTAATATCAAAATAACACCTCTTATTGGTAAACCCTATATCAAGGAGAAAAATTCGGCTCCTGTTGACTCGCCACTAAATACTGTAGCTCATACCACCAATGTTAGCGATAGAAGAATGGCGGAAATCCGTAAAGCCATTCTTAATGATGATGAGTCGAAAGAATTAATAGAGTGAAAATGGTCTTCTATTTTATGAAGTGTGTGTGATAATTAAGTAATGAGACTGATTCCATTAAAACCGTATATTTAAAAATTATTCTACAAATCTGCCATCCCCTTCAAAGTAGTCCCCTTGGGCAGCTAAACAACGATTCCAGCGCGTTTCCCATGTTTCGTAACATTTTTGGAACACTACAACTGGAATGTACGCAAGTACCCTCATCACGGCCACCTGGATGTCCGTCATTGACTCAAAATGGATTCCTTTGACCACCGATTTCGTTCTAGGCAACAAAACAAAGTCACAGGACGACATATCAGGCGAATAAGGTGGCTGTTGCAACACAGCGATCCCTTTAGAGGCCAAATACTGGGACACGCTGGGGACGATGTGGCACGGTGCGTTGTTGTGATGAAGGATCCAGTTACAAGCGATGTCTAGGCACACCCCGTTGACTCATTTTAGCAATCTTTCGAGTACTTGGCGATAGTAGACGTGCGGAGACAATCATTGTGAGATTTGGCATTTGGTTTCAATCTGGTGCAAAATTTTATCGCGACGTGTTGCTCTTGATTTCGTTTCTCCATTTTCGTGACGAGCACCACCAACACACGTCTACTCATCACGACACAGCAGGCGAACTAAACAAGTCAGAGCGATAATAAATATATCAATGGAGAGCGGAAGGATGCCGGGGAAGGGGAAGCGAATTTCAAGGTCACAGATTTACCACAAGCGCGGCAATAAAATCAATCTCATTATTTAATTGTCACACCTCGTAGACTCATCATTCCAATTGGTCTTCGTGCACAGATATTGAGTAGTCTGCACAAAGGGCACCTTGGGATAACTCAAACAAAGGAGCTAGCAAAATTAACTGTGTATTGACCAGGTATAAATAGGCAAATAGAAGATTTTATAAGTAGCTGTCAGACATGTGAGAAACATCAAAAATCAAATTGTAGGTCTCCATTGATTCCACATGAAATTCCAAATCTGCCATTTAGTATAGTGGCTTGTGATATACTTGACTTCCGAGGAAAGCCGTTTTTAGTTTTGATGGATTACTTTCCAAGTAGTTAGAAGTGAAATTGTTAAGAAATAAGACATCTGAGGAAATTTCGAGAAAGCAAGGAAATATTTGCTCAACTCGGGGTCCTTTATATTATTGTATCGGATAATATGCCATTTCTTCTTGTTCTTTGTAGTACTACAGCCCTTCTCGGGCCTTCGCTTAGAGATAGTTAGAGTATCTCATTTTCATGACCGTATTGATTTTTTTCGGAAGTTAGTTTGGTCAGTACCATGCTCCCGTGTGACTGCTCAGCTATGATATGATCTGATTAAATCATTACATATCACCACTGAGTGAACACTCATAGTCTGTCCGAAAAATCCCCTGAACTAAATCACGCTGCTCCCAACGAGATTTGAACCTGGTACCTTCGGCTTATGCGTTCATGCTCTAACCACTAGACCACACTGACTATCATATGCCATTTAGTTCATATCAATTTAAACATGTACAACAGTGGAATATTGGCTTAATAACCTCTAGTCCAAACTAACGTCGTAGTAATGGTTCAGCGAAGAAGGGTGTAAAGAAAGCGAAATGCTTACTTTGAAAATGTGGGGAAGAAGGAAAAGATTTAGAGAGTGGATTGCTGGCATATAGAAATGCTCCGATTTCGGCTTTATCAAATATTCTGTTAGAAAGGAATTATTGAAACCAGAAGTTATTGAAGGAACTTATGAAAAATTGAAAGTAAATCCAAACAGATTTAAAACATACTACGATAGGACTGTAAGGAAAATAAGAAAGGAAGCGTTCCAAATGGGAGAAAATGTCGTTTACCAAAGAAAAGGAATTTGGGAACCAGCTAAGATTATAGAGTCACATTCAACGCCAAGATCATTTATTATCTAGAATGAAAATAATCAATTATTGAGACGAAATAACATAAATCAGAGTACACTCCCGCTTTTAAAACGACAGACTCACAATTTTGGATGTTAATGAGCCAATGCTTAATAATTTGGATTCTTGTATCCCACGTATAAGAAATGAAACAGGGCAAAGTAAACCAATAATGAATGAAAATAAAGAAAACAATTAATATAAGTAAAGAATATCATACACGACCAGGCAGGTTAGTAAAACCCATAAAAAGATACCAAAGTGCAAATGAATTAAAACATGGTTTGTTAAGGAGTTTAAATTACAAATGATAAGCTAATTACAATCCACAATAAGGTAATGCTTTCAAGTATACAATGATGAAGAATTTATAAGGCCCGCAAAAAGTAGTAGTTTAATATGATGAATCATTGTAATTGTTGAATTTAAAAACTGCAAAGAATACAAAAATAATAAAATGAAAAGGGGAGATGTTATATATTAAAGCGAATTATATTATAGTTAATACATAAGAATTGTGATATTTAGAGGTTAAGCTGAAATGTTATATCATAGTTAGTACATACAAATATATAATGTTTTGAGATGTAGCTGAAGTGTCAAAAAGTGAGTACTGTGTAATGAATAGCAGGAGCTAGTCATAAATCAGTCCGTCTCAGTAAGTTGATATAAAACAAGCTTAACAATGAATTCAAGGAGATAGTTTCGTCGATGTATAGTAACAATGAAATTGACGTTGATCGAGATGGAGTAAACGTTGAACAACGAAATTGATTTTTTGATTTTGCTTATTTATTCTTTCTGATCAAGATTCAAGCTGTTGGTTAATTCAGAGAAGCAACTCGTTGTTGCCACTTACATTATTTATTTTATTTACATTGTTGTCTGTTGGTCCTCTAGCAGCAAGTGCAAATGATACTCCAGGTTTGATGAAGTTGGGAGGTAGCACACTGCGATGTACTTGGGTTTGTTTTGGGGAAAATTTAACTTTTGTATCTTGATACCGAGGGCATCCTCAATATGATGCTGGATGACTAAATATAACGCAGTTAATACAGTATAATTTTTCTTTTAGCTCCAGCTGAGTCAATTTGCATTCACTGGGGGCATGAAGATCTTTACATTTAACGCAGCGATAGTACATGGTACAAGTGGGAGCCGAATGACCGAATCTTTGACACCTGTAACACTGATTGACCTTAGTTTTTTGGAGACACTCCCACACTCCACACTCAACAGGAAGGTGTAAATGTGGCAAGTATGTCAAGTGGGGAGCTTGTACACTATTTAGAGTATATTTTGCTCGCTTGAAATCAGCCAGTGCTTTTGTTTTAATTGTGAGTTTACCAGCGGTCACTCTCTTAACTTCGAAATCGATCTTATGTTCGGCTACCAGTAGCCGAACCATATCCCCTCCGCGCTTACCAAAGACATTAATCGGAGGAACTTTCTTAGTTATCTTATTATTTTTAATAGGAGAACCAGCAGACACGGTTGGCCCCCCAGCGGTGGGAAGCTGCGGGCCCCTGAATGCCCCCAACGAAAAAACGTTTCTTCTTTTTTAGACTTTTTGTACATGGGGAAAAGATCAATGCACTGGGGATTTCGCATTATCATTTCTATGCATCGCAAGTAAAATCCAGACACTCAATAAATTGTTCGAATAATTCGACGACTTCATAAGTTTTTTTAAAAAATTAACTTCGCATTGACGTTTTAAAAATTATTTTAATTTTTGAAAATTATTGACAGGAACGATTAGAATCACGTCTATATGCAACGACTGCTAGATGTGGAATCGTTTGAATTTACTCCAACTACAACAAAAACGATTTTCAATTTTTCTACCATTTGAGCTTTCTTTCGAACCAGACACTATATTTTTGATTGAATCGTCTCCAAATTTTGTGATAAAATTAATGACACAAATTTCTTTAAGATTTCATTCATTGAATAGTTGTTAGTAATATTTCAACAAAACAGCGGCACATTGAATTGAAGTAACAACGGTTTTTCTTTTCTTTTTTGTGAATTCATTGCAGATGACGCTAAAGTTGAGTACAGGACCCTTCTGATGTGAGAATAATTCTTTCTATCCAACATTTCTGGGCTAGTTTTTGTTTAAAAGAAATTTTTGTATGGAACTGGAAAATCTCAGTGATTTCAATGTCACCAGCACATTTTAGCAAATTTATTCTAAGGTTTCCTTCTGTCTGTATCTATTCTGCGCCCAAACCTTAAACATATGAGTGCCACCTATGCTTGTCAATACTACTTCCAAATCATTGAACCTTTATATATGCATATGATTTCCACAATCAATAACAAACAATCGTCAAATTCTGTTAACAATTTACTTAAATATCACATTTTCATTGCAGTTTATTCCAGACTAATCTATGTAAATCACAACAAAATCTAGATTGGTTCAAATTATTGAATCTGAATTCAATGTCTGACATTAAGTATCTTAGATAGTGACGATTAGAACATGCTAGACATGAAAATCTTGAAATTGACTTTTATGCTTTGCAATTAGCAACGGAAAACGTGATCGTGGAAAATTTCAATAAGATTGATCTTGTTTCCATCTAGACTGTCTGGTTCAATGAAAGAATGAAGCTGTCTAACTAATCATCATGTTTAGTAATTTTAATACTACCGGTAGCGACCATTGAAGTTATATTGGAGCACTGATCCTTCATATGTACATGGGGAAAAGATCAATGCACTTGGGATTTTGCATTATCATTACTATGCATGTTTCGATACTGACAATAAGATAAGATAAGATTAAGAGATTATTTAAATACAATAATAAATAATTACGAGCAAAAAGTACTTTGAATACAATGATAGGCTTGCTATTCAAATAGGCTTTAATATATTGCAAGCACTACTTGATAAAATTGATAAATTTCATTGCATTGAAAACAATTAAAATCACGTCTTTTGATCAAAATTCTGATAGATTGCCGTACTATAAAAATGAGCAGTCAGGGAATTTTTAGAACAAACCGAATCTGTTATCTTATTACTAAGGAAATATTATTTATTTGGAGTGAAATACCAACCGTACAGGTGGAAGAAATACTTTAAATGACGCCCACATCCACGAATTTGCGAATGAAATTTAACTAGATTTATTACAGGCAAAAACCGGAAAACATAGAATACTTAATGAATTCGATTAGAATTCATTTAAATTAAATTATGTAAAAATAATCAATTCCTTTGATTTAATGAAATTGTTATTCATAAGATCAAAACCATTCCATTTTACTTAAATTAGAGTAAAGTGTGAATAGATTGCGGCCACAATAAATGACGTTTGATTTAAAATATAAATAACATTAAATTATGTTTTAAAGATCAAATTTGAGGTTTCATGTTGATTGTTACCTACGTTACGTCAATAGATATGGTTAAATAGACGTCTTTTAGCATAATTCTTTCATGATTGTAAAGTGGAATATGATCTGCTCCCATGGTCAATAATATTAACAGCAATAATAACGAAGAGGTTAATAATAATATAATTTATTTTTATTTCACCTAGGATTTCTTCAACCCCTGTTACTTAAAGGATATGTGGAACTATTATTATTTTTATTACTATCTTCACTTTATTCCATAAATACTTAAAAATTAATTACAGTAATACAACTAAATACTATATATTTATGAAATAGTTGAGAACACTCTGTTGTCTAGTTGACAAGAGGCGAGTGTAATTATCATTTAATTTAAATTATGTGTAGATTATCGACGGGGAAAATCAATTAAATTAAATTCAAAAAAAAAAAATTTAAAATTCAATACAAAAGCACAAAAGTAATGCGATGAAATTAAGGAGAAAAGGAAGTTTAATGCAATATTCAACAATATTCAAGCTAGACCGCGGGATGAAATACATTATTTATGGAAGAGAAATCAAAAAAGAAAAGCCAATGCTTAACATTATCAAGAAAAACTCCTTTCGTTCTTTCGCATCAGAGCTTCTCTGGTAAAATGTTATACAAACGAGGTGCCGTGACATGGTAAAAGCGTGAGAAGTGTGTTTTCGAAATAGTAGGAACATTTGCAAAAGTTGCAGTATTCATTCTTAAGTTGTAGTTCTCATTGTATCTTACAGAATAGTATCCAGACTTTTCAAAAAATATTTTAAGTACTTTGTAGCAGTACAAGTGCCGCAATGGGAGAATGTTTAGTGATTTGAACAGATCAAAACTTGAAGTCTTTCGATTGACTTTACATATTATTCTAATTGCATGCTTTTGCTTCATAATCAAAGGATCTATTTTGTTAGAATATGCTCCACCCCAGCATGATAAACCATATTGCAATTTAGACTTAAGCAAGCTATCATAAACTACTCTTAAGATAGCCTGATTGCAGTAGAGACTTAGATGGTGAATTTGTCTCACTACTTTATTTGAATAATGCTTAAGGTGAAGTGTGTCATTGGCCCAACTAAGCTTATGATCTAATATAATGCCTAAGTATTTAAAACTGTCCACGTTTTCAATTTCAAAGCAATTCTCGCTACAGTTAACATTTTTATTAAATGCAGCATCACTAACAGTTAAATTGTATCTTAGACAACTCGGCGAATGATAAATTAGTAGGAAGTTATTGCATACCGGACCTTTAATATTAAAAGCCATAAACTTTGTTTTGTTACTTATTAAAAGTTTATGTTTACTGTCAAAGTCAAAGTCAAAGTCAAAAGCGCTTTATTTAATCCTCATCGTTATAAATTTTAAAAGAATATAAAGCAAATTCCAAACAATAACAATCAAAAAACTTAATGGCCCAAATGGCTCTCTAAATCTGTACGTTATCATTAACTCATTTCATCAAAAAAACTATAGCAAATTCAATTAATTACGATTATTACATATTTTGAAAATTTAATTGGAAAAAGGAGAAAAAACCAACCAACACTATCCTAAAATTATTTATAATTAAAACACAACAGTGAAACTTTGATCCTACACCTAATATGTTGTAACTTATTTCTAATAAAATACAATCAAAAAACTTTATCTTATACTAAAAAAATTCTGTAACAATGTTCCTAACCTAAGTGTTTAATCTTATCTCTAACGGAATATAGTAAACATTTCATATACCTAACCTATACCTAATTTTTAAACAAAAAAAAAAAAAAAAATAACAACACTAAACGTAGCAATAATGAGTTGAAACTCAAAAACTAAATAACGAAAAAAACACCAAAGCTAGAAATAAACACGAATAATTTAGACATTGTCATTCAGCCACCAATACCTGAATTGCGCCGTCTCAACTCGATCAGCTTCAACGAATCTAGCAAATGAGTACCTCCATTGAAATTGTTGGTCTCGTGAACTCAAATTCGGAGGATATTTTATCTTCTTATCGGTGGCCCGTCGATATATGTGATATATGACTGGGACGCCGTCAGAATCAAAAACATATCCATTCATGTCCAAATACACGAATGCTTCTGGAGGAATGAAGCCAGTAGCGAGGCAAGTCGCTATATACCCATCTGTAGGGTGGAACGGCTGTGAAATCCAAGGGTTTTCACTCACAGTCACAGATCTTGCGATATGATTCCGAAGAAGTTTCAATATGAAGATATCGACCCTCGTCACTTCAGCAGTTTGATAAATTCTTCTATTCGATATATAATGTTTCCAATCCGTCTCAGGCTTTCTGTACAAACCAGTACATGCACGAAGACATTTCCTTTCGAAAACTCTTAATTTTTCCATAGTACTAGCACTCTGGTTGTACCAGATCTGACATCCATATGTCAAAACTGGTCTAACCAGTGTCTTGTAACAGATAATTTTGACCTTTTAGTCGATGTATCTGGAATGAAAGAGCCTTCGAAGGGCCATGACTACTTTGAGTGCCTTACTGAGCATGATTTTCACATGTTCAGTATAGTACAGATACTGATCCAGATAAACACCGAGGTATCGAACACAGGATTTATGTGGAACCCGTTCAAGACTACCCTCACCAGCCATGATGTGGAAATCTTTCCAATTACGTTTCAGGTCTTGACTGACCCCCCGCAGCGTTGTCCGAAATAAGATTGTTTCACACTTCTGCACATTGATTTTCATTCGCCAATTGTCAGTATACAGCTGTACATCATTGAACATATTTTGTAGATTGCTCTGAACTATTGTAGCTTTTCGGTCTGCCGTATAGATGACCAGATCATCAGCAAACGCTACCAATGATCGCGTTGGCGAGACGTTAAAATCAAAGCCGTTCAATAGCTTGCGAATAAAGATTGAAAAGAGCAGAGGCGCAGTAACTGTTCCCTGCTGTAGACCATTCAAGACCTTGAACTCGCGCATTGTTGTCAGATTTCCATCAGTTACAACAAACGATTTCCCGTATAACATATTGCACATCATGGCGACAAGGTGTCTGGGGAACTTGTCCTGAAGGAGTTTAAAAACTAGTCCATCTAACCACACCGTATCGAAGGCTTTCTCCATATCAATGAGACATGCTCCAACACATTGTCTATCATTTAGTTTCCAACAGATGTCTGAGGTTACTTTCGTTATTGCATGTGTGGTCGAATGCCTGGCACGAAAACCAAATTGGCAATTCGGCATCAACTCATTTTCCTCAATGTGGGCGTTTAATGCTCTGTTGAGTATCACTTCAAACACCTTGCTGATGTTAGGCAGCAAGCTGATTGGGCGATAGCTTTTAGGGCATGAAGATTCTTTTCCTTTCTTCAAGATCGGAAATACCTTAGCCTTTTTCCACTCATTTGGGAAATATGAATTGCTCAACATGTTGTTGAACAATATGCAATAGTTTCTAATAGCACCTCAGGCAAATGTCGGAGAACTACATTTGGAATACCATCAGTACCACATGATTTCTTGTTGTTTATCTTGCGAAATATGAAACACAAGTCTTCATAGCTGACAAAATAATCAATAAGATTCAAGCTCGGTATGAGATCAGACGTTAATGTTTCATTGAAATGAAGAATTGATTGGCCGTTCAGGCTTGATTTGAAGTCGGAAACTTTTGCTTCAACGACCTCTGAAAAAATGTCGTTCCCTCTCTCAGGGTTTGGTAGATGAACCAATTCGAAATGTGTTCCAATCAGGGCAAGTTTATCCAATCCTTCACAAATAATCCTGTTTCCATTTCTATCCGGAGTCGTACTATCAATTTCGATACCAGCCCTATCGAGAAGACTTATCTCATCACTAGTGACTTCAAGATTCGATACCTTCACTCGAGACTTCTTGCGGAATATACTATTCACTTTCGCAAACACGCCATCTGGGTCCTGTGGGCTAATACCCCTCAATTTTCCCGCCCATTGATTGCTGACCTCACTCCTGAAGTATGACCGGATTAAGTTCCGGACATTCTTCAGATGTAATTTCAACAAAGACAACGAGGGATGGTTGTAGTCCAAAAATCGTCGATAAATATTGTTGACGCGTGTGAGAAGGAGGCTTTTCAATCTTTTCAACCTTGCGATGGTTGGTGTTTCATATCCTTCCATATTGTTTCGATGTTTAATCTTGGGAACTACTTTCTCAATCGTTTCCAACGTCAGCTTCTCTAGCTTCGACAAATAGACATCTATTTCATCGTTAGTTAGATTCCTGTCATTAGGAACCATTGAGCAAGAGTTGCCACCATCAGAAGGGGGACATTGCTTCTGGTACTCTCGATTAAACTTCTTTTGAAACTTTCCCCAGTCTGTTTTTTTGAAGTTCAACCGATGATTTTCGTGTTGAACTGGAATGAGGAAGAAATCATCCCTGTGATGATTGATTTCCATTACGATTGCGTTATGGTCGCTATCATAAGGAAGTACCTGCAGTTTCCGTTGAGGACTATTAAAGCTGAATTCAAGTCTTGCGTCAGCAATGCAGAGGTCCAAATATGAATTTGTCCTAGGGTATGTTGGGAACTCCGACCCATATAGATTGCACCTGTATTCAATTCGGTTCTCTGTTATCCACGATTTCAGGAATACACCTCTTGGATTATTGGTGGCGTTCAGCCATGATGTATGCTTGGCGTTCAGGTCACCAGCAAGAATATAATAGTTATGCAGCCTGTTCAATTCGAGTATTTCGAACAAGGAATTGAGTTCCTCCTTGAGCTTGAGAACAGTTCCACCAGTTGCATAGGCAGAGATAACGAAGAGGTTATCCCCACCTGGCAGTGAGATTTTGATAACGGACACTTCAAGAGATTCAAAGCTTTTGAATTCGACTTTTTCAATATTTTGGAAGCGATAGGGTCTTCTAACCAATATCCCGGTGCCACCTCCCCCATCACCTGTTACCCTATCGTTTCTTACGAACTCAAAATCCTTGAATCCCATGGAGTGCCATGAACTGAGGTGGGTTTCGGTGAGAAGCACGATGTCAGGCTTTTGTCTGGCAATGAATTCAAGGAGATAATCACGCCGATGTAAAGTAACAATGGAGTTGACGTTGATCGAGATGAGACGAATCCTATCCATGGTAATGTGGCTGGATGACAACTTATTTGGAGGCATTTGAAAGCCCTAAACGCTGAAAAACAATGTTAATTTTCGAATCTTGTTTATCGATTCGCTCCGATAAGGAATTTAGTTGTTGATAAATTTTAAGGAGCAGCTCATTATTGCTACTTACATTATTTATTTTATTTACATTGTCTGCTGGTCCTCTCGCAGCAAGTGCAAATGACACCCCGGGCTTGACGAAGTTGGTAGGTATCGAACTGCGGTGTGCTTGAATTTGTTTTGATGTGACTTTAACCTTTGCATCTTGATACCGGGGGCATCCTCGATATGATGCTGGATGACCAAAGGCACCGCAGTTCACACAATATAGTTTTTCTTTTGGCTCCGCCTGAGCCAATTTGCACTCGCCGGGAGCATGGATGTCTTTGCATTTCACACACCTATATTTCATGGCGCAATTGGCAGCCGAATGCCCGAACCTTTGACACCTGTAGCACTGGTTGACCTCACTTTTCTGGAGGCGTTCCCACCTCACCACGCGGAAGTTCAAGTACCGTATTTTCTGCAGCCCACTCGAACTACTTTTGCTGGAAATTTGGACTAAGTAGTGAGGCAAGTTTTTGCGCTCCACAATCGATCTTCTCGTTGCAAAATTTTTAACTGAAATAGACTGTATTTCTGGTGCAGCTTCTTGCAGGACCTGAAGGAGATCGATTGTGTCCTCACCACAGTCCAGACCCTTCAATAAAAAGGTTTGGTTCTTCTCGCTTTTCGGGGTGTACGTGTAATGCGGAACATCTCCAGAATTTAAGGCACTTTTTGTTGCCTCGAAATCAACCAGTGACTTTGTCCTTATTGTCAACTTATCGGCATTGACTCTTTTTATCTGAAAATCTTTTAGTTTATTTTCGGCTGCCAGAAGCCGAACCATATCTTTTCCCGTTTGCCCAAACACATTGATTGGTGGGACTTTCTCTTTTTTTTCATTAATGTTAACGGAGGGACCAGCAGACAAACCTTTTGGTTTTTTCTCCCGGTTTTTAACTCTAAGATATTCAATGAAATCACTATCTAATTTTGACGTTTTACCTGTATCCTCTTCAACGTCCATTGTTTCTTCCAGACCAGCTAGCGCTGCATAATAATTCTTGCTTTCGTTTGCGCCTCCTGCGCTGAGGACATCCTCTTGATGAGCTTCTTCCTGCGGCTTTTTAATTTTCTTTTCTTCGGTTTTTGGTTTTGTTTGTCGGCCTTTCTTGCTTTCGTTATCCTTGTTGAACGTTAACGTTCCAACAAGTGCTTCCAAAGATTTAACTCGCAGCTTGAGTTCTTCATTTTCTTTTTCGATTTTTTCAGCTCTATCTTTTTCGTGGATAAGCTGTTCGATTTCCGTAACCGATAGGATTGTCGGTTTTTCTGCTTTATTCTCGTGACTTCTTTTTAGTTTTTTTTCGCCCGTCATCATTGGCGATGGGCATGATCCTGATTGATGGCTGAAGCCATCGGGCTCCTCCATCTCGTCGCTTTCGCAGCGAGACTGGAGGGAATGTTCTCAGACCGGGACTTCCCTTGAACGTATTTCCACTTTTGATATTTCTTCAGGAAATGAATTTCAGGTATTCGATAAATGCTCGAATAATATCGACGGTGATAGTTTTCCCAATAAAATCAAAATTTGCTTTTGACTGGCTCGTAAAAAAATATTGCAATTATTTGAAACTGACTTTTGCAAAAAATTAATTAATTTTTAAAATTAATGACAGGAGCGATTAAAAACACGTCTACACGCAACGAGTGCTAGACGTAGAATTCGTTTATGTTTACTGTACCACCTTCTTAAAATGTCTAGGTCATAGTTAACATCTGAAAAAAGGTCAATCAAGCTATTACTAGAGTAGGTAAAGGCAGTATCATCTGCAAAGGCAGTGATTTTACCTTTAAAAGGCTGAATAAATAGGGAATTAATATATATTAAAAACAGAATTGGACTCAACACAGAACCTTGAGGAACGCCTACATTAATATACTTCTCAGAGCTAAAGCTCCGCTTGATTCTAACTATTTGCTTTCTGTTTTTTTAAATAGGAAACAAACCAGTCATAAATATATCCTCTAAAGCCTGGTTTGAAAAGTTTACTTAAGAGTAAAATATGATCTACCATGTCAAAAGCTTTAGTGATGTCACTGAATAGACACGCTGGAAATTCTGATTCATTTAAGCTATCTTATATTTCACCTGTTAATTTTAGAAGTGCATCTTCGGTAGATCTACTACTTCTGAATCCAAACTGGAAATCACTAAAGAAATGATTTCTATCTAAAAACGAAAGCATTCTGGATTTTATACCTTTCTCGAAAATCTTAGAAAAAGTCGATAACAGAGAAATGGGGCGATAATTCTTTAATGAAGTAGTATCTCCCTTTTTGTGAAGCGGTATTACTACTGCTGTCTTCATAGATTCAGGAAAAACTCCAGACTGCACACATAAGTTGAAGGTAAAGCATAATACATCTGAAATGTGAAATGAAATATTTTTTAACATGGAGCTGGACACATTATCAGAAAAACTTGAATTAGATATTTTAAGAGACTTAATAATTTTATGAATTTCCAAGGCTGTGAAAGGCTCAAAGAAAATTCTATTACTTGAAACTAACGAACTATCAAATTGGTTTATAGAATTATTGATTGTTGAATCTTGATAAACACTTGCATTTGAAAAGAAATCATTAAATAAGTTAGCAACTTTCTAATTATCAGATACAGTTAAGTTATTATTATTTATAACAATATCCATATCAGCATTATTTCTGTTTAAAATTTCATTAACAATACACCATTCTTTTTTCAAGTTGCCAGCATTTTCAACCAATCTGTTTCGAAAGTAGTTGTCTCTACAAAGTGGACTATCTCTTTTTAGTTGTAGACATATTTTACTGTAGTATTCTCTAACCCTATGATTATTAGGATGTCTTTTGACAGGGGCAGATAGTTGTTTTTTCCTTTTAATTTTTCTCAAAAGAGATACAGTCATCCATTTCTTGAGACGCTTATTACGGCTATTGAAAGTTCTATTGCAATTAGATATATATTTTTGCAACTTTTTGAGAAAAATGTCAAAAGCGACACAGGAGTCATGCGCTGAATAAACATCCTCCCACATATCAAAATGAAGATTAGTCTTCAGATAGACAAAATCAATTTTGTTATAAACACAATCGTTAAGATCTTTTATTCTAGATACTCTATTTTTTAATTGGATGCAAGTTAGACTATGATCACTTAATTTTAAATCAAGTGCCGTTTTAAAACCTATGCGATTATTTCTATTAAACCTAATAAATATAGGGTCTATGCAGGCGTTAAGTCGGGTGGGTTCTGAAAGCGCAGTATCAAATCCAAACGATGACAACGCTGATAGAAAATTATCTCCATCTTGAGACTCAGATAAAATATCAATATTGAAATCACCCAAGAGTATTGTGTTTCTAAAAAATAACCCGACACCACCTGCAGAATACAAATTATTACAGGCCGTTTCAAATGTAAAGTTTGGAATTTTAAATGAAGAAATTTCATTGTCGTAAATCCAGGTTTCAGAAACAAAAATGAGATCTGGCAAATGATCCAGAGATGCTAGATGAGCGGAAAAAGCATCGAAGTTCGTTCTCATACTACGAATATTTTGGTGAATAGCAGAAGAACCTGAATATTGTTTGTCAGATAAATGTTCTAAACATAAACAAATTGAATTATTTGAAATTTTAGGAAAAGAACTATTGATAAAACTAAGATTATCATGAGGATTATTAGTAGTATTACAATTATAATTATCTTTAATCATCAGGATAATTTAGGTTAATTAAGTAATTACATCATCCAGCTTAAGAAAATCCTCATGAGAAATTATTTTGATAACTTTTTCGCCTTCACTTTTCCTGACCAGCACGGTTGCGTCTCTTACCCAAACAAAGCTACATTTGTTGCTTCGTTTAAACTCATTTGCTTTGTTTAACAGCTTCCGATTGTAGACAGTAAGAGAATCGTTAGTAAAAACTCGTTTGTTGCTATTGCCATCCGCACCATCGTTCTTGTTATTAACGATCCCTCCTTTGTTTTCGCGCATTTTCTGCATTATTTTTCTTTTCAGCCAAAGAGATGCAAATTTCACGCACACAATTTTAGTTTTCGCATTGCCAGCTCTTACGTTCTTAACAAAACAAGAGACAATATCTTTGGGGTCGACTACATCGCCAGTTATGTTTGTTAGAAGCGTATCAACTCTCTCTTTAACATTTGCGCTTGTGACATCGGAAATACCTACAATGTCTACTTCACACTGCTTTTCTCTTTGCTCTAGAGAATTGATTCTAACTTCCAAAGCTTAAACTTTTTTGTGAAGAGATGCATTATCAGCTTCTATTGATTGGATTTTCGCTAGCGCCTCAGTATTTATGCGCTTTAACTCAATGTTAAATTGCTTGAGATCAATTATTTCTTTGTAAAGCATTTGAAGCGTTATGCTATCATTAACATCACTTATTTTGATAACAGAACTATTACCTGTTAGCGCAGAAGTCGTAGTAAAAGTAGAACTCTTCGTTGAAAGGTCGACGTTAGGTGAAGAGCAAACACGTGCATCATTCAGAATTGATTTGCGTCTCTGTTTTTCACATTTTCTGCACTTAAAGCTCTGTTTATTCTTCTCAAAAAAGTCAATTTCTCTTTTTTCCAAATTCGCACATTTTGCATGGCAGTAATCTTCACAGTAATTGCACAGAATTTTTAAATCGTTTCTTTCAACTTTTGAACCACACAAACCACACTTCATTTTACTTAGTATATATTGAATTTACACCGCACTCAAGGAATGTCACAGTTTAAGATATTACGAAGGTCCTTCGAATTCAAAATTTAATCTTTTCCACACTCAACACTCAAGAAACAGGTACCAGAATACTGTTCCCTTCCCTCCCCTTGGCAATCAGTACACAACAGTACTAAACTAGATCATATTTACGTAGCGGTGACATTTTTTGGTGCAATATTTGCCAACAACAACAAAGGTAACAAATAGGCATCTAAAGGTGATCAAATTTCAGGTTAGGGATGGCGGTTTATGGTGAAAAAACCGGTTCACCAGTTTTCCGCTTTTTTCACCTTCGGTTTAACCGGGCGGTTTTATAGAGCCAATAAACCGGTTTTTGGAAGAACCGGTTTTTGGTTTTTTTTTCTTAGAAAATTTTTTAAAGATAAAAACTTGAATCAAAATTAAATACATATTTTTAAGCCCATTGATTAACTTTGGGTATAAATGATTTTCCGTTTTTTTGCTCACAAACCATTTAAACCAAAATTAACTGAAGGATGTTTCATCTTTGTGTCAAAAATAGGAGACTAACGTATTGAAATCTGACACCAGCTTACTGTTAAGCGATGGATGAAAGTTCCTTCAGTTACATCCCGAAAAATTTTGCATTTATTGTGTATGGTGTGCTAGCTTCACTTCGCACTCCAAATGAAATCCTCCGCATTGAAACGTAGCAAACAACTAATACCAAGAAACAAGCAAACGAAGAAATTTGCTTTGCTCTGGTGACTGCGGTCGTTGATAATGCCTAGGCAGGGATGGCAAAAAACCCGTTTTCGAGTTCTTTGTATTCATTTGTATCCGGTTTTTTATCTGGCTCTTGAATTTGAAAGAAAAAACTGATTTAAACCGCTAACCTCCGGAAAAAACCAGTTTTTCCAACCAAAAACACAGGTTTTCGGTTAAACAGGAGCGGATTTTCCCATCCCTATTTCAGGTATAGACATCTTTAAGGCTGGATTTATTGTCGGTGTGAGGATGACTAATGGATGTCTAAAGTTCCGGACTACGTCATTTTTGCCTGGACTTCCTATATAAGGATGAATTATGTCCGTTCAGGATAGCAGCGATAGAATGCCCCCTACAAAAGCGAGTATGTTCCGACTGGGGCCTACGGAGGTTATGACAATGTTGTTGTGCTTAATAAAACCTAAACTTTACGAGCTATATAAATACATTTCATAACTTATCATCTGCTCGTTATTTAACCTTAGCCGTTACAAAAATTTTTTTAGAATGATTCTAACACCTTGGATCAAGGTCTTTTTAAATTAATTAAGCATCATCGTCATTAGAATATACGTTTTGTGTGGAGTGCAGGATCATTTCCCAAAGATATTTCCACGTAACAACTCCCCCGCGTGCTTTGAGTGGGATTCCCAAAAATTTCCTCAATGATCTGTGCTACTGCCCAAACTTTCACTTTTTTTAAAATCTCATCTGTGTATTAAGTCCTACTGCTACAACTTAAATGCGCCTTGTCCCCAAATAAAAATCAACTCAATTATATAATTTCTCGTATGAAGTCCTATGGATAACCTCGTTCTTATAATCTAATTCTCTGATCTTTTTTCCTTTGTTACTTTTCGACTTACATCTTTTTTCCGACATTTTTCCTGTACCAGTCGGCCCAATGTTGTTTCCCCTAACCTTATACAAGGTGGCGCAAAATTCATCATCTAATTATGTTTTTGAATAACTTTTTTACTATATAAAAAAATTATTTTGATTGGAGGAAATCTTTACTTGGACTTTAGCAATTTTTTCTGTTAAATGGAAAAAATTATATCCATCAAGTGGCTGCCACCAGTGTTGATACACATTTGTGCCCATATATCGCATTTTCCATGGCCTTCCGCAAGATTTCCGGTCATAACTGTTGGCATGCCTGTCGAATATTCTCCTTAAGGTCTGCAACTGTCTGAGGTTTGTTGGCACCAAAAAAAGAAGTCTGGGAAGGTTAAATCGGCCTATCCTTCTGGCCATGCCAAATCGCCAAAACGGGAGAATGTGCGGCCAGGAAACGCTTCCTTCACAATATCCATTGTGGCTAGTGCTGCGTGTGCGATTGCACCATCCTTTGAAACCACATGTTCACCAAGCTTCGCTCATGCAATTCCGGCAGTAAGAAGTCCTTTATCGTGGGCCTGTATTGTTCGCCAGTAATAGTGGCCGTATTGCCGATGGTGTCCTCGAAAAATACGGCCCGATCACCCCTCCTTTGTGAACACCGCACCACATAGTGGCTTTGAGTGTATTTAATGGCTGTTCACACGTGAATTTTTAGTGCCCCAGAAATGAAGATTTTGCTTATTGATGTAAACGCCTAAGTGGAAAAGCACCTCGTCGCTCATGATGATTTTCGAAACATAATCGTCTCTTCGTTTTCGAGATTGAGGATGGCTTGACAGCAATTCACACGCAAGTGACGGTCAGGAGGCATTACTGATACACTGTTTGCACTTTTTATGGAAGCATGTGTAAGTCTTTCACTAGTATGGTCCGTCGTATGGTTGATGTTTCATCATTCTCAGCGACATCGGCAGCCATACCCGCGATATTCTTGCTCGTACGGCCACTCCGATGGCGGCCATGTCCTGCAAGGTCTTGTATAGCTCCAGTCAATTCGAGTCGAGCAGCTAAGCACCGGATTGTTTGCCCAGTTGGCGCAACACAATTTGGAAATCAACGTCAAAATTCACGCTACACCAAAACCATCGACCGATTATTTATCAAAGCATTCCTTTGCCTGTCTATTTGTATACTGCAGCTGTCTAGTTCCAAAATATCAAATATGATTCATGTGCGATGCCATTTGCAAAAGTTATAACATATACCGATAGGGTGGTTAATTTTGCCCCACCCTGTATATAAAATCAAATGAAACTAAACTTCTTTGTGTGCTGCTTAATCTGTTTTAGTTGGTAAATTGGTGGACAAAAAACTTAACTCGTTCGGCATTTTTTCTTGTAGCCAAATGTGTTAGAAGACTTTGTGAATAGCTTTCTCAATACTGCTGCCACCATATTTGATGAGTTCCGCAACGGGAACTCTCCAGAAAAATCTATAGACTCCAATATTCTGGAGCTGTGCGGAAGATTAAGGTGGTTCTTGAAATATTCTGCCCATCTCTCCTTAATCCTGTTTTCATCAGTGATGATATACCCGATGTCATCGTGATAGAGCGTGTTCTTGGGCTGATAACCACGTTTCAGGCTTTTCAATACTTTGTATGCTTGTCTTGTGTTATTGCTCGCTAGCCTTACATCGAAACTTGTCAATTGGTCATCATAGTATTTTCTTTTCTTTCCGAGTTTCTTATTCTGATATTTTCATAGTGTTGTCTCTACGCCCTGGTATTCCTATTTAGGTATTCTGTGCACGCATTGTGACACTCCTCATCGAACCAATCATTTCTTTTACGCCACCCTTGATGTCCTTTCATCTGTTCTACCACGGTCGTAATTGCCGCTTTCATTTTCACCCATAGCTCGTTGCGTGTTTTCGACGATGTCCCTGAAAGGATGGGAGCCAGCTGATTGTCGAGGGTCTCCATACAATTTTCAATGTCAAATTTTAATAGAGAGCTGGCCTTTGCCGAATGCGCCTTTGACATACGACATCCATACGTTAATTTGATCAAGTAATGATCTGAGTTTCAATATGCTCCTCGGTATGTACGGATGTCAAGCACTCGTATGCACAAGGCCCAAAATTGTCAACTGCCAAGGAGCTTTTCCTGAAACTCGATAGTGAAGCAAAATTAGTAGGGCTACAAATCAGAGAGAGAGAGAGAGAATAAAACAAAGCCCATGATTCAATTGAGGAAAAACACCTCAAATACACAAAATATCACACTTTTTCTTCTTCTTCGTAGCCCTACAGCCCCTTCACTTAGAGATAGTTAGAGTATCTCTTTATCATGATCTAATAAATCGGCACTCCACAAGGTGATATGATCATTATCACGCTTTGGCCGTGTGTCCGTCCATCCAGCTGCGATACGTTCTGATTTTTAAACCAGCACGTATCATAACTGAACAGGCTTATAGTCCGCCCGAAGAACCACTCGAACTAAATCTCTTTGACGCCAACGAAACATGAACCAGAGACCTTCAGCTTACGGGCTTAATGCTCTATATCACACTTAGTAAGTATAATATTGGAAAAGTGGGTGAATTTATGTATTTAATCACCAAAATTACGAGAAGATACGAAATACGTCAAAGAATAAACTCGCAAATAAAATATTTTATCCAGTTTTGACGATCTTGAAAACGAGCTGCATATACAGGAAAACAAAGCTCCATATATTTATAAAAAAACTTTGTGTGAAATATGGACACAAACATATTGAACGCCTTCGAAACGCAGATCCTGAGACGAATAATTGGAGCAAAGCTCTATGGAGACCAATGGCGAATTCGATACAAACTTGAGTTGTATGAAATTTTTGACCAGCCGGAGGTCTCAATGATTGTAAGACTATGAAAGCTTCAATGGGCCGGCTACGTGAATCATATGGACGAAGAACGGATACCCAAAAAGGTGTTCGTTAGGAGAACTGAAGGCCATAGACCAGTGGAGAAACCGAGCAAACGCTGGTCTGACTCGGTCGATGAAGACAGTTCATCGCTGCTTAGATTTAGAAACCGGAGGAGGCGGTCAATATATCGAATTCGTTGGAGGCGCTTGTTGCAGATAGTGAAGGCCTGAGAGTGGCTATAGCGCTACGCAGAAGAAGAAAAATTGAAAAAATTGAAATAATTCAGGCACCTGGTAGCATGGAACACAGAAAATTGGAATCTTCTCGTGCACAGAACTCAAGAAGACTGAAGAAAATTCTGTTTACAGGACGTATTAACATGTATGGTCTGAACGAAGTCAATATTGAATACGTTGCCAACGCAATTTATACTACCATTACTAAAGTGCAATCCAAAGTTAAACTTTAATGAGCTGGCCTTCATTGATACATGATGAAAGCATTGTTACCCATAGGGTTTTCCATTAATTAAATAAATTTCAATAAATCGATTGTGAGGCGTGCTATGTAGCTAGTGGCACCGTCTTGTTGAAACCACATATCGTTGATGTCAAATTCATCTGATTCTGGCAACAAACAGTATTCCAACATAACACAATGGCGCTCTCCATTGACGGTTACGTCACGGTCGTTTTCATCCACAGAAAAATACGGCCCATTCACACCTCCGATATAAAAACAGCACCAAACAGTAATTTTTGCGGATGCAACAGTATTCAAGAAGCACATGTGGGTTCGCTGTTGACCAATAATGCATATTTTCCTTATTAAAAAGGTTATTGAGTCAGAAATGAGCTTCATCGCTGAAGATGATTTTTCAATGAAATTCTTCATTTTTTTTCAAGCTTTGCTAGAGCCCAATTGGAGATGTTTCGGCGTTTTGTATGATCAAGAGTTTAATTTTGCAACCATGTAGGCCAAGGTTTTTGCGCAAAATACGCCATAGTGTCACTTGAGCGATGTCCAAATCTTGAGAACGACGTAGAATCGATTGATTTGCTCATTTTGAATCGATGCACCTACGGCTGCAATATTTCCTTCACTTCGAGCGGTATGACGTCTTTTTGGCACCAGAACGTTCAATAATGCAAATTTGGACTCGAACTTACCCACTATAGCCCGTACAGGCTGTCGGGTGGGACGATTATTACGCCGAAAATTGGAATAAGCACTTTTAAAGTTGTGAATACCGACTCAGAATTTCGGTAGAAATTTTTAATATTTTCCAAACGATGCTGGCTCGTGAACTTTACCCCATGAAAATGTTGAAAACGTTTTGACATTAACAATTTATTAAAAAAGTTTAAGGGTGCGTTCGTATAAGGATACAAAATTGTTATGTCCCCAGTGGAAAACCCTATATTAATCAATTAACTTTCGATATTTTTTTACGCAACGTAAACATATATGTAAAAGTTGAACAATAAAACAATCTTTATTCGTTGGAAAGGTTTGTTACAAAATTCAGTATTTAGGATGAACGAATTCAATAATTAAGAAGAACGAAACGAAGTCACGTCGGCTCACGGCACGCTCTCGTAGTTGAATCCCTTCGATCATGTTGCAGGCGATGATCTCTCCACCGTCAGTGTTGCCACCCGACACGGCGCTTCCTGATCTCATCCGACCCGGATGAAGTGCCTCGCCATGCCTTCATTTTGTCCGCTACTGAATATGTATGGATTGGTCCTTCACAATCTCCCTGCTTGCTGAGTCGATAGCGATCATAAGCAAGGACTTCTTCGACGTGATACAGTCCCAAATACTTTGATCTCATCTTTTCTCCAATTCCAAACTGGGTCTTTTCTATCGCCACGAACGCTCCAACATCATACTGCTGGCAAGGTTTCCTACGCAAGTTGTATCGCCCTCAATTTTCCACTTGCCACTGCGCTATCTCATTTCTCGCTCGTTCACGCAATTCTCTTCGCTTATCGGTAAAGTTTCTTCGCAATTCTTCTTCGATAATCTCCGTCAATTCGATATCTTCAGGATGCTTCATCTTTACGCCAGCCAGTAACTCGAAAGGTGTTGTATTGATACTGCGATGAAATGTACTATTCAAATATCTTTGAATTTTCTTGACATGATTGAACCACTCATCAGATCTTTCTCTCGATAGCTTCGCTAAGACTAGAATAATAACGCCGTTGACTCTTTCGCATTGCATTGAACACGACTGATAATATTTTTAACTTCTTGATGGTCTCCTCCGTTGATGTTGACTTCACGGGAAAAAGCCAGGTGAGCTTCGTAAATGTAGCCACGACCGTATTGGTCCAAGATGATCTAGATGGAGTGGGTTGAGAGGTTCTTCCCCTAAGGAGTAGGATGAAGGATGCCTTCCTGCTTCCCTATCTTCCTAGTCGATACGATGCACTCTATACAATTTTCGATACCCCGTTGAATTTTCCGTTCAATCCGTGGTATGAAGAACTCGCTGTCTATCAATTCTCTGACTCTTTTGATTTCAAAATACCCTCGTGCATGGAAATATTTTATTACGTCCGCTTGCATATTTTCAGGTACTACGATTCTTCTCTTTCACTCGTCCTCAATGAACAATACATCGCCGTGATATGCGCAATTCTTGTAGGGCCCAGCTTCAAGTGCCTGTTTAATCGCATTGATACCTTCATTGCCGTGTTGGGCTGCACGTACCTTACTTCCGACATCGTTGGTTATCATCATCACTGTTGCTTGAGATAAGGCGTCCACGTGTACCATTAGTTTCGCTGGTCAATGCTCCACTGTGTACGTAAATTCTGATAGACTAATGACCCATCGTGCAATCTTAAGATGAATTTCCTTCTTTGCTACTGTTAGCTTAACCGCCGAACCATAAGTAATGATTTTGAATTTGACTCCCAGCAGATACACCCTAAACTTTTTGAGCGCTTCAACTATCGCTAGAAACTCCAATTCATACGAATGATATCTTTTTTCAGCGCTATTGGTAGTAGGGCTATAATAATAACATGGGTGCATCTTTTGATCGCTTGGCTCTCTCTGTAGTAGGATTGCAGCTACACATTCCCTGCTCGCATCTGTGGTAAGTTCCGTCTCAGCGCAGGGGTCGTACAGACTCAGCACCAGGCTACTAGACAGCGCAACCTTAATGTCTTCGAACGCCGCTATCTGCTCCTCTCCAAACTTGAATACTGCTCCCTTTTTCAGCATCGAACTCAATGAGTGCATTCGCCTTGTGAATTCGGCTACGAATTTCCTGAAGTAGCTTGCCAGTCCGTAGAACCCCTGCAGCTGCGATACTGTTCTCGGCTTTGGAAACTTCATATCTTTGTCGATCTTCGATGGTGAAGGCTCGGTTTTCCCACTTCAGATTAAATAGCGCAAATATTCTACACGTTCTTTTATGAAGACACATTTTCTCCAATTAAACTGAATACCGCTTTTTTCGGCCGCATCTAATATCCGTTTCAGTTTCAGGATTCCTTCGTTCGCGTCTATGGATGGTATTATCAGGTCATCTACAAATGTTAATACTGTTCCGTCGTTTATCAAATCTCAGAAAACATCGTTAATGAATCGCCCAAACGTATTGCAACTTATAAATAGACCAAATAGGGTCTCGTTGGCGTCAACGAAATTTAGTTCGAGTGGTTCTTCGGACGGACTATAAGCCTGTTCAGTTATGATATGTGCTGGTTTAAAATCAGAACGTATCGCAGCTGGGTGGATGAACACTCAGCCAAAGCGTGATAATGATTATATCACCTTGTGGAGTGCCGATACATTCGATCATGACAATGAGATACTCTAACTGTCTCTAAGCGAAGGCCCGAAAGAGACTGTAGGGCTACGAAGAAGAAGAAATGGGGTTTTACAAAACTCGTATTAATCGTCTTGCGTAACAGAGGGGGTATACTTTCGACTGAATTTGGTCACAGGAACATGGAAATAAGAATTTTTCAAATCAAGTGTCGTAAAAATTCATGCTGACACCAATCGATCAAGCTGGTCCTCATTGATCGGCATAGGGAATCGATCTCTTACAACTTTACTATTCAAGCTACGGTAATCTATACAGAGCCTATGTGACTCGTCATTCTTCTTGACGACGACCACTTGACTTGCAGAGTCGCTCGATGATGGCCGTATTACACCTTCATTCAACCATTTCTTTACTTGACCTTCAACTATGGCCTTTTTTAAAGGTGCCAATCGTCTTGGGCGATGGTATTTAGGCGTTTCATCCATCAGCGCTATAACCGTTTCAATACCTGGCTTCTGTTTCTCCTTCAGAGTGTAGCTTTCCACCAATTTTTGTAAAACGTCTTTGAATTTGCTCTTAACGTTGAAATCGTTTTCCCCGTGGTCGCATGATATTCTTATTATCTAGCTCTTGTCGTTGACTGGATCGTTGATCGCGTTTGAAGGCGATTCTTCAACTGCTTGCACGAATGGCTTAATCTTCACATACTTGAGCATAATAATGTAGTTTACCGTCTTCAAAAATTGTCTACCGATTATCATATTAACACTCACGGCGCTTATTGGGACGATGTAAAGTTCAATAGAAAACACATTTCTTCGGTTTCGATGTCCATATTTACTCTCCCGATCGCGTGAGAAATTGCGTTACCGAATCCGCGAATTTTTATGTTACTTGGAATCGTACTCGAAACTGTTCCTTCTAATTCTTGCCACAATACGTGTCTGATCAAATTCAAGTCACTATAAGTGTCTACTACCGCCGTAATTTTTCAGTCACTGACTTTCACATTAACAACGTTTTCATCTCCCGTAAAACCCTCAATGAAATTCACCATAGGGATCGAGTTATTCATACCTTTCCTTTGCGAGCATTGTCATGGTAAATTTCCATACGTTCCCCATTTAAAACACTTATTTCCCTTGTCTTTATTCGAGCATCCACTCGCTTTATGCCCCGTGCACATTAGAAACATCGCGTACTTTTGTTCGAAAAACGTCCATGTTGTTTATTGTCGCTGTCGCCCTTTTTTTAAAAGGGTTTTTGCCGTGGATTTTTCTTTTACCTTCGCATAGACATCCAATTTCGATTTTAGCTCAGCAATCGTTATCGCCTCGTACAGGATCGATTTGTTCGCTGCTTCGTCGCTATACCATATACCATCGGATACATACTCGCATTTGGTGACTTCATCTATCTTCCCCACCCTTGCTATGCGCTGCATTTCGTATACGTATTCTAACAGGATTTCATCTGACTTCTTCGTACGTTTGAGTAATTTTCTATGTACTTCCGTGGTACTGAATTTTCTGTCGAACTCGGCATATAGAGCACGTTTCAACTTGTCCCATTAATTCAAATCGTTCTCGGCAAACATGAATTTCCGCGCGATTCCTGTTAATAACTTCTTGGCGTGAAGGAGTTTTTGCAGTTCAGTCCAACCGACGCTCTTACTAATACATTCGAACTCTTCGATCCACGTGGAGACACTTTGTCCATGTTCCGCACCGAATTTTTCAATGCTCTCTTCCACTTCGCGGAACCCCGTCTCCCTCTCTTTTTTCGGCAATCAGAAAAGTTTGCGCACCAATATTGCTGTGTCTCTCTAGACAGGTAGCAGCTCGCACACACGCGCGATATCACTTCAAATGGCGCCGCCGATCGATGCCGGGTTCGGAGCACAAACGAATTAGATTATTAATCAATGCTCATCCCGGTTGGACCCCCATGTAAAGGTTGAACAATAAAACAATCTTTATTCGTTGAAAAGGTTTGTTACAAAATTCAGTATTTTGGAAGAATGAATTCAATAATTAAGAAGAACGAAATGAAGTCACGTCTGCTCGCGGCACGCTCTCGTAGTCAAACCCCTTCGATCATGTTGCAGGCAACGATTTCTCCGCCGTCAGTGTTGCCACTCGATATATATTTCATATAATATACTCAAAATGTGCAACATGAACAACAAAAAAAACAAACACATAAAAATTATAATAATAAACGCAAACAAACCGAAATAGTTTGTCCTGTAACCTTGAATTTTACATACGAACCAAATATAAATATACTTAGAGACAGAAATCTCCTTGAAATAGTCAATATGAAAGTATGCTTTGCTATTGACGATGAAGATGGTATATAATTTATCTCAGAAAACGCTTGACCTGTCACATTTAATTTTACACACGAACAAAATATAAATATCACTCGGAGATAAAAATAACCTGAAAAATAAATAGAAATCCAATTTGGAAAGGATTCAAGGTGACTTTTAACATTTTTACGATTTCATTGCTTTTGTATTGTCATTCAAATTAAAACAACCTGTCACCGCTGACAGCTGGAAGTAGCTGCTTTATCCACCTGCTTCAGCTAATGCAGGTTGAGACTGATTGCTATTGCTGAACGCCTCTGCCAGAACTGATTTGGCTATTTCAGGGGCCAGTATTAGTAATGCGAGTTGCATTTCAACGATGGAAGGTCAATCCCCTAGGAAAAGATAACGGAAGAAACGAGAGTTACTACCGAGGCAAAATGGAAGCTGGAGGAAGTGTCTCTTTTTGGTGGTTGAACCTCGACAATAGTGGACCAGATCACGGCTAAACATTTAAACGACAAAGAAAGGATCACAGCAAAACCGTTTCAAGTGGAATATGATTAATCACAAGGCCTAGCAGCAAATAATTCAAGTTGAAGTTCAAATTTGCTGAATTTCTAGTTTCAGGTTCCCTTGAAAATAATTATTGTTTGAATTATATATGAATAATCATTGTGTAAAACAAAAAACACTAAGTTCTCATTGTGACTGATTGGAAGTTGAACTTTCTTGAATGTAAATCGGTATTGTTGACTCGGGGGCGAAGAAGTTAGACGGTGAGTTATATTGTATTGTAGAATTTTCTTTTTTGTTACCCGCTCTTTAGACAATTCGAAAAGTGCGGAGGCTCGAAGTTAGTGTCGATTGAAAGGTTGTTGGATGGGGGATATGGCAAGATTGAGGCTTTACCACGCATGTGAACTGCGGATTGGAAGAACTAGGCCGCTAAGTGGCACGTACGGGATGTTTCAGGCGAGCCGTGTTCTCGCTTAGTGGGTCGATTTGGCTTATTGGTAAGACATGTGGCATCCCACCCCCCGCCACCATCGAGAAGACTGGAGCCAGAAGCCCAGCTTAACAGACCCAGTGAGGGGCTCATTCTTGGTAACGTAATAGATATGAAGCCCACCTTTGAGAATGTGGCTAAGTGGGCAGTTATTTTGAGGCATTGTCACGGAAACCCTTTGCACTCTTCCATGCGGTTATTAAGATACCACCCGAGCCAAGGTTATAAATGTTAAACTAAAAATTTTAAAGTAAAAATGTTGAAGTAAAAAACAAAAAAATTAAATACATTAAACAATCAAGATACTTAAATGAAATTGAGTAACAGAGTAGGGAAAAAGATTGAGAATAGAATCTGCACGGTCAGAATTGAATTCAATTTTAGTGGAATGCGATCCTGCGATGAAATAGTTTCTGCCCTAACTCGATGAGTCGTTCATTAACATTTCTCCCGATGTAGCGGACACTAAGTGGAGGACTAAATGGACAAAGCTATATTCTCATTCCAAGAAAAGGGAAGTTTTGGGACGATCTTGTTTCGTTAAATAAACTTTGCCGCGACAGACATGGTAAATCGAATTAATCAACAAAATCCAAGCATCCGAGAAATACGCCAGGTGAGTCGCACATTGAAGGCATCACTAGAAGATCATCAACGAGCTTTAGGACTTATGATGCATAAATATTTCGAGCATATTCACCATAAAATCTTAAATATTACAGTCAATCTCAAGGATACATATAACGCAACACTGTCTGAAGTGATACGAAAACAAGGCGGAATGGAATGGCAGCGGTAATGCAAAAAGCGAATAGGAACGATGATGAAGGAATGAATCACGAATGGGAAATCATGCAACGCCCTCACATCGAGAATGAAGGATTACAAGAAATTTCACTAACGACGAGTGACAGGCAAAAGCAGTGGGAGCTTGTTTCGGGTTTTGTGTGTGGATAATCATTGGAATTCTGGTGAAAATTGGTTTAATTCTCGCATTTTGACAAAGTGAATCAACGATAAGGACAATCAACACAGCAATTAGATGGGCATCAATCAGCCCAACGAATAGAAACAATCAAAGCAAATTTCAGAAAGGACAATCGGAAGCTTTGAACGAATGCGCACAAGTTGTGGTACGATGCCACCCGATTAGCAGAAAGAAAAAGATATTGACAATGTCACGGAAGTTGTCGCCACATATAGCGCAGTTTGGTCAAAATACAGAATCCAAATAAAGCAAACAAGGAAAATCGAAAAACGTTCACCTACGATGCAGTTTTGAATCATATATCAACACATAAAAGCATTTACGATGAAATTGTACGCTCACTGAATTCCAGTGTCCTGGAAGGATTCAATTGTTGCGTGTTTGCATACGCTCAAACAAGCGCGGGTAAAACTCACACAATGGAAGGCAGCCGAGGTGACGTGGAACAAAAAGATATCATACCATGAACATTCGAACGAATTTGGTCTCACATCGATCGAGCACAGAAGATTGACACATTTTTGGTATCCGTTTCTTATTTAGAAATTTATATGGAAAAGCTACGCAACCTAATAGCAAAACGTAAGTTAAGATATCGCGAAAAGACTGGAGATTATGTGCCTAACTTGCATTCGGTCACATGTAAAAGTGTCGAGGATATGATTACGGTAATGAATCAAGTCGGTTTCGCAAACATGAATGAGCACAGTCCATGATCACATGCAATTTTTATGATTACAATTCAATTGAGTGAAACCTATTTAAATACAGTTAAGGTGGGTAAATTGAATCTCATCGATTTAGCGGGTAGCGAACGGCAATTGAAAACCGGAGTGACAGTTGAACGTCTCAAAGAAGCGAGTAAAATAAATTTAGCCCTATCATCATTGGGTAACGTGATTTCTGTACTTGCCGAAAATTCCCCGCACATTCCGTATCGTGATTTGAAACTGACTCGATTACTTCAGGACTCACTCGGTGGCAACTCAAAAACCTAAATAAGAGCAAACATCGGTCCATCCAGTATTAATAATAACGGAACTCTAACAACTTAAAGCGCGTTCGCTTCCACAGTCTCGGCGTAAACAAAGAATTATACCAAGGGAGATTTTCGCGTGCCTTGGTTGAGATGCAAACACATGCACATGCAGAGTGTGAACACGTTGTTTCAGGCATGATAGACGCGTTTTCCGTTTGATCGTCATTCGTTCCATGGCGACGCTTGGATTCTTTGCAGCGAGCATCTAGTGAAAAGAGAGTTGCAATACTTATGTCGCAGCATGTAATAGTTTATTGCACGAGCAGTAAGACCGTGCCTTTCATTCTACATTCATCTAGCCTAACTTGTATTTTGTGAAATGTAAATTATAACTTCTGATCGCAAATAAATTTATTAGTGTTAATGAAGTACCATTTCGTATCCCTAAAAACTCTACGCTATGCCAGTCGAGCTTAAACCATTCAGAGTAAGCCTTTTAAGAATACGATCCACAGGAAGCTCAGTTGAGACAGTATCAAGAAAAGATAGCCAGATTGAAGAAATTAATGGCAGGAAGGTTGCAAGCAGAACACGTGGCAATGCAAAAGAAAACAAAATCTGCTGTGAAAAGGTTGGTAAATCGGCAGAAGAGCCAGTCTCAGATGAAAATGAAGAGATTGATAATAATGAAATGAGTGCAATGATTGCAAATGATGCTGAGTCCAGAGCCGCGTTAGAGCGAGAACGTGAAATCACAAAGCAATTGGCATCAAAGATTGAAGAGTTATGATTTCGTCCCCGTCGAAGTGAAAAATCGTTTACACACACAAGATCGATATGACGAGCAGGAGGAAGAATGGAAATTATGAGCTAAAAATATGAATGCGAATTGTTCAATGTGACGACCGGTTGCGTATCCGGGACGGTGAAGGTCTATCGCAGAATTTACGTTGCAAGAAGCGAAAAAAAGAATCAAACGGAACCGATACGTTATAAGAGTGAAATTATTGTGAGCTATGAATTGGATATGCCGTATCGAGTGACACAGGAATATCAAAGTCCGAAGGTGTCAGCGTCGTTGCAAGCTGCTTTGGCTAAAGCGATGCAAACTGATGATGATATCGATATTACTGATAATGGGTATAACAACCGCATTCGAAATCAACTTGACCGAATAATCAATCAAAGTGCACAAACACTTAGTCGAAATGGAATCAGGACTATAAAAGCATCAAAGGGCAAAAGCAGTAAATTACACAGTGCCATCAAGAAACCAGCTTCAGCGTATCCTAATGCACGCGGTCTTATCAATAAGCAGACTAAGGTTTCCTAGTTTTCTCGTGAGCAATTAAAATATTATTTTTAATACAAAAACTAAACTAAATGACAATCCATCGGACAACCAACGACGGTGAAACGCGATGGAGCGAATGTGGGACGTAGGTGCGTACCCAATGAACGCCAGCATTGAATAACTCTTTCTTTCTACATAAATCCTATTGGGAAGGCTCCGCCAGGTTAGGATAGTAGAACTTGTTTCCAGCTGTGTCAGGGGTATTCGGTGGCCGCGTTTCTCGCTTGGCGGCTACTTGGGACCAAGGGAAAACCAAGTGACGCCTTCACGATCGTCTCCGAAAGGCGAACCGGTTCCGAAGTCTCAAACCGAAGGATCCTCTACGTGCGGGGTAAAAGCATTTGAAAGATTTAAACTTTGAAAAACAAAGTTAAGCTTTGAATCTTTATCCTGTGTTTTCATGTTTTCCAATTAAACGCTATTATTTTGTTTTTTATACAAATATATATTTCGGGAGTAAGTTGCTCCTTTCTTCAGTGTCAAGAAAAGAAAATAATTGACACTGAAGAAGGGAGCAACTTACTCCCGAAATATATATTTGTTGAAAAAACAAAATAATAGCGTTTAATTGGAAAACATGAAAACACAGGATAGTCTGGAAGCGCTAAACATGGGAAAATACACAGAGTATACTTTGAATCTTGTTTGCTAATTCTTTTCGAGACAGAATCAAGTAGTTGGTCGATTTTAAGAAGCAGCGTATATAGTATTATCTGCTGACCCTCTGGCGGCGAGTGCAAATGATACCTGGGGCTTGATAGAGCAAGAAATATCACACTGTGATGCTCTTTTTTTGCGGCATGAATTTAATTTATGCAGCCTGATACCGGGAGAATCTTCGATATGATGCTGGGAAACAAGACCTCCAACTGACAAAAACATAATGCGATAGAATAGCAAAGCATGACGCACTCGCTTGGTCAATTTTGTGCTACCAAAATTGTATGCGCAAGAAACACACATGTGCCAATTAATGCGAAATCCTACAATAGCACTGGAAGGAGATAAATTATTTTTTGCATATATTCTCAACAATCCAAAATAGTTCGTGAAAATAATTTCCAACTATCATAACCTCTCCTTTGCAGGCCGACCACCTATACCTTATTACAATTTAGCTTTGAAAAATTTTCTCAATATTCACAGAATACCTACATATGTTTTGCATGCGCCAATTATACGATCAATATTACGGCATATTGGCGACCGGAAAAATGCCATAATTATATCCAGTTCAATAACAATCCAATATGTAAAGAAAAGCATTTATTCAGACATGAACAGATGTTTTCAAAGATAGAAGGTATCTTGCTGAGGCATTCTTTACTTTAATTTTTTATGCAGACTTTCCTGCATTCCACTCGCATGTACATACTACATGTATACATGAGAATAAAACTTAACGGGCCATTATGTAATTATAGCTCTTCCCATATTTATTAAACACACATGTTAAAGTTCATATTACACGTTTAATACTTGAAACAGGTGAACACGTGTCAATTGCAGCGAACTAATGTTTTTTCAAACAAAAATTAAGATAGTCAACCTTATAACATATGTTTAAGAATATGTGTGTTACTGCAAACTTGTTATGTACGGACGCTAAAAACAAGCGCCTGTCTTTAATACTTATAAAATGCGTGACCAAACTTTAAGGATAAATGAATGCTAACGACAAAATTAAATGTAATAATTATATTAAACGTTTTCTGTGAATTCTGTTTTTAAATCGCTGATAAAATTTCATACCTTTGACAAAAAAATATTTCTATTAACCTTGACTCACTAATATTTCTTTATTTCAGATTTCCGCCAGATATCTTGCCAAGATTTTACCTATGATGGACCATTGGGTAATTGTTTTTACCAAAACTAATAAAATATATAAATCCTAAATGAGTTCCATTACAGGACCACTACACTGGGGAGAGCAATACAATACATGCTATGGAAAATATCAAAGTCCTATTAACATCGACCCCAAACTAGTCACTTATGTTAACTTGCCTCCACTTGTCTTCAGTGGTTTCAACACATTTCCCGCTTCAGCCAAGATTCAGAATAATGGACATACTGGTAAGTATCATTTGATTATAAGAGTCGTATAACTAATAAATTAGTCAATATTAATATGCATGATGGAACACTGAAAATACTCATTCACAATATTTAACCAATGACAGCGATCGAGCTAAATTAAATAACTTTTGCTTCGACGCTCATATGTTACGAAATTTATTGACCGAATAGAAATTAGGAGTAAATATTTGGTTACTGTGTACACATGTGGATATTGTGGGTTTTATGATAGTTTTGAATTTTTGTCTCATCTAACATAGCAATGGTCACCATGGATTTCAAAGAAAGGGCACTTGTCACTGGTGGGCCATTGAATGGCACCTACGAATTTGTGCAGTTCCACTTCCACTGGGGAGATCACGATGGTTACGGCAGTGAAAGTCTCATCAACTACAGAAGTTACCCCGTCGAGCTACACATGGTCTTTTATAAGACCTCATACAAAACATTCCAAAATGCCCTAGACTTTTCCGATGGTATCGCCGTATTGGCAGCTTTATTTGAAGTAAGTGATAATTAGTTGCTCGCAGTTTAAACCAACTCATGTATAATTAAAACTTGTTACAGGTTGCTGACAAGCCAAACCCAAGCTACTCAGAGCTTACACTTTTAATGAACGACATTATTACACCAGATACGGAAACAGTATTTTTGAATCCTCCCAAGTTGATGGAATTCATGTCACCCGACATCTTGCACTATTATACATACAACGGATCTTTGACCACTCCACCATGCAGTGAAAGTGTTACGTGGATTGATTTCGCCACTCCTATCCCGATCTCATCTGACCAGGTAAGTGTGGAGGCAAATTTTCGAAATCAAGGTCAGGTTTCAAATCATGTGAACCAGTTTGTTTAACATAATCGAGAACCAATAAAGAATATATCTCTGTTGGCCTTGCACCGAATACTTATGCATAGCAACACAATATTATTTCCTTATTCTAGATTCACATGTCTAGACACGCAACGGTACACTCATATATCGCCATTATTATGAATTTCCATAAATTTGCTTCATTTACAAGCCTACACGCTACTATCGTAAAAGTTTTTCTCGCACCTTAAATTAGAATATTGAAAAATTTATTTTTGATTGCAATTTATACAATTAGCATACGCCCGTCGTATTAATCTCAACACCACGTTGCACAGGTTACTGCCTAGGCACGAGCTTCTGAGAGTCATCGCTTTTTCCTTCTTTGCTAATTAATTCTCTATGCAGAGAATGTCAAGCCCAAAGCACCCACGATTCCCGTGATATCAATAGAACTCAAGCTGTATATTCGTACTTTGCCCAAATAATTAGCATCAATTGTGTGTGATCTCGTAATTAAGGGGGGTTTCCATTGAAAAACGATAGCTTCATTAACTATATTGCGTTTACTACTATCATCGGATGACTCGGGAATTTCAATTTGAATTAATTATCATCTTTCTCCGTGATAAAATGATGAAACTGAAAAACGTAAAAATGGTTGAAATTTTTTTCTGCTCTTCAGACCGCCCGACGGATGAAATGTTTTCAGCACATATTAAATTATATTGCGTTGATTTTATTTGTTTTTATCGATAATGAAAACCATGCATATTTTCTCTAAATATAGCTCAGAAATTTATTTTTAAATTTGGCTGTTTCCATACTGCAGCACAGTTTGCATACTAGTTAGCTCTCATTAAAGGTAAATTTACAGGCAATCGATAAGGCAAACTAGTGACACGCCGCTTATGCACGAAATTATTCTTTAAAAAATCGCATACTGCTTCGATGGGTATTTAGAATTACAAAAACAGAAACTGATGTCACAATGTGTTTCATAATGCATAGCGCTCATTTGCTGCAACAACGTCATAACCCCAAAAATCATGTTTTTTCAGAAGGTGCATTTGAAGTTTACATATTGTTGTAATTTTAGGGATCTTTAATATTAAAATACCAAACTGGCACAGTTTAGCCAAGTGACATCTGTTAATATTGGGGATGTAAATTGAATGACTTTGATGTGCACAAAAACTTCCCCTTGACCTCAGAATCACCTCTAATCTCACTTTGACTTTCTTGCTACTAAAATCAGTCTTTTAGTGCAACATAAGTTAAATTGTGGCGTTTTTATTAATAACAGAAAACGCCATTGCTCTAGGTTTAATACAAATTTTTACTTACGACAGAATGTTTTTTAGCAACTGGAAATAATAAAGAACGCTACTATTAAGCAAATGATATAGTTAGAGTAAATTTATAACATAGTTTATTTCGACATATAAATTGTTTTCTTCTTCTTCTTAGCACTAGAGCCCCTTTCGGGCCTTCGCTTCCTGCAAACAGCGCCTCCAACTGTCTCGGTCCGTTGACCGCGCCTTCCAATTCCGAAATCCGAGCAACGATGAACTGTCTTCGTCGACTGAGTCAGACCAGCGTTTCCTCTGTTTCCCACTGGCCGCCGGCCTTCAGTTCTCCCAACGAATTCTTAGGTATCCGTTGTTCGTCCATACGATTCATGTGTCCAGCCCCTTGCAGCTTCCGCCGTCACTATTTAAAAATACATTTTTTTTTTGGATGATTTTGAGCAGCGCAGATGCGTATAAAGCATCAACTGTGCTAGTTTCTAGTTGATGTGTAGGACCGGCATCATTGCATCAATTTCTACTAATTTTCGTTTTAAACAGTCACCCCACCTCAATCACTCGCCATTATGCCAATCAATGAGCTATATATCATTGAAAGCATTAAATGATTGATCATTCGGATTATTGAAGCAATTCATATTATTTGGAAACGCTTTTTGATGCAGGGTTGATAATTGGAATTCTTCTTCTTCTTAGCACTACAGCCCCTTTCGGGCCTTCGCTTCCTGCAAACAGCACCGCCAACTGTCTCGGTCCGTTGACCGCGTCTTCCAATTCCGAAATCCGAGCAGCGATGAACTGTCTTCGTCGACCGAGTCAGACCAGCGTTTCCTCGGTTTCCCCACTGGCCGCCGGCCTTCAGTTCTCCCAACGAATACCTTCTTGGGTGTACGTTGTTCGTCCATACGATTCATGTGTCCAGCCCCTTGCAGCTTCCGCCGTCTTACAATCCTTGAGACCTCCGGTTCGTCAAAAATTTCATACAGCTCATGGTTGTATCGAATTCGCCATTAGTCCCCGTCTAGTTTCGCTCCGATTATTCGCCTCAGGACCCGTCGCTTAAAAGCGTTCAATATATTTGCGGATGCTTGGGTTAGGGTCCATGTTTCACACCTATAGCATAACACAGGTCTTATCACAGATTTATGTATTTATTTTGAATGCATTTTAACAGGCAAAATGCCCAATTACAAAAATAGAAAAGACAATATAGATAAAATAGACAAAAATATTGAAGATAATTAAGCAATTAATCATAAATTATAACAATTAATGTAGTTTGTTTCTAAGTAAATGCTTAAATGCTATTAAAGATTGATGGAAAGTGTAGTGAATAATAAGTCTCAATAAGTCCGTAAAGGACTGCAGCGATGTTCTGCTGCCTCGGCAGAAGAAGATGACAATATCTGCCGAGAATGCCCTCGTCTGGAGACGCGTGAATGCGCTGGCAGGCTAGCATTGCGGTGTCGTGGGGCGGGTTCATTTCCCCAGCACGAGGACCCACTACAAAAAAATTTCGCACTCACGAATTGGATGTTGCTCACGAGGCGACCGAAGTCGCAAAAAGTGTAGATAACTACACCGAGGGAGATAGTACTTGTTATGAAAACAAGAGGAACCTGAGAAGAAAGGCGGACTTGGAGTAACCTCGTCATTACCCGACGAAGCTCATGGCCCACAAATGAAAGAGGGGCAACCGGGTGGTGATGGAGCCCCTTCGCACCCACCCAACCGGAATAAATCCATATTTTGTTGCAGTGGCCAGGTATTCCTCTTCTGAGTGGAAAACTCATACAACTTGGATTGCATGAGTTTTCCCATCAGAAGGGGAGTACCCCAAAGTCAAAAGCGCTTTATTTCATACTAATCGGTATAAATTTTAAAAGAATATAAAGCAAATTCCAAACAATAACAATCAAAAAAACTTAATGGCCCAAATGGCTCTCTAAATTTATACGTTATCATTAACTCATTTCATCAAAAAAACTATAGCAAATTCAATTAATTACGATTATTACATATTTTTAAAATTTAATTGGAAAAAGGAGAAAAAACCAACCAACACTATCCTAAAATTATTTATAATCAAGACACAACAGTGAAACTTTGATCCTACACCTAATATGTTGTAACTTATTTCTAATAAAATACAATGAAAAACTTTATCTTATACTAAAAAATCCCCGTTGGCAGCACCAGCCGGAAAGGTAAATTTCTCGTTTGTAGCGTAAAGTTTCGAAAACGAATTTGGCTTGCACTACTAAACTTCTTTCTGCAATTTTCGTAGTACCACATGGGTATTTATTAACATAAAAAAAATCTGGTCACGTTCGGTTTTAGAGACCTTTTATCGAGGCGCAAATATTTTGCTAATTAAATTGAGTTGCACGCGTATGGATTACATATTGAAAATCGGCGGATCATAAATTGTTGTAAACATATAAATACCGGTTTCGCCCTTCTCGCATTTGCTGTTTACACAGTTCACAGTGGTAACCACACAAAGGTTTAAATAGCTCGAATAGTTAATTTCAAAAGATTTCCATAAAAGTTTAATCAGCACTTGCGTTGCACTTAATATATACATTTTCAATTTTTTTCTGAACTGTGAGGGCCGTCATTTCGATTTTTATTGAAATCGGCTGCTAAAAATATTAAGCTGTAAATTTTCGACTGTATTATTTGTCATTCGATTTGCATAATTAAATTAAATTAACTTGCCTTAATAACTTATAATTTCAAGTTTCAACGGAATCTGTTGAGGATCTTGGCTGCTAGAGGGCTACAGAAATAAAAAAAATTGTATGCCACCCCCTTATGTGGGGAGACCCGCCTGTATGGGTAGACCCCCCTTAAATCCCAAAAAATATTTTCTTGCACTGCAAATTTCAAGAGGCACCACTTTTGACCTACGTAGAAAATTTCCTCATTCTAGCTCATGTGGTTTGCGAGAAAACTTGTTATGACGCACGAACAAACGGGCGGACGGACGGACAGACAGACAAGTCACGATTTTATAATTTTTTAAGGCTATTGTTAAAAATATTTTACAATATCTTAAAAATGATCTGGTTTATAAATTCTTTCCAGTAAAGTCATTTAAAACGTTTCCATGAAAATATTCATTATTTCAGTTGGTACTAAAATAGCGAATTGCGCTAGCCTTCAGACCTTTGGGGGACGCCATTTTGAATGCATGCATTTGATTTTGGATTATTTTAAATCTTTGTATGCTAGGACTTCATCAATCAATGTACTATCTCGTTCAAATAGGAGTTTCACTCTAGACAGGGCAAAATAATTCAATTTTTAAAGAAAATGGCAGCTAAAAATATTAGGCTTTAAATTTTCGACTTTTTTATTTTTCATTCAATTTTAATAATTTCCTGCAAAATACAAGAACATAGTACAGAGATTCATAATCTCAAGTTTCATCAAATCCGTTGGAAAATGTGACCGCTAGAGGGCCACAAAAACATGAAAAAAACGCATATTTAAACGGCCGCCATTTTGAAATTTGCAAATGCATGATCACCAAAATATCAAAGACTGTAGGTGTAAGTAATGTTTATCTTGAAATCAAGTTTCATATATATCAGATCAAAATTGCGACTTTTAAAAGCCTTTGAAATTTTGACCTTCAACTGGCCGCCATTTTGTTTTTTGCAACCTGACCTCCAGTTTTTTTTCCGTAATTCTTTAGATACTCATAATTTCTATCAAATTACCGAATTTCATGAAAATCTGGTGAAAGCTTTGACCACTATTACAACAACAAAATTTTGCACGTTTTTTGACCTTTGAGCGGCCGCCATTTTCTTCCTGCCGTACCGACTTTGGATTTTTTATTGTGAGATTCATCACATACATCAATGAACCCTTGTACCAAATTTCATCAAAATCGGAGCTATACTTTGGTCAGAACAGAAATCACGATTTTTCGTCAAAAATGGCCGCCATTTTGTTTTTGCATGGCCGATATAGCTGGTTCACGAACTTAACCGAGATAATTACCCAATACACCTTTCCTGAAAATTTGGTGAAAATCCAAGCAAAATTGCAACCTCTAGCGTGGTCACAAATTTCGTTATATCCCATATATATATATATATATATATATATATATATATATATATATATATATATATATATATATATATATATATATATATATATATATGATGCTCTCCGCAATAGGTAAATTTCTCCAGAGAAATTTACCTAAAAATCCTATAACAATGTTCCTAACCTAAGAGTTTTTAATCTTATCTCTAACGGAATATAGTAAACATTACATATACCTAACCTATACCTAATTTTTAACAAAAATAAACAACAACACTAAATGTAGCAATAATGAGCTGAAACTCAAAAAAACGAAATAACGAAAAACACCAAAACTGAAAAATAAACACAAATAATTTAGACATTGTCATTCAGCCACCAATACCTGGATTGCGCCGTCTCAACTCGATCAGCTTCAACGAATCTAGCAAATGAGTATCTCCATTGGAATTGTTGGTCTCGTGAACTCAAATTCGGAGGATATTTTATCTTCTTATCGGTGGCCCGTCGATATATGTGATATATGACTGGGACGCCGTCAGAATCAAAAACATATCGATTCATGTCCAAATACACGAATGCTTCTGGAGGAATGAAGCCAGTAGCGAGGCAAGTCGCTATATACCCGTCTGTAGGGTGGAACGGCTGTGAAATCCAAGGGTTTTCACTCACAGTCACAGATCTAGCGATATGATTCCGAAGAAGTTTCAATATGAAAATATCGACTCTAGTCACTTCAGCAGTTTGATAAATTCTTCTATTCGATATATAATGTTTCCAATCCGTCTCAGGCTTCCTGTACAAACCAGTACATGCACGAAGACATTTCCTTTCGAAAACTCTTAATTTTTCCATAGTACTAGCGCTCTGGTTGTACCAGATCTGACATCCATATGTCAAAACTGGTCTAACCAGTGTCTTGTAACAGATAACTTTGACCTTTTGATCAATGTATCTGGAATGAAAGAGCTTTCGAAGGGCCATGACTACTTTAAGTGCCTTACTGAGCATGATTTTCATGTGTTCAGTATAGTACAGATACTGATCGAGATAAACACCGAGGTATCGAACACAGGATTTATGTGGAACCCGTTCTAGACTACTCTCACCAGCCATGATGTGGAAATCTTTCCAATTACGTTTCAGGTCTTGACTGACCCCCTGCAGCGTTGGCCGAAACAAGATTGTTTCACACTTCTGCGCATTGATTTTCATTCGCCAATTGTCAGTGTACTACTGTACATCATTGAACATTTTTTGGAGATTGCTCTGAACTATTGTAGCTTTTCGGTCTGCCGTATAGATGATCAGATCATCAGCAAACGCTACCAATGATCGCGTTGGCGAGACGTTAAAATCAAAGCCGTTCAATAGCTTGCGAATGAAGAGCAGAGGCGCAGTAACTGTTCCCTGCTGTAGACCATTCAAGACCTTGAACTCGCGCATTTTTGTCAGATTTCCATCAGTTACAACAAATGATTTCCCGTATAACATATTACACATCATGACGACAAGGTGTCTGGGGAACTTGTCCTGAAGGAGTTTAAAAATTAGTCCATCTAACCATACCGTATCAAAGGCTTTCTCCATATCAATGAGACATGCTCCAACACATTGTCTATCATTTAGTTTCCAACAGATGTCTGAGGTTACTTTCGTTATTGCATGTGTGGTCGAATGCCTGGCACGAAAACCAAATTGGCCATTCGGCATCAACTCATTTTCCTCAATGTGGGCGTTTAATGCTCTGTTGAGTATCACTTCAAACACCTTGCTGATGTTAGGCAGCAAGCTGATTGGACGATAGCTTTTGGGGCATGAAGATTCTTTTCCTTTCTTCAAGATCGGAAATACCTTAGCCTTTTTCCACTCATTTGGGAAATATGAATTGCTCAACATGTTGCTGAACAATATGCAATAGTTCCTAATAGCAACCTCAGACAAATGTCGGAGAACTACATTTGGAATACCATCAGTACCACATGATTTCTTGTTGTTTATCTTGCGAAATATGAAACACAAGTCTTCATAGCTGACAAAATAATCAATAAAATTCAAGCTCGGTATGAGGTCAGATGTTAATGTTTCATTGAAATGAAGAATTGATTGGCCGTTCAGGCTTGATTTGAAGTTGGAAACTTTTGTTTCAACGACCTCTGAAAAAATGTCGTTCCCTCTCTCAGGGTTTGGTAGATGAACCAATTCAAAATGTGTTCCAATCAGGGCAAGTTTATCCAATCCTTCACAAATAATCCTATTTCCATTTCTATCCGGAGTCGTACTTTCAATTTCGATACCAGCCCCATCGAGAAGATTTATCTCATCACTAGTGACTTCAAGATTCGATACCTTCACTCGAGACTTCTTGCGGAATATGCTATTCACTTTCGCGAACACGCGGTCTGGGTCCTGTGGGCTAATACCCCTCAATTTTTCCGCCCATTGATTGCTGACCTCACTCCTGAAGCATGACCGGTTGTAGTACAAAAATCGTCGATAAATATTGTTGACGCGTGTGAGAAAGAGGCTTTTCAACCTTGCGATGGTTGGTGTTTCATATCCTTCCATATTGTTTCGATGTTTAATCTTTGGAACTACTTTCTCAATCGTTTCCAATGTCAGCTTCTCTAACTTCGACAAATAGACATCTATTTCATCGTTAGATAGATTCCTGTCATTAGGAACCATTGAGCAAGAGTTGCCACCATCAAAAGGGGGACATTGCTTCTGGTACTCGCGATTAAACTTCTTTTGAAACTTTCCCCAGTCTGTTTTTTTTGAAATTCAACCGATGATTTTCATGTTGAACTGGAATGAGGAAGAAATCATCCCTGTGATGATTGATTTCCATTACGATTGCGTTATGGTCGCTATCATAAAGAAGCACCTGCAGTTTCCGTTGAGGACTATTAAAGCTGAATTCAAGTCTTGCACCAGCAATGCAAAGGTCCTAATATGAATTTGTCCTAGGGTATGTTGGGAGCTCCGACCCATATAGATTGCACCTGTATTCAATTTGGTTCTCTGTTATCCACGATTTCAGGAATACACCTCTTGGATTATTGGTGGCGTTCAGCCATGATGTATGCTTGGCGTTCAGGTCACCAGCAAGAATATAATAGTTATGCAGCCTGTTCAATTCGAGTATTTCGAACAAGGAATTGAGCTCCTCCTTGAGCTTGAGAACAGTTCCACCAGTTGCATAGGCAGAGATAACGAAGAGGTTATCCCCACCTGGCAGTGAGATTTTGATAACGGACACTTCAAGAGATTCAAAGCTTTTGAATTCGACTTTTTCAATATTTTGGAAACAATAGGGTCTTCGAACCAATATCCCGGTGCCACCTCCCCCATCACCTGTCATCCTATCGTTTCTTACGAACTCAAAATCCTTGAATCTCATGGAGTGCCATGAACTGAGGTGGGTTTCGGTGAGAAGCGGGATGTCAGGCTTTTGTCTGGCAATGAATTCAAGGAGATAATCACGCCGATGTAAAGTAACAATGGAGTTGACGTTGATCGAGATGAGACGAATCCTATCCATGGGAATGTGGCTGGATGACAACTTATTTTGAGGCATTTGAAAGTCCTAAACGCTGAAAAACAATGTTAATTTTCGAATCTTGTTTATCGATTCGCTCCGATAAGGAATTTAGTTGCTGATAAATTTTTTAGGAGCAGCTCATTATTGCCACTTACATTATTCATTTTATTTACATTGTCTGCTGGTCCTCTCGCAGCAAGTGCAAATGACACCCCGGGCTTGACGAAGTTGGTAGGTATCACACTGCGGTGTGCTTGACTTTGTTTCGGAGTGACTTTAATCTTTGCATCTTGATACCGGGGGCATCCTCGATATGATGCTGGATGACCAAAGGCACCGCAGTTCACACAATATAGTTTTTCTTTTGGCTCCGCCTGAGCCAATTTGCACTCGCCGGGAGCATGAATGTCTTTGCATTTCACACACCTATATTTCATGGCGCAATTGGCAGCCGAATGCCCGAATCTTTGACACCTGTAGCACTGGTTGACCTCACTTTTCTTGAGGCATGCCCACCTCACCACGCGGAAGTTCAAGTACCGTATTTTCTGCAGGGCACTCGAACTACTTTTGCCGGAAATCTGGACTAAGTAGTGAGGCAAGTTTTTGCGCTCCACAATCGATCTTCTCGTTGCAAAGTTTTTGACTGTAATAAATTGTTTTTCTGGTGCAGCTTCTTGGAGCACCTGAAGGAGATCGACTGTGTCCTCACCACAGTCCAGACGCTTCAATAAAAAGGTTTGGTTCTTTTCGCTTTTCGGGGTGTACGTGAAATGCGGAACATCTCCAGAATTTAAGGCACTTTTTGTTGCCTGGAAATCAACCAGCGACTTAGTCCTTATTGTCAATTTATCGGCATTGACTCTTTTTATCTGAAAATCTTTTAGTTTATTTTCGGCTGCCAAAAGCCGAACCATATCTTTGTCCAATTGCCCAAACACATTGATTGGTGGGACTTTTTCTTTTTTTTCATCAATCTTGACGGACGAACCAGCAGACGGACCAGCAGACAAACCTTTTGGTTTTTTCTCCCGATTTTTAATTTTAAGATATTCAATGAAATCATTTTGACGTTTTACCTGTATCCTCTTCAATGTTCATCGTTTTTTCAAGACCAGCTAGCGCTGCATAATAATTTCTGCTTTCGTTTGCGCCTCCTGCGCTGAGGACATCCTCTTGATTAGCTTCTTCCTGTGGCTTTTTAATTTTCTTGTCTACAGTTTTTGAGTTTGCTTGTCGGCCTTTCTTGGTTTCATTATCCTTGTTGAACGTTAACGTTCCAACAAGTGCTTCTAACGATTTAACTCGAAGCTTGAGTTCTTCATTTTCTTTTTCGAATTTTTCAGCTTTCTCTTTTTCTTGGATCAGCTGTTCGATCTCGATAACCGATAGGATTGTCGGGTTTTGTTCTTGATTCTCGTATTTCCTTTTAAGTTTTTTTTCGCCCATCATCATTGGCGATGGGCATGGTCCTTCTAATTGATGGCTGAAGCCATCGGGCTCCTCCATCTCGTTGCTTTTGCAGCGAGACTAGAGGGAATGTTCTCAGACCGGGACTTCCCTTGAACGTATTTCCACTTGATATTTCTTCAGGAAATGAATTTCAAGTATTCGATGAATGCTCGAATAATTCGACGGTGATGGGTTTCCCAATAAAATCAAAATTTGCTTTTGACTGGCTCGTAAAAAAATATTTCAATTGTTTGAAACTGACTTTTGCGAAAAATTAATTAATTTTTAAAATTAATGACAGGAGCGATTAAAAACACGTCTACACGCAACGAGTGCTAGGCGTAGAATAAGGGGAGTACCCCGGTGACCCATGTATGCCATAGAATTATACAATTTGATTGCATAACGCTATGCCATAAAGAGGCACTCTGCTTGGGCCACTCAACCCGCGATGTCACCTGAAACGAAAAAAGGATTAATTAAGTACCCGGCGGCTGGCTCATGTTTTTAGGGGGCAGCCTGCCACCGTACCGGGTCCTATACCCGGTCAGAAGGTTGGGAAATGAAAGACCGATTTTCAAGAGAATTAGCGCTTCATTTTTTTTTCCTACTTTATAAGCATTGACATTATGGTAATTTTAATTATATTTAAAATTCTAATTGATAAAAATTTCCAATGAGTGATCTCTCACTCCCATGCAAAATTTATATAGATATAAAAAAAGATTATAAAAAAATTATATTTAGTTAAAAATATATATATAAATAATAAAATGTAAGGGTACTCACCCAAACATCCTCGTCGGGCGCCCGCTGACGATGTGGGTGGTCCTGTAAGGCAACTTGACTGCCGTTAAATCTACTTCTAACGTTAACATGCATTTACTAGTTGCTTCAGGGAATTTATCCTTGGGATGGTCATAGATTTTCACAGCTCCACACAATTCAGTTCAAAGCTACACCTTTCCGTTATTTTGGTTTTGTTTAACTCCACGATATATACGCTATAAATTTCAAGTTCAACAAGGAAGGGGAACATCCAAATTGACGCGCACTCTTTTACTCCTCCCTTTTCGATTTGTTTTCATGAGTTGATAGATTTTATGTCCATTCAATAATATTGTTCCTTTTTCAGATGGTTTATTTCAACATAACAGAAGAGACACGTAGAAAATTTGGCTCGAAAATTATTTTGTGTACTTTTTCTTACTAGTCCAAATTTGGTTTAATGAACCGAGCTAATTAATTTGGGTAGCCTTATTACAATATTAGGTTGTTGCCATTTTCATGCGAATGGATTGACCTGTTGGTATGGCGTATCCCGCCTGTTGTGGCACATATAGTGGTGTTGGACCTGGTTGGCTTTGTCCTGCCTGGTGTGACTGCGAGCTCGGAGGAGGCTGCTGATGCAAGATAGCCGCTGAAGAATTCTGTTGTTGTAAGATATGATATGGCTGTGGTTGTTGGTCTGGAGGTGATTGGGATGGAATGTATGAAGCTTGCGGCGATGGTGACTGTGTTGTCTGCATTTATTCAGATTTGATTATGACTGGGATCGAACTGAGCATCATACTTCGTATCCGCGCACACACTTCCCCGGCAGCACGGGGTTAATGTCAATTACACACGAGTGAAGAAAGTGTCGCTAAACCTTATGGAATATCGTAATAAGCGTACTAACAACACACATATGTTTTTCCTTATCAATGCAGATGTAACAATGGTTTTGCCAAAAAAAAAGTCCCTTCGAATTTTGGCTTCTTACCAACTGCCACTAACTATTTCGCGATATACCGATCCCTGTTTTCGTCGAAAGTCCACTGAGTTTACCTGGCGGGTAACCTCAAAACTTTTTGTACTTCGTACCACTTTTGGAAATCACGTTTTGAGTGGCAGGCCTCTTGAAAACGGAATAACAGCTTCCTGTTACTGGCGGATTAGATTCGTTGATAGAATAGGCGAGAATATAGGTATATTGGTAAAATGTTGCTTTCGACGTTTCGCTTAGTAATTAACGTGTAACACGCCTTATAATAAAAATGCAGGACTTACAAAAGAAAACTTGATTGAAAACGAGATTAGCTCGTAGTGACTTTTAACTTAACTCCTATGTTTACGTCAACACATGGTTGTTACACGCTAGAATATATCGCCCGCAAATATAATGGGCTCTCTTCGCCCGTCTTTTTTTTTCCACGTCAACTCTGGTTATGCGCGCAGACACAGCAGTTGGTGAATTATTCGCTCGACTTTTTGCCTGCTTTTCCCCGAGATCCAAATAACCCCTCCACGGTCGCACTGATCTCAATGCAGAAATCATATAATGCACAAGTTGTTCGCAAGTCTTGTCACTAATGCTGTCAGAGAACCCTTTATAAAGGATCTAGTATGCGGACTGATCCGCGCTTTCAACTAATTAGAATTTTGGCCTTGCAAGACAGGAAGCTCCAAGTCGCGTTTCGCGAGGAATTCCGCGAATCGTTCACTGCCAAAACAAATAGACCAAATTGAAACCAAGAAACCGGTCGAAATGGTCGGGCGGGTCGGAGTTGATGTTCAAGTCCTTTGGCCTTTCAATGGAACCACGGAAGCGCGGAATATGTGAATTGCGTGTAGTCAGGTAGGTCAGATCACCTCTCTCGCGGTGAGGGTTCAAAACTGTCGACCGCCAGGGAAGAACTGAAATGTAGAAGACCGTAAAGCAGCGAGTAACTTCACCACCAGCCAAACTACCGTTGGGGCTGTGGGCGCGGGTGTTGGCTAGCTCCCACACTATATGCGTGCACTTCCGTTCGCGATGCGAACCTTCGAACTGTCCTATATGTGCGAATTGCGCGTTCGTTCAGTAAGTCGAATTGAAATTTTGAATTTTCCGCTTACCTGTGGAAAACCCAACCTCAATTGGAATCGTCTTGGAAACACTTTCGCCAAGTTGCGGATCGGCCGATCTACCTCTTAGTATGTCGTGAGCTGAACTCCCATGTGCGCAAGTCCGTCCTGTGCCGTATCCTCAGCACCATTCATTGCATCAGCAAAGAGGGCAAAATTTGGCAAATCCTCGATGGATATGCGCTAAACAAATTAAACACAGGCAAGAAAATAAAACTGCTAATCAAATATCGGGCACAACTTTCCAAACAAGGGTTACCTGAAAAATCTTTCTTCTCACTCCTCCGTCCAATGGCAACTGCAGCTGTCAAAAGTATTCCATCGTACCAGATCAATCTCCAGTCGTACCAGTTCGATCGCAAATTGTTCCAGTTCAATCTGAAATTGTTCCAGTTCAATCTCCAATCGTACCAGTTCGATCGTTTTAGTTGATCTGGGACATTTTATGCTTGAGTTTTCTTTAACCCTTAACTGCTCGATTACTACAAAAGTACCAAGTTCTAATTGATTGTGCGCGCGAGGCAAACGAATCATGGCAGAATGAAAATGGGTTTCAGTAGGCGCAAATTGGATGTGAAGATTGGAGGAGCGCAGAGGCTTGCCGGGGCTCCTCCAACTTATTTGATTTACCAAGTAAGGGCAATCAATCAGGCGGTGGTGGAGTTTAAATAAAAGACATTCATCAAGGAAAGTCCTACGTGCTTTTAATGAAGGAAGATGTAAATAAGTGAGCCGGTCTTCATAGGGAACATAGGGAATCTTGTACTTATAAAAAAGACAGCGGGTGAAGTTTCTTTGGACTTATTCTATGTCAGCAATAAGTTATTCAAAGTGTGGGGACCAAACTTGAGAGCTATACTCTAAAATACTTCTAACTAGAGTATTATAAAGCTGGACAGCGGAGAATATATCTTGGTAAATAAAAGTATGCCGTAGTACAAAACCTGAGACTCGAGAAGCTCTGGTTTTAATGCTTGAAATGTGCATATCAAATTTCAGTTTGGGATCAAAAATTATACCGAGGTCCTTAATTTTTAGAACAGTTGAAAGAGATTCGCTTCCAATTGAATAGATAAATTTGATTTGCACTGGTTTAAGGGGATACGACATAACATGACATTTAGATATGTTCAGTTCAAGATTGTTAATGCTACACCAATTTTCCAGGATAGACAAATCATTCAGCAATTGAGAACAATCCTCTACTTGACCGATAGCCCTAAATAGTTTCAAATCATCTGCGAATAGACCGATAGCCCTAAATAGTTTCAAATCATCTGCGAATAGAAGGGATTTTGAGTTTAAAGCAGCAGGTAAATCATTGATAAAAAGCATAAATAGGAGAGGGCCAAGGATTGAGCCTTGTGGGACGCCTGACGTAGGGTAAAAGGTTGAAGATAATGAACTGACTACACGAACACAACAAGAACGATATGTTAGATAAGAATTTATCCAAGCCAACATCGCAGCAGGAAATCCATAGTGCTGCAACTTTAGTAGTAAAATAGAATGATCAACTCGATCAAATGCTTTGCAAAAGTCAGTATAAATTACATCCATTTGCATATGGTTATCTAGAGCACAAGAAATCGAATGAGATATTTTGAGTAAATTAGTAGTAGTAGAGCGATTAGGAAGAAATCCATGTTGCTCGGCAGCAAAAGTTTGCGATAGAGATGATGCTAATTTATTGTGAACGTGGCGCTCCAACAATTTAGAGAAGCAGGAGAGGATAGATATAGGACGGTAGTTGGAAATATTACAAGGGTCACCATTCTTCAGAATTGGAACAATGTTACGGGAACCGCAGTCCAAACATTGCTCGGTTCGTGTTCCGTCGTTCCTCTCTGTGTACTGTAAATGACAACATACATATACGAAAAGCTGCGAATTGTAATCAATGCATCTGTGGGCGCGGTGTCGTATCATGGATTAGCAGGAGTGGGTGTGTATCCATACTCGTATTAAGTATCAAACATATACACACAAGACTTCGCAATCGAACGTACCGCCCAGCGGAACGAATTGGTTACATGCATTGCAAATCGAGCGAAAGCTTTAGCGTTGTGGTTGCACCAGTCACAGAGAGATGGCACTTAATACATTAAACTGTGTTTGCTGTTGAACTTTGATCTTTTTTAAATGGTAAATTCTTCATTATTTTAGTTGGTAAGCAATAAAGTCAGCATAGTTATAGTATAAAAGAAAATTAAAGACACAAGAAAATCGAGAAGTATTTCTCCATTCACTGGCTCAAATCAGTAAACAAAAACGTCTTTCACTGATCTAGTTGGCGAGTATAAAGTAGCAGATAAGTATCATACTGAAATATATCTCTCTCCCCGGGAACCTTGATGTGTATATAGGATACACATCATACCAAGCTCCCAGCGCATGCCAGTATACATAGGGTGTACTGGTAGTGTGCAACAACAATATGTGCAAGTTTCCATATTTGAGGGAAAGTTCCATTGGCTAAAGTTATATTAAACAGAATTGAAAGAGGAGTAGATATAGAAGTAATGAGTGACTTAACAAAAATAGCGGGAATGCCATCGGGACCCGGTCCAATGCTTCCATCAAACTTGCTGATGAGTAGGCTCAATGTCATAGGGAGTGGTTTCGAAGTCAATAGCTAATGTCGAATAAGAGTATGTAGGGTAATACTTTGTAGGTGAGGACGAGGCACTAAAAGATGCAGAGAAAAATTTGGCAAAAAGATCTGAAATAGCAAAAGGCCCATTAGCCTCCAAGCTGTTCCAATGTGCTGAATCTGGAATACGAGAGGAAGTGTTCAAATAACGAATGAAAGACCAAAAAGGTTTTGTTTGGTTAGACAACAGAGATTGTTCTATGGAGAGATAATAATCACGCATGGCTGCTTTAATGCGACATTTACCAAGAGTACGAAGTCTTTGATAATCTTTACAAGCTGCAGGACACCTAGTACGTTTGAAGTCTCGATGAGCTCGATCCTTACTTTTTAGAAGCGTCAAAATATCGGCGTTCAACCATGGTGCGTCATTACCTACTTTTTAATGTGTGAACTATTGGTGTATGTTGGCTGATCAGCGTATTCAAATACATGTAGAATTTAGAAACAGCATCGTCGCAAGATACACTAGCAAAGAAGGAGTCCCAATCAGTTGATTGGAGATTGTTCGCAATAATTGCAAAGTTCGATCTACGGAAATTATACCTTGAAGGCTGTTCAGTCTTCTTACGCCTCATGTTACACAGTTTAACATCAATACTTAATGGTGGATGGTTGAGATGGGATGCAACATAAGCAAATTCAGGATGTTTTAAGTCCAAAACTGTAGACTGATTGTTTGAACAGTTTAATAAAACCAGCTCAAGAATGCGGTCATTAACGTTTGTGATGTTATTTACTTGATTTAGTGAGCAAAGTGGAAGGAAAGAAGAAAAAACTTCAGAAAGACGGTTGGTTGACTCGATATATGGGCAAGAAGATAGATTCCAAGATAAAGAAGGAGCATTAAAATCACCACATAGAAGGATAATATCTGAAGGGTATTTAGCGTTTATGTAGATAGAAAGTTCGTCGAGAAATTTAACGTAAGTGGAAAGAGAAAACTGACAAGGCACATAAATTGACGACACCAAAGTATGAATATTGGATGAAATGGATACCCTAACAAGTACACATTCAACAGGAGAAGTTGGAATGAAATCCGTACAAGAAAGACAACCAAGTTACTTTGTGACACCCACAAGTACACCACCACCGATTGATCTCCCAGATGAATCAGTTATTCAATCGTATCGAAAAATATTATGAAAGGTAGATAAGTCCTTGTTAAGAATAGTATCATTCAGCCATGTTGCACTTATACATATAATGTCGTCATTAGCTAATGTGGTGGAAATTAGGAAATTCTGCAACTTGGTTCTAAGCCCTCTTACATTTTGATAATAAATTTTTAAGTGAAGAATCACTAGAGTTGGTTTGGTTGGGAGCGACGGAGATTTGATTTAGGGCGTTGCTTCGGAAAAAACTTTTTAACTAATGTTCCTTTGGGCCAGAAGTCTGGATCAAGTATCAGACGAAGATCAGCAGGAACAGAAATTTCAAAAGATGCAATGATTTTGTTCGGTAAATTATCTTTGGTTAGCTTTGTAACACCATATATAGGAGGAGTAAATCCTAATTTTTTGAGAATGTAGTTACTTACATCCTCTTTTGATGTAATGTAGGAAAGCCTGGAGATAAAAAGCTGAATAGGCGGCGAAACAACTTCTAATTCTGAAATTCTCATAGATGGTAGGCTAGCAGAATTTACCATAGTTGGTAGGCTAACAGGATTATCAGTAGGTGCAGTTGTCATAGCTGAAGTTATTACCGATGAAGGAAGATGTATATTGTTGATCCTGGAAGATACGGGAGAGGTGTAGTGACTGACCCTTGATTTTTTAGGAACAGCTCCCTTGCTAGTATCATCGGCAGTAGTTTCAATTAACGTAGCCTCAGCCAGAATAGAGGGTTCAGGTTGGCTGGTCGCATTGTTGATTCCTTTGCTTGCATCCAACATTGAAATATCAAGTCGATTACGAATGTCAAGTAGCACTTCAGACTGCTCTTTTAATGGGCGAATTGTGTCAGCCATAGTCATTCCACGGCAATGATCACACCGAAAAGTTATGTTTTTCGCAAATTTTGCGCGGATTTCATAAAATGAAGCAGCAATAGATAAACACTTCAGGTGGAATGATTTAGCGCAAAAGTCATCACATTCAATGAGTTTAGCCCTAGCTGACTCCGGTTCTTTGCAAATAACGCACTTAATGTCGTAGAGGGGAGAGCTTCCAGCCATTATTCAAGTTAAAATATAAAATACGAAATAACGTCGCAAAGCAATAAAAATCCAAAATGTTAAATTGATCTTGGTCTGTAACCATACTATTATGTATGTTCTTAACTTTGCACTTAACTATTGCACACAAAGCAAAAAAGCTTTAAAATATAAAATTCACAAATGCAGCTTACATCAATCAAATCGTTCACAGATTTGGGTTTGCGCTTAGATCTAATAGGGGGAAATTGTGGGTGGCAGACGCAATTTATCACTCGAATGGTTTGTGTCGACACTACTAGTTTAGTTCAGGCACTACATAAAAGTGATTTGTATACTTGGAGCTTTGTTTTCCTGTGTATGGTCTTCAAGATCGTCAATATTGAATAAAATATTTTATTTGCGAGCTGTATTCTTCGGCATATTTCGTCACTTTCATTGCCCGTTTTCATTATTTTGGCGCCTTAATACACAAATTCGCTAACATTCTCGATACTGTATTCGCCAAGTGTGATATTTTGTGTATTTGAGGTATTTTTCCTCGACTGCGTCTTGAGCTTTGTTTTATTTTCGTTGATTTGTAGTCCTACTAGTTTTGCTTCGCTGTCGAGTTTCAGGAAGAGTTCTTTGGCAGTTGTTAATGACCGTGACAGAATGTTGATGTCATCCGCATAGGCGACTACTTGGCTCGACTTGTATAGTAATGTACCTCGCGTATCGACAGGTAGCTTCCGTGTAACGTACTCCAGAGCCAAATTGAATAGCAATGGGGCCAGCCCATCTCGCTGCTTTAGTCCGATATTTGTGTCAAAGTCATCGGCGAGTTGGTTATTGATGCGGACTTGGGAGGTCGTTGACGTCATTGTCATTTTGGTAAGACGGACTGATTTGGCTAGGATGCCAAAACAAAGCATTATTTCGTACAGTACGTTACGATCAATACTGTCGTATGCTTGCTTGAAGTCAACGAAAATTTGGTGTACGTCTAAGTTGAACTCCCAGCATTTCTCAAGTACCTGCTTGACTGTGAACAATTGGTCTGTTGTTGATCTACCTGCTCTAAAACCACCTTGATACTCCCCAATAAAACTGTTGGCGTATGATCCGACTTTGTTTTCTAAGATCTTAGAAAATATTTTGTACACCGTGCAAAGTAGTGATATGCCTCTATAATTTTGGCACTGTAGCTTGTCACCTTTTTTGTGGGTAGGGAATATATTTGGTTGGCTCCACTCTTTCGGCATATGTTCTTGTTGCCAAATGTACTGGATGACTTTGTGAATAGTTAGATGTACACTACTGCCACCATATTTGATGAGCTCCACTGGAATCTCATCAATGCCCAGCGCTTTATTATTCTTTTGGGCCTTGATGAAGGAAAAAACTTCATCCAGAGTTGGTGAGGCCAATGGAAGCTCTCCGCAGCCATCCATAGGCTCCGATGTTCTGGAGCTGTGCGGAGGATTAATGAGGTTCTTGAAATATGATGCCCATCTTTCCTTAATCTTGATTTCATCAACAATTATATTGCCGCTGTCATCACGACAGAGCGTGGTTTTGGGTTGATAGCCACGTTTCAGGCTTTTCACAACTTTGTATGCTTGTCTTGTGTTATTGCTCGCTATACTTACATCTATACTTCTCAATTGGTCGTCATAGTATTTTCTTTTCTTAATCCTAATTACCTTAATCGCTACTCTTCTGAGATTTTCATAGTGTTCTCTCTTCGTCTTGGGTTTCCTACCTACGTATTCTTTGTACGCCTGATTCTTTTTATCTAACGCATTCTCGCATTCATCGCTTCTTTAGAAAATACGTAGAATTCCAGCGTGTGCTCACATCTTGTACTAGTTGGTGGTTAGGCAAGTTAAGTTCTTGTTGAATGGATTTAAGTTTCTGCTCTGCTAAGCCTGAGTGGTTAAAATGAGTAACGATTCGTCTCGCAGCAGCTACCATCTGTAGTACTTCTGGTTGAGATTTTAGTGACTCCTCTATAGCTTGTTGCAATGAATGAATAAAGCACCTGCCTGAATCATATCCTGCATCTCGCACACCTTTTATCATATTAGCCCGACTATCATGGACAAGTAAATGGATCTTGCTTTTAGGTATATTCCATCTTTCTGTAATAGCCTCGAGTTCTTTAGCAATATTGGTACCAGAATGTGAGCCGGGAAACGATTTCATAGCTAAAACGCCATGTTCCAAAACGAACTCTGGAGATATCCAGTGCGCAGTGAAGCTCAAAAAGCTCTCGTTATTGTGCTGACATGTCCATATATCAGATGCAACTGATACTGCTGTCGCCTGCGAAATACTGGCTTCTATTTTAGACCTAATTCTGTTGTATATATCAGGAACAACTTTCTCGCTCATGTAAGTGCGACCAGGTACTCTATAATGGGGCATAGCGGTTGCCATAAGCCTCTGAAAGCCGACCCTTTCAACAAGTGATAATGGTTCGTTGTCTAAACAAATCATTTCACCAATCAAGTAATGATATTTTATGGATTTCGGATCATTAATGTCCCATAGCAATTTCCTATCTAATGTTTCTTTCAGGGTTGGCTGTCATTCTCTTGATTTGGACGTTCCAGGTACTGCTGGTATCTTGGAATCGGTGGAAGTAGAAGTACCGCCCTTATTGCTGCCACTTGTCGAGGGAACATCAGTTAAAGTAGCGTACTGCTCAGCATATTTGGTTCTAAGATGGTTTTTTAAAGAAGTTGTAGCTGTAAATAAAAGAAAACTAAAATGAATTACAATTAATGAGTTCTGCACTAACATTTTCTATCCACTACAAAAAACGAAGCTGTTAAGTTTGTAAACTACGATTTAGTTAAATAAGAGAGTTAAATAAGAATAACTTTATTACTAGAAAGAATTAATTGCTACGTGTACACTTATTAGTAGCCTTAAGCAGAGTGTTCACACAATATCGAATCGTGGAAAGTGACGGACAGGTCTCAAATCACGTTTCAAGTTTCGTTTAAAAACACGAATCATTATTTTTTTTGTAACGAGAAACGTCGAAACGAAATTCAGTAAATGTTCACATTTTGATGAATCGTGAAAAATAACGATTTCGTACGCAATGTGAAGAACCAACTGTCATGACGCATCGTTATCGTGTTTTTTGACGAATCGTCAATGACGTAGATCTAGATATCCCGTGTAAACAAGGCATTAAATTAACTTAAGTTTTAACTTACTTGCTAACGAACGAACTTTTCTACAAAATCGTAGGTAATGTTTGATTTAATTTATTTTTTTTATTGTTCTGACAAAGCATGCCGTGACGTGATTTACTCGCAATTGAAACAAACAGTCAAATGGCCGCACGCCCGCCCGCGCACGAGTGAGACAGGTCACGACGCGTCTTGTCGTATTATTATTTCTTTACGCGCTCGACAATCATGTACTTACTTTGTGCCGAATATTCGGCGCTTCGGCCGACAGCGTTGCAGAATATTTGGTATTCGGCCAAATCACTATTCGTGGCAACTCTAATATATATATATATATATATATATATATATATATATATATATCATCAGCGCCGTAGCTAGCATGGGGCAGGCGGGGCGGTGCCCCAGGGCCCCTTCTCGTCGACTTTTTTTTTACCCTGAAAGAATCTTACCCCGGCGAAGACTTTAGGGGCCCCTGAAAATATCTCAAATTGAACAATTTTTTTTCAAAGTGAAACAATTAAAATTTTTTTTTTGTTGTTTTATTAGATTGTTTACAAAGTAACATTTTTTCGTTTCAGTGCAACAAATTTAATTATTTTGATTAATAAATAGTATTAAAAATGCCGCTTTCTTGATTTGCATGCCGCAAATTTGTCGATAGTTTCGCTAAAATCGATCTTTCTTGCTCGCTCATTCTCAATTGATAATAATGCCAATCCAGACAGTCGTTCTTGCCCCATAGAGCTTCGCAAATAATTTTTTATTAATTTCAATTTTGAAAAAGATCTCTCTGCCGTTGCAACTGTCACAGGAAGTGTCAAGAACATAATACACGTAGTACATACATCAGAGGAGGTTGACGTCAAGGAACTGTTTTCAATTATAATCATTTCGGCAAGTTGTTTCACACTATCAATCTGACTTATTTTTTTTCGAAACGCTGATCGCAGAGACAGTAATTGCGATGGAAATGTTGGAGAAATGTGATCGTGGGAAATTTTCAGAAATTTTTCGGCTTCTAACGAAATTTCTTGGTCAGCGGCATTGGTTATGAACTTTGGTTGAATAATCTTGTAGACTCCTAGAACCGATTCCATACCTTTGAATCGGTATGGAATCGGTAACATACTTGAGTCCATGCATCATTTTGAATGCATGGACTCAAGTATGTTACCGACCTATCAGGCAACTCCAATAGATTTTTCAAAACAGGATCATATTTCGCTAATAACTCTATCACGGACAAAAAATTTCCTTTATTACTATCCAAGAGTTTATGACTTCGCCCTCGAAAAGCTAAATTGCATGTATCAACAGATGATGCAGGTGTGGATGATAACCAATTCACGATTTTAGTGGAAATCTTTTTTGCTTCATCTTTTTTTTCGTTTTGCTTCTCTTTTTTTCGCCCCACTCAAATAAACACGCTTCATGGCGCAGAATCACGTGAGAATGGATTAAAACATACAAAGCACTTGAAAACGATGTACAAACTTTTAAATTATACAGTCGTTATATTACGTTGTTTGTCATTAACACTGATAAACAAATGAATGCTGAGTGCGCTCGAGCCGCTTTCGGAAATAAACAGAATGTTGTCGAAGAGGTGGGTATGGCCTATCCCGCACACAACAGCACACAGTATTCATCCTCTCTCACCGACGCTCGCTTACACATTTACACACTCGCTAAGCCACACCCACCGTCTCGACGTTTATCTGTCCATTTCTCGCGCAGAGTCGGCAATCCTGATTCTAGTAACTTTAACTCTTAGTAACACTGCTGAGTCTGACACAGACATCAGCAGCTGATCGCGTCGAACAGTGCTCGATATCCGTATATGCGCGGGAAATCAAACGTTATTTAGGCAATCCTAAGGATAGAGTTGAAAAAAAATTTTCGTAGGGGGGGCCCCAAATTTCCTTGCTGCCCCAGGGCCCCCGAGGCTCTAGCTACGCCACTGCATATAACATAAATATATATATATAACATAAATATAACAAAAGCAATATAGGAGTTATCTCATAACTTAATCCCGTTTATTTTCTCTTTACAGATCGCCAGCTTCCGTAAAATCCGTGATCATCATGGCCTCTTGCTAAAGCACAACTCGCGACCAATCCAACCTTTGAATGGACGTCATGTCTTATTCAACACTGAATTGATTCATTTTGTTCCAAACAAGGATGGTCAATACGACATCAACGACATCCGGTACGACATCGTCGCAAATCCTTCTGATCCTCAAAAACAGACCAACGGAAATTCTGCTCCACCCCTATCCGCCAACAGATTTCTTCTTCCTTTCTACATTCTGATTGTTTTCTACATTTTACGTAAAATGTAAACTATGGAAGAAATTACCACATCCTACTATAAAGTAAAATATTCACAATACGTGAGTTCAGACTCCTTTTGACAAAAACGTATCTGTGAGAATTTTGGATTTCAGCTTTAAATAATATTACGCTTATTACATATCATCCATGACAATTGTGAGAATGGATTGATTACATTGCTTTAGTACATAAATTCCTAAAAAAATCAAAAATACCTATTAATATTAAGTTAAATGATTAATGAATTTATCATTTACAATGTGTATGTAGTCCTAGAATTTAGAATGCTGAACTTTTGTAACGTATTGTTCGCTGGGAAGTATGTAAAACGTTTGAAAAATAAAACCAAAAAAGCGTTAACGGTAGGTAGCCAAACAAAAAAAATTAAGGCAAACGACAATTTTTATCCCAAAGATATCACGTGTAAATAATGAAATCTTTTACATCGAGAATTACGTTCTACATATTTTCGAGCAACATACTCATTAATTGCCATTTTGATAAACGAACTATTCTATAAATGTTACCGATTATCTTATATAAGGATCCACCAGTTTCAATGTATGTAAATGACTGAATATTGAATGTGCACTCAGGCAAATACCTAAATACCAATTTTAAATACATAAGCTAATAGAACGATGAAATATTTTTGTAAAAATGTTTTATGTGTCTTAAAACGGTTAAGATTTGGTAACGAAGAAAAAGCGAAAGTAAGGTATAATTAAATTGAAATTTTTATTATAATAAAAATTATAAAATGACTTTCTGCTAAAAAGATTGAAATTAAACTAAGCTATAGGAATTCACATATTCGCAATTCAAATTTGCAACAATGTTTAACAGATACAATTAAATGTTTATATGTGTCTGAATATCAAGTATGAATTTGAAACAATCTGCAAATTATGAGAGCATAGCATTAGTTTTATTGTACAATATTGGAACAATAAAGTTCAATTCATAACAACAAGCTAATTTTATTGAATAATTACGCTAAACTATTTGATTCTTAGGAATGTGTAATAAAAATTGTTTATAATACCCTATTAACATCGGCATCTGTCTGTCCGTCCGTCGCCTGCCCGGCAGTATGTGACAGCAAGTTTTCTCAGGAATTAGAGAAGCTAGAGTCATCAAACTTCGAGAACAACTCAGAATCTGTAGGTTGGTTAGTAAAAATTTCATGCTCCGAAAAAATTTCAAAGGATTTGAAGGGAGATCTTCCCATATAAGGATGTGATCCCTTAAAAAAATGTTCACCGAAAATGGTGCAACATTCTGTATTTACCAGTAGCGATGGGCACTTTTCTGTTTTGGCAACTCCATTCTTTTATATAAATATTTTTTCCAATAAATAAAAGGAGTGAAACGCTTGCGATCTAAAGAAGAAAGCACTAGCGTAAGATGCCTTCCTGCTTTGAGGATTTTCACAAGGTAAGAGTTAAATAATTTATAGAATGCAGACACACGCGTAGAACGCCTTGCTGTTTGCCTCAACCCATCAAACATTGGAAAAATTGATCAAGTAAATTAAAGTTGTTTTTCTTAAAAATTTCAGGCAAGAAAAGATTGCTTTTAAAAATTTTGTACTTACCTCTTAGCGGCTCAAATTTCTGCCAGTTGAAAATTCTGTTTTCGAGGACATCTATGGAGTTACACCACTTGCATTTTGCGGAGGGCGCAATTTTGGCCTTCTTGAGCCTGGTTAAATTATACGCTCTGTTGGTGAGTAATCTGTTTAGTAAATTTTTAACTTTGGTACTGCCAATAATTTTGTGAAACCATGGTTTGGGTCTAAAGACTAAGTTAGTTTGGAGCCATTGACAGGATTTGAGGTTGCTAATTTCACTGGTATAATACGCCTCCCATTCTCTATTGATTTCAATGTTAATTAGGTCTTCTATGTCATCCCATTCAGTATGGTAATTTGCCTCTACGCCTGTCGTGATGGCATCTTTGACTGCTTTATCAACTGTTATATGATCTGGAAAATTTTCGGATTTAGGAATCCAGTATAATATCAAGGTGATGTTCGGGGCGTCCATGAGGACTTGTCTGAATTTGGTAGAAATGAATTTGTGGTTTTTGTTGTTTATTATTTCGTTGCTTGCATTTCTTGAGTCCGAGAAAATAACTACAGTGTTATGAGGGCTGTTACAATCTCAGGATGAAAATTTTCAAAAATCAGGTCCTCTATCTCTTAAAAAAATACGTCATAACAAACCGATAATTGTAGGTGGTGACTTCAATGCTAGACATCCAAAATGGGGAGATACTAAGTAAACTTTAAAAGTAAATTCCTTGATAAAATTAGTAAAGATAACAAATTAGATTTTCTCAACTCAGGTTCCTTCAGCTATTCCAAAGTATCCAGCCAGGGCAGAAGAAAATTCACAACACCCAATGTAACGATCACTAACTCAAATAACATTGTCAACTATTGGAAAATTGACAAATATCACATCACCAAAAGTGGTCATAGCCTCATTGAATTCGAATTAAATTCCAAGGCTTGGAAGGAAGAAAGGAACTTAATACCACACAAAAAAGGAATTCTAGAACATATTAATACCATTCAATTCAATGAGAATCTACAACCCAATGCTGAAAGCATAAATAACCTCATCAAAAACAACCTCTTGGATGCAAGCAAGTTCAAATTTGACGCAAATCCCTGGTTGAACAAAGAACTTAAAAAACCATGGAGGAAAAAAACAGAAGCCTGGAAAAATTTCTGCAAGTTAAGGAGTTCAAATTATGAAAAATTTTTTAGAGATTCAAAAGACACATAGAGAATAGAGGTACAAAAAACAAAAATTCGATATTGGCGAAAAAATAGACCAAATCAATAATGGAGGGAAACGAAGCATTTTTGGAATCTAATAAATTCCATCAAAAAAATATATATAGTATAAACAGGTCACAGTACGATCCACAAAACCACCATCCTCTCTCTAACCAATGGAATTGCACACATTCAGCTAATCATAAGACTGTCGACCCTTTGCACATTAGTTGAATAAACGTAAAAGAAGAACTTCTCCCGGACCAGGCTTAATAGACTACAATATGATCAAATCCCTAAACCATAACAAAAAAACTTCACTTCTATATTCTCTAAATCAGTTTCAAAAACAAGCACGTTTCCGAAATACTTGCTAACATACGCATTATTCCTATTCCCAAAAAAATCCCTTCACGTTTATGAAAACTACAGACATATTTCCCTGATTAATACTTCCATAAAGATAATAAACAACCTTATCAAAAGTAGAATCACAGAAATCTGCGAACAAAAGAACTTGCTAAATTTTCACTGCTACGCGTACAGGAGTGGTAAATTAGCCAATATGTGCATTAATTCTGTCCTCAGGCTTACAAAAAAGTCTACTAACACTGATTTAATTATGACTATCACTTGTGACATAGCTAATGCCTATGAGAAGTAAGTACTCTCAAGAATCTAAATATCAGCCACGATTGCCTAGACTGGATATACAACTTTCTTTAAAACAGGAAACTATGTCTTGATAAGGACAACATCACCCTCAACAATGGCCTACCCCAAGGAGATATCTTAAGCCCTTTACTTTTTAATCTTTATAACATACGTCTGAACTCTACAATATTTCATACAGTTCCACAACTCTGGTGCAATACGCAGATGACTTTGTAATTATCTGCAAAGGTAAAGGCAAAAAAGCAACGTTAGATGCCATACAAGCGAAATTTGATCTTTTCATTAAAAAATGCAACCAACTGAAACTCCCTCTTAACATTAGTAAATCTCAAGCAATAGCCTTTTCTGGTAAAAAAAATCCGCCACAAGCCCTGAAATGTGGTAACAACATTATTCTCCAGGGTCAAAAATATCATATTCTTAGGTAGACACCTCAACCACCAAAACTTTATCAATATCTTACACAAAGAAAAGACAACAAAAGCAAACAAAGCCATTAATATAGCTTTTAAACTAACTCCCCACGGCATAGTCTGTCGCCGTCTAAAGCTGTCAACACGCTCAGATCGATTATTAGACCTAACATCGAAGCAAATTTGCCTAACTTAAATCTACCTCCAAAATATTATTACAAAGAAACTGACGCTTAAAAGCCAAGGCCCTCAAAAGATGCTTAGGCATCCCAAGTACTGCACCCAACATCATTTCTCTAGCTATGGCAAAGGAACTACCGGCCTTCTTCAGAGTACAGCAGATTGTTGCTAAGGAAGTAGCCAAAAACCTACATGTGGAAGACTTTGAGAGCACAATGATAGATAATTCCTCGTACTCCGTATACTCTCATATTTACTCCAAACACAAAAGCTTCTTTAACGATACGTGCTATGGAAACAAACTTCCTGTGGCTCAGGACATTAAGTTTCAAGTTGATAACTTTATGAGCAACATAACGGAAAACCTACCCAAACTTAACTATAATAATTTCCCCTTCTCAATAGAAAAAACTCTTAAGGTTTTTCCGTAACAACAATACCAGAATATATTTCACAGATGCATCAAAAAACCTACTAGGCACCGGCTTTGCTATCCACTGTCTCAATGATAATTCAACAACGCTTTCCAGTTTCAACAATACGCCTAAAATTATTAATGTAGAAATTAATGCAATGTTTTTAGCTGCCTCAGAACCTAGTATTTTACATTAAATTTAAATTGCTGAATCAATAAGCACGAGAGTCCGCCATTTTCGATTTGTTGACATTTTACATTTATCATCTGTTGAAAGTGTCAATTAATACCAAAATAGTCGAATATGGTATCAAATCCCAGAAATGGATCAGATCTTTCAACTTTAGACCTTAAAATTACAATATCGATGTTGGGGTAGGCAAGGAAAGTGGAGAACCGTCTAAACTCACCGCATAGCTCCAGGGCATCGGAGCCTATGTGTTGTATATTCCCGTTTGGATGAAGTTTGTTCCAGCTTCAAAGCCTAAAAGAATAATAAAGCACCGGGCATCGATGAAATTCCAGTCGAGCTCATTACATATGGTAGCAGCAGCTTTCAGAAAGCTATCTACTAAGTCATCCAGCTCATTTGGCAATAAGAACATTTTCTGAACGATTGATGCCAACCAAATATATTCCCTATCCACAAAAAAGGTGACAAGCTACAGTGCGAAAATTATAGAGGCATATCACTAGTTTGTACGGCATACAAAATATCTTCAAGGACCTTAGAAAATAAAATCGGATCATACGCCAACAGTATTATTGGGGAGTATTAAGGTGGCTTTACAGCTAGTAGATCGAAGATAGGCCAATTATTTACAATCAGGCATTGACGTACGTCGTTCTTGTAGAAATAGTGAAGAGGGCCTATTTCTTCTATGTTGTTTCTCCATTTTTAATTTCCATTTTTCCCATTTTTGCTCGATCAAATTCCTCCTGTGCCCATTTTTGCTAGCCGTATCCACGATGTACTGTTTTTCTCGTTCCAGACGCTGGTTATTCAATGGTACTGTTAACATTCGGTGGATCATACAATTCTATGCAGCCATTTTCTGTGCATAAGAATGGTTAGAAGAACAGGGGATTATTCTCTGAGTACTTGTGCTCTTCCTGTAGATGTCAAATTCTAATCCACCTTTGGTCTTTATGATTAAAAGATCCAGTAACGGTAATTGGCCCTGACTCTCTTTTTTCTTCCTGAATATTATTTTAGGGTGTGTCCCATTGAGTACATGTAGTAACTCTTCCGCCTCATTTGATTTAACCATCGTGAAAATGTCATCCACATATCTGACCCATACCTTAGGCAAAAAGGAAATTTTATTTTTTATTTTTTCACTATCATTACAGGTGCTATTACTGCCGAAATGCAAATCATACAAGTTAAGCCAAGCGGACAACTACATTTTGTCATGATCGTTAACAATTGTCAACGGGCTCTTACTTAAACTTGACAGCAAAACAATGAGAATACAAATCAATGTGAATGAAATAAAGCTCATAACGCATTCGAAAAAAATTCCTCCAATACACAAAATATCAAACTCTCGTAGGTACCCATACTTTTAAAAACAAATAATAATTTTATTTGCCACATTTTTGAAAGCCAAGCACTCTTTAAGGACAAGTAAAAGCAGCAGGAGAGTCCTCCTACCAGAAGGGTATTGTAAAATAATTAGTAAATCAAACAAGGTTTTCTGAATACCAAAGCATGGCTCACACATATGCTAAATTTCATGAATTGAGCTCAGAAAAACAGTATACGAGTATGTTTATTGTGTCTTTTAATTTGCAGCCATTTGGTTTTCAGCCTGTTGACCTCAATGTTTGAATAGTCTTGATAACATATCAATGTTTTAAAATATTTCACAAATTTCTATCAAAATCTTTACACATCTATAGTATGTTTGTATTTACACAGTATCATATGCAATTGTAGTTTCAATTGATAAATTTCAAACGTCTATAACTTGGCTTGATTTTTCTGAAATTTTCAGAAATCGTTTTACATCAGAAAATTGAGATATAAATTTTTAGCAAATTTAAGGGTCATTCTTTGACTTTATGGATGAAAACGTAAAATTCATAAAATGTACCAATATTAAAAAAGTTGATCGAATTTTAACTTCTGAGGTTTTTACTAGCCATGTACTCATAAGGACCTACTTTCATGATTTTCTTCAGATTTTCTGGTCCAAAGATGACCAATTGCGAGAGGGCAGGACACAAATCGTTCGTACACTTCCCCTCCTTGCAGATGCCTCTTGTTTAGCACCTATTTTGAAAAATTCTCATCAAAATATTTGATTTGGTAAAAAAAAGTCTAAGAGTCACCACTTTATGTAGGGTGATCCCCATTAAACACCTTAAAATATTTTTTTTAACTCTAACTTTTGAGGGGGCACCAGTTTTCACCTACATAGAAAGTTTCATCACTAGGGCTTATGTGGTTTGCAAGATAACTTGCTGTGACGCACGGACGGACAGACGGACATACAGGTCGCGATTTTAGCAGGGCAATGAATACTTTTCATAGAAACGTTTTTAATGGCTTGATTAAGAACTATTTTTACAAAAAACCACTTTTACGATATTGTACAATATGTTATCATTGTACAATATCGTAAAAGTGGTTTTTTGTAAAAATAGTTCTAAATTAAGCCATTAAAAACGTTTCTATGAAAAGTATTCATTATTTCAGTTGCTGCTAAAATAGCAAATTGCGCTTGCTTTCTGTCCTTTGGGAGCCGCCATCTTGAATGCATGCATTTAATTTTGGATTTTTAAAATTTTTTGTGTCTTAGGGGCTCATCAACCAATGTGCCAAATCTCGTTCAAATCAGAGCTTCACTCCAGACAGAGCAGAAGTATTAAATTTTTAGTGAAAATGGCAGCTAAAAATCTTAGGTTCGAAATATTCAACTTCTTTATTTTTATCCGATTTTGAAAATATTTCACACCGTACAAGAAATTAGCGCAGGTATCCATAATTCCAGGTTTCATTATAATCCGTTCGAAAACATGGCCACTGGAGGGCCACACAACTCCAGAAAAATGGCATATTTGAACCGCTGCCATTTTGAAACTTGAGCATGAATGCTCACCAAAATAACATAATCTTTTGATCATATTATTTCTATTTTAGAAGCCTTTAAAATTTAGAACCTCAACTAGTCACCATTTTGTTTTTTGAAACCTGACCTCTAGTTTTTTTACACAGTTCTTCATACATTTATAAATTTCATCAACATCGGTTGAAGGGTTTGATCACAATTACAAAAACAAATTTTTGCACGTTTTTTTAACTTTTGAGCGGCCGCCATTTTGTCTTAGACTGACCAACTTTGAATTTTTTATTGCGAGACTCATCGCACAGTTTCGTGAACCACTGTACCGAATTTCATCGAAATCGGAGCTATATTTAGGTCAGAACGAAAATCACGATTTTTCGCCTATCATGACCGCCTTTTTGTTTTCGCTCGGCTGATTTAGTGAGTTAAAGACCTTAACCGAGATATTTACCCAATGCACCTTTCCTGGAAATTTAGTGAAAATCGAATTTGATGCAACCATGAGCTGTATGAAATTTTTGGCGAGCCGGAGGTTTAATAAACATAAGCAGTCCAGCAGCCCCGTGATGATCAGGAGGGGCAGCTTCTGAAGAGATAAGGTGGTCATCCCGTCGAAACTGCTTAGCTTAACTACATCCGCCAAGTTTCTATCCTTTAGGCAGAGATGAGTGGTTCACTTCAGCCACTTTTACATCTTTAGGTTTGACGTTCCCCTAGTTATGCAATAACCTTCTTCGGAAAAAGTAACAGAAGGTTTTTGTAGAATGTTTGCGTTTGTCTCAAGCCCCGTGTCCGCTAACTTTAATGAGACAAAAAAAATTTAAATTACTGTAGAGTAGCTTAATTTATACATAAAAGAACATTTCGAAAGATAATAAAAACTGATCGGTACGCCTCGTAGAGTAGAGTACGCGTGATAAATATTTTCTGGTGTAGCTTCGTGGCTCGACAAAACCCCGCTTCATATGATTCCGCAAATATGTAATGATTTTCTATTAAAGAATCGCTCGAACGAAATCTGAATCAACCTCTCATCGGATCTAGACGTGAAGTCTTGTGACATACTTACCGTTCGCTGCCATTCCTGCTGGAAAAAGAAGGACTTACTGGAAAGGAAAGTCGTATTTAGATTAGCAATTCATGTTATTTGTCATACCGCATTTTACAATATTTAACATTCTTTTGTTTTTTTTCACAAGAACCTCGAACAAGTAAAAATTTTTCTCTTAGCTTTGAACAATGATCATTCATCAATATTATATTATTTATTTTCAACCAATTGAATCGAATCGAAACCGAAATACTAACTGATTATGCACTAATATGTTCGGGGCGAAAATTAACTTTAAGATTATTTTAGCTAAATACAAAAAGTATGGAAATATGTGTTATTGTTTGTTGTGTACGTTAATAAAAAAAATTTTTAGGGCTTAAACATAATAAAGAGTTTATAATAAATTTCATACGTTATCGTTTGTTTGACGTTTTGGTTTTTGGTCCTGTAACGTATTGGAATGTGATAAATTATTTCTTAAGGACTAAATCGACTTCACATTTTCCATTTTTTTTAACTCTAAATCGTTATTCAAATTGGATTATCGTAAACTACTTCAATATTAGAAAATGCCAACTTAACAACTATGGATATGCTAAATTAGTACAATGAAAACTCAACTATTGGATAACAGCACTGTCGAGTCGACTCTTTATGCTTAATGTTATGTTTATGTTTTGGCAGGCAAGTTTCCTCAAAAAGTTTTTTTTTTGTTTCAACTTCTATTCATCCTTTTTATATTTTGATTAATCTACTTACTACTATATGTACGATTAAAAAGCATTTATCACATAACATTACATTTCTTACATTCTAGTATACCAGTATTGCTTGTATTGAATTATTGACATATGAAATCAACAGCAAATAGCAAATGTATACAGAGATAGGTGCGTTGTAAAGGTTTAGCTCGTATTCAATTTAAATTCTTTTTTCTTTTCTTTTTAAATGCCAAAAATTTATTTCTCTCAATAAAGTACGTTTTAATTCTGCAAAATTTTAATTGGTTTTAACAATTTTTGATTGGTCCCACATGAATGGTATAGATATAAACCTAGCAACTAGTCATTTAAATTAATCTCTTATTTCTTCACGATTGCTATTTATACAAGAATTATTGTCTTTGGAATGGATTTATGTCTTCTATATATAACAGAACATATAAATTATTTTGGTGATTTTTCGTTTTCTTAAAAATCTGTAAATAGGTTATACGTTTGAATATTTGTTTCACAGCACCCATTTAATTGCTATTTAATGGCTTTGTTTCAGTAGATCGATAGGTTAACAGTTTATTTTGTTTTTAGGCCGCTTTTCATTTTATTCGAAGACATAATTGGCTAAGAACATTTAAGTTTGAATTTAATAATTCGTTATTTGCGAGGGATCACCATCACTGCCAGCTTACTCAGACCCAAAAACGAAGCAATCATGACGTCATAGCATACTCAGACCCAAAAACGAAGCAATCATGACGTCATAGCAGGAACCAACCACAACTGATTAATAGATATAAGCAAAACTAACGTTGGATAGGAAGCCATATGGCAGCAGCGCTTACTACCACACACATGACCATTAGTAGGCCGACTTTGCTGGCTAACTTACATGGCGGTATATGAAGAATTATGGAGGTGCTAACGAAAATTCGAAGTTTTGTACGATTTTGAGGCGGATTTCTACAGTGAAATCCTGATGGCCCGCGGAGAACACAATAGCGCTCCTAGTGAAGTGAAAATTATTTCAGCTCTTATACCCGTTTGGTATTTATCGCCTTCCAAAGTGAATTTATAGGAGTTTGTTTACATCTCAACGCTGAGCTATCAGTCGAAAGTGCAAAACGTGTGCTTCATTTGCTCGTCTTGAAAAGTTTAGGAGTACAGTGGGCTATACAAGGTGAATTTATAGCATGGTCGGAATGCGTTCCGCACGTTTTTTATTCGGAAAGTAGTATATATTACGAAATATAAGCATTTTCTAATGCCGCGGTTGGATGACAGCTACCGGAAGCTTGTCCATAGTAGGCCGACTAATACAAATGCAAATTGCTACCTTATGGCTTCCTATCTAACGTCAGTTTTGGGTATAAGACAACTCAAGTGATCGAAAAACTAAGTCTCTATTGTGAGGCCGTGTAACAGATTCTAGGCCATTGTCAAAAGGTATAGGCAGATCTATATTAAAATCGGTCAATTTATTTGAGATTTTGTTAGCATTAATTTTTGTTTAAATTGAATGACCAATCGAATTTTCAAGATGGTCTTGAACATCGCATCGGGTATGAGATCGTAAAAATGTATAAAACTATTAAAATGCGGTCATAATTCAAAAATTTCAAAGACGTTGTTGAAATTGTAGTTAATTCTTGATTTTATTTTCAATGTCTGTACGCTTGGAGGCTTTGTCAAAATCTCTATGGTTCCCTGCTGAAGCAGATTTCAATATACATTTAAAATGCTTAACTCTTTGGAAAATTCTGAGTGCATAATTGCCCAGAGCTTCAAGTCAAAAGTGTAATGGATAATTAACTGAATGATGATGATTTTTACAAATATTCGGAGAGAGTTCCAAAGTTTTGTTGAACTTATCAATTTAGTCAACTAGGAGGCTTCAAAACTCACTGAGGTACTTGATTGTGTAACTTATCTTATTTACGATTGGCAACCATTTGCAAAATTGGAAGGCATTTAATTAACACTTGTGCAATTTTAAAATATAGAAACTTGCATATTCTTTAAAATATAAAACGTTAACATTAAATGTAAATCTGTAGAGAGTTAATTTTATGATTTTTTTAACGCACTGTCAATGGGAAACAGATATGTTTTTTTCTTAAATTATAAAACGTAATACACTATCTTTGAAATACTACTGTAACCTTTGAGAAAGTAGGAATTTGTCAAATTGTTCATGTATAGTACCTCCTTGACTTTTTATTAAATTGCTAATCATAGAAAAAGTTACAACTAGAAAAATGTTCGATCTAAATAACTCTGTATACATTACCTATGGAATTCTTTGTAGCTACATGAATGAGTTGCATATTTTTTTTTAATAATTTTTTCTGAAAAATAATTAAAGAAGAAAAATGTTAGCAGAAGGTGGTTTCGACTTGTGTACTAATCGTTCGGCCATCACACTTCGATGCACACCGGTGATGGCGACCACCATGCTTAGAGGTGAGAGAGTTATTTTTAATTCATCTACTTAAGCGAACTCAATATGTTTTTGTATATAATTTTAAAAAACATATGCAACTCATTCATGTAGCTACAAAGAATTTCATAAGTAATTTAAAAAAGTTATCGGAGCCATCCGAAAGACGAGATCGATATCAGTACGACTTAATGAAAGCTTCAATGTAGAGCAAACATTTTCGTATGGATTTACATTAAATTGATGTGAACAGGGTGAAATGATCCATTTAAAGTTTAGCGAAGACAAGTACTTACAAAAGAAATTTAACTTGAACATAATCCGAAGTAACAAAAACATATTGAGTTCGCTTAAGTAGGAAAATTAAAAATTACTCTCTCACCTCTAAGCATTGTGGTCGCCATCATTAGTGTGTATCTAAGAGTAATGGTCTGATGAGAATTAGTACACACGTCGAAACCACCTTCTTCTAACATTTTTCAGAAAAATTATTTAAAAAAAATATGCAACTCATTCATATAACTACAAAGAATTGCATAAGTAATTTAAAAAATCTATCGGACCCATCCGAAAGACGAAATCGATATCCGCACGACGTAATGAAAGCTTCAATTTAGAGCAAAAATTATCATATAGATTTACATTAAATTGATGTGAAAAGGGTGAAATGACGCATCTGTATACATGATAAATTTTTCTGGCACATTTTTCTTTTTGTAGAATTCGTGGTTTACCGTCATATCAAACAAATTCACGAAATAATATATTTACCCCATTAATAACGACTAGGCCGAATTGTTTTATGATCATTGAGCACATCATGCATTGATCGCAACGTTAAGCCTTAACGGTAGCTTTTGGCATCACAGGACTTATCCCAAAGATTTTTTGTAAGCCGGAGACCTGTAATAAGACTATTTTAAACGCTTGTGGACCAAATATTACACGTAATCTCGCATGACCTTAATGGTGAGATTGTAGGCTAACCATATCTTGCTACGCAACTTATTCCGTCGAATGAATGACGTGGGCATTGCCGATAATTGATCGTAAAACTTACTTGCTAACCTCAAAATATCCATTATATCTTTATCCATCACTATGTCACCTCCCTCGACAAGGCATCCTCCAAAACTATATCACAGGAACTCTAAATCGGACTGTCCATTCTCCATCTTCGTCTGCCGTAAGTTGATCCGCGCTGATAGAACCTTTAAGGAAGTACGCAATTTAATTTTCATCGTACGATGCAAATAACAAAACATTCTAGCTAGGTGCAAATTCCAAGAACACACTTACATGACATTCCCTTCGGACAATATTTTCTCTCCCTTTGTTGCGTTGGTGTCCACTCTTTTACCCGTAGCCTGAATAGCGTTAGGCCGATCAAACCTCTAAACCACACTACTTTCCCGCTACGTGGAAAATGGCGGAAATGCTTCATTAATATGCTTAGGACATAACGAAATGGGCTTTCATTAACATTCAAACACGTGCACTGCCCGCAGAATAGTTTCCTGTCCGATGAAATTTCACGGTATAATGATATCCCCTTAATTTACAGGAATAAAGACGTGATAAATTTCACAAGTCGGAAAACCTCTTTCGCGTTTCTAAACATCACTTTCAAAATTTACCGTTTGAGATTCAAATTGAATCCCTTCACACAATCCACTCTGCCACTGCGAATCGACAAACGCAAACAGAACACGAAAGAAGCCCGAATACGTCCGCTTGATTAGACTTTGATGGACACTTTGACAGATGGAAACACCCACTGCACTTCTTTTTTCTACCAGCTGTCCTAAAGCAGTTCAGTGACAGCAAGTGGTTAAAAGGAGCATTCCGAACCGTCGACGTCAATAACGACTGGCGGATTATTGTCGGTGGCGTAGAGCTGATTCATTACAAAAAGCTAGTCGACAAGCACGCGTACGTGGTCGTCAAGCGAAGCTGAGCTCAGTTTTGTTTATAGCTCGCTGACATTTCTGCTAAATAATCGGCACCCGTGTCCGACACGGATTCTTAGACAAGAGTAGAGTAAATTATTACTGAGGTCTCAACGATTGTAAGACCGTGGAAGCGGCAATGGGCTGGCCACATGAATCGTATGGAAGAACAACGGATACCCAAAAATGAAGTGTGGACACCATGGGGAAACCAAAGGAATGCTGGTCTTATTTGGTGGACAAAGACAGTTCATCGCTGCTCAGATAACAAAATTGGAGGTTGCGACCGATGGACCGAGTCAGTTGAAGATGCTATTTGCAGAAGAAAGGAAAGTGCAAAAATACGACCAAATTGTGTATGCAAAATCTTCAGAATAAGTTATCGTCCACTTGAGACAAATAAGTGTAGAATTACGTCGACTAAACCTCCTAAGGATTTTTCTAATCGTCTCTTCCACCGCTAGTTATTTTCCACGTTTCCCGAGCACATTACCCGATTCTGAACAAAAACGCGTCACACTTATCAGTTGCCAGCAGCCATTAACAGTGAAACAAAAACTTGTTAACTTGGTCGGTTTTATCCCACAATCAAAACTTTTAATGATTAATGCGAGCTTTTTACTTCTTCTTGATTTTTCAGTCCTCGAGATAAAATTGGTCACTCACTTTGGTCGCTCCCGCGCTCTTTTTTTACTTGTCTGTCAAACATCATCCACCGTCACTCTTGATGGGAAGAGCGGTTTGACGTAAGCTTTGAAGTGTTTATATGTACGGTTCGATGTTGCGTAAAAGTTTAAAGAGGTGTTGTGGAACGGGACATACCGATAGCAAAAGTGCATATAAATAGTAGCCAAAACTAATAACTCGAGGCTTTTGGACAGATTCCAGTGAGAAAAAACTGACTATTTATAAATCTTTGAACAGCAGCTTGCAACATAACCAATTTGTACTTTAGTATCGGTTGTTTTAAGCCCAACCAGTTTTTTTCAAGCCCAAATTTAGCACAAACCATACAAATAAATGGGTGCAGCCTGAAACTTAATCAAAATCCAAGAAGTTAGTTTCAGAAGGGTTGCCAGCTTAAATTTCATGCAGGAAGCAGAGAACATTTGCAAGAGAATTATCATTTCGAAATTTGTAATTTAGATTTTTAAATGAAATTTTTCCGACGCCATTACTACGCTCATCGTTCTGGATGATAAGAATAACAATAAATTTTATCCGTAGAAAGAAGATATAATAATAAATTGTAAGGAGTTTGCATTTCGTGATGAATATATATATTTCGGGGGTGGATGTGCCTCTTTCCTCAATGTCTGATTTTTCTGTCGGCTACATCTTTTTTGAAGAAAGAAAATTTTCAATCATTTTTTGATTTTTTACAAATTTCGATTGAAAAAGTTTTGGATCAATCGATACAATAGATTGACATTACAATAGTATGGTATCTTTTTTTCAACGTGCTTTGTAATGATTTTCAACTTTCAGCTCGAACGCGGAACCGACCTCTCATCGGTTCCAGACGTTAAGTCTGAGTAGTGCCAACGGATGGTACCAACAGGTCAACCAATCCGTGCACCGTAATCCATTCACGCGGTGACTGCTTGTCGGCCAGCTAGTTCGGAGAGGATTTCGGTCGCGGGTCTCCGAATGGATTACGCTCAATTACAATATTTCAGTCACCTGAACTTGCCCGTTGTTCAAACGCGTCAACAATTACTCATCCAGAACGAGAAACCTACATTACGTTAGTTCTGGATGTGATCTATCCACAGATCTCAAATCAAAAACGCTACAAAATCCCATAGGCGCGTTACCGATTCACCGACGCGGTACCGAAAAATATACTACTCGAACTTAAACCGAAGAAAACTACTCTAAAGAAATGGCGAAACAAACAAAGGTACCGCGTACCGCGCGCGACGCGAAACCGACTTCAGCGGATTTGTCGAAACCCTACCCTCGCGACGGCATACTTACCCTACACTCTCTGTTCCCACTGAAAAAGAACGAGTCACTGAAAAGGAAAGTCGTGGGTTATCTTAGCAATTCATTTTTAATAATGATTAAGATATTGAACAGAACATCGATGTAAGTATAAAGTCAAACAATTTCAGTAACTTCTAGTGATTTAGCGTTTTCGTTCTTGTAATTCTACTACTTATGATGAGTAATAATCCAAGAAAAATGCCTACACTAAGGTCTTTCCCTATGAGCACTTGTGCTTAACTATTTTAAAGTTTAGAGTAGTAATTCTAAAGGTATAGTCTTAACCGACCAATTTGGGGATAGAATATAATTTTCAAATAAAGCTCATTATATTAAACTTAACTCACTACACTCCATCCGCTGAGAAAGATAAATTTATTCCCATGAAAAAAAAAAAAACTAAAGAAACTCATGCAAGTTTATGTTTATCTACGATTATCTACACATGCACTTAAATTATCCAAAAAATTCCCTAATACTTATATAATGGGAAAACTTAACTTTTGCAGTCATTGTACCCGTAAATCATTAGGAGGAAACATACACGCGAATTAGTTTAAACATTTATGTTTTATAAACTGAGGATTTAGTGAATTTAGGAAAACTAGAACATCGCTTGCAATCAAAGCAATATAAAGTTATTGTCGAAGTACGAGTATTAGGTTCATGCAACTTAGTTTAAGTAATCTGAAATTATCTGATTCATAGTAAGGTTAAGTTTAATCATAATTAGCTCTCATATTAATTATTATACGTATTTATCAAATGTTAGTCTACTGAAACTCCTATGCTATGTGACTAATGGAAATAAGGGTTTCGTCGAAAAATAGAACCTCGTTTTGCACTCAGTATATGCAAGGAACTTTACATGAAACTATTTAAATCTAACAGATCATAAAATCACAAAAAATTGAATGGAGGTTTGAAAAGTTACATTTTGTAATACCCAGATTAAATTCGTTATGGGATTTACATCTTTCGTTCAACCTTCATCCTCAGAAAAATACGACAGCATAAATCACTCTTAAATATAAGTGAAATTAGAATAAAATATTATAATTAAGTAGCTATGTAGCAAAATTTTCGTATTAGTTAGATGGTGCGTACATTGTAAATAAGGTTTTTTTTTTTTTAGAACCAAATAGCATTGGCAAATGAAATTTTCATCCGTGGATGGTTCGTCATTTCCTTTACGCTTTAGTTCAATTCCAGCCGTCGATACATTAGTTGTGTCCACTGGTGCTAGTTTCAGAAATTGTTCCAGCATGTCTATTTCATTTGCCAAATCGAATGCATCGTAGTCTCCACAATATTCATCTTCATAGAAAATTTGTGGCGGCAGAGGATGACGAGGATTAGGATCGCTCACTGTAAGTAACATTAATTCGTGGTGCTATGGATTTAGCAATATGATACATTTCCTTATCACTTTCGGCACATATCCGACACAATTGGTTGAAATTCATTTTCACATTGAAAATTTATTATTAACTGCTGCGAGAAATCATCAAATCCTCTATGAAATATGATAAAAATTTAAGCAACAAAATCTCTTGTTTATGTTGTCAGTGACATTTCTTCTTTGACATTTTCATAACTTTTTGATTATCATCATTCTCATCATTATCATCGCTGATCGCCGTTGATAGTTTATTCTCCTGATTTCGTGCAATCAATTCGGAAAGTGGTTGCCAATCCTCGTCGTCATCATCATCTTCATTTGTTACTATTTCTATAATTTTGTTTTCAGCCGGCCGCATGAATGCCCTCACATCCGCCAACAATTCCTCTTCTGGAACTTCTTCTTTGATACCGACTGAATGTTTTATCGAAGGTATATTTCCACTTAGTCCGCAGTTCACGCAACGTTAAATTTGATGAGGTGATCAGCCGCTGCATAGCTTCGCCATAATAGCAGCAAAGCTCTAGTGGATCACAATACCGAGTCAGTTCATTGTCACAATTGTCACTTTTCAAAAAGACATCTGACCATTCAAGAAAATTGTTTGCAGATGTGAAAACTTTCGTGCAACCAGCTGAAAACAAAATTATCATACGAACGCAACAATTTTCGTTCCGGATTCTTGCGATTTTCTATCAAGAATGAGGTTAGAGACGGAACTCGGGAAATATCCGTTAGCAGACTTACCTTTCTATAGATATTTTCGGCACAAACAAGAGCGAAATCCGGACTCTGCCGCACCCAACAATTTGCAGCTGCTATCTCTGGTTCTTCCGATATTTCGCGACACTGGACATATTCGAAGACGACAGCCACGAAAAACTAAGCCGACATGTGGCTGTCAAAAATTTCGGTTGTCACCTCGGACAAAACATCTGTGCGTGGAATGGCACTTCATATGGCGGAAATGTGCTTCTCCAGATGTCGCCAGTGGCATAGTTTTCTCGATGGCCACGGTGGAGGGGCATTTCCAGATGGCTATGTCTCGAAAGGTGCCGGGGTTGGATTAATTCTATATTTCGAATATTTATATCCACGGATCTAAATATTAGGACAGAAAAAAAAATATTTTCTGCACAACGATATCCGCACAACAGATGAAGTCCGCTGGCACTTCGAGGACATATCCATCTGGCAGGTTACAAGGGTTCGGGATCGGAATCACTTCGATTCCTGGGCGTAGGCGTCACATTACACATTCCCCCCCCCCCCCAAAATCGAAGTAATTACGATCCCGTCTCCTTTGTAAAAGGTCTTGGTTAGGGACGTGGCGGGTCGAAGATCGGTTTCGAAGGATAGGCTACAACCATGTTCGTGAAGACTCGACAGTGACTATATAGTAGGAAGTCAGGTGTTATTCGGAGGCCTTCGTCTAGGCAGAGATTTGGGATAAGCCAAGGTTTCTCGTGGGAATTAGTTGCACTTCATCGTCTAAGGTCTTTTGCGTGGTAAATTCCCAGGGTCTTACCAGTCATGTCCGCGATGAGGTATCGGGTGGGGCTTATGACTTGTATGACTCGACACTTCACGAATTTCTTGTCTAGTTTGGCATTGTAATGGCGGGTGGCATCGCTCTGTCGGAAGTTTCGACGATATATTTCGTCGCCGGCCTTAAAGCCAGAAGGATGAGATCGCAAGTTGTACCGCTCCTCTCCCATCCGTCTACTTTCTTCAATCTTCTCCCGCAGTTGATCTCGCAGAAGTTGGAGCTTTTCGTGCGGTTCTAGAACCACGATTGGGTCCTCTAGCGATTTCAGCTGCCGCAATAGCCGGTAAGCGCTCCCATGACCGATCATGTACTGGCCGAACACTGCAAAATACGGCGAAATGCCGGTCGTGGCGTGGTACGACGAGCGCAGCGCACTAGTGATGGCGGACAATTTGCGATCCCAGTCCCTCTGATTCGGGTGGACATAGGCGCGAATGGCTGCTATGAGCGTACGATTCAGTCGTTCCGATGCGTTGGCTTGTGGTGAATAGACGGCAGTTCGTTGGTGGATGATGCCGTATTTGGACATTAGGTCTCGGAACTTGCTGGAGGTGAACTGGACCCCATTGTCGGAGACAAGTTTCTCCGGAACTCCAAACATGTGAAAGACTCGTTTCTCCAAAAAGCTGATTATAGGTCCAGTGTGCATGTTACGTAGTGGTTCTATGATAGGGAATTTAGAGAGCTGGTCCAGGACCACGACAGCTCCCGTGTGACCAGAAGCAGATCGAGGGTAAGGACCGATAAGATCAATGTACAAGCGCTGGAACACGCGTTCGGGGACCTCAACCTTACCCATGGGTGGCCGAAGAATGGTGTTGGGCGCTTTAGTGCACTTGCATAGCTCACAAGAGGCTACGTACGCTTTTATCTGTTGTGCCATCTTAGGCCAAAAGAAACAGGTTTTCAACCGCCTAAGTGTACGACCGTATCCGCCGTGCGCACTTGATGGGTGGTCATGAGCCCGCCTGATAAGATCAGTGGTTAATTCTTCGGGCACCCACAACTTCCACTGTTCTTCTTCTTGTATGGGGTCTCCGGATGCGTGTCCCATCCGTTTGTAAATAAATCCATCCGTCAACCGCAGTTCAGGAAGCTGGGGCTGTTGATTCTGGATAGTGTGAATCAGTTGGGTGTAGCTGGCTGACTTGAAGACAGGATGGTCCAAATCGATCAATTGGGGGCTGTCGTCCTCTTGGACCAACTCGGCTCCTTCAGGGGCAAACATTCTGGATAGGGTGTCGGGGACTACATGCTGGCTTCCTTTTCGGTGGCGAATTGTGAAGTCAAATGCCTGTAGTTTCAGTGCCCACCTGGCCAATCTGCCGTTGAGATCAGTCTGGCTCATTAGCCATTTCAGAGAAGCGTGATCCGTAACGATTTCAAAGGTGTGTCCCTCCACATAGGCTCGGAAGCGTTTCACTGCCAACACCGCGGCTAGACATTCCTGCTCGGAGACCGTGTAATTTCGCTGGGCTGGGTTCAGCTTGTGAGACATGAAGGCTATAGGTCTCTCCTCGCCGTCTTGTGCAACCTGGACTAAGACTGCTCCCACCCCATGTTGACTCGCGTCACAATGGATTGAGAACGGTTTGTCAAAGTCCGGGCTGTGCAGTACGGGGGCTGTAGTCAGACTCTTCTTTAGCTCTTCAAAGGCTCGCAAGCTGGGCTCTTCCCAGACGAATTTACGTCCCTTACGCAGCATGTCTGTCAAAGGAGTGGTAATGGTGGCATAGTCACGTACAAAACGCTGGTACCATCCGCATAAGCCTAAGAATCGGCGTAACTGTTTGGTGGTCTTGGGTAGTGGAAAAACGTCAATCGCTTGAGTCTTTTCCGGATCGGTCTTGATATGCCCATGCCCAATGATGTGACCTAAATACTTCACCTCCGTCATCACGAACTGGCTCTTCCTTATGTTGATGGTTAATCTTGCCCTCCGGATGTGTAGAGCCACCTCCTGAAGCAGGTCGATGTGTTCGTCAAAGGTCTCGGTTATAAGCAGCAGATCGTCCAAGTAAACGAAAACTTGGTGCCGCAAATGAGGTGGTATCACCTTATCCATAAGGCGCGTCATTGTTTGGGGGGCATTACACAATCCGAATGGCATGGTCACGAATTGATATAGGGGCCGGCCTGGGACTGTGAAGGCTGTTATCTCCTTTGAACCGGGGTCTAAAGGAATTTGCCAGAAGGCGTCCTTGAGGTCTAAGCTCGTGATGAAATGGGCTTTAGGCAATCGACTCAAAATGCCTTCGATCAACGGTAGAGGATAGGCGTCCTTGACTGTGACGGCGTTCAAGCGTCTGGCATCTAAGCATAACCGGACCTTGTTCGGCTTGACAACTAAGGTGACTGGGGAAGCCCACGCGCTCTGTGATTCTTCGATTACGCCTAATGATAGCATTCGATCCACTTCGGCATATAACGATTTTTCCTTCGCCGGAGATATGGCGAAATGTCTCTGTTTTATGGGTTTAGCGTCCCCCACATCTATAGTGTGGAACACCAGGGCAGTCCGCCCGAGACCTTCCTTCTCGTGCGAGGGAAAAGCCGATATAGCCGAGTCGAGACGCAGTTGCTGAGTTACCTCCAGTGTATGCCGTAGTAAGTTAGTGGGTTGAGATTGGTCAGGAACGGTGGTGACGGACTCCAGGGTCGAACCGGAAAATAGTGCCGGGGCCAAGTTAAATTTTCGAACGAAATCCACTCCTAAATAAAGATTCTGGGTTAACTGAGGTATGATGAAAAATTCCATAGGTTTAGTTGCCCCTTTAAAGGTGACATCCGTCATAATTTTTCCCACTACAGAGTGACGAGTTCCGTCCGCCGTGCTTAACCAGGAGGTGAAATGACGGATTTGGTCCGCGTGCTTTGCCAGTACCTCCCCTGCAAACTCGGCAGAGATGCAATTCACACTGGCTCCCGTATCGACTAAGCCTGATACTCGTTTTTGCAGGAGGTGTACTGACGCATATGGCCGGACATCCTCCCTCAATAATTCGTCTAAGTATATGTCCTTCAACACTTTTCTCGACTGCCTGACTTTTCTCCAGAAGCTCCGCATCCGACGCGTGGCTCGCTTGCTTCGCGGTGGGACCGTTGTGGCCAATTCCTCATGGAAGATGCGCTGTCGAGTAGCCAAATAATTCCGCAACCTGACATGAAAAGGTTTTACATGCCAAGGAACCTTCGTCTCGCTATCATTTCCCTGCGCATTGGCCTCGGCGAAGGACGGCGTCGGTTGTGGAACTTCGGGAGAACTGTGTTTAGCGGTGCGAGTCAGCAGAGTTGGAGTCATGTTGGGAGCTGGGTCATAGCTGGTGATGGGGTCTGGATTGGTTCGTCCGGGGTCTAGGAGTGCCGACGGGTGGTCGCGGCACTCGGTGGCAAGTTTTTTCGCCCTTTGCAATTTGCACAATCAGGTGCGTATGTGTCGGCCTTCCCGCAGCGGTAGCAGAAAAGCGTGGCCTCCGCTGGACATGCATAGAACCGATGTCCCGGTTGTCGGCAGTTCCAACAGACCGTCGGGCTAGTAATTGCTTCAAGGGAGGGTCGATTAATCAATGCTGGGTCCTCAAGCTCCGGTGGTGCTCCGCTCCTCGGTACTGGTACTGGATCAGCAAGCAGGTGGTCCGCTGCCATCAACTCCGCGGTGTGATGATTTCGGGGATTTGGTCCCGTTATGCGAGGTTGTGGACGGAAGGTACCTCGTCGCTCATCCAAGTGTTCTTGTCTACGCGCATGGAGGCGCAATCCCTGTATGGTGTTGATGGGAAAATGCAGAAGGCTGTTCTGGAGATCCCAGCGCATATTCTCTCTGATAATTTCTACCAATTCGTCCTCGGGCATGGTATTTCGCAGGCGAGTGCTCAATCTCACTATACTGGTGTAGTACTGGTCGAACGGTTCGTGAGCGCCTTGTTTCCGTTTCTTTATTTGCTCTCTTAGCTCTCTCTCAGTGAAGCCATCCTCAAATCGATTGCGGAAGGCTGCACTGAAAGAGTGCCAAGTGGGACGTGGCGTTGACTCTTTAAAGCTCCAGTACCAGTCGGCAGCGTCGCCGCTGAACAAAAGATGTGCATGCCGGAGGAAGGCCGTGGAATCCCCTCCCAGGGTGCTGGATATCAACGCCTGAATCCGGAAAAGGAACCGGTCCGCCGATATCATATCGTTGAACCCTGTAAAGTTCAGGCGCCAACTCTCCATGATACGAGGCGTCGGGTCTCGAAAAGGTGCCAATGCGTTCCCGGGGGGAATCACATCCTCGATTGACCTGTTGTACTGAACTGCCTCGGGGGCTGGAGGTACCAACGGAGGTCCGGTGCTGTGTCGCGGTCTGTATTCGGGAGCTCTGGGATCCATTCCCGAGTTCCTTGGAGGTGGGACCCATTGCTCGGATTGTCGGGAGTGGGGCATAGCCACACTGGGATTTGGCTCCCAGCCAAGCGGAGTTCTCACGCGGCTGGGTGGTTGGCTCAACGGGAGATTCTGGATCTTTCCCTCCAGGTTGCCAATCCTCTCCGACATATCCCTCATCAACGCCACGAGGGTGTCAATGGAGTGGGCGGAAGGCATGGTTGTCACCTCGGACACGACACTTGCAGCCTCCTTTCGCCACTGCTCCACGCGTCGGTAAGGGCGTTCCGATGGGGACGTCTAGGGCGGTCCGCTCGATGGGTCGCCGACATAATGGGCAACTCTCTGACGTGAGGAGGAGCTGTTGTACACAGGCACGATGGAATAGATGTCCACAATCCAATCGCACGCTGTGTACGCCCTCCACTACGTCCTCAAAACAGATTCCACAGTTCGCGGGTTGGACCGTTTTGGACCGGGTCCACCGCTTTTCTGGGGTCCGCTTCGTTGCCATATTTGTTCTTGCTGGGTGTGTTTGATCCTATGTGTAACTAAAAGGGTAAAAAAAAGAGAAAAAAATGTAAACTACGCCTACTCTAATAATGTAAAATATAGGTATATCTATTCGCTTAAGACTTATTTAGTGGCCGATAGTGGCGAACTATTTATATCGAATGAGAAGAAAATTTATTTGATATACACTTTCCTTTCCAGTGGTCGAACTCTTCAGTGGGAAATGAGAGTGCGTGGTAATCTGCCGAAGAAAGGGTGCTTCGGTCGATTTACGAAAATTACCCCATAACCCACATACATTACAAAAAACCGTCTCTAAACTACGTTAAAGTGACTCGACGAGACAAGTGGTAGAGCTACCGTAACGACTTTGTACGCGGTCAAAGTTCCCGACGCGTAGAAGCATTCCGGGCTTCGCAACTCCAGCATACGCCATCGAACGTTGAACCGATACCACTCGTCTAACACGCATACGAAATAGTTAGAATCCTTCCGCGACATAAAGGCAAGGTAGCCTTCTATTTTCTTGAGAGTCCATGCTGATAGGTAAACCCATCAGACTGGCAGTTCCATCAAGAAAATAGAAGGTCCTTACAGGGGTTAGCCTAGGACAACACATCGGAAGGATTCTGTCGCGGAAGCAAAATCAAACAAAGGAGAGCGGAAGCTACAACTCACGTGAAGCGACCTCTAATGTGTATCACACAATTCCACTGCTCCTGATAGTGGGACTCGAGTACCAAAGTACCTTACATCCTCCGTAAAGGACCAACTCGTCAGAAGACGCGAAGTTCTTTCCCCCTTAGGATGTTTTTGGCCCCACGTTGGGCGCCATTTGTAATGATTTTTCTACCTTCAGCTCGAACGCGGAACCGACCTCTCATCGGTTCCAGACGTTAAGTCTGAGTAGTGCCAACGGATGGTACCAACAGGTCAACCAATCCGTGCACCGTAATCCATTCACGCGGTGACTGCTTGTCGGCCAGCTAGTTCGGAGAGGATTTCGGTCGCGGGTCTCCGAATGGATTACGCTCAATTACAATATTTCAGTCACCTGAACTTGCCCGTTGTTCAAACGCGTCAACAATTACTCATCCAGAACGAGAAACCTACATTACGTTAGTTCTGGATGTGATCTATCCACAGATCTCAAATCAAAAACGCTACAAAATCCCATAGGCGCGTTACCGATTCACCGACGCGGTACCGAAAAATATACTACTCGAACTTAAACCGAAGAAAACTACTCTAAAGAAATGGCGAAACAAACAAAGGTACCGCGTACCGCGCGCGACGCGAAACCGACTTCAGCGGATTTGTCGAAACCCTACCCTCGCGACGGCATACTTACCCTACACTCTCTGTTCCCACTGAAAAAGAACGAGTCACTGAAAAGGAAAGTCGTGGGTTATCTTAGCAATTCATTTTTAATAATGATTAAGATATTGAACAGAACATCGATGTAAGTATAAAGTCAAACAATTTCAGTAACTTCTAGTGATTTAGCGTTTTCGTTCTTGTAATTCTACTACTTATGATGAGTAATAATCCAAGAAAAATGCCTACACTAAGGTCTTTCCCTATGAGCACTTGTGCTTAACTATTTTAAAGTTTAGAGTAGTAATTCTAAAGGTATAGTCTTAACCGACCAATTTGGGGATAGAATATAATTTTCAAATAAAGCTCATTATATTAAACTTAACTCACTACACTCCATCCGCTGAGAAAGATAAATTTATTCCCATGAAAAAAAAAAACTAAAGAAACTCATGCAAGTTTATGTTTATCTACGATTATCTACACATGCACTTAAATTATCCAAAAAATTCCCTAATACTTATATAATGGGAAAACTTAACTTTTGCAGTCATTGTACCCGTAAATCATTAGGAGGAAACATACACGCGAATTAGTTTAAACATTTATGTTTTATAAACTGAGGATTTAGTGAATTTAGGAAAACTAGAACATCGCTTGCAATCAAAGCAATATAAAGTTATTGTCGAAGTACGAGTATTAGGTTCATGCAACTTAGTTTAAGTAATCTGAAATTATCTGATTCATAGTAAGGTTAAGTTTAATCATAATTAGCTCTCATATTAATTATTATACGTATTTATCAAATGTTAGTCTACTGAAACTCCTATGCTATGTGACTAATGGAAATAAGGGTTTCGTCGAAAAATAGAACCTCGTTTTGCACTCAGTATATGCAAGGAACTTTACATGAAACTATTTAAATCTAACAGATCATAAAATCACAAAAAATTGAATGGAGGTTTGAAAAGTTACATTTTGTAATACCCAGATTAAATTCGTTATGGGATTTACATCTTTCGTTCAACCTTCATCCTCAGAAAAATACGACAGCATAAATCACTCTTAAATATAAGTGAAATTAGAATAAAATATTATAATTAAGTAGCTATGTAGCAAAATTTTCGTATTAGTTAGATGGTGCGTACATTGTAAATAAGGTTTTTTTTTTTTTTTAGAACCAAATAGCATTGGCAAATGAAATTTTCATCCGTGGATGGTTCGTCATTTCCTTTACGCTTTAGTTCAATTCCAGCCGTCGATACATTAGTTGTGTCCACTGGTGCTAGTTTCAGAAATTGTTCCAGCATGTCTATTTCATTTGCCAAATCGAATGCATCGTAGTCTCCACAATATTCATCTTCATAGAAAATTTGTGGCGGCAGAGGATGACGAGGATTAGGATCGCTCACTGTAAGTAACATTAATTCGTGGTGCTATGGATTTAGCAATATGATACATTTCCTTATCACTTTCGGCACATATCCGACACAATTGGTTGAAATTCATTTTCACATTGAAAATTTATTATTAACTGCTGCGAGAAATCATCAAATCCTCTATGAAATATGATAAAAATTTAAGCAACAAAATCTCTTGTTTATGTTGTCAGTGACATTTCTTCTTTGACATTTTCATAACTTTTTGATTATCATCATTCTCATCATTATCATCGCTGATCGCCGTTGATAGTTTATTCTCCTGATTTCGTGCAATCAATTCGGAAAGTGGTTGCCAATCCTCGTCGTCATCATCATCTTCATTTGTTACTATTTCTATAATTTTGTTTTCAGCCGGCCGCATGAATGCCCTCACATCCGCCAACAATTCCTCTTCTGGAACTTCTTCTTTGATACCGACTGAATGTTTTATCGAAGGTATATTTCCACTTAGTCCGCAGTTCACGCAACGTTAAATTTGATGAGGTGATCAGCCGCTGCATAGCTTCGCCATAATAGCAGCAAAGCTCTAGTGGATCACAATACCGAGTCAGTTCATTGTCACAATTGTCACTTTTCAAAAAGACATCTGACCATTCAAGAAAATTGTTTGCAGATGTGAAAACTTTCGTGCAACCAGCTGAAAACAAAATTATCATACGAACGCAACAATTTTCGTTCCGGATTCTTGCGATTTTCTATCAAGAATGAGGTTAGAGACGGAACTCGGGAAATATCCGTTAGCAGACTTACCTTTCTATAGATATTTTCGGCACAAACAAGAGCGAAATCCGGACTCTGCCGCACCCAACAATTTGCAGCTGCTATCTCTGGTTCTTCCGATATTTCGCGACACTGGACATATTCGAAGACGACAGCCACGAAAAACTAAGCCGACATGTGGCTGTCAAAAATTTCGGTTGTCACCTCGGACAAAACATCTGTGCGTGGAATGGCACTTCATATGGCGGAAATGTGCTTCTCCAGATGTCGCCAGTGGCATAGTTTTCTCGATGGCCACGGTGGAGGGGCATTTCCAGATGGCTATGTCTCGAAAGGTGCCGGGGTTGGATTAATTCTATATTTCGAATATTTATATCCACGGATCTAAATATTTGGACAGAAAAAAAAATATTTTCTGCACAACGATATCCGCACAACAGATGAAGTCCGCTGGCACTTCGAGGACATATCCATCTGGCAGGTTACAAGGGTTCGGGATCGGAATCACTTCGATTCCTGGGCGTAGGCGTCACATTACAGCTTGAATTTTACTACATAATAAGCTGAAAATAAGTTAGGAACTAGAAGCTGATATAAATCATCCTTAAGATCACGATACCTCCTTAACGATGCAGCAAGTATATATATATATTGTTACATGTACCAATAACTCTGCGAGCTACTGTCGCAATTGTTTTCACAACCATCAGCATGGCTTCTTGAAAGGGCGTTCAACTGTGATCAACCTAATACTTCTAAATGAACACCTGACAGACAACATGGAGCTTGGGGCTCAAACTGATGTCATCTATGCAGATTACAGCAAATCATTTGATCGCATTGACAGTAATATTTTAATAAAGAAGCTTCATAGTGCGGGTACCAGGGGCAATTTGTTTCGCTGGTTCGACTCCTATATTCGTAATAGGTCTCAGGCCGTGGTTTGCAGCAATTTTATGTCTGGTTGGATGAACATACCTAGTGGTGTTCCACAAGGTTCGCTGTTTGGTCCATTGTTATTTATCATTTTTATCTCAGATATTGACATGTGCTTTCAAAACTCAACTGTTTTATCATTTGCCGATGATATGAAAATATTTCGATCTATTTCTTCCCTTAATGATACCGAACTCCTACAAGAAGATGTAGTAATCGAGCACGGAGCGTGTCAGCGTTATAAATAATAAAAACCAAACCGTCAAGTCAAGTTAAGTCATAAAGTCGACGTGTTGACGGAGAGTGAATTAATTTTGACGATGCCGCCAAAGACCAGTGGAAAAGCAGACAAAAAGACAGGTAAAGCCCAGAAGAATATCTCAAAGGGAGTTAAGAAAAAGAAGATGAACTGGCCAAAGAGATGGAGAATGGTCGTCACTATAGGCTACTCGTGAAATTGGGGTGTATCAATGAACGGCCTGAATTTAATTTGGGCCCTACATGGTCCGAAACTGGCGATCGATATATGCTGAAACTGTTTCGTGACTACTTATTCCATTCAGTGACCGCACCGGCATCTCGCACTGCAGATACAGATTTCCTCCTCGAAAATCGAGACTTCTCCGCGAGATCTTCTTCTGTTATGTGTGCATTGTTTGCGCTCCGTAGTCCACTAGCCGATCGCAAGCGCGGACTCGGCGTGTGACTTTCATATATGAATTGTGCGCCCAGACCCCACAGATCCACTGCTTCTACCAGACCCACCGTTCCCGCGACAACAAAAGCACCAGATTCTTTCTTCTGCTTCCTTTGCTCGTTCGTGGCCACACATTTCATTGCTCGCTGCGTTTCAAGTATTTTTTTTATTCGAATTTTTTCATGCTGTAATCCGTTGGGAGATTCTCATCCACCGGTCAACGGCACCGCACATGGACCGACGGTCAACCCGATCGGGCATGACTCGAGGGCGAGTACATTGTGCACTGGGAGCTCGCGTCCGAGCCGAGTGAAGTAACAAAACAGTAATGCGAGCAGCGGTGCATCTCCTGCGTGACCGCGTTCTGGGAACCAACGGGCGAGATTGCTGCGAAGATCTCCGCTGGTTGCGGTACGAGTCAAAAGCGCATTTCGGAATCACCGAGTGCTAGACCAGATCCGCCCGCCGTTGATTCGAGGTTCCGATTCCGCCAGAAACTAGCGATCGCAGCGCACCACGTGACTGTCATTAACGGAGTCAAGGAAACTATTCCTGGATTATCCCTTTAGCGATTCGCGCTCGTGCGCCGACTTCCTTTGCTCCGTGTTCTGCGTCCAGTTCCCTGGCAAAAGAATAAACAAAACGGAACAGACATTGGAAACACCAGAATTCCACGAAAACAAAAACAGAAAAGTGAAGAGGCGCGAAAACAAAAGAAAATCGACGGCGTTGCGCAACAGGAGTTGCCCCAAAGTCACTCGGCGACTCGTTTCGTTCTTGTTGACCGCGATCAGATGTTCAAGTGCTCATGCAAGTGATCGTGTCAAGTTTGCCAAGTAGCTGCAGCCGTACGGTGTCTTCCCTTGTGCGACGTTTGTTTGTTCGCCGCGTGTGGGTGCCAGCGTGATTTGTGTGTTTACATGCATGCATAAAAAGTGAGAATTTAAATATCTTTGCATACGCGACAATACTCAATTTAGAGGCGAGGACGAGTTCAAGTTGTAAAGTGTCGATTCACTCGCCTGTCATCAATATTGTAATTATAATTGCTGGTGCTGTTGCAGGGAGATTGGGGGGAGTCTGCTAGAAACCGCCACATAACGCGGAAGCCGCGTAGATAAAGAAGAGTCTGATTCGAATTCCCAAGCAAGAAGCACGCGCGAGAACCGCTATCAATAAACCCATATACGAAGAATAATTGTCGTGCGCGTCGTCTCCACCATCTGGTCGACAGCTTGCCGGGCACTTTAACGCGGAATTTCGAGTGAAAGATTCAGCCGTGTTTTCGATATCAAACTGAGCACGCGATCGTGGACAGTATTTTCCCATATTTGTTACTATCCGTCCGAAGTGGAAGTTGCGACCCCATAACTCAGTTGAGCGATTTCACACCAATTGACGCTCTAATGTATAGCCGGGAAATTGCAGTTTCATGTTTCCCATTACTTGGAATATGTTGTGAAATTGTTTTGATTGACCCCGTTGTCAGTTCCGTTGTCTACAAGTGGAGATAAACCGTTGGTTTCCCCCCCTAGAGTGGAATATTTACGTGAAATAATTACAGTTGTGTTGAAAAATTATCTGTAAAGTTCAATCGTTTTTGGTTCATGAATACGTTGCGAATTATGGAGTGATCGGGAAGTGGAGAATTTGCTGTGGTTACAGTTTCAACTTCCCAACTGGAAATCAAGTGGCGTGAAGAATTAAGATATTACAAACCGTGATTGTGGAAATTCCTTTAAATTTGTTAGCAACAAAAAATTTAGAACTCGATCGCAAATTTCAGTACCGCCGCACTCGCAATTGTAACGTAAATAACAGTGAATTTGGTGCATAAACATAGTTCGCTCCGTTCATCTCACGATAAATTTTCTCTCGTTCCCATTCAATTTCCCATCGACGAAAATCACTTTCCCGTATGAGCAGCAAAGTGCGAGATATCTAATTTGGAAGCGCGAATCTATTCGCCTATGTATCTTTCGTATCATCCTCTTGTCCTCGACAATCGGAAAAAGCATTGAGGCAAATTCATGCAAATTTCGGAAGCAAATCACGTATCGGAAACCAAATCGGTGCAAAGCGGAGTTCGGAACAGCAAACAGATATCTTTCAATCAACCTTGATTTTAGTTCACGTAGAACATTGTAACTAACTTGTTGTCCGAATCATACGTAAACGGTCGTTATTCAAGACATTTGAAAGCATCGTGCAATTTTCGTGGAAAAAGGAGCTTTAATTTGTCGAAAGGAAATTTTATATTTGTACTTAATGAAGTTATTCACACTTAAGCAAAACTAAATACAATTTAATAATTGCCCAAAACGTCATCGCCATCATTCAATTAATTTGGAATTGTAGAGGATACCTGCATCGCCGTCGAGCGCTCTGAGTACCATGCGGGTGAGTACCCTTTTTGGTATATATTTATTACAAGTAACCTTTATTTGAAAAATTTTGAGGTTGATTTTTTTTAGTTTCATTAGTTGGCATAACAGCTTTCATTATCCGTAAAGTAAAATTATAAATTTTATAAAGGAAAAGGGAAAGAACCAAACCATAAAAAAGTAGGATCTAGTAAGTTTTTGAAATCGTTTTGTTTGTAGCGCATGGTTGGCATTTGTTTAAATTAAACGGAGAACATTATAATGGTAATGTGTATCTATTTTAATGTAATATTTAAATTAAACACAATGGAGTGCTAATGTTGACACAAAATCGGTCTTTCCATTTTTACCATTCAGACCGGGTATAGGACCCGGTACGGTGGCAGGCTCACCCCATAAAACATGAGCCAGCCGCCGGGTACATGACACTCTTCTTTGTTTCAGGTGACTTCGCGGGCTGAGTGGCCCAAGCAGAGTGCCTCTTTATGCTATAGAGTTATGAAATCGAACTGCATAATTCTATGGCATAAACTGGTCGCCGGGGTACTTCTCTTCTGATGGGAAAGTTTTTGCAAGTTAAGTTGTATGAGTTTTCCACTCAGAAGAAAATTACCTGGCCACTGCAACAGATATGGATTTTAATCCGGTTGGGTGGGTGCGCGGGGGCTCCATCACCACCCGGTTGCCCTTCTCTCATTTGTGGGCCATGAGCCTCCCCGGGTAAGGACGAAGTCACCCTGCTTCCACTTCTTTTTACTTGTTACTCTTGTTCCATGAACAAGTCAGTTGTCCCTGGTAGAGTTGCCTACACTTGTTGCGACTTCGGTTGCCTTGTTTATGTTCGACCACAAGAAATTCGTGAATGCGAAATTTTTTGTAGTGGGTCCTTGTGCTGGGGGAATGAACCCGCCCCACAACACCGCAATGCTAGCCTGCCAGTGCATTCACGCGTCCCCAGACAAGGGCATTCTCGGCAGATACCGACACCTTCTTCTGCCGAGGCAGCAGACCATCGCTGCAGTCCTTTACGGACCTTTTGAGTTACCTATTCACTACAAAGACCTAAATAGACCTCAATCCCATGAAATGCACTTGTCTATCGTTCACACGCAAGCGAGATCCAATAAAATTAATTAATAATCAACCTGTTACAAGATCCTCGTCAGTGAAAGATCTTGGAGTTCAACATGACTCTAAACTTTTGTTGGATGAACATATAAATAAAATTGTTAACAAAGCAAGCAGATCACTCGGTTTTGTTATAAGAGCAGCATCAGAATTTAACAATATTGCTACACTGAAAATCTTATACAATACGTTTGTTAGGAGTAACTTAGAGTATGTATCGCAGGTCTGGAATCCAAGGTACGGCGTATATATTGATCGAATTGAACAAATTCAAAAAAAAATTATTCATTATCTTAATTTCCACTTTAGGGCAGGTAATCGTAGTTACATTGATTCCTGCAAAGTTTTTCATATACTACCTCTAAAACAAAGACGTGACATGGCTGATTTAATATTCCTCTTCAAAATTGTTAATGGTTTTCTAAATAGTCCTCATTTGTTATCTAAGATCTCATTTGCAATTCCTAGACTATCATCTAGAGCACCAGATGCCTTCAACCTACCTCTTGTATCCTCAAACTATAAGCAAAATGCATATGTTTACAGAGTCACTAGTGCCTATAATGTCTTGGCGCGTAAATATTTGGAACTTGACATATTTTCCACAAGCATGTATTCAATCAGAGTACTTTTGAATGACGAATTCTTTTTATCCAGTTAGTATACTGTCTTATCATCTTAATTGCAAGTACATTTCATAATCATTATCTTATTACTTTATCATAATATCTTTATATTTAATATTTCTCAATTTTTTTGTTACTATTATTAACTGTATTTCTTTCTTCTTGTTTTCTACCTCTTTCCAGATTTGTATTTATATGATTCATACCATTTCTATTTGTAGAAACTTTTTAATGACTTTCTGCTTTTATTATATAACTTGTTATTTGTTATTATTATTGTAATGTCGATAGTTTCTCTAAAATAAATAAATAAAAATAAAAAAATAAAAATTAAAAACATCAACAAACGAATGTACTCGAAAACCCGCCAAGCATGATCAACATCTGAGAGTGACGTCACTGCCCATTCATTAAGCTGCTCGAATATTCCAGGCAATTCGCCAATGTACGAGAAATGGATTGAATAACTAGAGACCCTATATAAAGGCGAGCTGAATGAATGGGGGGATTCATTAGAACCGCGATAGTATAAACTGCGATAGTGTGGAGTGCGAATTGGAAAGCGATATTGATCGAGTAATAGTAAAGTGATTTTCGTGATAGGTAAGACAGTTAAAGTGAAAAATTTATACTTTAACTTAATTTAAAAGACATTGCGTTTTCAGTTTCTTGGAACATTAAAATTATTGGCCGCGAACATGCGACAATATATGTATATACACATTTCAAGCATATATACATACAAATAGTATATACTTGAAAACAATATTTTTATTTTCTACCATGTGACTTCTGACAAACTTATAATGCTACAATCAAACTATGCAGAATACGTATTACTTATCAATAAGATTATACAAAAAACATGAGTCTGAACTTTCCCAGACACAGTTCAAATTCTTGCAACATTCGTGAAAGATTATTGGCATCATTATTAGTTAGTTCATAGAGACGACTCTCCGGAATCATGACTTGTAGTTATAACGTATTAAATATTTTTCTCTTGTTTGTTTCAATAAATGTATTTTTCCATTCTACCTATGGATATTGTACAGCAAATGGAAATAGCATTGCAACATATGAAGAAGTAAAGGATGCACCAAATAAACCGGGAGTTCTTCTAATTGATGTCCGGACCGAGAAAGAGGTGAAAGAAACTGGATTAATCCCAAGTAGTATTCATATTCCAAGTAAGTGGTAAAATAAGTGAATAAATAATGTGCTTTATTTAATCCATACTTAGAATTTTACAAAGGAAATATAAAGCGAATATAAATATATAAATTATATGCATTTGAGGGCACTCTAAATTTAAACATATCTTTAAGGAAAATTGAAAAATTTAATTACTCATTATTATTAGCTAAAGTTACATAGAAATGGTTATTGTAAAATATATTTTCTTTTTTGCAGTGTATTTACTTCTAGATACATTTTCTCCTACTGTGAATAAGGAGCGATTTTTGGAAAAGTTTGGTCGAAAATATCCTGAGGCTGACGACGAAATCATCTTCTATTGTCTTGCTGGCGTTCGTGCGCTAAAAGCAATGGAAATTGCATGCAGCTATGGATTTAAAAAGTAACTTGAAAATTTTAATCGTATAAAGTTTAACTGTGTTAATATTATATATCCTTTAATTCAGATCAAGATATTATAAAGGATCCTGGATGGAATGGGCATCATTGGAAGCTATGAGCTCGAATCAAATAGAAAATGAGCTGACACGCCGCTGATAGATACGACATTATCAATTTTATGTTTATAATTAATCAATTTTCGTTGACGTTATATTAATAAAGTTTACATACATAGATCAAATGTCTTTAATCACTAACTTTGCTTATCTGTTGTTGTTCAACAGATTATATTTAATGTATCAATATTTTACATGAAATGTTCATGTTCGAGCCAGACTGTATGGTGTTCGGTTAGTATGGTGTTCCGTAGCAAATAGTTCTCCCATTAAAACTCTATGTTAAAAAAAAACACCAGTGAAACGGTAACATAGCCGGTCTCCAAAAATTTGGTTGCAAAATTTTCGTACCGAGCATACTGTTCTACATGGAAAAGTAATTCACAGACAGATGGTATCACATTTGCTACGAAAATAATAGTCGAAACTATTTTTTTTACCAACGAACTGTCAAAAAATTATCATTCACGGCGAGAAGCATATAATTATGGCTGAATTCAAACAACGGCACAAAATTTAGGCTCAAAGTAATTACCCTTCAAGAACTTTTGCTTCAATTATTTTGTTTATTTGATATATCTCCCTTTTTTTCTTGAAAAGCAGCCGAGCCTTGCTTAATTGTATAGAGCAGACGCGTTTCGACTCCTTCGAGTCGTCTTCAGTGTCCAAAGTATGTGTGGAAGGAAATGACTTTGTATATGTGTAACACAGGATGAGTTAAGCAGGTTGGTACTAAATTAGGTGAGAGAGGATATTAAGTTCTTGCTTTAGATGTCCGTTTTTTTCCAGAGGGTGTCTTCTAGTACTGAGAAAATTGTGTCGGAATGTGTAATAAGTTGTTCATTGATAATGTTACCGTCTGTTTTCATATATATTTATAAATTTCAAAGCATTCTAGGATATTAAGTTTTGACCCTTTGCTCTGTTTGTAAAGCAATGTCATAGAGTTCGTCAAACTGACAGGCTCGTGTGCATGGTTTTATAGGTGCGTCGCATAATTGGAGTCTCCCTTGTTGTGTAAAAAAGATCTTTAGTGCTCTTTGTATCTTCTCGTTAGTTTCCGTGTTATCCTTCCTTTGTATACCATGTCAGTTTGTATAGGGTGAGTGAAATACAATTTTCTTTTTAAAAATGGAACAAAATGAACAAAAATCAAATATTCTTACATTTTGGCTTTATTCGCAATGGAAAACCTTCCCGTTAGTTATGAAATATAATTTCATTCAGATGCCTGGCAGGACTGGCGTAACAATAGACCATCCTGTCAGTTATGGTTTCGGGCCCTATCTGAGCAATGTTTTGTTGAATATTCAATGTCAGTGCTTGAATCGTTTGTGGATTTTCCACATAACAGCACCCCATAAAAAGAAGTCCAACGGTGTCAAATCGTAGCTTCAAGGCATCCAATTGACATCGCCAAGGCGGCTGATTACACGATTCCCGAATTTTGTGCACAAAAGATCGATTGTTTGATGAACTGCATGGCATGGCGCACCATCCTGTTGAAACCAAAGGTCAGTCGAGTCCAAATTCTCAATTTCCGGCTACAAAAAGTCGGTTACCATGTGTAATGATTTTCTTAATGTCCGTGTAGGACACGGGTGCCGATGGCCTGGCACAAGTGTCAGCGAGCTAAAACAACACCGAGCTCAGCTAATTAGCTTCGCTTAACGACTGCGTACGCGTGCTTGACGACTAGCATTTGCGGGATATCATATGAACAAAAAGCTACACTACAAAACGAAGCTACACTACAAAATACTTATCACGCGTACTCTACTCTACAAGACGTACCGATCAATTTTTATTATCTTTAGAAATGTGCTATTAGGTGTCAATTAAGCTACTTTACAGTAATTCAATATTTTTTGCCTCGTTAAAGTTAGCGGACACGGAGGCTTGAGACAAACGCAGACATTACACAAAAAGCAACCGTTACTTTCTCTGAAGAAGGTCGTTACATTACAAGGGGAATGTCAAACCTAAAGATGTTAAAGTGGCTGAAGTGAACCACTCATCTCTGCCTCTGGAAACTTGACGGATGTTGTTTACTTTACACTAGTAAAACAACAAACTAAGCAGTTTCGACGGGATGACCACCTTATCTCTTCAGGAGCAGCCACTCCTGATCACCACGGGGCTGCTCGACTGCTTATGTTTATTACACATGCCTCTGTAGCGCTCCTCGTTGACCGAAACAGCATTTTCAAAGAAGAACAGTCTAATGATCCCACCGTTCTTGAATCCACACCACATTGTCACTCGCTGAGGATACATTGGCTTCTAGAAAATCACTTGTGGGTTTTCTGAGCTCCAGATGTGGCAGTTTTCTTTGTTGACATAGCCGCCGAGATGAAAATGTGCCTCATCGGAAAAGATGATTTTTTGAGAAAAATCGGCATCCAGTTTGATTTTAATATTTCCTTATGTTTTTTCACGCGTAAATCAATTTATTTGATTCTGCAGAAGGTTAATACTGGCTTACCAACATGATTTTGAGCTGGAAACAGCTGTCAGTGTCAAAATAACATGTGATTTAAAAAGAAACTGCTATATGGCCCTCCCTGTATATGCCGCTGTTCTCGCATAGTGATATGTCGTATAGTTTTGTTTTCAATTTATTTCCAATGTTGATGTTCATTTTAAATGCAGTCTGCAGTTTGTATTTCCTAAGAAAGTTTGATAGTTTGTATGTCTCTTTGTCTACGTATGTTATCGATAAACACTGTAGGTCATCATTCTTATGCGTTTCAGTAAGTTTGTGTTCCTGTTTTTGTCTGTACTTTGTGATAAGTTTTTCAACGTCACGTTGTTTGTATCTGTTATTACTAGCTATTCTGTAATTGTAGTTTACTTTGTTGGAGTAATTAACATGAGTCATGGGGATGTAGAGGAGTCTCTACACCATTTATCTGTAAGTTGCTAGTTTATGCTGCGTGGGGTGATTAGATGTTACATGTATGGTATGATCAGTTGTGGTTGGTTTTATGTGTGTTTTGTTGTCAAATCGTGTTTCTTTCCATGTTGCGGTTAGATCCATATAGTTCAGTTGTTAGTTTGTTTCTTTTTCTATGGTGAAATTTATATTTGGGTGTATTTCATTCATAAACGTAAGTAGTGTGTCTTGTTTAATTTCTTACGAGTCAATAACAATGAAACAGTAAATTTTTTGAAAATTTTGGGTACAAAAACTTCTTTCAAAGATTGTGAGAATATTTATAATATTATTGAGAACACTGGATATCCCATGCCCAAACCGTTCTTGACAATATATTTGTTATTATTGAACATAAAATAGTTCTGATTTATTGTGGTCTTAATGAGATTAAATTCTTTTAACGTAGTCAGAGAAGACCATAAAACGTTAAGACACATTCAGAAAAAACTTACGAATAACTTACTAATATTGACAAAAGCTGACAAACGACATACAATGGCGATCCTAAAAATAACGGACTACATACAGAAAACAACAGACTTCACTATCGCCAACGGATACTAACTGGTAAACAAAGCTCTCCACTAGTAAGTTCCAAGTAGATTTATGTAGTACAATCCCCACTAATCATTCCTCTTAATACTAAGTACCGCTATATAAACACAAATGAATCCACACCATCCCTTAAAGCACAACCTAAGCTCCACCAACCCCATCCGACCTCTTGTTAATTACCGCCTAGCTCCTGATTACCAATTAGCATGGTGCTTGGCGACGGTATTGACTGACTTCATGCTCCTTGATGACATATACACATCATTGTTTGTATATACATAGTTGTGCCATCATTTTTGATTTGAATTTTCAGACAAGCAGGAAGCTCATGGCGCTGATGTCGTATGGTTCTTCAATTATATGGATAAATTCTTATCGAAAAACACAGGCATAAGTAGAGCTTCGAAATTTCGATGTGATAATTTGAATAGTTATATATCTGCTTATATTTTCATGAATATGAGGATGTGACTCATGTTTGTATGCATGTTGATCGCATGCATTTGAAATGGACTTGCGCTTTCGGTTTCATGGGCTTTTAGGAAATAATGTAAGCACGATTGGATTAGAGTTTATTTTCGTTTATTTCCTAAATCAGCTATACAAAAGATCCGCTTCGCGTTTGTCATATTTGTTCAAGCTCTAATGATAGACTGACTTGTTTCTTTTATCAACTCGACGTCCACATAAAGTTTTCGTGTGTGTGCTGCATCGCATTGTACGTTGGCGGCCTGGCTGTAACACAATGTGTTTCGATGTGTGTGGTTGGCATCGTTCTCCCAACAATACCTAAAACGTTCGTCTCCACACTATTCCCTCCCGAGTGACATTGATGAGGTAGTAAAATGTCATGAACTGTATGGTACCTCGAACATACGTGCTTTTTGCTTGGTGGGTATGTTCTTGTTCCTGCGGGCGGCGTATTGATTGGTGTGGGGTGATGCTTTATATACACGAGGCAATCGCTGCGAGGTCGGTTGCAAGCATTTATGAGCAGGAGTAACCTGTTTGGTTGCCGCCTAGCTTCGGGCTGGCTGCGCAGCTACTGACGTATAGGGTGTCGAATTTACGCTTATCGGCTCCGACGTATGAGCGCTAGGATGTTCGTCTGCTGAAGCTTCAATAAATGCGGATTTTAGGCGCTCCGTCGACATGTTGACTTATCGGCCGATTACTTCGATCGTGTAAACGACGTTCCACAGGCGATGCACTATAAGATGTCGTGGAGTATACGGTGGCGAAGCGCATAAAAACATTTGTGCATGTACTCAGATTTTTGTTGATGAAAACTGGGCTGTCGCCATGACGATGTGTGTGCACGGCCCTGATTGATGACAGGACATCACAAAAGTGAATAAGAAAATCATGCTGGCTGACGGCGGAACTACTAGGGCTGACGGTTTCTCCCGGAATGGACAGTGTAGTTCCGTATAGCAACTCCACACACGAGGCCTGTAACTCTTCCTTAAAGCTGGTGCGCAATCCCAGCAACACGGTGGGAAGAATATCGGGCCAGGAAGAATTGTTAAAGTGACACATAATCGCAGCCGGGTGATATGGTGATGTCCTGTTTTTCGTACTCCCGATAAACGCAGCAGATCGGTGCTGATTGTTTGAGGCGTGCCGAAATGAGCAACCCAATTGTTAAACAGTGTTTTTGCGATGAAAGCTGTGGTCTGATCCGCGATGGGGAATGCCTCTGGCCACCTAGAGAATCGGTCGATGACTGTCAAGCAATATTTGTAACCCTGCGATGGAACAAGCGGCCCCACGATATCGACGTGGATATGTGAAAAGTGAGCATCGGGCATTGGAAAAGGCTGCACTGGGTTCTTTTAATGGCGAACAACTTTGGAGCGCTGGCATGGAGTGCATTAACGAGCCCAAAAGCGGACGGCTTTCTTTATGTTTGTCTACACGTATCTCTTTGCTATAGCCTTGCCTGTGGCACGTGCACTGGGATGCACTAGCTGATGAAACATGTCAAATACTTTCCTTCGTAACGTCAGCGGAATGAAGGGCCTTAACCATTGCAGTGACTTGTCGTATACTATTCCATCACTTCAGTCTAAAGGCTGGTGGACAAATTTTAGGGATATAGTGTTAGAACAAACTAGTCCATTCAGTTCAGCATCTCGTTCTTGCTCTTTCATCAGTTCAGATTTGTCAATTGCTGTGCGCATCGTTATCTCTTCCAGCCACGAGAGCGCATCGGCGACATCATTTCTTGCGCCCGCGATAAAGCGGGTATCTGTTGAAAACTGCGAGATGTAATCGAGATGTCTGATCTGGCACGGCGATGCTTTGCTTGCAGATTCGTGAGGATGTAGAAACTAAAACCTCCTGAATAGTGCTGAAATTGTCTGACGCTGGAATATATAGCTAGAAGTTCGCAATCATATACACTATATTTACTTATGGGAGCAGACAACTTCTTCTGGAAAAACGCCAATAATAGCCAATTATAATTCTGCTTCTGCTCTAAAACGGCGTCTACTGCAAAATCACATGCATCGGTTGTGAGTCTGAGAGGTTCATTGGCTCGAAAGTGGACTAATAGAAAAGCATTAGCGAGACTGTTTTTACAGTTTATAAATGCATCACTAGTTTCTGAGATCCATTTGATGACAGTTTTGTCATTCTTTTTACGTCCAGCATACAAGTCGTTGAGCGGAGCCTGTAGTACCGCAGCATTGTGAACAAACTACCTGTAGAAATGTATTGTTCCTAAAAACTGCCATAGTTCCTTAACCGTAGTTGGTTTTTTAAAATTTCGAATGGCGTCCACACGTGACTTTGGGGGATTATACCTTTTTCGTTGATAACGTGCCCAAAATACTCTAACCGGCTAACTCCTAGCTCACATTTGTCTAAATTGATAACAATTCCGTTTTTCAAAAGGCGCTGAAATACAAGTCGTAGGTGCTGCTCTTCCTTCGATTTGTCGCGATTAAAAAATCATCAACATAGCACACGCAAAAATCTAGTCCACGAAGCACATAGTCCATGAGTCGCTGAAACGTCTGTACAGCGTTTCGAAGACCAAATGTCATTACTGTGAATTCATAAAGTCCGAAGGCGTATTGATTGCAGTTTTTGGAATATCCACTTCAGCTATCGGAATCTGGTGAAATGCTCGGAACAAATCGACCTTTGAAAAATATCGTGCGCTGCCTAAATTCAGTAAGATGTCCTCAATGTGTTGCATCGTGTACTTGTCTGGAAAATTCATGGTGTTCAGCCGGCGGTAGTCCCCGCATGGGCGCCAGCCACCATTTTTTTCAGAATGAGATGCAAAGGGCTTGCCCAGGAACTTTTGGAAGGTCGACAAAATCCATTGACAAGCAGGAATTGAAACTCTTGCCGTGCCGCTTGTATCGTTTCCTGATTTAATCGCCGTGGCCAGTGTGCCACTGGGAGGTCTGTCGTTGTAATATAATGTTTCGTGTCATGAGTCGGAGCATGTGCAGCTACTGCAGGGTTAGTGAGACCCGGAAACTCTCTGAGGACTGATTCATACGTTAAAGTTGCATTCACGGTAGAAATCTAGTTTTGGTTGTATTCCTTGACTTTTCCTTTAGCAGAGGCGTTCTTACTGGGATCTGATAATTTCCCATTTTTGAGATCTACCACCAGCCCGAAATGCCGAATAAAGTCTGCGCCTAGAATGGGTCGTGATACTTTGGCCACGGAGAATCGACACTGGAAAATTTGCGGTAGACTCAAAGAGAGGGTTAGAGCTCGGTCACCGTATGTATGGATGGTGGTTCCGTTCGCTGCAAATAACTTGAAGGCTGACGATGAATGAGTGGTGTTCTTCCGGGATACTAGAACGAGAGATATGTCTGCTCCCGTATCGATGAGGAACCTCAGCTTTGTTTTACTGTCAAAAATTACGAGGCCACTTTTGGATGTGCCACTAGCTGTCACCTGTTGGGCTAGCGGCTCAATTCGTTTTCCGCCTGCTGCTTACAGAATACGCATGGCGGTTTGCAACGCTTTGCTTTGGCGCCAAATCGCTGGTGGCAGCAACAAATTTGAATCATTTTGGATGGAGTAGCCGGCCGGTATGATGAGCGGTGTGAACTACACGTGGAAGCGACACTTTGTCTTGAAAGCGCTTGAATTCGGCTAAGCTCTGCTCCTATTATGCAATAAATTTCGCTAATTGCTCATACTCTTGTGTTGAGTGTAACGTTGCACTATTTTGAATGCATGCTACGTCTGAGGCGGTGGCACTAGTTATTCGATCCGCAGCTGCTGCCAGTTCTTCTAAATTATCCCTATCATTAGCCGCCAGAATGGTTCACAAATTGAGTGGCAGTCGCTGTAGCCACATTGTTTTTAACAATTCGTCTGGAATAAACTTGCCTGCCGCGCACTGTAATCGGCGCAGGAACTTGGAAGGTCAGAGGTCTTCCATCTCCATGTCAAACAACACCTGGCGCGTTCTCTTCTCATCCGAAACTCCGAACGTAGCCAAAAACCTTTTCTTTAACGCGTCATATTTGGTGAATTTAGGCGCCGATACAATAAAATCAACGATATGCAGTAATGTCTGCATTTCCAGTTCCACAATTATCCTGTTGAACCAGGCCGCGTCCATAGTTACTTTGTGTAGCCGAAATTGGACTTTGATGCGCCCGAACCAAAGGTCTAGTTGGCTATAGCAAAAGGGGAGCAATTTGAATGTAACTGCACTAGCTTGCGCGTCATTTTCCATTGCCATTGACGTGCTGGAGTTTGCACTTCACTTCCATCTACGTTGAGTAATGTATCCGGCATCTTCGGGTCACCAATTTAGGAAATAATGCAAGTACGGCTAGATTAGAGTTTACTATCGTTTATTTCCTATTGACTATAAGATTAACAAAAGATTCGCTTTGCATTTGTTTTACTCGATGCAGCAGTAATGACCAACTGACTTGTTTCTCTTATCAACTCGACTTCCACATAAAGTTTTCGTGTGTGTGCTGCGTCGCATTGTGCGTTGAGGGCCTGGCTGCCACACAATGTGTTTCGATGTGTGTGGTTGGCTTCGTTCTCCCAACAACGCCTAAAACGTTCGTCACCACCGGTTCATTCATCAGAATGTTATGAAGATTATTTATCCCATTACGGACGCCTAGAAATATGTATGTATAATGCTTCGATCAATTTTTTTTGGGAGCATCGAAGGCTTTTACGTTTTAATTTTGGGCGTTAGGAAAAATTTAAGGGCATGCAAATATGTTAGGAAGTAAGAAATTCAGTTGGGAAGAAGGCAAAGTATTATAAGAAATATTTTGCTAACAAAAATACTAAAAATATTGTATATAATACTAACAATGTACGAGTATGTATGAAATATTCTTACATCACGTGGTAAAAATGCGCGAATGATTTGTTTTATAGCGAGCTGGTTTATTCTGTAATAGAGTTAGAGTTTTACACATTATTCACCAGAAGAATATATAAGTACTGATTAACTCGAGTTCAATGGGTGTACCGAGCAAAACATTAAAATAATATGCAAAGAATAATCGTTCTGAAATGAATTTATAAGCTCCAAGGTATCTGATGCAATTCCTGAGGGACTACTTGACGGGTCGGAGCCTGCTTTATGACACGAAGGAGGGTCAGCAAAGGATGGAAGTTACATCAGGTTTCGCTCAAGACTTCATACTTAGTCCAGAACTGTGGAACATTACACAGGAGCTTTTGAGGACTGAGCTGCTAGATGAATCATACTTACTCAACTATGCGGATGATGTCACGGCACTAGTCCCAGTACATAGAGTTCATCAAATGCAACTTAAGACTTGGTGTGCGAATGCGCCAAGTGATGGACAGGATGACTGCTTGCAAACTCAGCCTAGCGCTGGAGACAACCGAAGTGGTTATCTTCATAAATAAGGAAGTTACTTGAGTAAAAAAAAAAATCAGCATTCAACAAGTGCAAGTTGAATCAAAACCAACTGTGAAGTACCTGAGCATTGAAGATGAGTTTCTCTGAGCAAATCAGGGCAACGATGGATAAGGTTGCAACAGGTGTGTCGGCTCTCAGCCAAATTATGGCCTACGTAGGTAGAGCTACCTTATCAAGAAGATGACTACTGATATGTGCGGTATGGCATTGAGTAGTGATCTCAGCCAGGCTCTGTAACACAAGTACAGCGACGAGGAGCGCTGAGGATAGCATCCGCAAATTAGGCAGTCTTTGACTCATCAGTGCAGGTGATTGTAAGCGTTATACCCATCGGTCTCCTTGCGAGAGCACAACGTAAAACTTTCTTACACAGAAACGAAAGTGATAGAGAGACATCCGCGCTTAAAGAGAGACAACGCTCACTTGGCGACTTTAAGATTCGACACATCCACCCAAGCTTTTTATGAAATATATATTATTCACTTCCATGAAAACGTCATCAGAGTGCTGTGGGCTAATACCCCTCAGTTTCTCCGCCAATTGGTTTCGGACATTCTTAAGGTGTAATTTCAACAAAGCCATTGAGGGATGGTTGTAGTCTAAAAATCGTCGATAAATATTGTTGGCGCGTGTGAGAAAAAGGCTTTTCAATTTTTTCAACCTTGCAATGGTTGGCGTTCATATTCTACTATATTGTTTAATCTCGGGAACTACTTTCTCAATGCTTTCCAATGCCAACTTCTCTAACTTCAACAAATAGAGATCTATTTCATCGTTAGTTAGATTCCTCTCATTAAGAACCATTGGGCACAAGCTACCATCATCAATAGGTGGCCATTGCTAGATTGAGCTTTCTTTGGAATTTCCAAAATTTTTTTTTTTTTTAAATTCAATCGATGATTTTCATTTTAAACTGGAATGAGGAAGACATCATCCCTTTGATGATTTATTTCCATGAAGATTGCATAATGGTCACTAATATAAGAAACCGCTTGCAGTTTCTATTGAGAATTGTTAAATGTGAATTCGAGTCTTGCGTTGGCAATGCAGAGGTCCAAAAATGAATTCGCCCTAGGATGTGTTGGGAACTCCGAACCGTATGAATTACATATGTATTTAATTTGGTTTTCTGTTATCCAATAGTTCAGGAATACATATCTTGGATTATTGTTGGTATTTCAGAACTTCTTCCATGATTTTTCACCAGGTTTTTTTTTGCTATCAGATCGCTGATCGTGAGGGGAAAGTCAAAGTCAAAAGCGCTTTATTTTTATACTAATCATTATAAATTTTAAAAGAGTATAAAGCAAAATCCAAACATTAACAATAAAAAACTTAATGGCCCAAATGGCTCTCTAAATTTGTACGTTATCGTTAAACACATTAAAAAAAAAACTATAGCAAATTCAAATCAATGAAGATTATTACATATTTTTAAAATTCATTTGGAAAAAGGAGAAAAAACCAACCAACACTATTCTAAAATTATTTATAATCTTAACACAACAGTGAACATTGATACTTCACCTAATATGTTTTAACTTAATTCTAATAAATGCAATCAAAAACTTTATCTTATACTTAAAAAAAATCTATAACAATGTTCCTAACCTAAGCGTTTTACCTTATCTCTAACCTAATATAATAAATATAACATAAGCCTGACCTATACTTAATTTTTAACAAAAATAAACAACAACACTAAATGTAGCAATAATGAGCTGAAACTCAAAAATTAAATAACGAAAAACACCAAAACTGAAAAAAACACGAATAATTCAGACATTGCCATTCAGCCACCAATACCTAGATTGCCCCGTCTCCACTCGATCAGCTTCAACGAATCTAGCAAATGAGTATCTCCATTAGAATTGTTGGTCTCGTGAACTCAAATTCGGAGGATATTTTATCTTCTTATCGGTGGCCCGTCGATATATGTGATATATGACTGGGACGCCGTCAGAATCAAAAACATATCGATTCATGTCCAAATACATGAATGCTTCTGGAGGAACAAAGGCAGTAGCGAGGCAAGTCGCTATATACCCGTCTGCAGGGTGGAACGGCTTTGAAATCCAAGGGTTTTCACTCACAGTCACAGATCTTGCGATATGATTCCGAAGAAGCTTCAATATGAAGATATCGACTCTAGTCACTTCAGCAGTTTGATAAATTCCTCTATTCGATATATAATGTTTCCAATCCGTCTCAGGCTTTCTGTACAAACCAGTACATGCACGAAGACATTTCCTTTCGAAAACTCTTAATTTTTCCATAGTGCTAGCACTCTGGTTGTACCAGATCTGACATCCATATGTCAAAACTGATCTAACCAGGGTCTTGTAACAGATAGTTTTGACCTTTTGATCAATGTATTTGGAATGAAAGAGTCTTCGTAGGGCCATGACTACTTTAAGTGCCTTACTAAGCATGATTTTCACATGAACAGTATAGTACAGATACTGATCGAGATAAACACCGAGGTATCGAACACAGGATTTATGTGGAACTCGTTCTGAACTACCTTCGCCAGCCATGATGTGGAAATCTTACCAATTACGTTCCAGGTCTTGACTGACCCCCTGCAGCGTTGTCCGAAACAAGATTGTTTCACACTTCTGCGCATTGATTTTCATTCGGAAATTGTCAGTGTACAGCTGCACATCATTGAACATTTTTTGGAGATTGCTCTGAACTATTGTAGCTTTTCGGTTTGCCGTATAGATGATCAGATCATCAGCAAACGCTACCAATGATCGCGTTGGCGAGACGTTAAAATCAAAGCCGTTCAATAGCTTGCGAATGAAGATTGAGAAGAGCAGAAGTGCAGTAACTGTTCCCTGCTGTAGACCATTCAAGACCTTGAATTCGCGCATTGTTGTCAGATTTCCATCAGTTACAACAAATGATTTCCCGTATAACATATTACACATCATGGCGACAAGGTGTCTGGGGAACTTGTCCCGAAGGAGTTTAAAAACTAGTCCATCTAACCATACCGTATCAAAGGCTTTCTCCATATCAATGAGACATGCTCCAACACATTGTCTATCATTTAGTTTCCAACAGATTTCTGAGGCTACTTTCGTTATTGCATGTGTGGTGGAATGCCTGGCACGAAAACCAAATTGGCAATTCGGTATCAACTCATTTTCCTCAATATGGGCGTTTAATTCTCCGTTGAGTATCACTTCAAACACCTTGCTGATGTTAGGCAGCAAGCTGATTGGGCGATAGCTTTTGGGGCATGAAGATTCTTTTCCTTTCTTCAAGATCGGAAATACCTTAGCTTTTTTCCACTCATTTGGGAAATATGAATTGCTCAACATGTTGTTGAACAATATGCAATAGTTCCTAATAGCAACCTCAGGCAAATGTCGGAGAACTATATTTGGAATACCATCAGTACCACATGGTTTCTTGTTGTTTATCTTGCGAAATATGAAACACAAGTCTTCACAGCTGACAAAATAATCAATAAGATTCAAGCTCGGTATGAGGTCAAATGTTAATGTTTCATTGAAATGAAGAATTGATTGGCCGTTCAGGCTTGATTTGAAGTCGGAAACTTTTGCTTCAACGACCTCTGAAAAAATTTCGTTCCCTCTCTGAGGGTTTGGTAGATGAACCAATTCAAAATGTGTTCCAATCAGGGCAAGTTTATCCAATCCCTCACAAATAATCCTGTTTCCATTTCTATCCGGAGTCGTACTATCAATTTCGATGCCAGCCCTATCGAGAAGATTTATCTCATCACTAGTGACTTCAAGATTCGATACCTTCACTCGAGACTTCTTGCGGAATATGCTATTCACTTTCGCGAACACGCCGTCTGGGTCCTGTGGGCTAATACCCCTCAATTTTTCCGCCCATTGATTGCTGACCTCACTCCTGAAGTATGACCGGATTAAGTTCCGGACATTCTTCAGATGTAATTTCAACAAAGTCAACGAGAGATGGTTGTAGTCCAAAATCGTCGATAAATATTGTTGACGCGTGTGAGAAGGAGGCTTTTCAATCTTTTCAACGTTGCGATGGTTGGTGTTTCATATCCTTCATATTGTTTCGATGTTCAATCTTGGGAACTACTTTATCAATCGTTTCCAACGTCAGCTTCTATAACTTCGACAAATAGACATCTATTTCATCGTTAGTTAGATTCCTGTCATTAGGAACCATTGAGCAAGAGTTGCCACCATCAGAAGGGGGACATTGCTTCTGGTACTCGCGATTAAACTTCTTTTGAAACTTTCCCCAGTCTGTTTTTTTGAAATTCAACCAACCAACTGGAATGAGGGAGAAATCATCCCTGTGATGATTGATTTCCATTACGATTGCGTTATGGTCGCTATCATAAGGAAGCACCTGCAGTTTCTGTTGAGGACTATTAAAGTTGAATTCGAGTCTTGCGTCAGCAATGCAAAGGTTCAAATATGAATTTGTCCTAGGGTATGTTGGGAACTCCGACCCATATAGATTGCACCTGTATTCAATCTGGTTCTCTGCTATCCACGATTTCAGGAATACATCTCTTGGATTATTGGTGGCGTTCAGCCATGATGTATGCTTGGCGTTCAGGTCACCAGCAAGAATATAATAATTATGAAGCCTGTTCAGTTCGAGTATTTCAAACAAGGAATTGAGTTCCTCCTTGGGCCTGAGAACAGTTCCACCAGTTGCATAGGCAGAGATAACGAAGAGGTTATCCCCACCTGGCAGTGAAATTTTGATAACGGACACTTCAAGAGATTCAAAGCTTTTGAATTCGACTTTTTCAATATTTTGGAAACAATAGGGTCTTCGAACCAATATCCCGGTGCCACCTCCCCCATCACCTGTTACCCTATCGTTTCTTACGAATTCAAAATCCTTGAATGTCATGGAGTGCCATGAATTGAGGTGGGTTTCGGTGAGAAGCATGATGTCAGGCTTTTGCTTAACAATGAATTCAAGGAGATAATCACGCCGATGTATAGTAACAATGGAGTTGACGTTGATCGAGATGAGACGAATCCTGTCCATGGGAATGTGACTGGATGACAAACTATTTTGGAGCATGTTGGCCTAAACGTTGAAAAACGGAATTGATTTTTTGGTCTTGCTTATTAATTCTATCTAAAAGCGATTCAAGTTGCTGGTAGATTTTAAGAAGCAGCTCATTATTGCCACTTACATTATTTATTTTATTTATATTCTTGTCTGCTGGTCCTCTGGCAGCAACTGCAAATGATACCCCGGGTTTGATGAAGTTGGGAGGTAACAGATTGTGATTTACTTTGGTTTGCTTTGGGGAAAATTTAGCTCTTGCATCTTGATACCAAGGGCATCCTCGGTATGATGTTGGATGACCAAATATACCGCAATTAACACAATACAATTTTTCTTTTGGCTCCATCTGAGCCAATTTGCATTCACCGGGGGCGTGGATATCTTTGCACTTAACACAGCGATAGTGCATTGCACAATTGGCAGCCGAATGACCGAATCGTTGACACCTGTAACACTGGTTGACCTCAGTTTTTTGGAAGCGTTTCCACCTCACAACTCTAAAGTTTAAGTACCTTACCTGTTCTCCAACAGCACTCGGACTGCTGTCGTTGGAAATTTGGACCAAATAAAATGGTAATGTTTTACCTTCTACAGTTGATCTCCTTGTAGCAAAATTTTTCACACAGATGAACTTAACAGCGGGTGCTGCTTCCTGCAACATTTCAAGGAGATCAACTGTATTCTCCCCACAGTCCAAGCCCTTCAACAGGAAGGTCTGATTTTTTTCCGCCTTTGGCGTATATGTGAAGTGGAGAGCTTGGACACTATTAAGACCATCTTTCGCCAGTTTGAAATCAGCCAGTGTCTTTGTCTTGATCGAGAGCTTACCAGCGGCCGCTCTCTTAACTTCAAAGTTTTCGATTTTATGTTCGGCTGCCAACAACCGAACCATATCTCCTCCACGCTGCCCAAAAACGTTTATTGGAGGAACTTTTTCATTTACCTTATTAATTTTATTAGGAGAACCGGCAGACACACCGGTTGGCTTCTTCTCCTTTTACTTATTTTTTAATTTTAAATATTTAATGAAATTATTACTACTATCAATATTACCTATGTTATCGTTGCTCTCCATCTCGAACGAAGAGTTCATTGCACATAGCACCGCATAATAATTGGCGCTGTCGTTCGCTCCTCCTGCGCTCAGGATATTTTCAGCATCATGGATTGTCTTGCTCATATCTTGCGATTTCGTTTTATATGTTGGAACTGCTTTCTCCTTGGTCCTGCTTGTTGTTGTTGTTTCCTGTTTTTCATTCTTCTTAGCTAATATCGGCTCTTCTTTGCCGGACGTATTCTGTGGCTTCACTTTTGGTTTGCCCCATTTGACAACGTCCGGACCATATCTTCCAAACTCTTTATACGGAGTTTTAATTCGTCATTTTGTTTCGTAACCCTTGCATTCTCCCTGGTTACTTTTTCATAATCTTCGCTTGAAAGCGTAATACACTTTCCATGCTCACAATTGTCTTGTTCATTTTTCCGCTTCTTTATTTTATCATTTGTAATTTGCGAAATGCCTGGCTCTGGGTCCCCCAGCGGTGGGAAGCCGTCGGGCTCCTCCATCCCCCCCGTGAAAAAAACTTTTCTTCTTTCTTGAAACTTTCTCGCAGGTAAAATCAAGTCGAATAGTTCGACGATGTAATAAGTTTCTTTATAAAATTACTTTCTAATTGACGTTTTAAAAAATTATTTTAATTTATAAAAATTCTTGACAGGAGCGAATTGAAAACACGTCTACACGCAACGAGTGCTAGACGTAGAATTGATCGTGAGGGGAAAGTTTAGTTTTAAATCTGCACTTTTTTTCATGCTTATCAAAGCCTTTTATTTGAGACGAATAACGGCTACCTCTTCCAGAAAAAATTCTTTCTACCAAGGCAAATTTTGGCCTATTCATCAAATTTAAGCTTTATAGCTTTTGTGGTTTCGAATAAAGACGAAAAGACTGGTTGCGATTCATGTTGTTGATTTGCTTGAAAAGTATTTATCAAAACTATAAAATCTCAATACACATCATTTAGAACTCTGCCACATAAACTTCTCCATTACTACGCTGAAATAAAGTTCATGGCAACTTAAATCAAGGACAAATCAAAAACTCTCAGCCTTAGTTTGTCCCATTAATCGATCCGTCATAATCAAATTCTAGCCAAATAAAGAATCTATTATCTGGATTGAGCGCCTTACCTAACCTTTTTACCTTTACACACGTTATACGATTCAAATAATTGCCCATCCCTCCTAAGAAATAATCAAGAAATAGGAGTTCGATAACATCTTACTGACATACTTGACTTCTTTTACATAGACGCTTACAATTTAAGAATCAATGGAATGAACTAAGTTTAATTGATTTAATCTTAGACATGACATTCACAGCCCAAGGATTATTTAAGTTAGTTCAAATATTGGAAGCAGATAAAAAAAATTGATTGATTTTTTACCTTTAATCTTCTAGATACAAATTATTTTTGTTATTACTACTACAATGGAGATATTGAATTTTAACATACACGAAAAGTTCTTGTATCTAGAACGAAAGGCTTTGAAAATTAAAACTTTAAGTTAATCTGGTTCTACGACGCTAGATTAAGAGTTTTTTGAGCAAATTAATCATGTAATTAAATTTCATTAGAATTCAATGGATAATTCCTAGGTGAAGTCTCCGCAAATGTCGTAATCCTGCACAAAATTGCACAGCCTCTTCATACTATGTTGATCATTACATCAGTAATTTTGAGCAATTTTCGGGATTTGCATTAAATCTTGCTCCAAATTACATTATTTTCAGTATAAAGTCACAATTCACCAATGAGCTGAAATAAATAATTTACATCTAATCTCTTGCAAACTCTATGTTTTCATGTAATAGTTAAAATTGAAACATATCGGATTAATATGTCATTGATAAATCTCAAAACAACTTTTCAAATTTGAATGAAGATATTTTTGGTCCACCGAAATTAATTAAATAGGGATTTTGAGTCAGCTGGGGTATAATGTAAAAACCCAGTCACTTGGTCGCAACTTTAAAGATAACATCCGTCGTAATTTTCCCTACTATGGAATGACGAACTCCATCCGCCGTGTTCAACCAGGTAGTAAAGTGCTGGATTTGATCGGCATGGTTTTTCAGGACTTCTCTTGCAAAATCGGCAGCTATACAGCTGACACCGGCTTCAGTGTCGATTAGACCCACCATCCGATTCTGCAAGATCTGTACTGATGCATATGGGTTGACGTCATCCTTCAATAACTCGTCTATGCTCATCACGCGGAACATCTTCCTCAGCTGATTCACTTTTCTCCAGTAACTCTGCATAAAACGGGTGGCTCACTTCCTTCTCGGAGAAGTGGTAGGAGCAAGCTCCTCATTAAAAATGCGTCGCCAGCAGCTAGATACTCCCGCAGTCTAACATTAAAGGGATTAACATACCGAGGGGCACTCTGTTCATAGCCACATCCTTGAGGATCCGGTTTGGTCACTTTCGACGTTGGCTGCGGTACTTCGGGAGAATATGTGTTTAGTGGTGCGAATCAGTAAGGTCGGGACTCCAAGAATGCGGACGGGTGTTTGCGGCACTCGGTACTATGTTTTTGATCTCGGACGATTCTCACAATCAGGGGCATATGTATCGGCCTTGACGCAACCATAGCAAAAGATAGTGGGCTCAGCGGAGCACACTGTAAAACGATGCCCAGGTTCGTGGCAGTTCCAACAGGTGGTAATTCGGGTTGTAACGGCTATTTCGCTCTATCAAACAACGCAACAACAACTCATGAATCAGTTGACGCCTATTACAAAGTGATGGCGTAGCTGGAGAAAATTCTCTGAGTGCGGCCCATTTCAGCGCATTCCAGTCATAGTCGGGCTCTGCCTCGAGAAATCTCCAGAAGCAATATTGAGCTCGGCCTGTAAAGAGTGCTGGTGCTTCCTGAGCCGATAGGTGGAAATCCCTTTCCAGCGTGACCCTGGCCATGTGTTCGGCTGGTCGTAGGAATCCCCCAATAGAGCAGCTGTCATCCTTACCAGCATAAGTCAGTTTCCAACTAGCTATCAATTGGGACCCCTTAAGTATAGATATGGTATTCCTGATCGAAGGGACGTACTACTGTGGGCCACGCTGGTTCACGGCGTAGTTTTCGGGCTGGGCAAAGACTTAGTTGCCAATTAACTCTGCCCGAGCTGCGTTGTCCTGGTAGCAGGTCTATCCTGGACGACTTGGATCGGTCGCGCCCCCGCTACGAATTTTTTTTTGCTCCGGTCAACAATTATTTAGAGTCGTACTCAGTGAATTATTCCCGAAAGTCGACACAAGACCAGTTCTGCTCTCATTATTTGTAGCACAGAAATAAACGATGGATACTTCACTGAATCCTTGCATCATTGTCTAGCGTGGCGATGGACCATCTGGATCTTGTACTCGCACATTTCCCTAGTCCTCCCGCTCAGCTAGAATGCGCTCTCCAACCAATCTCAATGAAGAAATCAAATTGAGGTTAGATACACGCAAAACTAAATGGCACCACAAATGGCTATACCTACACAATAAATCATCCCACCTGGCGTTACGAAGGATGGTGAAACCGGGAGCGAACACTTGCGATAAACCCTGCTCGCACAAGCTATTTGGCTGAAATAAACGAAATGAACGCTCTAAGGCCGCCTTGATACTGCTGCCCAATAATAAATTTTCCAAGATCTTTGAAAATATTTTGTGTGCCGTGCGAAGTAGTGAGATGCCTCTATAGTTTTTGCCCTGTAGCGTGTGACTTTTTTTGTGGACTGGCTTCACTCGTTCGGACTGTATTCTTGTTGCCAAATGTGCTGAATAACTTTATGGATGGCTTTCTGAACACCGCTGCCACCTATTTAATGAGGTCAATTGGAATCTCATCGATATTATTCTTTTGGGCCTTGATGGTAGAGCAAACTTCATCCAGATATGGTTGGGCCAATGGAACCTCCCCGGGAATATCTAGAGGTTCCGATGTTTTCTGGAAATATGATGCCCATCTTTCCTTAATTCTGTTTTCATCAGCGGTGATGTTGCCGAGGTCATAACGGCAGAGCGTAGTCTTGGGCTGATAACCTCGTTTCCGACTTTTCACTACTTTGTATGCTTGTCTTGTGTTGTTGCTCGCTAAACTTACATCGATGCTTCTCAATTAGTCGTCATATTATTTGCTTTTCTTAATTCTACTTATCTTATTCGCTACTCTCCTGAGATTTTCATAGTGCTTTCTTTTCGTCCTGGTTTTCCTACCTAAATACAGTTTGTAAGCCTGATCCGTTTTGTTTAACGCATTCTGGCACTCATCATCGAACCAATCATTTCTTTTGCGCTGTGCTTGATGTCCAATTGTTTGTTCTGCCACAGTCTTAATTGCCGCTTTGACTTCCACCCATAGCTCAAGCACCTGCTTGACCGTAAACAATTGGTCCGTCGTTGTCTTTCCATGTCTGCAACCACCTTGATGCTTCCTAATAATGTCTTCGGCATACGTTTTCATTGTATCCAAGTATTCTGGTGAATACTTTGTAGGCTGTACAAAACAGTGCCACGTGCCTATAATTTTCGCATAGTTTTATTGATAGGAAATATTATAGATCAGCTCCACTTCTGGGGGATTTCCTCATGGTCCCATGTTTCATGGCTAATTTTGTAGATGGCTTTTTGCATGCTACCACCATCATATTTGATAGGCCCTGATGGTATCCCATCGGTACCCGACGCATATTGCAATTTTTTCTTTTGAATATGACATCACAATTTCAAAATTATATAGTACATACTCAAAACTATTTAAATCTATTAAGAAATAACACCAACTTCAAACATTCCAAACACAACGAAAATTTTGTCGCTTTTAAATAGTCCTTTATTAAAATTTCTTTAATAATAATATCTCAGGTAAATAAATTTTTTCGAATTTCTCTTCAACAAATTTTTCATGCGTACATGCTAATAAGTCCTTATCCACATAAAATGAAGCCTTTGAAAATTTAACACTCGCTCCATCAGGCTGCACTTCTAAGCCGTAATATTTACAATCATCTATTGCACTAGTTCTATTTGAGTATAATAAAATTTGCTGAATCCAATCGATGGGCACAGTCAAATTTTTACTATTATAAGCAGATGAAAAAATTTGGTAAACTTCCCTAAAATGTTAACATTGCTTTATATATTCAGACTAATGATATCGATCTACTTACCTTCGTAAAAACGGTAACTTAAGGCAAGCTATCGCTGCTAAAATATGTGGCAAACCACGCATTAATTTAATGACCTTATAGTAATTTCTTCTACAAATTTCGAGAGACATTTTCTGAGCTACAAGAAAAGTTGAATCTCTATTGGAAATAAAATGATAAGGAATTCATTACAGATAAGTAAAATCTCTTTCCACCTAGTAAAGGATACAAACCTGACAGATTTTGGTAAGTTAAAACTACGTTCAAGCGCTTCGTGTGATCCTAAATTAAATATTTGATAAAGGGCCTCGATAAAATTCCTTTTCTTTCCGGTTAAAATGTTTGAGTTTGTGTCATTCGCTAAGTCTAATTCATCGTAACAGCAAAGCACTTTTTTCATGCATTCCTGCAGGTGTTGATTGCAAATAGCAGGATCAAAATCATCTATCGCTTCTGTGCATAGTCTATGGAAAGACATAACTTCAAAGATTTCCTGATTAATATATGAAATTGGTAAACATTTTACCTATAACGATTATATGCAAGAAACATAATAATTGGCTCTAATAAATTTAGTGTCACTTTTGCGTTAAAGTTTTGCATAACTATTTCTTGACGGACGCATCTAAGCCGGTCGAACACAAAATCATAAATAAATGGCAATGACTTCCGTTTATCCATAATGATACTGACAGGAGTTTAAAAAAATCATTATTAAAATATTATAAATTTATAACAAAATTCAATTAACTATTGGAATCGCTTATTTACTCTTTTAAAAGATACTCAACAGTCTTTTCTAACGCTCGTGGTGTTCTAAGATCTGTTTTTCTTGGCGTTTTAATACCAGCTGCTGAACGGGAAAAGGCCTTAACGACTTTCCATGGTACATTTTTTTTGCCTGGTTCTTGCTCAAAAAAGTGCAGCAAATGTTCTTTGGTTCGTCTGCAGAAAAAAAATTAATGGCGATTAAATGAAATTTAAAATAACCATAAAAGAAGTAATTTTTTGAAGAGAGGTAAAGGTTATCTATACAATGAATGTGGGACACAGAGACCCAAAAGTCTCGGACTACGCACTAAACACCTCCCCTGACAACCTGAGAACCTAGTCTGGCACATAACTTCGCTATAGGCGCCGAAGAGTTGTAGGAAACCATTTTCAAGCTGAAAGGAGTGCAAATGCTAGAGAAGAGACCCTCCACCCTCTTCGCTTTCGGGCGCTCAAGCATCCCGTATTCATCTTTCAGGACTGCCCGAATGTATTGTAATATGATACCTAGTTCCATTTTACAACTGATTTAGGTATTTTTCTGATTAAATTATCCGAAAAAGAGCTCTCCTAATTAGTTAAACAGGTCACTGTGTAATGAATTTCGAAATGTCCGTGTAGGACACGGGTGCCGATGGTCTGGCACAAGTGTCAGCGAGCTAAAACAACACCGAGCTCAGCTAACTAGCTTCGCTTAACGACCGCGTACGCGTGCTTGACGACTAGCATTTGCGGGGTCATATGAGGCGGGTTCTTGTCGAGCCACAAAGCTACACTACAAAATACTTATCACGCGTACTCTACTCTACAAGACGCACCGATCAATTTTTATTGTCTTTAGAAAAGTTCTATTAGGTGTCAATTAATCTACTCTACAGAAATTCAATATTGTTTTGCCTCGTTAAAGTTAGCGGACACGGAGGCTTGAGACAAACGCAAACATTACACAAAAAGCAACCGTTACTTTCACCGGAGAAGGTCGTTGCATTACAATGTCAAACCTAAAGATGCTAAAGTGGCTGAAGTGAACCACTCATCTCTGCCTAAAGGATGGAAACTTGACGGATGCAGTTTACTTTACACTATTAAAACAACAAACTAAGCAGTTTCGACGGGGTGACCACCTTATCTCTTCAGGAGCAGCCACTCCTGATCACCACGGGGCTGCTCGACTGCTTATGTTTATTACAACTGTGCCGCCTGCCCCATCTCTTGCATGCAAAAAGTGTGTAGCAGGCGACATATTCTTCTCCTGTCAGAAGACGTAATCGGGTGACCATGACTTACCAATCTTGTGCAGGTAATGGTGAAAATATCGGTCTCCATTCAAGAGTAGAGTTAGGTAGAAATCAGTCCCTCCCTGCCTTTGGTCTCATCATTTCCAACCTTCAACGGGTATGAGACGAAGAACTATCCTCATGAGTCCAGCCATCCAGCCAACTCGTTGCAAGAGCTCTTGCCAGGGATAAGAAGTCATCGCATTTTGACTCGCGCCATCCAGACCCTAAATCCGGGAACCAATCTCATCGGGATGACCCTTAACTTCTCCTGTCATCGAAGAGGTCGCCCCTGATCTCGCGCGTGTTAACAATTGGAAAAGTAGGAAGTTTTCTTCTAGTTGTTATCCTCTCTTCAGTTCTGGTCTAGGCTTTTTGTCCTTGACCAAAGAATCATTTAACTCGTATGCTTGAAAAATAAGTTGCAGTGTGCCTTGTGATGGGGGGAAAGAACCCCCTTCTATGACGCCGCAGATAGCTAGCTACCAGCAAGCATATGTGCCCCTAGGCATGATAATTTCTAGCTGACCTCAGAGTTTTAGCTCGCCGAGCAGCTATCCTTTACGGACGATTGAACATAATTCTAGATACTACAGGCTATACATCTAAGACAGCCGTTTTCTGTGCAGCCCCTTGTTCATAGGGTTGCTCCATATCTCACAGTAGCACAGACTACGCGAAGCTGTAGTAACCAACATCCAATGTGTACGGAAATATAACACTCAAATAATTCAAAACGCGCAAAATAAATTTGCAATTTATTTTACACCACATAAGTTCCCCAGTTGCAATTTCGTATAAATTGAATGTTGGCAACACTAAATCACATTTCAGGCAGGGAATGATCAAAGTGGACAGATGGTGAAATTTGACGAAAGAGTCAGAAACAGAGCACGGAAACACGAGCCCCTCTTGTTTAGTTCTAGGTGAAATGTAAATGTAAATTATTTTTAAAATGTTTTGCTGTATAATGCATTTGATTACCAACATATATTTCCATTCTGGGTGCAAGCAATTCATTTTATGGCAAAAAGTATCGAAGATATGTACTTGATTTTGAGCACATAAAAGCAAAATGTACGTAAAATTAGGTTTTTAATAACGGTTGAAAAACGAATTCTTAATAATAGAAGCGAAGAATAATCTCGACGATTATATGTTAGATTTTAGCATTGCACTATAGGAATTGCAACAGCCTTTTAAAATTTAATTTTTATGCGCATAATCAATTTATCTAATTTAGGTAATTACGTTTCAATATTTAAATAATCTAATATGATATATAGGCTTCTAACTAAGAAAAACTTGGTGGTCGGTTTTACATAACAAGATATAAGCAGAGTTAAATATACCATAAGTTGCTTAGCTAACCTCGAACTGTCCTTTTAGTAGGGTTCAGGAGGTATCCAAGCGATGGGTGAGTATCGCTCCAGAACGGCAATATTCCCTTAGCGGGATTTGCCTATAGTATGCTCGGGACGGGTTCGCGGTGTTCTTGTTTTGGATTTTGCGTTCTTTTAGTAAGGTAGTTCACTGCGGTTTGAGTTAAAGTAGACTAAGTATCGGCACCGCGGCGACATATAAAGATCGGTAAAGTATTGTTTCGAATCCTGTCGGTGACAACAAAATTTTTTTTCGAGTGATTCCTCGGACGGACTTTAAGCCCGCTCAGTTATGATACGTACTGTTTTTATTCATTTTATTTCTACCATGCGCTAAAATGCTGACCAACCGACACGATCAGACGTCCAGCCAACGCTAGCAAAACGGTTGTGTGGCCATGCAACTACTGCTGCGCGGTTCCGTCGAGGCAACGCATGTGTGCATCGGGCCTTTATTAGTGTACTAAGTTCTCTTATTGAAGTTGGAAGAAGAATCGGCTTTTCTTTGGTGGCAAAAGCATGCTGCACACTATGTAAAATGTTCATGTCATCGTTTTAATACACTTGCCTTTAGTCCTGCTAAAATTCACAGGAAGAGCCCGGGTGAAATTCCATTTTTGGCGGGTTGTGAAAAATTTAATATATTCCATTCGGTTCTACTTGTAGTTTAGGGGCCCTTGTGTTTATGCTCTTGGTATGAAGAAAAAACGGCTTTTATTTTATGGCAGTAGTGCGCATGCACAATAGGTATGTTCCGTAAATTTTCATATCACCATATTTTATTTGTTTTGTCCTTCTCAGTCTCACTTAAATTCGCCCGGTTGAACCAAAAAGGGCCCGCGTCAAATACCATCTTTGACGGGTGCTGAAACGTTAAGATATTCTATTCAGTTCTAGTTGAGTGCCCTATGTTTATGTGTTAGGTACTCTAATTAAGGTTAGAAAAAAACGGCTTTTATTTGATAGTAGAAGTGTGCATACACACTATGTTCCGTAAATTTTCGAGTCACTATATTTTGGTTTATTTATCTTTAGTCCCGGTTAAATTCGCAGGAAGGGCCCAGTTGAACCAAAAAGGGCCCGGGCCAAATTCAATGGGTGGATTTGGCCCTTCGCCCCCCTCCCCCCCCCCCCTCCCGGGGCGCCGCTGAACTTTCATCCTCCGCCGATTTTCCTCCGTTTCGTAGATTGCGTTCCCGTACTTGAAATAGTCTCTCTGGATCTGCAGTAGATATTTTGGAACTCAAAAAGGGTTTTCCAACGTCTTCAGAATATCCGCCCATCTAGTACAGATGAAGGCATGCCGGACATCAAGGGTCATCAACAAGACTAAACGTCGGGTAACACGGTCGCATGTCTATGTCAATTGACGGAGCATCCCGCTCTGAAGCCCTTACGCCGTGGGAATATTCCCCAAGAAGCATGAATCGTGACAGTCATCCGCACTTCCCCTGCCGTGCCTAGCTACTACGAGCGTTGCCATCAGAATAGATCAGCTGCAACACCTCACCTGGTCCTGGAGCCTTCCTTGTTTTCATTGACAGAAATGTCTGCAGTCTTTGAATTGGGGGCATTCCACCTGTTTTGTTATAGATGGCATAAACATGGACAGGATGTGTGGGGGGGGGGAGAGAGCCCGCACCATCTCGCGCATTTTTCCATCATAAATTTCAACCGACATACACTGGTGGTCACTGGCTGAGTAGTCTTTTGGTACTCTCTAATTGTGTACAGTAGGTACTAGGGACTCCGAAGTAAGTGTCACGTCCGCAATGGTTCTTATAGAACTCCAACATCCAACAGTTGGCGTATTGCCAATTTTCAGTACGGGTTCTGTTCTGATCGCCATCTTCAGAATTTATTTCCCTGGAATTTTTTTTAGACATGCTCCACTCAATGACTCCAGTGTTAAGGTCTTCCTCGCCTTACTAGCCTTCTGTATGCGAGACAGTGAGATGTTCGTTAGACGAAATGTGCACTAAAGAATGCAGTTTCTAAACACCAAACTCACACAAAATCATTCCCCACATTTCCGTATATAGCGCTGCATTAGGATATGAGTGCTGTTCCAAATCCAGATCACAGCACCACCAGATTCATCAAGATGCCATTCTGGCGACTTTTTTTTGTGATGCAGCTCGCTTAACAATAATAGGTTGGATTTCATGTCCCAGTAAGCTGACTAAGCAAATCCTAGGCATTTACTATATATTGAAAGCTTACTTGTAGTATACGGCTCATTGCTGTAAAACTCTGACCTTTGCTAAGGCTTCTTTGCAAACCTGGTATCTACCTATTCAGCAGTCATGACTGCGCTCCTCAAGTCTTGGATTAGCATCCTTGCAAAGTATGCAGTGCACCTTATACGTGCAATCATACTTTTTATTGGTATTTTAGGAAGTTAAAAGAAATTTAGGAGATGTGAATTACTTGAAAATGTCAAATTCCAGAATACCGCGAATTAAGTGCCAGCCTAAAGTGCATAAAGAAGGTATCAAATGAGGGAAATTATTGCTGACGCCGCCACCAACTTATAAAATAGCCATGTGGTTAGTAGAAGAATGTAAAAAGCTAGGAGCAGTCAGTGGAAAAAATAGTATTAAAAAGTCAAGTGAACTGGTGAAGAGAATGGAGAAGGTGGAGAAAATGAGTGCAGATGAGGTTAGTGTCGTTTGATGTGGAAGCATTGTTTCCAAGCATACCACAGCAACAGGCTATACACTAATTTGAAATATGGCTGAAGTGGCAGAAAGAGGGCTAGCAATCACATGCATGAATGAGATTGTTCTCGTATTACGAGGCGATTACTACAAAACAACAGGAGGACTAGCAGATAATCCACTATCTCCGGTTTTAGCGGGAATATATGTGTCGGCAGTTGAAGGGAGAATGGAAGAAGAAAAAAGGCTTCCAAAATTTTGAATTAGATATGTTGATGACATCGTGGCAATAATGAACCGCGCAGAAATCGAAAAACAACTGCACGGTCGAAGTTGATGGAAAACTACCATTTCTTGATTTAATGTTGACATGGAACAATAATGGAATAGAATTTTCAATATATAGAAAGATAACTACTACACGACGGTCAATTGTTGGTACTTCCCACCACCCACATCAGCACAAAATGGCAGCGTATCATAGCATGGTACACAGGCCACTGACGGTACTAATGAGCGAAGCAAATATGAATAAGGAGCTAGAGTACATCACAGACTGTTCTGTCTCCGTCTATTTTTCAACAACCCCTAATTCCTGGGAATTTTCCAATCTAGTCTGCAATATGCTATTCACTATTATAACAAAAAAAAAACACAAAAGGACCATAGCATTCGTTATTAAGTATTTTATATTTCTAAAATTAGCGTTTTTTTACGCAATAAAAATTTGGGTCCTCCGATAATGAATCTGTCCTCGACGCCGTATCCTTTTTACCTGGTTTCGCTCTACAAAAAAAGAGAAAAAAAAGGAGGAAAAGAAAATACGTACTTTGCAACATCTTTCCCCATTTTTTGTTAACCAATCATAGTCCTTCAGTTTCGCACTACGAAAATGTGTAATCGCTAATAGGTTTCCTAGTTTGTAAAAAATTTTGAAAATGTTAGATTCAATTTGTCGGCTCAAGTAGCAACTTCAATCTTAATTTGCGAATTCGTAACTATTACGTGTAAAACTTTATAAATAAACTCTGTGCTTGTAAAGAAAATCTCAACATTTACTCGTAGAATAAAATCCAAAACTCGTTGAAGAAATGTGACCCCTGATAAATATAATATGATAATAATCGAGTTAATCCAAGCTGGTAAAAAAATAAAAATCGGCACTTTCTACAACCCCAGCCGTTTGAACGCGCAAGACCTTTGCTCTGTTCTAGACAACATATACTCAGCAGAAAAAAATTTACTCACAGTAGCTGACACAAACATTGACTTAATCACCGAGTCCTCAGAATCAAGGCTATATAAAGATACTCTCGATACAAATGGTGCTGTTGTTATTAATAACGAAACAATTACTCGTCCTGTTTCGAATACTTGCCTAGCTCATATAGTCATAAATGACAAGCTTACTGCGGAAAAAATTAATTTCAAAGTAGAGAACTGGCCAGAGCTAGACCATCAGGTTCTAAAAATAAGCATCCAAAACTTCAACGTTCATAAACAAAAGCCTAGTTACAAATCGTTTCGATATGTAAACAAGGACCTCTTCAAAACACATCTTCAACGGGTATTGGAAACCCAGAAACCTACTAATCTAACAGAACTGACAAATATGATCTCTGAATCCAAACGTCACTCGACCATCGAGAAAAAACTTAGATGTCGCCAGCTAACTTGGATTACGAAACGAGTTATAGAAGCCAGTATAAGAAAGAGGAAGGCGTATACGGATTTCAGACGGAACATGGAAGATCTGACGCTTAAGTACATATATATCCAAGCGAAAAAAGAGTCAAAGCGTCTCGTAAAGGAAGCAAAATTTTCATATTTTTCCAAAAGATTGGAGGCAGCGGCTGATAATAATCGCGAAATATGGAAAATAATAACCGAAGTAAAAGATAACTCTCTTCCCCGGACTTTTTCACCTGATTTGCAGATCATTCCAGTCTCTCTGCCTGATTCTTCGCAACAAAATGAAGCAGCAACAATTCTAAATAACTTCTTCTCAACTATTGGTGAAAAAATAACGAGCGAACTCGGTGCTCCTCCAACAAGTATAAGGAATGATACAAATACCTCGCCTAGATCCACATTTCACATCCATCCAACCAACAAAGACGAGGTGCATAAAACCATCGAGGCAATGAAGAAGAACACTGCTCCAGGCAGTGATAACATAACAATGGATGAAATTATGCTCGTCAGAGACGAAATAGCAGGTCTCCTTGCTGACTTTTACAATGAGCACATCAAAAACGGGACGTTTCCTGAGGAGGGGAAGCTAGCGAAAATAATTCCTATATTTAAGGGAGGTGATCGTTCGGACCCGAATAACTATCGCCCGATTGCGCTTCTTACAGGATTGAGTAAAATTTTTGAAAAAATAATTAACACCCGTTTAACATCGTTCATTGTGGATAACTCTATCCTAAATTCCCATCAATATGGTTTTCAAAAAACCAAAGGAACACTTGATGCTTTGATCTCAGTAACCCATTTCATCAATGAAAGGCTTGACAATGGAGACTATGTTGTTGCCATTTTTGTGGATCTGAAGAAAGCGTTTGATACGGTCGACCATGACCTTCTGCTTCGTAAATTAGAATCATATGGTGTACAAGGCAAAGCGAATCAGTTATTTCACAGTTATCTAAAAGGTAGATTGCAGATAACAGAAGTCAATAATTTTTTGAGTGACCCAGCACCAATGAAATCAGGAGTTCCACAAGGTTCCATACTAGGCCCCACTTTGTTCCTATTATACACGAATAATTTGATTACATGTAGACTAAATGGGCATTACACATTATATGCTGATGATACAGTACTCCTGTACTCGGGATGTAACAAGAATGCCATTGAAGACTCCATCAATGAGGATCTGAAAACATATAGTTTGTGGTTAAACGAAAATAAACTAGCGCTGAATGTAACAAAGACTAAGTTTGTTATTTTTAAACAAAAGAACAAGGAAGACATTGATATTGATATAAAAATTAACGGCGAAAATCTGCAAAGGGTATTTGAATTTAAATATCTTGGCCTAATCATTGACCACCGTTTAACTTGGTTCCCACATATAAACAGCTTAAGAAGGCAATTAGCCCCCATAATCGGCTTATTACGTAGGTACGAGGGATTCCCGAGGAACATCAAACAACTGGTTCTAAACGCATTCGTATTGTCGAAATTACATTACGGAGTGGTAATCTGGAGTCAGTCATCAAAGATAAACATTAATATCCTCTCCAGGATGTTAACTAAGGCATATAAAAATATGCATAATCTCCCAAGGCTCACGTCAACAAAATTAGTGTACCAATCGTGTAACGCATTAACTTTTAGCCAAATCATTATAATGGAGAAAGCTAAGTTTATCTTCAAATGCTTAAACCTCAACTTGTCCCCACAAGTGCCATTTGTTAGGGTATCACAAAAGAATCAATACAATGCTAGGAACGCAGACCAATTTGTTATACCATTTGCAAGAACAGATCGTCGAAAGAACGATCCTATAAATGATGCCCTTCGTATATACAATGATCTTCCGGAATCAGTAAAAGAAGCGAATTCACTTATGATCTTCAAGAAAAGACTCAGGAACTATTTAATGAATAGCGATTGAATCTCAGCGCAGAAACTTTCAACATAGCATCTTAGGGCAATTTTTTTTATCCTATCATCGAGATGCCTCAAGACACAGCTAGCCTTATGATTTATTATTATCTGTCCAGTAACTTCAAAATAGCATCTTAGGGCATTGTTGACCCTATCGTCGAGATACTTGAAGAAACAGCCATTCTTTTAACTCAGAGTTTTTTTTACTGCGTCGAATTAATATTTTTTTTACCTCTGAGAGCTGTTAACGAATCGGACATGAAAAGATTAACAGGATGACTTCACATATTTTTTTGTGTGCCCCCTTATACCGATGTTTTAAACATTGTCTGGGTGGCACACCTGTAGAAACGACGAAACGTGAAGTGCAGATCGCACGAGCGTTGTGCGACGAAGAAAGTGTGATGGAGAGAGTGGAAGGGAAGGAGGTATTAAAAAAAAAAAAAAAAAATTCGCATAGAAATACTGAATTGCCAGTATTCCGAAATCTCGCGGTAAACTAATCGTGAGTACAAAACACAGACGCAGCGACTAAAAACGGTTATACAGCGGATACGATCAATAATATCCTGCGCCGAAAACGAAGAAAGCTTCATATAAGAAAATATACAACGCTAGAACCGATTTCGAAAGAGTGCAGAAGAATCAGCATTGTGTTTTCGGAGATGCATGCGGAGTTGAGGAAGGTGTTCGGAAAATTCAATATAGAAGCGATTCCATGAAGCGGCAATAAGCTATTAGATTGGCTCGGCAATGAGAAGTACCGAATCAAAGAACAGAAGAAGAGCTGAATATACCAGAGTGTGGAGAGTGCGACAAAATATACATAGGACTAACGAAAAGGTTAGCCGTGGATAGATTCGAAAAACATAAAAAAGACATCGAATTATGAAAAAGGAATAAAAAGCACCAGGCAAAATTAATGGTAGCAAGAAATGCGACCGAAACGAATTATGGGATTGGAAGGAATAATAAGTGATTCGGATATTAAATAGACGATAGGTATCATTAATATCCTTGTAATTAAGAGATTAAATCAAGACCTAGGTAACGATTCCCAAAAATTGTTGAAATACATTGAATAGTAATTATACAGGTAACAGTGAATTGTATAAATTGTTAGGCACCAGGTTAAGAGTAGTTATTTACACTGAAGAAATCCCAGAATTTAGGACGAAATGTACATTTGTAAAAATTCTAACAAATACATAGTTTTCGAAAATTAAAAATAGTCTTTCATTCAAATTGAAATATCTTATGTTTTACAACATTTACATCAGCATGCTCCTATTGGACCATGTACAGCCCTATGCAGTGTGCCCATATCCAAGGCATTTGAATTGGCGAAGAGAAACTACACCCAACATTTTTATTAGGGTTTTGTAAAATAATTTTACAAAACCCTACTAGTTTCGCGACCAGTCTGTCCGTCTGTCCGTCCGTCCGTGTGTCACAGCAGTTCTTCTCGGAAACTACTTAAGCTAGAAACATCAAATTTTGTGTGTAGGTGTAAAGTGGTGATCTCTTCAAAGTTCAACTACAAAAAAATTTTATAAGGTATTTAAGGGGGGTCTCCCCATATAGGAGAGTGACCCCCCGAAAAAAAAATTTCATTGAAGGTAGCCGATATGGATATCAAATGAAAGGTCTTGATGAGAACTTTTCAAAACAGGTCTTAAATTGGCTTCGGGGGGCGCACAGGGAGGGGAAATACACGAAAAATTTTGTAACCATTCTAGGATTCGAAAAAATTGGCCATTAATCGATGATAACAGTACAGGAGAGTGGCCCCTGAAAAAAAAATTCATCAAACGTAGCCGATACGAGTATGAAATGAAAGTTTTCATGGGAGCTTTTCAAAATAGTTCTTAAACTGTCAGTTTTTGCTTCAGTGGGGGCACAGGGGGAAAATACATGAAAAATGTGTTTCCTCCGTCGCGGGTGGACATCTGAAATAATTATCAAGGGAGATTTTTATGAGTATAACAATACCAAAAACCTCAGAAGTCGAAATTCGTTCAATTTTGTTAATAATAGTATGATCTCCGTATTTCATATTTTCTCCAATAAAATCGTTTCTTGATTTGATTCGATCTGGTGACTGCATTTTGTAAATTGAATACAAAACCCTTCTCACATGAGCATAGGTCTGTTTACCCAACTTGTTTATATTTTACTCTTTGTTCGAATTTTTCGGCGTCCTTATCAGTCGACATCCCATGTTATTTTTCCAAGTCAGTCCAACTATGAGCCCGCATAAGCTAGGGGACTCCCTTTTGATGGTTGTTTCTACTTCAGCCATGTTTGCAATGCAGTTAAGGTCCCTGATTTCGAGGGTTACCATTGGCTCGAGCGAGACTATAGTTGCCTTCTAAGCAAGGATCTTCTTGGCCACAAAATGCGTCTTTATTAGAGATCTCTGGCCCGAAGCCTACCAATAAGTCACCAGACCCAGTTGCCCGAACTACTCTGATGGCAGTTTGGGAATCATAAAGTTTTACAGGTCTCTTGATTTCGCGCAGAACATCTCATAAAATTTTCCGGCGGCTGAGGGATTGCGCAGTAATTTATTTTTCCTTTTGCACATTGTTTGGGATGGTTCCTATTTTTCCATCTGCAAAAAACTCCACCAGCGTTTTGGAGTTGGAGCTTTTTTTAGGAATCATTTCGGGCTGTATTAGTTAGCACCGTCTGAAATTTCTTATTCTTCCTTCTTTTTTCCCCCCGTCTCCTTCGATTTGGCTGCAGGTCAATCTTTTGCTAGTAGAAGGCGTTGAAGCTACTCGCGCTGCGAAAGGAGACTTGGCATTTTGCTTTTCTTCTGTATGAACCAACCTGCGTCTGTAGAGCCTAATTCAGTCTATAAGCTCTTTCAGCTCAAGAACTTCTTTTCTCAGAATAAACTATACACTCCCAGGATAAACTCAGGATAAACTAACTAAGTCGAAAAAAGGAAAGAATTTGCAAATAAATTACTTACAACTTAATTTCAAATTGAGGACACATGTCTTCACATGTTCCTTGCACAAATTCTGGCATTTTTTAATATTTATCAACCAACAGCCACACAAGCACCAAACATAAATAAACTTTCACACGATGACATTTCACCTGTTGTATCGTAGCTGTCATTTTTGACAAGTTTAGATATAACATTCATATTAATTCTACCATATATTTTCTGCCATTGATATACTATTCCAGTTTCTCGAATTAAAATTATCAAACCAAAGACTTAAAAAGTAATAACAAGAAAACAAGATGAAAATAAACTAAAAATTTATATTTTAATATACATAGAACTGCATAGTCTAGTTAAACAGTATAACAAATTCTTCTCTCCCTCCCCACAGCAAGAAAGTCAACTTTACAATCTGTCAGATTGTTCCCGTCGAAACTGAAATCTCTCGATTGGTCTGTTTACAAATAGAATTTCTCAAATTGCGGATCGTATATCGCTTCCAATCAACCCGATCGGCAAAGTTAAAGACTGAGCTTCGAAACGTGTTTTCGCTACCGTTGAAAGTAAATGTCAGTTGATTGAAAATGCAACGGTCCGAACCCTTAACAATTTTGGATATACCCGAGTGTATGCTAGAAAATATTCTAGAGTATCTTAGCTACGATGAAGTTGCTAGAAAGAGAATTGTAAGTGTTTTCATTCAGTGTTCCATATTGTTTTTTTTTACGCTTTACATAATTTAACTTGCTATAATTTGGTCAATTTGCGCTTTGCGTGCCATTTCAGGTTTGTCGGATATTCGACAAAGCTGGTCAGCGTGTTCTTAACCGTGGTTTCAATAAAATGATCAAAACGCACGCATCTCACTTGAAACGCTTGAAGGCGCTGCTCCCAAGACGTGAGTCGGAACGAAGGTAAGGAAAAAAAATCATGCGCACAAGAATGCAATAGTGGCGATGACCCCAAACGGTAATAACGTCCTCCTAGGGAGGAATATGTTGAATTCGAATTTTGCTGCTCATTGCTGATTTTGTACATTAATTGCAAAATTTATGATTATTACAAAACCATTAACGCTTAAGTGTTCCTAGCACAATTCATTCACTTTCGAATGCGCCAATAATCTAAATATGTGAATCACGAATGTACTTGTTCTCGTGACTTTGTCTAGTCAGCACGTTTGGGTTAGATGAATATGAAATAGCTTACAAGAAAGTATGCACATATGCAAAGCGTAGCGTTTTATTGAGCGAGAAAAATTTTTGATATGGCGATAATTTATTAATTTAAACATTTGTTTGGCATCATGGGTATGTGAGATGATGTAATCGCCGTTAATTTCACTTATAAAAGGTTTCACTAACAGTTAATTGTGACAATCTGACTCGGAAAGATGTCAGAAATATAAGATTTTATTTTCGTTCATTGCATCCCTATAAGAACCGAAAAGAAAAGAGGAGGGTATAAATATTGTCCTTTAAGTAGCGCTGCGTAATCTGGTTACCATTCGTAGACAAAATACCACATTATAATGTATGCAATATTAGTCGAATATTACTCAATAAAAGAATCATATTTGTGTGAATATTATTTATTCAGTGCCTTCCTCATTACGCAGTTGTCACTCGACTGTCAGTGAATATCCACTGTTTCTTGTTTTATTCGCCGGACTTGACAACTTGGCCTCTCCTGACATGGAATTGTCCCGATACCCTCGTTCTCCCCATCATTGTCATCTTTATCGTAGACGCCTCAAATGACATCACGGTTTCATTTTATCTCTGGAGTAAACGGAACTGAACCGTCGACCCCTTTTTCGCGCATCTGCCAGATCGTTGATAACATAGCAATCGTTCCTCAATACCTTAAGAGACGACATATGGGCTTCGATATTTGGGTTCCAATTTTTGCAATTCGCCGACGAGATCTAGCTCCTTATGTTTTTGATCAAAGCTTTCTCTACATCATCTTCTTTGTCATATTGTTCGTAGCCTTTTGTCGAATCAAGGTGATCGTCGGTAAGGCTTCGGTCACTGATTCATCGTGTTATGCTTCGATGAGGCGATTTTCAGTGACACACCGCAAGCGAAAGTCGAGCAAATCCTGTTTTCTTCTGAGAATTGAGAGACCACTGTAGATCTGGCAATAGTTCGTCCCATTTATTGCGTTCACCTGTCGAGCAACGTAAATACGTAAGAATTGACTGATAGGATTCTTTCAATTTGCCCACTTGCTCGCGGTGTGTGGACTGCGACTTTAATGTGTTAAATATTGTATTTCTCGAATTGTCGTGGCATACACACACGCGGTCCGAGGTCAGTTATTCTTCGTGCTGATAAGCCAAAGTAGCTGGTGATGTCTAGACGCATCACAACTACCGATCTGATGCTGGTTGATTTTATTGCTGCCACCATGGCATACTTGTTAAACGAGTCTGATATCCCAACAATATGGAAATTTCACCGACGCCTCCTAGGAAAGGGACCTAGATGATCGATTGTTATAACAGCGGCCCACACGAGGAAACCGGCTAAGCTTAGAAAACTGATGTCAGTGTTCCCGACATGTTCTGCTGTCGGGTCGTAAAGTGCAAGTTTCGGCTCACAACAAAGCAAGCGTTTAGTTTGTTAAAAGCCTTATTATCTCATCTCATGCGAACGACTTTTGCTTCTTCAGTTTGTCAGTTATTTGTGGTTTCGAAATAGGAGAATACCCTTTCACAAATTTTCGCAAACATCCAGTTAGTCCAAGGAATCTTCTGACTTCGGTAACGTTTCTCAGAAATGGGAAGTTCCTGCTAGCGTCGACATTAGTAATTCCTGGTTTTATTCCTTCCTTACTAACTCGGCGCCCGAGAAAGGCAATATCGGTGGCGAGAAATGAACATTTCGACGTTCGGAGGGCAAGATCAGCTTCCCTTAAAAATTGTAAGAGTTCCTTTAAAATGTTCATTCCCTCAGTGATGGTTGAACTGGCAATGATGACCTAGTTCATGTAGCTAATTATTTTCCTCGATGTTATATTTCTGATAAGATTTTGAACCATTTCATGTAATACCATCCGTGCGTCGATGAGCCTAAATGGCATCACATTGTATTCGAAGTAGCCGTTATAAATTCAGTATACGACTTTTCCTGCTCTAGAAGGATCGGATAGTATCCGGAGAAGAAGCCAAGTGTCGTAAAATAATCGTTTCCGAAAATCGGTGATAATTACTACTCCACTGTTGGGATCGGATAGGGCTTCTTTTCGGTAAGGGAATTGAGTGCCCTGTATCGACGCAGAGTCGATCTTCTCCATTTAATTTCCTTTATCAATACTATTGGATGATAAATATGTAGACATACTCAGACTGATAATATTATTCATTAATAATTCTTTCATGATTTCGTCAACCTTTTCTCGTTTTGCCCGAGGTATCCGATATGGTCGGGATTGATCTAGACTATTCGACATACTCGTATATTGCGTTTTCCATCTACCCATCTCCGCGATGTTCTCTGCGAAAAAGTCACGATAGTCATGCATCATCTTCGAAAGTTCTGTCTTTACGTGCATTGAAAGTTTGATTATGGCGTTCGCAATCTTAGGTGGTCGTTTCTCAATTCGTTATTCGTGCAACTCTATGACCACTTGATGTGAATCGTTACAGAAGGTGTTGACCCCAAGAAAGACAGTATTGGAGATAAGGTCATCACCAAATACATAGAGTTCGACGTGGGTCGTTAAGTTGTCAATTTTCAATCTAGTTCGCATTTTCTGAACACAGTCGAAAGTATAACCCACGAATCCCTTCACGGTTATCGGCTGGCATTCTATTGAATTTGAGGCCTTCGATTGACGTACCAGCGATTTCATGCTGCATGGATCAATAAAGGCGTCTACGTCTTTTCCGTCCATGAAAATATTTTCAGTTATATTTGTCGGCGTCAACTCCGATAATTCCAATTGGAAAACATTGCCAATTCCGGAATCGGATTCGCGGATACGAAACATTTCACCGCTGTGGCCAACATTCTGGCACCGTGAACATCATGTTCGTCGTTGTGGCAAAAGGCAATTAATGGAGAATAGCCCGTCTTCCTACAGTTGTAGCAAGTTATCGCTCGGAAATTTCTTCTTGTCAGGCAGCTTTAGTAATCGAGCAGTCCGCCTAGACTAACTGTTCGAGGGACCTTCACGAAAAGAAGCCCTAGGAGTCGAAATGTCCAAATTGGTAGCTGCAATTTCAGTCCATCTGGTACTGCCCGATAAAGTGTCAAATCCGCAAACAATGTCATCACCGCAAAATCAAATGTTTGCTAATTCCAATGCCGAAGAAAAAGGACGAAGAAACGAACGTTTACCTGGAAAGACTGGTCGACTCATTGCCCACAAACGACACAAAAATTATTCTGGGTGATTTCAACGCGAAGGTTGGCAATGAATTATCTCATCGGGGAACGACTGGAGGATATAGCCTCCACGATGAAACAAATGACAACGGCCAGCGCCTGATTGACTTTGCATGTAGTAGAAATCTGGTCATACGTTCGACTTGCTTCCCACATCGACGCATTCATAAAATGACCTGGGTATCACCAGATGGCAACACACAAAACCAGATCGATCATGTTCTGATCCAACAACGTTGGGCCTCGAGCATACTTGACGTCCGTACAAACCCAGGAGCCAATTATAATTCAGATCATTACTTGATCAAATTAAACTATCGATGCCGTATGTCAAAGGCATATTCAGCAAAGACCAGCCCGCTACAAAAATTTGACATCGAAAGGCTCCAAACGGCGTCTGTGGCCGAAAATTTCACGGAGACCCTCGACAACCACCTGGTTCCCATCTTATCAGATGCATCGTTAAAGACGAGCAACGAGCTCTGGATGGAAGTGAAAGCGGCTATCAGAACCGTGGCAGAACCGACGATCGGAGATCAAGCCGGGCGCAAGAGGAATGATTGGTTCGATGATGAGTGCCAGAATGCGTTAGATAAAAAGAATCAGGTGTACAAAGAATACGTAGGTAGGAAAACCAGAACGAAAAGAGAACACTATGAAAATCTCAGAAGAGTAGCGAATAAGATAATTAGGATTAAGAAAAGAAAATACTATGACGACCAATTGAGAAGTATAGATGTAAGTTTAGCGAGCAATAACACAAGACAAGCATACAAAGTAGTGAAAAGCCTGAAACGTGGTTATCAGCCCAGAACCACGCTCTGTCGTGATGACAGCGGCAATATAATCGCCGATGAAATCAAGATTAAGGAAAGATGGGCATCATATTTCAAGAACCTCCTTAATCCTCCGCACAGCTCCAGAACATCGGAGCCTATAGATGTCCGCGGAGAGCTTCCATTGGCCCCACCAACTCTGGATGAAGTTTATTCCATCATCAAAGCCCAAAAGAATAATAAAGCGCCGGGCATTGATGAGATTCCAGTGGAGCTCATCAAATATGGTGGCAGTAGTGTTCACCAAGCGATTCACAAAGTCATCCAGTACATTTGGCAACAAGAACATATGCCGAAAGTGTGGAGCGGAGTGGAGTGGATTAAATTCCCTATTCACAAAAAAGGTGACAAGCTACAGTGCGAAAATTATAGAGGCATATCACTACTTTGTACGGCGTATAAAATATTTTCTAAAATCTTAGAAAATAAAATCAGATCATACGCCAGCAGTATTATTGGGGAGTATCAAGGTGGTTTTAGGGCAGGTAGATCAACAACAGACCAACTGTTCACAGTCAAGCTGGTACTTAAAAAATGCTGGGAATTCAACATAGACGTACACTAAATTTTCGTTGACTTCAAGCAAGCAAGCATACGACAGTATTGATAATAACGTACTATACCAAATAATGCTTGGTTTTGGCATCCCAGCCAAATTAGTCCGTCCTTCCAAAATGACAATGACGTCGACGACCTCCCAAGTCCGCATCAATAACCAACTCGCCGATGCCTTTGACACAAATATCGGACTAAAGCAGGGAGATGTGCTAGCCCTATTGCTATTCAATTTGGCTCTGGAGTACGTCATATGGAAGCTACCTGTCGATACGCGAGGTACATTACTATATAAGTCGAGCCAAGTAGTGGCCTATGCGGACGACATCAACATTCTGCCACCGTCACTAATAACTGCCAAAGAACTCTTCCTGAAACTCGACAGCGAAGTAAAACTAGTAGGGCTACAAATCAACGAAAATAAAACAAAGCTTTATGACGCAGTCGAGGAAAAATACCCTAAATACACAAAATATCACACTTGGCGAATACAGTATCGAAAATGTTAGCGAATTTGTGTATTTAGGCGCTAAAATAACGAAAACGGGCAATGAAAGAGACGAACTACGCCGAAGAATACAGCTCGCAAATAAAATATTTTATTCAGTATTGACGATCTTGAAGACCAGCTGCATCCACAGGAAAACAAAGCTCCAAGTATACAAATCTGTGATAAGACCTGTGTTATGCTATGCGTGTGAAACATGGACCCTAACCCAAGCATCTGCAAATATATTAACCGCCTTTAAGTGAAGGGTCCTGAGGCGAATAATCGGAGCGAAGCTAGCCGGGGACCAATGGCGAATTCGATACAACCATGAACTGTATGAAATTTTTGACGAACCGGAGGTCTCAAGGATTGTAAGACTGCGGAAGCTGCAATATGCTGGACACATGAATCGTATGGACGAACAACGGATACCCAAGAAGGTATTCGTTGGGAGAACTGAAGGCCGGCGGCCAGTGGGGAAACTGAGGAAACGCTGGTCTGACTCGGTCGACGAAGACAGTTCATCGCTGCTCGGATTTCGGAATTGGAGGACGCGGTCAACGGACCGAGACAGTTGGAGGCGCTGTTTGCAGGAAGCGAAGGCCCGAAAGGGGCTGTAGTGCTAAAAAGAAGAAGAATTCCAATGCAGCATCAACCATGCATCAACAAGCATTTCCAAATAATATGAATTGCTTCAAGAATCCGAATGATCAATCATTTAATGCTTTCAATGATATATGGCTCCTTGATTGGCATAATGGCGAGTGATTGAGGTGGGGTGACTGTTTAAAACGAAAATTAGTAGAAATTGATGCAATGATGCCGTTCCTACACATCAACTAGAAACTAGCACAGTTGATGCTTTATACTCATCTGCGCTGCTCAAAATCATTCAAAAAAAATGTATTTTTAAATAGTGTACATATGAATCATGCGTTTACGAAATGATACTTTCTTACTGAAACTCTTGAAAGTAAAACGCAACTATACTCATTTTTAGGTCTTTGTAAAAAATTTTTTTACAAAGACCTATAGTTTCGCGACCTGTCTGTCCGTCTGTCCGTCCGTCTGTCTGTTTGTCCGTCCGTCCGTCTGTCCGTGCGTCACAGCTAATTTCCTCAGAAACTATAGAAGCTAGAATGCTCAAACTTTGTAAAAAGGTCAGAAGTGATGGTCTTTCAAAAGTTAAGGCATTACCAAAAGTTTTAAAAATTTTTAAGGGGGGTCCCCTCCTAACAACGAATTGGCCCTTAAAAATTTTTTTTAATCAAAGGTAGTCGAATGAGGTATCAAATGAAAGGTCTTGATTAGAACTTTTAGAATCTGAAATAAAAAAATCATTTTATGAATTAGGGGGTCCAGGGGAAGGCAAAATGTACCCAAAATTTGCGTAACCCTAGGATCTTTACAAGGACCTTCTGGTAGGAGCACTCTCCTGCTTACTCAACTTGTTTATTATTTACTCTTAGTCAAATGATATTATACCTAAAATCAATATTTAAGATGGATTTGATTTGTGCCTACTGATATAAACGTATTCCATAACATGACTAGAACTTACATCCATTTAACCTGCATAATTTGCTCGCCTACTTTTCAAAATATATGAATACGACTCTGTGGATAATTTCTTTTTTATCGTATTGTTGAAGCCAATGCCATCAGTACATTTGGCTTGAGGGACATAGCAAATTAAATGTCGATAATTTTGGTTTTCGTATCTTCTACCCTCGACATAGTCTAGGTACAGATTGGTCCAATAACTAGGAAGAAATTAACGAAAATACTCATTTGCCTTTAAAGGAAATCAATGAAAAATTTCTATAAATTAAGTACATCAAACATACCGATCAAACAGAATAGTGAATTCACATTCGTATAACAAGACTAATCCCCATAGTACGTAATCATTAACAGTTAGGCTTGGAAGTAATCAAAATTGTAATACATATTTGATATTCTAAACTAGACACACCTATCCAAAATAAGAAACCCTATTAAAATTTAAGCTTACTAACATTCGTTTAAGTAATAAACGATGCTGCTGTCTTTTTCATGGAAAGTAATAAAAACAAAAACCCAACACTAAAAATCAAATGTGAACAAATCGACTTTTCCTTTCGAACTTTATAAAATCCAAAGACTTTTAAAACATATTCGCTGCACTTCATAAATACGTCATCAATTGGAAAACTACATGATGATAACATTCCGATGAGATTGGAAGGAATCCGTTCCGGCAAGAGAACGGGAAAGATTCTTGTTGACGACGGGTGGCATGCTTTGAGGAACAAGATAAAACCGAAGTGGACATCCATATATCCACGTTGTCGCAACAACCCCTGTGACCGCCTACCTTGCTACGTGTCTTTTCGCACCTACCCCTGCGACCACGATTCCATAGCTGGTTAAGGGGCATCCAATACGCTTATGCACTCGTAAATATGATTTTATTGCAAATAACACATCATAAACTCTGATAATAGCATTGAATCCGAATAAAAATTTATAGATACTTGGGATAGAAAACACTTTCATATGGATAACCCATCATTGTATAGCAAGAACGCACATTACACTTTTTATTGAGTTCCTCGCTGCGATTTACAATGTCACTGCTTAAAATGTTGTTTTCCCTAAACCAGGTGTAATTTTACTTTCACTACAGTCAATATGTACCTTCGGACACGTTCTCGAACCGAAAAAAAACGACTAAATTCCGAATCGTATCTCACGCGCCAGTAAAATTTTGCGTCCATGTTTGGACGTCGAATTGACAATTGGACTCGCGAGAGGAGAAATCGGAAATTATTGGAAATGAAATGACAATCAGACTCAGACTCAGAAATGAGGTCATATCATTTCCTAAGGAGTTTGTATAAGCATAGCCTCTCCATTTGTTCCGTTCCTCAAAGGTGGCATGGCGATCCACGGAACGGATAGTTGCTGCGAGGCCGCGAACGGTGACGGTTAACCGGCGGATTTGAAATGTTTTTCGTGGCCAGGATTTTTGCCGCCAAGAAAGAAACAAAATTTGTGTATAAAAGGTGTTAAGAATTCGTGTAAAATTGGTTGTATGCGAAAAACAAAAAATTTGACGCGAAATCGCAAGCCGTCGTTGGACGGGAAAAAAGAAACAAGTAGAAGTTGTCAACGTATCAATTTGCGTACAAAAGTATCAAGAATTCGTGTAAAAATTTGTTGTAGTTGAAAAACGACAAATTTCAAGCGAAAGCGCAAGTCGTCATCAGAAGCGAAGAAAGAAGTACGCGCAAACGGGATTATTTTCTATATTGAATTGTATGAAAATAAGTAAGAAGAACGTGTTAAGAGTGAGTGAAAGGAATTGTTCACAGAAAGAAAAGTTGATTTGTTCGTCGTATCCAGTACATTCTCATTCCCAATGAGTGATAGAAAAGTCTAAGGTGATATAAGCCGTTCCAGCATGAGCAAGATTAATGCGCTTACCCAGTGATATGTCCATTTTTCGGCAACGTGGTTAGCATAACCGTATTCAGCAATAGTAAATGTTGTAGACGTTTCAAAGTGTCAGGAAGATGTCGAGCATACAAACATCCTGAAGATACAAATTTGTTGACGTAATTGATCTAAGCAGCGGGTTTCCACATCGTATAAGAATAAAGAAGTTGATTTACGAATATATACCGGGCAAAGATGTGATTTTTAACCCTCCTCATTTTTCATCAAAAGTATAACATAATGATCGTCCACCAACTTAAAAATTAACAAATTTCGAAGTTTCAGGCAACTTATCCCCCCCAACAAGGCTCTTCGAAGGAGTGGGTAAGTACCCTTGTTCTTTTCCTTTTTATTATTGTATGTTGAACTATTTATTTGTTGATTCGTATATATTGTATCTAAAGTTATTTAATATGTGGAAGTTTTATTGTATATTGAATTATCTATTGGTTGGACCGTAATTATTGTATCTTAAATTAGTTAACGGGTTAACGGTATATTGAATTATTCATTGGGTGAATCGATAATAAAATAACAAGAATGCATATCTAAACTGCCAAATTGAGTCTTTCCATTTTGAGTCCGAACGGGTATGGGACACTCCGCATTGGCTGGCCCCTCCAATTATGAGCTAGCCAGCGGGTAAGCTCTCCCTCTTATCTGTGTTGCAGGGGTTTTCGCCGGGATGATTGGACTTCCATATCTGCGGTTGGTGAAAATCCTGCACAGCAGTACGATGCTCGAATCGCAGATACGGGCTATTGACATTTTGGAATACTGGAACTGCTTCCTCGATTGGTTTCGTAGGCAATTGCCCGTGTAATCCCGATGGCATGTCAATTATCGCCATACAAAACTTCGGCATTGATCCAGCAACTTTCACATCACACACTGGCAAATTCCCGTATAATTTCGGTGGCGTGACAATCTTCACCGCACAATACGTCGGCATTGATTCAGCAACGTCCACACCATACGCTGGAAAATTCCCGTATAATTTCGGTGGCGTGTCAATCGTCGCCGCACAGAACGTCGGAATCGCTCCAGCAACACTTACACCACACGTGTAATTTCATTGGGAAATGCCAGACAAGCGATCCCCAAGCCCCAACACCCCCGGCTGCTGTGAGTCCCTTTTATCTTTTAGGACTGCCCGAACATAATGTGCCACCTGGTTCCATTTGTCAACCGATCCGAGCATCACCGCTACTATATTATCCGGGGTGAGCTCTCCCGTTTCCCTGTAGAGGGCCCTTCGCAGCCTGTCGCATTTTATGCACGCAAAAAATGTGTGGCAGGCATTGTCTCCCTCTCCTGAGCAATACCGACAATCGAGGGATCGTAACTTACCAATCTTGTGCAGGTAAGACTGAAAGCACCCATGCCCGCTCAAAAGCTGGGTCAGATAGAAGTCAGTCTTACCATGCCTTCGATTTAGCCAAGGTCTCACATCCGGGATGACGCGCGCAGTCCACCTTCCCTTCGTGCAATACACCCAAGACTGCTGCCAATAGTTGAGTGAGCCCTGCCTCTCATCGCGGACAACCATCTCCCTCGCATCCTCGTTTCGACGCATATAAATAGAGCGGCGCTCTCTAGCAAGGAGTCCGACAGGTATCACGCCTGTAATGACTTTCACCGCCGAATCAGAGACTGTCGGATACGAAGATGCAATCCTCAGCGCTCCTCTTCTCTGTACCTGTGCCAGGCGTTTTCGGTAAACCTCCTTACTGAGAGCGTCGCCCCATACCTCTGCTCCGTACAGTAGCACTGATCCTACAGCACTCATCAAGTGGCGTCTTCTTGGTGGGCTGGGTCCCCCTACGTTGGCCATAAGTCGATTCAGAGCCGATACTCCCGAAGCAGCCTTCTCAGCCGTTGCCCTGATTTGCTCAGAGAAACTCATCTTCGAGTCGATCAGTAGCCCCACCGATGGCTTCGATTCGTATGTCTCCAATACTGATTATCCTTACTCTCTTTTTTGTCAAGATGACCACTTCGGTTTTCTCCAGTGCAAAAATAAGTCCGCGAGCAGTCATTCAATCTCTCACTCGGTGCATTAGCATACCTTGTCTAAATTGCGCTTGTTCAACGGTGCGTCCAGCGACCAAAGGCGCAACATCATCCGCATAGCCGATCAAGCGCGACTCATCTGGCATCTCCAGTCTCAGTAGCCCGTCGTAAGACACGTTTCACAGGTCTGGACCAAGGATAGATCCCTGGGCAATACCCGATGTAACCGCCATTTTTCGTTGGCCCTGTGTCGTGTCGTAGAACAGGCTTCGGTCTTTTAGGTTGTCCCTCAAAAGCCGAATTAGATATTCTGGAACTTGAAAAGGGTTTTCCAACGTATCCAGAATGACGTCGGGTGTCACCAACGGGACAATCCGTCGCTTGGTGCGACTATGTGCCTCTGCCTTTTGGACCGCGCTCACCACCTCTGCAATCGCATCGATAGTAGAGCGTCCTGCTCTAAAGCCCTACTGCCGAGGCGATAGGTTCCCAGCAGCACGAATCGCGTCAGTGAGTCTTCCCTTGATGAGTTCCTCTAGCACTTTCCCAGCAGCATCTAGCATGCATAACGGGCGGTATGCAGACGGCGATTCGGGATTTCCCTTCCCCTTGCTGATCAGCACGAGCCTCGCCACCTTCCATCGTACCAGGAAAGCCCCGTCCCGTAGGCAAGCGTTGAATGTGCTGACCAGCAAGTCAGGACAATGGTGAAAGACAAGCCGCAACACCTCAGCCGGCACACCATCTGGACCTGGAGCCTTCCTCGCTTTCAACGAAAGGACTGCCTCCTCCAGTCCGGCTGTGTGAAAAGTGGACACTCGACTGCTGTTTCACCATCGGCAGCGTCAACACGCACGGGATGGGCGGGGAAGAGTCCTCGCACTATCTCATCCATCTTTTCCGCATCATGTATGCAAGGCTTCCGTAGGGCGCCAAGCTAACGCATAACTAGCTTGTAGCCAAGGCTCCACGGATCCTTGTTCACATTGTCCACTAGATCTTGTCAGCAGCGAGCCTTGCTATTGTTAATACATTTGCGAAGGCATTTGCTGGCCGACTTATATGCTACCACCAGGTTGCCTGCTTCGTCACGATTCCGCGCCCGTTGAGCCTCACGTCGAAGCTTGTGACACTCCCTTCGCTTTTCAGCGATTTCAGTTGACCACCAGTACACTGGGGCTTTGCCGTGCCGGAGTTTTCGACGGGGCATAGAAGCGCAGCAAGCAGTCGTAATGATGTTCATAGTTGAGTCTTGAGCTGCCAATTCTTCCGTCCCTTCCGAAGCTCCCTGCAGCGGCTCACCTGCTGTGAGCATCTCGACGAACCTCTCGTCGTCCATCCTTCCGATGTTCCATCCAGTTGGAGGAAGCCGAGAGCACGGATGTCGGGAGACAACATCACTGATCTCAAGCAGAATGCGCTGATGATCACTGGCTGAGTAGTCCTCTAATATGTACTTTCCAATTGTATCTTGGGCTTTTACGAGCAGTGCCTGCCCGGGGTCTTCGTCAGGGCTTCTGTCTCTCCTGTTTTGCATCAGGTCTTTTTTCTTGTTGGGCGTCCTTGCGAACTTTACTTTCTGGCACTTTTTGAAGGATTTTCTTTGCGGCTTTCTTCGCTCCTTTTGTCAGCACTGTCTGGAACCCATGATCTGGTGCTCCACGCCCATTAATGCCTCTTCCTTCCTTCTTTTATGCCGATCTCCTTCTATTGGGCTAGACGCCATTCTTTTATTGATTTTTAATGGTGGAGCTATCTGCATGTGGCCTTTAGATTTCGCCCCAGTGCTTCATTAGCCTTCTGCTCGTCTTCGGTCATTACCCAGCTCCTCCGATAATCCCCTATGCGGTCTTTTACGAGCAGTGCCTGCCCGGGTCTTCGTCGGGGCTTCTGTCTCTCCTGTTTTGCATCAGGTCTTTTTTCTTGTTGGGCGTCCGTGCGAACTTTACTTTCTGGCACTTTTTGAAGGAGTTTTTTTTGCGGCTTTCTTCGCTCCTTTTGTCAGCACTGTCTGGAACCCATGATCTGGTGATCCACGCCCATCAATGCCTCTTCCTTCCTTCTTTTATCCCGATCTCCTTCTATTGGGCTAGACGCCTATCTTTTATTGATTTTTAATGGTGGAGCTATCTGCATGTGGCCTTTAGATTTCGCCCCAGTGCTTCTTTAGCCTTCTGCTCGTCTTCAGCCTTTAACCAGCTCCTCCGATAATGCCCTATGCGATCTAGGAGCTCCTCTAGTTCAAGGAGCCCAATCTTTACTGCTTTGCTGATTTTTGGGGAGTCGCATGCAGATTGTATTCTTTCCAGAACATCTCCCGCTTTTCGGAATAGCCTTTCTTCTTCGTGTCGCTGGGCGTCAATTGTACTTTGCGACCATCCTCGGGAGAGGTTATCGCTTTCCGTTTCCGAATACAGTACTTCAGCCACATTTTCGAAGTTGGCGATGCAATCACACAACGTCGCTTTATTTGCCTGGTCACTCGTTTCTTTTCCTGCCGCAATCTCCTCGTTGCCTTCAGGATGGTTCTTTATTATGTCTATATTTATTTACGACACTTGCATCGGTCGCTTCGGTAACGATCGCAGCAGTGACCAGCGAACTCTCGATGTTCTTTATATTTCCTTTCAATTGAACACCAGAAGCGTCCTGCAGAGTTTTCCGCTTTTCCTTTATAGGACGCTCTGGCGTTCGCTTCTAATCTCCGTTTTTCGTCCGTCTTCACTGTCGTTGTATTATTCGTCGTTTTTGTCATCGTTAGTACCGCTCTCAATGTACTGTCTTTATTATTTTTTGGGTTTTTTTTTATCTTTTTAAGTATTTTTGGTTGCTCCAACTTTATTGGGTCACCCCTCGGAGCCGCTATCTCCGTTCATATGTATAGTCGCCTCTTTGCAGAGCAGGGAGGCTATGCGAGGATTGGCAGAAGCCCTTATGGGGACAAATGCTCAGAGCCAGACCAGCGCTAATCAGGAGTCCGTCACACCACCAACCCAATGGTGCGAACTTCGAACGCACTCCGAGGCCTGACAAGGTTTTAACGGGACGGAGACGGTATGACAGTTGAATTGGAGCCGTTCACACACGAGTGTCACCTCAGCGCTACCGTGCAAAGCAACTAGATCCAAACCATCATATCTGCCAGCCCAAAGCATCAATTCCAGTTCGTTGTTCAAAGCGTAGTCCAGATCCAATCAGGGTCATTACCTGTCATCCCAGGAGGGAACCTCATGGCGCCCCCCATATCCTCGGGTCCGTGGGGCGGCGCTCCCCAAAGAATGCTAGCCTCCAAGAGTGCTCATGTCGACCGGACTTCCCCCTGCGGAAATTTCCTCGGGTACGTGGGGGCTGAACTCCCCAAAGAATGCTAGCCTCCAAGAGTATTCCTGTCGGCCAGCATTCCCCCTGCGGGGACGTTTAGTTTGTTTATTTCGTGCATTATCTTCTTCTGAATTGTCAGACTAGCCCAATATTACCCAATAAACGAATCATTATTTGTATGAATATAATTTATTCGGAGTCTTCCTCGTTACACGTCTGCGACTCGACTGTCAGTGACTATCCATTATTTCCTGCTTTACTCGCCGACGTTACCAGGCGACACCGTACGGGCTTCGCCTATGAATTCGGCCTGTAACGCTGTTCTAATCTAATATCCACAGGCTATCAAAAGGAGAAATTTTCTTATCAATTAAACACTTATATGAAATTAAAAGAGCAGTCTTTAGTTTTTGTAAACCCAAAAACTACATTGATATAGAATATCTGATGAAGTTTTCAAGCAGTCAAAGTTTTATTTTAAAACAGAATGGAATAAAAATTATAGAATTTTAACATTTGTGCGATTGAATTCTTTTGACTGAAAATTGCCCAAAATTAATTGAATATTAACATGTTTATTAAACACACTGCATAAATAATTTAATTGATAAAGAATTGTGTCTTCATAAAATCAATATAATTTCTTTTCAGAAATCATCCACTAGCTCGTCACACTGACATATTAGCGTGCATTGAGACCCGCATTTCAATGCTCTCTATGACTTACTCCAAATACATTGACTTGAACCTTTGCTGTTTCATCCCTGGCAAAGTAATCGACGAGGCTTATAATATATTCCGATTAATAGAATCCGACACAAAGCCATTACGTGCGCATGAAGTGCTTCAAGAGCTACGCGATATATCATCGATGGCCATTGAACATTTCGATGAGAAAATCGCTAACGGTTTGAAAAAATCATATATGAATTCCAGTCCAGGACGTCTGCCAGTTACAGGATGTATGTGTTTGTCCGTTATTATTGAGCAAAATTATTTTATAAGCAAATTTAACTGCAGCTATCGCAACAAGTAGTGACATTCTGCACTTGCCGCCACCACCCTTATCAATTGAAGAGATGACTGAAATAGGACAGCGGCGGTGTGATGGAGAAAGCCAGTGCCGACAAGCTCATATAAATAAGTTGGCTCTGATGCGAATGGAGCAGAGATATAAGAGCGGAATCAGAAAAGTATGAAATCAAATGTTATGCCAATCCATACATTTTATAAACATATATTCTCTCTCAATTTTATAGTTCAATCAGATGCTACAAATTCAAAAGAAACAAATGCGCCACTTGCGTTGTAATTCGCTCAGAATTTCTCAGCTGACAACGCAAGTCGCCGAGCTGAAACGCATGATTGAAGAGTCGGAAATGAAGAATCGCGAAATAAAAGCAATCAATCAGTATGCACAAGAAGCAGGATCTTCAATGCCAAACCCAGTGCCAATGCGGAACATTAAACCGCGATCTGCTACAATTATTCTAAAACGCAGGATCACAGAACCCATTTGTGAGACTACCGATACTAAACAAGTCAAGTTGGATAGCTATAAAAGTCAATCCGATTAAATCTACCTTTTTATTTTTTCTCTTTTTCTTGCACATTTATATTGCAAACCATGTGATTTTTAGTGAGTTGCATTTTAAGCAATATTATCCATGTTCGCATTTGTACTTTTTTACAAATACTCACTCAGTTCATCAGTGAATTTCAAACAAATAAAAACTATTGGCTAAGCTAATTAATGGGAATCGTGTGATTGAAGTATATAAGAAAATGAAATTTTTATGAATAATCACGTAAAAGAAAACAAGACGTTATCGAGTAGGGAAATTTTTTAAATTAATTTTTGATATATTCTTGAGGAATATAATTATGCTCTTTCGTATGAGAACAATTGTTTGCGAAAATTGGAATTGTATGAAATAATATATTAAAATTGTATTAAGGATGTGCAAAATTATTTCCTATTGTGATGTTCGATGAACTCAGCAGAAGCAACGAAAAAGCTGGTGTAATTATAAAGACAACCTAAAGATTCACCAAGCAGTCATAATGCAGACGCTTCACCACCGAAAGGAGATGCACTAATAAACAGCACACGGTAGATAATAATTTTGCACCTACCTCTGACATTTATATGGACTGAATTTTATTGTCTGAAGCATGCAGAAATTATATAACTTGAGAGCTAGTACAATAAGTTTACGCAATTTTAAACTATCAATTTATGAATAAAGGAATTATGCTCTATATTATGCTTTTATTTGCTGTTTGTACGAAATTTATAGCCTGGAGGGAGGTGTAAAAAAATACTACACGCTGCCAGCGATGCATTCACAGCCATGTGCAAAAGTATTACGCAGCCTGTAAGAAATTATATTGTGGATGTCTAGGCGATGGTAAAAAGAAAACTAATTTAGAATTGTCATTCAATACGTTTAAATTAATTTGTTATCAATATTTTGTAGGTCCACCCTTAGATTTAACTACGGCGGCAACCCTTTTAGGCATTGATAGCACCAGCCTGAAACCTTTTGGTGTTTTGTCCCATTCTTCCGATTGTTTGTTTGATCGTAAATGCCTCCATATATTTTCTTTAAAGTGATCCACAAATGTTCAGTGGGGTTTTCATCCGGTGGGACCAGTCCAGTAGCTCTATTCCATTTTCTAACATCCAAGTCATTGTGAGCAACGATTTGTGGCATGTAGCATTATCTTGCTGGAATTTCACATTAGCCGCATTTGTATCGCTAAAACTAGTGACATTGATGGGGATCTAGCCGTTTCAAGCGCTTCAATGTACTTTTGCCTATTTATACACCCTTCACAGAGTGCTCTTTTTCCGAACCAACTAGCAGCCATGCTACCCTAGATCATAATACTACCTCCGCCATGCTTCTCTGTCGGTACGAAGCACTCCGGATTATATTCTTCACCCGTTTTTAGTCTCACATACTGCACACCAGGTGTCCCAAACACATAAACAAAGAGGAAGCAAATAAGTGATTTTTCATCCATTGTTTATTCCTGAATGAAACATCATTTCAGAGTTATTTTTTTTAATACCTCCATTCGCTACCACTCTTTCATCGTCGCACAACGCACGTGCGATTTGCACTTCACACGTCGTCAATTCCTACGTGTGCCTCCAGGCAATGCTAAAACATCGGTATAAGGGCCACACCAAATGCTGTGAAGTACTCCTTTCCTGCTAGTCTAGTCCGATTCGTGAACAGTTCTCAGAGATAAAAAAAATTATTATAATACGACGCAGTAAAAATAATCTGAGTTTATAAAAACTAGCTGTCTTTAAGTATCTCGACGTTAGGGGCTAAAATGCCCTAAGATACTGCATTTTCAATCCTCCGGACTTACCATTAATTTCAATTTATTAGATGTTCCTTAAGTCTTTTCTTAAAAACCAATAATGAGTTTACGTTTTTCACTGTTTCTGGAAGATTGTTGTATATACGCAGAGCATCACTCTTTGCATTGTTCTTTAGTCGATCAGTTCTAGCGTAAGGTATTACAAAATTGTTGGCATTTCTTGAATTATATAGATTTATTTGTGATACTTTCATGAAGGTATAATTGCATACTGGGATAAAATATATTGTACTAGTCTTCCACAGTCCAATGTCTATATTTAATAGCCCACTTCAAATGAATCTGCTTGTTATTCTGCGGCAGCCATGGCTTCTTCCTTGCTTTGCATCCTTTAAGACCAGCTTTCGCAACACAAAATCGATATTTTCATAAAAAATTTGAATTTTCATTGAATCCCTCAGAATTGTATTAACATATATTATTGGGAAAAAAGTTATGTATCTGCGAACAAAACAAACTTCGTTTAAATTTTTTGGTACATATATTAATTCCAATTAACAGTCTTCAGTCCATGACACCCGAATCCATGATTCTAAGTTTTCGATTTTATTGGATGTTTGCTGCTCAATGTTGTGTGTCTGCTCACTTTCATCCGATTTTGGAATGTCTATGTCGTTTTCACGAGCCATTCAACATCGTGGTGCTCTAAATTTTGAATAACGCACATCAGTTCATTAGCACGAAGAGCAGCGACTCTTATAGGCCTAACTTTCATATCAGTATGCCTGCTTACTTATTTATGGTTCTTCTTGATGTGACGATTTAGTGACTTGAGGGAAGCATGATAAAGACTACACGTTTTGCATGTTCGACTTGATAGCTTCAATTTTGCCGTCGGACAAAAATAATCATTGAGTGAAGCATTTAAGCGTAGAGCTAAATTGACTGGAAGATTGAGAAATTGCCCTCCATCATCCAAAACCAAGTCATCAACTGTTTGTTTTACTTTTACTGATGGTGAAAGAAACCTGTTGTCTAGTAATCTAAATAGGCCACTTCTTGTACGTTAGAATTCTATGTGTCTACATTTTACAGTTTGAAGCAAGTATTGGCTTTCATGCACATGTTCGGAATACTATTTAACGTCTGGGAAATCAGAAAGATCTTGTTCGCTCAGACCAACTTATTGTCGCGTGTATGGTGCGCGGCTAATAATTTTAATGTTCCGGGAAAGTGAAAACGCAATGTCTTTTTCAATTAAGTTTAAAAGCGTTTATTTAAAAGAACGCACAATTATTAATTTCACTATTAAAAGTCTAACTTTCACTTGTCAATAAATTTCTATTGCAATTGCCTTCTAAAATCACTTCACAATCACTCAATCAATATCGCCTTTACCTCGCGCTCCACTCTATCGCAGTTTTTATTATCGCGGTTGTATTGAATGATCCCCCCATTCATTCAGCTCGCCTTTATATAGGGTCTCTAGCCATTCAACCCATTTCTCGTACATTGGCGAATGTTCTGCCGAGAGGTACCTAGTATATTCGAGCAGCTTAATGAATGGAGTGACGTCACTTTCAGATGTTGATCATGCTTGGTGGGTTCTCGTTTTTTCCAGTAAATTCACTTTGTTGATCATGAGGATCTTAATGGTTGTGAAAACAATTGCAACAGTAGTTCGCAGAATTATTCGTGCATGTAACAGTGCCCCCACCTTAGTTCTTTTCGCCCCGAAAAGATGTGTCGCCAGTTGTAGTCAATTCTCCTTGGATGTAATATGGGGCAAGACGGTCCAGGTGTACGATTTTGATTTTGGCACTCGGCTTACGGTGCTCCTGTATGCGATATATGACGTCGTTGATTCGCTTTGTAACTCGGTGTGGCCCCTCCCAAATATGCTGCAACTTTGGATACCTACCCTTCCGTCGCTGTGGGTTATATAGCCAGACCAAGTCATCTTGCTGGAAGCCAGTAGAATTTGCCTTTAGATCATACCTGGTCTTCATGCGGTCAGTAGGCGATTCGAGGTGTTTTCGCACTGACCGATGTATCTGGTTCAACCGTTGTCTTAGCTCACTTGCGTACTCCGAGATCGTTTGGGGTTTCTCAGGGGGTGTCCCGAACTTTATATCAGCTGGCAGACGAAAAGTCTTTCCTAAAATGACTTTGGCTGGGGCTTGGCCCGTCGATGCATGTTCAGCAGCTCTGCACGCCATCAAAAATAGTGGGATATGTCGGACCCAGTCCCTTTGGTTCTCGTCAACCATCTTGGCGAGGTGTTTATTGAGCGTGCCGTTGAAACGTTCGACCATTCCATCGGATTGGGGATGCAGCGGTGTTGTCCTCGTTTTCCGTATTCCCAGCAGCTCGCACATTTCGCTAAAAACTAGTGACTCAAAGTTTCGGCCTTGATCCGAATGTAGTTCACAAGGTACGCCGTACCTACTGACCCAATTTAACACTAGCTGTTCGGCTACAATAGTTGCTTCCTGGTTGGGAATGGGGTAGACCTCGGGCCACTTGCTGAAATAATCGGCCACAACCAGCGTGTATCGATTTCCCCACTCGGATTCAGGAAAGGGTCCTGCGATGTCAACAGCAATCCTTTCAAATGGTATCCCCACGTTTTAGGTTTGTATTTGTCCTCTCAGTCGTCGCTTTGGATCTTTGACGGAAGCGCAAATCGTGCATCTACGGCACCAGTCCTCTACGTCTTCTCGAGCGTGGAGCCAGTAAAATCTTTCCCGTAATTTCGCTAAGGTCTTGTTAACACCAAGGTGGCTTCCCGAGGATCCTTCATCCATTTCCTTAACCACATCGTGGATTCGGCTTTTGGGAAGTATAGTTTGCATCCTATAGGAGCTGCCATCCACCGTTTCCCGTTTCCGCTTGAGTACGCCACCCTCCACCTGAAGGGAGTTCCATTGTGCCCAATAACCTTTCAGGGTTGCACCATGCATCGAAACGTCTTTCCACTCAGGTCGCCCAGTTGTCTCCTTCCATACGAGCAATGTTCCGATGTCTTCATCGGCTAGCTGGGCATTTCGAATCTCCTCCGATGGCCAACCTTCATCAAATTCGGCCGTTATCACTTGCAGATCAACGGTCGGCTCCTTTTCTTCAATCCGTCGGCAATGCTTGCAGTTAGCTGGACATGGATGACGAGGTAGGGCGTCAGCATTTCCATGAACTCTGCCCTTGTGAAGTAGTTGGGGCCTCACTAGGTCTGGTCGGATAGTCGATTGGGTTGCACCAGTGACGCTTGTTATGGTGCAATGTTCTTCATTAACTTGACCCAGAAGGCATAAGTCTGCTTCTCCACGATGTTGCCTTGACACGGTGCTGGGGGTGCTGGGGATGTCGGTCCTCCTGGCCAACGTCCGCTCCACGAAGTTGTCCCCTCCAGTTTGATGGGCTTCCATTCTAGGCTCCTGAAACGGTCTGGATCTCCACCATTCTGGACAATACCTCCGTTTCCTTCGCTTCTTGCAGTCTCTTTGCAGGTGCCTCTTCTCACCGCAATCCCAGCATCTAGGCGCACCATTTACCTGCGGCTCTCGCTCATTTTCCACGCGCTCACACCTGCACTCGTCTGCCTCTACTTCACGGACCCGGGCAGTGGTACGAGTCGTATTTTTCGCTGCCTCGAAGTTCAGACTATAAACCAATGAGTCCTTAACAGTTTGCTTTTGAGCTAAACGCATGGCTTGTTGCAATTCCTGGTCCTTTAAGACGCTGATGAATGCTTCTGTTGCTGCGTCATCTCGATGTTCTGGGTCGTACGCTGGGTAAGCCAAAAGTCCCAGTCGCTCAATGTCTTGGGCTAGCTGCTGTAAGATTTCGCCAGACTTCTGCATCCGATGCCGTAGCTGTGCCCAGCAAATCTGCTTCAGATGATCATCTCCATACCGCATCTCCAGCGCATTCATTATAGCAGCCGGGTTTGAATGCAACTCAACAGCTGGGCCTCTTAGAGCAAGAATTAATGCAGTTGCTCGTTCCTGCTCATTCCAGTGATTTATCCTAGCGGCGGCTTCAAACTGTATTTTGTAAATACTCCAGACCATTTGCCCGTCGAATTTTGGTGCTTGCACATTTCTGATGTGCTTTGCGCTGCAGTTATAAGCGGGGCTGGTGAGGTGGTTACTACTGCCTTCGCTGCTTCCAATTCCTTTTTCATGTTTTCCATCTCATGGTTGATTCTCTCCTCGACCTGGCTGATATCATGGTTGATTCTCTCCTTAACCTGGCTGATCTCATGGTTGATTCTCTCCTCTACCTGGTAAACCTTTTCCTCAACGCATTTAATTTGATTGTTCAGACTACCCAGCTCTGCTTTTATTTCCGTTGACTGTTTTGCAAGTCTGTCTTGATTTCGATCACTTGTTGGTCCAGCTGCACTGATTATTCATCTAGCTACGCAGTTACACTGGATGACATCAGTATTAACATTTGCATCAGTGTATCTTGTGGTTCCTTTGATTTTGGCGTTTCTGCGTCTCCCTTAAGCTCCCCCATGGTAGATTCATTTATTTTCAAATGTTAGCTTCGTGCTTATTATTTAATTTTATTATTTCGGTTTTTATTTATTTTTCTTTTTTTCCACCATTTTCCACGTTGAATTTCACTCTTGTGCATTTTTCTTTTTTTTATGTTCAAAAGTTTTTCACTTTCAAAATTTTCTTCCTCACTTCTTGACACCACTGTCGCGTGTATGGTTCGCGGCTAATAATTTTAATGTTCCGGGAAAGTGGATGCGCTGTGTCTTTTTCAATTAAGTTTAAAAGAGTTTATTTAAAAGAATGCACAATTATTAATTTCACTATTAAAAGTCTAACTTCCACTTGTCAATAAATTTCTATTGCAATTGTCTTCTAAAATCACTTCACAATCACTCAATCTCACTTCACAATCACTCTATCGCAGTTTTTATTATCGCGGTTGTGATGAATGATCCCCCGATTCATTCAGCTCGCCTTTATATAGGGTCTCTAGCCATTCAACCCATTTCTCGTACATTGGCGAATGTTCTGCCGAGAGGTACCTAGTATATTCGAGCAGCTTAATGAATGGAGTGACGTCACTTTCAGATGTTGATCATGCTTGGTGGGTTCTCGTGGTTTCGAGTAAATTCAGTTTGTTGATCATGAGGATCTTAATGGTTGTGAAAACAATTGCAACAATAGCTCGCAGAATTATTCGTTCATGTAACAATATTTTGCAGTAACATAATAGCCACCAATTTCCATTGAACTCCATACTTCAGCGAACACATTTCCTCTAAACTCAAAATTGGATTTTTCTAAATGTTCATTAATTGTTACGCGACATTCATCCAAATGAGACCCAAAATGATCATGAGGCAATATCAAACCAGCCAGTTCTCGGCTAAGAGGAGCCATTCTGCGCTCTACTCTGTTATACGCCCTTCTGCCAGAAGCATTAGTAGCTATAAAAAATGCATCGAGATCATGTCGCTTAAATAAACGTGGATTTTTACTTGGCCCTCCATCAACCGTCATGATTACCGCTGGTTTTCCCAGTCCATGGTCAGTTTTAGCTAATGCTTGAAACTCTTCAAGTTCGAGAAGCGTCTCGAAATCCTGAGCATGAGTATTAGCAGTAGATGAACTATGCTTTCCACTTCGGATAGCGATGTATGTTGGTCCAGAATATCCAACGGCTTGCGGTTGTCCTAACATACTGGAAGTGATTTTGATACCAGCATAAACTGATGGTATTAATTTATGCCACTCAGCAATTACACTGTCGTGATCAGGCAATTTGATTCTATATTCCATGTGCATTAGAAGAGGTGCTTGCTTATTTGCCGCAGTAACACCAATAGGGACCCGAGCTTTATCATCTTGAGATATGAAAATTACTTTATCTCCAAATAATACATTGATGTTTCAGCGAAATCGCTATCTAAGTGGCTTTTGTGGTGATTAGCCTGAGCCCGAGTGAGCTTTATAGGGATTGTCGACAAATGTCTTCTTCCTTCTGCAGAATTGAATTTTCTGGGAATCAAACAAAGATATGACTTCGACTAATGTCAAATCGTATTTTACGTAATTCTTGTGTGAGTCCATCAATAGTTTTTACACTGCGAATAGATTCCGTTCGTCTTCTAACATCTGCTGCACTCCCAAATAAAGTAATATCCGCAATTGTTTTCAATAGTAATGGTTGATCGTTTTCTAGGCTAGGACGTCCCAATGAATCCTTAGGGATAATTTTTTTTAATTTCTGGATTTTGAAGACAAATATCTTCTAACTTTCTTTTCATACCATCTCTGTGTTTCTTCTGGGCAACGGCGTTTTGAATCTTCCTGTTTAAAGACTGTTTTGCTGTTTTTAAGTCTTCGTGCAACTTAATGATCTATTTATCAACTTCAACACGGCTTGGCATAGTATCTCTGGCAGAATACAAAGCATTCAGATTTTTTTCTAGTAGAGCAATCTTATTTTTCATAGCTTCCTGAGAAGGTTTTGCTCTCGGGTGTATATCTGTATTTTCTGTGTTTTCGCATTGCTGTTGTGATTCCACTCCATGTTTTATGTCGTCTTCTTCCTGTTCTTCAGTATTTGAAGCTGGATGTTTAATTTGTGTTTTGTCTGTAGACTTACAGGTATACGTTGCCTAAAAATTAAAACACTCTACAGGTACTGCAAATGATTCTCTTATAAAGCTTAAAAAGAGATACATACACACTATAGTGAGTTCTATAGTTTTATACATTTATCCGATCAAATACAAGGCTGATTAATTATTGAGATACGTCAGTAAGGGTATGATACCCTTAAAGTTACAAAAAAGCATGCCTAAAAGCCTGTAATGATTTTAACTCGCATACGAACGTCGAGATTTCCCAAAGGAAATCTAAACGTGAAGTCTGAGTCATGCCAACAAATGATACCCAATCGGTCAACCAGTCCGTGCACTCAGAATCCATTTCGTGGTGGCTGCTTGTCGGCCAGCTAGTTCGGAGAGGATTTCGGTCGTAGGTCTTTTAAAAGTATTACGCTTGATTACTTTATTCAGCCATCATTACGTGCCCATTTTAAACGCGTCTAAAATGCAACCATACGGAAAAGAAACGTATCTCTACTTTATTCCGTATTTACCTTCACTTCAGTCAAACAACAACAAAAAAAAACTTGATCTAATTCCGCATTCCCGACTTTTTTCTTTCCTTTTCCGACGCGGTACCAAAAAATATACTGTTCTAATGCAAACTTCGAAATATCCTTCTCTATAAAACATCCAAACAAACTATGGTATCGAGTACCGGCCGCGAAGCGAAACCGGCTATTCGCGTACTCACCGTTCGCCGACATTGTCCCGCTGGAATAGAAGGGTTTAGCTGGAAAGGAAAGACTTGATTAGACTAGCAATTCATTTTTATTTTTAATTCAGTTGAACCATTTTTTATAAGTTTATGTGTAAACATAACTGTATCGAGCGAAATTAAATTTACTTAAAAATAAATCATAAACATTCAATTTGAGTTCACTTGGTAATTAATCAAACATCTAAAATATTATGGAGAAAATTAATATAAGAAATGAGAGAAATTTTTTTTTTATTTTCATTTAGCAATTCATGTTATCATTTGTCCCAGGAAATTTTTTTTTTCAAAACCCTTTCTTACAAAAACTCAATCCTAATTAATTGGGGATGTTTACTACCGAACACTAATATCTAGACTAACTAACATAATCAAATTATGTGACGATAGCTTTTTATTTTAATTACATCGTTATATTTGTTTTTCGTTTAAAGGGAGTTATAGTAATTTGGACTATTCTCTTTTATTCGTATTAAAAAAGATATAAAACTCTCCCAATGTACCTTTCATTTCATTCATCCTAGACTGATTCTGTAATTTTGATTATCGAGCGCAATTTGTAATTTTGTGACCAATATTCTTGAACTATACGTGTACATATATTCGGATATATTCTCGCCGTAGTTCACTAGAAACGTCGACAATCTTCCAAGTCCACATCAATAACCAACTCATGCCTTTGACACAAATATCGGACTAAAGCCGGGAGATGGGCTGGCCGCATTGCTATTCAATTTGGCTCTGGAGTACGTCATACGGAAGCTACCTGTCGATACGCGAGGTACATTACCATACAAGTCGAGCCAAGTAACTGCCAAAGAACTCTTGCTGAAACTCGACAGCGAAGCAAAACTAATAGGGCTACAAACCAACGAAAATAAAACAAAGTTCATGACGCAGTCGAGGAAAAATACCTCAAATACTCAAAATATCACACTTGGCGAATACAGTATCGAAAATGTTAGCGAATTTGTGTATTTAGGCGCCAAAATAACGAAAACGGACAATGAAAGAGACGAAATACGCCGAAGAATACAGCTCGCAAATAAAATATTCTATTCAGTATTGACGATCTTGAAGACCAGCAGCATATACAGGGAAACAAAGCTCCAAGCATACAAATCCGTGATAAGACCTGTGTTATGCTATGGGTGTGAAACATGGACCCTAACCCAAGCATCCGCAAATATATTAACGCCTTTAAGCGACGGGTCCTGAGGCGAATAATCGGAGCCAGGCTAGACGGGGACCAATGGCGAATTCGATACAACCATGAGCTGTATGGAATTTTTGACGAACTGGAGGTCTCAAGGATTGTAAGACTGCGGAAGCTGCAATGGGCTGGACACATGAATCGTATGGACGAATCACGGATACCCAAGAAGGTATTCGTTGGGAGAACTGAAGGCCGGCGGCCAGTGGGAAAACCGAGGAAACGCTGGTCTGACTCGGTCGACGAAGGCAGTTCATTGCTGCTCGGATTTCGGAATTGGAAGACGCGGTCAACGGACCGAGACAGTTGGCGGCGCTGTTTGCAGGAAGCGAAGGCCCGAAAGGGGCCGTAGTGCTAAAAAGAAGAAGAAGTTCACTAGAAAACGTGAAGCGGAATACGGTGCCAAATAAAACGCAGTTTTAGGGCGTTGCGCAACGACGAGTTGATCCAGTTGGACGCTTTAAAAGCTTCAAATTCTCAATATCACGTCAAATTTTAAAAACATGGATTCTTAGCCCTAAGCGATCCGATTTATTAATTGCATTAATTTATACTAATGAATGCCATTGGATTGAACTGCCCAAATTAGGGGACTTTTTTAAAAATACATGCTTGCAAACATATCCACAAGCAGAAAGGAGGATTTGAGTACAATGTATAATCGTTTTCTTTTTATTAAGTAACTGGCTCCTTACTAACTTTTTTCAATGGTCAGCGCACTCATATATTTCAAATTATGATGAGAATACAACGACATTCGAGTAACAATTGATATGAAATGCTGATAGCGGCAGAATCTAGACTTTGCGTTCCAATTTTCGTCAGTGCAAATGTATTTAAATTATATCCACAGCCTACAGTTAAATGAACTCAATGTAAAGTGATCAATTTAAACATATTGTCCCTGTATCAACATTTCTGTGTTTTTCAAAGAAATTTAGATTAAAAAAAAAAATTCCTCGTTCCCTCTTATTTTCTAAACAGAGAACTCTTTTCTTTTCTATGGAAGTCGGTAAAAAAAGTAAAACTTTTTGAAATGATTGTCATTAATGTTATTAATGGAGCAACAGCTTTTTGAGCATAAAACGACTATTCTACCGAAAACTTAACATTAAATCAATAGCGTGGGATACATCGACCTGCTGTTCGGCGTCAGTGGTGTAGGGCTAATTTATTACAAGACCTTTAAATTTTTGAAAAAAAAATCGTACATTTTGTAACAGAAAAAAGATTAATCAACTCAAAATACGTTTTTGCTTATCAATCCTATTTCTCATTGTGATCTAAATACTCTTTTAGGACCCACAAAAAACTGTATTCAAAGATTATTAACAGCCACAACCGGGAATCGAACCGGTCAAATTCAAAAAATTAACACTCTGTATTTTTATGAACAACCAACGGAGTCGATCATAAGGAATAAATATATCGATGAACACTATCTCTAAAACTAAAGGTAGGCTGTAATGTCTGCTAATCATTAAACGTCAAAATTATGTTTTCTTTACTCATACTTAAAATGGTTTGATCACTCACCTTGGAAAAAAAACGTAGTAGATTGGATTTGTTCTTAGTCAATGCTTGAAATTCTTCTTCAATTCTCGACGACATCTTATTGAAACAATTCAACTTTGGCACAAGTGGATCAACGTACCGAAACGAAACTAGATTGACGGAAGAAATTAGGACAAGTGCACGGTAATTTCCCTACTCGGTTCTAAACAAGTACCTTAACGTATACATTATTTGTGGGAATCCCCGAAAATGGGTTTCGTTTTCAAACATAGAAATGTGTAGGTTGCCATGTGTGTAAAAAAGTAAATAACTACTGCTGACGTAATCACCATCTAGACCCCCCACCCCCATGTTATTAAAAATAAGCAAAGTAAATACCCCCCACCCCCTATAGTGCTTCCGTAATACTTGAACGGCCCTTTAGGGGCGCTGTGAATAACTTCTAGAAATGTTACAGCCATCTAGTCTTAATTTCGACTGGGCTACCTATGATTGATCATTGTTTTTCAGATTTAAGCCGTCTCTTAGTTGTTTAATAGGGGCATACGCTTATCTGACTTCATGTATAGTCATGTTTTCCGTTTATCTGGTGAATGTTGGTTTTGATGGTCAGTTGTTTCTTTCTCAGCCACGCTTTTGCACATCTCGTTCGAGGGTATTATAGTGTTCTTCTTTGGCTCGGATTGGTCGTTGGATGTATTCTTTGTACGTTTGGTACCTTTTTGTTTCTGAGCTATCATTCAGCTTGTGTAGGTAACTCTTGGAGATGCGGCATCAGAACTTGGCCCTTATAAGATAGTGGTCCAAATAACAAATAGCGCTGTGGAACGAGCGGGGGTCGAGAATGCTGGTGGCCCCTATTTTTTTGCATGAGAATCTGGTCAATCTGGTTGAATGCGTGACCGTCTAGGGATGCCCATGTTTTCTTGTGGATATCTTGATGCGGGGAATGTAAGGAGCTTACTGTGAAGACTCTACTAGGGGCGAAGTCTATCAGGCGTTGTCTGTTGTAGCTGGTCTCTGCATGAAGGCTGTGCCTTCCAGTCGTTCCTTCCTGTGCTGTTTCTCGGCCGATTTTTGCGTTAGTTATCCAGAACAATTTTAATATCAACGGCAATGCATCGAAAGTGCTTTCCAGACTACTGTAAAATTCGTCGCAGATCCTTTCGTTACCGGGCTTGAAGTCGGTGATAATTTGTTTAAATGTGCTGTCAACAATGAAGGCTATTGTATCCTTACCTGCTGCGCTTGGCCAATGTTGGGATACATATAGTATATTAACTAACAAGCGCTGAATGTTGATACAAGATATATATTTACTCTAATAACTAGACAAAAATATAATGTCAACTTAGCACGGATGTGATCACTGAACACGACTACTTACGCCAGCTGCTGAACTCGAGGTGCCACTGTGTATTGTCAGATGAAGTGTGGAATGCTAACGATCTGCCATCTGTTGATAGACACAGCTGACTATCGTGTCTCTCATTGCTCTACATCATCTCCCCTTATGAGAAGAGTACCAGCGGTATGGTGGTGCCGATTTTGTTGATGGCGGCGTCCACCAAATCTTATTGTATCTGGCTCGGCTGTCGAAACTTGAGTTTCGTTACTTAATACTTCAATGGATGTAGTTGCTTGGTCAAAAGTGGACTTTGCTAAAGTGTTTGTCTGGGATGAATGTGGTACTGCGAATTCAATAGCTGCAGTACCGATATCTACTAAGTAGTCGAAAAGAATATCACTGGTGATTGATGTGTTGATATCATAATGACGTTCGCGTAGCTGATGTGTATGAGATTTAATCTTTCTTAAACCCCCGCGGTCAAAAATCAACTTTTTTTTTTTGTGGTAGGGACGTGAAGGAAATCAAAACTTTACGTCATCGTGTCTTGCGATAATCTGACTTCAATCCAAATGTTATTCTTGTCTCTGTAGAATCTCACAAGCACTGGAACACCTACTGCAAACTCGCGATACTTTTCGTTTATTGAATTGCTAATTCTGCGAGATTTGTTCAATAGCTGAACGTTTCAGTGGACGTAGCAAATCCAATTCAATTCGGATTTTTCTGTCCAAAAATAATTCTGCTGTAATTTGTAATTTAAAGCTTTATTGGGTGATGAATGGTAGTATTGGAGGAATATCCGAAGTGAATCACTGTCCCGTGAATGTGTTGAAGCAATCTCACCCAAATGGCGTTTGAAGGTTTCGAGTGTCTTTTTGCTTCACAGTTGCTTTGCGCCTGATAGAAAGCTGGTATGTGTTCTATCCCTGGAAAATTCGCGAATTCTTCTTCTACCGTTATCTTATACAATAAGTTGTGGTCCTCCAAAACGTGCGAATAATTTGGTAAGGGGCTTGATCACCCATGTCGACGTAACTGTCGATCCGTTCGAAAAGAGGCCGTGGCATATTTTAAGTTGATACATGAGCGCTCGACGATGATCCATTTGAATACTAAAATGCAAATACAATACGGTACACCAAAAATACCCATTACACTAACTTTTGGTGGTACGATTCCTTCTCCGATATACTTGTGCACTCTAGTGCTAGCAAATTTTCTATCAAGCATTCAAAATTAGATACTAACGGGATCCAGCACAGTCAACTTTCGATCTCTGATCACCGTCAAAGTGGCGCTAAGATTTTGCCAATCTCCTATGCTTAAAATGATGTTTCCAATTCTTAGCTAACTTGGTATCACAGCAATGAGCTGGAAAGCACTCAAAGATGAAAATGTAAGAACTATACTCCCAAAGTGATGAGTGGGGACTGGACGATAGGGGGTTCGAGTCATTTTTACTTACTGATAACTGAAAAACAATTTGTATTTCGTCACCATTTCACTTGTTAAACTGAACCTATTCCTATCGAAATTGCCGATGATCCGGATTCAAACACTATCAATTATGAGCTTTTATTTATTTGTAAGTTATCGGTAAAGTGTTTTATAACTTATTAGTTCCTTTTAATCATTTCTTAATTAGTTAACTTAAACTCACTTCAAGGATGCAAAATTTATGAAAACCAAAAGAGAAATTTCGTTTCACGAACCGATCTTTTAGCGACAAAAATCAAAAATAACAATTAAATAGCAGATTCGGGAGGAACAATAAAGGATCCTAGCGTACAGCGGATGTGATAATTTGATCGCGGGCACACTGAAAAATGCATCTGGCCCAATAGGTTTTTTTTTAAATTATATCTGACTACTAATTATTAACAACCAAAACATTCCTAGCGCCTTCTGTACTCTTGTCAGTCTGTTTTGCGTGTGCCGCGTGATTTTCGCCACGAACTCTTATACCATGCTCTTCCTTGAACTGATTCAATTCTGTTCCTTTTTTGGTCAACTGATCAGTTACTATGCTTATCGTTTTCTCTAACTGGTCCTTGTTCTCATTTAGCTGTGGCAGGACGTCTTTAACGGTACGTTCGCAGAGAACACCTCCAATGAGTCGGAAGCATTTACGGTTTTCATCAATAGTTTTGAGAGTTTCAATCACAGATCTGAAAAGGAAAAGAAGAACATTAGTGCGACATTTTCATGCATCCCCATTAAAATTCGAAGACGCTTTTTGCAAGAGGAAGACATTGAGGTTAGCTTGAAACTTACTTGTGTTCTTTGAGATCCATTTCAAGTGTGCTCAAATTATTTGCCAGGTTTCGCTGTTCCGCTCTCAATTGCTGAAAGTCGGCAATGATTTTTTCACTTTGTTTTGGTATTTTCGAAGCGTCTATCGACATTTTTATTGGAAATTATTGAACAGATGCTCCACAAACCCAGTCAGGCACGGCACAAGAATGACAAATTCTTTCTGACAGATGAGCTCTGTTGTTCATGGTATAATAATATCATATAGAGTAGACAATCTTCGGCGTGGAATGTGTTCCAGGAGACTTCAAGCCTCACACAAATTATTGCGAGTGTATTGGCGCATGCATGTCTAATAGTTTCGTCGTCGCCTTTGTCATTGCCAGATAAAAAGTATCAAATTAACTTTATTCTTTGCGGGAAAATTTTTTCAAATAGTTGTCGTTAAGTGGCGAATAAGGTTCAATTTTTTTTATATTTTGGACAACAACAAATACCAATCGAGTTTTTGAGTCCTTTTGTTTCTCCAAACTCTCTTTCGTGAATCTTTTGATGATACTCCATTCATCGCGGAAAAAGTTTTAATGCGGCCTAGGTATGAAAAAATTTTTGCTTCAAAAGTTTAGCAAATAATGATACGTTAAAATTTCGATTTGATTTAGTCATGGGTGATACACGCAAATTTCTTGTTATAGTTTTTTTTCTTAATGGTGATTGGCCAGTCAATTCGAGCAAATATTGAATTGAATGAATTCCACAAGTTTCATCTACAATAACGAAATCGAGCCGTTTGACATCATTCTTAATTTAATGAAGGAAAAGAAACTAGGAAGGCATTCATTCACACCTTCGATTAGACGTAATCCTCAAGGGGTTGAGTTGGCAACGGTTGAGTGCTTTGTTCCCTACTCCCGAAATAAAAAATGACGTCACGTCACAAATTTCGGAATCAAACAATTTCGAGAAAACAAATTTATTTGCAACATGGTTTCGCCGTAACGATATAAAGTTACATATATTTAAATTCAAACTGAATAATGACGATGATCTAAAAAAGCTTGTAAAAATGCGTTTTCTACTCCATCATAAATTCACTTGACAAAAACAAAAGAGGAGTGATTTGAGATAATGCTACATATGTCAACGTTTTGGGCACGTATACTCAATGGATACGAAAAAAAGTGGGTTGCTTTCGGAAAGGAACATATGGATGATATGTGCCCGCGTTACTCCTCCTATATGTTGCATATTGCGAGGGTAGTCCCAAAAGTATTCGACCTGACTTATGAGTACAGGTCGTTTTAAAAAAACAATTACAGTGATTGAGAATACCACCTTTCAACAACTTAATGTGAAAAATTCATAATGGTACGTTTATTATTATTTTTTCACAGACATCCAAAGTGAACGCTCTCAGTGAATTTGTAAATATGGAAAAAATCGGGCATCGTTATGTGATATAATACTATTCTGGGGAAGTCAGCTCCTTCGTTTACAACGGTCAAATATTGGGTAGCTGAGTTTAAGCGAAGTCGTACGAGCTGCCAAGATGAACACCGCAGTGGTCAACCAAGTGAGGTCACTACGTCAGAAAATGTGAAGAAAATCCAAAAAATGGTATTGGATGACCGGCGACTAAAAGTGCACGAGATAGCAGACATGGCAGGCATTTCAAAAAGTGCTGTGCATAGCATTTTGACCGAAAATTTGGAAATGAGAAAGCTGTGCGCAAGATGAGTGCCGCGTTTGTTCACAATGGAGCACAAACAGCAACGTGAGGATGTTTCCATCGAGTGTTTGACAATGTTTCGCAGCAATAAAGCCGAGTTGTTGCGTCGATTCAAAACCATGGATGAAACATGCGTCCATCATTTTACACCTGAGACCAAGGAGCGCAATGAAAAGACAAAACCGGCTCCAAAGAAAGCAAAGACAGTTCAGTCAGCTGGCAAGGTCATGGCATCTGTTTTCTGGGATGCGTGTGGAATAATATTTATTGATTATCTTGAAAAATTAAAAAAATCGATGGCGCATATTATGCAGCCTTATTGCAGCATTTGAGTGATGAAATCAAGAAAAAACAGCCCCATCTGACGCAAAAGAAAGTGTTGTTTCATCACGACAACGCACCAGTCCACACGTGCGTCATTGCAATGGCTAATATCAATGAGTTGAATTTCGAATTGCTTCCTCACGCACTCTATTCGCCAGATCTGGCTCCCTTGGGTTATTTTCTTTTTCCAAATTTGAAAAAAAAAAATGGCTTGGAGGCAAAAGATTTGCCAACAATGAAGAGGTAGAGTCTGCGGTTAATAGCTATTTTGAGGAGCTTGACGGTTCCTACTATAAAGCGGGTATCGACGCTATTGAACATCGTTGGGAAAAGTGTATCGAGCTGAAAGGAGAATATGTTGAAAAATAAAAAACATTTTCGCAGTTTTTTTGCTGTTTTCTTTGTCGGGTCGAGTACTTTTGGGACCTGCTCCCTCGTATGCTGCCCAAAGAGAGTTAAATTAAGAAAGAAGTTGGCAAAAAAACGTACTGCAAAAGCAAATCTAATTTCGTTCAGTATTCTATTTAATAATATTCCAAATTTCTCCCTCACTCCAGCTCATAACAATCGGCTCTATTCTAACGTCTTAAAATCAAATAATGAATCTGAAAACTGCCTTTCTAAATTAAAGAATGAACTTTACCTCTAGTTTGGTGTATCTTCAAAGAATTTCTTACTTCATATTATCTTTTGTCTCCAGAAGAATAACCTGAAGCCTTATTTAATTTCTTTATTAGCATTGCGAGCAATAAATAATTTAAAAATTATTTCAATGAATTTTAATTCCTTGCAAACTCACGAGAAGCGGATTGCCCTTCAATATATTCTTGTTGAGTTTGTGCCTGACATCGTTTTTTATTTTCAAATGAAATTTAGTTGAATATAAGGCACACACCACAAATTCCAAATTACATATTGTTTTGTAATGATATTGGTAGAGATGCAGCCAACCTTGCTAATTCCAAACATATCATCTTCCAAATCCGATGTGAAATCTCATCTTTATCTTGTACTTTTGCTCTACATATGTGTGGTGCTGGTGCTCATATTCGTAAATTATTTTTAAATTCTTTGTATACTCCTTATGACCTCGGCGAATCACTTTTCTTTCATTTTGACCAATTATTACATTTTTCCAACGAATTTGATTATTTCATTTGTGGAGGAAATATTAATGTGGACATTCTAGTTAGGGTGATAGTGCTTTTAATATTAACGGTCGAATTATATATTAACAATTGGTTATTATCAGCTCTTCAATATCAATTATTGATGCAGGCATTCCTACTTTTCCCAGAGGGTCTTCTTTCTTAGCTAATTCCCTGATTTTGCCTTCACTTCTCAATCATGATTATCTAACACATCAATATTTCTCAGTTGCAGCTCCTCCTGATCATCATGTGCTTTTTGTTATGCTTTTACTGATTTGTATACAATTATTTCTGAACCTTTCTTATTTCGCGCTGATTGGCCTTGTTTTGACGAACAATTATCTGATCTCTAGGCAGACAAATTTCTAAACAAAAAAGTAGAAGAGTTAATTCATATCCTCAATTTATGATTTCCTTAAACATGCACTTTTTTGCACCTAGTGGAAAATTTAATATCTCAAAATATGACAGTCTTTCCCCATCAACACTCCATTTAGAAGTAAATAGCAACAAAAATTAAAAGAATTTTCACCAAAATTATAACAGAGTAAATCCACAGTATACTCTCCTTCGTTAACAAATTGATTGCATAAGTAAAATTGTAAGAGATAAGATGCATCTGAATTAAATTATTATTATATAATTACAAATAAAACATCCTCACATGTTTTTAAAGAAATAAATAACTTGACTGCCCGGTTATCCAATGATTGAAATATTTCCAGGGGTCCTATTAGTTTTAATGGGCAATCATATATTACAATAGATGAAAAATTGAACATTTATCCCTAATTTTTACAGTAGAAAGGCTTCTGCTAACAATGCATCAAGCATTCGGTGGTGACTGCTGCGATTGTTACCAAACGACTGAAGCAAGGGTCTTAAATCCCGAAACAATAACGAACCATCCTGAGGAGTGATCATTTCATCGCCACCGTCGAAAATGTGGCGGAAATCAGTAAATGTGCAAGGCATGGGCTCCTTGAACTGAAGCAGCTCCTAGGCCACATAGGTATTACCAGAGGAGCTGGTTAAAGGCCAAAGAGGATCAAAAGGCTGGTGGCAAAAAAACGCTGAGGACTAAGACTAAAGAGTACGCGCAGATAGCTCCGCTATCAAACATCAATAAAAGAATAGCATCCAGCCCAATCGAAGGAGATTGAGATAACAGAAGGGAGGAAGAGACAATTGATGGAAGTGTAATGCTAAATCAGGAGTTCCAGACAGTTCTGACAAAAGGTGCGATGAAAGCCACAAAGAAACTTCTTCAAAAAGCGCCAGAAAATAATGTTCGCATTGGATGTCTAGCTAGGAAAAAACGCTGCGCAAAACAGGAGAGAAGAAAGCCACGATGAACACCCCAGCAGCAGGCACTGTTCATTTTTATGATGCCCAAAATGGCCGATCTTACGCAGAAGTGCTGTAGTATATCAGAGAAAATATAATGTCTAAAGACACCACCTCTACTATTAAAGCAGTTTGACCACATACAGGTTGAATTCAAAACAAAGGCCGACGATAAAGAAGCGTTTTGCCAGGCAGTAAAGAATGTCCTCGACAAAAGCACAACTATAGTCTCACTTAAGATGATAGCAACGATCAAAATACGAGCCATTGACTGTGTCATGGATTTAATTGAGGTTGAAGAGACCATCAAAAGGGAGGGTTAAAGTGAGGCTGAAGAGAAAGGATGGCCATCATTAACTTGACCAAAAAGATGGCAACCAATTTCTGAATAAGGGCAAAGCAAAAATAGGGTGGGTTGTCTGCAGAATATGGCAAAGAGCAGCACCTCTTCGATGCTTCAAATGCCTTGGCTATGGTCACATCACACAAGTATGCAAAAGACCTGATAGGAGTTCCCTATGTTAGAAATGCGGTGAAATAGGACATAAATGAAAAGAGTGTACGAACGAGGTCACTGTATCTTTAGCAAGGATGCTGATCCAAGACCGGATCCTGGGCACGATTTGGGACCACAAAGTTGTCTAGTTTTCCAGAAAGCCCTAGCCAAGGCAAAACCTGAGCTTCAATGAACTGTTACTGGCAGATAAACTTACACCGTAATTTGAATGCCCAAAGCTTACTTGAGCAGTTTACGTGGGATATGAAAGTCAACTTTTTGTAGCTGAGTGAGCAGTACAACGATAAAAACTGGTACTGCCATCATCTGGGTTCAGAACAGTGATTTCCAGGGTGAGGGCTGTGGACGGTGGGACGGTTTTGTGTGAGTTCGTTGCTCGGAGACCACCTTCTTTAGTGCGTACCTGACGCCGAGTGGCCCGATATAATCTTTCCAAGCTAAGCTTAATGCCTTAGAGGGCGCTGTCTCGAACGCAGCTGGCAACGCGCTCGTTGGGGGAGACTTCAACGCTACAGCGATCGAATGGGGCATGAACAGACTCGCGTGGAAAATAAATTCTAGGAATGGCGGCAAGGATGGCGCCTGTCGTACTAAACACCGGGAACACGCTGACTTTACTCTATATTTGTTGTGAAGTAGCCGTACTGAACGTAAAATTCACCTCGGAGCCCTTAGTATGGAGGATACACAATTAGATAGTATGAAAAGAGGAGTATTCATCCAGTGATCATCAGTACATTCTGCTTGAGATAATTGATATTGTCTCCCGATGCCCATGCTCTCGACTTTCTACAATTAGCAATCAATATATTGGTGGCTGAATGACAATGTCTAAATTATTCGTGTTTATTTTATGTTTTTGTGTTTTTCGTTATTTTGTTTTTGAGTTTCAGCTCATTATAGTGTTTTTCTTTTTTTTAATGTTAAAAATTAGGGGTAGCATTCAAAATTTATTATAGGTATATGTTATGCTTATTTCAATAGGTTTAGAGATAAGGTTTACAGTGTTGGGTTAGGAATATTGTGTTAGCATTGTATTACAATAGTTTAAGATAGAGTTTTTGATGAATTTGATTAGAATTACATTATAACATAATAGATGTAGGATAAAAGTTCACTGTTCTGTTAACATTATAATTAATTTTTGAATGGTTTGTTGGTTTAATCCTCCTTTTTCGGATTGAATCAAAAAATATATAATAATTTTAATTAAATTGAATTAGATATAATTTTTTTGATTAAATGTTTTCTTAATTGGTAATGTATGAACTTAGAGAGTAATTTGGGCCATTAAGTTTTCGTATTTTTAATTGTTTGGAATTTGCTTTGTATTCTTTGAAAATTTATAACGATTAGTATTGAATAAGGCGCTTTTGACTTTGGCTACACCAAACTTTATTCTTAAGGGGGTCTCCATGTAGGAGTTACCAGCATTGAAGGTTGCAGGGGAAGGAAAGAACGAAAAATTTGTGCCCCCTTCCATTTGGACTCCTGTGAGATGAAAAAATTTGAAATAAACTACGGGGATATTTTTCTATAAGCACCATGACGACATTTATCTTAATAATAGTAGGATTTATAGATTTCATATTTACGCAATAAAACTGTACGGGTGCCCTTAAGTTCAGTTTCAAGTCAAATTAGATTAATCTGTAAGTTTCATCAAAATCTAAGCATATTCTGTGAAGTTATAGGCAGTTGAATTTTCATATATGATAACAACAACAAACTAATCAAACACAGCATTTTTGATGGGGTTTTCTTGAAAATTTCTAGAAAGATGAATAAATTAAATACTGAAACAAAATTGTTTCTCTTTAAACCTATTATTTAATATGCATATCTTGGAAGTCGTTTTTGAATTTCTTCATAAGATGCGTAAGTTTCTGTGTATAATAGTAGATTGAGTACACAGCCCTTCTGACAGAAGCGTACTTTTGTCTACTTGACATGTTTTTTGTTATTTTATAATTTTATTTTAAGATAATTTAACCTTTTTTTTCACTTACTTCAAAACAAAATGATTTTTGTTTGCGTTTTTCAAAAATATAAATATAAGTATAAGATGTGACATTAGAGTATTCTAACGCAAATTAAGCATGTGCCTACCAATTTATAATCTTTGTAGTAATCAAGCAGTCACCTAGGCAAACTGTTCAAAAGATCTTTGTGGAGAAAACACCATTTGTATGAAAATAACAACGCAATAAGTGCGGAACAATTTGATACGCCGCTTATTAATATTGTTATTTTCTAGCCCGCATTAAACCCCGCCACTAACATCGCTACCATTACCACAAACATTATCCCAAAGAAACAATTGAAAAATTAATCAAAAACTACAAAAAAGCAAAAACAAAAATTGATGACGGTAACTCCCTTTGCGACGCAATTTAGCGAAGCAATAGCAGTTTATATCGACGATAAAAACCTCCGCTACCGCCATGAAAAGCTTGTTGAGTGGGTCAAGCGGGACCCACATTCGGAACGACGATCGGGATAGCCGTCTCGTGAGGTGGTTGGGTTTGAATCGGCACGAAGTGAGGAGTCGAGTCAAATTCTGCGAGTAAAAGGGACTTCAATCTACAGCTGGTTGTGTTTGCTCTGTCATCAGTGGTTTTTTTTTTCTTTCAGGTGTCGAAAACTAACAGGGAAAGGTTCCACTTGTGAAACAAAAATTACCAGTTTACCGATTATTCCGCGTATATTGTTCTCAATATTACCATCGAACATAATTGGATACCTGCCGGGCTATACCTGAAAATCGTGTTCTCAACCGTTTGATTCCTTCAAGCCGTCGAGAAAAAATTTATTCCTGGTCGATTAATTCACGTCCAAGTGACGGTAGTGAAGTTTCGTGAATAAGTTCAATGGAGTTTCTCGCCAGATGAAAAGAAAGAAATAGAAAAACGTATTTGTGCGGGCCATCCTTGTGCAAGCGTGAAAATTTAATTTTTGAAAACCTGACCCAAAGTTTAATGAAATATTGAAAATAAAGAAGAAATAAAGAAAGTTAAAGTGAGTGACTTATTTTAAATTGGATCCTATTAGCGGTGAGGAGAGAGCAACATAGCCAAATTCCGGTCGCGTTACTTGATATGATTTATACGAGAAACGTGCGGAAAAGGTGCAAAATTGATGTGAACTATGGCACGGATCACTTGAGTCTTGAGTTGTGAGCTCAGTAACATTATATTTGTTGAATAAAAAGCTTAACAGTTATGTGTGCAATTCGTAAGACGAAATTAAGCAAATTAAATGCCTGGTGACGATTTTGAAAACGTTTACATAGGGAATTTGGTGGCCGATTGGTAGAATTTTGCACAAGAAGTTTCATAGTGGTGAAATTTTTACACGGGGGCTTCCTGTTTCTGTTTCGCCCAACGTCGCTTTGTTGAAGACATGTTATTGGCTGAACGGCGTCAACTGTAGAGAAATAGTGGCCAAAATGAATTGCATAGAGGATGTGGGATGTCTACGCCGATCACGTTGAATATTGATACATTGGAACGTGGAAGTCTTCAAAAATAGATTAAAATGTCAACTGCGCCTGTAACAAATTAACATTTATAAAATGATTCAAACCACTAGCCGTAGATCAGTGAAATTTTAATCGCTTATAAACGAAATCTAAATTTAAATACAGTTTACGTAAATGAATGTTTGTGGATCATTTTATTGGAGCGATATTTTCACATTAAACACAGCATCCATCTGCTGTGTCGATTTAAAAATCTAACTAAAGTTAAAGTCGAGAAACTTAAATTTAGAGTGAAATCCTTAGAAAAAATTTTATCGTTTACAGGCTTATAAGGAATATTGGCTTATAAAGACCACAACCCTCGACTATTTTTATGTTTTATTGAAAATTTATCAAGGAAAAATATTAAAGAATGGTAAGAAGTATTCACCATTTTAAGGAGTTCACAATAAAACTTTCTAAGAACAGTGTATGCTTTGTGAATATGAAAAAAGGAAATGAAAAGATAAATTAAAAAGAAACTTGATCTTTTCATTCACATGAAACCCTGACCAGGTATGGGACCCGTCCGGTTGGCTGGCCCCTCCACTCAGGAGCTAGCCATCGGGTTAGCTCACCCCTTTTTTTTGTCGTTGCAGGTGCTCTCGCAGGGTAGAGTGGCCTTCCACTTGAGTTTCCTATTTATGCTGAAATGTTATGTGATTCTATCATAGAAGACCAACATAAATTTGAAACGTTCATATTTTTCATTTAAAAAGAAAATATATGGCCACGTCTACGATGTATCTTGATCCGGATGGGGGATGCGAGGGGGCACCGCTTCCGCCTGGATGCCCGACTCTTATTTGGGGTTCGTGGGTATAGATGGTAAAGACAAGATCTTCTCAAGTCGCACACGCGTTTATCAGTCTGATTTGACAATCCATCCCTTCAGTAGGTTACCTCTGTCTCGACATCGTTGAACCGAGTCCCATGACCACTTAATCCGTGAGTGCGGAATATTTCGCAGTGAGCCTTTGTGCTGGGGGAAAAGAACCCACCCCACAACACCACAATGCTAGCCTGCCAGCGCATTCACGCGTACTCAGACAAGGCCAATTCCAGCGAGCACCAACATCTTCGCTTGACGAGGCAGCAGACCATCGCTGCTGATATCCATGCAAATTCACAACATATTTTATATCCCTTCGTTCAATTTTGATGAACGATTTAATATTTTTACGCTAATAGTGTAAGCTATATATAAAAAAAAATCTTTGTAGTTGATACTGAGCCCAATCACCTCATGATTATACACTTACAAAGGGTAGTCCAACCAAAACGCATGATGTTAATTGTAAATAAAACAACAACTTTTCAGAGAATTATGTTAATATTTTTTATTATAATAGAAAAAATTATGACAATTATGCGTAAAATAAAATATCACCCAACTGCCCAACACGGCTACGGTGGCATACTTCTATCCAATGGTCCATATTTTCAATGATTCTGAGACATAATTGAGGTTCAATGTCGTTAATGTACTGAAATATCTTATCAAGCTCTTGAATTTTTCTTGGCTTATTGAAGTACACTTTTTCTTTTAAATACCCTTAGAGAAAGAAATCCAACGGTGTCCAATCAAATGATCGTGGCAGTCAATTAACATCACCATAACGTGAGATAACACGGCCATTGAAATTCTCGAGCAAAGGAGCCATTGTTTTGTTGGCTGTTTGGCAAGTGGCACCATACTTTTGGAATTACATATCGTCCAGGTCCATAACCTTAATTTCTGGCCACAAGAAGTCAGTTATCATGTCGCAATAGCGAACACCATTCACGGTAACTGTTTGGATGTCCTCATTTGCGAAGAAGTACGGCTCAATGGCGCCGCCAACCCATAAACCACACCAAACAGTCATTCTTTGTGGATGTATCGGCTTTTCAACAATCACTCGTGGATTCTCATTTGCCCAAATGTAGCGATTCTTCTTGCTAACGAATCCACTGAGGTGAAAGTGTGCCTCGTTGCTGGAGATGATTTTCTTTGTAAAGTCACCATTCCCTTCTGTCTGTTCAGTCAGCCATTTGGCATATTGCCGACGCTTGAAATGATCAGTAGGCTTCAGCTCTTGAATCAATTGAACCTTGTGAGTGTGTAAATTAAAATCTTTATCCAAAATTCACATCAGTGATGTTCGTGAGATGTTAATTGTTGGGCACGACGACGAGTCGAGTTTGGCGGCTCTTCTGCCACACTATCGCGAACAACAGCCATGTTTTCCGCAGAACAAACTGGGCGAACATGCACAGATGATTTCACTTTTCCTACAGACCCGGTTACCTGAAATTTGCGGATCCACATTTGGTAGATTATCCTGACCAAAAAATCGTGAAGTGCACAAAATGCATTTTGATTAGAACGCCCTGTAATAACTTAGCCCTAAGCCACTGACGCTGATTAGCCGATCCATGATCTATGTACCCTACAATTTGACGTCGACGCTTCGGGAGCGACCTTTTAACTACTCGCTGTCACTGAACCGCAATTTGACATGGGTCAAAGAAGAAAAAGAAACGGAGATGACGTCCGGTTCGCGTGGATTGTGAGTCCACGTTGCGAAAACCTCAGCGGTGTTGATCCCGGCTTCAAAAAAAAAAAAGAAAAACGTTAGTGTCAGTGGCAACCACCTCATATTTGGATGTTTTCCGGACATCATTCCGGATTGCGGATGACTGCGCCTCCACCTACACCATCTACAGTTTCCCACAAGAAGCGAAGCCCTTTTAACGTTGCAAGTAAGTTCCATAACAGTTTTTTTTATACACTGTCTAATGTTTCCAAACCCAGCGTCAGTGGCGTGGAGCTCCCACAAACGGTGACTCCCCAACGAGATAGGAAGCGCAGTGGCTGCAGCCGGTATTGTAACATCAGGACGGGCCTACAGCATCTTCATCTAGTCCAACTGGAAGTCCGCGTGGCAGCCCGAAATCAGCAGCGCACAGCAAACGCCCAGTTGCGCCAGCAAGAGGTCATCTTAATTCAATTTCTACTATCTTTCGAAGCTTCCTCCGGCACTTGGATATGAAATGGATCAGAAACCCCTTCAATACAATCCCGTTGAATGAAAACTTTTGTACAATTTGACTGGAAGGCAGAAATTCTGGAACTTCACTCTGCAGGTAAAAAATTTTTGCTTTTCTGACTCTTGAGCAGAATCTTCATTTCCCTACATTATGGGCCTCGATGACTGTGCGCCTCCTTGCTTCAGTCCATTCACGTCATCGTTAGGCATCAGATTTATTCTGTGAGTACCGAGTTCGTCGAATAATTTAGGGTTAGGTTATATTGATTTGTATTTGTACACTTTTCTGTTGCTTATAAGTATGTAGCTGATAATAATTTATTACCCAAAATTAAGGCTGACACCTTGCACAAATAAATCAGTTACTAATCCAGTTGCATGCCATTCTGGATCCAATCAAAGGAAATTGATCGAATTTATTAAACAATGTGATATACTGAAAATAGAAAAAGACAGCTTCCTTTTAATTTTGTGTATTTTATTTATTTTTATTCTCGAAATCGATTTTCGACCGTAATCGTTCGGTCTTCTTCAGCGATCGCGAATCGCTGAAGAAGACCGAACGATTACGGTCGAAAATCGATTTCGAGAATAAAAATAGATAAAATACACAAAATTAAAAGGAAGCTGTCTTTTTCTATTTTCAGTTGGAGTATTTTGTGAAGGCGAAAATGAATTCGATTACAAACAATGTGATATAGTCATCACTGCGTATTCGCTAATGACCTGTATAAATCTGGCTGAAAAGAAGCCAGCATCTCTATCTGACGAAAAATTGATAGTGATTGCTGAGAAATAGAAAAAAACACCATCATAAATAGCTCTGAGATATGTGGGGGATATTGAATATGTACCTTCCTACATGCAAGATCGACGTTCAAAAATAAGCTTTCAGTTACGCTATCTTTAATCTTGATACTTCAGTTTGCACTTTTGAGCGATCGCAGTAGAATTCCAGGTTTTAAAATAATTTTTTTTACTACCTTGGTACGATTCTTTTATTCGGTTTTTTAAAAAAGGAGATAAACGGTATATTTTATTTTTGGCAATCGAAAGAATTTCGGTAGCAAAATTCAACAGCACAACTAACCGTTCCTAAAGTTATTAAAACTCTAGCAAATATAAGGGCAGAAGATAAAAATGAATGATAATGTGCTGATAACAGCTCTAAGTGTTACTGATGATATTCATGCTGAGATGACTGGACAAGCTCGGTTAACTAGAGTAGTTATACAATTGATGTTTAATACGAGTATGTACAAAAGAAACCTCAATTGGAACCATAAGCATGAGTTAAGTAAATTGAAGAGGAGGTATCTCGGTCGAAAATATAATAATTAGAGTTGGGAAAAGCACATATAAACAAAGTAAAGATGATAATTTTTTCTGGTGCTCTTTCAAATATTTCTTGAAATCAAATGATGAGTAAGAATTTCATAAGTACCATATATGAACAACCTTACACTCCTTTTTGTTTTCCCTTCAAATAAATTTTGAGGTTCTTATCAAAAATACCAAAATGCATGATGCCAGCCAATTCAAAATCATCTGTAATCAGGAATTCATAGCTTTGTAGATGCCATTTTATATACATTTGCGCCGCATCTAAAATGGTATAAAGTTTTATATAACGATAACTTGATTCTCAGTATATGTACATAAAAACATTATATGTTTAAATAAATTCTCTGTAGCATTGCATGTGTAACTATGTATTTCCTCATATGTAAGGCGGGAATTCTTTTAAAAGATTTTTTTGTCCTTTATTTTTTTACACACGAAATGGAAAAGTAACTGTAAGCTTTGACCTTGTATTAAAAGTGCATAGTAGTAGAAAAAAAATACTACCGCGCTATTCTAATTCTAATTGCTTTTGGTTTTTATATTTACATTTGCAAATGTAGGAAAAAAAACCATTTATAAAAAAAACCATTAGAAAAATAATTTTGAGCTGTATGTTCACTACATTTCTTGCTATGTCCATAGAAAAAAAATTTTTCTTTGATAATTTCGATCTTAAGTAAGTAGTAAAGAATAATTTTCAGTAAATCATTTTAATTAATGTTAAGTGCAGTTGAAAATTATCCCTGTATATTAGGTTCCAAATAATTTGTAAATGAAATACTTTTAATTTCATCGTTTCAGTTGTGAAAGTTTATTTGAAAACACACCATACACACAATTATCAACAAAATTTCAAATAGAATTAATTAATTTCGAAGCCTATGAATTACATCATATATACAACACATACAAATAAAACTGCTTATGAACTGCTAGGCATAACCAAGTCTTTCCTTTCCAGCTAAACCGTTTTCTTCCAGCAGGAGAATGTCGGCGAATGGTGAGTATGCCTCTAAGAGGGTACGGTTCGTGTAATCTGTGAATGGCTGGTTTCGTGTTGCGGTTGGTACGCGGTATCATAGTTTGTTTTGATGTTTTTTTATCAAAGTAGGATATTTTGAAGTTTTTCGGTACCGCGTCGAGAAAAAAACAGGAAATTTCAGGAAGGTGGAATTAGATCAAGTTTTTTTTTTGTTTTTGTTTGACTAAATTGAAGGTAAATACGGAATAAAGTAGAGATAGGTTTCTTTTCCGTATGGTTGTATTTTAGACGCGTTGAAAACGGGCACGCAATGGTGGCTGAATTAATGTAATCAAGCGTAATCCACTTGAGACCTGCGAACAAAATCCTCTTTGAACTGGCTGGTCGACAAGCAGCTACCGCGAAATGTATTACGAGTCCACGGACTGGTTGACCGATTGGGTACCATTCGTTGGCACGAATCAGACTTCACGTCTAGAACCGATGAGAGGTCGGTTCAGATTCCCTTCGGGAAATCTTGCCGTTCGGGTGCGAAGTAAAATCATTACAGCCCATTTTCGAAAAAGGCTTCAACAACCTTAACGCGCTGCTCAATTGTGTACCCCTCCATGGTTGAATTTGTTAAACACTGAAACAAAGAAATTAAGTTGGGCGAAAAACTTGACGTTAAGGTGTGACTCACCGTTAAGATTGTGCATTATGGTTAGATCACCCTTTATTTCGTTCAACTCTAAACAAAATTCCGTTGCCACAGATGTGATTCAAGCCATTCACTTTCGCTTGGATGGCAAGCGTTTAAACTACAACACCATTCGAGCTCATGACTTTTGTTTTCTAGGAATATTTCCATCTGAGAGAATAATTTAGTTTTGTATGAAACTCTATTTGATATTTAATCATATTCATATAACTTGATATCGGTGCTAGCCTGTTTTGGTGAAGTTAACACTCAGACATGCGTGTGATGTATGTATGTTGTTAGGCATTTAATGTGCTATACAAACACTCAACAGTACAATAATTACGTAGCGAGCACGCTAGTGCCACTGAAATTTAATTTAACAACTTTTTGGGCCCGCACACAATTCGCCGAGACTTTCCACATAACTTGAGAGGAATTGTTACAAGTAATTGGGCTAAACGAGTATTTCTGCGAATAAGCTTGTATTAATTAATAATAATTAATTAACATGTGACTGTAAGTAAAAAATGTAAACCAGATAAATTACTCACATTAAGAAGTCGTACATTCATATAAATCAACAATACGGAAGGAAGCTAAATTTAGGATCAAACAACATTTTTTCACATTCATTGCTTGATTTCATACTCCATTTGGTAGGAGTATCATTATATAAAGCCAGCAAATTCCAAATTGTAAGAAAAGAACGAGAAACTAAGTTGTAATGCTTTGAGTCCGAGAACTATTAAACTCAAAATGGTGCAAAATGGATTTCCTAGTTTAAAATATGTCTTGAAATGTTAACATGTTATTCGCATTTAATGATATTGTACTAAAAAAAGAAGACGCTTTTTTACCGAATATATATTCTCGTACATTGGCAGTACTTCAACAAATCAGCCCATCGATGTCAACTGTCACCTTATTGTCAAAGTTGGGAGGTCTTCGCCGCTGTTGCCGTACGTGGGTTCCATTTCTCTATTATAAGTCGTTCGTTATTATAACTTAACAATGATCAAATCAATTACCGATTTTATTAATTATTGGTATTTCCGCTATCTAATGGTGACAGAATTGTACATGGTAGAGAAATGGGAACGCGTAACTATTCGTAAGTGTTCGTCAACTTACTCTCTCCTGCAAATTTTCATAATTGCTCTATTTCAGATGTAATATTCCTTGTATTCTTCTTACTCTTTTGGTATTTCAACTATTCAGTATTGTTATCCTTGACTGGAAGAATTTTCGGCATCACTCCAATTTCTAGTGTCTTACATGCAGCCGCCACGACCACAAAATTCGCAGCCGCAACGTAAAATTGCTTTTACGATTCGTACATGATGAATGTTTTGATTGTTTTTAAGTCACTTAATGTTTGCTTTATTATTTTGTATTCGTTTTCTGTAAGAGAATTTATTTCTTATTGTATATATATAACATAAAATGTAGTTTGGCAAATCGTAAAAGTGTCCCCAAGAGCTGTGCGGACTTGTGAAAAGTTCGATGAATCATGTCAAGTGCTTTGCGATAAGAATGCCATTTGTATTCGCTGTAAGTAAAAGAAGCTATAAAATATATAAACTAATTAAACTTAATGTGCAAACTTTATTTTCGTGTCATCTAAAGCATTTCGCCTAGAGTAATTCTTATTCAACACGACTAACCAATTAGATCAAAGCAATTTGCGATTTTTTCTCAGACCTTGAATTTCGCTTATCAGAAGTGACTTTCTAGTTATGGATGTATGTGGAGTTCAAGTGAAGAGAATTACGAAGTGCAGATTATTTCTTGTACTTGCAGATGCTCTTGGAATAAATTTCTTTTTTGGTTGTGTTTTAACTTCAAACGTGATGATCCCTGTATTCTATGTATGTTTTTTTTTATTTGAGTGGGCTTACGATGCTAATATTTCAAAGCTAATTCTATTAATTCATCTCAATTTTTAGGGGTATCAGACTACATGTATTTATTTTTGTGATAATTCCAAGGAAGGCACCAAGTGGTAGCGGCGGATGCAGTGGCGGCTGTTCAGGGTAAGAATGCTGCTGAGCATTCGCTTATTGATTCAAATAAGTTATTAAGTTTGTTGGATAATGATCTTAGAATGAAAAGCTACTTTACAAGTTTTGAATGGGCTTTCAATAGAAAGTAAAATTTAATTGTACCCTTGAAATATATTTTAATTGGTAAATCATCAATTAATTGACGATTATAAACAATCCTGGTCGAGGCCGCTCACTACTGCATCTAAAGTTTGCATTCTGGCAGGTTCATAGATATATTCATTCATTAATATAATCGAATGAAATGCAACAGGCGAGCCTGTTTAATGTGATACCACATAAAAATCGATGAACGTAAACAAAAATCTACGCACGGGCACGCTCAGCTTACATCATGTTTGAGCGGTCCCAGTTTGGGCAAATTGCTGATGGCCCATAGCAGCTTAGCTTCTAACGCACAAGTTATGCAAGGTATCCAAAGGAAGAACCAAAAGTTCCAATTTTCTTTACACAGATTTGTCGCTTGGATGATGGGCAGGCCCAGCCATCATAGAACAAACGAAAATCGGAAGTTTATTTTGAAACGATGTGTATCTCTCTTCACAGTGGGGATCATTGTGCCCTATAGAATCGCATAACAATAACGTTCATGTATTTATATATCGAATATGTTTATAATTGACTTAGTTAGATGACATGCCAAATTCCCAATTAGATTTCAACGACTTTTTGCGGATCTGAAAAATTTTCAGTAGAGCTCTGAACTTTTGTTGTGAAAGTAGTGCAAGTGAAGTGGACAGCAAAAATGGAGGGCAACGACATCCAGGTAAAAGTATAAAATAAGGAAGAATAGTGCTTTACCTAAAAAAAAAAAAACATTCAGTTCCTTATCGTTCGATGAAAAATTATTTATTTTTGAATCAAGACCATGCCCGGACATGAAAAGTTTAATTATTCGGTATCATAATAAATCAAGATCGGGTGTCGGGTGATTTAAACGGGTTACAAAAAAAAGTCAAAGAAATTGCTCTACAAGTACTATTTATTCATTGTTATGCCCATAGACTAAATTTAGTTCTGCAAGATGCTGTTTGCAAGATAAAAGAATTCCGTATCTTTTTTGTTAATTTACCAGGTTTTTCTACCTTTTTTGGAAACTTTAGAAAACGTACGCTTGTGCTAGATAGAATTTGTGAAAGATGACTGCCAAAGCAATAGTAATACTCTTTGGAATTTTAAGTCGCGAATCATAAAAATTTATTAAATAATAGATTTGATCTGTTGGAAGTTTTTGAAGAAATTTTAGATAGCTATGACATTGACCGTGATCAAGAAGTTTTGCGCGAATCAATAGGATTTAAAAGTATTTCAATGCTTTTGAAATCAATTTTTTGTTAAAAGTATTCAATTTGATCTACCAGCAAACCGATGTAATTTTTATTGTTTTACAGTCAAAGTTCTCAGATATTAATTATTGCAAAAATAGAATCGATACTTTAACGGTACCGGAAACAGAATGCCTATTTTAGAAATATTTTCAAGAATGTTTGCGTCTTAGTAGGGGAACCATCAAAGAAGAGAAAACTGGATCATGATGGCAATTTTGAGCCACCTTTATAGTTCAAGCGGCTGTATGCTGAAATAATAGACTTGGTTATTAACCAATTGGCAGGAAGAATTAACAATTGGAACAAGTTAACCTTTTTAAGCCTTATATGTTGCGAAAAATTTTCAGAGCATAAAAAATTCCCAATTGATCTATTAGTCTCTTTTATTAAATTATCCGAAAACGTTCGAAAAGCAATTCAACATAAAAGCTAATGGTTTTGAAATTTATAAGCTGGCCTATGGCATTGGATCCTCGAATATCAGATCACTCAATTACCCTGGCGCTGTTAAGGACCTTTTACAACAGGCCAGTCAATATCAATTAAAAATACTGGCAGTACAGGAAACGACCTGGACTGGAAACGACATTCAAGACATGAGATCGCACACAATATTCAAAATTGGGAAGCCTACTGGAAAACTGTAGATAGGAAGTTCAAATCGCACGTTATTGATTTTAAGGCCGTCAATGAACGGTTGTGTGCGATCCGTATAAAAGCGAATCTCTTCAAAATTTGGCTGGTTAATGTTCACGCCCCGACCGAAGAAAATGACGAAGAAGCGAAGGAAACGTTTTACAATCACCTGGAAAGACTGGTCGACTCATTGCCCACAAACGACACAAAAATAATTCTGGGTGATTTGAACGCTAAGGTTGGCAATGAGCTATCTCATCGGGGAACGACTGGAGAATTTAGCCTCCACGATGAAACAAATGACAATGACCAGCGCCTGATTGACTTTACATGTTGCAGAAATCTAGTCATACGTTCGGCTTGCTTCCGACATCGACGCATTCATAAAATGACCTGGGTATCACCGAATGGCCTCGAGCATACTTGATGTCCGTACATACCGAGGAGCCAATTGTAACTCAGATAATTACCTGATCAAATTAACCTATCGATGTCAGATGTCAAAGGCATATTCAGCGAAGACCAGCCCGCGACCGTCTTACCAAAATGACAATGACGTCGACAACCTCCCAAGCCCGTATCAATAACCAACTCACCGATGTCTTTGAAACAAATATTGGACTAAAGCAGGGAGATGGGCTGGCCCCATTGCTATTCTATTTGGCTCTGGAGTACGTCATATGGAAGCTACCTGTCGATACGCGATGTACATTACTATACAGTCTTCCACAAAAGTCAAGGTACAGTGATAAATATCATGAAAATTGTTTGATATTTTTATTTAAAAAACCTATAGTGATAAAATTTTTTTGGTATTACTTCAACTATAATCATCACACTTTAAATTCATGTAAAACAAAACGAAATTCTGTCGTATTAATATATTATTACATATGATGTGTTGGAAAGTCAATGAATGAAGTCCACAAAAGTCATGTTACACCTAAAGAAAAATGATACAAATTGTAATTATAGTCTTGCATAGTTATTTGAATTATACTTTTCTTAATATTTTGTCGGATATCCTTTCATCTGAATTACTGACTTCAGTCTTTTAGGCATAGAATATACCAATTTTTTAGTAAATTCGCTGCTGATCCTGGCCCACTCCTCCAATATAACATCCTTAAGCTGCGCCTTGCTTGATATCACTCTTTTTCGGATTTTTGTCTCAAGCTCATTCCAAAGATGCTCTATAGGGTTCAAATCAGGGCTTTGAGGCGGTGTAGCAAGCATGCGAGTATTGTACAATAGCCACATTCGAACTTTATGCCCAGTGTGCTTAGGGTCATTGTCCTGTTGAAACAAGAAATCTTCTCGCATACCTAATTTGGCTGCACTTTGTTTCATGTTGTTTCGTAGAATCTCTAAATAAGAGTTCTGATCCATAGTATTTTCGATGAATGTCAGATTTCCAACTCCAGCAGCAGCCATGCAACCCCAAACCATAACACCACCGCCTCCATGTTTTACTGTTTTAATAGTGTTCTTGGGATTAAATGCTTCTCCTACTTTTCGCCAGACCCTCTTATGCCCATTTACACCAAATATACAAAATTTAGACTCATCCGAAAATAAAACATTATCCCAAAACGTTATTGGTTTGTCAATATATGCTTTTGCAAATGTTATTCTTTTTTGTTTGTTTATGGAACTTACAAGAGGTTTTCTTCTAGGCGTACGAGATGAAAATCCAGCTTCTACGACAGCTCTACGCACAGTTTCTGCGCTAACCTCCTTCTTATCATTAATTCCAAGAGCATCGCAGATTTTTCTACAGCTTAGAAATGGATCTTGTTTTACCATTCGCGAAATTTTTCTCTTGTCCTTTGCACTTAGTTTAGATGGACGACCTGTTCGGGGCACATTTTCCACTCTATTTTCCTTCTTAAATCGATTTATCACTTTTTGAATGGTTGACCGACTTCGCAACACTAGTTCAGCTATTTCAGAATATGATTTGCTCTAATTTGAATGCAGATTAATAATTATTTCACGCTCCTTAATACTCAACTCCTTTCGACACATTTTTTAAAAATTTTATTAAATAAAAGATACACCACGAATACGGACGCGATATTAAAGACAGCGGCCTACGGTTGTTAACTCACTCTGATAATATGAACTTGGGGGATTCCCCTTTTTACAAATAACAGGGCATTTTCTGCAACTGTACCAAGACTTTTGTGGAGTAGAAAAGAGACATTGCCAACAAAAAATTGTTGTCTTCAATGATCATTATTGCCGAATCCCTTTAAATTTATGAAAACTTAAATTCAACAGAACTCGTATTATTACTATTTCATAACTTTTGGTTTTCAAATAAAAATATTGATTCAGTAATACAATTTTCAGTTACCGATTCTCTGTACCTTGACTTTTGTGGAAGACTGTATACGTCGAGCCAAGTAACAGCCTATGCGGATGACATCAACATTCTGTCACGGTCATTAACAACTGCCAAAGAACTCTTCCTGAAACTCGACAGCGAAGCAAAACTAGTAGGGCTACAAATCAATGAAAAGAAAACAAAGCTCATGACGCAGTCGAGGAAAAATACCTCAAATACACAAAATACCACACTTGGCGAATACAGTATTGAGAATGTTAGCCAATTTGTGCATTTAAGCGCAAAAATAACGAAAACGGGCAATGAAAGAGGCGAAATACGCCGAAGAATACAGCTCGCAAATAAAATATTTTATTCAGTATTGACGATTTTGAAGACCAGCTGCATACACAGGAGAACAAAGCTCCAAGTATACAAATCTGTGATAAGACCTGTGTTATGGTATGAGTGTGAAACATGGACCCTAACCCAAGCATCCGCAAATATTTTGAAAGCCTTTGAACGACGGGTCCTGAGGCGAATAATCGGAGCGAAGCTTGATGGGGACCAATGGCGAATTCGATACAACTATGAGCTGTATGGAATTTTTGACGAATCGGAGGTCTCAAGGATTGTAAGACTGCGGAAGCTGCAATGGGCTGGACACATGAATCGTAATCGTTTACTAAATTATTTTAGAACTATTACTTTAGTACAAAAAAATTGTACTAGGTTCCTTTAATATAATTTCAGAAATTTTACCAATTTTTTTTACTAATCAACTTAGAGACAAATTAGAATCATTCTGTAGTAATCGAGCAGCTCGCCCAGGCAGACTGCTCAAGGGACCTTCACGAAAAGAAGCAGTTTCATAATAATAATAACGCAATAAGTGCGGAACAATTTGATACGCAATTTATTAATATTATTATTACCAACTCGAAATAAGCCCCGCCACTATCACTGCTACCATTATCGATAAATGAGCCTATAAGAAAATTTCATTTCATTAACAATAATGTTTCGAGCAAAAAAATCACAATTTACTTATACCAGTTAATCTGAAAAGTGGTCATAATAAACCTGGAATTGAATTTCTAAATCAGTTCAGAAAATCGCTAAAAAATAAAATCGATGATTGCAACACCGTTGCTACGTGATTTAGCGAAGCAATAGCAAAATTTGACTTGGACGAGAATCTTCTGTTACCGCCATCAAGAGGCCCGTAGTGAGAGCTGGTAAATGGAATGAAAACAAAGCACGGACTCGCATTTTGAATGATGCGTGGGATAGCAGTCACATTGGGGGGTTCGAATCTGAAACTTAATGAGTCAAGAGGGTACTTGGCATGACGTTGCGTTTCCCATGAATTGCCATCAGTAATTTATCAAATAAGTGTTTTTGCTGTTTGTCGAAATAATTAAATTCAACCTCTTAACTGAAGTGATATGATAGCACCGTGCGATGATCATTCTCGACAAGAGAATTCATCATTCGTGAGTCAGTTCATAGCGAGTGAAAAGTTATGTCTTCAGCGGTCTTTCTGCTCGCATCCGCGCAAATCATACCCTCAATTTGAATCAAATCGGCAGTGGAAAAGATTAATAACTAAGTGAAATTCCGCTAAATTTATCTGTGAGATTTGACCATGTAAAGTAGAAATTTCTCGTCCAAGTGCAATAAATACGCTTTCCGCAATAAAAGTTAGCAACTTTAAATGATCGCCATGAAAGAGCGACGAAGAAAAAAACGGAATGCGGAAATTGTGGCTTTAAGGAGTTCCAGGCAAAAATTTTATTGTGTGGAAATGAACAAAGCACCTTAGGATTTTACAAATACTAGCGGCATTTCAAACTTGCGCTCATAATTATCGGCTCTCTTTCAATCGTTTCCACGCCATCAAATCGAATGCTGTGAATCTCAAAATTATCAAAATATCTAAAACCAAGATGAGCCGATGGCAACGATCGAAATAAGAGACATGTCTGGCCCAGGTAGAAGAGGCCATCAAAAGGGAGTCCCCTAGCGTGGGCAAGATCAAAGTGAGGCTGACACTAGAAAACTAAAGGAGACAACGTATGGCCATAATTGACGTGACCGAAAAGGACGCCGAACAATTTCTGAATAAGGACAAAGTAAGAATAGGGTGGGTTGCCTGCAGGATACGGTGAAGAGCAGCGCCTCTTTAATGTTTCAAATGCCTTGGCTATGGTCACACCATACAAGCATGCGATAGGAGTTCCCTATGTGAAAAATGCGGTGAAATGGGACATAAAAGAAAAGAGCGTAAAAAGGAGGCCCTCTGTATTCTTTACAAGGATGCTGATCCAAGACTGAGTTTTGGACATGTCTTGGGATCAGGGCAATGTTGGGTTTTCCAAGAAGCCCAAGCCAATGCAAAATCAGAACTTTGATGATCCGCATCCTGCAGCTAAACTTACACCGCAGTACAACCACCCAAAATCTGCTCAAGCAGTTTTCGAAGGACATGAAAGTCGGGTTTAGGCTGCTGAGTAAGCAACACCATGATAAAAGTTCGGCATCATGGTATCCTGATGAAACTGGTACTGGCACTATCTTTGTTCAGAATAGTGATTTCCAGGCGGAGAGCTGTGGACGGAGAGATGCTTTCATGTGGATTTGGTTCTCAGGGGCCACCTTCTTTCATGTGTACCTAACGCCGAGCGAATCGAAATCATCTTTCCAAGCCAAGTTTAATGTTTTGGAGGGCGCTATCTCGAACGCAGATGGCAACGTGCTCGTCGGGGAGGACTTCAACGCTAAAGCAATCAAACAGATCCGCGGGGAAAACGAATCCTGGAAATGGCGACCAGGATGACATTTGTTGCACTAAACACCGGAGAAACGCTGACTTTCCGTCGTATTGGCTGTGAAAGAATCATACCGGACGTGACATTTGCCTCGGAGTCCTTAGTACGGGTGATACGAAATTGAACAGCACTAGAGGACTGTTAGCCAGTGATCTTCAGTGCATTCTGCTTGAGATCAGTGGTGTTGTCTCCCGACGTCCGTGCTCTTGACTTTCTACAATTAGGTGGAATATCGGAAAGATGAACGTCGAGAGGTTCATCGAGGTGCTCATGGCAAGTGCCCCGCTGCAGAGAGATTCACAGGGAACGGTAGAACTGGCAGCTTTAGACGTGGTGAACTCAACTATGAGCATCAACACGACTGCTTGCAACGCTTCTATGCCCCGTTGAAAACTCCGGCACCGCAAACCCCCAGTGTAGTCGCTAAAAAGCGGAGGGACAGTCACAAGCTTCAGTGTGAGGCTCAACGGGCTTGGAACCGTGGCAACCAGATAGCAGCATATAAGACGCCAGGTAGCAGCATATAAGACGCTGGCATGTTGGCAAGATCTAGTGGACAATGTGAACAAGGATTCGTGGGACGTTGGCTACAAGCTAGTTATGCGGAAGCTTGGTGCCCTACGTGATAGAGCGGGCACTCTTCCCCGCCCATCCCGTCCATATTGACGCTGTCCATGGCAACACAGCAGTCGAGTGTCCACTCTTCACACAGCCGGAACTGGAGGAGGCAGTCTTTTTACTGAAAGCGAGGAAGGCTCCAGGTCTAGATGGTGTTCCAACTGAGGTGTTGCAGCTTGTTTATCAGCATTGTCCTGACTTGCTGCTCAGCATATTCAATGCTTGCTTACGGGACGGGTTTTTCCCGGTACGATAGAAGGTCGCGAGGCTTGTGTTGATCAGCAAGGGGAAGGGAAATCCCGGATCGCCGTTTGCATACCGCCCGTTGTGTATGCTAGACACTGCTGGGAAAGTGCTAGAGAAACTCATCAAGGGAATACTCATTGAGGCGATTCATGCTGCTTGGGACCTATCTCTTTGCCAGTCTGGCTTTAGAGCAGGACGTTTCACCATTAATGTGGTTATCAAGTTCCAGAATATCTAGTGCTGCTTTTGAGGGACTACCTGAAGAATCGAAGCCTGCTTTACGACACCACACAGGGGCAACCAAGGATTGAACACTAGTTAACAATGAATCGAACAAAGAGAACTAGCAAGAATAGAACGAAAATGCTCACGAAGAGACTCTAGTACCGGAGCAAAATCCGGCAACAGCTCAAATCTCATCAGCTGCACCAAGGACATCGATGAGTGGTCGCATCATCGAAGTACCAAGTCGGCTCAACTTATAGCCGGAAAATGCCATGATATGGAATGTTGATATAAACACTCACACAGTACACAAACACATACTACTCAACTCCAAGCGCACAACATTCAGTTAGTCATCTGAACAGACACACGACACTAGTATTTCATGCATCGTTTTCGCACTTAGAAATTTATCCATAGTTAAGGCGCCGTGTGCTTGCTTTGAAAATTCAAAATTCTTCCTGTTTTTCGCAATTTCTCCTCAAAACGAAAACTTTCATATTCACGCACTCGCATAGGTTCGGTCAAAATCGTGTCAGTGAAAGGTTGATGTGTCTATCGCCAAAGCTCATGTAAAAGAAAGATAAAATGACGGAATCAGCAAGGAAAATTTATTGGGCGTATGGATGCTACTGAAAGTATTCATGTGCAAACAATCAATATTTTGCAAAAATTTCGTTTTTGAAAAATGATGTTCAGTTCAATATGATAGGACCAAAATAAAAATTTATACAATGCATGTTTGTATGAAAGCAGTGTATATTTGACTGTTCAAGGTGAATGTTTTGCATTCTAAAAATTACTGCAAAAATTTATCGAGGTTTTTGTAGGTACAACACAGTATTATATGAAACTATTGATTAGCACAATAGAGATAGATCTAATTATTAGTTTCAAGAAAACAAATTGTACACATTGTTATGAATGAAAATATAACTCCTTTCATAATCCTGTATTGTTTCCTCCATATTTTCATATACAAACGAGACGTGTGATCGGGGTTCTTCAATAAGAGCATTTTACTCTGAAATTTGGAAAGCTAAAATACTCGGGAGCAACTAGCTGAAGCCTTTGATGCAACTATTTTTATGTTTTTTATTTATAATGGATCCGATATTCGAATGTTTCTGGTGAAGACTTGAATACATTTTCCATACAACTGCTGAAAAAGACAAAGGAAAAATAAATTGTAGGACTTAATAATTAACTGAAAGTGAAAGAGATTGCCGCTTCTGAAAATACTTTAACTGCAAAATAACGATCCATTAGAAAAATTTATAATCAGCTATTTGGAAAGATTGTCACAAATTTTTTTTGTACATAACGTTTATGTAAACTAATTTGATTTAAAAAATATAAATGTGTTAAAAAAGCGTTTTAGTTTGAGCGAAAAATTTTGCTTATTGTGACATGACGATTTTATAAGTTAGCTAAATTATTTGAATTCTCAAAAGAATTAAAATGATAAACTATTATTCTTAAAGTGAAATTTAAGACTCGCCTTCTCCTATGGGGAGACCCACATAAAAACATTTGAAAAAAAGTTGACACTCAAACTTACAAGAGGCCATCAGTTCTGATATGTGCACCACGTAGCTGCTGTAGTTTCAGATTGATGAACAGGCAGGCCCGGACAGACAGATCTGATTTCGACCAGTTTTTTATATGAGTACGTCATTGGTTTTTCCATCAGGGGATGTGCCCCAAAAGTTATGAAATACTCGTACATCGAGGCAAAGACCAGTTTTTATTAGTTCCTTTGATGTTTGTTTTGAAACAGTTTGCAATGCAATCGGTTAATTTTCAATACCATACTTGACCGCAGCATAACTGAACATTTTTGGATATAATAAGCTTTTTACTAGAGCTGCATAGCTGATATATGATTTCCTCTTACTAGTTCTTCCAAAATTTGAAGTCGTCAGAAGTGGCCTTTGTAACTCAAACCACTTACTTGAATTCAATTGTAAAATCGTATCTCGTTCGATACTGGCTCGGTTTTGAACATTTATCTGTGAAGTGTTCAAGAATCTCGATTTCGCAATCAGGAAAGCTTCGTTCTCTATATCAGGCTTCGCGCAGGAATCATCATAGTCGACGTCATCCCTTGCTATCTTAGAAGTATGTAATCGCTGTCATTCTATCATGCCTGTTCTGTAGGATGGACTTTTTCTGAAGATTTTATTACGTATTGTAGAATGCGTGCATTTGGTATTGAATGCTAAGACCGTGACACAACAGCGACTTTGGTAACCACATCTTGCAGAAAAATTAATACGCTTCTCTTTCACAGCTTTTGCGACAACGCAGTTAAATGATTCAACTATACTGCTTTGGACATCGTGAATTAGGCTCCGTGATTGTTGTGTTAAGTAATAAGCCACTTTTAAAATTTGTGGTAACAATCAAAATTCTGTCTGGAAGAAAGTTCTGCTCGCTTGTTACTCGTTTGCAATAATATGACATACATTTTCGGTTATCACCAAACACATGATATGGACCATTTATTATATCATCCTTCAAAATTACAACTTTCCGTGCAAAGTCACAATATTCGATTTTACAATGTCTAGTTGCTGCATTCATCACGGATCTAAGACGACCTAAATTACTGTTTACGATTCTTCTAAGGTGTAGAGGGAACACTGTGTTGCAGGATATACCCTTTAACTTTCGGCAATAGTTCCGAAATAAATGATTCTTGCACTAAATTTTTTCCACTGTACGTCCCTAATAGGGCGCAGCTTGAAGGATTTTATTATAAGTAGAGGAATTTCCATCGGCAATCATTCGAGAATAGATTAATCCACGCTAATGCATTGAAGTTTTGAAACCTTCTAAATGAATATCTGATTCCATACTCGTGGAGCTTCCATGATGATTCTTGAAACATATATGGTTCGGAAGATGTTTGCATTTATTTTCAGCTCTTTTACAAATCAAGCTCTTTTACAAATCAAACAAAATTTGTTTTTGGTTTTCATGAAAAGAACTTTTTTGGAAAAATGTCCAATGACCGCCACTATGCCAGAAAGTGCCGAATAATTTGTCCCGTTCGATCTTTTTGCCCAGCACCCATGCGCCACCACTGTTTTAAGCGGTGTGCCATGTTTGTCGACATTTCCTTCTGCTCTTGCATGATCCGCTTCTTGTTGGGCAGCCATCACCATTGATTTTTCGGGTACTATATCCAACTATTCGCAAACTCTTCTCTGAATTTTCCTAAAGGTTCTTTTGGCCATGAAAGAAATAGCTCATCTGAGCCATTTTAACCTATTCCTACAGAATGTACAGCTGTCACTGTGGAAGCATTAATGTCGATGTCGTTATCACCATTAGGCTTTATTGTCTTTAAATCTAAATATGAGCCACAGTGGTTGCACTTTAATTTGAATCTGGATTCCAGCCCGTTTCTTAATTCAGATATTATATTCATAGATAAAAATGAGCACCCGAATCGCAAAGAGTGGTGGGAAGTCTCTTTGACTTGAGTATTGGAAATCAACAATCCGTCGACCAACTACAGGGTTTTCCAATAAAAGATGTTATTTCGATATGAAAAGAAAAATGCCATTTTTTAATATAAATGATCGTTTTTTTCATTATAAAGAAGAAGGTATACCGTTAATAGTGAAAAATAACATCAGGCAAATGACCACCACGACCACGCTTATAGGACCATATCCTTTTCATGAAATTTTCCATAACCAAATCGCAAAGTGACTGCCCTATGTCCTCGATCTCGGTGGGCGATTATGATCACCTCTTCGAGAGATAACACGATCCGGAAACTTTTCCCGTAAAAGATCAATGGTTGCGTTGCTTGTGTGGCACGTAGCGCCGTTTTATTGAAAGTAAACGTTGTCCAGATCAATACCATCTAATTCCGGCCATAAAAAATCATTAATCATCTCTCGATAGCGCAATCCATTCACCGTAACTGTTGCTCCAACCTCATTTTCGAGAAAGTAAGGTCCAATGACTCCACCGGATCATAAACCGCACCAAGCAGTCACACCTTGAGGAAAGAGAGGCTTTCCAACAATAACTCTTGGGTTACCCGAGCCCCAGCTGTGACAATTTTGCTTGTTGACGAAGCCATTGTAGTAATCGAGTAGATATGCTCTGGCATCGAGACGCTTTGCAGCAGAAGCAAAAGTCTCCACAACAATCTCAACATCCATTGCAACAATCTCATAACCCTCTACAGGCAACTCAAGACACGTCAAAACAAATTAAGAAACCCAAATACAATATTGTGTTAACTTCCTGCCGGACAAGGGTGCATTCTTCGTAAACTACGTAATCACCGCAGCGTTTATCGGTACTTCATTGGAATTGATTCGTTTCCCTGAATTGATTGTTTATGTGTGGGAGCTATGCACAGCCAAATCCCGTGCAGAAATTCAGTACATATGTAAGTCCATTTTGATTGAATTTCCTTTCGGAATTCATTACGCTTGGACTGTAATGGTTTTCACAACAAGCGTAGTTTACAGCGTAGCTTGCCCCCTAATCATGCCATTCGCTATGGCTTACATTTGCTTCAAACACTTTGTCGATCGACATAATTTATTCTTTGCATATGGCCCGAGCAACATGGTCAGTCGAAGTGGTAGAAAAATCCACTCAACTGCCGTGACAATGACTAAATTTTCTGTGATACTTTTGCTGACGATTCTTGCTGCAATGGCAGTTATAAGAAGTCAAGGCATTGACGCTCGAGCAAGAGTTCTCATTCTTTCATTGTGCATGTCATTAACGTTGTTTGCTTTCATGTCACCGATCAAGCGTTGCACAATGCGACGACCTAGCATTCCTGATGACCGATCTCCCGCACCTTTGTACGTCGCCGATGTACTTTTTGCACAGCAAGCTTCTGCGGTTCACGCAAACTACGCGGGATACGGATCAGATACCCGAATTGAATTGACAACGGAAAAAAGGCGGTGATAATGTTTCAGTGGATATTTAAGACAAGTTAAAAGCAACACTAAAATGTGATATTTCAAGCTACAGCCGAACTCTGAATATTTTCATTTAATGCTATTAGAGATAATAAGAACAGACAGGATATTAATAACGCATGTAATAATGTTCCATTCGCCGATTTTAATCAACAATTTAACGTAAAATAAAAAAACGTGATCGTAATAAAACTTAATAAGAATAAGTGCAATGTATCTCTTAAACGCTTAATATACGTATTCTAAATAATGCTTACTCATTCCTAAAGTAATTCATATTGTCCTGAAAACCGTTCGTGAACGCTAGCATTAATCCGATTTGAAAGTGTTCCGTTCTAAAGAACAATAAGCAATCTCAGTTATGTTCATAAGATCAAACAAAGAATCGATTCAAATTCATACACAACAACGAAAAGGAGTTCGGTTGTATGCGATTTATCACAGAATATCATTTTTAAGGTGCCTCAAGCTGCCTTTGCACATGCGTATAAACGATACAACTAAAATACACAACACTTACTGTACATAAAAATAATGTTACATCAGAGTGTAACTCGCATAGCTTCAGCCAGCATATTTCCGGAGAAACAATTGCAAACGTTGAAGCAACAACAAATGCTTCAAGCACAGCAAATGCAACAAATGCTAGAGATGAATCGTTCGGGAAACTGGCTAAGCGGTAAAACGAGAATTTCACGCGCTAGCTATTGTGGATAGATTGGGATGAGTGGAGTGGACGGGAGTCGAGTTGCAACCGCGAACGCGCGTGGACGGGGGAATTGAGAGAAAAGCGAGCAAGTAGCCGCATCGGACATTTGTGAAATTTTCAATAAAAACAACTTGACTTTGTACAGTTTCTGCCACCAATCACAAGTTGCAGCCTCTTATTTCGTTGGAGTGTCAAATGCGAACGGAAATAATGGCCGAGTTAGTGAAAAACCATCCAACATTGTGATATACAAAGTTGAACGCGGGTGACAGAATTGAATTACTGACGATGTTAGTGGCGGCTTCGTCGTAGGGAAAGTTGGTGTGAACGGAATTGAGAAACTCTTTGGAAATTAAAGAGAAATGCAATTGTTTGACAAGTGCAACCTGGAGGTGAAGTGCTTTGTATGTGCGCTAAGGAAATACGGTTGTACGTCTGATCTAGTGGAAAAACTATGAGGAGATGAACGTTGGAAAGCCGTGAAGGCTGCAGTGAAAGGCTTAGAGGAAATGAAACTCCGTTTGAATTACTGTAAAACGTTTGGCGTGGAAAAGAACGTGGTACTGGATACAAGTCTTGTTCGTGGCTTAGACTATTATACTGGCGGATATATGAATGTGTGTCGCATCTTTAATGGCAATGAAATAACAGTGATTGATTCGGATTGTGTTGATGCGCTCGGAACTTAATACAATTATTTCTGAGTTAACTTCTAACTGCAATACAGAGTAGAGTACACTTTTCCGGAGGTTTTATACATAATAGTAGAATGTTAATTAGAATAAACATTTTTTTGACCAGTGCAAATGGCTGAAAATTCTCTAAAGTAAACTATTTAAATCTTATTTAAATCTTCAGGTGATTGTAAAGAAATTCTCGCTTTAGGGATAAATTTATTAATTTTTTGTGCGAATGTATTTAATGAACGTTTCAGTGGACTTCCCGCATTTGTCACCGAGCGCTCGAAGGACCATGTGGGGTAAGTACCCTTTTATTGCGTAAAATTTTTTCCTTTTATTTATATTGCAAATGTTGTGCATGTTTTCGAATTTAAATTTTATTACGGAGAATTTCTCCTTGTATTTATATTGCAACGGTTGTGCATTTATCGAATTTAAATTTTATTGCGGAGAATTTCTCCTTGTATTTATATTGCAACTGTTGTGCATTTATCGAATTTAAATTTTATTGCGTAGAATTCCTCCTTGTATTTTTATTGCAACTGTTGTGCATTTATCGAATTTAAATTTTATTGCGTAGAATTCCTCCTTGTATTTATATTGCAAATGTTGCACATTTATATAAATTTAATCGTATTGCGTTAATATAATGGAGTGTTAAAGTAACGCCAATTTGGTCTTTCCTTTCCTCAAATTCTAACTGGGTATAGGACCCGGTACGGTGGCAGGCTTCCACCTCAAAACATGAGCCAGCCACCAGGTACTTAATAATCCTTCTTGTTTCAGGTGACGTCGTGGGTTGAGTGGCCCAAGCAGAGTGCCTCTTTATGGCATAGAGTTATGCAATCAAATTGTATAATTCTATGGCGTAAATTGGTCACCGGGGTACTCCCCTTCTGATGGGAAAGTTCATGCAATTCAAGTTGTATGAGTTTTCCACTCAGAAGAGGAATACCTGGCCACTTCAACAAGATATATATGGATTTATTCCGGTTGGGTGGGTGCAAAGGGGCTCCACCACCACCCGTTTGCCCCTCTTTCATTTGTGGGCCATGAACTTCGTCGGGTAATGACGGGGTCACCCCACGTTCGCCTTTCTTTTCAGGTTCCCCTTGTTCTCATAACAAGCTCTAATTCCCTCGATGTAGTTATCTACTCTTTTTGCGACTTCGGTCGCCTCTTGATTTCCAGCAGTCCAATTCGTGAATGCGAAATATTTTTGTAGTGGGTCCTCGTGCTGGGGAAATGAACCCGCCCCACGACACCGCAATGCTAGCCTGCCAGCGCATTCACGCGTCTCCAGACGAGGGCATTCTCGGCAGATACCGACACCTTCTTCTGCCGAGGCAGCAGACCATCGCTGCAGTCCTTCACGGACATTTTTGAACATCATTATTCACTACACCATCGAGGTGGAAATGGGCCTCATCACTCAAGATAATTTTTCGATGGAATTTCGGATCATTTTCATGCATTTCAAGGACCCAATCAGCAAAGATACGACGTTGTTGATGATCGACTGGCTTGAGTTCTTGTGTTAACTGATCTTTATAAGCCTTAAGACCCAAATCTTTATCCAAAATACGGTGTAATGAAGTTTGTGGAATGCATAATTCCAAAGAACGACGAGGAACGGACAAACCTGGGTTTCCTTCAACACTTTTGGCGACAGCAGCAATATTCTCGGCTGTTCTTGAGTGACGTGCACGGGTTTTATTCTTCACATCACTAAGTTGTCCCAACAGCCCGAATTTTTCCACCAATTTCTGTATCGCGGTCGGACAAGGTGCTTCGCGACGACCCAAAAATGTTCGAGTTTACGAACCAATTTAATTAGTGGCGTAGTTTCTACTTATCAAATGTCAAAAAATGTCAGCTTCAAAAGTGACATCTACCAAAAAAGCGGGCTGTTCAAAATAACACCTCTTATTGGAAAACCCTTTATTTTTGGAGTATCACACTAAATTATAAAATACGTAAAAAGCATTTTTTCTTTCAGAAATATTTAATAGAAATTTTTTAACAATTATGTTGCAGAAGTGCTCAAACATATCTGGAATTTTTCAGCTATCTGACAATGTATAACAGTCAAGGGTACTATCCGAATTCATGGAAAAATCTTAGTCAGGAATGATGGAAAGAAACTACAACCCCTTAAAGGATTTAGGTCGACCCATTATACATATATATATATCCCATTATACATATATATATATATATATATATATATATATATATATATATATATATATATATATATACGAGTATATATATATATATATATATATATATATATACGAGTATATATATATATATATATATATATATATATATATATATATATATATATATATATATATATATATATATATATATATATATATATATATATATATATATATATGTAACACATTGTAGCAATCGAGCAGGTTGTGCATAGGAACTGCTCGAGAAACTTACAAAAAATGTTGAAAAATCACGGCATCACTATGCTGCCCACAGATGATCCGGGTGGAACGGGAGCTACTAAAACCAAATCTCCTCATCGTACTATGGATGGATCAAAGCTGACACCACCCGAAAATCAGACTAGAAATACAACAAGCACAATGATTGATCATCATAATCTTCGGCATCGGTTTGATTACGACAAATCACGGGATTCACTGGTATCCTTCGCAGTAGATAATCTAACAAAAGTCGATTTTACAACACGTATATACCATCCGAATATAAACAGTAATGGATCGATTTGTCTCGATATATTAAGATCTCAGCAGCTCTAACTATTTCAAAAGTTTTATTATCAATTTGCTCTCTGCTCTGTGATCCAAATCCAGATGATTCCCTCGTACCAGAGATTGCAAGAATATATAAAACCGATCGGGAAAAATATAATGAATTGGCACGAGAATGGCCTACAGCAATAAAAACAACATCAAAACAACAACATCAGCGATGCAAAACAGCTACAATAACATCTTTTGAAGAGATTGGGAAAATGGAAAATGATCTATGCAAAAAAAGAGAACAAAACATCAAACAATTTTAAAGAAATGCAGAATAGAATGGGGAAAATATACAAAAAAAAAAACACGATTGAGAAGAAAATGTGAGAGAAAGAAGAAGAAATAAAAATTAAAAAAAAAAGATTTAAGTTTAATTTAAAATGCTATTGATTAATATACGTGGAACATAAAAACATTAATATAAATCCAATTTTTCAACAACCAAAAATGTTGCTGTAAATAAATGCTCGATTCGAATTCGGCGCGGGCAAAGGGTTAAAGAAAATTCATGCATACTATAGACCAGATCTACGAATGTACTACACAACCAGCAAATCATTTCCATCTAGAAAATTCCACTATGACTTGAACGTACTCAGCTCATCATAATCCTAGACATACAAAATATACATTTACAGTCATAGAATTGTCAGCACAAATCTTATCAGTGAAAGACTCTCCTTGAAAGGCAGGAGAAACAACAATCAACCCAACGCAACTGCGTATTCCATCTATCCCATCAGTGGATGCACATTTACATTCAGGTGCCGTCGCACAAATCATGTACGCTCAAAACCTGAAGCCACAGCAATAACTTCAAAAACCTGTATTGCACTTACACCACGATAGCATAAGCGACAATTAAGATGGACTTGCAAAGTGTGCAGGGCTCGAAATGGAGGATTTGGGATGTTGTTGCCGAGGAGTCAACGAGAAGACTTGGCTGAGTACGAGCGTCACGGCCGGGGAGATATCGGAGCGGACAGCGGCCTGGGTTGTACCGGAATCTAGATTTACCCTTTTGATAGAAGATAGATTGATCGGGTCGTTTTACTCTTGGTCTTCCGATTGTGAATGTTATCTTCCGCGTTATTGCGTGTGAAAAATAAAGTACATTCCCTTCTGCAATTTTGCAGTGCCGGAAATCTCCCTAAGGATTTGCTTTTCGAAAGAACCTCCGAAGAGCTTTCCCGTGAAGTGAAAGAAACGCTCTTGCCCCCTTGAGCGGAATCCCTTCGAAGTCCAAATGGAATTTACGAACTTGAATTGTGTTTGGTGCTGGGATCTGAGTGTTTATGCGCTAATTTTAAATAAGTGATTTTATTTGTTTGCGTTTGTGAACAGTGTGGTGACCTTAATCTAGTGCCTCCCTTATTTTGATGCGGATAACAGAATCTGTGTGGATTGTAACGTTTTATCTTGTTCGGGTTGGCTTGGCTGTAACTTGTAGAGGTGTGGAAACTGCTGTTGAGGAAATCGGGGAAACTGGGAACTGAATCTTCATAACTGTTAGCATTTCAACCAAACACCACCAAAACGTCAAAACTAGGTACAACAAAAGACTAAGAGTTAATCATCTGATTTACTCGCTTCGTGTCCAATTCAGCAGCTGAGATTGTTTTTACCTCAGCAAGTATCTTTTTTGTGGCAGTGTTCACAATCTTGGAAAAGCGAAGGATTATCTTGAAAAAGCAAAGGATCATCTTGAAAAAGCGAAGGATTATCTTGAAAAAGCGAAGGATTATCTTGAAAAAACGAAGGATTATCTTGAAAAAATGAAGGATTTTAAGCTAGGCAAACGAAAAGGTTGACGTGGGTGTCGAAGCACATGTGTGACGAGAAAAATAAAAATTGTGGTTGGAAATTCTTCCTGCAACATTCGAAATAAATAAAAGTCGGAAAAAGAACGTAATCGAACGATAAATATTCTGATAGCTGTGCAGGGACTGTATCTGGCGATTCTGATTCAAACTCTGCCAATAATTTTGAAATCGATGATTATCATAAATTCTTTTTTTTTTGTGAGTGTCCCATGCCCAATTATTTAAATAATATACCTGTAGATGCCCAGTTTGAATGCCACGACTTACTCAAGTACCCTTTTGATTGATTTCAAATTTTTTGATAGAGGTTTCAAATTTTTTTATATACATATAATGTTTTTTTAACATATTTCAAATCTTATATGCACTTTACTTTACATCTACATACAATAATGGGCTTAGGAAACAAAACAAAAATTCATAGGGACGGGGTTTGACATACTTTATGAATAGAGGAAATGAGTCTCTTACATTGACATTAATAGAATCACACTTCTGTTCCCTTGTTTCTCTTTTAATTCTTTACATCTATGTTTAAATAGTTACAGAAGAAGATTAGATTTATTAGTAGTTTGTAAATCATTAAGATCGGGTTCAAACTTGATATTGCTTGTGCTTGAGAATTTTCGCATCGAATTTAAATCTTGAAATTGTTGCGTGTAGAAAAATAAAATGAATTCTTAACTATCAAATGAAATCGGTCTTTCCTTTCCTTCTGTTCTGACCGGGAACAGGACCTGGTACGATGGCAGGCTCTCAACTCCAGACATGAGCTAGTCATCGGGCACCGACTAACTTCCTTTTGTTTCAGGTGACTTCGCGGGTTGAGTGACCCAAGCAAGGTGCCGAATTGCAAAATTCTATGGCATAAATTGGTCACCGGGGTACTTCTCCTCTGATGGGAAGGCTCATGCAAGTTAAGTTCTATGAGTTTTCTACTCAGAAGAGGAATACCTGGCCACTGCAACATTTATGGATTTAGATCCGGTTGGGCGGGAGCGAGAGGGCACCATCACCACCCGGTTGTCCCTCTCTTATTTGTGGGCCATGAGCCTCATCGGGTAACGATGAAGTTACCCCAAGTCCGCCCATTTTTACTTGTTTCACTTGTTCTCTGAACAAGTCGTTTTCCCTCGGTATGGTTGCCTACAATTTTTGCGACTTTGGTCACCTTTTTTTTTTGACCCCAGAAATTCGTGAATGCGAAATCCTTTTGTAGTGGGTCCTTGTGCTGGGGGAATGAACACGACCCATGACACCACAATGCTAGCCTGCCAGCGCATTCACGTGTCCCCAGACAAGGGCATCCTCAGCGGATATCTTCACCTTCCTCTGCCGAGGCAGCAGACCATCGCTGCAGTCCTTTACGAACATTGGATAATACCTATTCACTACAACATCGTTCAATAAGTCCCGAGACTAACAACGAAAACAACATTTTTTTTTCAAAAATAATTTTTATTCATCCATATAATCTCTTTTTAGGGTGATACAATCTTTCTAACGCCTTCCCAACATTTATACGAGTATACCATGTTCATAGAAGGATTTATCCTTTGCTTCAAAATAGGCTTCAGTTTCGGCAATGACCTCCTCATTCGAGCCAAATTTTTTCCGTAGAGCATTTTTTTTGAGATCAGCAAAGAGCCAGTTGTCGCTGGGGGTAAAATCTGGCAAATACGGGGGGATGGGGAAGCAAAGCAAAGCCCAATTCGTTCAATTTTTCCATTGTCGACTCGTTGCTGTTTTTGTCCCACTGAAAGCAATCGCGGCACCCACTTGGAAAAAACCTTTTTCATGCTCAATTTTTCATGAAGGACTGTAAATATGCTTCCAGATGATATCTGTGTCATGTCTGTAATTTCACGGACTTTCACTTTGCGGTTTTTCATTACAATTTTTAACACCACTCACATTTTCCTGTGTAGCGGCTTCCAATGGCCTACCCGAACGTTCCGCATCGTTTGTGTCCGTACGACCACGTTTAAACTCAGCATACCAATGACAAATCGTTGGTTTCGATGGAGAGGAGTCCGGGTAATGTTTTTTAAGCCATTGCTGGGCTTCTATGGTATTTTCACCCATTAAAAAACAATTATCAACACGCAAAACTCGCTTTTTTCCATTCTTCAAACAAATTACAAAGGGACTACTCTAAACTCGATAACTCTGCTGTTTGTGATCCGATCGACGTGAAATTTTTACACGTTTCATGAAAACGTGGCCACTCTATGGAAACGTGGCCAGTTTGTGTAGTGTTATTGCCTACAGGGAAAGTAAACGGATGTTTTCACTAAAATCACGGTTTAGAATTAAAACACAGAATTACGATTATTCGCCATTTATTGAGTGAGCTGTTTACTGAACGACGCTCTTAGCAAGAGTGACAAACTAATGGAAAATCAGTACATAATAATTAATGGTACGTAGTTATGACGTACAGATGTCGCTTGGTTCTTCGCAGATTCGCTACATATACGTTCCCCCTAAGAATTGTCAATCAGACAATTGAAATGTCACTTGTTTGTTGTTTGTTGATTTGCGTGGACCAGAATATGTTTTAAGTAGTGGCTGTCTTCTCTCCTCGTAATTGACGAAAGGTGATGGCGTTGTTTCCTCGATGTCTTGATTAGCCTGCTCATCGGTGACAAATTCTCCCGGTATTCGCAGAGTCGTTCCATATACCATTTCCGCAGCGGAGCATTTTATATCCTCCTTGTAGACTGAGCGCAGACCCAGTAAGACAGTTTTTAACGCTTGTAACCAAGTGGTTTCTTCGTGGAACATTAACGCTGCTTTTAAGGATCGATGGAACCGCTCGATCATGCCGTTTGATGAAGGATGATACGCAGTTGTCCGAATGTGCTTACACCTTAGCAGCTTTGACAGCGCGTTAAATAACATGGATTCGAACTGACTCCCACGATCGGTAGTTAATATTCTTGGCGTTCCGAGTCGCGCTACCCAGTGCGTATAAAAGCTTAATGCTACTCCTTCTGCCGTTATATCGATGATTGGAACCACTTTCGTCCATTTCGAGAACCTGTCGATCATTGTTAGAACGTATTTATAGTTGTTAACAATAGGTAACGGTCCAAATAAGTCTATATGGACATGGTCGAAACGTTTATCTGGTGCTGCGAATTGCAGTGGAAAGGTTGTAACGTGTCGGCTAATCTTCGATCTCTGACATTGAATGCATGCCTTTGTCCAGCTGGCTATGTCCTTTTTCATATTTGGCCAGACAAATTTTGTTCGTAGCAAACGGCTAGTTGTTTTTCCACTTGGGGCGATAGTCGATGTACCGAATCAAATGCTTGATTTCGAAGGACCTTCGGTATATACGGTCGTGGTGTTCCTGTTGATATATCGCAGTACAGGTAACTTCCTTGCGTCCTTAGTTTTTTCAGGTCCAGTGAAGTTTCAGAACTCAATAATGTTTTAAGTTCTTCGTCCTTTTCCTGCTCTTTAGCTACCTCTGTTAAATCGATTGAGGTATTCCCTGCAATTGCGCCGACTCGCGAAAGTGCATCAGCAATTGTGTTGGAGTCCCCTTTGACGTGAATTATATCGGTGGTGAATTGCGATATATATTCCAATCGACGCGCTTGTCGGGGCGAATCTTTTGACGGCATTTGATTAAACGCGTAGCATAATGGTTTGTGATCTGTTCTAATAAAAAATCGATGTCCTTCCACTCGATCGCGAAAATATTTGATTGCAGAGTAGATGGCTAGTAGTTCCTTGTCGTAAACGCTATAGTTCAATTGTGCCTTATTTAATTTCTTGCTAAAGAATCCGAGTGGCTGCCATTGATTGTCCACTAATTGTTCCCACACGCCTCCCATAGCGAAACTCGACGCATCCGTTGTGATGGCTAAAGGTGCGTTTTTTACGGGATGCGTTAGCATTGTTGCGTCCGCCAACAACTGTTTGCTCTTCTCGAAAGCCTCAACCACACTAGGAGTCGATACTACTGGCCTTTTATCGTTTTTTCGCGACTCATGTAAGAATTCATTTAGTGGCGCTAGGATCTCCGCCGCATTTTTCAAAAACTTCCGAGAGAAATTCAGCATTCCAAGATATCTTCGTAGACTGTGGATCGTATGTGGCTTTTCGTATTTAAGGATGATGTCCACCTTCTCAGTTAGCGGTTTAATTCCATCCTTGTTAACTATGAATCCTAGATACTGCACTTCAGATTTCCCGAATTTCCATTTCGCAGGATTAATTTTGATGCCGTATTCCTTAAATCGTTGGAATATCTCTCTAATGTGTTTTTTATGTTCCTCTTCCGACTTCGATGCGACTATTATATCATCCAGATAGCCAAATCAGTAATTTAAACTAGATAATACAGTGTCGATGAATCTTTGGAAGGTCTGTGCTGCGTTTCTGAGTCCAAAAGGCATTTTTAGGAAATCAAAAAGACCAAAAGGTGTAATTACAGCTGTTTTTTCAATATCCTCCTCCGCAACTGGAACTTGATGATAAGCGCGTATAAGGTCGATTGTCGAGAATATCGTTTTTCCATTCAAATTATGGGTAAAATCCTCAACGCCGGCAATCGGATATCGATCCGGGATGGTTACAGCGTTCAACCTTCTATAATCACCGCACGGTCTCCATTCACCTGACTGCTTCGGAACCAAATGAAGAGGGCGGGCCCATGGGCTTCTTGAATATATGCCTTTATCCACCATGAACTCGAATTCCATTTTCGCGGATATAAATTTATCTTGCGGTAAACGACGGGCTTTTTCAGCGATAGGAGGTCCTTTGGTGATAATATGATGTTTGAGCACCGTATCACGAGCGGTTGTACTGACTGCTGGATTTATGATATCCGGAAATTCAGATAGGATTTGGTAAAATGGCGTTCCTGTTTTTATCATTCTTATAGAACTCGTGGAATTATTCCCTTCATTTGAAAATTAGTATTTCCGTCTACTAATCGCTTACGCTTTACGTCCACCAGCAAATTGAAATGCCGTAGAAAATTGGCTCCCAGGATTGGTTGTTCAACAGCAGCAATACAAAATGACCACTTGAAACTTCGTCGGAGCCCTAAGTCGAGCGATAGAATTTTATTGCCGAAAGTTGCAATCGTTGCCCCGTTTGCTGCGTACAAATTCCGTTCCGTTTTTTTCAGTTTTCCATGACAAGGGATTACCGAGACTTCCGCGCCTGTGTCCACTAAGAATACCTTTCCCGTATTTTTCTCGGTGATAGATAAACGGTTCTTTTCGTGGACGTCACCGCTGACCGCTTCTGACGATGACGCAATTAGTTTCCCTGTCGCTGATATTGGCAGGGTTTTCGACAGTTAATGGCCTTTTCTCCATATATGCGATGATAGTAGCAGATGCGTGACGCTTCTGCTTCCTGCGTATCTGCGTTCGATGGATTATTTGTCGTTCGATTGCCATTTCGTGAGCGCGATCGATTGCGTCTACTGAAATTTTGATTCCTTGAACGATTATTTTTCGAATTCATTTCGAGATTGTCGAGACGCTTTAAAATTTTCAATAAGATCGGATCAGATTCAGATTCTGAACGAACTGGAGTCTGCGAAGTAGCTGCTATCACAGTTGGCGCTGCATTTAATTCGTCCACGATATTGTCAGCCATTTCTAATAATGGCGGTTCTCGGTAGAGACCGACATTATGGCGCGCACGTGGACTGGAAGCCGCCTTAACCATAATGCGCGTAGTGCATCCTCAGGTAGTTGTGTGCTCGCCAATGCCTGCATCTGCCTATATAGACGCGAAGGTTTTTGGTTATTTAATTCTAGCTCCGTCAATACTTTCGTCAGCTGTTGTTGTGGTGAAATTTAAAATCGTGCCAGTAACTGTTTTTTCAGCTCCTCAAATTTATTTGTCGGCGGGGGCCTTTTTACTACATCTGCGACTTATGCCAATATTGTTATGTCCAGCGTTGTTACGACTGCGTTAAATTTTGCAATGTCCGAGTACACTTTGTAATGGCTAAATGATTCAATTTGAGAAAACCACAATTCAACTTGCGTTTCCCAAAATGGTGGTAATTTCACGTCACGAATGGAATCAAGCCTAGGGGGTTCACTGCCAGGCCACAATTTGGGCGCAATATTGAGCGGAGTTTTCGGAGTATCGGAATTAGCGTCCTCAGGGTTATGTTGTTGGCCCGTCACCATTTTAAGTCTTTAGAAAATTCTATAACGCACTTCCTTTACACAATGTGTTCGTTTGTTAGTGTCACCAATTGTAGTATTATTGCCTACAGGGAAAGTAAACGGATGTTTTCACTAAAATCACGGTTTAGAATTAAAACACAGAATTACGATTATTCGCCATTTATTGAGTGAGCTGTTTACTGAACGACACTCTTAGCAAGAGTGACAAACTAATGGAAAATTAGTACATAATAATTAATGGCACGTAGTTATGACGTACAGATGTCGCTTGGTTCTTCGCAGGTTCGCTACATTTGGTACTACTAGCACCATCTCTGGGTTAGTCTCGGGACTTATTGAACGATGTGATATACATATATTATACATATATATATATATATATATATATATATATATATATATATATATATATATATATATATATATATATATATATGTATATATATATACACATATATATATATATATATATATATATATATATATATATATATATATATATATATATATATATATATATATACACTACCGACAAAAAGTTTGGAAGCACCTGTAAATTTTGTGAAAAATTAGAATAAATCGATAATAGTCGATTTAATCTATTTTTCAGTTGAAAATACAATTATTTTGAATTGTTCTACTGCATTTTGAATAATTGTTGCAGTCTTTATTCAAGGATATTGATGAAAATCACAAAACCAATAAAAATCATAATAACTTAATGTCACTTTGTTTAATATGCTGAGCACCCTGCAATAATTTTTCTCGCGTCAAAGTTTATTGCAGGTTGACATTACCAGCTGTCGTCTCCATTAAAAATAGTCGTTCATTAGTTGCACTCTGTGAAATTGATATTTTTTGATCTTCTGGTTGTTTAACGTTTGCTTTGTAGTGATATCGGTAATTTCTTTTATTTTGAGTTTAAAATGGGAAAAGGAAAACAATTATCAATTGAAACACGATCGAGTATTATTATTTTAAGAGGTGAAGGATACTCCGAAAGAGAAATTGCAAAAAAAACTCAATATATCGCCTAAGGGAGTTCATTACACCCTTTCGAAACATCGATAGACTGGCAGTTTGCTGGATAGAAAACGAAGCGGTCGGCCAAGAAGCACTTCTGCAGTGGAAGACAGATTTATAGCAACCACTTCCAAACGTAATCGTCGACTTACAGCACCCGATATCATCCGGGAGTTGAATAAAACACGATTCAAAGATGTTTCAATTTCTACAGTAAAGAATCGTCGTGCATCTGCTAGTCTGCGTGGTTGTGTAGCGGTAAAAAAAACATTATTACGGGCAATACACAAGAAAAAACGACTGAAATGGGCAAAGCGGTATAAACATTGGATAGTAGAAAAGTGTTCTATGGACAGATGAGTCCAAATTTGAAATTTTTGGCTCTATTCGACGAGTGTTTGTCCGCCGCAGGCCCCATGAACGAGTGTCTGAAAGTTACTTGGTATCATCGGTAATATATGGTGGTGGTAACGTTTTGGTCTGGGGGTGTTTTGCTGGAACAGCTGTCGGAGATCTTATCAAAATTGACGGAATTATGAGAAAGGAGCAGTATCTGCGAATCTTAAATGATTATGCTTTACCTTCAGGGACACGCATTGTGGGTGAACCATTTGTGTTCCAACAAGTTAATGACCCGAAATACACGGCTGGGATATGCAAAGCCTTTTTAGAGGAACAAGAAATGAATGATTTTTTTGAACTGATGGTGTGGCCCCTGCAATCACCTGTTCTATCGCCAATAGAAAAATTATGGGATGAGTTGGACCGAAAAGCTAAAGAACGTTTGCTGCAGAGTACTAATCAGCTGTGGCAATACCTGCAGGAAGCTTGGGAACAAATTGACGCCGAATATTTAAATAAATTACTAGCAAGAATGCCTAGCATCTGCCAAGCTGTTATTAATGCAAAGGGTAGTCACATAGATGAAAATCAATTATAGATTATGTTAGTGTTTGATAAAGAAGGATTTTGTTTTTTTTTTATGTTTGGTTTATGATTTAATTAAAAACATAATCGTTACTGTTAAAATAATTCTCTGTCTTTTATTATTTTTCAAATACCAATGTTATTTCAAGTGCTTCCAAACTTTTTGTCGGTTGTATATATATATATATATATATATATATATATATATATATATATATATATATATATATATATATATATATATATATATATATATAAAATCAATTATTCCTCAGTTTTTAATTATGCAGTGTTTTGAAGGATGAAAACATTACTGGAAATCACAAAATTTCATCAATTAAGCTAAAATAATTGTTTTTCTAGAAATTCAAAGATCATGAAAAATTATTCTCTTAATTTTCTTCTGTTAAGCGGTAGTTGTTAAGGATTGAAAGATGACAATCATCATAAATTTTATTGAAAAAATTAAAAACGAATTTTTATTCAGCATATATTTATCAATGTTCCATTTTTAAACTTCACAATCTAATTTTTTCTTGTTTTTTGTTAATAAGGTGTAATCTTTAAGGGGGGCTACGTTGAAATATAAAATAAAGTTCAGACGATTGAAAAAATACCTATCCTACATTTTTCATCATAAAACTAACGTTTAAACAGTTGGAACCTAATGGTTTTTAATTTTTTCAAAAAGTCACAATTTTTACCCTTACGAACCAAAAACCACATATTGAAAATATATAACTTTCGAAGTAAAAAGATTGTCATAAGAATTAATCTTTATTTATAAATTTCGGAGAAAATGCCCTTGTGTCACCGCCACAGACTGGACTAATGTAGCTTTTTAATTTGTATATGGTCTTACGTATCTATATAGAGCAAAAGAAACGAATTCAAACCTTTGCCCAGAATTCCTTCAGAAATAAAATAATAAGACAGATCGAGAAAAATTCAATGGAAAATAGCCATTTTCCATTGGATATTGTAGTGAATAAGTAAAGTTCAAAAGTCCGTAAAGGACTGCAGCGATGGACTGCTGCCTCGGCAGAAGAAGGTGTCATTATCTGCCAAGAACGCCCTTGTCTGGGGACGCAGGAATGCGCTTGCAGGCTAGCATTGCGGTGTCGTGGGGCGGGTTCATTCTCCCAGCACAAGGACCCACTACAAAGAATTTCGCATTCACGAATTTCTAGGGTCGAACATAAGCAAGGCAACCGAAGTCGCAAAAATCGTAGGCAACTGTACCAGGGACAACTGACTTCTTCATGGAGCAAGAGAAACTAGTAAAAAGAAGCGGAAGCAGGATAACCTCGTCCTTACCCGGAGAGGCTCATGGCCCACAAATGAGAGAGGGGCAACCAGGTGGTGATGGAGCCCCTGCGCACCCACCCAACCGGATTAAAATCCATAATTGTTGCAGTGGCCAGGTATTCCTCTTCTGAGTGAAAAACTTATACAACTTAACTTGCATAAGCCTTCCTATCAGAAGAGAAGTACCCCGGTGACCAATTTATGCCATAGAATTATGCAATTCGATTACATAATCATATGTCATAAAGAGGCACCTTGCTCGGGCCACTCAACCCGCGAAGTCAGCTGAAACAAAGAAGATTATTATGTACCCGGTGGCTGGCTCATGTTTTATGGGGAAAGCCTGCCACCGTACCGGGTCCTATACCCGGTCAGAACCAAAGGAAAGGAAAGACCGAAAGATACGGGGTATTAATTCATTTTATAAACCCCATGTATATGTCAAATATCCCTTTCCTTTTTCCTGTATAGAATTTATAATTGAACCAATCTTTAAAATTAAATCGACAAAAAATTAATATTTTTGTATTATGATAATAACATTTCAAATTAAATCGACAAAAATTAATATTTTTGTATTATGATAATAATATTTAAAATTAAATCGACAAAAATTAATATTTTTATATTAGGATGATAATATTTCTAATAGGTTTTCCTTTTTTTATAAAAATAGAAAAAATATTAATTTAAAAAACAAATTTAGAAAAATAACAACAATAAAAAAGGTACTTACACCCTTGTCCGACGACGAGCGCTCGTTGACGACGCAGGGGCCTTTATTGTAATTATGCGTCCTGCCAATGTAATGATGTTGCATAGCATATGATACGAATCAATCAGCAATGTAAGTGCATGTGTTATATGACTTAGAAATAATTGGATTGTAAAGTAACATATTGATAACATGAGTATAACGTATAGTTGTACTGGTTGCAATTGATAAATTCACTATTTCATTGGCATTTTACCATCGATAGTATATTTTTGGTGGTGAATATGTAACGCTAAAATCGAGGTTTGTTGCAATGGTTCAAATTTACATGAAAGTGAACTCCTAATCCAGTAAACTAGATATGCTGTTTTGTTACTAGCTTTGATGTTGTTCTCCCTATTCAGACAACGGAACAAAAGCATAAAGTAATAATTTCGTGACCATATTTGATGGGTGTGCAGATTCAGATCACGGTAGTATTGTATGAAAGATACACAACAAATTTAATCCAAATAACAAAAGCTGTCCACCGAACCGTATTAGAAATAAGGATTAAGCGTTCAAACAACACACTAATATTTTAGTTTCACGCGGACGAGGTTATGTTGATAGTTAATTCAGTTAATTCACTCCACCAAAGTCCGATTCAAATAAAAACGACAATTGTCGTTTGTTGCACGGGAACTGGATTTAGCGCGCGACACTTCACTTCTATAATGCTATACAATTATTCTGTATTTATATTATTGCAACTAAGCCAGATATCGCACCATTGAAAATATGTCCGCGAAAAGCGGGACCGTTTCTATTTGTCGTTGCCGTCGCTGCACTTCACATTAACCAGGAATAACACGTTGTCCGCGATATGAATTTTCAGTTAGAATCAAAACTAATGAATGACAATATATCTTAGCGCTTTTCCTCAGCATGAATGATTTTTCTTGAAAACACGGATCAAATGTACTTTAAACAAAACTGAAGGTTGATCAACACGATCTTCAAGCAATTATACTTAATTCACTCACTTATCAGTGAATTAAGTATAATTGCTTGAAGAATTGCGCGCAAACGTTCAAGTACACTACTCCGGCATCACCCCTCAATGTCTCGTGGCAGACTCCCCTTCCCGAGCTCTTTACAGTTCAATTCGTTACTTTGATACACTTTTTTGCGAACAATGCCGTAAACGTGCATTTTGACCTAGGGACATTGTCTCACAGTACGGAACATTCCCACGATTGCGCTAAACTTTAGGTGCTGTAAATCTTCACCCTCCTCCACACACCACACATTTCAGCTGATGTGGGAACGCTTTAAGATTCCACTCTGCAATCGTTTTATTCTTCTTGACGAAAGTTCATGTTCTTACAGCAACAACTCGAAAGCCACAAACAGAAACCGCAAGACAAGTCGTCTTCTCTCACCAGAAACACTCCACTTCTTCAAACACACACCTCCACCCTCTCTCGTGTTTTCTGCAGGAAATCTAGTCTGGTTAGTTCTTCACAAAAAAAAAAAAAACAGTTGATTTGGAAATGTACGCTTTGCTTTGAGAATTTCTCATTACTTTCTCTCACTGCGTTCGACCTAAACGCGTTCCTACGACCCGTTATGGCGGCCAAGTTTGGAATTGAATTAAATTCTGATCGCGCAAATGTATTCGTTGATGGCGATTCCGTAATTGTTCGTTATCTTCTAATTTCGATTTTAATTATTTCGTACACAAAGGTTCACCTTATACAAAGAGAAGAAATCTTTTCTTTCAATTCCATATAGACTCTCGCAAACAAGGCAAGTCCTACATCCTTTGCATCCACAAGGTCTAGTTGATCCCATGATCGTCCATATTATTGCTTATAGTTTGCATATCTGCATGCGACGCATCTGTTTTCACTTTATCGGCGTTAATACTTGATCACTCTCCATTTTACATCACCAAAACGATGCCTTGTAAAATGTCACAAATCCCCGATGCACAATGAAATGACGGCCATCCTTCCGTCCGCGCCTGTCAAATTGTGGAATTGTACCAGAATAATGTTAATGGGCTGCGTTCATTGTGATGAAATTGGAGGGGAATTGATATCCCATACAATTTGTACAAAGCAGGTGGTTTTTAGTTTGATTTGCAAAGCGGATTTCATGGGAATCAAAAAAATCACAGCTGTTGTATGTATTGAAATTTGAGGATATTTCAATTAAAGTCCACATTAATTTGCTGTGAATCACGTAAAAATTAATTGGTACCTGACGAAACTGAAACTAGTTCACGACCACTTTCATGGTGCATAATCAGTTCGAGACAAGTTCTTGAGAAATCGTACGCATAGCGACTCTTGTTTTAAAATGCATCTTATTTTCATAACTATCTTCTACATAACTGCAATTACGGAACGCGGTTTAAGTGGACCTGTGTATTTAAAAAAAATCCATTGATGTTCCAGCTTCTATGAGGGTTTTCATTTGGAGATCATTAAAAATAGTTTTTGCGTAACTTAATAACTCAATCAACGGGGAGAACAGTTTACGTTCTTCCTCAGATTTAGCATCATTTGATTGTAAAGCGGCCATAACCCGATTTCTTAGGATGTAAGCAATTTTGTTCATGTTCTGGAGCTTCATGAACTGGTCCTTTACATTGGCATCCAATACGATGGTATTTGCAAATTAGAAATTTCTTTTACACCGAGAACGGAAAGAAAAACTACGTGAAAAATCCTTTTTTTTTCTCTCGGGGCGAACGACGGCCGCCACAACCGTACCCGCTCGATTACTACAATATGCTGTTTTGGTGCTCACGGCGCCTTAAGTGATTGTCAAGTAGTATTTCATTTATCAAAGAAACACTACAGCAGTGGAGTTGCTTCTGCGATTTGGGCATCCTTTCTGGTCAATACGAGTCGTTTGGTTTTTATATCCTTTCCATTCGAGGCTTGGTAGGCTTGCCTGATTGAAAGATTCGTGGGTATACTTAGAAATAACCCTGTTCTCTGGTTAATTTTATCTTTCACGCCGTATTTGGTAGTTCATCAACTTTAATGAGAGTTCTTATATTTTCATATCTATAAAACAATATCGTCAAATATACGAGTAAACTTGTACACGATCCTATACGTAAACTTATAACATACATATGTTCAAGTTCAATGTTTAAACCACGATTTAGATAATGATTGTCACGATGTAAATATTATATGAATTACTCAAATAATTGGAATAAAATTTGTTCATAAAAAAAGCTTTGCGTATATTTTGCCATATTTATTTTTAAAGTGAATATTATGCATGTGAATCAAGCTCGCTTGAAAGCTATTTGTTTTGCGCAATCTTTTCGAACGAAAGCTTTCTCGGGTGTACGAAGTGAGGAAGTATCTGTAGGCAATAAAGGTATGTAGTATCTTTGGCTTTCGCTCCCGCTGGCTCCCACTATCAGTAATAAAAGATGACGTCGTTGAACTTTGGGTTCAATTCGAATGAAAATATTTCTTTAGAGACAGTCGAAATGATTTCTGTTGAACAAGCACATCTACTGCTAAGTTAAGATTTTGAATTAAATACTCGTACTTAATGTTTACGAGCCCCAACATAAACCGAAGTTGCACTTGCTTTTAATCAGATTTCAACGTTTTGTGGTATTGTTCAGTGCCGGGAATGCAGAAAAGCACGTGTTTAAATATAAATAGAATTTAAGCTTCTTCACTGTTGACTGTTCAATATTTGCCGGCATATTTGAATAAATATTTGATTATGTGAATAAAACATTACTTTTGAGATTACTGCAAGTATCTGTCAAGTGTATCTGAAGAAGACTTTTTCCTTTGCGGATTGGTAACTTCGCTGGTTAAAAATGAAGTTAGAACCTGTGCGTCAGGTTTTCGCTTTGCGCTCCATCCTCCATGGCTTGAGAGTGCAACAGCGTCAACATTCCACTGATGTGAAACCTTTGGTAGCGGATACAATACAACAAACTAAACAGTGCGAAACGTCAAATCTTGCAGATGCGCCGAAACACCGGTCCCAATTAAAACCACCTGTTGAAGTATCTTCGCAAAATCTCCAGGTAAGTCGCCTTGAAATTAAGTGCAATAATAATTGTCATCGTAAAAAGTGCTTTGAAAAAATTGTTGCTTGCAATTAGCATGAATGACTGGCGAATTTGCTTCCAAGGCCATTAATTGATTCACTCAATGATACACTCGTATAGATACACACTTAACGTATTAGATACGCTAGGAATATATCAAAGAAATTATTTGAATGGTACATCTTATCGCGAATAACAAGTTTATACGTAATACCAAGCACTTGTGCTTACTATTGATCGATTGTTTTCAATGAGCTTATCAGGAATAGTTAATGATAAGCTACGAGTAATTGGTCATAGTTTTAAACTTAAGCTGAGGGCTCACTAGTGGAAAATAGATAAGGTTGCTCCTGATAAACTTAATCACAGCCATTTGAATTGGGAGAAAACATTTTCTAGATTAATTTTCTCCTATCTCTGTTAACTGGAAAGACTAATTTTGAGAAATAAAAAAGCTTTAATCTACTACTTGATGATATAATTTGTGGGTATTGAAATACTCGTATACTTGAAAAACACTCGTATCTTTGAATATCATTTTGGAGCATGAATGAAAATTCGGTCTATTTCACGCCTTCTTATTTCATGAAATGAATTGAATTTTAACGCCTTTTTAACCGATTGTTTCCCATTTAAATATTCTATTGTTTGTTTTAACAAAATTTCCAAAAAGGAAATGTTTTCAGTTATCAGAATGAAATAATTTGAAAAACTTATCTAGGTCAGGAGTGGCTCGATACAATATGATTTCGTAAATTGTTGTTTAGGAATACTTTAATTTTTAATTTCCTTTGGATTTTTTGATTGCATTACATTCATCTTTTAACAAGTTGGGTAGAACTACACTCATGTCAGAAGGGGTTTGTATTCAACCATATCATTAATGAAAAACCCTAAGAACAACTTTAACACCATCTGGGTGTTGCTCTACTCTTTGGAAACTGGCCCATACAAGAGTGTCCCAAGCAAATTTTATTAAATATTGAGAAAATATATTTATACAATGAAGGGCAAGACTAAATTAAGTACGTATCTTCAATAAGCGAACACATTATCCTTTTTACTTATGAGTTATCGACGGTTTTTTTACAAAATCGTGACAGGGGACTGTTATAACCAACAAGGGGTGTGTTAATTATATAAAAAAAAACAATATTTTAATTAAATTCAAGCTATCAACGTTTTTATTTTTCATTATATTTTCCACAATCTGTAATTTTTACGAATAAATCAAGAATTTTCAAACAAATTTCCCTTATTTTCATGACTATTCTTAATGCTCATTTCAAAATTAACTTCTTGGTTAAACAGTTTTTAAAATTATAAAAGTTAAAAATTAGAATTGAACAAAAAACAGCCTTCTGCTCCCTAATCACATAATCGAATCAAAGTTTTGAGTTCAATCCATTGAAATATTTTACTTTTGAAGTACCTCCGTATGTAACTACTCGTAAGTATAATCACCGATGTTGTATTGGCTGATTGAACCAGGCACTGGAAATCTCTAAAAATCAGTATTGAATTTGTCATGCGGACTTCAAATGTTGGTTTCTGTAGTAACGTTACTACCCGGTGGGACATAGGCCAGTTTGGTTGAGTCGCAGGATTCAGAGTCTGTGTAAACGTCTTCAACGCGAAGTTTTTCATTAAGTAGTAGTTCATAGCCCCTAGGTTAAAATGCTGACACTCGTCTTCACAAAAGCAACTCAAACTTTTCATTGTAACTTTAGCAGTGCCTTACGGCAATTCCAAAGGACATCGTGATATTTTACCCTTAACTTCATGTATGTTGAGGGTACCATTAAAACTTTTCAAATTAGCGGCCTCTTTCTGAATATCGTTAGTCATATTATTGATTACCTCGTTGTCAATCGTAAACAATGTAATTGCATGACATCTATGTTGCACAGACTCTATAAAAGATTCCAACCTACCAATATCACCTCCAGCAGCAACGATGGCATCTGCAGTTCTTTCTAAGCAGCGCCAACTCCATCAGCAGCACTTTTGCCGTGACCACTCTCTGAAAAGTTCCAGGAAAACTTTTCTACACTGCGGGCCTCTACATGAAGCCTTGTGGCCAAAATATAAAACATAGTTTTATTCCACTATTGTGTAACGGGTCCGTCGCTCACAAAATGAATGCAGGTTATGTGTGGTGATAAGGATTTAAAAATTGGCTTCAAATGTGCCCGTATAGCAGCGGGTGAGTGTGTAGTGTTTTGGGAAACACTACAATAGGATTTTGTAAAGCCTTTGGTGTAAACAACAACAGTGTGAAGACTCAGCTGAAGTCTAGACCCCCTAAAATGATATGTCTGTATCTCTTCACTGTCCTTGGTACAGTAATTTTCTGAAAAATCCATAAGTATTACAACTTAGTACTCGTTCAGATTTTCTTTAAAGTTTTTGAGGGCTTTGTACTTATGGAATATGTTTCTTTCGTGGCTATAATACCCATCTAAGTCATCTTCTAGTTCTTGTATAAGTTCAGTTGGACGAACTATTAAAGTTCTTTTTATATATTTTGTTACAGATCGTAATTTATTCAATTAAGGATCGGTTACCCATTTTTTAAACTGTATAAGCTCGCTATCATCAAAATCTTTGCAATCGAGATTCTTGTTGACACACCGCTGGCATTCCCGTGATGAACATTGCTCATCATAACGATTACAACAAGTTTTTTTCCAGTAATTTATTGTGATTATTGTAACGCAATATTTTTCGAATGTACAAAGCTAACAATTTCAAATCAAGATTAGCATGTTCAATGCAAAGGCATGTATCTCGTTCGTTTATCTTTGGAGTAACCACCCAGAAAGGACGTAAGCGACAAAATGTCTGTAGCTGATTACACCAGAGTTGTTACTCTTAAATTTATTTTGTAAATTTGAGATTGAACCCAACAAGTATCTTTTTTGTTTTTGACTCCTTTTCTGGTCACGCATTCCCGTTTTCCTGCACCGATTCGGCTATTATCATCATTTTTATAAAAATTTTGCACTGCCTTTATAAGATCGGATGAAATGCTACCCACATGAGCCCGTGTAGTGGATAATAAAGTGAACTGACTTTTCGAATTTTGAAGTCTCTTATACGATACAGCACTGTCTTTGCTCCTCCATAGTTTGTATTTTTTTACTACAGAGTTTTCCAATAAGAGGTGTTATTTTGATAATAAAAGAAAAATTCCATTTTTTAATATAAATGATCGGATGTTTATTTCATTATAAAGAAGAAGCTATGCCGTTAATAGTGAAAAATAACATCAGGCAAATGACTTCCACGACCACGCTTACAGGACCATAGCCTTTTCATGAAATTTTCCATAACCAAATCGCAAAGTGGCTGTCCTATTTGAGGTCTTGAATCAACGCTGGACTGATAGCGTAGACCTTCACTTTCACTTGGTCCCAAAGGAAGAAGTCGCAAGGTGTTAAATTACAAGATCTCGGTGGCCAATTGTGATCACCTCTTCGAGAGATAACACGGTCCGGAAACTTTTCCCGTAAAAGATCAATGGTTTCGTTGCTTGTGTGGCACATAGCGCCGTTTTGTTGAAAGTAAACATTGTCCAGATCAATACCATCTAATCCGGCCATAAAAAATCATTAATCATCTCTCGATAGCGCAATCCATTCACCGTAACTGTTGCTCCAGCCTCATTTTCGAGAAAGTAAGGTCCAATGACTCCACCGGATCATAAACCGCACCAAGCAGTCACACCTTGAGGAAAGAGAGGCTTTCCAACAATAACTCTAGGGTTTCCCGAGCCCCAGATGTGACAATTTTGCTTTTTCGAAATTTTCAAAAATGTAAGGTCCAATGACTCCGCCGGACCATAAACCGCACCAAACTGTCACACGTTGAGGAAAGAGAGGCTTTTCCACAATAACTCTTGGGTTTTTGGGCCCCAGATGCGACAATTTTGCTTGTTGACGAAGCCACCGAGGTGGAAATTGGCCCCATCACTCTAGATGATTTTTCGATGGAATTCCGGATCACTTTCATGCATTTCAAGGACCCAATCAGCGAAGACACGATGTTGTTGATGATCGACCAGCTTGAATTCTTGTGTTAACTGAATTTTATAAGCCTTAAGATTCAAATCTTTATGCAAAATACGGTGTAATGACGTTTGTGGAATGCCTCATTCCAAAGTACGACGAGGAATGGGTTTCTTCAACACTTTCGGCTACAGCAGCAATATTCTCGGCTGTTCTTGAGTGACGTGCATGGGTTTTATTTTTCACATCACTAAGTTGTCCCAACAGCTCGAATTTTTCCACCAATTTCTGTATTGCGGTCCAACAAGGTGCTTCGCGACGACCCAAACATGTTCGAGTTTTACGAACCGTCCCTGCCAAATTTTCACCATTTTTATACTGAATTTTATAATGCGTTTAGGAAGCGTGTATTGATCCATTTTTATCAATGACATAGTTTCTATTTGTCAAATGCCATAAAATGCCAGCTTCAAAAGTGACATCTACTGAAAGCTATTCAAAATAACAACGCTTATTTTACCAGATATAACTTTCTCAAAAATTTTGTTTTTCCTTATGTGTTTTTAACCTTGCGAAGTTCTTTTTCAATTGTTCATTCAACACTTCCCCCAACAGAGCATCAGTCATTCTGGTTAATTCACACAGTACCACACATTCTTGTTAATTTTATGTTTATTGTCTCGGTAATTTTTGCTGTTATTCGCTAACTTAATTTCTAACCACTGTACCATCTTCTTATACTTTTCCACCTTCTGTTTGTATTGCTGAATGTTAAGGTCTTTCTCTCTCATTATTTTTCGCGCTTCTTTTTGGCCTATTTCTTTCTTGCAATGACTAATGCATTTTCTGATATCTAAGGTGGTGGAGGTTCTGACGCAGAACACTCCGAATCAGGCGTATTTTCTTGAATAAAAGTGTTTGTTATTACTTTCATACCTTTTTGTTTTGCGTGATACATAGAACAATGCCCCCTCCAAGTTTTTTTGCAGCCTTGTGCTCACGGGGACTCATATTCTTAACCAAATTTTCTTGTGCCTTTTTCTTTCTTCATTTGATATTTCCGCCGTTCATTTTCTTTCATTTCTTCTCTTTTTTAGGATAATTTTTACGTTGTTGATACCTTAAACGCTCTGCTATACGTTTTCGTTCCAATATTTCTGCTTTTGTTTTTGATGGCTTCTTTTTGGGTGGCATTTTGGGATAGTATGCTGCAAAAAAGATGATATTTTTAATGTTGATGTTCATTAATACGCAGTCTGGCAACTTAGACTTGACTACACCTAAAGGAAACAGTCCCCTGTGGTATAGAACAGTCCCCTGTATTATAAAATGACAGGGGTCTGTGGCCAGGGGACTATCATTTTTACATATAAATGTAAATACCATAAAATCATTTCAAATATATCACGTCTAAGAAATAGACGCGGCTACTTAATTGCTATGTTATTAATTTTATACAATCATCGTAATTAAACCTCCTAAAACAGTACGAAAAAGACTTACCAGTACGAAAAAGACTTACTACCGGCCAAGATACATGATTCACTGACAATCGAAGCGGAGACACTAAATAAAATGGCAACTTCCCGCTCTACAACCGAACGAACTTCATACCAATTGCCTTCAGTTTCACGATCTAAGCCTCTGCACCAATTCAAAATGTGATTTCTGCACAGTTTTCAAATTGTGCCAGGGGACTGTTTTAAAAATTTGAGGAAAACATTCGTTTAATGGTTTTTCAATTATTTATTTTCAAAGTATAAATGTGTTCTTTAAAGATTCTTACTGTATTTTAGTATTATTTATATATAATTTACTTATTTAACAATGACAAAGAAAATAAATATTTGTCAGAAGATTTCTAATTTTGGAAATGGGACACTACAGGGGACTGTGTTTTGAATTAGTGGAGAAATGCCCATCTATAACAAATACATATTTACTTTAAAAGAAAAGCCATTATTACTGCATGTTACCCAGCCGCCACTTTGTTGCAATGTTACAAATAACCATTGACTGAATGCAATTTTAAAGGCATTTTTGTTATTCTCTTATCGGAAAATTTAGTGAAGATCCAATTAAAAGTGTAGTGTCTAGTTCAATCAAATGTCCACATGGTAGAAAAATCGTACGTGATTGATTTTGCTTGTTTTTTGACCGGAAACAATGAATAGTATAATAAAACGTGAAAGAGGAAATTTTCTTAAAAATATATGATTATAGTTAAGGGTAACGTACATTGATTATGAATATATAATACCAGAGAAAATATATGCTTTATTTTTTTAAAATTCATTTCGTGCGGCCGTCAGTGGAAAGCTATAATCAATCATCACAAAAAGAAAAAAAAAATATGCATGATAAAATCAAAAAATAGTCTCCTTTTTCTTTTACTCCGGGTAAAGGCCCAATGTTGCTGCACTGAGTTGGGCTTAGGGCAAAACTGACGTTAGATAGGAAGCCATATGGTAGCAATTCGCATATGTATTAGTCGGCCTACTATCGACAAGCTTCCGTGAGCTGTCAGCCAACTGCGGCATTAGCAAATGCTTATAGTGCGTAATATATACTATTTTCTGAATTAAAACGTACGAAACGCATTTCGTGCATGCTATAAATTCACATTGCACTGTCCACTGTACTCGTAAACCTTTCAAGATGAAATGAAGCACATGTTTTGCACCTTCCACTATAGCTCAGCTTTGAGAAGTAAACAAACTCCTGTACATTCACTTTGGGACGTTTTCAAGTATTTGGCGATTTCCCTATCTCTGTCAATCAGCTAGGTAGTATAGACCATAGTATACTCACATAGTATCCACACTCAATCAACCCTCCAGAAAAATTCAAACACAAGCCGAAGAGCGACCATAAACCTTCGCTAGCAGGTAGGTAGGTAACTGCTGACGAGAGGATTGGCGCGAATATAAATATGTGCTTCGATAAGAGATCTCAGGATTACCATATTTCAAAAAATCAAAACTTTGCAGAAAAACAAATTCATTCTATGCAATCTTCTAGTTTTTTATTAGGATCTGGCAGCACTCCCATGTTCTGAAATGCGTAAAAGATCACGTGCGTCGGAAATTTGCTTTTTGTTCTGTTTTTTGAATACGACAGGCCGCGGCTCAGCTGACGTGCTCCGGCTCAGGTGAACGGCCCCTGGGAAAATTCAGAATGTGTGCAACACAGGATAAATGGAAGGTGTGGATACTTTATGAATGTACTATGGTATATACAAACTTATCTAACCAAACTTACAAGTAAAAGGCATATTGTAATAGATGGTCGTGGATCAGCTACGCAGTCAATTGGACGCAGTCTCATGTATTTATTTTAAAACGCGAGGTGTTACTTTGGTGTTGAAGAGGGGTAAGCTGTAACGTTGAACTGCCTATGGGAAAGACCCCGCATACCGCACACAACATCTAACTTAAGTAAATACGAAGAAAAAATAAAATTAATTTTTTAAAAAACGTTAGTCCGAAGTTAATTTTTATCGGAAAAAATTTTATATTGTCGAAGTAATCGACTCAGGAAATTTCTATCGAATATTTTTACTTCGATTGGTAAAGAAAAACAAATTACCAAAGAAAATTTCGCCGCTGGTATGGAGGAGCCCGACGGCTTCCCACCGTTGGGACAACCTGGGGAAATGACGAATACGAAACTGGCAACAATCACCAAAAGAAAACATAACGAAGAAAACTCCGTAGATGGAGGGTGCAAGCTGCAAATAATAGCGGACAATCAACAAATGGCCAAATTGCAGAAAGAAAATGATGAACTAAGACAAGAGATACAGTCTCTCAAGGATCTCTTCAAGAAAGGGATGAAGCCTCAAAAGACGCAGCAACAAAATCAATGGCAACAGGTAACAAAGCCGAAGAAAAGTACAAAGCAAGCAATTCCAGAAGAAGTTCCAAGTGTTGGTGGCAACAAGGAGAGCCAAAACTATTTTGCAGCTCTGGAGGGATCACCCGAAGATATGGAAATCGAAGAAAACATCGGAGGTAATTTTAATCAAGATAATGACGTTAATTTTATTGAATATTTAAAGAACAAAAATAAGGAGAAAAAACCAGCCCGCAGTTCTGCTGGTTCCTCTGAAAAAGCTTCGAACAAGATAGAAAAAGTTCCGCCAATCAACGTGTTCGGACAAACCGGGAAAGATATGGTTCGGCTATTGGCAGCCGAAAATAAACTGGCCAATTTCGAAATCAAAAGAGTTAATGCCGAAAAATTAACTATAAGGACAAAACCACTGGTTGATTTCAAGTCAGCAAAAGATGCGCTGATTTCTGGGGAGGTTCCACACTTCACCTATACCCCAAAAAGTGAAAAGAATCAAACCTTCTTGTTGAAGGGTTTGGACAGCGGAGAGGATACGGTCGATCTTCTTCAGGTTCTCAAGGAGGTTGCACCAGATATTGATTTTGTTTCAATCAAAGCCTTTGCGACAAGAAGGTCGACCATAGAAAGGAAGAATTTACCACTTTACTTGGTACAAATTGCAAATAAGAGCAGTCCAAGTGCCCTTCAACAAATAAGGTACTTGAATTTCAGAGTGGTGAGGTGGGAACGCCTCCAGAAAAGAGAAGTCAACCAGTGTTACCGGTGTCAAAGATTTGGACATTCGGCTGCCAATTGTGCCATGCACTATCGTTGCGTTAAATGCAAAGACGTTCATGCTCCCGGTGAGTGCAAATTGGCTCAGACGGAGCCTAAAGAAAAATTATACTGCGTTAACTGCGGTGTTTTTGGTCACCCAGCATCATATCGAGGATGCTCCCGATATCAAGATGCAAAAGTTAAATTTGCTCCAAAGCAAACACAAGTACACCGTAATATCATACCTCCCAACTTCGTCAAGCCCGGAGTATCATTTGCACTCGCCGCTAGAGGACCAGCAGAAAATGCTGGAAATAATGTAAATAATGTAAGTGGCAATAATGAGCTGCTTCTCAAAATTTACCAGCAACTTAATTCTTTATCGGAGAGAATCGACAAACAAGATTCAAAAATTAACTTTGCTTTTCAGCGTTTAGGTCTTTCAAATGCCTAATAACAACTTGGCATCCAGTCATATTCCCATGGATAGGCTTCGCCTCATATCGATCAACGTTAACTCGATCGTTGCTATACATCGACGTGATTATCTCCTTGAATTCATTGTTAAGCAAAAGCCTGACATCATACTTCTCACTGAAACCCACCTCAATTCATGGCATTCCATGGAATTCAAAGATTTTGCATTCGTAAGAAACGATAGGCTAATAGGTGATGGGGGAGGTGGCACCGGGATATTGGTTAGAAGACCCTATTGTTTCCAAAATATTGAAAAGGTCGAATTCAAAAACTTTGAATTTCTTGAAGTGTCCGTCATCAAAATTTCACTGCCACGTGGGGATAACCTCTTCGTTATCTCTGCCTATGCAACTGGTCAAAATGTTCTCAAGTTCAAGGAGGAACTCAATTCCTTGTTTGAAATACTCGAATTGAACAGGCTGCATAATTATTATATTCTTGCTGGTGACCTGAATGCCAAGCATATATCATGGCTAAACGCCACCAATAATCCAAGAGGTGTATTCCTGAAATCATGGATAACAGAGAACCAAATTGAATACAGGTGCAACCTATATGGGTCGGAGTTCCCAACATACCCTAGGACAAACTCATATTTGGACCTCTGCATTGGTGACGCAAGACTTGAATTCAGCTTTAATAGTCCTCAACGGAAACTGCAGGTGCTTCCTTACGATAGCGACCATAACGCAATCGTAATGGAAATCAATCATCAAAGGGATGATTTCTTCCTCATTCCAGTTCAACATGAAAACCATCGGTTGAATTTCAGAAAAACAGACTGGGGAAAGTTTCAAAAGAAGTTTAATCGGGAGTACCAGAAGCAATGTCCTCCTTCTGATGATGGCAACGCTTGCTCAATGGTTCCTAATAACAGAAATCTAACTGACGATGAAATAGATGTCTATTTGTCGAAGTTAGAGAAGCTGACGTTGGAAACGATTGAGAAAGTTGTTCCCAAAATTAAACATCGAAACAATATGGAAGGATATGAAACACCAACCATCGCAAGGTTGAAAAGATTGAAAAGCCTTCTTCTCACCCGCGTCAACAATATTTATCGACGATTTCTGGACTACAACCATCCCTCGTTGGCTATGTTGAAGTTACATCTGAAGAATGTCCGGAACTTAATCCGGTCATATTTCAGGAGTGAGGTCAGCAATCAATGGGCGGAAAAACTGAGGGGTATTAGCCCACAGGACCCAGATGGCGTTTTCGCGAAAGTGAAGGTATCGAATCTTGAAGTCACTAGTGATGAGATAGATCTTCTCGATAGGGCTGGTATCGGAATTGATAGTACGACTCCGGATAGAAATGGAAACAGGATTATATGTGATGGATTGCAGAAACTTGCCCTGATTGGAACACATTTTGAATTGGTTCATCTGCCAAACCCAGAGAGAAGGAATGAAATATTTTCGGAAGTCGTTGAAGCAAAAGTTTCCGACTTCAAATCAAGCCTGAACGGCCAATCAATTCTTCATTTCGATGAAACGTTAACATCTGACCTCATACCGAGCTTGAATCTTATTGATTATTTTGTCAGCTATGAAGACTTGTGTTTCATATTTCGCAGAATGAACAACAAAAAATCATGTGGTACTGATGGTATTCCAAATATAGTTCTCCGACATTTGCCTGAGGTTGCTATTAGGAATTATTGCATATTGTTCAACAACATGTTGAGCAATTCATATTTCCCAAATGAGTGGAAAAAGGCTAAGGTATTTCCGATCTTGAAGAAAGGAAAAGAATCTTCATGCCCTAAAAGCTATCGCCCAATCGGCTTGCTGCCTAATATCAGCAAGGTGTTTGAAGTGATACTCAACAGAGCATTAAACGCCCACATTGAGAAATATGAGTTGATGCCGAATTGTCAATTTGGTTTTCGTGCCAGGCATTCGACCATACATGCAGTAACGAAAGTAACCTCAGACATTTGTTGGAAACTAAACAACAAAGAATGTGTTAGAGCATGTCTCATTGATATGGAGAAAGCCTTCGATACGGTGTGGCTAGATGGACTAGTTTTCAAACTTCTTCAGGACATGTTCCCCAGACATCTTGTCGCCATGATGTGTAATATGTTATACGGGAAATCATTTGTTGTAACTGATGGAAATCTGACAACAATGCGCGGATTCAAGGTCTTGAATGGTCTACAGCAAGGAACAGTTACTGCGCCCCTGCTTTTCTCAATATTCATTCACAAGCTATTGAACAGCTTTGATTTTAATGTCTCGCCCACGCGATCATTGGTAGCGTTTGCTGATGATCTGATCATCTATACGACAGACCGAAAAGCTACAATTGTTCAGAGCAATCTTCAAAAAATGTTTAATGATGTGCAGCTCTACACTGACAATTGGCGAATGAAAATCAATGCGCAGAAGTGCGAAACAATTTTGTTTCGGACAACGCTGCAGGGGGCCAGTCAAGACCTGAAACGTAATTGGAAGGATTTCCACATTATGGCTGGTGAGGGTAGTTCAGAACGGGTTCCACATAAATCCTGTGTTCGATACCTCGGTGTTCATCTCGATCAGTATCTGTACTGTACTGAACATGTGAAAATCATGCTCAGTAAAGCACTCAAAGTAGTCATGGCTCTTCGGCGACTCTTTCATTCCAGATACATTGATCAAAAAGTCAAAGTTATTTGTTACAAGACCCTGGTTAGGCCAGTTTTGACATACGGATGCCAGATCTGGTACAACCAGATCTGTCATCGAAAGAAAATGTCTTCGTGCATGTACTGGTTTGTACAGGAAGCCTGAGACGGATTGGAAGCACTATATATCGAATAGAAAAATTTATCAAACCGCTCAAGTGACAAGAGTCGATATCTTTATATTGAAACTTCTTCGGAATCATATCGCAAGATCTGTAACTGTGAGTGAAAACCCTTGGATTTCACAGCCGTTCCACCCTACAGACGGGTATATAGCGACTTGCCTCGCTACTGGCTTCATTCCTCCAGAAGCATTCGTGTATTTGGACATGAATCGATACGTTTTTGATTCTGACGGCGTCCCAGTCATATATCACATATATAGGCGGGCCACCGATAAGAAGATAAAATATCCTCCGAATTTGAGTTCACGAGACCAACAATTCGAATGGAGATACTCATTTGCTAGGTTCGTTGAGGCTGGTCGAGCTGAGATGGAGCAATCTAGGTATTGGTGGCTGAATGACAATGTCTAAATTATTCGTGTTTATTTTCTGTTTTTGTGCTTTTTCTCGTTACTTAGTTTTTTAGATTCACATCATTATTGCTACATCTAGAGTTGTTTATTTGTATTATAAATTAGGTATAAGTTTCAATATAAGGTAACGTTTTTTATTTTTTATTTTTTTTTTTTTATTGAACTTATTTAGAATTAGTGTGTAACATATTAGGTATAGGATATAAGTTCATTGTTGTGTTAGTAATATAAGTAATTTTTGAATAATGCTGGTTGGTTTTTTCTTCTTTTTCCAATTGAATAAAAAAATATGTAATAATCTTAATTAATTTAAATTTGCAAGTGTATTTTTTTCATTAAATGTGTTTAACTGATAACGTATAAATTTAGAGAGCCATTCGGGCCATTAAGTTTTTTATAGTTTTATTGTTTGGAATTTGCTTTATGTTCTTTTAAAAATTTATAACGATTGGTATTAAATAAAGCGCTTTTGACTTTGACTTTGACTTTGAAGTAAATACGAAGATGCTTAAAGAATGTTGAGGAGACCCAAAGGTGCTATTGTAGATTTATTTTTCGTAAAATTTAAATGACTGAGATTACTCGTAAACAAGTTGTAGTAGCAGGAGAGTGCTTCCGCCAGAAGGGTATTGTAAATCAATTAGTAAATCAAACAATATATTCTGCATATCAAAACTTGACTTATATACAGATTCCATAAGCTGCGTTCGAAGAATTATTATGGTTATTATATTTTTATATTCGCCGCCGTTTTGTTTCAAGTGGTTTGACCCCTTCGTTTAATTAGCCTTGATTAGTCTTGATAACACATCAATATTTCTAATCATTTCTAAAATGTTTATCGAAATTCCTACATATTCATAGTGGCTAGGTCCATTGCAAACGAGTACCTCCCTAGTATCACGTGTCAATGTTGTTGTAATTGTTAAATATTCAATCGCCTATAACTTAGCTGTTTATTGTTCAATTAATCTGAAATTTTCAGAACACATACAATTGCTTTCAGAAAATTTAAATTGTAGTTTTTGGAAAATTTAAGGTTCCTATCTTGATTTCTTCTGAGGTATTTCTTGCCCTTGTACTCCTTAAGTCACACCTCTGTGATTTTTTTCAGATTTTTCGGGTTAAAGGTGTCTAATCGCGAGGGGAGGGACACAAAATTTTCGTACATTTCTCTTTCCCCTGCACCCCTCAAAGCAAAATTTGTCATTTTAAGACCTGTTTTGAAAAGTTCTCATCAAGACCTTTCATTTGATACCCATATTGCTTACATGCGATGAAACTTTTTTTTTCGGGGGCCACTGCCTTATATGGGGAGACCCCTCTTGAACACCTTATACAATTTTTTTGTGATGAAACTTTGAAGAGGGCATCACTTTACACCTACTTACAAAATCTTACGTTTCTGGCTTATGTAGTTTGCGAGAAAAAGTGGTGTGACACACGGATGGACGGACGGACAGACAGGACGCGATTTTAGTAGGGTATTGTAAAATTATTTTACAATACCCTAAAAATGAATAGACGATAAGGAATAAAATATAGCCATGTATCTTGTAAGTGTAGGTTATTTTAAGAACTACAACCAGTGCCGGATTAACCTATGTGGGAGCCCCTAAGCGAAACATTTCTAAAAAAAGAAATTATGTTGTTCAATTCATGGTATACGAGGTGTGTTCAAAAAGTATCGCGAATTTTGTATTTTCGCGGGTTACGTATATTCGAATTTCGATTTTTTTATGGCGTTATGTTGGTACTCATGTCTGTCACTTATGCCGACAAGCTCGGCCATTTTGAATGTTCACTTGATTGGTGATAGCTGCTTTACTTGCACGTGTTTTTAATCGTCTTCGATTTTTACTTATTCAAAAAAATGGATCATTCATTCCGAATGTTGACTGTGGCATACGGAGAAGCTACCTTTTTTTTTTTTTTTTTTTTTTTTTTTTTTTGTGGTAGGGAGGTGAAGGCATTTATGCCCGCCGAGTCTGGCAGTGTGGGACTCCCATGGAGGATACCTTTGGACTACCCACTAAACACCTCCCCTGTCAATCTGAGAACCTAGCCTGGAACCGTTTGACACATTACTTCGGGCCAGGTCTCGTTTTGTTACGCCGTGGGGCGCCTTCAAGCTGGGGAGTCCCTTTCCTAGCGGGAGGGGAGGGGGAAGAGGAATTGCCAGAAGAGCGATCCTCCAGCCCCAGCGCCTCCGGCTGCTGTGAGTCCCTTTTATATTTTAGGACTGCCCGAGCATAATGTGCCACCTGGTTCCATTTGTCAACCGATTCGAGCATCACCGCAACTATATTATCCGGGGTGAGCTCTCCCGTCTCCCTGTAGAGTTCCCTTCGCAGCCTGGCCCATTTCGTACACGCAAAAAATGTGTGACAGGCATTGTCCTCCTCTCCTGGGCAAAACCGACAATCGGGAGACCGTGACTTGCCGATCTTGTGCAGGTAAGACTGAAAACACCCGTGCCCGCTCAAAAGCTGGGTCAGATAGAAGTCAGTCTCACCATGCTTTCGATTTAGCCACGATCTCACATCCGGGATGAGGCGCGCAGTCCACCTTCCCTTCGTGCAATTCCTCCAAGACTGCTGCCAATCGTTGAGCGAGCGTTGTCTCTCCTCGCGGACAACCATCTCCCTCGCATCCTCGTTTCGGCGCAGGTAAATAGCGCGGCGCTCTCTAGCAAGGAGGGCGACAGGTATCACGCCTGCAATCACTCTCACCGCCGAGTCGGAGACTGTTGGATACGAAGATGCAATTCTCAGTGCTCCTCTTCTCTGTACCTGTGCCAATCGTTTTCGGTATACCTCCTTGCTGAGAGCGTCGCCCCATACCTCTGCTCCGTACAGTAGCACTGACCCTACAGCACTCATCAAGAGGCGTCTTCTTGATGGGCTGGGTCCCCCTACGTTGGCCATAAGTCGACTCAGGGCCGATATTCCCGAAGCAGCCTTCTCAGCCGTTGCCCTGATTTGCTCAGAGAAACTCATCTTCGAGTCGATCAGTAGCCCCAGGTACTTCACCGCTGGCTTCGATTCGATCTGTATATCTCCAATACTGATCATCCTTACTCTAGGGATTCTCTTTTTTGTCAAGATGACCACTTCGGTTTTCTCCAGTGCTAGACTGAGCCCGCGAGTAGTCATCCAGTCCCTCACTCGGCGCATTAGCATACCTAGCCTAAGTTGCGCTTGTTCAACGGTGCGTCCGGCGACCAGAGCCGCAACATCATCCGCATAGCCGACCAAGCGCGACTCATCTGGCATCTCTCATCCGCATAGCCGACCAAGCGCGACTCATCTGGCATCTCTCATCCGCATAGCCGACCAAGCGCGACTCATCTGGCATCTCGGAGAAGCTACCTTGGACCGAAGCAATGTTTATCGGTGGTACAAAATGTTTTTAGAAGGCCGAGAAGATGTGAACGACGAAGAGCGTGCCGGACGCCCGAGCACTTCAACAACAGACGAGAAAATTAATGAAGTGGAGAAAATGGTATTGGCCAATCGTCGAATCACCGTTAGAGAAGTTGCTGAGGACCTAAACATATCGATTGGCTCGTGCCATTCGATTTTTATCAACGATTTGGGCATGAGACGGGTCGCCGCGAAATTCGTACCAAAATTGCTCAATTGCGACCAAAAACAGCAACGCATGAACATTGCTAATGAGATGTTAAGCTCTGTCCGCGACGAACCAAATTTGCTCCAGAGGGTCATAACTGGTGACGAATCGTGGGTTTATGGTTATGACGTGGAAACCAAAGCTCAATCATCTCAATGGAAGCTGCCGCATGAACCAAGACCGAAAAAAGCGCGCCAAGTTCGGTCGAATGTGAAAGTTTTGCTGACAGTTTTCTTCGATTGCAGGGGCGTGGTGCATCATGAGTTCTTGCCACAGGGAAGAACGGTCAATAAGGAATATTACCTGCAAGTTATGCGCAATTTGCGCGAAGCAATCCGCCAGAAACGCCCGGATTTGTGGGAGAACAAAAATTGGCTTTTGCACCACGATAACGCCCCTGCTCACACATCGTTGCTTGTGCGCGACTTTTTGGCCAAAAACAACACACTAATGATGCCGCAGCCACCGTATTCCCCAGATCTGGCCCCCTGTGACTTTTTCTTGTTTCCTAAACTGAAGAGGCCCATGAAAGGACGACGTTACGCTACGCTTGACGAGATAAAGATGGCATCGAAGGAGGAGCTGAACAAGATTAAAAAAAATGATTTTTTGAAGTGCTTCGAAGATTGGAAAAACCGTTGGCACAAGTGTATAATATCTCATGGGGATTAATTTGAAGGGGACAAAATAGATATTCATGAATAAATAAATAATTTTTGAAAAAAAAACAAAATTCGTGATATTTTTTGAACACACCTCGTATTGTTGAAGATAAATAACTTACACAACCTCTGCCTTGAATCGCATACTTTGTAAGATGGTCTTTTAAAAAAATATCGTGCTTAGCTCGAAGCTCAATTATTCAAGGTAGTAAACCTTATGCGGGGAACCAATTATCTCATTGCTTCCTCGAAATGGTAGATTTCTTTCACATATATAAAGTATTGTTTCTATTAATCGAACAAACAAATTTTTCCAATACTATTTTTGATTTTCTAACTGCTTAGAAATGTCTACATCAATTCGGTAGGAATCAGCAACAAGAATTTCAAACCATTGTAAGGCCTCAATATTGTTCGCCGAAAGCTCATGCGAACTTATAAGTATGCTGGAGTTTCTCTAGTCGGAAAATCTTCATCAGTAAACTAATTCTTTTTGAAAATGATGTACAAAATTTACTTTTCCAATTGTGCAAGTTAAAAAACAACAAAACAAACAAAACACGTTTTGTAATTATAAAGCATATATATATTTCGAGGGTAAGTGTTCCCTCTTCATCAGTGTGCTACTCTATGAAGAAGAGGGAATACTTACCCCCAATATATATATATATATATATATATATATATATATATATATATATATATATATATATATATATATATATATATATATATGCTTTATAACTACAAAACGTTTTTTGTTTGTTTTGTTGTTTTTTAATTTGCGTAATTGGAAAAGTAAATTTGCCCCATCATTTTCAGAAAGCGCAGAAACACCGAGGATTCAAATAATTTAATTCTTTTTTTACCATACAACTTGCACAAAAAGCAATAAAGTTTAATGGAGAAAAGCTGCTTTTTAAGCTGCCTATAGAACATTGATTTTGTGCAAGTTCGAGTGCAATCATCTAACATTTGCTTTACCGATTTCTTCTTAATCATGTCTTCATTATCGCATCTTTTCAGTCTACTACTTCCTAACTTTACCCAATAATTTATATGATTTGACATAACAGTAGGCCAAATTCCAATATCAAAATCATTAAAAAATTCATTTTCCGGAATATCTATCCCCACTACATGTTTGGATTGCAAGAAAAAAAAAATCAAATTAAAAATTCATTGAAGGTAGCCGATATGGGTATCAAATGAAAGGTCCTGATGAGAACTTTTCAAAACAGGTCTTAGTTTGGCAAAGTTTGCTTCGAGGGGCGCACAAGGAGGGGAAATACACGAAAAATTTGTGTCCCCCCCCCCCCTCGCGATTGGACACCTGTGATCCGAAAAATCTGAAAAAAATCAGGAATGTAGGCCTTGGTGAGTACAACAACAACAAATACGTGAGAAGTCGCAATTCACTCAACTTTGTTAGTAATAGTATGATTTATCGATTTTATGTTTCCTTGAATAAAATCTTTAGGGTACCCTTAAATTCAATGAAATTCAGTACACAGATGACTATTTATAAGATTAATTTACCCTGCAAGTTTCATAAAGATTGAATTATATTTAGCGAAGTTATAGCGGTTTGAATTTTCCTGTATTACTATGGAACAATATGCGCTGCATATTGTTCCATAGTAATACATATAGCTATGGAACAATATGCGCTTTTTACCGACTCAGACACTACAGTTTTGCTAGGATTTGCATGAAAATTTCAGGAATGATAGGTGGCATGTATATCTTTGAGAATCGGTTCAGCTAGTGGTATCAGTAATCATAAAACAAAATGGTGGCTGTTTTAAATGCGAAAGTTGAATAATTTTGAGTTATTTTTTCCCAACTTCAACGTTCAAGGTCCATGCTTTGAACACTTGATTCAATTTAATGAATGACTGAGGATGAGTACCTACAATTATAACTCATAAGTGAAACAAGTCAAGGAGGCGGGAGAGAGCTCCTAGTAAAAGGGCTTTGTAACAACTCTAGGATTCGAAAAAATGGCCATGAATCGATGATAACAGTACAGGAGAGTGGCCCCTGAAAAAAAAAATTCATCAAACGTAGCCAATATGAGTATGAAATAAAAGTTTTCATGGGAGCTTTTCAAAACAGTTCTTAAACTGTCAGTTTCTGCTTCAGTGGGGCACAGGGGGGGAAATACATGAAAAATGTGGTTACCTCCCTCACGAATGGACATCTGAAATAATTATCAAGGGAGATATTTATGAGTATAACAATAACAAAAACCTCAAAAGTCTAAATTCGTTCAACTTTGTTAATAATAGTATGATCTTCGAATTTCATATTTTCTCCAATAAAATCGTCATTGACATGCTTCTTGACTTTATTCAATCTGGTGACTGCATTTTGAAAATTGAATACAAAACCCTTCTGACATGAGCGTAGGTCTGTTTACCCAACTTGTTTTTACTTTTTCCCGAGTCTTCAATTTTATTCTATAAGAATGCACTTACGCAAAGGGTTTTATCAACTCCTTCAACGTTGCTTCTTCTCCAGAAAGACTTCACTATTCATATCTCCCTTTTCTGAAATTGTCTGAATATTACTACTGCTTTGATTTTACAATTAAAAAATTGAAATTGTCTGCTATAGCACTTCTATAAATTAATTTAGTCATGAATTCTTTTTATACATTTAATGTCATAATAAAAAACTTTTAGAAAAAAAAGAAAACCGACTTCGGAATGCCCTAAAAAGGATGAAATAAATTTTATGGAAACGGTGCCATATCATTTTTCCCCCCATTTTTTCGTGATGGTGCATACGTTGGAAGTATTTATGTTGAAATGGGGAAATTAATTTGGCACCGCTTCCATAAAATTTATTTCATCCTTTTTAGGGCATTCCGAAGTCGGTTTTCTTTTTTTTTTTCTAAAAGTTTTTTATTTCACCCTTTTTAGTGGCAAATTTTAGGTAAATTTCTCGAGAGAAATTTACCTATTGCGGAGAGCATCATATATATATATATATATATATATATATATATATATATATATATATATATATATATATATATATATATATGGGATATAACGAAATTTGTGACCACGCTAGAGGTTGCAATTTTGCTTCGATTTTCACCAAATTTTCAGGAAAGGTGTATTGAGTAATTATCTCGGTTAAGTTCGTGAACCAGCTATATCGGCCATGCAAAAACAAAATGGCGGCCATTTTAGACGAAAAATCGTGATTTCTGTTCTGACCAAAGTAAAGCTCCGATTTGGATGAAATTTGGTACAAGGGTTCATTGATGTATGTGATGAATCTCACAGTAAAAAATCCAAAGTCGGTACGGCAGAAACAAAATGGCGGCCGCTCAAAGGTCAAAAAACGTGCAAAATTTAGTTGTTGTAATAGTGGTCAAAGCGTTCAACAGATTTTCATGAAATTCGGTAATTTGAAAAAAATTATGAGTATCTAAAGAATTACGTAAAAAAGCTGGAGGTCAGGTTGCAAAAAACAAAATGGCGGCCAGTTGAAGGTCAAAATTTCAAAGGCTTTTAAAAGTCGCAATTTTGATCCGACATGTATGAAACTTGGTTTCAAGATAAACATTACTTACACCTACAGTCTTTGATATTTTGGTGATCATGCATGTGCAAATTTAAAAATGGCGGCCGTTTAAATATGCGTTTTTTTCATGTATTTGTGGCCCTCTAGCGGTCACATTTTCCAACGGATTTTGATGAAACTTGAGATTATGAATCTCTGTACTATGTTCTTGTATTTTGCAGGAAATTATTATAACTGAATGAAAAATAAAAAAGTCGAAAATTTAAAGCCTAATATTTTTAGCTGCCATTTTCTTTAAAAATTGAATTATTTTGCCCTGTCTAGAGTGAAACTCCTATTTGAACGAGATAGTACA